>OY292471.1:10000000-11478000 GCA_958496255.1 Camptogramma bilineatum
CTCAACACTGAAGAAGCTAATGCTCTTCATGATATTTGCTCTGAATTCTCTGATATCTTCCACCTTCCGGGGGATAAACTTACGTTTACTAATACAGTCAAACATGAAATAAAAACAACCCCACAAAATCCGATTCATGTAAAATCGTATCGATTCCCTGAAGTCCACAAACAAGAAGTGGCCAAACAAATTGATCAGATGTTAGATCAAGGCATCATAAAGCCATCCATGTCCCCATGGTCTTCCCCGATTTGGGTCGTCCCAAAAAAATTAGATGCTTCTGGCTAACGTAAATGACGTGTTGTCATAGACTACCGCAAGCTAAATGATATCACTGTGGGTGATAGTTATCCGATCCCACAAATATCGGAAATTTTAGATCAATTTGGCCATAGTAAGTATTTCTCAACCCTTGACCTCGCGTCAGGGTTTCACCAAATTCTCATGAATGAAGACGATGCATCTAAAACTGCTTTTAGTGTGCCTCAAGGCCACTACGAGTTCACTCGCATGCCGTTTGGGCTAAAAAATGCCCCAGCAACTTTCCAACGGCTCATGAACACCGCCCTTGCTGGCCTTCAAGACATCCGATGTTTCGTGTACCTAGATGACATCGTGATCTACTCCTACGACCTCTCCAGCCACATCGAAAACCTAGGGTTGGTTTTTCGACGTCTTAGAGATTTTAATCTCAAACTCCAACCTGACAAGTGTGAATTCCTGCGACGAGAAGTAGCCTACCTAGGTCACGTAATCACCGAAAAAGGTGTTCAACCCAATCCTGATAAAATCAAAGCAGTGACTCAATTTCCAACTCCAAAATGTACAAAAGACATCAAATCATTTCTAGGTCTCGTCTCATATTATCGCCGATTTATCCCTGACTTTTCTAAGATCGCTAAACCTCTGACTCAGCTCCTGAAAAAGGACACATTATTCCTTTGGGAAAATCAACAACAATTAGCTTTCGATGAACTTAAACATAAACTTACCTCAGCTCCAGTGCTGATCTACCCTGATTTCTCTGTACCTTTCATTCTTACCTGTGACGCTTCTAACCACGCGATTGGCGCGGTTCTTTCCCAAGGTCCTAATGGACATGAGAGACCAATAGCTTATGCGTCTCGGACCCTAAATAAATGTGAATCTAATTACAACACTACAGAAAAGGAACTTCTCGCCATCCTTTTTGGCTGTAAAACTTTCCGTCCATATTTGTATGGGCGCAAGTTCACAATCATCACTGATCATCGGCCACTCACATGGCTGATGAATCACAAGGACCCTTGTAGTAAATTACAGAGATGGCGTCTAAAATTATCAGAATATGATTTTGAAATTGGTTACAAAAAAGGCAAGCTTAACGCCGCTGCCGATGCTCTTTCTAGATACCCTGTTAATCCAGTTCAAAATGATAGTGACCCACTGGATCTTGACGATATCATTCCATTTAATCCCGGTGTCGACGTTGACTTCCATCCTCTGGAATTACCAGATCCTATTTCAGTCCCATCGGCAGGACAAGAGTTTCCAGTTTCACTGAATCCTGATCCAAACTTACCTTCCACTTCTCGACTCGATCCTACTAATTTTACGCATGCAGCAGTAAAATGTTTTGAGCATATTCTTCGAGCATTAGGGATCCAATTAGGTTTTTCGATGGCTTCTAGCCATTTTTTTTTTGATTATACAATTTTCCGGAAAACTGTAAGATTTGAAAAAAAACCATCTACGTGAATCTATCGATAGTCGATCGCACCAGGTATGCTAACCTATTTGTTTGTATTTTTTGCATGTAAACAGCCAGTAAACCCAGAACAAACACGATTCTATGGTGGTATTTCGTATAAAACAACCCCCACTCTCTCTGATAATAATAACAATTAACTACACTGAGCTTTCGGCGCACTCCTTTGAGAGAGTGGCCAAAGCTGCACGTTTAAATTTAGTAAAATTATTGTTAAAAATATCTATTGTATCACTATGTTTTATCAGCAAGTCATTGAACAGGCGACACATTCTGACAAGAGGATTGTAAAAAGATGTGTTATTTTTATGCACGTGTAGGGCGAAGGTGTTTTGGAATGGATGTCGAGACCTAGGTTTTATATTTATATTTATTAAGGAAAGTAAACAAGGAGCATCAACCAATGAGTGAACAATTTTAAAAAGATGCAAAAGGTCGTGATACTTACGGCGGGATTCCAGTGACATGATATGAAAATGATCTAACTTTGCATTATAATTGGTTAATTTAGAAATTGGTCTTTCCTATCCACCCCGCCCATGGATTTGTTATAGTCAAGTACAATCTTCGGTTTGTATGTCAGTCTGTTGTATTTGTCCTGAGTCCCGACATGTAGGAGGTGGTATGTCGAGATCATGCTAACTAAGTTAGCATCACGCCATACCATCACTGACAAAGCCACTGCTTCACCTTGTCGCATGTCACTCTTCGGCATAGTCTTGAGTGAATCAGGAACGAATTCCCGATTCAATCGTAAAGTCCCGTAGCAGTCAGTCTTTTGTCGTTTCAGGCATCTCAATAATAATGGACTATTATAAAAATTGTCCATTATTATTGTATGCCCGCGGTTAAGCAATGGCTCTACCAGGTCAAACACAATTTTCGCGGTGGCATTCGTCGGTCGTTCTCCTTCGACGGTCTCTTCGTTGGGTCGTCGGTCAGTCGTCTCCTCGTTGGGTCGGTCAATGGTCTCTTCGTTGGGTCGGTCAATGGTCTCTTCGTTGGGTCGGTCAGTCGTCTCCTCGTTGGGTCGGTCAGTCGTCTCCTCGTTGGGTTGGTCAGTTTGTTCGGTGGTCGTTTGTGGTGGTAAAGTCTGAGTCTTCCCGGCGTACACAAAAAACTTCCAGAGATAGCCACTGTGAGACTCGCATAGTTCATATGTTTTGACGCCGACTTGAGCGGCTTTCGTGGCAATCTTCTGAGCGAAGCTCAGTCGGCCGTGCCGCTTCAGCAGAGACTCGTCAATGGCTATCTCTTGAGAAGGCATGTACAGCGCCGAGAATTTGTTGTTAAAGTAGTCTACAACGAGTCGTATTTTAGCTAGTCTTGTATTGTCCGTCAAGTTGTCATTGTTGACGAAATGGTATAACGATTTTAATAGGAAAAACCGGTTGTATGACATAATCCTCGCAAAGTATGGTATTGTCCCGTACCCGTTGAATGAGAAGTACCTCTCTTCCTCGGGTAGCGGGTACAAGCCTTGTAGTATCATAATCGCTAAAAATGATACCATTTCGTCACGATCGGTCTATTTACGATCTATGCAGACGCGAGTTTGGAAGAAGCTTATTTTGCGCGGTTAGGCGCGCTATCTTTTGGTCTGCATAGCGGTTTGTTTCAACATAAAGTCGGTCGAGGAAGTCTACGTCTATCATTTGGCGGAATACGTCAATTGGAGTCAGGTCAGTCACGTCGAAGGTAGGTCCTGACGTACCCGCAAAAGTCTCCCGTCGTCCTTTAAATGTCGTCCTGTCCTTGGGACCACTGAAAGCGGTATTTTTTTCAATTTCAAAAGTTCTTTATTGCATAAATAACTTATAAACTAGTACATTTCCAGTGTAAATTTAGTCCTAGAACGTACACTTTTAGTAATTAAAACGTTTATCAAGCTAATAGTACTTCTCAAAACTTATAAAAATAATTATTTAATTGAACTGAAAGCGGTAGTGGTCCTCGTCTGTCACTACGCCGCGCAACGCAAGGTCATTTAGTCGGTCTTCATGTCGCATTATTTACGTAGGTTAGATGTAACTTAAAAAAAATTAAGCTTAACCGTGAAATAAATTTATATAGTTGCTTTATATAAAAATATCTATCTATATAATGTATTGTATTATGTACCTATATCAGTCATCATAGTACCCATAACACAAGCTTTGGCTTAGCTTGGGGCTAGAGGTGGGGAAAAGCGTTACTTTCGTATCGCGGTGACTGTCGTTCCGGTTCCAAGAAAGTCACAGTGAAAAATCACCGTGACTTTGTCACGTCGATCACAATGTCGCACTAGGCGTTCCTAGCGATGGGCGAGTCGAATTGGCTGATTCGAATAACTCGAATCAGAGTCTAAGCGAGTTGATTCGAATCAAGTTCATTCGCAACTCGAATCAACTCGCTTACCTACCTTTAGAGTAGAATGCGGATAACGAATGCGAGTTATGCGAATGCGAGTGCACGCGAGGTCGCGAGTCAGCGATTCGCCAACTCGAAACCGAAACTCGACTCAAGAACAAGAATACGAATACGGTGCATTCGACTCGACTCGCCGCGGCGAGTCGAGTCGAATGCACCGATCCGTTTGGCTGCTGCCGCGAAGCGGATCCCATCCGGTTGCGGTTGATGCGAGTCGAGTCAACTCGCGTTGCGATTCGAGTTAGCGGCCGAGTCAACTCGAGTTATCCGAGTTGGAATAAAATCAACTCGTAACATCGCTAGGCGTTCCTTCCTATGTAACTACATAGGTTACCTTACGCGTAATCGTGAAACGAGATGTCTTTTGATCCAAATTAACAGTGCGCAAATTTAGTAGGTATCAGTACCTACTTTTTTATTCGAGTTAACTATTTCTATAAGTAAATACTAGGTACCTAACTAAATACCTACGTTATTAAATAAAAAAAACCTTCTAATTATTTCTTTTGTGCACTTTTTAATTTAATTTTAAAGCTTTATTGTAATACTAGCGGACACCCGCGGCTTCGCCCTCGTGAACTACCTAGGTACTACTTTTTTACCCACGGGAAATATGCATTTTTTCGGGATAAAAAGTAGCCTATGTGTTATTCCAGGTCATAAACTTAGTATATTCTAAGTTTCAGCCAAATCAGTTTAGTAGTTTTTGCGTGAAAGCAAGACCAAAAAACAAACAAAAAACCCCAAACACACACTTTCACATTTATAATATGGGTATGGATACCTACATGCGATTGAAAATCGTTCCGAACGGTAGAGAACGGAGCGAAAATGAATGAATGACGTTCCTTGGTGGTGGAACGTTGTTCCTTTACGACGAGTCACAGTGATATCATTTGACTTCAGATCACTGTGATTTTTTCACCGTGAAGTTATTTATCACTCACCTCTACTTGGGGCTAGATGATGCTGTGTGGATTGCCCAGCATTATTTATTTATTTATTTTATTTAACTTACATATTGTGGTTGGTTTTCAGGCACATGAATATTGAATTACGTAGCAACATGGCTGACATGTCCGAAAACTCTGTTAGTAAATTGAACCCTGTCGATCCACAACAAGCTGTAACTTTTACGTATGTATCACATTTTGTATGATAACATTTATCTTTACTTGTTTATGTTTATTCTGTCAGTCTACACTGTTCTACTGTTTCAGAGACACTGAAGAGACAGAAAATTCCCTTATCATAGAAAATGAACTCAAAGAAGATGAATTTCAACCTGTTTCGGGACGGAGAATTATTGATATAAATTACGTTTTACACGAGTTACAAGAAAAAGCTCGTCATAACGGTTTATTTGACTGCACATTAGGTAACTTCCGTTTGATGAGTGAAAAACGACGAGGACTTTTATCGGTATTTCGTTTTGAATGCAACATGTGTAAACCTGTCTGCTCGATTAACTCTGAAGACCAAAACGATAGAGAACAAGTGAATCTAAATGTAGCCGCCACTACTGGAATTATAGCTTCCGGTATCGGCTTTTCTCAATTTGAGGAATTATGTTCAGCGATGGATATTCCAGTATTCAGTTCAAAATACTATTCAAAATTAGAGGATGAAGTATTTGAAAAATGGAAAGAGACGGCGAATGCTTCCATGGAAGTTGCAGCCCAAATGGAGAAGGATATCGCTATCGCAGAAGGTCGAACTAAGAACGGCTACCCTATGATTGATGTTTACGTTGACGGCTCATGGTGCGCTAGATCTTACGGCACCAACTATAAAGCTTCATCAGGCACAGCGGCCATAATCGGCAGAAGAACAGGTCAAGTCCTTTACATTGGAATAAAGAATAAATATTGCTTGGTATGCGCTCGAGCTGAGCACAAAAATATTTCACAAAAGCAACACAAATTCTTTAAAAATTATGAAGGCTCTTCAAGCGCCATGGAAACTGAAATAATTGTAGAAGGTTTCAAGGCGTCAATCCCAATGTATGGCATCTTATATGAGCGAATGATAGATAGGACACGGAGATGCTTCTACTTACGCTGCAATCCTCAAAACCAGGCCGTATGAGACTGAAAATGTAACCGTCGAAAAAATTTAATGTCGGAATCATATACTGCGTAACTTCTGTAAAAACTTCGAAGTCTGACAACAGAAACAAAATATGTTCTAGCGAGCGCACCGTAAAATGCGTAAAAATTTTGACAATGCGGAAGTCAATTGTACAATGTATAAGACATCACAACGCATCTGAAAGTTCTCGAAATGTAGCAATATCAAGTCTTCACAATGATATTATTAACTGTAGCACACGCTTTCGGCGATCATAGAATGTGTCAAGAATATTATTGTACCAAAGATAGATATGACAATGGAGAGCTCAAAATGGTCCAGAATTCAACATTTATATTCAGGATAAACGCGATTGTTTCAAGCGTTGCACAATGTTCCATTTGGAGGTTCTAGCTGGACAAAAAGGGTTGTCGCATTTCCTTGTTTACACTAGCTAACATGATAGCAAAAACCCGTGAGATCACGATGTCATCAATAGTTTTTTACAAATACCGTCGTATTAAAAGTTATAACTTTCGCAAAGTCGAAAAGACCCTCTTTTCACAGTAAATAATTCGTTATTTTGCTTTTTGTTTGTTGGCATCTCAATTCGAATAGTTAATATATAGTGGTGATTTTTGTGATGGATCGGTAAGTAGTTGGTGAGTAGTACTTTATTATGTTATAATTTTATTTAAAAAGTGTTTCATATAGAAATAAAATCCGGTTGAATACAATAGATATCGATATTTTGACACATATTTCATCTTTAGCAGAGCAGAAACTACTTGCCCCCACTTGTCCCCAGGCTGGAACTTATATATATTATACAGTCATCTATCTAGTTTAATAAAATGTTAGTCTCAAGCTGCGCACAGGTGTACATCTATTTTTTTTTTTTTTTCAGAACACGTACTATTTTTTTCGAGAGCAGTGTTTTTCGGGAATGGATTAAATATGAGAAAAATGAACGAAATTCACGGATATTTGAATTTCTTATGCTCAAATTTGACTTGAATGATGCCACAGACGAGTCTTTAAGAAATTTGAAAAAAAAACAATTGCTCGAACATCGATAAAATTGGCTGAAAGATGGGCTGGTTGCGGTAAAAATCGTCATCGTTTTGAGAATATGCCATCAGACACTAATTGGCTTAAAGGTGCAGATATTGAGTTTTCTGTCACATGTACCCTGCACCCCTCTACGTCATCTTCAGAAAACAAAACAATACTAAAAAAACTACTACAAAACAAACAACATTCTAGGAGAATCGGAAAAACAAGATTTGTGTGCAGATCTCAAGAAGCAAAAATTCTCCGTCATGATTGATGAAAGCACTGATATCGGAGCAGTAAAAACTATGTGCGTTGTGGTCAGATATTACTGTGCAATAAAAGGTCAAATTGTGAGCAGATTTTGGGATCTAATTCACGTACATGGTGAGGACAACTCTGCTAGTGTGGCTACCGCCACAGCGCAACATCTTTTCGAAGCACTAATAAAATCCTTCGAGGAAAATTATATTTCTACTGAAAATATTATAGGATTTGGATCAGATGGCTGTAATACGATGATGGGGTGTCACAACTCTGTTTCGAGTCGGCTTAGAGTATAATGTCCCGGAATTATCATTCTAAAATGTGTTTGCCGTTCCCTGCATCTTTGTGCGAGTGAAGCATGCAAACAGTTACCAGCTGAATGTGAAAAGCTAACGCGTGATATCTACAATTATTTTGCAACCAGTAGCAAAAGACAATCGCTATTAAAAGAGTTTCAAGTATTCACAGAAACAGATATACATACACAAAATTTTGAAACCAGCTCAAACGCGATGGGCGATGATAGCGAACGCTAAGTGCTGTAGTGCAAAGAATGTTGGAACAGTGGAATGCACTAACACTGTTTTTTGATGGAAGATGGCTTGAAGACAACGAATGTTTGGAAATCCATATGCAGTTGAATGATCCCGTAACAAAATCATACTTTTTCTTTTTGAACTGGATGTTACCTAAATTTACTGAAGCTAATACGCTATTTCAGAGTGAGACTCCAATGATCACAAAACTTAACACAGATGCGATCTCTTTCACGAACTTTTATCGACATACATGACAACGGCACATATTACAAATACTGAACTAGAAAAAATTGACCCAACTGAATCGTGACGACTGTGGCTAGTGTTACTGGACTCTGATTCTGTGTTGTTACGATTGTGGCATTGAACTGGACTCCGAGATTTGCCGGTGTGTTGACTTCAGCATATGTACACGCATTTCTGCTTGCCGTGAATATCAAGTAAGTTTTTTTATTTTACTGGAGTATTACTGGCGTCCATATTGGCTCAGCACCCGAAATTATTCGGCATACCGTTTCCGATTATAATCAGAATGTTCAAACTCATGTTCCCGAAAATTTTTGTTTATAATATCGCTGAAAACATATTATTTTTAATAACGCTTTTATCCCGAATCATAATTTCTACAATTTATCCTTAGGTACTTAGTTTATTATGTAAGGCCACAGTTCTAACCTAACCAATTTACATGATTTTTGATTAGTTAGCGTGTTCTACACGAAACACCGTCCACCGGTTAATACATGAGTTTCATTCAGATATATTTTTCTGCAGGTCAACGAATATGGAATATCCTTCTTCGAGTTCTCCGGAACCTGGACCATTAACTGCCATGGATCCTTTGAATCCATATATTATGGATATTCCAAGTTCGCCAATGCCTGGACCATCATCGGCCATGGACCCAATACTATCAAAATCAAAAAAATGTAAAAGTCGATTACAGCAACGAACGTGATCACCGATCACATAATCCTGAATCAAAAAATCAAAACGTTTGTAAAACTCGATTGCATTGCACCAACACAATTACTGAACGCGTGATCTAAATGTTATCTCGTAGTAGAGTAAGAAATCGTTAATATGGTATTACTAGGTACCTAAGTAATAAGATTTGTAATGTGTGGTTACGATTTGGTTTCATTATGTGAGTTACATTTGTAATATAATTACATTTATTAAATAACTGAAGGTATTCATAAGCTAGGTAAGTATAAATGATTTGCTCGCAAAATATATTTAGGAGTTTTTTATTTTACCTACCTAGCTATAAATATGATCAAGGTTACTCATGTAAATTGCTTGCAAAATATTTAAAGGAGTTTTTGGTTTTACCTACCTAGCTAATTATTAAACAACTTGAATGAACAAGTTTACCTACTCATGAAGCGATAGGGTTTAAGGTGAGTGGAAGAAAAAACAATGTTATTGTTTTGTTTTATTATTAGAACCTAATTCTCACAATCTTAACTAGGTTTTAAAGGTAAGTTTATGCTAAGTGTACCTAATTCTATAAAGATAATAAATAGGTGTATTATGTTTTATTACTACACCTATTTACTATCTTTATAGAATTTAGGATCATCTTCAAAAACCTCATCCACATGCCGAACGAAGCGTTGTAGTGACCCCCATTGGTCACTGTCTTCGCTTGTCACGAGCTTGATTCTCAAAAGCGCCTTCTTCCATGCGTCGAGTGCCTCCACCCCCGCGATGTCACTTGTTCGATACACCTTCAGATCCACAAGGTATTTGCCATCCAATTCCGCAGTTTTCCTCTCGACCCCGTTAGTCACTCGCCTGACGAAGAAAGATGAGATCGCTTTTGGTTCATGTGTGGTGTCTCCACGACACAAACCAAATATATCCATCGATGATGATGTTGAAGGCGTTACTTGCGATTTTCTTTTCCTGCAACAAAAAAAAATAGTGAATATTACGAACGATAAACCCGCTCACAAACTTACATAATTATTATCCTAACATTAGATCCGCAACAGAAACGAAAGTAGCGTTCATCGCAATCGAAATGATGTTTTAACACAAACACAACGCGATTTTCTGTTCGCGACACGCGATCGAATCACGTTGTGTTTATCAGATTTGATAATCGGATTTGATTATCAGATCTGATTATAGGATCTGAAATAAAACAATGATTAGTGAACAAACTTACTTTGTGGTTTTACTATACAGGGTGTGGCAAATTCTTGGTCACTGAAGGGTAGCTACCTTTTCTCTTGTAGTTAAAAGTTTTGTTCTTAGGAAACTTCAGTTTTATTTTGAAGAAAAAAATAATTGCATTTTTAGGTTTTTGAAAAAAATTACAGTTAGCCTAAAAAATTACATTTGTCAAAAAAAACAAGTTGGTCTTAATCGACTCTGTTTCCCACCAGGAACACTTCTCCCAAAGTAACTTATCAAATCAAATCGTAAGTTTTTGCAATAATTCAAAAAAACACATCCCATACATTTTCTATGAAATTAGGAGTTGTAAACATTACAGTGCCACTTATTCGATCGTTCTTAATTTAATTTCATAACTGCTCCGGCGAGCTAGGAGGCTATTGTAAAGCGCGTATTTAAATTTAGAACAAAGTGCTTCCCTGCAGATGTACAAATGGTATCTCCATGCATACCATTCTCTCTTGCGGCTCTGTCTTAGGCGCTTAAGGCTTTACAATAGCCTCCCAGCATGCCGAAGCAGTTACGAATTTAAATTAATAACCATAGAATAAGTGGCACTATAATTTTTACAACTACTGATTTCATAGAAAATGTATGAGATGTGTTTTTTTGAATTATTGCATAAACTTACGATTTGATTTGATAAGTTACTTTGGGAGAAGTGTTCCTGGTGGGAAATAGAGTCGATTAAGACCAACTTGTTTTTTTTGACAAATATAATTTTTTAGGCTAACTGTACTTTTTTTGAAAAATCTAAAAATGCAATTATTTTTTTCTTCAAAATAAAACTGAAGTTTCCTAAGAACAAAACTTTCTAACTACAAGAGAAAAGGTAGCTACCCTTTAGTGACCAAGAATTTGCCACACCCTGTATAGTCGTATTGCTCATTATACGGACTAAAATTGAAGGAAAAAATGTCATTTTTCCTTCAATTTTGACATAAAACGTATCAAAACTAATCAAAATTGAAGGAAAAATGACATTTTTTCCTTCAATTTTAGTCCGTATAATGAGCAATACGACTATAGGCGAGGGACGTTTTTCATCCTCCAATCGGCCTCTCGCTCCCCTTTTTTGCTTGCCCTTCTCCACTCGGAACATATCGCAATCCATTTCACTGTCAGACCTGAAACAAAAAAAAGATGTGTTTAAAAACGTGTAAAATTTATTAGAAACACCCGTCTAAACAAGTGTTAGCGTGAAACACTAAGTTTAACTTACATGTTTTCTTTGCGTTGGAAACTTAGTTGATGTTGATGTGATGCAAGGCTTGTGCGAGCGTGGGCGAGCTTGCATCAATTGATGGTTTGCGTGGAGATGAGCTCGAACCGGCATCAGGTGAGCAGAGCGCTATCGTCCGTCACAGCGTGAAGCGTGGCTTGATCCAACGTGGTGTGATGCAGTGCTGGCAGTAGGTAGCTACTGGATTGATGCTTGTTCTTCTCCACGATGGCTTTTCCAATTCTTGATGATGTGTTCGTAGCTCGTCCTCTTGACTTGTGTTTCTGTGACTTGTTTCACAAAATTATCATGTTTTATACATCAACGTGAAGCATAATCATCAAAAAAACAAAAAATTATGAATTGACTCTAATCAACATTATGGTTTAAACCAAAATCAAAACAAATGTCACTTACGCTCTATTGGAAAAACGAAAATAGCGTTGTAATCTTTAAAAAATGAGGGCATGTTCAAATAATTAAAGCCAAAAAATACACTATAGCCTTTCTTTTAATATTTTTCATACAAAAACCGTACTCTGCAATCAATAAAATGCAAGCTTGAATATTGGTGGAGCACTTACCTTATAATTATTTCGTAACTATAAACATTCGAATTTGCGTCATACCTAACGTTTTACCAAAATTAGCATTATCCTAAATTAAATACTTAAAACTCTTGTATGATTTCACAATAATTTGTTTTTCATGTTTTAAATGTGACTTGCTTTCTAATAATGAGATCTAAATACATTTGTGTTAGTCTCATTATGCTTAAAAATGTTAATTGTTTGTAACTTTGCACTTTCCTCACATGAAAAATTAAAATAACTCATTACCTGTCCATCTCTCTTCACAGTCGTAGATATCGGAGTTGTGTTAAAAAATATTTTTTTATCCATTACACATCAGTCATCCAAAAGCGGTAAGTAAATTTAAACTTTTAACTTAGGTGGTTGTATAGGTTTGAAATATTTAAATATTAAGTAAGAACCTACGTTCGTAGACCGTACCAGTAGTAAAATATTTTAATTCGAAAATTAGAACATAGTTTAATATCCCGTGCACTTATGTTAAAGGATTAATTTAAAACTTTTTTTACAGTTGAATATCACCACTCTGGAGACGTTAGGTATACCTAACCACTTACTTCTGTTTGCAATCTTCGTGTTAAGGAATCATCATTCAATATAATATTTGGGTAAGTTTCATACAAATATAAATTAGGTTAATTTAACAAGTAAAGAAAAAATCGATGTTTTATGATGCATATATTTATTTTTCATTATTGTTACAGCTGAGCTGATTTGGGTTTAATCTGAAGACTAGCTACGTGCCTACTTCCGAATACAAATCAAAGAAGGAATCATCATTTTGCAAAGCAATATTTGGTAAGTTCCATGGTACCTAGATATAAAATTACCTACCTGTTTAACAACTTAATAGTTTATCAAATCTTTTTTTATTTTTATTTTTTTCTTTAGGTACAGTTATCATTTACCAAGCTACTCAGACATCCTATAATATAACTTAATTCGGTGCTGCTGAGTGCCTCTGTCTGTGGTCTGTCGAAAATGCTAAGCATTTGCGAAAGATATGCACATCTACACGGCCTACAGTATAATGTAAAAAAGAGTGAATGCATGGTTTTTCAGGCCACGGGTCGGCAATGTCCTGTGGATATCCCACCTATAAAACTGTATGGTACACCTCTTCAGAGAGTTGATCAATTTAAGTACCTGGGACACTGGATGACCTCTGACCTGAAAGACGATGCGGACATAGGGATGCGCCGATCCGATCCGATCTTTTAGAAGATCGGATCGCTTGCATACGATCAAGCGATTTTTCGGATCGTATGAAAGCCATTCGATTTTTTGGCGGATCGCTTGAACTACACCGGAGATCGGATCGGATCGAAAAGATCGAATGAATCAACTAAAGGTATCGGTAAGATTGTTATTATCGGGACTATAATCCTAACTTGGACGGTGTATTAAGTAACTAGCAAAATAAAACACATCACTTTACCTGCAAGTTGCTAAGTCGTGTGAGTCTTCCTATGGTTGGATCCAAATCATCTATTAATTATTATTTTTTAAGTTTAAATAAATAAATGGTTGGCACTTAAAAGCATTAATCTGAAAGGTTGACATGTTTCTTTGCAATGCAAGTTTGATTTGCATTGCATGTTAAAATAACATTTAAAAAATACTTTATTTGGTTTTAGTTCATTCGATCTTTTGATACGATCTTTTGAAAATCGGATCGTAACAATGCGATCCGATCCGCGGATCGGATCGAGACATTACGATCCATTACGATCCTAAAAATCGGATCAAATGAAAAGATCGCACATCCCTATGCGGACATAGAGAGGGAGCGAAGGGCGCTGTCTGTGAGAGCAAATATGATTGCCCGCAGGTTAGTTCGCTGCTCAAAAGATGTCAAAATCTGTCTGTTTCGAGCATACTGCACAAGCTTTTACACGAGCAGCCTGTGGGTTAGTTATACGCGAAAACAGTACAGTGCCTTTCGCGTCCAGTTTAATAATGCATTCAGGGTGCTTTTGGGGCTGCCCCGGTTCTGCAGCGCTTCGGGGATGTTCGCTGAGGCGCATGTTGACTGTTTTTACACCACCATGCGCAAGAGGTGCACATCTCTGGAGCGCAGAATTCGGGTCAGCTCAAATAGCATACTGAAGGCATTTGCATGTAGATTCGACTGCGAATATGTGAATCATCTTAGAATGATACACGCGCAGTTCATTCACTCATATAAATAAATAAAGTGTAAGTCGGGCCGGGAATCTGTTTTTGTATTATTGTTCTATTTTAATTTAAATTTTGTGTATTGTGTGCTTTTAAAATGTGTGTGAACCTTACTATGGACTAGATCGTCTGAAATAAATGATTTATTTATTATTATTTATTTAATTGTTTACTTATCAAATCTTTAATTTTTTTTTTCACAGCTACCATTACCAAGCTTCTCAGACTTCGTGAAAAGGCTGCCGGGTGTCGCACCAGTGAGTTGTTAATTTATTATTTTTAAGTTATTTAAATAGTTTGTGTAATATTTAGGTATTTTTTGAGTTTAGGTTATCCATTTAGTGTTATCTAGTAAAATAATATTTTTTGTTAGTAAGGTACAAGTACTTGGTTGTAGTATATAAAGTAATCAACTTATTAAATAAAAATGCCTTTTTGATCTATTTGCAATATTCAAGTAGAAAAGAAGGGGTGGGTAGGTCATGTTAGAAGTAATTTACATAAGAATAGAAGCACTACTTCGTTATATGATAATGATAACATAGAAATAATAAAATCAGCTTTTAAAGGTCGTGTGGTGAGCTATAGGATTCTTGCTACAAACGAAGAGGTTCAAAGTTCACCATCATATTTTTTAAACAATGTTTCTGATGCAGTGAAATCTTTGATAGATCGATCTCTATTTAAATTTACTTCTGTTAAAGTTAATTTTGAATTATTTTCTACGTTCCTTACCTACGTTTAAAAATGATGAACAAGAAATGAAATCATTTTCTACCAAAAATTTTATATTACATTTCAACTTTAATTTTCCTACTATTTATGATCAGGTTACTAGTATTTTAATGAATAAAATTGAAGAATTTCAAGAGAGGGATAGTGGTTGGACCTTTCTAAATAATTCATACTTGGAAGTTAACATAAACAAGTATCAACCTCTTAGTGGATCCAGTTATTTGGAATTACCTATTCAAATAAAGAGAAAGAAGGCTTGTCTAAATATTCAGAACAAAGATAATTATTGTTTTGTTTGGTGTATAATAGCTGCTCTGTACCAAACTTCTCAACACCCTGAACGAATTTCATCAAATATCCCCATTTTCAAAATGTTGTGGATATATCTGAAGTTTCGTTTCCAATGAATTTTTCAGATATTTCTACTTTCGAAAAAAAAATCCTTATTTGAGTATAAACGTGTATGGAACAAATGGTAAAACAGTAATCGGTCCTCTTTATAAATCAGAGTGTCAGGATAGCAATGCGAAGCGTATTAACTTGTTGTTCATTGAAAATAATAAAACAATGCATTACTGTTTAATAAAGGATTTACCGCGCTTAGTAAGAAGTCAAATAACTAAACATCATAGTAGGTTACATTTTTGTGAAACGTGTTTACTATTTTTTCGTGATTTAAATAAGTTAGATACTCATTCATGTGGGGGTGTTGTTTTACCTTCTATATTATATTCTCGTTTATTCTTATTATATAATATTCTATATTATTCTTATTCTACCGGAAAAGGGATCTGTTATTCAGTTCGTTAATTATAAGAGGAAACAAGATATACCATTCGTAATTTATGCGGATTTCGAAACAATATTAGAACCAATTCAGAATGTTGAAACAAAATTTGCTAGCGTAAGCTCAGCCCAGTTAGTAACTCGACACGTGCCAGCTGGCTATTGTTATAAAATCGTCTCTTCGGAAGGTATAAGTTACGATAAATTAAGAATATACCGAGGAATAGATTGCGTTTCCCATTTTATCGACATGCTTTTTAAGGATGTTAAAGAAATATATTTATTTATTAAATCAAAATAAACCTATGATTTTTACAGAGACTAATGCTATTGAGTTTAATAATGCTACTCATTGTCATTATAATTGCATTTATAATTTTGAGTATCATCTTGATGAACTAGAGACAAATCAGCATCACCTTTTTCAAAATCAATTCATCCAATCCTAAAGTTCTTTTATATTTTCTATTTCCAACCTTGATAAATTTTTCGTTTACTTCTACGTCAAGTGATCCCATCTTTAACTGTCCATGATCATAGTATACACCAAAAGGTACCTCTTTAAATACCTCAGTAGAAAGAGACCATGATGAAATATCTCTTATTGGACTAGAGTCAGATTCAAATGTTTTAAATTATTCGTCACTTGTATGGTTCTGATTTTCATTTTCATTGTCAGTTTCACCTTCATTCTCACTCACACTTTCATTATTTTCATTCTCATTATTATCCCAATCAGGTCTCAAATGATTTTGTAATTTTTTATCATTGAACTCTATTTGGTTTATTTTTGTGATTCATAGAAACTGTTTTTTTATCCAAATCTGCTAGTTGGTTTAGAGGATCAGATATTGGTTTAAAAACATGTTTTAAAATTTGGTCATTATCAGTTTGAATATCACGCATCTGACGTACTTTACGTTTTACAGCTTCAGCTGCTTTAACTATTTGAGTTTTAAGAGTAGTTTCCATGATAATGATGTATGATGTTATGCTTATTATTCAAGAATGAATAACTAGTTATAAGAAACCTTTTTTTATACCTACATTTTTGATCAAACACGAAAAATGTATCAAATTGTTTTCGATAACACCCATTATTCTTTTCACAATCTTTGTTAATTACTAAGTAACTGTAGGGTTCGCTCCAAATTTTACTACACATATCACGAAACTCATTCCATGACATATCTGTATTAACATGTTCTTGATAGACATGTTTTAAATTTATTTCATCTTGTTTAAAAAGTACAATAAGATTTGCATTGTCTCTAATAAGTTGTTTTGGAACTTTACTGTAGGTTTGGTTTAAATAAAAGCAATCTATATACCGATGTCTACCCATCGCAAAGTAATCTCGTATGTTGTTTTGATTTTCACATGCAACGTCATCAAAAATTATGACAGACTGTGGGTTAGCTTCTTGAGGGCTTAAAATATCATCGTTTTGGTTATACTTTTACAACAAATAGAACACCTGAAACTTTATTTAAAACCTTTTCTAAATATATATATTTAGGTTGTTGGAGAGTCTTAGAGTAAAAATAAACGTTTCGAAACTTTAAGCCATTTTCGTGCAAGAGAAGTCCAATTACTAGATTAGTTTTGCCACAATTTGATGGTCCGCAAATTATACATCTGATGGTATTAGGTAAAAGTTTACTATGACGTGAATAATTATTTTTTACTCACTACATATTTTATCGAATTGTAATGAATACGGCTGTTTAGCAAATTTCATTTTCCTCTAAATTATTTCCTGTATTCATAGTGGGTCTTGAAAGTCAAGTGATAGATTAGATATACAGTGAGTCAAATCTTTATATTCTTAGGTAGGTTACCTGAAACATATTAATGCATTAATGTACCTAATCGACTTTTACAAACATGTGGCATGGCCACAATATTATTTCTACGTATCTATGTATACCTATAAACTATCTATCTTATAACTAACTTAAATTACATAAGTATCTACATATAAGTAATATTATAAAACATATTTAATTATTAATTTACCTTACAAATTAAACATACACACCATTCACATTCACAAAACATAAATACATACATAACTCAAATGTCGTCGCGCCGGAGTCGTCACGCAAACTCTGATCGTGTCGGATCGAGTGAATGCGTTCCAACGGCCAGCTGACGCCGCGGACTGGATAATGGCGGCGCTCGCGCACCTCCCGCGCGCCGCACCTCACCGCGCCGCTCGCCCGCCAGTCTGCCCTACCTTCGCACGGTAGACGCACGCTCGCTTACGCCGCTAACTCGATCCCTTTCGCAATCCTTACTGTGCCTATTGTAATTATTATAATAAGAAAGTGAATAAACTGTGTGTAAAGAGTGCCTGTGATATTCATTGTGTGGACTTGGAGAACATAACCTTATTATAGGCAGGTCAGTTAGAACACAGAACCTATCTCACTTCAAACATTTTGATTTTGGTAGTATTGGGTGTTCTACTTTACGAAAGTGGAGTAGAATGCCCAATACTACACTACTCAGCCTTTGGAACGGGAAAGACGTAAGTGGCGTTACATCAAATGTTTAGTAGTAGATGAAATATCGATGGTATCTTACGAAAACTTGCGAACAATTCATTTACGTCTGCAGGAGTTCAAAACTAATAATTTATTGTTCGGAGGCATCCATATATTGTTATTTGGCGATATTATGCAGTTACCACCAGTTAAAAGTCATTGGTGCTTCGAGCAACCTTCTTGGTTAAATGCAGAAATTCATTTATGGCAACAGTTTTCCTTCTGCGAACTTACCATAAATATGCGTCAGAGTAACGATATGGAATTTGTAGATTTACTAAATAATTTGCGGTTTGGTGAGCTGACAATCTCACAATTGCAACTTTTGTGTGAAAGACGTCGAGTCGAACAGATTGGTGATTTCGCAGATGGTGCTGCAGTTAGGATTTTTCCAACGATCAGATTGGTGGATGACTTTAACTCAAAAATGACTGATCAGCTACAGCAGTCAAGTCACGTTTATACCTTGCACGCTACTGACGAGAGAGTCGAGAGAGGCCGCAACCTACGGAAAACGACCACCATCTAATGTAATTCCATCAGATGTTAATAACTGTGGTGGTTTGCTGCACGTTCTTAAAGTGGGCATAGGTTCGAGGGTCATGTTAAGGCGGAATATATCAGTGACTGATGGTCTCGTGAACGGTGTGATGGGTATCGTACACAAGTTCAGGTGGCCTGCTCTTCGTCGTGATCAGCTAGAAGCAGGTGAACTACCTGATGCAGTTTGCATCAAACTTGACGATGAGACTATTGGAAATAAAGTAAAAGACAATGACGGCTTCGTTGCAATTGCACCTGTATCGGCAACATTTCAGACAATAAGAGGATATGGGGATGTTGAAAGAAGAATGATGCCGCTAATCCTTAGTTGGGCAGTAACGGTGCATAAGCTTCAAGGTACCACTTTAAATAAAGCCGTCATAAAAGGAAAGAAAAACTTTGCAAAAGGGCAAGTGTATGTTGCCCTAAGTCGAGTCAAAACCTTAGATGGCATTGCACTTTGTGATCTAGAACCCAATAAATTACTTAACCGACCACATGACGAGAAAGCGTTACGAGAAATGGAAAGATTAAGACGTTTATGTTGATCTTTCCATTCAGGGCCTCAATTCCTCTATTTTACAACGTCAACCATTCAAGTATCATTGCCCCTGCCTTTTGTTTCGTTCTCCAAAATGACAGTAATTTGCTAAACCTCATTGGTAATTTGTTTGAAAACGTCATCACAACAAAACACAATTACAGTTTTGACTTCAGTATCGATTATAGAGTGCCCTCCAAAAAACCTCCTCCTTTTTGGAAGTCGGTTAAAAAGTTGCGCTGCGTATCGAAACGGCTTCTTCTTCTTCTTTCGTATGAGCAAGTGGCCAACTCTGGTGACGGAGTTTTTAGGCCGCCTAAAGGCCTCCGAAACGAAATCGAAACGGCTAACTTCACGAATGCCAAGATCCGTCGGAATTGGAACAAGTGTACCTACCTGAGTTCCACCATTTAGTACCCCAAAATTTGGTACCCAACCCCAAACAAAATTCAATAAAAATTTTAATTTTAATTCGATTCGAATTAATTATTTGATTTTGTTTGCTCAAAATTATTTAATAAATGTTTGTAAAATAAAACAAGGATAAGGTAGGTATTATTATTGTTTTAGGAGATCGAAAAACGATGCAGGCGGTTGTAGGGAGCAGAGCCTATAAAAACTACTCTGCAGAAATGTTGGAGGTCGCAGTGGACTTTTTAATGATTGAAATGAAATTACATCACTCGAAGCTGAAAAGGGATTTTTCATACCACGTAGAACTATTGGAAATAAAGTAAAAATAAGCATAGTAAGCAGCCGGGTAGACAGCTGAAGGTATCAGCATCTGAAGAAAAAAATATTGTTGATTTTCTAATTTCAGCAGGTGATTTTGGTTCTCCTTTATCGCGATTTGACCTTAGCCTTGTTGTTTGTAATTACTTAAAACGCAATAACAGAGAACATGTCCTTTAAATGTTTTTTTTAATTTTCCTTATGTACTTTAAATTATGGACACCATTTTCAAGGAATTTTCTCTTAAAATAAATATTAATAAAACCAAAATACTCGTAACTTCCAAAACTCAAGTAACTTCGGCACTACCAATCACAATAGACAATATAGTTATCAAAAAAGTAGACAGTTTTCAATATTTGGGGAGCATCATAACAACTGACTCCAGATGCACGCCTGATATTAAAGCTAGAATAGCTATGGCAAAACAGGCGTTTCACAACAAAATATATATATATTATTCACGTCAAAAATAGCAAAAGTAGTTAAGAAAAATTTATAAAACTTGTGCCCTCAACGAGGAGAAAACCCCAACATAACTTCTTGGTCCTTCGAGAAACTGCTTAGTGTGGTGTTTTTCGGTTACGTTAGCAATTCGGTGCTGTTGGCGTCCCACCAGCGGGTCTCACCGACAGCATTGAGAAGGTGCAAATAGCGTAAATCGGGAAACCTACACTGAATGCAAGAAAATTGCAAAACGAACCAGCGCAGCGGAGATAACGTCTACTGCTGTCATCGCTGAACTACTAACTTGGAGCGGAGATAACGTCTACTGCTTCTACTACTGTTGGAATATTGAACCAGCTATGTATCGGTACACCATTCAACTTGTCTATGAGACTGAGATTAGAGTAAGGATTTATGATTAAATCAATGCTTTAGATCTGTCAATGTTGTCTCGATGACACTGACAGTACTCACCTCTCAAAACCGTTCTGTGCCTTATGCAACGTCAATATATTGTGTTCTCTTTCTGTTCTGAAAAGCCGACCAACATGTCCGCGCCTTGCTATTTTCTATAATCCCTTATTTAAGTGTTAATCATAATGTGTAGTACCTAATTGTTTTCACTAGACAATAATAATTATTGTACTATGTGACTCTGTTCGTTTCTTTTCTCTCGCCGCCTGCATTCACCAACCTAACCTATCTTCATAACTGTGCATCCACTGCGTAGGACCGACATAGCCAAAGCTAGGCCTCCTCACCTCCTGGCTGGCTCTCTGCTCTACAGGTTATTGGCCCAGTATTATACTCTACTGATTACGGGCACGATTTTGAAGAAGAGGAAGACAATCTACACTTGGGCGCAGGCGAGCATACGAACACGAGGAAGCGGATTTTATATCGTGTGCAATGTCACAGCAGCCGCAAGAAGGTACCGTTGGCGGGCACACGCCTCATGTGTCGTCAGCAGGTCTGTACACTTTCGATAAATTGGATGGGATTGGCTCGTACCACAACTGGAAGTTCCAGATGCGGATGGCGCTTATAATGGAAGGCTTATGGTCGTGTATTGATGGTTCCGAGACTAGCAGCAGCACGGATCAGAAAGCTTTGGCTAGAATATGCTTGGCAGTTAAACCGAATTGCATTCAGTATTTGCGCGATGCCACAAGCGCAAAGCAAGCTTGGAAGAAGCTGCAGGATGCATTTGAGGATAAAGGACTTTATCGGAGGGTTGTGCTTCTAAGAAAACTTCATAGATCCGACTACCATGAATATAATTCAATGGGAGCTTATATCGAAGGAATAATGACCCTAGTTCAACAACTCGCAGACATCGGAAGAGTCATCGATGACAATGAAGTTGCAGAAATTTTACTCAGCGGTCTACCATCGGATTATGATGCTTTGGTTTCTGGTTTGGAAACAGCAAACCTCTCCGAAACTCTCACGAGCGAAGCAGTGCGAGCTCGACTACTTCAAGAGGAGTTCCGGAAATCCACTAATAATGGCAAATCAAATGATGATGTGGTTTTATTTACGAAGAGGAAACCACTTAAGTGCCATTACTGCCAGAAGCAAGGGCATATCAAATCAAAATGTTTCAAGTTGAAGAATGATTTGAAGAAGCAAAGCGGTAGCGATGTTAACTTAGCTGCGGGGTCTGCGGACACACTGTTGGTTGCAGCAGTGTCACTCTTATCTGTTTACGGAAGCGTGGACTGGATAGTGGACTCCGGGTGTACTTCGCACATGTGCTGTGATATGGACCTTTTTAGAGACATTGACATAAATTTTAAGTCAAAAGTCACAGTTGCTAATGGAGAAGCACTGAAATGTCAGGGTCTTGGTGCCGTCTCTTTGAATCTCAATAATAGTAGTGATCTAAAGATTTTGCCAAAAGTTATGTTTGTTCCTAAATTGACTACTAATCTTATATCAGTTAGTCAACTGACAAAGTCAGGTTTTAGAGTGGTATTTGAACAAGATAATTGCAAAATAATTGATCCTAAAGGCCAGCCTTTTGCTAATGTAACATGTTTCAGGGGTATTTATAAACTTGATTGTGTTTCTAACCTAAATTGTATTTCAGAATGTAATGTTGCTACCACAAGTGCTTGTAAGCAAGCAGGACAAAGTTCTTTAGCAGCTATTTCTAGTGTGCCATTGGAAGTATGGCACAAGCGACTTGGGCATTTGAGCTTGCATGGTTTGTATGGGATACGGAGTCTTGCAGATGATGTTGTTTTTGAAGATGACTGTCATGGTAAGTTGAAAAATTGTATCTCATGTATTAAGGGGAAGCTTACAATGAAATCTTTCCCTAAGGGCCAAGCAAAGAGAGCTCATCTTAGTTAGAGTTAATACTCAGATGTTTGTGGGCCTATGTCAATCAATAGCTGGGGTGGTGCACATTATTTAGTTACATTTATTGATGACTTCTCTAGAAAAAGTTTTGGTTATCTTATGGGTCATAAGAATGAAGTCATGAAATGTTTTATACAATTTAAAAGTTTAGTTGAGAAACAAGTGGGTAAACCAATCAAGCGTTTCAGAACAGGTAATGGAGGGGAATACTGTAGTAAAATCTTTGAACAGTTTCTGTCCTCAGCAGAACGGCGTATCTGAACGCCTTAATAGAACCCTTATGGAAAAAGCCAGGTGTATGCTCTCTGAGGCCTGCCTCGACGAGCGTTTTTGGGGAGAGGCTATTGCTACTGCAATATACCTAAAGAATCGAAGCCCCACGGCAGCTTTGTCCGGCAGTATTCCTGAACAGGTGTGGACAGGATCCAAAGTGACCCTAAGCCACTTGAGAGTATTTGGTTGTAAAGCTTTTTCATTGATTCCAGAACATAACCGTCACAAGCTCGATGCAAAGTCTAAGGAGTGTATTTTTGTGGGTTATTGTGAAATGTCCAAGGGTTATAGATTAGTAGATCCAACTGAACCAAAGAAAATAATTAAATCCAGAAATGTCCATTTTATTGAATTGACGGACTCTAATGTAAAATCTAATATGATGAACTGTGATATTAATTTTAATAAGTTGGATTGTGACATAAATACTAATGATATTATTAAATCTAAAATGATAAATAATAATAACATTATTGAATCTAAAATGATGAATAATAATAGTACTATTGAATCTAAAATGATGAATAATAATAGTAATAATTTTAATATGAATGACAAAGTTTGTGTTCCAATGTTGAACTGTGATAATGGTAATTCTAGTGAATTGATACCTCCTTCTGCAATTTCAGGTGGTGAAATGGAGAGTGAAAGTGTTGGGACTGAGGCCCCCAGCACAAACACGTCTGCCAGTGCTGATAGGTCAGCATCGCCATTATTCGTCGACTGCGACCAGGTGGAAAATGAGCAGTCTTGGGCAGAGGAAGGCGACTCTATGGTGGAGTCTGAGCGCAACTCTATGCTGGACACTGAATGCAGACCGAGCAATATCGAGTTGCCAAGTCAACGTCCTATACGGAGTACAAGGGGTATGCCACCTAAAAGGTATGGTGACTGCGAGTATGATTATTCTCTCTACTCTCATGGGCAGATTGCGTTTGACGAACCTTCGTCATATGAGGATGCTATGGCCAGCCCTTTTCGCGGGAAGTGGCTAGCAGCCATGCAAGCCGAGTATGATTCTTTGTTAAGCAATGGTGTCTGGAAGTTAGTCGAGAGACCACTGGATAAAAACATCGTTAAATGTAAGTGGGTATTTAGAGTCAAGCAAGATACTTCTGGAAATTTTGACAAGTATAAGGCTCGCCTAGTAGCTCGCGGTTTTAGTCAAAAACCTGGTATCGATTACGATGAGACTTTTTCCCCAGTAGTCAGACACTCAACAATGCGAATATTGTTTAATTTGGCAAATGAGTTAGACATGGACATAGAGCACATAGATGTAACTACTGCTTTCCTTCATAGTCAATTAAAGGAGGAAATATTTATGGAACAACCTATAGGTTTTATGAATGATAATAATAAAGTGTGTTTGTTACAGAAAAGCATCTATGGGTTGAAACAAGCAAGTAGGGTGTGGAATGATACTGTAAATAAATTGCTACTTACTAATGGTTATTCTCAAACAAAATGTGAACCTTGTGTGTATGTTAAGAGAAATTCTAGCAATTTATCTATTTTGGCTCTATATGTTGATGATTTTTTTCTATTCAGTAATGATAATGTAGAGAAAAAGCAATTGTTGTCCATTCTAAGTAATAATTTTAATATTAAAAATTTAGGCCAAATTAAAAATTGTCTTGGAATAAATATTGTTAGAAATAGAGAAAAGGGTACTATAATGTTGAGTCAAAAAGATTATATTAAAAGACTGTTATGTCGTTTTGGAATGTCGGACTGCAAAGGTATTTCAACACCAATGCAATTAAATGAAAAATTTTATAAATGTGATAATAATGTGTCTGACAATGAGTATAATTTTAGAGAATTGATAGGTAGTTTAATGTACCTGAGTGTCTGTACTAGGCCAGATATAACTTATGCATGTAATGTTTTAAGTCAATTTAATAATTGTTATGATAAGACTCATTGGTTAGCAGGAAAAAGGATCCTTCGCTATTTAGCTAAAACTATTGATTATGGTTTAGTTTTTTTTGTAAATGTAATAATTTAGATCTTGTAGCTTATGCTGATGCTGATTGGGCGAATGATCCTATTGACCGAAAATCTTATACTGATTTTGTAATTAAGTTAGGGTCTAATACTGTTAACTGGGAGAGTAGAAAACAGCGCTGCGTCGCTATGTCAAGTACTGAAGCAGAGTACCTATCCATAAGTGACGCCTGTAAGGACATTCTGTTTATCAAACAGTTTTGGTTTGAGTTAATGAATAGGAATATTGTGTGTAAGTTATTTAATGATAATCAGAGTGCCCAGAATATCTTGAAATCTATTCAATGTCATAAAAGGACAAAGCACATTGATGTACGCTATCACTTTGTAAGAGATTTGATTTCTAAAAATTGTATTTCTGTTTCATACATGCCTACTACGGAAATGATAGCTGACATTCTAACAAAAGCTTTGTCTTCCTGTAAACATAATGACTTTAGGTTTCATTTAAATGTAAGAACTCCATGAAGTTGTATTGTATAACTGTAATGAGGGTTGGAGTTCCGTTGTATGGTGTAAGGGGAAGTGTTGGAATATTGAACCAGCTATGTATCGGTACACCATTCAACTTGTCTATGAGACTGAGATTAGAGTAAGGATTTATGATTAAATCAATGCTTTAGATCTGTCAATGTTGTCTCGATGACACTGACAGTACTCACCTCTCAAAACCGTTCTGTGCCTTATGCAACGTCAATATATTGTGTTCTCTTTCTGTTCTGAAAAGCCGACCAACATGTCCGCGCCTTGCTATTTTCTATAATCCCTTATTTAAGTGTTAATCATAATGTGTAGTACCTAATTGTTTTCACTAGACAATAATAATTATTGTACTATGTGACTCTGTTCGTTTCTTTTCTCTCGCCGCCTGCATTCACCAACCTAACCTATCTTCATAACTGTGCATCCACTGCGTAGGACCGACATAGCCAAAGCTAGGCCTCCTCACCTCCTGGCTGGCTCTCTGCTCTACAACTACAACTTCTTACTTGTGAACCTACTGTGAGTACCTACACAAAAAACCGAACCACTAGCTGTCAACGATGGCGGAAGAAAACTACTTTCTTGAACTTATCAATAAACAACAGAATTCTTACGAGAGAATCAAGTCTCTTCAATCCAACTACAAAAAGGATCCATTGAGTAGAAAATCGATCACATACATTAATAACAACACTCGGTGGGACCATAGCTGATGTAGATTCTGTGAAGGCTCCTTCAGAGCCACCAACCACAATGCAGTCCAGCGCTCCAGACTCCGGTGATACACTGACCCTGTAGAACGCTGGTTCTACTAATGATGACGCAGCAGGTTCTAGTATGGCAGGTTGCGGTAGCACACTGCAACCAATGAGCTGCAGGGACGGAAAAATATTGTTGAGTGATGGGTACAGGTACCGTAGAAATAAGGTAAATCTGAACGATACCAGTATTTGGATCAGCAGAGCCAGGATTTGTAAAGGGTCGCTTACATTAGATGCGGAATGCACTCGTGTGATTCGCGAATCTGCACACGCGGACGCTTGTTTACCGGATGTTTGAGGTCAACAGTTTCAAAACGCCCTTGATACGGACTGACACCTTGCCGAAAGCGGGTCCGTACAGATTCTTCGCCGATTCCTAGCATTTATGATTTGATTTACCCTACAAACCTGTATTTTATTTTAAGTAGGAACTTACTTAATTAAAAGTAATTTATGACTATAGCGTTGTATAAAGTAAGGTAAGTAGGGCAATATTATAGGTTCATAAAAAACGGGACGTTCCAATAAAAATAAATAGCGCCTAGATTGCACCATCCGCAACGTAATAAATTTGCTTTGCACGGCGGCGCTTCATACTACAAGAAATCTCAATCAGTGTCGCAGCAACTGCAGGCGTTTTAAAATAGGTACAACAAACGTAAACAGCTGTTGAAAGTAATTATGGATTTGAAAAAAACAATACAAGGCTGAGACAAAACTATATTAGGAAAAAGAGCACACGAAACTGAAGGAGAAACCAAAAAATGTAACCTATGAAAAAATTTCAATACAAAAAATACCATAACTAAAATGTCATCAGAAAAAACGAACATTAAATTAATGAACGAGTTTTTTTATGTTGACGTAAACCGTACGATATGTCCTGGGAAAAAAACAGTATTCTAACGCAAAAAACAAAAATTAAGCCAATGTGTTTAAAAAAACACACTGTATCATTATAATAATAATAATAATTAAGGATTAAACGAACTTACCTGTGAGTGAAGTTCTATCCTAATTATACTAGCGCCCAGTCCGAATAGATTAGTTGTTTTCTTATTTATATTACTACTTGTAGTATCGCATAGTTACTACCACTCTGCACTAAGTTGAGAATTCAGACTTTTTTTTTTTTTTTTGTGGGTACCTGTCTACCCCGCTCGGTAATCGGCCATCTTTATTCATATAGTTAGGAGTTAATAATCTCAACCAATTTTATTGATGTTTTCCCTAATTAAGTAATATTGAGGGATAAGTGTGTGTTTCACGCGCGTTGGGCGGGCGGGACACACTAATCTATTCGGACTGGGCGCTAGTATAATTAGGATAGAACTTCACTCACAGGTAAGTTCGTTTAATCCTTAATTATACTGCGCTTCCAGTCCTCTAGATTAGTTGTTTTCTTATTTATATTACTACTTGTAGACTTTGAGAGTCATTAGGGAAAACAATCAACAAACTTGTCATTTTCTGAAAACTTAAGAAGTAGGTTTTTTGAAAACTTAGAGGTAAGTATTCTTTATAAACCGTAACTAAACATTTCATATTCAACAGAAGATCTTAAGATCTTGCAAATCCTTGTTTAAAATTTAGATCACTAGATTTAATTAATTAAGTACTTAATTATGTAGGTAGTTATTCTGATATTAATCAAACACCGAATAAGTCAGATCTATAGTATCATGGTCAACTATATAGAATATAGACATAGTATAGGTATTTAAAGAAACGAGTAAAGGTAATGGACCGCTTGTACCAGCCAGCCGGCTGTGTAACGGACGGTATTAATGTTCACACCGACTAAGTGAGCTCGTGAGATGGTAACTGTGCTGTAAGCGTTAATAGTGTGAAATATTTTCTAAATCAACTTGAAGCGATAAATTATATTTAATTGAATTGAATTGATCTGAAATTCATCTTGTTCAGGCAGTAGGTAGCCTTTTATTCAAGAAAGGTAGGGGTGATACTGGTTGCTTATAACCTAGTCTTGAGGTTATAATTTTGTATGAAATTTTAATGATTACTATTTAATCTCATAAAATCTTATTGTTTTTTAGACAATGTTAGGAACTCAATGTGCTCGAGAGCTAGTAGCATAGTGACATTTATTTAGTTTCACCAACAAATTTATTATTAGGCAATGAACCCGTTACGAACGAACGGTCTAGAACAAAGTTATCTTGGAAAGAATACACATTTAGACAAAATTTTCAAATGGTTGTCATTGTGGTCCTAAAATTAAGGACATGACCGATCACGAGTTTAATAATAAGTTTCATAGTAAAAAACCCTCGTTGAAAAGATGTATCATAAAATAAATTGCCTACTTGAAGTACAGAAATATCATAAAAATCAGTTACTTAGGTAACTTAGTTTAACAATATAATATAATTATCAAATACAAGTATCTTGTGTCATATTATTTCGTCGAAATGTCTGCTAATTATGCGTATAATATTATGTCTAACGCTGAGTTTTGGATATTGCGCCAGGAAATGAGTTGCATATCCGGAAACCGGAGTACGATAATAATGCATGCAATTTTTCAGTTTCTGTAATGAGACGGGATTTAAAAACCGGATACTACAGTTGTGTAGGCCAGTATGGTCCTACCATGATGTTCCTAGTTTTGTTTGTCATAATTTTTCCAAGCGTTTCTAGAATAGTAGAAGAAAGGAAGGAAAGGCATAAAATTTCTACTTTGTCCAAGAGATGGTAAATGAAGCTACAGTCAGTGCGTCAGGATCACTTTGCCAAGACCTATTGGTAGTAGTATACTCAATCTTTGATTGATAAATTATTAAAAAACTAAAGTGCAAACTGTCAATATAAAAATCAAAAGATAAGTCAAAGTTTCAAAGGCCGTATCACTTAACTCTGATAAGCTGATTCTATGTCAGGATGACATACTTAATCTAATTACTTGAGACAAAATTGTCAAAAAAGTTATCACAAATTGATGAAAATGTAACGCGCAAAAACACATAACTTCTACTTTAGCACCAATACCAAAATTCAATTTTATAATTTGTGCGAAACGTGGATATTGAATACTTTCCAGTCTTAGACATTACTTAATACCCGGGACTTTCCAGTTTATTGAATTGTTGTTGGTATGCGAATTGCGGCAGTGTTGTCGATTCGTACAAGTATCTGGAAGTCAGATAATGTAACGAGCAAAAAACTTTTAAGAGCTTTGAATGCAGCAAGTAGCTCAAGATACCTAATTAATAAA
Source organism: Camptogramma bilineatum (assembly GCA_958496255.1). NCBI lineage: Eukaryota > Metazoa > Arthropoda > Insecta > Lepidoptera > Geometridae > Camptogramma > Camptogramma bilineatum. The sequence goes on from OY292471.1 coordinate 10,029,728, forward strand.
ATAATAATTAATTAATTATAATTAATGAGATTTTTCTGTTTCATTATTGACCACTACCGCTCGTGGTACAGCCGTTCTAGGAAACTCCCACACCCCATAGTTGAGGCGTCAGAGAGAGAGACAGAGAAAATTCAGCGCCTTCTAAATTGATGTAACATCTCTATTAATAAGCTACCAATTGATATCAGGCTGAGGGGACTGAGGAAATCACATAAGTAACATCAACCTATTTTAATATCCGTCTTCTAAATTAAGAGTTGACTCTTTCCATTTGTTAATGTGTAACCAGCCGTACCTATTCAACGACAGGGCAGGCTAACACTAAAGTCACTTATTTTTTAAATCTTCAAAAATCTTTGATATTATTTATTTCTTTGACTCCTGATGAATTTTTGTAATAAAAAAATTTTGAGATGAAGAATTGCCATTCAGTAACGAAGCTAAATAATAAATAATAGCTAAATAAGTACTTTAGTACCTAAGCTTAAAATGGTCAATTTAATAATATTTATCACTACTGGCTGAGTGCGCAAAAAATTATTTCATACCTATTTATCCTTAATAGGATAGGTAGTGCGAAAGTTTGTTGTACGAGACAATTTATTTTTATATGAAAGTGTCGAGGTACTCAGCTGTAGGTATCCAGTATCAGCGTTGCTGCGACGACGTCCGCGATGAGTGCGCGTGCCTCGATGGCGGCGGAGGAGGTAGGGCGCGGAGGCGCACAGGAGTTCGCTGCGAGGAACGCAGTTGGGGCGACCGACGGCGACTGACGACGCGACGTGGCGCGCCGTCCGGCAAACTGTATGCCTACTAGGCAGTGCGGTTTAAAAACTTGACACGTCGGTCTGTGGTTTGGATTGGACCTCTTCAAAAAATTATTCCCGTTAAATATGAAATGTGTAAATAATAATTTGGTCAAATAAAATTATGTGAAATAAAAATTTTATGTTAAATAAAAATTAGGACAAATGAAATTATGTTAAATAAAAATTAGGTCAAATGAAATTATGTCAAATAACAATTAGGTCAAATGAAATTAAGTTAATAAAAATTAGGTCAAATGAAATTATGTCAAATAACAATTGGGTCAAATGAAACTAAGTTACTAAAAATGAGGACAAATGAAATTATGTCAAATAATAATTAGGTCAAATGAAATTATGACATATGAAACTATTTCAACTGTTGTTGTATTAATTGAACGTTAGGTTAAATGATGATTAGGTAAAATCTTCTTCTTCTTCTTCTTCTTCTTCGTAATTAGGTGAAATGTTGTTTAGTAAATGATTTGCACTTGGCTTAGGCCCGTATTCGTCATTAAACTGACTCAAATGAGTCAAGTAGATGAATATCAAAATACCAATAAAATCATTGTTTTAGTTAAACACACTTTTTTTAAAACAATTTGATTTGATTTTGTATCACAGACGTGTCTGTGTCAGAAGTCCCACTGTAAACAGTTGTAATTAACCATCGGTGCGTTATTGAAAATAAACTGATGATGATAGAGAAGTCACCAATTTTTATAGTGTTATGTAATAATTTACAAAACACTACCTACTTAGATACTTTATTATCCTTAGTGGAATGTTCAGACTAGTTATGATAATGATGATGCTGATCTCATTCTAAACAGAATGTATCTTTGTATAGTGGAAGACTACTTTAGTCTAGTAGGTAGGTATATATTTTTCTCTAGTGGAAAACACGCCAACTGTAGGTCGATGCAGCGAGACAGCGCCAATGACTGCATTTATACAGAATACGTCGATACGTAAAAATCGCAAGATAAATACCGTATAATTTTTTTTTTTTTTTTAATTTTTACAGTGGTAAACCACACTTTGGTATTAATTCATTTCAAAAGGAACAATCTTATCAAAATTTTCAATTCCGACGGGATTCGAATCCGCAACTATACAAGCGATCCTCCTTAAGCAGGAGTGCCTTTACCAATTATGTGATTGTTAATAAAAGGTTAGGTTGCAGTTACCAGAGGAAAGAACGCCAACAGTAAGTCCATGCGGCGAAACAGCCCCAATTACTGCTCCGAAAGGTAAACACCTGTTCCACTGCCTGTAGTCCAAATAGGCTGATGATTGTTTGTAAAAAGTTATGTTGCAGTCCCCAGGGGAAAGAACGTCAACCGTAAGTTTATGCGGCGAAACAGCTCAGATCTACGTTATGTATAAACCATCTCAGTAGGTAGGTACTTAGGTAATTTGCTTCTAAGTAAAATATTGCACGTAAATACATGTAGGTATAATTTGATAACGAGTGTTATCTGTTTTCAAAAGGTTAGGTTACGATCCCCAGCGGAAAGAACGCCAACCGTGTATCTATGCGGCGAGGTAGCCCCAATGGCAGCTCAGATTGCATTTATTACATTACGTAAACACGTAAAAAATTATAGGTAGGTCTGTCTACTAGCAGCTCAGATTGCATTTATTACATTACGTAAACACGTAAAAAATTATAGGTAGGTAATCACCTGTACCGCTGGCACCGCTATCCTCACAATGTCGTGATTTGTGATTTGGTAAAAATCAGGTCCAATGTACCCGACGTCGTCACATCGACGTAGTTTCCCATCCTTGATCCTTGTAAAATTCCTTGGAGCACAACACAGTTAACACTTCATTTTTTAAATAAAACGTAAAATAAAAAACACTTTCGAAAATATACGCGAAAATAACGAGCGAGAAGTGCGAGTGGCTTGAGCACTAAAATGCGAATGAATAAAGATGGCCGATTACCGAGCGGGGTAGACAGGTACCCACAAAAAAAAAAAAAAAAGTCTGAATTCTCAACTTAGTGCAGAGTGGTAGTAACTATGCGATACTACAAGTAGTAATATAAATAAGAAAACAACTAATCTAGAGGACTGGAAGCGCAGTATAATAATAATAATAATGCTGGACATTTCACACGGCATCATGTAGCCCCAAGCTAAGCAGAGCTTGTGTTATGGGAACCACATGACTGATATAGGTACTACTTATTTACATTTTTTTTTGTAAATACATACGTAATATACATAGAAAACACCCAGACCGGAGACAAATATTTGCAGATCATACAAACATTTGTCCCGCGGCGGGGATCGAACCCGCAACCTCTTGCGTCACAGGCGGGCCTTCGCCCACTGCGCCACAGAGGTCGTCACATTGAGATAACAGGTCCACCGGTGTTTGCTAAAGGAGAGGATTAACATCTTTATTTTAATAGGAAAGGATATCACTCTCTAAATGTTCAGATGATAAATCTTGCATATCCATGTTTTAGGTGATTTTTTTATTTACAAGAAAGAAAGGGCTAGAAGCTATGAAAGTCACTTTATAAAACATCGTCTAGAAGCAATTTTTTATTTTAATTATTTCAAATTACGGGTAGTTTTACTCTTTATTTTTATAGGTATGTAACCACAACTTAGAAATAATTAATGTTATCTCTAAGTGGAGTGGTGCCACACATGATTACCACATATGGTCTGCAAGTAAAGTGGAGCCATACATGCGCGGGCTTCATGAAAGCGGGGAACATGATAATAGATATTATAAAAGTTTAACAACCGAGAATGCCAATGTTTTAGAATAAAGCTTAGAGAATGCCAATATTTTAGTTAGCCTTTTTGTCACTAGGGTGCGTACTTGTTGCGTTCGATATTTGAAATGATGTCTAAACTTTTTTATTTTATTACGTGTCTTTCTTGTTGTATCGGTTGTATCGTGAATCGAATAAATTTACTTTTATTACGAGAAATCTCAAGTTTCCATTATAGAATTACATAATCCCCAAAACATGTTTGGTTGCTGGGTGAGACATTAAACATTTTATTTGATTAGCAGTAAGAGAACCTGCCAAGACATTATGCAAAATTATTATAAGAATATGTATGTAGGTAATGTGGTGCTTTTACCTAAAATTAAATTAGACATTATTAGGTTTAGTTAAGACTCTCTAAGTCGCTACTCATAAACAAACAACGTAAATAAGAGCTATTTATTTTCTTGAGGGGATCCTGGTTATACTCAGCGACCCTGGCTGATGACGCCTGTTTTGAATGCTGCATCTGGGTCTCAAGAAGAGATATACTTATCTCGCCACGTGCAGTGCAAGCCAGAAATTGCATTGAGCGTTGATATGGTTTGCTGAAGTCTCGTTGGAGATGCTTGCTTATTATTATATTAAGACAGAGTTCTTCACTACCATCCTTATGTTGCTAGCAAGATATAGGGATGCGCCGATCCGATCCGATCTTTTAGAAGATCGGATCGCTTGCATACGATCAAGCGATTTTTCGGATCGTATGAAAGCCATCCGATTTTTTAGCGGATCGGTTGAACTACACCAGAAATCGGATCGGATCGAAAAGATCGAATGAATCAACGAAACGTAGGTAAGATTGTTATTATCGGGGCTATAATCACAACTTGGACGGTGTAATAAGTAACTAGCAAAATAAAACACATCACTTTACCTGCAAGTTGCTAAGTTGTGTGAGTTTTCTAAGGCTGGATCCAATTAATCTATTAAATTTTTGTTTTTAAAAAAGTTTAAACATAAAATTAAACATAAAATAAGCATTAATCTGAAAGGTTGATATGTTTATTTGCAATGCAAGATTGATTTGCGTGTTATAATAAGATTTTTAAAATACTCTATTTTGTTTTATTTCATTCGATCTTTTGATACGATCTTTTGAAAATCGGATCGACACCATGCGATCCGATCCTCGGATCGGATCGAGACATTACGATCCTAAAAATCGGATCAAATGAAAAGATCGCACATCCCTAGCAAGATAAATACTAGCATGCTGTGTACTACACAACATTGCAGGAGGGTGCTTGCTTAAAGACAGAGTTCTTCACTACCATCCTTATGTTGCTAGCAAGATAATAATAGGATGTTGTGTACTACACAACATTACAGTGAAGGCTCGGCTTCCAATACCAAGTATTAGCCCTGGCGCAAATATTGATGGTAGTGAAGATTACAGCTCATAAGAGCGCTCATAGACGTTCGTTTTTTTTCGCCGGACAACGGACCGTCAATAAACGAAATCCATATTAAACGGCTTAAATTGTTCGCCGGACCGATATCCGGCGCGTGTACACACATTCATTAAGCGCCATACACCAACGGGAATCCGGGCGAAAAACACGTTCCGTTGTCCGGCGAAAAAAAACGGACGTCTACAAGCGCTCTAAGGTAACACCTCTAATGCTGATAATGATAACCAAACTGAACTCATCCGAGGCAGGGCGATGCTCAATCATTTAATCAGCAGGTTGTGGTGAGAATGAGACCTCGTGAGTAGATTAGAAAGAAAAGTACATAGATAAAGTAACTGAGCATATTTTATTTTTAAACCAGGTTTATTATTCTATTTGGGTACATTCAGCATCAGAAGTTGATCATTATTCAGAATTTCAAAATTTATGATGGTGTAACTAAAGTTTTTTTGATTATTACATTACCTTAGGGCTAGCGCATATATACAATTTTTAGTTGAACAACTATTTTGTTGTGTTTCATAAGTACACAGCAATATATGAACGTGCGCATATTATCAACTCGATAGTTGATCGAGAAAAAAATTAAAAAGCCTCATCGATCTGCTTTTGATTAAAAAGTTGGACAACTATCGATCTCACGCTCATTTTGTATTGCAATGTATTGAAGTGCGCATACCATCGACTAAACAGTCGATCCACGACTGTTCAGTCTCGCATTTGCATTGGAAGCGGCACAACGTTTGTTCTCACAATGGCGGGAACCATTACCGACGACACGGAAGAGTTTATTAATAGTGTAGAAAAAAGGCCCGCGCTTTACTTAAAAAGCCTTAAAGAGTATTCCGATATAAATTTGAAAAAGAAACTGTGGGAAGAAGTATGCGTGGAAGTCGTCTCTGGCTGGGGCGAACTTGATCCAGAAACCTGCACAAGACTGTTGGATTTGTTTGGGTTACAAATCGACTGAAATCGATTGTATGCGCACCTCCGTCGACTCAACAGTTTAGTTGTGTAGAAATCACGACAAGTACACAACGCGACGAAACAGTTTAATCGATTTAAATGTTGTATGTATGCGCTAGCCCAGTTTACACTTCTAAATTACTTATAGTGTAAGTACCGAATGACTTAATAGCATATGAGTAGAGACACGAAAAAAGCATCGATACTTTATGGTATCGAGTAGTTTTCTTTTTGTATTCGATATTTTTACTTAACAAGTACTTTGGACAGGTGATCGTATCGAATAAATTATGTGACGAAAACGTTCAAAAAGACGTAATGACCTATGAGTCATTTGCAAAAAATTTGTACATTTTCTTGTCTCAGAAGGTATTTTTGTGTAACGATTTTACGTACATTTGTGTATAAAATATCACCGAGGTGTCACAACACAAAATTTAATTAAAAAAAATATCGTCTTTTTGTAATAATTATCATTTAATTTTGTGTTATATGTCTATTGAATGAAACTACACAACGCAGTAAAATATTTGTGATTTTTACTTCAAATTCCCTATAATATTTGCGTAAGTTACACAAAAACACCTTGTGAAAAACCCGATCACCACCAATTTTGTTGAATAACAACTAAACCAAAATTACTGAGAAAAGTACTCGATACTTTGAGGTATCGATACTTTTGTGTCGATTCTTTTACGAGTACGATACTTTTTTATCGATACTACTCATGAGTACAGTATCGATACTTTCTATTCGATACCGTGTCCCTACATATGAGATGAATTGATAAATAACTGTTCAACATCACACTATTTTACAGCAGAGAATTTCACAGATATGACTAACATATTGAGTGAAGCAGTCTTATCGAGCACTCAATACGATTTCGAAACTATGGTCGGGCTTGATGACGGAGGTCTATTTTTGGGTAGGATGTACTGCTGATGAATTTAACTCAATAATATCGCAAACACCGTCGCTCCAAAGACAGAGACGCGAGGACTATACTCGGTATCTATCTGGCTAAACTGCACCTAACAAAAGATTGTAAACTGTGGAAAAAAAAAAAGAATTTACTTAATTCCTTTAATAATACTTAAGTCTTATGAACTTGACTGTACTAGTACCCGGTTCATTAGAATAAAAAATATTTCTTTTCATGGATTTATGACAAGACCTACCTAAAAAGACATCCACTACGTGTATTGGTAATATGGACCACATTCCATACGCCCATTATTCTTTAAATTTTCCTCGTTAAAAAAATGTCCAATAGTATGTAAGTACCACCTTCACGTTTTGTTAGTGATTAAAGTTACTAAGAAAAGCATGCCCCTTCTTGAATTAAAGTGTTTGAAATTCAAGTGGCGTTCCAGTTGATTATATTTTTTGAAACATCCGTAACCATTGTGTGAGCGGACGGTAGCTCGAAATTCTATGGGAATTTTTAAATAAAAATAGAGATATTGCGAGTTCATTTAATAGATCTATGCGTGCGAATTAGTATGCGAGGAGTAAATGCTGGGAGATATAAATATATAAATATTGCTGGACATTTCACTAGACTTGGGTAGCTCGCGAGGGAAAGAGAAAAGTGAATACCATCATCCCATATTACTCACCTTTCTTTTCAATCACTTGAGACAAATATACATCTTGTTATCACTTTGCTCACTTACTCACATAGGAAATGGGAATGGAAATCCGAGTTTCACCGAGATACCGCGACGAACTTCGTGGCGAATATTGACTCGCTCTTGCTCTATCATGTATACTTATCTCACTTACTCAATACTCATTGAGTCTTCGTCGTCGTGAAGATTATCTAGATGTAGATTTAGATGAATGTATGTAAAAATGTACCATTCAAGCATCTCTTTCACATTACTCTTCTACTCTTCTTTCATTTCAATCATAGGGAAAGGGATTGAACTTTGAATTGATGCACTGAGCAAACTGAGCAAAAAGATAAGAAGATAACAAAGAGGGATATGAATCTTTGTGTGAAATGAAATGTATCTTTCTTTTCTCTTCAGTGATGCATTTTTCGCAAGTCTACATTTCACACAGCATCATGTAGTCCCAAGCTAAGCAGAGCTTGTGTTATGGGAACCATATGACTGATATACTACTTATACTTATACATTTTTTTTGTAAATACATACATAATATACATTGAAAACACCCAGACCCGAGACAAATATTTGCAGATCATACAAACATTTGTCCCGCGGCGGGGATCGAACCCGCAACCTCTGGCGTCACAGGCGGATAACAGAAGTTCTAAATGCGCAGGGCGGCGGAGCTCATAAAGAGAGGAAAGAGAGGTCTAAAATAATTAGAAACAGAGTATCTTTATTATTATTTACTTTCTATTTAAATTATTAATAGATCTATGCGTGCGAAGGAGTATGCGAGGAGTAAATGCTGGGAGATAACAGAAGTTCTAAATGCGCAGGGCGGCGGAGCTCATAAAGAGAGGAAAGAGTGGTCTAAAATAATTAGAAACAGAGTATCTTTATTATTATTTACTTACCTACCTTTCTATTTAAATTACTAGGTCCCTCGACCGACCTTGGCTCCCTCAGAACATTCACTCACATGGTAAGTACTTATCCGGATAAAAAGTAGGTAAGTAGTGTTATTACCTTACCTACTACTAGGTACCTACTTTAGAAATTCAGTGACAGTCAGTGACTTTCTACGACAGGAAACAAATGCACCTATATCATCAGTAGCTAGTGCACGAGGTTTAGGAGGAGTAGGTGGTGTCAAGACATCCAAACATAACTAAATGAAAAAGAAAAATAATCAAAAATTTAGCAACAGGCACAAACTGGTCGAAAATGACGGAAATGACGGCTATGAGATGGACATGAATTTAGATGAACGAATGGAAAGAGTGTTTTAAAAAGATGCTAGTCAGTCTAGAAAACCTATCCAAAATTCTAATGGACACGGCTCCGTATCATTCTGTGCAAGTCGATAAACCACCAACTCAAGCAAATAAAAAGCAAGAAATTGTCATGTGGCTGGTGAAAAATGGTGTGGAAACAAGCCCAACTTTATAAAAAGTTGAGTTGTTGAAGTTGGTGAAAACAACTAAGCCGTCCAAGCCTCGATATGTAATCGATGATCCTAGAACATGGACATGAAGTAATTCGATTGCCTTCCTACGATACGAGTATCTCTCCCGGCTTCATAGTGGTGATGTCATTGTGTGGGAAACCTTCATCTACAATTTAGAATTTAGAAAAATAGACCTTCATCTACAATTTACTGCCGCCCCATAATGTTTAAGTTCATGAAAAATCCGAAAGGGGCAGTTGTAGCTGCAAAAAAATATAGAAGTAAAGATGGGTAGGTCCGACGATAATTCGGAGCTACATCTTGATGTACATCCAGCTCCAAAGAGCTACATCCAGGTCCCGTGTCCGTCGGACCCATATGGGTTCGGTACTGCGGGAGCATAGGTTTCGGTTGCGTCGCGCGCGATGCCGTTCCGCCGCCCCGTCTAAAGACCTACACACAGGTCCCGTGTCCGTTGCACTCATATAGGTCCAGCTCGCACTCGCATCTATGTCTATGTATCGCAGTACCTATCCTTTCCGTCCGCTGGTTCCGTGTCCATTGCACCCAACCCTAGATAGATACCCAGTGTTGCCAACCCGAATTTTTGAAAATTGGTAGATGAGGGGCCAAAAATCGGTAGAAGTTGATAGAATGTAAAATGATAAATAGGTAGATCTACCACCCTAATTCAGAAGAAGTTTATACTTAGGTTAGGTAATTTAATTTATAAGTTTCAAATGTATGATCTAGGTTGCCTGCTTTTTGATAACAATCTTTATAGTAAGGAATCCCTTGTTAGAGTGTAATGCTATGCATTCAAAACTTCAAATTCAAATAGGTTCAAACTCAGAAAACAGCCAAGAATGGCCTTAAGAAATGGAAATGGAACTTTATCCATTATGATTAAAACCAGCAATAGACACTGTAGGTAGTATTTAAAGTTTTAAATCGAAACACAATGCACGCTACCAAAGAAAGCTCTGCAACAAGGAAAATCTTCTTTTTCTTCTTTTCATTGATGACAACCCTCTGACTGAACGAAAGTGTACGGTCAGCTAGGCAGCTAACTCTTTTTCAATTCGGCAGGTTGCAGGCTGGCTGAACATTACTACTTGTCTACCAATAGGACTGTACCTACCGCACTATCATTTCACAATTTTCACATGAAAGAAACCTTCATCAATGTGGTTCCGTAAGATTTAGAAAAGTAGATAGATTCCAGGCTTGTGGTGGTAGATAGGTAGGTAGACTCGAGGCAAAGTAGGTAGATCTACCTACAAGTTGGTAGATATGGCAACGCTGTAGATACCAGTGGCGAGGGATGAAAGACAATAGTTGTGTAGGTACCTACTTGTAACTCCAATTGTACCTACTTGTTGTAACTCCAATTGTACCTACTTATTTGAACTAGGTAAGACTACAAATGTTACCTAATACACTACCTACACAATTTAGGTATGTACCTACTACTACCTATTAAGTAGGTAAGTAATTAGTCTTAGAGAAACACAACGGTCGGTAGGTACAAATAAAACTTGCAAGCTACACACAAAAGAGAGAGAAAAAATTGTATGCAATCGGTATGCGTATGCAATCGCGTAGGTAGGTAGGTATAAAAATAAATATGGCCTACTACTTACATTTCGATGATGTGACACGCGCGACACTCGACACGCTTCATTTATTTACACTGACCTGACTTGACACACGAAAACACAAACAAAAATGAACCAGCTCGGTGTTGCACACGCAAACTTCGCTTGAGGTCTCGCACCTGCACCCTTCCCGCAGTTCCTGGACCTATGCAGTACCCCACTCCGTCCGCACTCCGCCGTCCGCCCGCTCCGCGTTGCAGCTCCGCGTTACCGCTCCGGATTGCAGCTCCGCGTTACCGCTCCGGGTTGCAGCTCCGCGTTATCGCTCCGGGTTACCAGTCCGCGCCGTCCGCCGTCCGCCGTCCGGACCGGCGGACCGGTATCCGAGTTGACGCGCGATGTACATCCATCATTACCGCGAGGGATTCCGGTCCGCGGTCCGGAATCCATCCGGACCTACTCATCGCTATATAGAAGATCAAATTATGGCACTGCAATCAACTAAAGTGGGGAAAGTGAACGTCAACCACAAACTGCTGTTGACGATGATCGACGGAAAAATTTCTTTTATTCTCTCTGGTCTTAAGTCTGCGATATTTGTTAAGCATAGCCTCCAGAGATGAACAGTTCGAAAAAATTACCAGAAAAAAGAAGGAATGAAGAAATGTACAGCACGGATTGTCTTCTTTACATGCTTGGATTGGATAAGAAGCCTGGAGTGCGTTTTCCATATAGGTACGAGTATGTTTACATTATTTTCATAATTTACGTCTGGTTATATTTATTTGATTTGCAATAGATACCACTTTCTCACTCGTTATCCATCTATTATTTTGCGGTGCGGTGGTAAAAGCGTTGGATAAGACAAGGGTTTTTCACGTCAACTTTAGAAGTTTCCGCAGACGACAGAGACGAGCTGATCCCTTCGAGGACGTCTTTTCAAAGGCAGAGCATCAGAAAATCTGCTACCTCGGCGCCGTGTGGCGCATCCGTGTCTTGTCTTCGTAAATTGGCCCTCCTGTCCTGTAAGAGACTTCACTTTGGTGACCAGGTGCCAACAATTTGGACACGCAGCTAAGACATGCAAGGCAGAGGCCTACACTTGCGGACATTGCGTCGATCTAGGTCATCAGTCTACCGAGCGTCCAAAATCAGCAGAACCAGCGAAATGTGCAACCTGAGCACGCTTCAAAAAACCTAGCAATCACAAAACAGGTGATTTAGACTGCCCCGCCAAAAAGTTAGCCAAACAAATACATTAACTCTATTGATTATGAAGGCACCTAGGAGCTTCGTTCTATAGTTTAGTTTTGCCTTATTTTTATAGTAAATCATCATAACTGACATCTTAATCATTCATTATCAGACATTAGTGGCAAGATGGGCGATTTTGCTTTGTTTCTGACCTTTAAAAAAATTAACGGAAAGCAATACCGAATAGTTAGAGAAGTACCTAAAGAATCATGGCAAGTTACGATTCGTTACATTAGGATTCAAAAAACAGAAAGTAAGTTTCTCATCTTTCCTACCGATTAGTTGTACTATGCACCTATTTAATTTTAAAAGTTCCGATGCACCGACGCCAGTGCGGCGCCGCATCGAACGATCATACACAATACACCTACCTAATGATTTTGTTATGTTGTAGTGGATCTAGAAACTTTAATTGAAGTACTTGGAGGTGACATCGGAGAATTCGGAGATTTGGAGGGTAATAATAATACAGCAAAAGAAGTTGAACCTTCCGAAGCTATCGCACAAATTCCAGCAGGTAACCACTTATCTTAATTACTTAGGTACTCAGATGGTATAAAAGGTACGTATCAAAATTGTTGGAGTTCCTTGAGGAATTATAAATATTCATTATAATATGGTTGAAATAAAAAAAAACCGGTCAAGTGCGAGTCGAACTCGTACGCCGAGGGTTCCGTACCTAGCCATGGTGCCAATTAAGCTAGTCCGCTTAATTGTATGAGCGCCCATACAACTCGGAGGGCAATTTTAATTGGCGTCAACTATGTATGTATGGGAACACCCTTTAATTTTCAACTTTTCTAACTTTTTGGAATTTTTCCTATATTTGTGCTATAAGACCTTGCTTTTTGCCAAATTTCGTTATTCTAGGTCAACGGGAACTACCATTTAGGTTTTCGACCCAAAACCTCTAGGGTACTTCCGGTTGACCTAGAACTGTCAATTTTGGTTACACGCAAGGTCTTACAGCACAAGTAAAGGAAAAATTCCGAAAAATAAAAAAAGTTGATAATTAAGGTAAGTTTTGGTACTCACAAGTTTTCACGAAAACCTAAATTTGCCTATATCTTTTTATAGTGTTGACTCAGGACCTTGATTTTTATACTCACAATAGGGACTATAGACCTTAGTATATGGTATAAATTTCAACTTGCTAGCTCTACCCGTTCCTGAGATAATCGATGGTGACACACGGACAGACGGACAGACAGACAGACAGACAGACAGACAGACAGACAGACAGACGGACAAGAAAGTGATCTTATAAGGGTTCCTTTTTTTACCTTTTAAGGTACGGAACCCTAAAAATGGTCTATAAATTGCTGATCCGCCATAACCTCTAAGTAACTTCTTATCGTTAACTGATCTGTGATAAAAAATTGTGATTAATATAAATATTTTGTTATTTTTACTGTGATTTTAATTTATTTGATTTTGAATTATATTTATAAAAGAAAGATTTGAATTTGCCATAATTATTTTTACAGTGATTTTAATTTACATATTTGTTTTTAATTTTTTTGAAGGAATTCAAATTGGAATGTTTTTTTAGTTTTTTAGTGGCGAGACTTCATTTTCAGCAACACTTTAAGACAAAAATCCTGCCATGATTCTTTAAGTTCAAATCCCGTTAATGGTAAGGCTTATTTTGTTTAAGTTGCATAAAAGGTACAGGAAGCATTCTGTTTTTTTTTAATGCCCTGTACGAAAAAAAATTCAATTCTAATGATTGCCGGAGTAGTGTGCTTGGTGCGGAACAATACTAGATATGTCATAAATGTATTTTATACATCTATAGTTTTATATTAAGCTTGACTTTATTATGCAGACAATGTCTAAGACGGAGAGGAAATAAATTTTGGTACAGAGCTATAAATACAAAGAGAACATCATAGATCTGGTAGGTACCTAATAATTTTTTAAATTTAAAAAATTATTTTTTACGCGCTTGTCTTGACTAAAATAAAAATTTTTAGTAGCCTAAACTGTGCCACTGCTGGGCAAAGGCCTCCTCCGCTACCTTCCACTCTTCGTGATCTTCTGCTGTTTCTTTCTTTAAATTTATTGGGGTCTTTAGTCGTTTCGCACCGCAAGCGGTTCGGACCGCGGTGTGAATAGCCCCAGAGCTGTTTTTGAATGGGTTCTTTCGCACCGCGGTGCGAATCGCCCCAGAACTTTTTGTGATGGGTCGATTCGGACCTGAGGGGAACAAAACAGTTCTTTTTTTATGTAAGCCATACACGCTACGGTCTACCGGAGAGGTCATTTATGCAGGTATGCCTGCGCAGGTCAACCGAACATTGATAGCGTGTATGGGGACGTTCCGGTGTACCGGAGCGGTCTTCAGTTCTTTTTGCGATGGCATCGAATGAGGACGATGACGCGTCTGGCCTTTTCCTCATCGCCAAACTCGTGTCAAAATAGACAAAGCAAGTAGGTACAGTTATCTACTTGGTTAAAATACCTCTGCAATACTTATGATGTCCTGGTACCTACTTCAAACATTAATTTTTATCCATTGGTCATGAAGGATGAATTAATAATATATTCTAAATAATTTTGCAAAGATTTGGAAAATAATCGAAACCTAAAATGTCAATAAGGTCGAAAATCGCTTGAACGGTTTTTTTAACAGTATTGTGTAACCATAGGAAATTGGTTTTGCAACGTTATTTCAAAAACATGATTTGTCCTTTATGACGACAACGGGTAAAATGTTTTGAAGTAGGTACCAGGACATCAGATGTATCGCAGAAGTGTTTTGATTTAAGCAAGTAAAAAAAACCTCTGTAACGTTTCTGGTGTCCTGGTCTTCTAAGTTAGATCCAAAACACAATTCACACATAGTGTAACGATGCTCCTAGCCTCGCTACACGAATTCTGTTTTGGAGTTAGTTTTGACACTGACAGTTTCGTTGTCATGCTTCGATTTTTTAGTGGTCGACTATCTGTTGGATAGTTTCGCGAGGTCTTTGCCACGTCACTGTTTTCTTGACCGCATCACTATTTTTAAAAAAAGAATCGCTTTCCTTCCTGTCAAAATGGGATACACAGTTGTTGTTTGAGATTGGTTTTTTATCTAAATTAATCCTTTCTATTTGCAAGGATTAATTATGTTTTGGGTTTGGAATTTGTTTGTAAAAGGCTGGGTGGCAATGCCGGTCTGATTATTTTAAAGTTTGGTAAGTGTTTTGTCTTACGGGACTCCATTTTGTTCGCGCTTGAGACGTATACATTTTCAATGGATTCGTTTGTCGTGTCTTTCACGGATCTTGGAGATATTGTCGGCGTGATGATCTCCCGAACATTGTTTCCCGGTAAGTTCTTGAAAGTTGTTCGATTTCAGATATTCTAAGGGAGTGGTTTCGGCTCTGACCTTGAGTTTTCCTGTTGTTGCAGTGAAACGGGAATTTACTTCAATTGAATTTGCTTCAATTTGATTTGGATTTGTTTTGGATTTAATTTGGCTTTAAATTTGGTTTAGTTTGAATTCCTTACGTTTGGACTTAATTCAGTTAACTCATTGGAAAGCAGGATTTCCAATTTGAATTTGTAACATCGCCCTAGAACAATGGATTTCAATTAGATTACACTAGGAGTGATAACTTAGTACCAGCCTTCTGCTAATTTCATTTTTATTAATTTTGGATTGCAATAGCGACAGTCGACAGTTTTAGATTGAATTTAGTTTAAAACCTCAGATACCATAGTACCTAACATCTATTGGTTTAAATAATAAGTAAATTTAACTGCGT
Organism: Camptogramma bilineatum; assembly: GCA_958496255.1. Taxonomy (NCBI): domain Eukaryota; kingdom Metazoa; phylum Arthropoda; class Insecta; order Lepidoptera; family Geometridae; genus Camptogramma; species Camptogramma bilineatum. The sequence goes on from OY292471.1 coordinate 10,045,391, forward strand.
ATTACCAACTACAGAATTCAGACTTCCACGGGCAGAGCCTCTCATTATACTCTATAAATGATACACCATCTTTCATTAGCCCCCCAGGCCTTGTGATTAAAAGCTCGGTCTCTCCGGCAGAATTATCCAGGTAAATTGTTTTTCAATATTCAAGTAGGCATGGCGCCCGAGATTTGTTAGGTATTTGTTATTCTATTTTAGATTGCCTACCTGTACCTTAGTTTGTTTGGTTAACTTGGCCCTAAGCCGAGGAACATTTCTTAAATTTCACACTATTGAAACATTTTAAATTTTTTTTATATTACAATAGTGCATAATTGCTATTGCCAAAAAGATATAGGTAGGTAGGTACTATGTACAAAATTAAATAAAATTAGGTAAAAAAATAACGAAAAAATGTAATGAACAAAATTATCTGAGCTTTTCCAAGAAATGTCCAATGCTGGTTTCATTGTGCAAAAGTTCGAGTTGGCAATTTAAAACAAAATTGTCTTTTTCAATTATATTCCTTTACCTACTCGTGGTGACGATACCGTAGTATACTCTTTGTATCCTCTCTGCGGTGGTGAGTGTACCTACTTTGTCTATTTTGACACGAGTTCGGCCATGAGGAAATGTTAGTCCTCGTAGCCAAAACAGTTAGGCGAAATAGTTTGTCCATGAGGAGAAAGCCTTAATTTTTGATATGAGTCCAAATCGGACATGCAAAATGAACATTGAGTCGTTTCGCCCTGTGGTCCGAATCGACCCATTTCAAAAGATACTTTAGGCGATTCGCACCGCTGTCACCACCGTGGTGCGAAAGAACCCATTCAAAAAGAGCTCTGGGGCGATTCACACCGCGGTCCGAACCGCTCGTGGTGCGAAACGACTAAAGACCCATTTATTGAACTTGCTAAGAAATATGCGTGTCTTTTGTTTTACAGAGGTAAAGGCTCTAACCAACCAAAAGAGAATTAAATTAATGAAACGACTACAAGAATCAAATATCACATTAGAAAGGATGGCGAAATCATTAGACAAATTGGACTAGAACATCCTTAAATCAATTGTAGAAAATGCAGAAAAAAATTACATTATAAAAGCACCCAGTGGTAAATGCTGGACTCTACAAAACAATATCTAGACTCTCTCTATCTTCTAGTGTTGAGTATGACTGATGCGGCTCTTTTGTCCCGTACAAAATTCAACTTTGTGTGATCGGCTCATCAACTTATAAAAATGTCATGCATCAATTCAAATCAGGATGATATCATCCTGATAATTATATGTACGATTTTGGCGATTGGAATCGTCATCATCATTTACAAGCTATATTACCGATGCCATAAGAAACAAATACAGCGGCAAGTTTAAGACGATACTCCAGCATCCTGCGAAGGCAGCAAACAAATATCTAGAGGTCCCGTGCCACAGGCTACAAGGCTGAGGTTTTCGACATTTAATTTGAAGCGGGAGTGTGCAGATTTTAAGAACATTCAATCATCGTTAGATGTTTTCTCGATGCCGTTTATGTAGATCCGGAAAATGTATCTGCAGAAATGCAGTTGGAAATTATTGAAATGCAGTGCAGTAGCCATTTAAAGCAATTGTTCTTGAATTCCACAAAACTAGACTTTTATAGAACACTGCCGAAAGCTAAATTCCCAAAGATGATTGCTTACGCCCAGAAAATTAAGGCGATGTTTGCGTCGTCTTATGAATGCGTAGGTCATAATTGGGAGGATACACGGAGAAAAAAGCCACCACCAGAAATTATAAAACTGTTTTGTATTTGACGCAAATACTAAGTTTTAATATTACTTACAAAAGTTTTGCTGTTTTTACAAATATTAATGATTTTTAGCAAAACCTTTGTATTTGTAATTGTAATTCCTAAAAGTCGGTTTTAGTCAATGTCAGATATTACAAAAAGAGATGGCCGATTCCTTGAATAAATTTGCCCCACAAATGCCAACAGGAAAGAATGCTTGCGTCATGACCAAATTGGGATTTTTGGGTTTGTTTTTTTATTTTATAATGAGAGTCCATTCATCTTCTTCCTCTAAAAAGTGGGATTTAAAAGTTATTCTAATATAAAGCAGCAGGCTATGACGCCCAGCATGAACGGAGAACCTAGGAAACTATATTTTTAAGGTTCCTATAGTAAAAGCTTTGCTTACGTTGGGGATAGATGGCGCTGTGTGAACATTTACTTTTTCATTATTATTAGGACTAGCAGAATTTTAAGTGAAGTAGGTATAGAAAATAAATGACGCACACAGGTGCTCCCAGTACCTACAATTTCAAGTAAAAAAGAAAAGTACTTAGGAAAAATTGGGAATTTCATCAATAAAATTATCTACACTCGTGTGCAGTGATTCTGTACTAACCGCCTAAAATAAAATAGAATATCTATAAAAAAATAAAACAAAAAGCCTTTTATTTCTCTATAATTAACATTTTTTTCTTATCACTAATGCTTATAATCTAAGTAGGTACTAGAGAACCCCTAAGGTGAAGGCCTCCTCCAAAGCCAGCCATCTGTCCCTGTCTTGTGCTACTCGGACCCAGTTTGGTCCAGCAGTTTTCTTGATGTCGTCGTCCCAGCGAGCGTATGGTCTTCCTATGCAGCGTCGACCTCTTGGACCCTCCCAATTTGTCACTCTCCTAGTCCATCTTCCATCTTGTAGACGGGCTACATGTCCAGCCCACTTCCATTTTAGTCTGTATGCATATCCCAAGGCGTCAGTACTTTTTGTAATTTTAAATAAAATATGATAAATCCTCATAAATCACTCATCACAACACAATCACACAACTGAAACTCAACGAAATTCCTTTTACATCTGTCAAATTCTTGTCCGTCTGTTTTGTTTACTATTTGAGTGTCATGTCAACCGCGAAAAAGAAGGTAGGTCTATCTGATAAAAATATTCTCTGTGATACCTAATAGCCCCTCCAGACTCTCGGCAAGAAACCCCGACAACACCCGAGAAGCGTGAATGTGAGGAGTTTCTCGCCTTCTTGTTCTCGCGCTTCGGTGTCGGTACCTATTTTTGGCCGAGACAAAGGATTTCAAACAGATCACGAGTGAGAAAATTGAGAGTGTGGATAATTTGTTTGTTCTTCGAGAAGTCTCGGTGAAACTTCTCGCCGTGAGTCTGGAGAGGCATTACGGACTGTAGTACCGGAAGTGACTAAAGTTACTAATAAAATAACATAATTATATTCCCACAGGGCACGAGATATCTAAGTATTCTGTATGTACGAGTTAATTTTGTGATATTTTATTTAAATAATATTATTCAGACGCATAGTCTAATTCGATATTCGGCTCTGGGGCAGGATCCGGCCAGATTCTTTCATGGTTATCGCAAATTATAGTAAATATTGATAAAGTTTTGTAATTACTGCAAACCCATTTAGTATTTTTTAAAAAGCTCATTCATAGTTTCCAGAAATGGTTTTAGTACAAGGCAAAATTACAAACTTTTGTTATAATTAATAATTACATCTCTGTTATAATTAATAATTAATTTTACATAAGAATTACTTGAAATTACTGAAATAGTTCATATAATAATAAAACTATAATGTTTTGTTATTCCAAGTAAGCACATCTTTGTATTTACATATGATTTACTTGAAACTACTAACGTATTTCTTAGATTAATAAAACTAATCTGTTTTGTCAATCCAAGTAATTGCTCACGGTTATGTTTATAATAGACGGAGACAATTGAGAGAAAAGGGGATAATTGAGGGATCATCTCGCTCCCGATCTTAATCATCTTCATCGCACAATGGTATACCGAAGTCGGCTATAGCATCTTTAAAAGGGAACACAGGTACTTAATCAATTTTTAGAACTATATACACAACTTTTACATCAACTCGAAAAAAAATCAACTGTTCCATAGAAAAGTTCAATACATACCTACTTGAGCAAAATGTATGTATACAATTTTTTTTTTAAATATATTATGTTTGGGAAGCTAACAGCATTTTTTACAAGATAAGCAATAAACTAAATTTATAAAAGCCAATTATAAGCTACCACAGATAAAAAATATACATAGGTAAGTATATCTATTATGGATTTACTATTACATTTTGCATAACAATTTGTTTATTTTTTGCAGATTTGGAGGAAGTTGAAGAAAAACTTGGGTTTTTGAAAAGTTCCTTAGAACCTTGGCATCTCGTTGAAGAATTTTGGACTGCAACTGCTAATTATAGGCTGATTAAAAATTATTCGGAGTCAGGAACCCTGCAAGAATATTTCAACGAATATCCTGTACTGAAACAACCTGCAGGATATAATTTACTATTGCAAGACTTTGACATATTACATCAAGACAAATCGAATGCTCTTTTCCTTAATATAGTAACACTGCAGATGAAAGTTATCGAGCTTGCACGAAAAAAGGTTGCAAATATTAGAGACCAACATTTGAAACAAACCAAAGAAAGTTATTTGTCTGCAGTGACTGATTAGTATTGCTAAGTCTTCTGTTAAAAAAAAAAACTTACCAAAGGTCAATGCCTCCTCCTAAAATGTATGAAACAGCTGTTTTGCTTTTGCTAGTTTGAAGCTGTTCCCATAGTAAATTATTCGTATTTATAAGTAGATACTATTACATTCAATTTATTTTCATATTTGCAAACTTCATTACCGTTAATAAGTTTTAAAAAAATAATATAAGTATTTTCCTAATTATAAGTAGCTGATGCAAAAAATATAATAAATATTTTGATTTCAGAAACTGCCTCCAGTGATGTCTATAATAACGCCTGTTTGCTGTTATTGCCGTTTTTGACGTCCAGCGTTCCCTTGTTCCCGTGGCCGGGTTAGGGATTGCAATCCCGCAGCCCATTCAATCCCGCGCGGGATTAGTGCGGGTTTAGTCAATCCCGCGCGGGATCCCGCATCTTAGAAATTATGTATAAAATCAAATTGAAACAACAGATTTTGAGTAAAAAATCAACTTTTATTAAACGTTTCTTACATTAAGCAACAGGAGCCAGCATTATACTGAGACTGGGCCTATTTGGCACCACAAAGAGTAGTAGGCAGGTACGCTCGCACATTATTGTTAACAGTTTTCTTTAGATTTTAGTTATTTTTGTTTGTGTAATTGTTTATTCATTAGGTACCTACTTTATGCTGTGCTTTTCCCAATGTACTTACTGTAACTTGTGTGTGTCAAATAAACGTTAATATATCCTATTATATTCAAAAAACATTATATTAACAAAAACAAAAACCACCATAATGTTTCACTCAACTTTAATTATATTACTATTTACGGCACAATCAGCTTTTAAAATAGCACAGAAAAAAACTAAATCAAAAACATTAAAGTTTAGGTACTTACGTAAAATGCCGGACGGTGAGTACGAAAACACTCGTCACCTACAGAAAGTCGTGCGCAGCGCAGTGCCATTTATAAATAACTAGCTGCTGCCCGCGGCTACGCTCGCGTGGTACCCGGATAAAAAGTAGACTATGTTACTCTCCAGCCCTCCAACTATCTCCACGCAAAAAATCACGTCAATCCGTCGCTCTGTTTTGACGTGAAAGCAGGACCAATAAACAAACAAATAAACACACTTTCACATTTGTAATTGGGTACGGATGACAGGACAGCCCGCCAACCGTCTGCTAGTCGCTGGCGCGGTGGTCTGTGCGAAACGGCAACGTCGCGCTCGTGCTACTCGCGTGTATAAAAGCTGCGGGATCCCGTTTTGCGGGATTGCAATCCCCTAGGGATTGCAATCCCGCAAAACGGGATCCCGCAGCTACATCGTGTCATCGCGTACATCGTGTCATCGCGTAGTATTCGGGCAAAGACGATGTAGTATCGGGGAGCTGTCGGTAAACTGGCGCGGATCAAAGGGATTGGTCGCGACAATATTCGCTTGGGTGGCTACACCTACGTCAATTCAGTGTCTTCCAGATTTTGAAGCAAGACGGACGTGCCTGTATTTTTTGTACACTATGGAGTGGAGTAACGAATAAGTGTTACGTTTCATTCATTCAATTTTATGAAACGGAGAGTATCATAATGGAATCCTAGTGACCCCGACCATAAAAAGAAACACTTGGTACATGATGCGTGGATTCGAATTAAAAATCAGTAGAAGAAATGAAGAAGAAAAAAGATTCTTATGGCATACATACTACATACGGCATAATTATTTTTAAATTACCGCCTACGTCTCGGCCGCACAGTTGGGAACTGAACAACACAATCCAGCACGATGCATCGCGTCAACTCGACATGAATCTTCGCCCGCCTTAATGTAGACAAGAACATCGCCTATGTCCGAACACGATGTTTTTGTCGCGCCAACGCGACACGAATCTTTGCCCGCTAATATAGCCCCAGCATGAGTGGGAATCGAACCCACGATCTACAGCGCAGAAGGCAGAGCTACTACCAAATGAGTTAAGAGGCCAGTCACAGTAAAAAGTGTTGTGATTGCGATTTTGTGATTTTTCAAGTGACAACTTTTTACTATGTCCGCGGCTATTGTACGACGAAAATACGCTAAATGTTCTAATACTGCTGCAAATGATGACAAAGCGAATTTGCGTTTAAACAGATTTCCTTTACCCAGTAAACTTATCTTTGAAGTAAGTGCCTGATTCCCGTAGGAATACTTACTTTATAATCAATAAAAATACGTGTTTACGTTTAGTAAACCAGAGACCCTTTATCTTCATTGTGTTCATTCGATGATTCCAAGGCACGAGTATGGGCCGAACACCTACTGTTACCCAGCTGGGAACTGGTCTACTGGAAAATCACTTAGAAGCTTACATCGATAACATAAGATGTTGTGCAGTAAGCACTTTGATGACAGTAGTTCAAAGTTTGAGATGTAGAAGAAACTTGAGTGAGATAGTAAGACTAAGGAAAACAATTAAGAAACAGCGTCATTCGGTCTTACACAGTAACAGATACAAATAAAAAAATGAATGGACAAAAACCAATCTGGGTCAATGAGAAAGACTCACGATTTTTGTTGAGTATGCAGATTTGTAGATACAAAAAAAACAAAAAATACTGTGTTTTTGGTTTTTTAATCGGATCAAAAATGACCGAGTTACAGAGATTTTAGTGCACCAATCTAAAAAACGCTCGCGAGAAGACCGCGACTGGCTGTGACGTCACCAGGCGCCCGCGGCTCGCTCCATTAGTACAAAATCCCTAGTTATTTTCAAACTAATTTCCGCCCGCGGCATCGCTCGCGTGGCACCTGGATAAAAAGTAGCCTATGTCCTATTCCCGCTCATTACCTATCTATATTTTAAATTTCAGCTAAATCGGTTCGGTAGTTGTCGAGTTATAGAGGAACAAACATACATCCAAACATCCAAACTTTCGAGGTCATTCACGTTTTTTGTTAAGTAAGTACTTATGCAGATTTGTAGATTTAAAAAAATTATACTTAAATGATTTCATTTTTATTTTTAAATATGATTACGAATGTATTCCCAAGGCGCAGTAGACATATTCTATCAGATCTTTTAGGAATTTTTAGATCCGTTGAAAAAGTCTAAGCGGGTAGTCAGAGGTAGAGAAGCAGTGTTGGCCGAGTGCGCTTGTGCCTCGACTTTCAATCCGAAGGTTGTGGGTTGGAACCCGGCCGTGCATCAATGGATTTTTCGTTTCGAAAAATGTATAAGTAGGTACCTAAGTAGGTATGCGCTTTAACACGAGCTCTAAACGGTGAAGGAAAATATTGTGAGAAAACCAGTTAGCTTTCTAATAGCGTCGATGGGCTTGCAACCTGTCACGTATGGAATGTTGTCTGCTGCAAAATGTGGGAATGTTTCAAATGTGTTTGGAAATACCTCGGACTACCCCTTACATATAAAAAAACAATAAATACCTACTTACTGTGTTTTTGTTTTTTTAATCGGATCAAAAATGACCGAGTTTTATTACAGACAGAGATTTTAGTGCACCAATCTAAAAAACTCTCGCGAGAAGATCGCGACTAGATGTGACGTCATACCATACATCCATCCATCCAAACATCCATGCAAACATCCAAACTTTCGCATTTTAATATTAGTGTGATTCGACTCCTGATTGTTAGTTTTGTTTGTAATTGTTTTCGGTAAGTACCGGTACCTCCCTAAAATACCTGTTCAGTAAAAAGTTTAGAGGCAAAAATTATTTTTAAGTAGGTACCTACCTACCTACTTGCTACTTACCTAGGTAGGTACCTACCTACTTAAAAATAATTTTCGACTTTAAACTTTTTACTGAATAGGTATTTTAGGTAAGTACCGGTACTTACCGAAAACAAAAACAAACAAAACTAACAATCAGGAGTCGAATCACACTAATATTAACTTTACCTACCTAAATTATTTACCTACCTACTTAAATTATTACCTACTTAAATTATTTTTAAGTAGGTACCTACCTACTTACTACTTACCTAGGTAGGTACCTACTTAAAAATAATTTTCGCCTTTAAACTTTTTAGTGAATAGGTATTTTTTTATACATACCTACTTTTAATCGTAATACCTAATTAATAATTTGTATGTACGAGTCAAAATAATCACATACCTACCTACCTAAACTTGGTTTTCAAATCACACTATCACACTTTCACATCACACTAATCATACTATCACACTAATAATATTATAAATGCGAAAGTTTGGATGTTTGGATGGATGATGTTTGTTCCTCTATAACTCAACAACCACTAAACCAATTTGGTTGAAATTTTAAATATAGATAGATAATGACCAGGAATAGGACATAGGCTACTTTTTATCTGGGTACCACGCGAACAAAGCCGCGGGCGGAAGCTAGTTAATATTAAAAATGCAAAAGTTTGGATATTTGGATTTATGTTTGTTCCTCTATAACTCGACAACCACTGAACTGATTTGGCTGAAATTTAAAACTTAGATAGTTCTTGACCTGAAATAGGACTTAGGCAACTTTTTATCCAGGTGCCGCGCGAGCGAAGCCGCGGGCGGAAGCTAGTTTGAAATTAACTAGCGATTTTGTACTAGTAGACCGAGCCGCGGGCGCCTGGTGACGTCAGACGCAGCGCGAAGCTCCGAGCGCGCGTTTTGAAATGGCCGAAAAGAAAACTTGAATAACTTCGTCATTTATTGATGGATTTTAATTATTTAAAAAACAGAATGCTCAGAATGCTAAAGAGTATACGCCCTCATACTTAGAAACCCAATATTTCGTTTAGTGATTGATTCTCATTGCCTTATTGTTGCACAGTTAACTAAAAAATACCCAGAGAAAACTGACTGAGCACAGATAGAGTACCTATAGAGGACAAAGTTATGGCTCTATGTATATATAAAAGATCTACTGCATGCTACAGATTGCTAATGAACCTTGTGTTAGTGACTTTATTTTCGTTACACTATTTTAACTGTAAATTCTCATTTTCATTTTAAATTAGCAACTGATGCCTCTTACTTCTTTCTGCCTTGGGGATGCTTATAGTCTTTTCGGGATTACTGTACGAACCGTGGGCTTTCCTTAAAACCCCTTCTGTAACTGTTGTGTTAATGCTTGGGTTTTGGCGGTTCCAGGAACAAGTACTGTAATACCATACAAACAACATCCAGACTTGAAGAAACTACCTACAGACTACAACTCAGGCTGACCTAAGTCTGATCTAGGACTTGTCGGCGCTCTTCCTGCTACACTAGGCCTGTTTCCCGGCTGCACACGTTCTGAAGGCTGGCGGACGGGATTGCCAACTAACTGTGAAATTTGGCCAGGCCCGACCCACTCTTCTTCTTAGCTTCATCTTTTTAATCTTCATCTTGTCAAATTTTAAGCTTTCTTTTCTATCTCTTCCTTTTGTGCACTATCCCTAATGGGAGACGTGACACTAGCACACGCTTCAACGAATTTTAAAAGAGATTCTCATGGAACCCGGTATACACTCTAAGATAATACAGGTATTAAGAAAAAAATCTCAAGAAATGAAGAATGAAGATAGTGGCACATTATTTTGTTGAGGGGACAACACAAAGTGAGAAGTTGACAGTATTGATCAAAGACGTTGTGAGAGCTACACGAGAAGCTGGGTTTATGTTTATTGTTGTTTCGACAGTTTGTGACCAAGGACCTAACATTGGTGCTCTTCATTTGCTGAAAAAATTTGATAGTCTGCCCACAGAAACAAACTATTTACTTGTTGATGAAAAAATAGTTTACATAATGTTTGATATTCCACGTCTTTTCAAATCCATAAGAAATAACTTTTACTAAGCTGTAGGTAATGGAATACAAAGGAACGAAGGCTAAATGGTGTCATTTGAAGGTAGCAGAAGAAAGAAATAGGATTTTTTTGAATTTCAAGAAGATTACTCAAACAGTAGTGAATCCAACATACAAAACCAAAAAGCGTATTACGCGCTAAATGCATAATTATTGACCCTTGCTCGTTAATTTGGACTCTATTTACCAATTCTGTTATGGATTTCGTCGATGGCCTAACGTACGCAGAGAAATGTTTTAAAGAGGTGGAAAGAGACCAATCCCGAAGAATTAGTAACCTTTATGGAAATATTATTTTTCATGAGCAAAGTCAGAAAAATAGCTACTGGGCTAAATCTGATTTAGTGAAAAATTTAGGAACACATTTGAGTAGAAACAGATTTTTGTTAATATCCCTTCGTCTGTGGCGCGGACTTCTCGTGTCCGCTATCACATTGTGCACATCTGTTAGCGGACACGAGAAGTCCGCGCACACATGCGTCGTTTATTATTGACCGTTAGACTGCTAAAACTATTCCTTTCCTCCTCTAACTTGCACAATGCGTAGGGGTAATGATAAGGATGGCACAACGCCACATGCTTCTTCTCTAAACACCATCATTGACAATTGTTTGATTTTACAAAAGTGTCGTTTCATTCTCGTAACCGCGCCGGTATTGCAAATTTGCAACATTTCAAATCCTGTGAATACGTTGTTTTGTGTTGTTTTTGTGCTAGTAATTCGCTGTGAACATGAGTGGGTAAGTAATAAACAGTTTTTTGTTCATAGATTGTGTATTTGATTAAGATTTTAGACCTAAATATTTATTTCAACAAACATCGGTCGGAATTTTGTGACGTCATGCCAATACATTTTCGCTTGTTAAAAATACTAAAAACAAAAATGATAGCTATCTGTTGGCATCATGGATATTGTTATGTATCTTGTTATTGTTACAAAGCTTATTCATAAATATCACAGGGTATTTGCGCAAAATTGAAATAAAAAAACACGAAGACTTCATGTGTCCTTGCCACAGACAGGGGATTTACGGTCAACCGCCATTTTTTTGTGTTTTGGTCGGATGAAAGACTAAACATGGATAAAACTAGTAGTCCGGTCAAATTAGACCACAAAATAAGAGTAAAGCTACATTAATTCCCAGCAAGCTGAAAATCAGTATGATTGTTTAAAATTTGTTTCCCCTGTTTGGAATTTTTTTTACAAAAAATTTGTTGTTTGCGATTTACAACAAAACGGTAAGTTTTTCATAAAAATACTTCAGACAACAATTGTAGATCATAAAATTATCTACAAAAAAATGTATAAATACTTTTTTTCTACGCGTGTGGACTATATCGTGTATTCAATTTTAATGTTTTTCGTGACGTATTTTTTGTAGGGTTTTTTTTTGCGCTTTGTAACATTGTTCTTTTTTTTGCGTTTTTTTTTGCATATTTCTTTGTGCTTTGTGCTTGTACTTACATAGTATATATTTTTTGGTCTTTAGACGTCCTCGTACTAGGGGTCCGAGAAGGGGAAGGGGTGTGCGTGTCCGAGGTGGACAAGGAAGATCAGGTGGATCGCCACTGGTGGTAGAGGTGGTGGATACAGGTGGTGGTGCTAGAGTGTCTTTGGATCGCGGTGGGTCTAGTAGGCGCCGTGGAGGGCGTGCAAGCCGCGCCACCCGACACGAGCGCCCAGGACCTCGCAGTATTGACGAGTTAGTTTATTTGCTTTTAACGCTTTCTCTTATTTTTAACCGACTTCGAAAAAAAGTGGAAGTTCTATGTTAGGCTGTTCGGCTTTCAGTCTTTCATAGAACGTCGATTTTTACATTTATTATTATAGATTACATTAAATTGTTTTACATTTCAGGCTTACGATGTGTGACATTGATGAGTTGCCTGAGGGGCAGGGCCTGGAAACAGCCTTGCACCCAAAAAGAATGCGCATTTGGCGACCGTACGTAGTTTTATTTCAGTATGTTTATTATAATACTAACTCCTAGAAAGTTTTAACTTTTGTTTTAATGTCTACATAGATCAATGGAAGCAGGAACATCGCGGTCGGTGCCATCACCAATACCATCGGTGGCACCTCCTTTACCATCGCCATCACCATCACTGTATTTAGTGCCTTCACCAGCAATGTAAGTTAAAGAGTCTTCTTACAGCAAACTCTAGTTTCTGACTGCGGCTTTGCACACATTATTTCTATGGAAACATTTAAATGTGACTTTCACATTTATAATATTAGAGTGATGATGTGAAGTGTAGATAAAAAAGATATGGATACAACACTTGGTTTTGTTCTAGGTTTGAGGAATGGCATAGTGAGGCGTGGAAGTTTGATCCAATTGCATCTGCCTCTCCGAGCCGAGTACCTGCCTCTCCGAGCCCAGCACCTGCCTCTCCGAGCCCAGCACCTGCCTCTCCGAGCCCAGCACCAGCCTCTTCGAGCCCAGCACCTGCCTCTCCGAGCCCAGCACCAGCCTCTTCGAGCCCAGCACCTGCCTCTCCGAGCCCAGCACCAGCCTCTTCGAGCCCAGCATCTGCCTCTCCGAGCCCAGCACCTGCCTCTCCAAGCCCGCTCGCTTCTCTGATGCAGCATCTCCCACCTCCGCCTCCTCACCGTCGCCCTCAGCAATTAAGAACCGAGGACATAATTGCCCTCATCAATTATGGTAAGTACGTATTTTAGCTTGGCTTAGAGCTATGGCCAGACTTCTGGTTTTTACCAGATTTGAAACCAATCTATCATTTTGTTACAGGAAGCGAAGAGGACTCGGAAGACAGTGATGACGAGGGAGACGTGGTTTTTGGGATTCCAAGGGTGATCCGGAGTTTATTGGAGACACCCTTGGACCAGGATGAAAATACGCCCGCCGCTGACCCAGAGCTCGCCACTGACCCAGCTCCCGCCGCTGACCCAGAGCTCGCCGCTGACCCAGCGCCCGCCGCTGATCTTACATCCGCCGAAGTTCCTCCAACGGTGACGGACCAGCCTTGGAGTTGGTATGAATTTGAATGGAAAGAGTTTCCGGAACCTCAGATTCCAGCTGAACTGAGACGGGAAACGTTTTCCCAAATCAATGTGGGTCCGACAACTCCACGTGACGACTCGTATGACATTTTCATTGACATATGGGATCGGCAAATCATGGAGCACATAGTCTCGGAGACAAATAGATATGCTCAGCAGATGGCACACCAAATGTTCCGGGACAATTGTGTCCATCCAACCAGCCGCATCGCCAGGTGGACTGACGTCACCACCGACGAACTTTACGTCTATTTCGGCATAGTCCTGGCGATGGGGGTGGTGATAAAGACCCGAATGGAGGAATACTGGTTTTCCACCCCTGACATATTCTATACTCCCGGTTTTAGTGCACACATGTCCATCGACAGGTTCTTGTTATTAAAAAAATGTTTACATTTTAATAATAACGACGACATGTTGTGTGCATTCGAAATGGGAACCTCCGAGGCGAAATTATTTAAGATAGAACCAATAGTGTCGCATCTGCGAAAAAAATTTCAGGATTTATATACGCCCGCGCAGAACATTTCACTAGACGAGAGTCTTTTGATGTGGAAAGGCTGGCTCGAAATGAGCCAGCTTATCCCAAATAAAGCCGCAAAAAAAGGGATTAAAACGTACGAAATTTGTGAATCTCAAACCGGCTATCTATGGCGGTTTGAGATTCACGCATATAAAAAGACCACGCCGCAAGACAATGAAGACCCTCTTGCAGCGTCGACTCCTTCCATTGTGTTGCGGCTATTACAAGGTCTTGAATATAAGGGGTACATACACTTTGTGGATGGACAATTTTTACAATTCTCCGTGTCTCGCTCGACGGCTGAAATGTCTGGGCGTTGACTGTGTAGGAACCCTGCGGACCGATCGTAAGTTCGTTCCGCAGGCCCTACACCATCTCACGAAAAGAAATATGCGCCCAGGCCAGATTACTGGCCTTAGCTCGGGGGACGTCGACGTCATGGTATGGCGAGATAGCAATAGGGTAGCAATGATCTCGACATACCATGGAAACCGTCGGCAGACCCTCCGAGGATCCACCAAACCCACCCTGATATTAGATAGACTACAATATCATGATGGGTGGGGTGGATAAAAAAGACCAGCTTCTCGCCATGTACCCCGTCGAGCGGAAACGATCAAAGGTCTGGTACAAAAAACTCTTCAATAGGCTTCTAAACATATCCGTCCTCAACTCTTATATAATCCATCGTCACTCTTCTCCTATCTCCCATCGTAACTTCCGTTTGACACTTATTAAATCACTTCTAGCTAAGCATTCCTGTCGTGCTGTCCCATCTCTTCCGCCTGCACCGACACAAAACATAACCCACCACTTGAAAGAGTACGGGTTGGGCCCAAGAAGCAACCAACACAAGCGACGGCAGTGCGTGATCTGCAAGAAAAAAATTAAAACGTTTTGTGACGGTTGCAAAAAAACCGTATGCCTTCCCTGTTTCCCAGCTCTTCATTCCTAATTATATTGTATAATTATTTATATTTATTTCTTAATTATATTCTACATTCTATGTATGTATCTATTATATTGTATCTATAATCTCTTCTTTGTAACACACCTTTGATCGTTTTGAAATTGTTCATCCCAGACAGAGTGGAGACCCCTTGAGTGGAGACCACGACTCGGCAAACGTAGTGTAGGACGCCCTCCGGCCAGGTAGGATGATCGCTAATCGTAGACTACATTTTATTTTATAGTTTTATACCTGTTTAAAACTCATTGACTGAAATTACATTCAATACACATGACTAGAGATGTCGCCACTGCTAATACTACAGTATATATTTTATAGTTTTAAAACACACCTAGGTGTTTCATTAGAAATGGAAAAACTTGCTAAAAGTTACGGTTCCGGCAGGATTCGAACCTGCGTAGGTACATTTTTTTTTGCCAAAAGATCTCGTCTAGTGCAATGTTTCATTTTCATCCAGTGAATGCCTCTGTAATTATAATTTTATTAGCTAATATTTATTTATATTAGCTAATATTAAATCATTTATAATTAGTATTAAGTAATCGTAGACTTTGTAATTTATTTTCATTTTATGTTCAACTTCAAATGCGACACTATTGGTCTTATCCATACTAAGCTAAGGTATCATGCTACTTTTTCCTTGTCTGTTAACATAGCTTTAGAAGTCCGATTTTGTAGCGAAATTCTTCCTTTTGGTTGTTGATTTTAGAAATGTTTTACTAGGGCAACATGTCTTTTTTTTTTCTTATCGATTTCTAAATATCATCTTACTGTAGTATGATACTTTGTATTTCAAATAAATGCAACAGAATTTATCTTGTGATCCAAACTTTAGGAGGATCTTTTTTGCGCTTACTTTCAAGTGCTTTGTTTATTGTTCGATTTCTCGTAAACTAAATATTTTTAACAGCTGAAACTTCGTCTGTGACAAGTATATGAACCAAACTATGGTATAAATTAATACCCTAAACCACTTGACCTAAAAAATTAATGGACAAAAACCAATCTGGGTCAATTGCCTTATTGTTGCACAGTTAACTAAAAAATACCCAGAGAAAACTGACTAAGCAAGATGAAGTACCTATACAGGACAAAGTTATGGCTCTATGTATATATAAAAGATCTACTGCATGCTACAGATTGCTAATGAACCTTGAGTTAGTGACTTTATTTTCGTTACACTATTTTAACTGTAAATTCTCATTTTCATTTTATATTAGCAACTGATTCCTCTTACTTCTCTCTGCCTTGGGGATGCTTATTAGTCCAGTCAGCTTAGCATAAAAATGGTCTAAACCTCGGAATGACAGATAATAAGCTGAATTTTCGTATGTAGCTTCATTTAGGCGTCCTTAAAGTTGTCTCAAAAGTCTCATAAAATCTCGTGTCTGCGTCTTAAGTTATTCAAGGTCAAAGGTAAAAAAAATAGTTTTTCCCGAATATCTCGGTTGCTATTGGTCCAATGATGTTAACATCTATTATAAAGTTGTAGAGCATACAATTTGCAACAAATTTTGTTTAAAACATTTTTTCATGCGCTCAACCGTTTTCGCGATAGAGGAGGGTGAGTGAGCAGCGCTCAACCATACGCGTAGGTACTGTAACGCAAAGTCAAACGTGAATATCTGTGAATACCTTGAATTTTGAATAATTTGTTTTATTTATCAGTTAATTATCGACCAAGCGAGCAAAACAAACTAAGATCTTACGATTTTGCTTTGTATGTTTGTATGTGTAATTTTTATGTTATCGCATAACTATCGAACCGTTAATCCAATCTGCATTAAACTTGGTAGATAACTAGGTTGTGCTATGGAAATTTGATATATGACATATGAGCGTAATCGATGGAGGGGTTGTAAAGATATTGGGATCTAAAGGGGGTGAAAAAGATAAAAGTTACACAGATATATTGAGTGGGGTGTCATATGAAAGGACTTAATTTGTACATTCCGAAATAGTTTTTATTTTTGTTCTAGGAAGTATAGTTTTTGAAATACACATACTGAACGCTTTGCGCTCACGGCCCTGTATCGCAAAAACGGTTGAGCGCATGGAATTTTTTTTTCAATGAATTGGTCGCAAATTTTAAGCTCTACAACTTCATAATAGATGTTAACATCACTGGACCAATAGCAACCGAGATATTCGCGAAAAACTATTTTTTTTTACCTTTGACCTTGAATAACTTAAGACGCAGACACGAGATTTTATGAGACTTTTGAGACAACTTTTAGGGCGCCTAAATGAAGGTATATACGAAAATTCAGCTTGTTATCTCTCATTCCGAGGTTAATTCCTAATTTGACTGGGCTATATAGTCTTTTCGGGATTACTGTACGAACCGTGGGCTTTCCCTAAAACTTCTATAACTGTTGTGTTAATGCTTGGGTTTTGGCGGTTCCAGGAACAAATACTGTACTACACTACAAACAACATCCAGACTTGAAGAAACTACCTACAGACTACAACTCAGGCTGACCTAAGTCCGATCTAGGACTTCGTCGGCGCTCTTCCTGCTACACTAGGCCTGTTTCCCGGCTGCACACGTTCTGAAGGCTGGCGGACGGGATTGCCATCCAGGAGAGTGCGGTACTTCTTGATTAAGAAACCGCTAACTGTGAAATTTGGCTAGGCTCGACCCACTCTTCTACTTAGCTTCATCTTTTTATATTAAAATCTTGTCAAATTTTAAGCTTTATTTTCTTTCTCTTCCTTTTGTGTACTATCCCTAATGGGAGACGTGACACTAGCACACGCTTCAACGAATATTAAAAGAGATTCTCATGGAACCCGGTATACACTCTAAGATAATACAGGTATTAAGAAAAAATCTCAAGAAATGAAGAATGAAGATAGTGGCACATTATTTAGTTGAGGAGACAACACAAAGTGAGAAGTTGACAGTATTGATCAAAGACGTTGTGAGAGCTACACGAGAAGCTGGGTTTATGTTTATTGTTGTTTCGACAGTTTGTGACCAAGGACCTATTAACATTGGTGCTCTTCATTTGCTGAAAAAAATTGATAGTCTGCCCACAGAAACAAATTATTTTCTTGTTGATGAAAAAATAGTTTACATAATGTTTGATATTCCACATCTTTTCAAATCCATAAGAAATAACTTTTACTAAGCTGCAGGTAATGGAATGGAATACAAAGGAACGAAGGCTAAATGGTGTCATTTGAAGGTAGCAGAAGAAATAAATAGGATTTTTTTGAATTTCAAGAAGATTACTCAAACAGAAGTGAATCCAACATACAAAACCAAAAAGCGTATTACGCGCTAAATGCATAATTATTGACCCTTGCTCGTTAATTTGGACTCTGTTTACCAATTCTGTTATGGATTTCGTCAAAGGCCTAACGTACGCAGAGAAATGTTTTAAAGAGGTGGAAAAAGACCAACCCCGAAGAATTAGTAACCTTTATGGGAATATTGTTTTTCATGAGCAAAGTCAGAAAAATAGCTACTGGGCTAAATCTGATTTTGTGAAAAATTTAGGAACACATTTGAGTAGAAACAGATTTTTGTTAATATTAAGAATGTTGTATTTTCAAATCGAAACGGCAGGATACAATATTTTTACTAAAGTCGAACCTTTGATTCATTACTTCAACAACCTAATGAAAACCTCTATTTACCCGGGAAAGGAACTTTCAATTGACGAATCGATGGTTCTGTTTCGAAGACGACTTTTGTTTGATACGCCAATACGAGTATATTAAAAATAAAAGACACAAATTTGGAGTCAAACTGTACATTATGGCTAACCATAAGGGTCTTGTTCACCGAATTCACATGTCTAAAAGGTCAGCCGATAGTGAAGCTGGTGGTCAAGGCCACGTAAAAAAAGTCGTCCTCAAGCTGCTGAACGATTAGGCACCTTAATGTAGAAATTATCCTGGGAGCCTACTTTTGAAATCGATTTCGAAATCCGTCAGTCCGAATTAATCGAATTGATCGTACTTTTAAAAACGATAGTCCCACACATCGACTGTTGAAATTCGTATCGAATGATCGGAACGAATGAAAATTTAGAAGAAATGAATGACAATTAAGTTAGTGGCATGGCTACTAGACTTTTGGCCTAAAAGCCTTTGCTTGACCGTGTGGATTTATCAAGTGGCGACAGATCTGTCAAATAAAAATTAAGTGTCAATGTCAAACTACAAAGTGACTGGCCTGGCCAGTGATGCCAGATAGGGGGAATTCCCTGAAAATTCAGTACGCGCCACCACTGTAGTCTGATAGACGCGGCCGGCGCTGCTATCGCAGAACTAGGCAACGTAGCGTAGTTTTAAAACTTACTGTGAGTGTTCTGTGATAAAGTGTTTGAAACTTTATTGTGAATGAAATCATGTCCAGCTGCACAGAGGAGCAGCTTAATATACATTAATATACATTAGCTTAATATATAAAATTTTACACACATTGTCGGGTAGATATATTGATATTTGTTATCTCATAACTCACTCATCCAACATTCCGATGATCTTTAAGGGCACTTTCATGATGGAGCTCTCCACCCTCATTATAGTCATAGTAGCCATGGTATTGGGGACTCTTGTTCAAGAAGAATGGGTTCAGGACACCAATCTCTCGGAGTTGACCAACTGGTTCGAGATAACCCCTCCACTGAACAACCATCTGAAGGTCACGAGCGAGATGAAAGAAAGGGCACAAAGGAAGTTCACTAGCGGACCGATTAATCTACTGTCTTCAGAGCCCCTAGCAAAGTCACCTTCACTTCAATTGATAGGATCTGATACATCTGACACTAGGTTTCTTGAGAAAGAGACTCTGAGATATAGTGTCATGGATCTATCCACCCAATCATCAGCAAAATTGAGTTCATCCAAGGAGGAGCTAGACTGTGGTGCAGTGCAAACTGGGTATAGCATTACCTTCACTTACTGTCATGGTGATTTGATAGTGGTGACTATGGTCGGAACTCAAAGGATGACTTGCAGAGAGATAGAACAGCGATATTTCTTTGGCCCAGTTATGCTAAAATCAAACAAATGTACCCAGTCATTTGTTTTTGATAGACCGTGCGAAGGTAAGCTGAATGCTGGTTATTCCTCCTCAACATGCCCTGAGCTGACCATCACTTCGATGATGGTGCTACAATGGGTACTCCCGCTAATCATAATCTTGATTCTGGTTATTGTGATTCTGGTCTTACTGAAACTTCAAACCGGCCTCATAACAACCGAGGGGAGAATCCCATTGACTAAGAGAGGCAAGACCTATTATGCTGATTATTTTGAATGGTATGATGGAAGTGGACAGAAACGGACAGGAGTGCATCAAGATGAGTCCAAAATTAACATAGTGGAGAGGCGATTCAAGATTTCGATGACTAAATTGATCCTATTGGCACTGTTGTTCAGACCCATAACAGTGGACAGTTATGAAATAATAGGATCATTTGACTCCACACTGATGAAGTATTCTTACATTTTGGATTTAGTAGATCAGGAGATCATCAACCTGGGTCAAGTGTCCATAGTGAGAAGCCCGGTGGCCCACACTGCTCAGCTCACAAGAATGTTTGAAACCTCTAGCTGGAGTATTCATCATCAGGAGGAATATTTCTGTCAGTGGTATAAGTGTGAGGCTTACAGTGTTTGTGGGTTCACCACCTTACCGTTCATCAAGTCTGGAGAATTAGCTCAGTCTTTATTTAAGTACGAAAACAAGAACAATGGGTATTACACCTGTCAAAAACTCAACCATCATTGTGAATTCGGGTCTGGGTGCAAATTGATCTCAATAGAAGTCATTCCTGATAATAGTACTATGTTCACCATGTATTCCATTAGCAGAGGTGGTTCTCATGGAGGAGAATTGAGAGTCCCCCCTGGATGTGTTGTGGAGAATGCTCAGGACAATTCCAATGGTGAATTACAAGACTATTACTTGCTTAGTGATAACAAGAAGTCTCATCACTTGTGTAATAGTGAATTATTCTCAATGAAACCAGAAGGAGGAATGTTAGGGGACATACAAATCGGTGAAGGAGGGAATGTGAACTTCATGACAAACGAAATCATCTGCACAGCCGATTCTGGGGACAGAACCCATTGCACCATCGTACAATAAACACCTATCCAACAACAATGCATCTGTATCACTCCACTCGTCCACCAGAAACCCACAAATAACCTACTACATTACACACTGCTGGACTTCCTGGAAGTCCACAGTGATTTGGCGAGGGGCTTGCTGAGGTCGGCTGATGGTCGCCTAAGGAACAAGCGGTTGTGGGACGAGGTCTCACAACAATTAAACTCTTTAGGTGGTAGCCTGAAGACCACCCAGCAGTGGCAGAAAGTAAGTTCCAAAAAGTTACGTAAATATACTTAAACTTTTAAATCCTTGGTATTCAATTTGTTATAAAGATTTGCTTATTGTTTAGGTCTCTGGACCTACAGAAAATACCTAGCCAAAAAAAACGCGGCTTTGAATATAAGATCGTTCGCTGCCACCGGTGGAGGAGAAGAGTGCCCACCTCTCGCCTCTTGGGAGCTTAAAGTGCTCTCGATCATGGGCGAGGGTTTTGGGGCACCCGCAACGTCGGCAAGAGTGTCGGTGCTAATACTTACCGTCACGGGCGCCGGTGGTCATTCCGCCACCGGTCATGGTAAGCTATGTACTTAATATTTATAGATGGATAATTTTTGCAATAACGTCGATTTAACGAAAATATTTCCGAGTAAAAAAACATACTGCACCGGGACGCTTCTCGCTAATAGGAAAGGAAATCATTAAATCGGTTGTTGGGGATTGGGGCTTCAGCTCTTTAAAATAATAAACTCTTTTCTCCAACAATGTTTGTTTAATCATCAAAAGAATTGATTAATGAAACAAAAGCAACATATTTGCGGAAAGGAAAAGAGTGGCGTCATGACATCTTACGCATTAAAGACCAAAACATAATACTATGATACTCCTTATAATAAAAGGCTTACGGAACAATTTACTGATCAAAGATCTCATTTAATGACTAATAATGAACAAAAAATCATAAAATGGGAGTATTTTTGTTTGGATTTTTTCACCATTATTTGAATGGTGTATCACGCGGACAAGTCGTATTAGAAAATTAGTTTTTCGAAAAAGACGTATTTAGAAAATACTTTCTAAATATAACATTTAATGTATTAATTCATAGTTGGTGTAAATCATTTAATAAAATTTTGGACGGAAAAATTACCTACACTGGTGAAGATGTAACAAAAAATGCAGGCTGGCCCAGCATGTGTTTGCACCATAAGAGATACGAAAGAAATTGTGAAGTGGCACATTCTCACATTCTCCTACATGCCAGGTGAGAATGTGCCACCGTTTTTAACATTTTTCTTCCAAAGTTTAAATATTTGAATGATGGTCAGAGATAAAACGCAAAAATAAATATATAAAGAGCAAATGTGTATTATTTTTGAATTTTACTTTGATATCACTAAATAACCTTAGTCACCCCGTCTGACGATATATAATTTCCAGAAACCATGGGGTTTCACCTCTCCATCAACTTTTATTAACATTACGGTTCAATGCATTAGGAACTATGTTGATTTCTGTAGCTGATTTTGTTGGAGTGTCTATATCAACAGCGGGCAGAACAGTGCGTGATATAGATATATCAGTAACAATTGCAAAGTATGATGAATATATAACAGTGCACCAACAAAGTGCAGAAAAATTCTATCGCATTGGATTTCCTCGAGTACTTGCTGCAATTGAATGCACTCATATAAGAATCCAGTCACCATGAGAGTATTTAATGGGCAACTTCTATATAATTATGTAGGTACTTAAGTAACAGATAATTTAATTTAGGTCATGTTATTGGTGAAGAATTTAGGAATCGTAAAGGATACTTTTCCTCAAATGTCCAAGCTATCTGCGGTGCCGATTTAAGGTGGATTCACGCTACACCGGGTCGTATTATGAACTTACTTAATTATTCTTTTGCTTACAGCTCAATGTGATGCAGGTCAGTTTGGTAATCGCTGGATGCTTGGTGACAGTGCTTACCCCAACAGACCATATTTGTAAACACCACTTTTAAATCCAGCTACTGAAGCAGAGCAACGTTATAATGAAGCTCACGTTAAAACCAGGAATACAATAGAAAGGTAATGAAATAATAAATAAATTGGATTATTTAACATACAAAACAACCAACATACAAAACCAAAAAGCGTATTACGCGCTAAATGCATAATTATTGACCCTTGCTCGTTAATTTGGACTCTGTTTACCAATTCTGTTATGGATTTCGTCAAAGGCCTAACGTACGCAGAGAAATGTTTTAAAGAGGTGGAAAAAGACCAACCCCGAAGAATTAGTAACCTTTATGGGAATATTGTTTTTCATGAGCAAAGTCAGAAAAATAGCTACTGGGCTAAATCTGATTTTGTGAAAAATTTAGGAACACATTTGAGTAGAAACAGATTTTTGTTAATATTAAGAATGTTGTATTTTCAAATCGAAACGGCAGGATACAATATTTTTACTAAAGTCGAACCTTTGATTCATTACTTCAACAACCTAATGAAAACCTCTATTTACCCGGGAAAGGAACTTTCAATTGACGAATCGATGGTTCTGTTTCGAAGACGACTTTTGTTTGATACGCCAATACGAGTATATTAAAAATAAAAGACACAAATTTGGAGTCAAACTGTACATTATGGCTAACCATAAGGGTCTTGTTCACCGAATTCACATGTCTAAAAGGTCAGCCGATAGTGAAGCTGGTGGTCAAGGCCACGTAAAAAAAGTCGTCCTCAAGCTGCTGAACGATTAGGCACCTTAATGTAGAAATTATCCTGGGAGCCTACTTTTGAAATCGATTTCGAAATCCGTCAGTCCGAATTAATCGAATTGATCGTACTTTTAAAAACGATAGTCCCACACATCGACTGTTGAAATTCGTATCGAATGATCGGAACGAATGAAAATTTAGAAGAAATGAATGACAATTAAGTTAGTGGCATGGCTACTAGACTTTTGGCCTAAAAGCCTTTGCTTGACCGTGTGGATTTATCAAGTGGCGACAGATCTGTCAAATAAAAATTAAGTGTCAATGTCAAACTACAAAGTGACTGGCCTGGCCAGTGATGCCAGATAGGGGGAATTCCCTGAAAATTCAGTACGCGCCACCACTGTAGTCTGATAGACGCGGCCGGCGCTGCTATCGCAGAACTAGGCAACGTAGCGTAGTTTTAAAACTTACTGTGAGTGTTCTGTGATAAAGTGTTTGAAACTTTATTGTGAATGAAATCATGTCCAGCTGCACAGAGGAGCAGCTTAATATACATTAATATACATTAGCTTAATATATAAAATTTTACACACATTGTCGGGTAGATATATTGATATTTGTTATCTCATAACTCACTCATCCAACATTCCGATGATCTTTAAGGGCACTTTCATGATGGAGCTCTCCACCCTCATTATAGTCATAGTAGCCATGGTATTGGGGACTCTTGTTCAAGAAGAATGGGTTCAGGACACCAATCTCTCGGAGTTGACCAACTGGTTCGAGATAACCCCTCCACTGAACAACCATCTGAAGGTCACGAGCGAGATGAAAGAAAGGGCACAAAGGAAGTTCACTAGCGGACCGATTAATCTACTGTCTTCAGAGCCCCTAGCAAAGTCACCTTCACTTCAATTGATAGGATCTGATACATCTGACACTAGGTTTCTTGAGAAAGAGACTCTGAGATATAGTGTCATGGATCTATCCACCCAATCATCAGCAAAATTGAGTTCATCCAAGGAGGAGCTAGACTGTGGTGCAGTGCAAACTGGGTATAGCATTACCTTCACTTACTGTCATGGTGATTTGATAGTGGTGACTATGGTCGGAACTCAAAGGATGACTTGCAGAGAGATAGAACAGCGATATTTCTTTGGCCCAGTTATGCTAAAATCAAACAAATGTACCCAGTCATTTGTTTTTGATAGACCGTGCGAAGGTAAGCTGAATGCTGGTTATTCCTCCTCAACATGCCCTGAGCTGACCATCACTTCGATGATGGTGCTACAATGGGTACTCCCGCTAATCATAATCTTGATTCTGGTTATTGTGATTCTGGTCTTACTGAAACTTCAAACCGGCCTCATAACAACCGAGGGGAGAATCCCATTGACTAAGAGAGGCAAGACCTATTATGCTGATTATTTTGAATGGTATGATGGAAGTGGACAGAAACGGACAGGAGTGCATCAAGATGAGTCCAAAATTAACATAGTGGAGAGGCGATTCAAGATTTCGATGACTAAATTGATCCTATTGGCACTGTTGTTCAGACCCATAACAGTGGACAGTTATGAAATAATAGGATCATTTGACTCCACACTGATGAAGTATTCTTACATTTTGGATTTAGTAGATCAGGAGATCATCAACCTGGGTCAAGTGTCCATAGTGAGAAGCCCGGTGGCCCACACTGCTCAGCTCACAAGAATGTTTGAAACCTCTAGCTGGAGTATTCATCATCAGGAGGAATATTTCTGTCAGTGGTATAAGTGTGAGGCTTACAGTGTTTGTGGGTTCACCACCTTACCGTTCATCAAGTCTGGAGAATTAGCTCAGTCTTTATTTAAGTACGAAAACAAGAACAATGGGTATTACACCTGTCAAAAACTCAACCATCATTGTGAATTCGGGTCTGGGTGCAAATTGATCTCAATAGAAGTCATTCCTGATAATAGTACTATGTTCACCATGTATTCCATTAGCAGAGGTGGTTCTCATGGAGGAGAATTGAGAGTCCCCCCTGGATGTGTTGTGGAGAATGCTCAGGACAATTCCAATGGTGAATTACAAGACTATTACTTGCTTAGTGATAACAAGAAGTCTCATCACTTGTGTAATAGTGAATTATTCTCAATGAAACCAGAAGGAGGAATGTTAGGGGACATACAAATCGGTGAAGGAGGGAATGTGAACTTCATGACAAACGAAATCATCTGCACAGCCGATTCTGGGGACAGAACCCATTGCACCATCGTACAATAAACACCTATCCAACAACAATGCATCTGTATCACTCCACTCGTCCACCAGAAACCCACAAATAACCTACTACATTACACACTGCTGGACTTCCTGGAAGTCCACAGTGATTTGGCGAGGGGCTTGCTGAGGTCGGCTGATGGTCGCCTAAGGAACAAGCGGTTGTGGGACGAGGTCTCACAACAATTAAACTCTTTAGGTGGTAGCCTGAAGACCACCCAGCAGTGGCAGAAAGTAAGTTCCAAAAAGTTACGTAAATATACTTAAACTTTTAAATCCTTGGTATTCAATTTGTTATAAAGATTTGCTTATTGTTTAGGTCTCTGGACCTACAGAAAATACCTAGCCAAAAAAAACGCGGCTTTGAATATAAGATCGTTCGCTGCCACCGGTGGAGGAGAAGAGTGCCCACCTCTCGCCTCTTGGGAGCTTAAAGTGCTCTCGATCATGGGCGAGGGTTTTGGGGCACCCGCAACGTCGGCAAGAGTGTCGGTGCTAATACTTACCGTCACGGGCGCCGGTGGTCATTCCGCCACCGGTCATGGTAAGCTATGTACTTAATATTTATAGATGGATAATTTTTGCAATAACGTCGATTTAACGAAAATATTTCCGAGTAAAAAAACATACTGCACCGGGACGCTTCTCGCTAATAGGAAAGGAAATCATTAAATCGGTTGTTGGGGATTGGGGCTTCAGCTCTTTAAAATAATAAACTCTTTTCTCCAACAATGTTTGTTTAATCATCAAAAGAATTGATTAATGAAACAAAAGCAACATATTTGCGGAAAGGAAAAGAGTGGCGTCATGACATCTTACGCATTAAAGACCAAAACATAATACTATGATACTCCTTATAATAAAAGGCTTACGGAACAATTTACTGATCAAAGATCTCATTTAATGACTAATAATGAACAAAAAATCATAAAATGGGAGTATTTTTGTTTGGATTTTTTCACCATTATTTGAATGGTGTATCACGCGGACAAGTCGTATTAGAAAATTAGTTTTTCGAAAAAGACGTATTTAGAAAATACTTTCTAAATATAACATTTAATGTATTAATTCATAGTTGGTGTAAATCATTTAATAAAATTTTGGACGGAAAAATTACCTACACTGGTGAAGATGTAACAAAAAATGCAGGCTGGCCCAGCATGTGTTTGCACCATAAGAGATACGAAAGAAATTGTGAAGTGGCACATTCTCACATTCTCCTACATGCCAGGTGAGAATGTGCCACCGTTTTTAACATTTTTCTTCCAAAGTTTAAATATTTGAATGATGGTCAGAGATAAAACGCAAAAATAAATATATAAAGAGCAAATGTGTATTATTTTTGAATTTTACTTTGATATCACTAAATAACCTTAGTCACCCCGTCTGACGATATATAATTTCCAGAAACCATGGGGTTTCACCTCTCCATCAACTTTTATTAACATTACGGTTCAATGCATTAGGAACTATGTTGATTTCTGTAGCTGATTTTGTTGGAGTGTCTATATCAACAGCGGGCAGAACAGTGCGTGATATAGATATATCAGTAACAATTGCAAAGTATGATGAATATATAACAGTGCACCAACAAAGTGCAGAAAAATTCTATCGCATTGGATTTCCTCGAGTACTTGCTGCAATTGAATGCACTCATATAAGAATCCAGTCACCATGAGAGTATTTAATGGGCAACTTCTATATAATTATGTAGGTACTTAAGTAACAGATAATTTAATTTAGGTCATGTTATTGGTGAAGAATTTAGGAATCGTAAAGGATACTTTTCCTCAAATGTCCAAGCTATCTGCGGTGCCGATTTAAGGTGGATTCACGCTACACCGGGTCGTATTATGAACTTACTTAATTATTCTTTTGCTTACAGCTCAATGTGATGCAGGTCAGTTTGGTAATCGCTGGATGCTTGGTGACAGTGCTTACCCCAACAGACCATATTTGTAAACACCACTTTTAAATCCAGCTACTGAAGCAGAGCAACGTTATAATGAAGCTCACGTTAAAACCAGGAATACAATAGAAAGGTAATGAAATAATAAATAAATTGGATTATTTAACATACAAAACAACCAACATACAAAACCAAAAAGCGTATATAAGCAATTAAGGATTGGGATCGTAAATAGACTAAGAGCTCTTGTCTCTCACAATCGATTCTTGACCAAATTGTTCCGTAGTTATCGCAAGACTGGTGCCGTCGCCATCTTATTTTTTACCGGCAACATCATTATTCCAAATTCATGATTATACACTAGTTTTATATCTTAAAAATCCATTTATATTTTATTATTAATAATCAATTTATACAAAATATTATATCAATTATTTTAAACTATTTAATGTTTACTCAATATAATATTTTAACTCCAACGGAAGTAATTGTTTAATGCTTTAACACTTGAGATATTTTGATAACACAAATCTAAATCGTAACATTCAATAATAAAATAATCAAATGTATTGTATTTTAATTAAAAATAATAAATCTAAATATGCACTGATTTAAAAACGTATTAGAATTATTTACGTGTAAGTAATCTTATGAAATTTTATAAAAAAATCTAACATTCGGCCTTTCCTGACCTTAAGTTTGTCCTCAAACTTACAAACAGTGTACCAATTTTAGTATAAACTATTATAGGTAATTAGTTATCTTTATATAATTAACTTAGTGCCATAATTAATTTCCTAAACATATTTGACTTGCATAATTTTAAATATTTCTATATCTTTCTTATCTTAAAATAAACTTTTTTTTTTTTTTTAATAAAAACATTCATCATTATTATTCAGTCGATGAATACCAATATGACAACATAACAGTGCCAGCCAAACATTGTTAAATAAAAGACGAAATTTTAATAAAAAAAAAATATCATATTGGTTCAGGTTGTTTCTTTTAGACAACTCTGCCAGCCAGAAATAAAATAATAAATCCATTATAATAACGTTCTCTTAATGTTTTCCACAAGAAGACTTCCAGCCAGAAATAAAATAGTAAATCCATTATATTAACGTTCTCTCAATGTTTCCACAAAGAAGACTGCCAGCCAGAAATAAAATAGTAAATCCATTATAATAACGTTCTCTCAATGTTTCCACAAAGAAGACTGCCAGCCAGAAATAAAATAATAAGTCCATTATAATCAAGTTCAGTCAACGTTTCCACAAACAAGCCAGATATAAAATAATAAATACTTGCATGATAATAAAGTTCAGTCAACGTTTCCACAAACAAGACTGCCAGCCAGATATAAAATGTTAAACCCACTATAATCAAGTTCAGACAACGTTTCCACAAACAAGCCAGATATAAAATAATAAATACTTACATGATAATAAAGTTCAGTCAACGTTTCCACAAACAAGACTGCCAGCCAGATATAAAATGTTAAATCCATTATAATCAAGTTCAGACAACGTTTCCACAAACAAGCCAGATATAAAATAATAAATACTTACATGATAATAAAGTTCAGTCAACGTTTCCACAAACAAGACTGCCAGCCAGGTATAAAATGCTAAATCCATTATAATCAAGTTTAGTCAACGTTTCCACAAACAATCCAGATATAAAATAATAAATACATTTTATATACCTACTAAATACAAATACAGATACATTTATTCATCATCATCATCTCCCTGCCCTTATCCCACTAGGTGGAGTCGGCACAACATGTTTCTCTCTTCCACTTCATTCTATCACTCGTCTATATCTCGTCATACAAATACATTTATTATCAGAGACAAACATTTAACAAAAAAAATCGTAGCCACTAGTTGTGTTAAAGAGGGGTTAGCCTGTGTCGCGGGAGAATAAGTTCAGTCTGTGTAAACAAGACTGCCATCCAGATTAGTAAGACTAAAGAATAATAGAATAATGGTACCACTACCATTTGACATCATCTACATTCAGTTCAAACGTGGCGAGTAGTTCATTGGATTCTCCAGTTCTCAATTTGGCAAGTATTAAGTATACATAATTAATGGGGCACGTGGTAATTAATAAAAGATTGATTGATCAAAAGACTTTCCTTAACTAAGCGTTTTATAAAAATATAATCCATTATTAAATAAAATTATTAAATAGGTACCGTCTTTTATTTTAAAAATAAGCTGTTGATTATTATTTTTCGTCAATGTAAAACCTATACATTTTTTTTTTTTTTTTTTTTTTTTTTTCAATTCCTACTCCTCGGATAGATTCTGAAACGCTTCGGGTTACAGACTAGTATTAGTCTAAGGAACATTATGCACTATGATTCAATGTTGGGCAGCACTTGGTCCAACGTCCATACAAAAATGGTCAATCTCCTTTATCCCAACATTTACGGCCCGAGTTAAAGTAAAATGGAACGCGCTCACCAGATAATCAATTATCCGTTAGGATTGCAGATGCTGCACCAAATCCACTCGACGCTGAGACGTCGCTTTCCGCCGCACCAACGTCGCTGCTACCGCATATACCACTGTCGTTGCCAACGCTTGTATTACATGACCAACACGCGCCTTGTTTACATTACCAACACATCTGAAACAAATAACACCAAGCACGTTTGGTCGTTGCTTTGTAAAAGAAATAAAACACCAAAAAAATAAAACGATTACATGACCTTTTTCGAGTTCCTGATGAAGTCAGCATTGTTCTAATATTCCACAACCGAAACATTGTAGCGTTCAATGCCACTATTTTCCACGATTGTAGCACTGGATCAATTTTCTTCGCATTAGATCTTTCACGTTGATTTTTCATCGGATTGAGTAACTCAAAGCAATCAACAACGATCATGATGATGGTCGGGCACGCACGGTTCATCCACATCATCACGATTCTTCACATCCACAATTTTATCCAGGCTTGGTATCTTCACATTTTTCTTGCGGGTAGACCGAGATTATCTAACTCTTTTCTTCTCACTAATGTACACGCTTTCTTCTTGTGAGTTTAGGTTACATCCCACCTTCTGATATAAGCAATTAAGGATTGGGATCGTAAATAGACTAAGAGCTCTTGTCTCTCACAATCGATTCTTGACCAAATTGTTCCGTAGTTATCGCAAGACTGGTGCCGTCGCCATCTTATTTTTTACCGGCAACATCATTATTCCAAATTCATGATTATACACTAGTTTTATATCTTAAAAATCCATTTATATTTTATTATTAATAATCAATTTATACAAAATATTATATCAATTATTTTAAACTATTTAATGTTTACTCAATATAATATTTTAACTCCAACGGAAGTAATTGTTTAATGCTTTAACACTTGAGATATTTTGATAACACAAATCTAAATCGTAACATTCAATAATAAAATAATCAAATGTATTGTATTTTAATTAAAAATAATAAATCTAAATATGCACTGATTTAAAAACGTATTAGAATTATTTACGTGTAAGTAATCTTATGAAATTTTATAAAAAAATCTAACACGTATTACGCGCTAAATGCATAATTATTGACCCTTGCTCGTTAATTTGGACTCTGTTTACCAATTCTGTTATGGATTTCGTCAAAGGCCTAACGTACGCAGAGAAATGTTTTAAAGAGGTGGAAAAAGACCAACCCCGAAGAATTAGTAACCTTTATGGGAATATTGTTTTTCATGAGCAAAGTCAGAAAAATAGCTACTGGGCTAAATCTGATTTTGTGAAAAATTTAGGAACACATTTGAGTAGAAACAGATTTTTGTTAATATTAAGAATGTTGTATTTTCAAATCGAAACGGCAGGATACAATATTTTTACTAAAGTCGAACCTTTGATTCATTACTTCAACAACCTAATTAAAACCTCTATTTACCCGGGAAAGGAACTTTCAATTGACGAATCGATGGTTCTGTTTCGAAGACGACTTTTGTTTGATACGCCAATACGAGTATATTAAAAATAAAAGACACAAATTTGGAGTCAAACTGTACATTATGGCTAACCATAAGGGTCTTGTTCACCGAATTCACATGTCTAAAAGGTCAGCCGATAGTGAAGCTGGTGGTCAAGGCCACGTAAAAAAAGTCGTCCTCAAGCTGCTGAACGATTAGGCACCTTAATGTAGAAATTATCCTGGGAGCCTACTTTTGAAATCGATTTCGAAATCCGTCAGTCCGAATTAATCGAATTGATCGTACTTTTAAAAACGATAGTCCCACACATCGACTGTTGAAATTCGTATCGAATGATCGGAACGAATGAAAATTTAGAAGAAATGAATGACAATTAAGTTAGTGGCATGGCTACTAGACTTTTGGCCTAAAAGCCTTTGCTTGACCGTGTGGATTTATCAAGTGGCGACAGATCTGTCAAATAAAAATTAAGTGTCAATGTCAAACTACAAAGTGACTGGCCTGGCCAGTGATGCCAGATAGGGGGAATTCCCTGAAAATTCAGTACGCGCCACCACTGTAGTCTGATAGACGCGGCCGGCGCTGCTATCGCAGAACTAGGCAACGTAGCGTAGTTTTAAAACTTACTGTGAGTGTTCTGTGATAAAGTGTTTGAAACTTTATTGTGAATGAAATCATGTCCAGCTGCACAGAGGAGCAGCTTAATATACATTAATATACATTAGCTTAATATATAAAATTTTACACACATTGTCGGGTAGATATATTGATATTTGTTATCTCATAACTCACTCATCCAACATTCCGATGATCTTTAAGGGCACTTTCATGATGGAGCTCTCCACCCTCATTATAGTCATAGTAGCCATGGTATTGGGGACTCTTGTTCAAGAAGAATGGGTTCAGGACACCAATCTCTCGGAGTTGACCAACTTAAGGGCACTTTCATGATGGAGCTCTCCACCCTCATTATAGTCATAGTAGCCATGGTATTGGGGACTCTTGTTCAAGGAGAATGGGTTCAGGACACCAATCTCTCGGAGTTGACCAACTGGTTCGAGATAACCCCTCCACTGAACAACCATCTGAAGGTCACGAGCGAGATGAAAGAAAGGGCACAAAGGAAGTTCACTAGCGGACCGATTAATCTACTGTCTTCAGAGCCCCTAGCAAAGTCACCTTCACTTCAATTGATAGTAGGGATGTTCGATACGATACGATATTTTCATGTATCGATACAATGGCATACGATACACCCGATATTTGTATCGATACAATGGCATACGATACGGCGTATCGATACAACACATGCAAGGTGTATCGGATCGAAAGTATCGTATCAAATTATTTTGATAACGAATTGTTTTGACTTGCAAGTTACCCGGTTAAAAGGTGGCATAGGTTCTATTTCCGGTCATTATCTATCTATGTTTAAATTTCAGGCAAACCGGTTCAGTGGTTGTCGAGTTTTAGAGGAACAAACATACATTCAAACTTTCGCATTTTTTAATATTAGTGTGATATCACAAAACACCTTTTTTGGCAGTTATAACTACGCACATTTTCGTAATAGTGCTCCCAAATTATTAAACTAAAATATATTTTTTAATTATTAAAGTACCTGCATACTTTGTCTTGATTCGATACTGTATCGATACGATATATCGTATCAAATGCCCTGTATCGATACGCGTATCGATACAATGCGTTACGATATATTGCGATACGAAATATCGATACAATCCGAAATATCGAACATCCCTAATTGATAGGATCTGATACATCTGACACTAGGTTTCTTGAGAAAGAGACTCTGAGATATAGTGTCATGGATCTATCCACCCAATCATCAGCAAAATTGAGTTCATCCAAGGAGGAGCTAGACTGTGGTGCAGTGCAAACTGGGTATAGCATTACCTTCACTTACTGTCATGGTGATTTGATAGTGGTGACTATGGTCGGAACTCAAAGGATGACTTGCAGAGAGATAGAACAGCGATATTTCTTTGGCCCAGTTATGCTAAAATCAAACAAATGTACCCAGTCATTTGTTTTTGATAGACCGTGCGAAGGTAAGCTGAATGCTGGTTATTCCTCCTCAACATGCCCTGAGCTGACCATCACTTCGATGATGGTGCTACAATGGGTACTCCCGCTAATCATAATCTTGATTCTGGTTATTGTGATTCTGGTCTTACTGAAACTTCAAACCGGCCTCATAACAACCGAGGGGAGAATCCCATTGACTAAGAGAGGCAAGACCTATTATGCTGATTATTTTGAATGGTATGATGGAAGTGGACAGAAACGGACAGGAGTGCATCAAGATGAGTCCAAAATTAACATAGTGGAGAGGCGATTCAAGATTTCGATGACTAAATTGATCCTATTGGCACTGTTGTTCAGACCCATAACAGTGGACAGTTATGAAATAATAGGATCATTTGACTCCACACTGATGAAGTATTCTTACATTTTGGATTTAGTAGATCAGGAGATCATCAACCTGGGTCAAGTGTCCATAGTGAGAAGCCCGGTGGCCCACACTGCTCAGCTCACAAGAATGTTTGAAACCTCTAGCTGGAGTATTCATCATCAGGAGGAATATTTCTGTCAGTGGTATAAGTGTGAGGCTTACAGTGTTTGTGGGTTCACCACCTTACCGTTCATCAAGTCTGGAGAATTAGCTCAGTCTTTATTTAAGTACGAAAACAAGAACAATGGGTATTACACCTGTCAAAAACTCAACCATCATTGTGAATTCGGGTCTGGGTGCAAATTGATCTCAATAGAAGTCATTCCTGATAATAGTACTATGTTCACCATGTATTCCATTAGCAGAGGTGGTTCTCATGGAGGAGAATTGAGAGTCCCCCCTGGATGTGTTGTGGAGAATGCTCAGGACAATTCCAATGGTGAATTACAAGACTATTACTTGCTTAGTGATAACAAGAAGTCTCATCACTTGTGTAATAGTGAATTATTCTCAATGAAACCAGAAGGAGGAATGTTAGGGGACATACAAATCGGTGAAGGAGGGAATGTGAACTTCATGACAAACGAAATCATCTGCACAGCCGATTCTGGGGACAGAACCCATTGCACCATCGTACAATAAACACCTATCCAACAACAATGCATCTGTATCACTCCACTCGTCCACCAGAAACCCACAAATAACCTACTACATTACACACTGCTGGACTTCCTGGAAGTCCACAGTGATTTGGCGAGGGGCTTGCTGAGGTCGGCTGATGGTCGCCTAAGGAACAAGCGGTTGTGGGACGAGGTCTCACAACAATTAAACTCTTTAGGTGGTAGCCTGAAGACCACCCAGCAGTGGCAGAAAGTAAGTTCCAAAAAGTTACGTAAATATACTTAAACTTTTAAATCCTTGGTATTCAATTTGTTATAAAGATTTGCTTATTGTTTAGGTCTCTGGACCTACAGAAAATACCTAGCCAAAAAAAACGCGGCTTTGAATATAAGATCGTTCGCTGCCACCGGTGGAGGAGAAGAGTGCCCACCTCTCGCCTCTTGGGAGCTTAAAGTGCTCTCGATCATGGGCGAGGGTTTTGGGGCACCCGCAACGTCGGCAAGAGTGTCGGTGCTAATACTTACCGTCACGGGCGCCGGTGGTCATTCCGCCACCGGTCATGGTAAGCTATGTACTTAATATTTATAGATGGATAATTTTTGCAATAACGTCGATTTAACGAAAATATTTCCGAGTAAAAAAACATACTGCACCGGGACGCTTCTCGCTAATAGGAAAGGAAATCATTAAATCGGTTGTTGGGGATTGGGGCTTCAGCTCTTTAAAATAATAAACTCTTTTCTCCAACAATGTTTGTTTAATCATCAAAAGAATTGATTAATGAAACAAAAGCAACATATTTGCGGAAAGGAAAAGAGTGGCGTCATGACATCTTACGCATTAAAGACCAAAACATAATACTATGATACTCCTTATAATAAAAGGCTTACGGAACAATTTACTGATCAAAGATCTCATTTAATGACTAATAATGAACAAAAAATCATAAAATGGGAGTATTTTTGTTTGGATTTTTTCACCATTATTTGAATGGTGTATCACGCGGACAAGTCGTATTAGAAAATTAGTTTTTCGAAAAAGACGTATTTAGAAAATACTTTCTAAATATAACATTTAATGTATTAATTCATAGTTGGTGTAAATCATTTAATAAAATTTTGGACGGAAAAATTACCTACACTGGTGAAGATGTAACAAAAAATGCAGGCTGGCCCAGCATGTGTTTGCACCATAAGAGATACGAAAGAAATTGTGAAGTGGCACATTCTCACATTCTCCTACATGCCAGGTGAGAATGTGCCACCGTTTTTAACATTTTTCTTCCAAAGTTTAAATATTTGAATGATGGTCAGAGATAAAACGCAAAAATAAATATATAAAGAGCAAATGTGTATTATTTTTGAATTTTACTTTGATATCACTAAATAACCTTAGTCACCCCGTCTGACGATATATAATTTCCAGAAACCATGGGGTTTCACCTCTCCATCAACTTTTATTAACATTACGGTTCAATGCATTAGGAACTATGTTGATTTCTGTAGCTGATTTTGTTGGAGTGTCTATATCAACAGCGGGCAGAACAGTGCGTGATATAGATATATCAGTAACAATTGCAAAGTATGATGAATATATAACAGTGCACCAACAAAGTGCAGAAAAATTCTATCGCATTGGATTTCCTCGAGTACTTGCTGCAATTGAATGCACTCATATAAGAATCCAGTCACCATGAGAGTATTTAATGGGCAACTTCTATATAATTATGTAGGTACTTAAGTAACAGATAATTTAATTTAGGTCATGTTATTGGTGAAGAATTTAGGAATCGTAAAGGATACTTTTCCTCAAATGTCCAAGCTATCTGCGGTGCCGATTTAAGGTGGATTCACGCTACACCGGGTCGTATTATGAACTTACTTAATTATTCTTTTGCTTACAGCTCAATGTGATGCAGGTCAGTTTGGTAATCGCTGGATGCTTGGTGACAGTGCTTACCCCAACAGACCATATTTGTAAACACCACTTTTAAATCCAGCTACTGAAGCAGAGCAACGTTATAATGAAGCTCACGTTAAAACCAGGAATACAATAGAAAGGTAATGAAATAATAAATAAATTGGATTATTTAACATACAAAACAACCAACATACAAAACCAAAAAGCGTATTACGCGCTAAATGCATAATTATTGACCCTTGCTCGTTAATTTGGACTCTGTTTACCAATTCTGTTATGGATTTCGTCAAAGGCCTAACGTACGCAGAGAAATGTTTTAAAGAGGTGGAAAAAGACCAACCCCGAAGAATTAGTAACCTTTATGGGAATATTGTTTTTCATGAGGAAAGTCAGAAAAATAGCTACTGGGCTAAATCTGATTTTGTGAAAAATTTAGGAACACATTTGAGTAGAAACAGATTTTTGTTAATATTAAGAATGTTGTATTTTCAAATCGAAACGGCAGGATACAATATTTTTACTAAAGTCGAACCTTTGATTCATTACTTCAACAACCTAATGAAAACCTCTATTTACCCGGGAAAGGAACTTTCAATTGACGAATCGATGGTTCTGTTTCGAAGACGACTTTTGTTTGATACGCCAATACGAGTATATTAAAAATAAAAGACACAAATTTGGAGTCAAACTGTACATTATGGCTAACCATAAGGGTCTTGTTCACCGAATTCACATGTCTAAAAGGTCAGCCGATAGTGAAGCTGGTGGTCAAGGCCACGTAAAAAAAGTCGTCCTCAAGCTGCTGAACGATTAGGCACCTTAATGTAGAAATTATCCTGGGAGCCTACTTTTGAAATCGATTTCGAAATCCGTCAGTCCGAATTAATCGAATTGATCGTACTTTTAAAAACGATAGTCCCACACATCGACTGTTGAAATTCGTATCGAATGATCGGAACGAATGAAAATTTAGAAGAAATGAATGACAATTAAGTTAGTGGCATGGCTACTAGACTTTTGGCCTAAAAGCCTTTGCTTGACCGTGTGGATTTATCAAGTGGCGACAGATCTGTCAAATAAAAATTAAGTGTCAATGTCAAACTACAAAGTGACTGGCCTGGCCAGTGATGCCAGATAGGGGGAATTCCCTGAAAATTCAGTACGCGCCACCACTGTAGTCTGATAGACGCGGCCGGCGCTGCTATCGCAGAACTAGGCAACGTAGCGTAGTTTTAAAACTTACTGTGAGTGTTCTGTGATAAAGTGTTTGAAACTTTATTGTGAATGAAATCATGTCCAGCTGCACAGAGGAGCAGCTTAATATACATTAATATACATTAGCTTAATATATAAAATTTTACACACATTGTCGGGTAGATATATTGATATTTGTTATCTCATAACTCACTCATCCAACATTCCGATGATCTTTAAGGGCACTTTCATGATGGAGCTCTCCACCCTCATTATAGTCATAGTAGCCATGGTATTGGGGACTCTTGTTCAAGAAGAATGGGTTCAGGACACCAATCTCTCGGAGTTGACCAACTGGTTCGAGATAACCCCTCCACTGAACAACCATCTGAAGGTCACGAGCGAGATGAAAGAAAGGGCACAAAGGAAGTTCACTAGCGGACCGATTAATCTACTGTCTTCAGAGCCCCTAGCAAAGTCACCTTCACTTCAATTGATAGGATCTGATACATCTGACACTAGGTTT
The DNA here is from genome assembly GCA_958496255.1 of Camptogramma bilineatum. Classification (NCBI taxonomy): domain Eukaryota; kingdom Metazoa; phylum Arthropoda; class Insecta; order Lepidoptera; family Geometridae; genus Camptogramma; species Camptogramma bilineatum. The sequence goes on from OY292471.1 coordinate 10,083,837, forward strand.
CTTGAGAAAGAGACTCTGAGATATAGTGTCATGGATCTATCCACCCAATCATCAGCAAAATTGAGTTCATCCAAGGAGGAGCTAGACTGTGGTGCAGTGCAAACTGGGTATAGCATTACCTTCACTTACTGTCATGGTGATTTGATAGTGGTGACTATGGTCGGAACTCAAAGGATGACTTGCAGAGAGATAGAACAGCGATATTTCTTTGGCCCAGTTATGCTAAAATCAAACAAATGTACCCAGTCATTTGTTTTTGATAGACCGTGCGAAGGTAAGCTGAATGCTGGTTATTCCTCCTCAACATGCCCTGAGCTGACCATCACTTCGATGATGGTGCTACAATGGGTACTCCCGCTAATCATAATCTTGATTCTGGTTATTGTGATTCTGGTCTTACTGAAACTTCAAACCGGCCTCATAACAACCGAGGGGAGAATCCCATTGACTAAGAGAGGCAAGACCTATTATGCTGATTATTTTGAATGGTATGATGGAAGTGGACAGAAACGGACAGGAGTGCATCAAGATGAGTCCAAAATTAACATAGTGGAGAGGCGATTCAAGATTTCGATGACTAAATTGATCCTATTGGCACTGTTGTTCAGACCCATAACAGTGGACAGTTATGAAATAATAGGATCATTTGACTCCACACTGATGAAGTATTCTTACATTTTGGATTTAGTAGATCAGGAGATCATCAACCTGGGTCAAGTGTCCATAGTGAGAAGCCCGGTGGCCCACACTGCTCAGCTCACAAGAATGTTTGAAACCTCTAGCTGGAGTATTCATCATCAGGAGGAATATTTCTGTCAGTGGTATAAGTGTGAGGCTTACAGTGTTTGTGGGTTCACCACCTTACCGTTCATCAAGTCTGGAGAATTAGCTCAGTCTTTATTTAAGTACGAAAACAAGAACAATGGGTATTACACCTGTCAAAAACTCAACCATCATTGTGAATTCGGGTCTGGGTGCAAATTGATCTCAATAGAAGTCATTCCTGATAATAGTACTATGTTCACCATGTATTCCATTAGCAGAGGTGGTTCTCATGGAGGAGAATTGAGAGTCCCCCCTGGATGTGTTGTGGAGAATGCTCAGGACAATTCCAATGGTGAATTACAAGACTATTACTTGCTTAGTGATAACAAGAAGTCTCATCACTTGTGTAATAGTGAATTATTCTCAATGAAACCAGAAGGAGGAATGTTAGGGGACATACAAATCGGTGAAGGAGGGAATGTGAACTTCATGACAAACGAAATCATCTGCACAGCCGATTCTGGGGACAGAACCCATTGCACCATCGTACAATAAACACCTATCCAACAACAATGCATCTGTATCACTCCACTCGTCCACCAGAAACCCACAAATAACCTACTACATTACACACTGCTGGACTTCCTGGAAGTCCACAGTGATTTGGCGAGGGGCTTGCTGAGGTCGGCTGATGGTCGCCTAAGGAACAAGCGGTTGTGGGACGAGGTCTCACAACAATTAAACTCTTTAGGTGGTAGCCTGAAGACCACCCAGCAGTGGCAGAAAGTAAGTTCCAAAAAGTTACGTAAATATACTTAAACTTTTAAATCCTTGGTATTCAATTTGTTATAAAGATTTGCTTATTGTTTAGGTCTCTGGACCTACAGAAAATACCTAGCCAAAAAAAACGCGGCTTTGAATATAAGATCGTTCGCTGCCACCGGTGGAGGAGAAGAGTGCCCACCTCTCGCCTCTTGGGAGCTTAAAGTGCTCTCGATCATGGGCGAGGGTTTTGGGGCACCCGCAACGTCGGCAAGAGTGTCGGTGCTAATACTTACCGTCACGGGCGCCGGTGGTCATTCCGCCACCGGTCATGGTAAGCTATGTACTTAATATTTATAGATGGATAATTTTTGCAATAACGTCGATTTAACGAAAATATTTCCGAGTAAAAAAACATACTGCACCGGGACGCTTCTCGCTAATAGGAAAGGAAATCATTAAATCGGTTGTTGGGGATTGGGGCTTCAGCTCTTTAAAATAATAAACTCTTTTCTCCAACAATGTTTGTTTAATCATCAAAAGAATTGATTAATGAAACAAAAGCAACATATTTGCGGAAAGGAAAAGAGTGGCGTCATGACATCTTACGCATTAAAGACCAAAACATAATACTATGATACTCCTTATAATAAAAGGCTTACGGAACAATTTACTGATCAAAGATCTCATTTAATGACTAATAATGAACAAAAAATCATAAAATGGGAGTATTTTTGTTTGGATTTTTTCACCATTATTTGAATGGTGTATCACGCGGACAAGTCGTATTAGAAAATTAGTTTTTCGAAAAAGACGTATTTAGAAAATACTTTCTAAATATAACATTTAATGTATTAATTCATAGTTGGTGTAAATCATTTAATAAAATTTTGGACGGAAAAATTACCTACACTGGTGAAGATGTAACAAAAAATGCAGGCTGGCCCAGCATGTGTTTGCACCATAAGAGATACGAAAGAAATTGTGAAGTGGCACATTCTCACATTCTCCTACATGCCAGGTGAGAATGTGCCACCGTTTTTAACATTTTTCTTCCAAAGTTTAAATATTTGAATGATGGTCAGAGATAAAACGCAAAAATAAATATATAAAGAGCAAATGTGTATTATTTTTGAATTTTACTTTGATATCACTAAATAACCTTAGTCACCCCGTCTGACGATATATAATTTCCAGAAACCATGGGGTTTCACCTCTCCATCAACTTTTATTAACATTACGGTTCAATGCATTAGGAACTATGTTGATTTCTGTAGCTGATTTTGTTGGAGTGTCTATATCAACAGCGGGCAGAACAGTGCGTGATATAGATATATCAGTAACAATTGCAAAGTATGATGAATATATAACAGTGCACCAACAAAGTGCAGAGAAATTCTATCGCATTGGATTTCCTCGAGTACTTGCTGCAATTGAATGCACTCATATAAGAATCCAGTCACCATGAGAGTATTTAATGGGCAACTTCTATATAATTATGTAGGTACTTAAGTAACAGATAATTTAATTTAGGTCATGTTATTGGTGAAGAATTTAGGAATCGTAAAGGATACTGTTTGGGCAGGAACGGGGGAAGTCCAATGCAATGATTAGTTTTATTTTAATGTTAGAGATGAATTTATTATTACGTTTTACAATTTTATAGAGTGTAACGGTTTCAAAGTTGCTCGAGACAAGATGGCGCAAATTGATGATGCTGCCTTTTTCCATTTGCTTCGTAGACGTTGAATGATGCTGTCAGTCGAGGTTCTGTCGGTGTCACCTGTCATCATGACGTTTGAGTGACGTTGATTGTTATGAATGAATGAGAACTGTCACTCGTAGTTCCTCTACTGCGCACCAGATGGCGCTGTAGGTACTAAACATACCGCCGGCCTTGAAAGCTTCAGGTTTCAACTCTGAAGGAAGTCGTCAGGAAGTCGGGTCCTCCGGCTGCGCAGGTAGCGGGCAGATCTTGGCGAATGACCTCCGGATGACGCCAGTTGCTGTTCGTATATCAGCGACACGGGAAACGCCGTCGTTGCCTGGGAAAACACGTATAATGCGACCTAGCTTCCATTTAAGAGGTGGCATATTGTCTTCCTTAATCAGGACCATCGTATCCATGGCTATGTCTTCGTTGTTGGTTTTCCACTTCGTTCTTGTCTGTAGCTCCGCCACGTACTCCTTGGACCAGCGCTGCCAGAAGTGCTGTCGCATTTGTTCGACTCGGTGATATCGCGTCAGAGTCGTCGTCGTTCTGGCCGTCAGGTCTTCGCATGCAGGAGCCACCAGCGGACGTCCGATCAGAAAGTGAGCTGGGGTAAGCGGAGACAGGTCGTTTGGGTCTGTGGACATAGGTGATAAAGGACGGGAGTTCAGGACAGCTTCGATCTGTGTTAAAACTGTGCTGAGCTCCTCGTACGTCAACCTAGCGTTACCAACTACTCGCCGAAGATGAAACTTACAGGAGCGCACTCCCCGCTCCATCAAACCACCAATATGAGGAGAATAGGGAGGTGTAAATAATAATTTTATTCCATCATGAGAGAGGGAATCAATAACGTTTTGTTGAGAAGCGTCGTTTAAAAATGAGGAAAGTTCCTTTTTAGAACCTACGAAATTTGTTCCATTATCAGATAAAATAATTTCAGGTTTACCTCTTCGACTCATAAATCGTTTTAAAGAAAGAAGATAATCGTTTGTTGTGAGACTAGTTACCAGTTCCAGATGTATAGCGCGCGTAACTAAACAAATAAATAATGCATCCATGAGTAACTTCTTTCGCCAAGTTCCTTGCACCCAATGGCCACCAACACTCACGTATGTTAGACAGTAGAAGTAAAGGTCCGCCGTGTAATAACCTTTTGTGTTCATGTCTAAATAACAAAAGTGTAAAATGATGTTTTCCACACAATAACACTGGATGTTTTTTATCGTAATCAAAACTAGACGCATTTCTTATACGACCACCGACTCTAATTATATCATGTTTATCCATAAAAACATTAAGACCTAACACACGCTTAAACCGTTTATTATCTTTCAAAGGTAAGTTATTTTGTAAACAAGAATACACGTCTGGAAAGGAATGCATTTGTGAGCATCTAACTAACGTGCGCTGCGCGTAGTGCAACTCAATAACTGATAGCTAACCGGTTCTTTTATTTTGCGAGCGGTCACGCGCCTAGCGTAAGTTATGTATAAAAAAGTAGTGCCTAAACGCTGCTACATTTTTAATCTTCCAAATGACGAGTATCCTACAAAAGGAAATAAGTCTTGACTCAACGTAGATGTTAGGATAACATGACTAACTTTGTGGTCAGTAGATAGGATAAATTAGAACTGATAACAATATCTTTTATTCGCATTATTTTCGTTATTATTAAAATCATGAAATTTCAAAAACTAGAACGTTCCAACATAGAACTGAATAATTATTAATTAAGTATACGAAATTGATTAATTAAATTATTATATCGCATTAATTTTACATTATTTTTGTGATGTGGTTTTTGCACTGCCGTCTAATACTAAACGTAGTATTGTAGTAGGTTCTACTTCTATGTTTCCTGTACACTCCGTGATGAGGTAAAAAGGAGATAGGCTCGCTGGTAAGTATCTACGCGGGTCATTGACTTAGTGCTAACTATTCGCATAATATGAAATCACAAAAATACATTCGTTTATACATTGGCAAACGGTCGAGTTTCCGTTCTAGTGCCAAAAATCGCTTATTCGCTAACGTATAGGAATTACCTAGCTTAACAGCTGGTTCCCTTAGCGGAATGTAAACCGAAAATCTACCATCATTCTCGCTTCTTGATAAATAGTTCCTCACATTTTCGTTGTCATGTGAAAGCCCTATCTACCTAATGAGGAAAGTTTTCGATTTTTCTAAACTTACGTAACCTTTCGCCTATTGTCTCAGTGAAATTGCACTGAACCTGACCTTGCGTGATTTGCTTTGTATTTACAGGACCAGAAATCAACCAACCTAACTTAGAATTTTGCAAAAACGGCCCGTTAGGTAGCCTAATCCTATTTTCGCTTAGAAGCTCCCAGAATTTATCAGCGCCTATCAACAGATCTATTTCTGCTGGCGTGGTAAACTGAGGATCAGCAAGTCGTATATTGTCAGGAATAGTTACGTAGTCAAACTCAGTGCTTGTTGACGGCAAGCAAGGAGTTATTGAAGGCAGCACTAAACAAGTTAATCGCGTACTATAGGTACTTGTTTTAGAGCGCATCAATATTTCGCATGAATTATTCGCATGTGTGAGGCTACGCCCCACTCCTGAGATGCATACTGTGGACTGTAAATAAGGCGCATTTAATCGTTTAGCTAATTTCTCCGTTATTAAGCTATGCTGACTACCGTTGTCAAGAAGGGCTCGTGCAACATGAAATTTGTTGTTTTGATCGGCTACTTCAATTAAAGCTGTAGAAAGCAAAACCTGGTTTAATGATAAGCCGGAGATGGCCGCATCGGTCGCGGCGCAATCAGCTGATGCATGCAAAGCTATAGATGTAGTAGCGCATGTAGGAAGCTGCTCCACACACACATTCGCATTGCTACTACACTCGCCCTGCTCCTCTAAGTGAAGTAAACTGTTATGTTTTCGCTTACATTGCACACACGGACCGAAGCGGCAATCATTAAATGAGTGTCCTGACCGCAAGCAATTTGTACATAACTTATACTCATTCACGAATATTCTCCTATCCTTAACAGATAAGTTTAGGAATTTAAAGCACGCATAGAGTCTATGTTTACCGTTACATTTAACACAACTTTGTTTCGCTTTATCTTTATTAAAATACGTCTTGCCTTTAGAGACGTCATCGTTCGAAGTCGACACGTAGCTGTGGACTTGATGAGCGCTCTTAGTAGTGTCGTTACTTGTCGTCGCACTACTAGGCCTACTTTGCAACTTTGAATGATTCGCATTTATCATCTCTAACATATCCGCCCTGTTTCGTAGGAATGAAAGTAGCTGTTCTAACTTCAACCCTTGCGCATTAGAATCTAGGGAACCTTTGTGGTTCTCCCACTCACGTTCAGTGGTAGAATCCAACTTGGAAACAATTAAATATATAATTAATGTATCCCATGACTCCGTGGGTTCGTATAAAGTTTTCAGAGCTCGCAAATTCCTCAAAACTGTGTCTATAAGTTTCCTAATTTGCACTGCAGATTCTTGTTTTATTGATGCAATGTTAAACAGAGATTTTATGTGATTGTGTATTAGAAGCCTATGATTATGAAATCTATTTTCTAACAGCTCCCATGCGTGAGTGTAATTAGACGCAGTGAACTCTAATGCACTAATCACCTGCAATGCACTACCACTGAGTGACGATCTCAGATAATGGAACTTATGAATCGCGTCTAGATCCGTGCGTTGATGAATCATTGTAATGTATGAATTTCTATATTCTAACCATTCATCGTACATTCCACTGAAGGTGGCCAATTTAATATAGGGCAATTTAACATGCGACAGTGTTGAACCTTCCGTGGCTGCATGACTGCATTTAGTAATTTTTGAACTATCACTAGTCTCACAACTTTCGATTAAACATTTGGCCGAGGCCATTGTGCTGAAATATAACGATTCTACTGATTCAATGTATTCGAATTGACTAGGAATATCTTCAGCTGCGGAGTACAATTCTATATCGCTTCCTAAACTGTTGAATTTACTAAAGCACTCACTAGCTGATTCCAATCGCAATTTCATTTCTGCAACTTGTAATTTTGTTAAACTAGCATCACTAAATGAGTCAACGAACTTTTTAAATTGTGTCAACCGTCCCTTCAAATGACCTCTTTGTTTCTTTAATTCGGATAGGTATTCGTCTTTAGACCTAGTCCTAGTAGGAGAACGTGATGGCACAGACAACTTGCTATTTTCCTCAGACATATTGGCGGTAATGAGAAAACGGAAAGTACTCACGCGCAAGCAACACCTCACGGCCCGGCACCTTACGCCCGGCTCCGCTAGGTCACGTACAGCTGGAATGCACACAACACAATATTTTAACACAGTTCAGGGAATGGATGGGTAAAAGATAGGATTTCCTGACCGTTCGCTTTTGATGGCTCTCGAATCCACGCCTTCGCCTTGTGTCCTCTGGTTAGATCTTGAATCCGGCTCGTAGGATCAATGTTTGGGCAGGAACGGGGGAAGTCCAATGCAATGATTAGTTTTATTTTAATGTTAGAGATGAATTTATTATTACGTTTTACAATTTTATAGAGTGTAACGGTTTCAAAGTTGCTCGAGACAAGATGGCGCAAATTGATGATGCTGCCTTTTTCCATTTGCTTCGTAGACGTTGAATGATGCTGTCAGTCGAGGTTCTGTCGGTGTCACCTGTCATCATGACGTTTGAGTGACGTTGATTGTTATGAATGAATGAGAACTGTCACTCGTAGTTCCTCTACTGCGCACCAGATGGCGCTGTAGGTACTAAACAGATACTTTTCCTCAAATGTCCAAGCTATCTGCGGTGCCGATTTAAGGTGGATTCACGCTACACCGGGTCGTATTATGAACTTACTTAATTATTCTTTTGCTTACAGCTCAATGTGATGCAGGTCAGTTTGGTAATCGCTGGATGCTTGGTGACAGTGCTTACCCCAACAGACCATATTTGTAAACACCACTTTTAAATCCAGCTACTGAAGCAGAGCAACGTTATAATGAAGCTCACGTTAAAACCAGGAATACAATAGAAAGGTAATGAAATAATAAATAAATTGGATTATTTAACATACAAAACAACCAACATACAAAACCAAAAAGCGTATTACGCGCTAAATGCATAATTATTGACCCTTGCTCGTTAATTTGGACTCTGTTTACCAATTCTGTTATGGATTTCGTCAAAGGCCTAACGTACGCAGAGAAATGTTTTAAAGAGGTGGAAAAAGACCAACCCCGAAGAATTAGTAACCTTTATGGGAATATTGTTTTTCATGAGGAAAGTCAGAAAAATAGCTACTGGGCTAAATCTGATTTTGTGAAAAATTTAGGAACACATTTGAGTAGAAACAGATTTTTGTTAATATTAAGAATGTTGTATTTTCAAATCGAAACGGCAGGATACAATATTTTTACTAAAGTCGAACCTTTGATTCATTACTTCAACAACCTAATGAAAACCTCTATTTACCCGGGAAAGGAACTTTCAATTGACGAATCGATGGTTCTGTTTCGAAGACGACTTTTGTTTGATACGCCAATACGAGTATATTAAAAATAAAAGACACAAATTTGGAGTCAAACTGTACATTATGGCTAACCATAAGGGTCTTGTTCACCGAATTCACATGTCTAAAAGGTCAGCCGATAGTGAAGCTGGTGGTCAAGGCCACGTAAAAAAAGTCGTCCTCAAGCTGCTGAACGATTAGGCACCTTAATGTAGAAATTATCCTGGGAGCCTACTTTTGAAATCGATTTCGAAATCCGTCAGTCCGAATTAATCGAATTGATCGTACTTTTAAAAACGATAGTCCCACACATCGACTGTTGAAATTCGTATCGAATGATCGGAACGAATGAAAATTTAGAAGAAATGAATGACAATTAAGTTAGTGGCATGGCTACTAGACTTTTGGCCTAAAAGCCTTTGCTTGACCGTGTGGATTTATCAAGTGGCGACAGATCTGTCAAATAAAAATTAAGTGTCAATGTCAAACTACAAAGTGACTGGCCTGGCCAGTGATGCCAGATAGGGGGAATTCCCTGAAAATTCAGTACGCGCCACCACTGTAGTCTGATAGACGCGGCCGGCGCTGCTATCGCAGAACTAGGCAACGTAGCGTAGTTTTAAAACTTACTGTGAGTGTTCTGTGATAAAGTGTTTGAAACTTTATTGTGAATGAAATCATGTCCAGCTGCACAGAGGAGCAGCTTAATATACATTAATATACATTAGCTTAATATATAAAATTTTACACACATTGTCGGGTAGATATATTGATATTTGTTATCTCATAACTCACTCATCCAACATTCCGATGATCTTTAAGGGCACTTTCATGATGGAGCTCTCCACCCTCATTATAGTCATAGTAGCCATGGTATTGGGGACTCTTGTTCAAGAAGAATGGGTTCAGGACACCAATCTCTCGGAGTTGACCAACTGGTTCGAGATAACCCCTCCACTGAACAACCATCTGAAGGTCACGAGCGAGATGAAAGAAAGGGCACAAAGGAAGTTCACTAGCGGACCGATTAATCTACTGTCTTCAGAGCCCCTAGCAAAGTCACCTTCACTTCAATTGATAGGATCTGATACATCTGACACTAGGTTTCTTGAGAAAGAGACTCTGAGATATAGTGTCATGGATCTATCCACCCAATCATCAGCAAAATTGAGTTCATCCAAGGAGGAGCTAGACTGTGGTGCAGTGCAAACTGGGTATAGCATTACCTTCACTTACTGTCATGGTGATTTGATAGTGGTGACTATGGTCGGAACTCAAAGGATGACTTGCAGAGAGATAGAACAGCGATATTTCTTTGGCCCAGTTATGCTAAAATCAAACAAATGTACCCAGTCATTTGTTTTTGATAGACCGTGCGAAGGTAAGCTGAATGCTGGTTATTCCTCCTCAACATGCCCTGAGCTGACCATCACTTCGATGATGGTGCTACAATGGGTACTCCCGCTAATCATAATCTTGATTCTGGTTATTGTGATTCTGGTCTTACTGAAACTTCAAACCGGCCTCATAACAACCGAGGGGAGAATCCCATTGACTAAGAGAGGCAAGACCTATTATGCTGATTATTTTGAATGGTATGATGGAAGTGGACAGAAACGGACAGGAGTGCATCAAGATGAGTCCAAAATTAACATAGTGGAGAGGCGATTCAAGATTTCGATGACTAAATTGATCCTATTGGCACTGTTGTTCAGACCCATAACAGTGGACAGTTATGAAATAATAGGATCATTTGACTCCACACTGATGAAGTATTCTTACATTTTGGATTTAGTAGATCAGGAGATCATCAACCTGGGTCAAGTGTCCATAGTGAGAAGCCCGGTGGCCCACACTGCTCAGCTCACAAGAATGTTTGAAACCTCTAGCTGGAGTATTCATCATCAGGAGGAATATTTCTGTCAGTGGTATAAGTGTGAGGCTTACAGTGTTTGTGGGTTCACCACCTTACCGTTCATCAAGTCTGGAGAATTAGCTCAGTCTTTATTTAAGTACGAAAACAAGAACAATGGGTATTACACCTGTCAAAAACTCAACCATCATTGTGAATTCGGGTCTGGGTGCAAATTGATCTCAATAGAAGTCATTCCTGATAATAGTACTATGTTCACCATGTATTCCATTAGCAGAGGTGGTTCTCATGGAGGAGAATTGAGAGTCCCCCCTGGATGTGTTGTGGAGAATGCTCAGGACAATTCCAATGGTGAATTACAAGACTATTACTTGCTTAGTGATAACAAGAAGTCTCATCACTTGTGTAATAGTGAATTATTCTCAATGAAACCAGAAGGAGGAATGTTAGGGGACATACAAATCGGTGAAGGAGGGAATGTGAACTTCATGACAAACGAAATCATCTGCACAGCCGATTCTGGGGACAGAACCCATTGCACCATCGTACAATAAACACCTATCCAACAACAATGCATCTGTATCACTCCACTCGTCCACCAGAAACCCACAAATAACCTACTACATTACACACTGCTGGACTTCCTGGAAGTCCACAGTGATTTGGCGAGGGGCTTGCTGAGGTCGGCTGATGGTCGCCTAAGGAACAAGCGGTTGTGGGACGAGGTCTCACAACAATTAAACTCTTTAGGTGGTAGCCTGAAGACCACCCAGCAGTGGCAGAAAGTAAGTTCCAAAAAGTTACGTAAATATACTTAAACTTTTAAATCCTTGGTATTCAATTTGTTATAAAGATTTGCTTATTGTTTAGGTCTCTGGACCTACAGAAAATACCTAGCCAAAAAAAACGCGGCTTTGAATATAAGATCGTTCGCTGCCACCGGTGGAGGAGAAGAGTGCCCACCTCTCGCCTCTTGGGAGCTTAAAGTGCTCTCGATCATGGGCGAGGGTTTTGGGGCACCCGCAACGTCGGCAAGAGTGTCGGTGCTAATACTTACCGTCACGGGCGCCGGTGGTCATTCCGCCACCGGTCATGGTAAGCTATGTACTTAATATTTATAGATGGATAATTTTTGCAATAACGTCGATTTAACGAAAATATTTCCGAGTAAAAAAACATACTGCACCGGGACGCTTCTCGCTAATAGGAAAGGAAATCATTAAATCGGTTGTTGGGGATTGGGGCTTCAGCTCTTTAAAATAATAAACTCTTTTCTCCAACAATGTTTGTTTAATCATCAAAAGAATTGATTAATGAAACAAAAGCAACATATTTGCGGAAAGGAAAAGAGTGGCGTCATGACATCTTACGCATTAAAGACCAAAACATAATACTATGATACTCCTTATAATAAAAGGCTTACGGAACAATTTACTGATCAAAGATCTCATTTAATGACTAATAATGAACAAAAAATCATAAAATGGGAGTATTTTTGTTTGGATTTTTTCACCATTATTTGAATGGTGTATCACGCGGACAAGTCGTATTAGAAAATTAGTTTTTCGAAAAAGACGTATTTAGAAAATACTTTCTAAATATAACATTTAATGTATTAATTCATAGTTGGTGTAAATCATTTAATAAAATTTTGGACGGAAAAATTACCTACACTGGTGAAGATGTAACAAAAAATGCAGGCTGGCCCAGCATGTGTTTGCACCATAAGAGATACGAAAGAAATTGTGAAGTGGCACATTCTCACATTCTCCTACATGCCAGGTGAGAATGTGCCACCGTTTTTAACATTTTTCTTCCAAAGTTTAAATATTTGAATGATGGTCAGAGATAAAACGCAAAAATAAATATATAAAGAGCAAATGTGTATTATTTTTGAATTTTACTTTGATATCACTAAATAACCTTAGTCACCCCGTCTGACGATATATAATTTCCAGAAACCATGGGGTTTCACCTCTCCATCAACTTTTATTAACATTACGGTTCAATGCATTAGGAACTATGTTGATTTCTGTAGCTGATTTTGTTGGAGTGTCTATATCAACAGCGGGCAGAACAGTGCGTGATATAGATATATCAGTAACAATTGCAAAGTATGATGAATATATAACAGTGCACCAACAAAGTGCAGAAAAATTCTATCGCATTGGATTTCCTCGAGTACTTGCTGCAATTGAATGCACTCATATAAGAATCCAGTCACCATGAGAGTATTTAATGGGCAACTTCTATATAATTATGTAGGTACTTAAGTAACAGATAATTTAATTTAGGTCATGTTATTGGTGAAGAATTTAGGAATCGTAAAGGATACTTTTCCTCAAATGTCCAAGCTATCTGCGGTGCCGATTTAAGGTGGATTCACGCTACACCGGGTCGTATTATGAACTTACTTAATTATTCTTTTGCTTACAGCTCAATGTGATGCAGGTCAGTTTGGTAATCGCTGGATGCTTGGTGACAGTGCTTACCCCAACAGACCATATTTGTAAACACCACTTTTAAATCCAGCTACTGAAGCAGAGCAACGTTATAATGAAGCTCACGTTAAAACCAGGAATACAATAGAAAGGTAATGAAATAATAAATAAATTGGATTATTTATATCAATTATAGTAGATACTTATTGGGAATTTTACTTACTTATGTATTTGTGTTAGTACAACGAAGTATTTTATTGTAATGGGCGTTTTTCCACTTGACGGCACGGCACGGCAACGGCAACGGCAACGGCAACGGCGACGGCACGGCAATGTGGGGCGCAAAAATGTATGAAAATGTACGGTTTGCCTTTCCACTTACCGGCGCCGGCACCGGCACGGGGCGTTATGAGATTTTCATACATTTTTGCATCCCCACCACCGGCCCGTCGCCGTTGCCGTTGCCGTGCCGTGCCGTCAAATGAAAAAACGCCCAATAGATTTAAAAAAATGGTTAACTTATTCTTGGCTTTTTTTTTTCAGAACATTTGGTGTCTGTCTGGAAGCGTCGCTTTCCTATTATAGCACTAACTCTGCGTTTGTCACTGCCAAAAGTCAAATAATTGACACTGTAGTGTTGCACAATATTTGTAGGAATAATAACATAGAGGAAGTTCCTGCTGTAGTGGAGCTACCAAAAGCAGATATTATTGTAGATAATAATATGGAAGAACAAGATGTTAGAGAAAGAGCTGCTCTTATAAATTATTATTTTAGATAAGTTGTCAAGTAAAAAAACTTTTTAACTGACATACACGTTGTCCCCATTAAGGGGGACACGGTTAATGGGGACATCGGGAATACACGGACATAATTATGTTTGTTTCAATAAATACCGCAGTTAGTCAATTTTGGCAATTTTGTGAAATAGGCAGAAAAAGTTACTATTACCTAACCATTATTTCTCTTAATATAATAGAACAGCCATATTACCTTCAAAATTCAGTTTGTTGAGGACAATTTAAATGGAAAAAAAAAATTGTTAATATATTTATTGTTATGTCATATTTCAAAATTTTAGCCTCCTTTTGTATACTCAGGTAGATATAACTAGAAGCGCGCCTACGAACAAATTTAGTTGTCAATAAAGGTGAAAACGCACTAGAGCGGCGCATTGACGAAAGGGAAAAAACTAATTTTGAATTAATAGTTATGATAAAATGGATGACGAGAAACTGATCCGAGTGCGTACGAAAATTCAATTTTTTATACAATCTGCAACATCCGAAATATATGGATAGCTGTGTTCATTTTACACACATACATACATACATACATAAAATCACGCCTCTTTCCCACAGGGGTAGGCAGAGACCACGGACTTCCACTTGCTACGATCCTGACACACCTCTTTCGCCTCATTCACTCTCATCACATTTTTCATACAAGCTCGCCGGTTTAGGGTACTTTTGACCTGGCCTTTCTCTAAAATGTCACCAATCTGATCCAGGTATGTTCGCCTAGGTCTTCCCCTTCCAGCTGTTCCGTTCACACTCGCCTCATACACTTGTTTTGTTAAACGACTTTCATTCATCCTCTCTACATGCCCAAACCATCTTAACATACCCTTCTCAATTCTTATCACTACAACTTCTTTCACTCCACACCGTTCCCTTATCACACTGTTTCTCACTCTATCTTTCAAAGTTACCCCACACATACTACGCAACGCTCTCATTTCAACTGCATTCACTCTGCTCTGGTGTTTTTTCTGCCATACCCAACTTTCACTACCATACATCAGTGTCGGCACTAACACTCCTCTATGGACATTTTACACACGTTGTTGGATTAGTAGTGTACCCATGTCATTTTTTCTGGATATTAATACGAAATCAAAACCGTAATTAAAAAACTGAAGGATGGAAAACACTAGATATTAAATCCTTAGAAATAGAAAAACTAAAAAATTTAATAGATGAATATAAAGATGTTTTGCTGTGCAAAAAAACAGATGCGGTTTCGCATAGAGCTAAAGAGTTGTCATGGAGTAATATTCATCGAACTTTCAATGCGAATGCAGCTGCATATAGGTAATTGAAGCAACTGCAATATAAGTTTGATAATATGAAAAAGACGGCACGTAAAGTATGTACTTACCCGTTATTTTTTTTCTTTTGTCTGTTGATGTTTTAATGTTATAATACCTATGTACATAAATGCTGCTAAGAAACTTGCCAGCAATCCAGCGGTATTAGACACAATTAACCATTATTCTAGCACGGCAAAAATATTAATGAATATACAAGGGAGAGAACATAAAAAAAAGAAAAAGAACGCAGATTTTCATTGAAAGAAAATATTGTAGCACTGTCTATTATGAAGCAAGTCCGAGAGAGAAAATAATTATTTTGCTAGCCTTTTCAAGCTCGTCCAACAATGCAATTTAAAGCCTGGAATAAATAAAAATATTTTCATACAACTGAAAAAAAAGTACCTCCATTTCCAGAGAAGAAAAACTATGGGTAATCTTATTTGATGAGATTTCGTTAAAACCTCAGATCACCTATGGGGCAAGGGAAAATAGGATATCAAGCTTTATTGGGGAAGAGAGAAAACCTGAATTTGCAGACCACGCCCAAGTTTTCATGGTCCGTGGTCTTATCAAAAATGATAAACAGCCTGTTTCTTATACCTTTTCAACAAGTGCCACCAAGGGATGCGAATTGGCCAAACAGATTAAAGCGGTTGTGACTGAGGTTGGAAGGGCGAGCTTGACTGTGGTGGCAACAGTTTGTGAACAGGGTAGTAACAACAGACATGCTTTAAAAATTTTGATAAATGAGACCAGGGAGATCTATTTGAGACGTGGGGAAGAACTAAAAAATAATATTATTTTAATAAACAATACAGAAGTAATTCCACTTTAAGATCCCCTTACGAACACCTTCTCAAGGGATTAAGAAACAATTTGATTACAAAAATTGCCTGTTTGTCTGCGTAATATTTTTATGATAGATCTCACTATCATCAAAAATAAATAATCATCAAAAGTAAACATCAAAATAATAATCCTTCTTTTTGCTTCGTCGTAGTCGGGTAACAATAAGCCTGTTATGAAAGGGAACAATAAAGTTAAAAAATATGTAAAATTAAACAATTTTATCAAAAAATCTGAGAAAAAGCTGAAGATTCAAAGAAAGGTATTTGATCATGCACAACTATGAAAAGAGAAATGTAGTTTACAGCAGGAGTTAACGTCATGTTATAATTGAATAGGCCGCAACTCCTTAAGTCAAAGGTTACACGCTCAGTCTGGCGTCAGTCTGGTCCATCAGTCTGCTCAGAATGACGGGAGAATTATCGTCTAACCAACCGGTTAGACGGTAATTCTCCCTGACTGACGACGATGATTGATTTAAAAAAAAAAGAGAGCTCATTGTCTTCGTCCGCGTGTCACCGAAACACCAAGCTTGTTTTGAATCCCTACATACGGGTGTAATATAAAACATTAATAACACAACGACATTTAATGTCGTTGTGTTATTTGTTTATGTCCCGCCGTGTCCGTTGGTGTCCGTGTAGTAGTCACCCTAAAAAGGCACAGTCTGAAAATCAGCGCTGTCTCCCATGGGACCTCATGGGAGTATCCAGCATTAGCTGAGACTGGGCCTTCTTGGCACCACACTGGTATGTTAACCTTTTTATTGTCTGTTCTTTTGTGTATAACCTTCTCCGTTTTATCTTTTTTTTTTCTGTTCTGTATCCTCTGTGTGTGTGTCAAATAAACGTTTATCTTATCTTATACTATTTATATTATTATTATCTATGAAATTAACAGATTAATCTATGATGTATAGTAGATTCCTTGTCCCTGTGCCCCATGCTCATAGATGTTTGTAAGTTGTGATGTACAATTTTGTTCCAGAATGTTGTTCCAACAACATCTACTAGTTTCGATGCTGAACCGACATTCAGCTCAATTAGTATGCCATCAGTTCAATAGCAAATTGATTAAACTCATCGGATATCTCAATTAGGAGATATTGAAAGGCTTAAAGGCTGTATTACACCGGGGCAACACTGTGCGGCTTTACGGCATGCCACAAGGTCGCATGCTACAGAATAAAAAATGTCGCACATTGTGGCAAGAACGGTGCGACATGACCTTGCGTCATGTGACAGACTGTGACAACTTGTATCCGGGCACAATGGATTCCATGCTACATTATTCGTGCGTCAAAACAGCTTCTAGATTATGTTTTTGTTTGTATTTGTTTTGGAAAGTGAGAATTATCGGTCATGGAGTAGTGTAATGAAAAATATTTAGACTTAATTGACGATAATAGAAAGAGTGAAGTGTTATGGGATGTCCACAATTCAAATTATAAAAATAATAGAGTGAAACGTGATGTTTTACTTGGTCTTGCACAAAAATATAATTTTGATGTAGACCAGTAACATTCATAAACAGCATGATGATTTGGAAATTACCAAAGCACGATGTTGCCACTAATGCCGCAAATGCTTTCTATTTGTAGTATAAGCAATTAAAGATTGGGATCGTAAATAGACTAAGAGCTCTTGTCTCTCACAATCGATTCCTGTCCAAATTGTTCCGTAGTTCTCACAAGACTGGTGCCGTCGCCATCTTATTTTTTACCGGAAACATCATTATTCCAAATTCATGATTATACACTAGTTTTATATCTTAAAAATCCATTTATATTTTATTATTAATAATCAATTTATACAAAATATTATATCAATTATTTTAAACTATTTAATGTTAGCTCAATATAATATTTTAACTCCAACGGAAGTAATTGTTTAATGCTTTAACACTTGAGATATTTTGATAACACAAATCTAAATCGTAACATTCAATAATAAAATAATCAAATGTATTGTATTTTAATTAAAAATAATAAATCTAAATATGCACTGATTTAAAAAGGTATTAGAATTATTTACGTGTAAGTAATCTTATGAAATTTTATAAAAAAAATCTAACAGTAGCATGCCACAAGATACCACATGCCACAATGTGTAGCATGCGGCACTGTTGCCCCGTGTAATGCAGCCTTAAGAAAGTTGCAAGGCGACGATTGTTAAAGATAAATTCTCTACGACACAAAACTAAACGTTTGAAGAAAAAAATATTAATTTGAATACCCGCATAATGGATTTACTAAACAATGAGAAAAAAAGAAAGAAAAAAACAGATTTTTTTCTGTTATTGGAATGTGTGAAGAATAACTTCTCCATTAATGTTGTGTTTTAATTTGATTTAGTTTAATTTAAATAAATAAATGATCATACTTTGTTACATGAATGATTATCGCTGTGTTTTATTTTTACTGTTCCATTTCTAGTAGCTCTGTCAGACTCAAGACTTCTTAGGAACCTATTTTAATGCTAAGTTAAGAAAGTCAGAAAAGAACACTTTCTTAGAAAGTAGATAACATTTTATCAACGGGTGCTTTCATGCACTCACATTAGGAAGAAACTGTTGTTTTCAGAGGGTCTTGAATTGACTCTTGATACTAGTAAGCTCTACCCAACCAACCTCATTAGACTTTGCTAGAGTTCTGTTTTTTGTCTAAAGGAGCAAATTGTGAACCTAGGTTCACCTAGGTATTTTTAGTTGACCGAAAAGTATTATGATATTATACCTAGCACTTTTCCATACCATGACACTAAGGCTTCCATCCCGGGACTCTCGGTCTCGAAAATATCGAGAGTCTCGACGATTTTTTCGTATTTTCGAGACTCGAGACTGCAATTTCCAGTCCCGGGAAAAACGAGACTTTTGAATGCTCTTGTTTTTTTACGAACCCACTTCAAAAATGAGAAAATCTGATAATTTTTTTATATTCCTTTCATTTTGTTTATTTTCAGTTCACTGTAACATTTTGAAAAATAAATGACCTTATTGAAATATCTTGTATTCACTAACAAAATACCTAATCCCTACCTAGACTACCTACATAAGGGCACAGAAATCAATTTTTAAAAAGTCTCGAAAGTCTCGTTTTTCCCGGGAATCCCGGGACCAAACCGAGTCTCGATATTTTTGTCCCGGGACTCGAAAATATACCGAGACTGGAAGCCTTACATGACACAGTGCTTCTACTTAACGAGAGCTATCTACTAGCGGTGCGCAAAGTCGTTCACTGAAAAGAAAAGAGAGATAATTTTCTTTTGAGGCAAAAGAAATGTATCTTTCTTCTAGTTCACTTTTCATTTGTAGTTAAGTTATTATAAAAAAAAAAAAAAAAAAAAAAAATGGTTTCATAATTACTTTTTCAAGTTGAGTTTTTGTCCTTTTCACCTTTCCATTACTTGCCCTAATACTGTTTTGGTGTGCCGGTTGAAGTCGAAAAGTCGCTAGATAAGTCGCTAAATATATTTTGTCGCTAACTAACACCATAGCAAAAGTCGCTATTTCTAGCGACAAAGTCGCTAAATTGGCAACACTGGTCAGTGAGCGAGCGCTCTCGTTCGATCGAACTAGAGAAAAGAAAATTGAACTAGAAGACACAGAATAATATTAGTTACTATGGGACGACAATTCGAACTAATTGCTCTTCTCATCTCTCATCAGTTCGTTCAGTGACGTTCTCGTTCGATCGAACTAGTGAAAAGAAAATTGAACTAGAAGACACAGAATAATATTAGTTACTATGGACGACAATTTGAACTAATTGCTCTTCTCATCTCTCATCATTTCGTTCAGTAAGCGTTCTCGTTCGATCGAACTAGTGAAAAGAAAATTGAACTAGAAGACACAGAATAAAATTAGTTACTATGGGACACCGATTTGAACTAATTGCTCATCTCATCTCTCATCATTTCGTTCAGTGGGCGTTCTCGTTCGATCGAACTAGAGAAAAGAAAATTGAACTAGAAGACACAGAATAAAATTAGTTACTATGGGACACCGATTCGAACGCCAGAGACGGATGAGTGAGATTTAAGGTGAACTACTGATACACTTTGAACTCGTGTGAACGAGAGAGAGAGAGAAAAGTTACTGATGAGGTAGTTCATTTTTATCTTTCGTTCGCGAACTACACAAGGCTACTATCTACCACAGTGAAATTCCATGTAGGTACTTAGCTATTTAATACCTACCTACTTACTAGCAAATGCACGATTTCTTTTATTCAAGCATGGTGATGGATAACGCAGCAAACATGAAAAAGTGGTAGAAGATATTCACAAACATCATCACCCGTATGTTGCACACACGTTGAACTTGTCTGTTTGCGATGCAATTAACTCAAATACAGAACTGGCATCGCTGCTAACTAAATATCGCAATTTAGTTGCGCATTTTAAACAAGTTCGGTCGCTGCGTATAAGTTAAGGTCCAAACAATAGGAACTAAGTTAGCAGGAGCTTTAATTAAAAAAAAAAATGTAACGAGGGAGAACTCTACTTTCCTAATGTTAGAAGGATTTATTGCAAATTAAACAACCCCTAATATTGGCCCTGGCAGAACTAGAAAAAGCTCCGGAAAAGTTGTCAGGCTTAGAGTGGGCAGTTCTTAAAGACTGTTTGCCGATATAAAAGCCAGCGCTGGCTTAACAGAGCTTCTTTCAGGCGAAAAATGTCAACAATGTCGTGCCACTCATTAGAGGGCTACAATATTCCCTACAAAAGCTAATACCAGAAACACTTGTGGGTGTTAGCCTGAAAGGTAACATAACTGATGTGGTTTTTCGAAGGCTCGGTCAACTGGCGACGAATAAAATTGTGGCGTACATGTAAGCGAACGTACGGTTAGAAGACGAATGGAAGAAGTTAATTTAAAGGCTCGTAGGCCAGCACGCGGTCCAGAACTTCTCAGAGAGCACCGAATAGCTCGTCTTCAATTCGCCCATGAACATTCCAACTGGACACACGAGCAATGGGCTAGAGTCTTCTTTACAGATGAGTGTCGAATTGCTTTGCGAGCTCCAAACGGTCGAGAAAGGATGTGGAGAAGAAGAGGAGAGCGGTACTTACCCATTACCACTACACAGACAGTGAGTTTTTACGGCGCGGCGGCTCAATAATAGTTTGGGGAGGAGTAAGTTCAGATGCTCGTGCGGAGTTGGTAGTCGTTGACAATCGACTGAATAGCATTCTATACATTCAAGAGATCCTCCAGGATCATGTTATACCTTATTTGGGGTTCATCGGATACGACATTGCGATTTTAATGCACGGTAACGCACGTCCCTATGTCGCACGGTGCGTGGAAGAGTACATTCAAGAGGTCGAAATCCAGAAGTTGCAGTGGCCAGCTCGTAGCCCGGACTTGAACACAATAGAACACATATGGGACATGCTTAAAATAAAAATAAAGTCCGGACCCAATCCACCACAAACTCTCAACGAGCTCCGAAATACAGCGTAGGACGCTTGGGAAGCCATACCGCAAGCCGCAGTCAAAAACATCATCCATCAAACATCAGATGCAGGCAGTCCTTAGTGCTAGAGGAACGAACTGTTATAATAAGGATTTATTTAAGTTATGGAACCTCCTTATTAAATGTAATCAATATTTTTGAAATACCAACAACATCATTACATATTTTATCTCTTTACAGATTTTGCCAAATGGAGTCATGATATCAAAGAATTCTACGTTTTGGATAACTGTAACCCTTTCTTCGTTTTTGCACCTGCTTTCACAAAAAGCAATTTAAATCCAAATTATAAACAAAAAATGAAAGTCAAATTAGCTGCTCAAGTATTGAGCCACACTGTTGCAGCTGCAATGTATGCAAAAAATTCCCAAGGTATGTGTAGGTAGGTGATTAATCATATTTATAAGCACTAGCTGTACCAGCGGCTTGGTCCGCGTAATATGATAAAGAAACTAGGTAGTATCATTTATTGGCTTGAAACCTATCATCATATATAATTATTATATTAAACACCATCTGACCTTATACATTGTTTCAGAGTCAACATAAGTAGGTATTAATTGAAATAAATTCCGAAGCAAATTAAATCACAATTTTAAATTTATTATTTTCGGGAGAGCTACCAACCAAAGCCTTAACTACTGTTAACGTCATAAATAAAATGGACCAGCTGTTTGACAGCTTAAATGCTGACTCCCCGAGTTTAAAAAGAGGAAAGAAGTTTTCACGAAATATTTCAGTCCTCATAGGGAATATTTTGGTGAAATGATTACATTTTTTTAAAACTGAAAGAGAGTCGTTCTTACCCCAATGAAAAAACTGTAAATTCATTGGGGTAAGAACGACTCTCTTGATGATTAACGATGACAGGAGTTGAAAGATTATGGCGAAATAAAACAAAAGCATCAAAAAATTGGCAGCTTATCCATCAGATGGTTACAACATTATGCCTTGGAAAATTGCTTTGGATGTGTGAGAAGCAATTGTGGGTCAAATTGTAATCCTACCGTGTCACAATTTATTGCTGGATTAAAAACTGGAATCATTTCTTTATCGACACCAAATCCAGCAGCAAATTGTGAGAAATTCTCACTGAGAATGATGAAGCTGTTATTTTGGATAATTTTTTGTTTCTCACTCATAATAATTTTGAGCTTACACAAAACACTGACACAAGTAATATTGATGAAGTTGCTTGCAACATGTCTGTTTGTGATCTATGACCAAATAAGATACAAGGTACGTGTGAAGACGCCCAGAGAGTCAGTCCAATCCTACGACGCTTTGCTTAAAACAGCCAGAGGCGTGGAGCAGATGCTGACCGAAAAGCAGCCTCCGGCTTTGGAAAACAAAGATAAAGATAAAGAGAAGGTGAAAGAGACAACTGCACCTAAAAAAAACTCGCTGTTCCTATTGTAGGATGCCTGGACACATCGTCGAAAACTGCCGGAGAAAGCAGAAGACGGACGGAATTCCTGCACCTACATCTACAATCAGTAAGCCTACGGTGTCTGCGTCTGCAACACAAGCCCCTTCTCCCTCTCAACCTCGATTTTCTTGTTACGGCTGTGGAGCTCCAGGGGTTGTCAGGTCTAGATGCCCACAGTGCTCCAAGAATCCACCGTTCAAACAAGAAAAACAGAATGTTACATCTGTGGTGCTACTCCCAAGATGGTGAATGGTGAATTTGAGGGCTTAGTCAGTAATGTAGAATGCCTGGATTCGTTGTTTCGAATGTCTTGCACATTAGTTATCGTTTAGATATAAAAGTGGCAGGTCAGAGGTGATACTAATAAAGCTAATGTGAAGCAGCGTTCCGAAGATATTAGGGAGAACTTTAAAAAAGAAATGGGGCTTATAGGCTTATAGTAGACAGCTTAAACCGGGACATGGAAACACAAATGATGGAAACACAGCGCGCAGATTTTTCGCAAACCGGCACACACTGTGAGATTTCCATAATCTAACCATATGGTTAGACCATATGGTTAGATTATGGAAATATACCAGCATGGTTTACCTGGGAACGTTATAAATATACCCGTTAACATTAATAATATGGTAAGAGCTCTGCCGCGATCATATTAGTGACGATAACATCATAACTGTCGAACTGAAACGTAAATTCAGCTACAAACATGGTCGAAGAGAAATGGTCCGCCCGGAGATAATACGACAAGCGGCGGAATACTTAGTGACATGTGATTTGTTTCGTAGCTACGGCATAGAACTTGAACGTACTTGGAGTCTTGGACCAATAACGAGCCTGAAGACACTGTCGAATGTACATGTGAATCACTCGATCAACTGAGCAATGATGAAGAGATTGATGTAAATCCTGGTGGCACTGAAACATTATTAGATGATTACTAAGATGTAACAATAGTAATGACTGCAGGAGAGGGAGAAAGGCCAATTTCTTTGCTTTTTGATCAACATCTCGAGTAGGGCATAGGAACCGGGTTTACCCGGAACCGAAAGAACCGGGATTACCCGGTTCTTGGGGCTCCAAGAAGAACCGGTTCTCAAAGTATTAAGAACCGGGTTTTCGGTTCTTTCGGTTCTTTTAAAAACCTGTGAATAACGCTGATCAATACCAATCACAAGTCACACAACGCATCAAGGCGTTGCATGAAATGAGGGGTACGGAGTGGGAGGCGTGGAGACAGGCACACATAGCCTCAAACCGTGATGCCATCCGCCATTTTGTAGTTATTGTTTAAAAGATTTAAATTATAGCTGTGTTTATAAATTCCCTGTTTGATTTTTGTTACAATTGTAGAATATAACTTGTTAAACTTTCGCGATTTGTTAAAATCATGATAATTATTATTACGGGATTACGTCGGATTACGATCCCGTGACCACAAACGCTGTGACGTGTTCGAAACGTCAGGAAAGAAAGAAAACAAATAAAAGGTACCTACCTACGCGATAAAATCCAGTAATAATAATTATTATCATTATTGTAGAATATTGTAAGATTTTACTTACAAAATTCTAACAAATTATCTCTCTCTCTATCGTCATTCCATCATGTCTGAGGATCTTAGTCAGCTTCGGCCTCCACCGGTTTCTGTTTAGCGCGGCTCTTACAACCGTGTGCAATTTTGAAGACGAAGAGTCTTTCACGAAGTATGAAAGAATGCATTGGTGGCTTTAATTTGGAGCTGGGATAGGATCGATACATTGGTGCGTTTATCGGTATTCTAAGCATTCGTCTCCAGCTAAATCTCGAATGCATCGATCCTTTGCCTTTCTCTGGCCAGAATTGTCCACGTTTCCACTCTATAGATAAAGATAGGGAATACCAAATACTTATACAAATGCCCGTAACAGTCTGATCTTAGTTTTACCTAATGACCTGCCTAAATAACATCTGGGAAAAGAGAGGCTATTCCTCTCTTCTCCCAGGTGTTATTTCTCTTTTGCCATTACAATACGCCTCTTTATCTCCGGGACACAGCTGCCATCCTTACAATATTAATTGTGATCCTAGGTAGATATAAGAGGTCAACAGAGTCGATGCTTGAAATGTTGCAGGTGGCATTTTTTTTTGGTTTTAACCCTGTTGACTACAAGACCAGTGATACTACTCTCAAGCTCAAGTCTTTGGAAGAATTTTTCCATATATTCCACGGATGTTGCTAGGAGAACGGTATCGTTGGCGTACCGAAGGTTTGATATCCTCTTTCCGCGCAGCAGGATCTTACTTGCGTGCTTTATTAAAGCGATAGTCCGGTAATTTTCACATTATTTGTCTTTCGTGTGCAAAGGTACAAAAATCGATTCGATCCGAAAAAAAATTATCATAGGAACCGAAAGAACCGAAATAACCGGGTACCCGGTTCTGTGTTGAAACTGGAACCGAAAAAACCGGTTCTTGAAATAGGGCCGGTTCTCGATGCCCTAATCTCGAGGAACTAGCATTCACAAAAGTTCATTGCGGTGATACGCGAAAATTTAATGTCAATTTAAGTCATTCTGTCAGCGATAGCGCACCACTTGTATCACCGTCTTACGCGCTTGGACCCTATCGATGAGATAAGTCAACTCACTCGGAGTTGACAACTGACTTAAATAAAATTTTAACGAAATTAGAAAATTTGATGTCGATATTCAAGTCGATGTTTATGCAGATCCAACCCCGAATGTTTCTCCCGCGTCTGCGGCCCCAAGCAAGAGAAATCAGATGGTTTCATCTCTGAACCTTAAGTATAACGGTTCCTCTTGTGTGCGTGTTTTCCTTCAGCGTTTAGATGCGTTTTGCGCCTCGCGTAGTATAACCGAGCAGCTGCTATTAACTTCCACCGCGGAACTTTTTGAAGGCGACGTCTTATGTTGGTACCGTGGTATTCACTCCAATGTAAATATCGAATAATCTTTCTAAAATATAAACAAAACTCCATCGGATATTCTACCATTCATGCCAACATCTACGAGGGGCGGTTGATAGTTCGCGGCATATGGTACTTAAAAATTACCTACCGTCTTACTTATTACTGATATGATAATTGGTGGATATTGTCATTGATAAGTTCACTCATGTACTTTCAATCCCAATCCAATCCGCTCCTTTTTTCCTCCCTTTCCCACATGCACGTAGTCTATTGCCGTCTCGCTCTGACGGCCAAGCATCGCACCGCGTGCCCGATCGACTCACGATTGGCGCGCCACCGCAGTCGCCGAACGAAGCTCAAATCACGCGCATGTCACGTTGCGCATCGTACAGTAAAGGAAAGCTTTCCAATTCATTTAATATTTGATTTCTCATATTTCCACTAATCACAAGTGAACTTTACATTTGAGTGATACAAAACAGTGACAGACGTTGCAAGAACTCTGAGTGGTACAACGTCTGCTGCCAGCCACCGCATGGGGAAGCCATTACAGGATACCAGGTACGTGCATGCTCCGTTGTTTCTAGGACTGCTGTACCATGGTGTTGTAACTCAGAACAAAAGTGAGAAGTTATAACTCGACCTATTAAAATCGTTACTCAAGCACCTTGATCAGGATCTATCTTGCCACCTATTGAATTAAGTCGGTTAATATACTCTTTTAGATTGGATGCTTGTTATTGCACTGATGCTGTCTACTAATGTATGGCTTATTTATTTATTTATTTTAGGTACCCAATCCCAACAACCTTCAGCACATGCTTCGATAATTTCAGACCAGCCTATTGAAACATGCCCGAAAACCCCGGAACCATCAACATCGAAAGGTGAGATTAATTATTGTTGAAGAGAAAAATATTACAACTATTTTTTATTTGTCTTGTGACCACAAATATTTTTAACAGAGGAGTACTTCCAGAAGAATGTAAGTAAACAGCAGAAATAATACTTTTCTTCGATAAACTGTTTGATTCTCAAAATTGAAGTTTTGATTACTACAAAAAAAGAAGTGGAAAGCCTCTTCTTGCTGCAGTGACCCCAAACTCGAGTCACAGGATGTTGTGGCAGAAGTCAAAAAAAGTACTAAAGTCCATGAAATTTTGTAACACAAAGTTGGGTACTGTCCCATCTCTTAAAAATTGGTTGCAGACAATTGAAAATACGGAATATATGGTGGATATCTTGTCGAAAAAGTATGGTCTAACATCTCTTTGGATGAGACATTTTAATCAGGACCCTTTGGAAAACTTTTTTGGATGCATTCGAAGCCATGGATACCGTAATATTTCACCGACATGTGCTGGCTTCGAAGCATCTTATGCATCGCTACTCATTAATAATATGAGTAGCATCCATTCCAAAGGGTCCAACTGCGAAGTGGACACATGCACAGCGTTTAAGTCTTTAAACAAATTATTTTTTAATTAAAAAACCTGAGATGTTAGACCATACATCTGAAGTTGAGTTTGAAGCAGGGTTCGCCGATATATATCAGCGGATATATATCATGATATATATCACGATATATATCAATTGATTTTTATCTTGATATATATCAATGGATTTTTTCCTGTTTTCTGAACGAAAAATTTTGGAGATTAATGTTAACCCAGGCAACACGTAGCGAAAAACTACAATTCCGAATAATTTAGATTGTTTTTTAGAAGTTTTTTTAAGTGTTCATTAAAAAAATATTTTGAATCTTATGAAAATTTTCAATTCCGACGGGATCCGAACCCGCAATGATACATAAATGTAAATACCTAAGTGTGGTTTAACACTATAACAAATAAAAAATTATAAAAAAATCTTTCTCAAATAAACACTAATTCTTTTGATTCATTTATTAATTTTTTTAAATAAAAAATGTGGTAATTTGACACTTATTAATATTTTACAAATTACTTTCACATTTTTAAGTGTTTAATCCCCTTAGAGAATTAAATTCGCTTCTTTTTCTTAGCCTGGATATATATCCGATATATATCGGATAAATATCAAAAAATCGGATTTTTGATATTTATTATAAAAATCGGATTTTTTCGAACCCTGGTTTGAAGACATAAATTGTAACCATATCTTTATAGATATCAAACAAAAAAGAAGCAACCCAAAAATAAGAGCACAATTAGATTATGTTACAGGGTATGTCTCAGTGCCAAATAATACTTTTAGGCCATCAAATAACTTCAGATTTGGTGTCCCGCAAAATCAAAACGGGTTCCGCCCAAACTTTGTCCAACAAATGCGATTCGCACAGCCCACGCAAGGTTATCGATTTGGGACAGCTCAAAATCAGCCCCAACGTACCTTTGGTCAGGCTCCTGCGCAACGCGCACCATTTCAACACGTTGGTTACAATACAAGTTTGGTATTTCTCAAAACCTTGCTGGTTTTAAGTTAGGTTTTAAGAACCAACCTCAAGCAAACAATACTAACAATAACTATATCAACGCCGGGTGATAGATCCTAGATTGGAAGACGCCGACGTCACCATGCGAACAGCAGCTCCGATAAAACAAAATATGATCGCGAACGATCTTTACACACAATGCGATGATTCCAATCATATACCACCCGCCATACGAGATTGACGTAAATACGGCTTTTTTTATAAAGAGTCTCTTGTTATTAAAATGTTTACCGTAGGTTCATTGGAGACTGAACTCAGCTGGGTCTCGGTATAGTTGATCACAGTTGAAGGAACTGATTGCTGATTGGTTTGCGGTAAATTAGCGTTGAATATGACGTGACTGACGCGGCTCGTTTGTCCCGTACAAAATTCAACTTTGTGTGATCGGCTCATTTTCTAAAAATGTCATGCTTCAATTCATGTCATGTGACCGTACACAATATGACAAAATCAGCTGATTTTGTCATGCTTCATTCAATCTTCAATCACACCTCGCCTACTCACTATGACAAAGTCATATAACATGACGCTACTCACTCACTCTAATGTATGACGTCAAATCAAATGTCATAGCTTCACTCAAATGACAAGGATGGAATCTTTGTCATATGACTCTCTCTTGCTTCAAATCACTCCTCGCAGACCGAACAGATTGTCATAGAGTCGGCGTCAGCACTGAAGTCCGATAGACGCAGCGTTGCTATCGCAGAACTAGCATAGGTATGTAAAAAATTACTATTTGTCCAATTATGGATTGAACAATAATAAGTTTGCAAGTTTGTACGTTTGATAATTCTACACACCAGAAAAACTGAACTACCTTAACTACAAAAGCATAATTATGTTCTTTTAGTTTCTAGTAGCATTTGCCGTAGGACTTGAGTGCTGACGCCGATTCTACTTTTTGAATTGAACGAAACGCAGGCGGCTCGTTTTGAAAACAAAAATTGGTTTTCGATGTTTTCGATTTTGCGGGTTTTCAAACGAACGAACGAAACAAAATATCACCGGGCTGCTTACGAACAATAGGAACCGTGTTTGTTTTTGTTAAATTAAACTTCGAACTTCGAGTTTAGTTTTGTGTGATGTGAAGTTTTCGTCTTTGTTGTGTTAATTCACCCTTAATAGGGCAAGAGTGTATATTTTCCCACAAGATATTTCGGGTTCTAGACGTTCAACAGGCCGCCTATTCCCACAAAATGTCAATGTCATCTGATCTTTGAACATTTTAGTCTATGGTTCATGCTAAAAATCGACAGCAACGGAACGCACCAAAAAAAAAACAAGTGTCAACGTCAAAGTGAATGCAATTTTTGATCAGATAGCTGTTGTGACGCGATTTTGTGAAAGTTTTGCTAATAATGTCGAGGAAAAATCTGGTAATTACTTAGTTTTGTATTTTTTCATTAGATTATGAATTAGTTTACATAATTGTGTCAACTTTTAGTCAAAAATACAAAAACTGACGGAATATTCTGTGATCAAAGTGTGTGGGAAATATTTACCTGTTGCTCGTTCAGGTTCGATAATGTACTAAAAAAGTGGGAAAAGTTTTCCCGTAGATAGTGAATGTAATTCATAATACTATTTTTAGTTACTATCAACCTGATATTAGATTGATATCTAATAAAAAAATAAAATAAAGTTAATTTACTTACCTAACTACTGTTTTTTTTCTTACAGAATCCGCTTCGTGACTCAGATATTGAGAATCAATTGTGTGCCCTGTTATGTTCGTCTGAGGATGAACTCTCAGATAGCGAAGTAACTGTCTCATTCGACAAAGAACACTATGCTGTGGATTTCGATTCAAGACTAGATCAACTACAACAGCTATCAAATGATGATTTACAAAGTATATTGATGGGTGAGACTAATTCTTTTTCAAGACGAGATGAATCACAGATCGCTCCAACAATTCATGATTCTACTATAGAAGCAGAGATAACTGCTGCTTCATCACAACATACGGTAACAGAAGTCCAAGCTCCAATTCAAGAATCTCCTATACTAGATGCAGAGGTAAATATAACTTCATCACAAGACTTGACGATGGCAGAAGTAGAGAATCCTCCTCAATTACTCGATGGATCTATACCACATAGGGATGTTCGATACGATACGATATTTTCGTGTATCGATACAATGGCATACGATACACCCGATATTTGTATCGATACAATGGCATACGATACGGCGTATCGATACAACACATGCAAGGTGTATCGGATCGAAAGTATCGTATCAAATTATTTTGATAACGAATTGTTGTGACTTGCAAGTTACCCGGTTAAAAGGTGGCATAGGTCCTATTTCCGGTCATTATCTATCTATGTTTAAATTTCACGCAAATTGGTTCAGTGGTTGTCGAGTAGCCTTGTGTAGTTCGCGAACGAAAGATAAAAATGAACTACCTCATCAGTAACTTTTCTCTCTCTCTCTCGTTCACACGCGTTCAAAGTGTATCAGTAGTTCACCTTAAATCTCACTCATCCGTCTCTGGCGTTCGAATCGGTGTCCCATAGTAACTAATTTTATTCTGTGTCTTCTAGTTCAATTTCCTTATCTCTAGTTCGATCGAACGAGAACGCCCACTGAACGAAATGATGAGAGATGAGATGAGCAATTAGTTCAAATCGGTGTCCCATAGTAACTAATTTTATTCTGTGTCTTCTAGTTCAATTTTCTTTTCACTAGTTCGATCGAACGAGAACGCCCACTGAACGAACTGATGAGAGATGAGATGAGCAATTAGTTCAATTCGGTGTCCCATAGTAACTAATTTTATTCTGTGTCTTCTAGTTCAATTTTCTTTTCACTAGTTCGATCGAACGAGAACGTCACTGAACGAACTGATGAGAGATGAGAAGAGCAATTAGTTCGAATTTTCGTCCCATAGTAACTAATTTTATTCTGTGTCTTCTAGTTCAATTTTCTTTTCTCTAGTTCGATCGAACGAGAGCGCTCGCTCACTGACCAGTGTTGCCAATTTAGCGACTTTGTCGCTAGAAATAGCGACTTTTGCTATGGTGCTAGCGACAAAATATATTTAGCGACATATCTAGCGACTAGCGACTTTTCGACTTCAACCGGCACACCAAAACAGTATTAGGGCAAGTAATGGAAAGGTGAAAAGGACAAAAACTCAACTTGAAAAAGTAATTATGGGACCTTTTTTTTTTTTTTTTTTTCCAACTGAACTACAAGTGAAAAGTGAACTAGAAGAAAGATACATTTCTTTTGCCCCAAAAGAAAATTATCTCTCTTTTCTTTTCAGTGAACGACTTTCCGCACCGCTATTGTCGAGTTTTATAGGAACAAACATACATCCAAACTTTCGCATTTTTTAGTAAGTATTAGTTTGATATCACAAAACACCTTTTTTGACAGTTAACTACGCACATTTTCGTAATAGTGCTCCCATAGTGCACATTATTAAAATAAAATATATTTTTTTAATTATTAAAGTACCTGCATACTTTGTCTTGATTCGATACTGTATCGATACGATATATCGTATCAAATGCCCTGTATCGATACGCGTATCGATACAATGCGTTACGATATATTGCGATACGAAATATCGATACAATCCGAAATATCGAACATCCCTAATACCACAGGAACAAAATAATGCTTTATCAACAATATCTTTCAGCAGAGAAATATTTAGTCAATTACAAAACAAGTCAAGGAATTGGTCTTCTACAGTTGGAAACAATGCTTGGCCTGATTTTCAGAGAAAAATGAAAGTTAAAAAAGTGTATAACAACAGAAGTCAACCACTTGAATATTTCATTGATTTTTTCACTGAAGGCTTGATGGATATTATTGTTATAAATACAAACATTTACGCAAATCATACTAATGCTAAATCTTGGACTGACATAACAAACGAAGAGCTGAAA
Organism: Camptogramma bilineatum; assembly: GCA_958496255.1. Lineage (NCBI taxonomy): Eukaryota > Metazoa > Arthropoda > Insecta > Lepidoptera > Geometridae > Camptogramma > Camptogramma bilineatum. The sequence goes on from OY292471.1 coordinate 10,116,038, forward strand.
GCCTTTTTTGGCTTAGTAATACTTATGAGCATAAATCCATTACATGACATAAATATGTATTGGTCTACTGATGAATTTGACAATAACCCGGTCATAAGCAAAGTAATGCCCATAAAGAGATTTAAAAAAATTAACCAGAATCTTTATATTTCAAAGATAACCACTGAAATTCCAAGGAATTCTCCAGGCTATGATAAATTAGCAAAGATAAGACCTGCCATTGAAGTCCTCAATAAAACTTTCAAGGAGAATGTTGAAGCGTCCGAATTTAATTCTATCGATGAGAGTATGATAAGATTCAAGGGTCGTAGCCACATGAAGCAGTACATGCCCAAGAAACCTATAAAACGAGGCTACAAATGTTGGGCAATAGCCGATTCTTATACTGGGTATTTATATGAATTCCAATTTTATACCGGTAAGATAGATAGTGGAACTGAAGAAAATCTGGGGGCTAGAGTAGTGATGGACTTGTGTGAATCTGTACCTCATGGTACACTGGTGGCTTTCGATAATTTTTTTACAAGCCTTCCTTTGCTGGAAATTTTATCTGAAAAAGATATTCACTCTGTCGGAACAATCAGACAAAACCGAAAGGGATTACCAGATTTACTAACAGGAAAAAATCTAAGCAGAGAAACAAAGAAGGAAACAACTTTGAAATCTGGTGAGTTTATGTACCAGTTTGATGCGCCTGTATCAATCGTGAAATGGAAAGATACCAAGGATGTTATCGTTGCAAGTACTGCTTTTGATCCTAGGATAGTTGAAACAATAGAGAGAAAACAGAAAGATGGCAGTAAGAAGAAAATGTATTGCCCGCTTGCTATAAAAAAATATACCGAATTCATGGGAGGAGTGGATCATCTTGACCATTTTAGAGCTTCATATCCCATCGGCCGGAAATCTCGCAAAAATTGGCACAGAATTTTTTGGTTCTTGCTTGAGGCCGCAACAATCAACGCATATATTGTCTACATGGCGTCTCATTCAGCGAGACGAAATACACATAAAGAATTTCGCTTGCGCTTGGGCAGGGCCCTGATAAACAACTTTTCTTCTAGGAAATGCGTAGCGCCAGTTTTCAAGACCAAAAAAGGAGGCGCAAACACAGTACCTGATGAAGTTCGTAAAGTAGACGTTGGCTCGCACATGCCTGAATTGAAAAAGTTCAGAAGATGCAGGATGTGCAGTACTCGTGCAAAAGAAAAGAGAACTAAATACTTCTGCAAGGTTTGTAAGGTGCCTCTGTGTGCTGCTCCTTGTTTTTATAATTTCCACAATGCGGAATAAAACACTTGATGCAACAAATGTCGTTTTATTCAATATTGTTATTATTAATATCATCAATCATGTTTAGGCTGCTACTCCTTGTAACGTTGTTGAAATATATTTCCCACATAACACTCAGAACTATGATGTTCGGAATGGGCAAGAGTAATTATTTTCCCACATGTTTTTTTGAAAAATTGGAACAAGATAATTATTCACATTATATACAATCCTTATCTACATGTATGTAACATGATATTTTTGCCCAGCCATATCTTCCAACACACCCAGAAGCGCCATGCCTTATTAAGGGTTAAAAATATAAATTAGATCTCTCTCGTAATCTAGAGTGTATTGTAATTGTGTTAACTATCTACTGGAAACATCTTCATCGTAATTCAGGTAAGTACTTTTACCTATAACTACCTACTTTTCATTTTATCTTGGCTTGGAAAACATTTTTAGAAGTAAAGCAGCAATGAGCATGTCAACTAACTAAACGGTTTGGTATGGTTTAGTAATCGTGCTTGTGGTGTGGTGCATGAGTATAATATAGGTAGGTAGGTAAAGTCTATTCAAGCGTTACAATTCCTCAGTATTTGTGCAAAAACTTTTTTTTTTTTTCTAAAAATGTTCTACATAGCCCCAATGTACGGTATGCTCATTATTTGGCGACATTATGATAATTATGTAATTAAATGATTAAATTTAAATCAGCGTTTGTTTTTTCTTATCAATCAGCACGATTAGAAATTACATTTTTCCAAACTCACTTTTGAAATAGTAGTTACCTAAGTACCTAACCGCACCAGTAATCGCACCATGAATGAACATTAGACCGGCTCTTCGAGTTCGTCAATGCGTAGGTCATTATGAAGTGTCAAGTTGAAAATGATCGGCTCAAAAGAGCCGGCTCACTGAACCGGCTCATTTTGAAAATGAACCTACTCTTACAAAAGTCAATTTAAAATCATGTCATACCCAACACTAGTAAATAGTAGAGAGGAGTAGGTCTCGTCTGTGGAGCGGACGGTTGCTGAATATGATTCTGAAATGTTTTTTATTGATATTCGTGCGTATTACAATATGTTATGTTCTTTCTTAAAGTTGCAGGCGGCATCATATTGTATGTAGGTGGTAGGTACATTGTAAGGGCGATTACAATGGTGGATAGCACTCTGGCGTGTGTTGTCTACGTTATTCGGCCTACAGCTCTGCTGTATTTGATTTGTTTATATCTGCTGTGGAGTGTTCAGGCAACAAATCTGTCAGCACTGGACTTAGCATCCGAGCTTTCACCCAATTAAACATCTCCTTACACAGGGACATTTCAGTAGGTTTACAGTGTAAATGCATAATTTTCACGAGTTTGTCATTGTTAGAAACAAACAGACTAGAAAATCCTGAAACATTTAAGTTTGGATTATCATTTCTGCACGCCAGAATAAGAATTTTCGAATCAATACTGCATTTATCTTATAAGTTACCTGTTAAAAAGTGGCAATGTAGAACTGCTGCAGAAAAACAAGTAGTCAAAGAAACAAAACTACGCATTCAACAAGATTTTAAGGAAGAGTTATCGCTGTTGGTTGATATACCAAAGGCCGGATTTGGTAATACTAATGATGGCAACACTTTGCGCCGATTTTTCGCTGACCCGGAAATAGCTGCAAGAATAACTGGAGTGGATTTAGATTTTATTAAAAGATGTAAAATTCTATTAGAAATGGTTTCAAGCGGGCACAAAATTGACACACAGAAATTCGCCACATTTTGTCAGGAAACTGCGAAGCTTTATGTAAATTTATACAATTGGCATCCGATGACCCCTACCTTACATAAGATGCTAGTACATGGTCCGACAATAATTGAACGCAGCTTACTTCCTATCGGTCAACTTTCAGAAGAAGCGGCAGAGGCAAGAAATAAACATTTCCGCCAATACAGGCAAGACTTTGCACGTAAGTTTTCACGCATAGCGTGTAACATGGACGTAATAAACAGATTGCTGTTAAGTTCGGATCCGCTGCTATCTAGCGAGAAGCCTTCGAGCAAAAGGAAAAGACAGCCATTTTCTAAGGAAGCTTTGCAATTTCTGTTGCAATTCATCACTATTCATATTGAAAATATATTCCCGCGACCATGGCTTTTGTAACATAGTCGAAACGGGATATAAATAAGGTAAAATTACGCGTTAAAATCCCGAGTACATAATATATTTTCATTACTCAACACTCAATATAATATGTTACGTTCACAATAATTGATAGCCAAATTCTTATCAAGTGGCTGTCTTCACGGTCTCAGACAGAATGTTACCATGAATGACAGGTTGGGAAACAGTGTTTAAAAATAATGATAATAAAGAAACCCATGAAGCACATTTTATAACAGGATGACCTACTGATCAACTAAGGGCTGATTTTTCAATCGATAAATAACTTTTATCGGAGGAATAAATATGACGTTATGACATATTTTCAATACAATATCTGTCAAATCGCATATTTATTTCCTCAGATAAAAGTTATCTAGGTATTGAAAAATCAGCCCTAAGTTGAGCAAAAAGTTGTTGAGTTATAGAACATCAAATGTTCGGTAATACAAACTATGTCCTACTGCTCAACTAAGCAGTGGGTAAGAAGTGAATTTTAATTATGATCCAAGCAACAAAACTGCTGGTTGAATGATCTTATTGTTTCCCGAAAACCTACCAAATGACTGTCTTCACGGTATCAGACAAAATGATACCATAAATGACTTGACAATTTGTATTAAGAATATATTATAATATTTATAATATTAATATATAAATTGTAACTAAGCCTATTTCAAAATAGTCGGACCTGCCTGTCGGACTAATGACATTTTACAACGACACGGCTTTATTTTTATTTTTTTTCAAAATGGTGGCCACATATAATAATAATCTGATTGGTAATCCAGATTGAAGCTTGAGACTGAACAAAATTGTTTTTTTTTTTTTTCAAAACAAAAACAAAACAAACTTTGGGGAACAGGGTGGAATAGTTCCCCAAAGGCAGAGTAGGTGGTTCCTCTGCAACGGGTCGGCCCATCTGGCCCACTTACCCGTGGTCTTTCGACCGACAGTTGATGTCGGATAGTTGTATATAAGCTGATCGGCGAATCGGCGTTCACTTGTGCGATCTAGGAATTCTTGATGTTGCGTGGTGATTCCGGTGCCATTTTAGCCTGCAATCTGATCTGAGGTCTGATACTGCACAGCGTGTTCTTCCTTTGCAGTAGTAGTTGCTTTGGAGTAGCTTGGAAGTTCGTTATCCTTAAGAAACTCAGATACGAGTCGTTGATGTCGAGCGTGGCGCCATCTGTAGTGCGTAGCATGTTTTCTGTAGTTCATCTAGCGACAGGTAGATGTCGCTACAAACAAACAAAACATGTTTAGTATTAACCCATAAATTATTAAGACCTATGGTTTAGTCCTAATTTATTGTCCCATTTTGATTTATCTCTAGTTTCACCTAGCTTGAAAGACAATTTTTAGTCTTTGTTTTGCAATAAAGCCAACAGTTTTCAATCAATCAAAAATCAGACTGAAAGGACTATGTCAAAAATAATTGTTAGTTTAGTTTTCCAGAAGTATTCTAACAAATACTTTACTTCCACGGTCACAACAACGACATCATTAATGCAAAGATTACGATTGATTTCCAAAAACTTAATAAATAAATCACGGTCTCAGACAGAATGATACCGTGAATGATTAGGAATCGAATTCGACAAGCAATTAAAATAAATATTGCCTACGGTCACAACAACGATACGATTAAAGCAACGTTTAGGATTGATTTCCATAAACTTTTTATAATCACGGTCTCAGACAGAATGATACCGTGAATGATTAGGAATTGAATTCGACAAGCAATTAAAATAAAAATTACCCACGGTCACAACAACGATACGATTAGGTAAAGCAAAGCAACGTTTACGATTCATTTCCAAAAATTTAATAAACATATCACGGTCTCATCAGAATGATACCGTGAATGATTAGGAATCGAATTCGACAAGCAATTAAAATAAAAATTATCCACGGTCACAAAAACGATACGATTAAAGCAACGTTTAGGATTGATTTCCATAAACTTTTTATAATCACGGTCTCAGACAGAATAATACCGTGAATGATTAGGAATAGAATTCGACAAGCAATTAAAATAAAAATTATCCACGGTCACAACAACGTTACGATTAAAGCAACGTTTACAATTGATTTCCAAAACTTAATAAATAAATCACGGTCTCAGACAGAATGGTACCGTGAATGATTAGAAATCGAATTCGACAAGCAATTAAAATAAATATTGCCCATGGTCACAACATCGATACGATAAATGCAACGTTTAGGATTGATTTCTATAAACTTTTTATAATCACGGTCTCAGACAGAATGATACCGTGAATGATTAGGAATCGAATTCGACAAGCAATTAAAATAAAAATTTAAAGAAAAATACCCCGACATATCCCTTCATCAACTAAAAAAGTGCTGATGATCTTCAAACGCCTGTACAGATTTTCATAAATTATAGCTGTTCAATCATTGAACATGAATGTTCGAACACAAGTACGAACATTACCTTACCCATTTCACACTTCAATTTATTACTCTGTAAAACAGAATTAATGCGTAAAGGTGCGGTGCCACCGCGGCACCGTTCGTGTACCACGTGCATAGCGTTGACAGCATTGAGCTGCGTGGTCGCCATATTCGAGCAAGCCACGCGTGTACCAATGACGTCAATTCATGCGTAGCGTGTCCATGAGTTGCAGTGGACACAATTACATACAGCCTCCTGCAAAGCGAAGCTTGACGCACGTGCGTAGCCTCTCCGTGGACCGCGGTGTGTCCACGCCTAAGAATAAGAAGCATCTCGATCACGTCAGTTTTCAAATTAAAACCGCATATAAATCGGTCCATCCATTCAAGAGCTATGATAACAAAAACAGATACACGCATACACACTACGAACTTATAACATAAAATAGCAACTTCAACTGTTTTAGACTCAAATGAAATACACGATAATTCAAAAATCGTTTTATAAAACATAATAAATACAGGCTTTATTTAATTAATAACAAATAAGGTGGGTATGAGATGAAATTGAAAGGACGGCAAGTGTCTTTGCATAATGTCATGAAGCAATGTTATAAATAGCCATAGTCTGTACGAATTCAGAATCATCTGTCTTAGTACTGACTTACGCCGTTTGTCCACCGCCGCCGTCACCGAGACGTCAACGAGAACGATATTATTTCTGGCTGAAATCAAGATGACGTGACGGTCTTCTGGTGGACAGGCGGCTATAGTAAATGTATGGTCGCTACCTCGGCGCCGTCATCTCGTTCTCGTTGACGTCCCGGTGACGGCGGCGGTGGACAAACGGCCTTATTGGTATTTATTCTTTACAAAACACACAGCCCTTAAAATAAAATTAATTCGCTCGCATGTCGATACGCGAATAAATAATGCAGACTATCCGCGCGCGAGCTATGGCTATTTGGACCACTGCTTTCAGTTTTATCGCATAGGTACTTTGTGTACAAAATTATTTGAATTTTAAATATTATTTTAAGGATTCGCACTCACACGGCCGGGTGCATACCAATTGCATTCAGATTCATAACATGAGAAGAATAGGCTTCAATTTTGAAAAACGTGTCAACAACTCGCTTCATAACATAAATCTTATTTTATGTGTACTTTATGAGTTGGTCAACGTAGCCGCTTCGTGATAATTAAGATGACTTAAATTAAATAAAACAGGACAATGCGTTGTTAAAAATGACTAGCATTAGCAGTTTTTCTATAAAATTTCGGATCATTTGATTTTATTTTGGCAAATATAATTAGATTAAAATATAGGGAAGTTATAAAAGGACCATACTGTTTTTTTCTTTGGCTTATACTCAATTCCAATGATTCCAGTGATGTCTATCACAGACTTTATTATTGTTATAATAACAAAACTTAGGTTTTAGTCAAATCAAACGACCGAAAATCTTATACAAAATAAAACATTAAAATAATACAAAATTAAAGCGTAAGAGATTCTATACAAAGAAATACTAATACATAATTAAAATTAAGATAATTTCAATCAAATCTGCTCCAATATTAGCTTGCTCATTTTCACTAGTAATATTAGGGCATTTCATCATCTCTTAGTAAAAAGTTCATTTTTTACTTCCTCAAAAACGTCAATATGCAATTAGGTATTGTATATATAAATACATTTTGGTGGACAATTCACACAGCGCCATCTAGCCCCAAACAAAGCAAAGCTTGTACTATGGGAACCAGATAACTGATAGATAACACCCAGACACAGAACAAACATCACACAAATGTTTGTCCTAGGTGGGAATCGAACCCACTACCTATAGTATACGTAGATGTGGTTAGTGAAAACCGTGTGCGCGGTACATCTCACCTCACTTTAACAGTAAGATTTCTTGGAACTTTAGTTGGAGATGGTGAACAAGCCCTTAAAAAGACATTACAATATCTAAAATTATGTTTTGTGTAAAATTGTGACAGGTACTCAGGTAAGATAAGGTCCGTGATTATCTAGTGAAGATTTTTTAGTATTCTAGGTACAAATCAGGATGTGAGTGAACAATTCGATTGGCCTATTAGACGTTAAATATTTTCTTTGTGTGTTATATCAATAATACGACATATTTTAAAATAATGAACCCAAAAGGTGAACCCCTGTACACACATCTAAACTTATCAATAATATAAATTAAAAAAATGTGAATTTCTCGGTGTACTTACATTAGCTAAAATATAACCATATTTTGTGACATCAATTCTGTTCTTAAATAAACTTATAATAATCTTTTTATACAGTTTTGGTATCAAAATCAATAAGAATAACAATGTTCAATCTGTTTAAAACAGGAAATAATACTTACATTCTAGTGTCATTGCAGCTTATAAACTAGCTTAGCGTGTGCAAATTGAACGTGACCATTTCTCAGACGCAGCAACCGAAAAACATACATACAGCCGAACATAGAACCTCCTCCTTTTTGGAAGTCGGTTAACAATACCGAATGTATAACCCGGTTCATTAAAGAAACGAATATGAAATGGCGACGCTTATCATGTTCTCTCGCTTGGTGAGTATAGACGACACTAGTGTGCAAGCGAGAGAACACGATAAGCGCCGCCATTTCAGCAGTGCAAGTACCGTTCTTATCGATCGCTACATTTGACATTTCGAATAGACAAAATTATCGTGTTATCGTATTATTAATTTTGTCGATAGCTAAGATATGTCAAATTTAGCTATCGACAAGAACGGTACTTGCACTGCAGATTCGTTTATTTAATGAAACAATAAATATAAACAATAAAAATAATTCGTTTATTTATTTAGTGTGAGACAGAATTAACTGCTTTCGGTTGCTTTGAAGTCAAGAGAATTGTCAGATTTCTAGATCCATTTCACTAACTTATAAGCGTAGACCATAACCACAACAAAGGTCATTCAAGTTTCATACATGGTTTGGCTCAAAAGCTAAAGTGCCGGCCAACAAAAAAAGGTGTGATCACGTCCCAAAAGTTGTCATACCTTAGTTGGTCGGCACTTTGGCATTTGGGCCCAAAATGAAAGACCTTTGTCAATTTATTTATTTTTCCAATATTTCATTTTTGCTATAGTTACCTCCTAATATTTGTTTTTTGAAAGGGGCACTAGAGGTAAATCGGCCAAGCTTGGTGCAAATAAACAATAACAGCACTTGCGCCGACGACTTAAAGTCTTATTTCGCGAATCAGTCATAGCATTTCAATACAAAGCAAATTTAAAACTCTTGTCATACGTTTCTTCAATTGACGAGAAGAAAAGAGACGACTATAGAATGTTCTTTTCGCATAAACTCTATACATCAACAAACACGTCACGTACACAAAGCAGCGTAGATATACCATTGGTAGGATTGTAAATGTTGCTTAATGAATTGTTCCTATTGATAATTAATAACTGTAACGGGGCTTCATTTTTGTGCTCGAACGCGTCCCTAAGCGCGCTGATTCACCACCACCATTCCCTCCGCCAAATATTTTGGACACAGCTTGACCAGTAGTCAAGCTGTCAGTCGAGACAGTTTACGAACTTCCCGCGTACCGGCCGCGAGTTACGCGCCGAAGACTTGCTATTTTGTTTTTCTGTGTTCTAACGTTCAATTTTACCGTTTTATCTTCCTGTTTGTGTTTCCCGTGTGATTTATATTATATTTTCATTTACAATTAATCGTGTTTCGAACATTTATACACCCAAAACCCTGAGAGAGACTCTTCGCTGAACACCATCCTTACAGTGACGCCCAACGTGGGGCACGATTGAACTCAGTGAAAAGTGTTAATTTCAATAGAAACTCTAAAAGTGCAGCGAACTATCGTGCAACACAATAGTGTGGACGAACCAAGACGCTGGTATCCGTTCATCACCAGCTTCGAGCTACCTACCTCTAGCGATACGAACTCAATAAAAGTGAAAGCTTCGAACCTTGCGCTGAGATGAAGAGGGCATGAAGCTGAGATCAGACCAGCGAGCCCAGCTGAACTCATTGCTGATGAGGAACACCGAAGTTGACTCACCGTCTAGAAGCCTCAAGGATGTTCGAGAGAACCAACTAAACGACCCCATAGTGCGCAGGATCATTGAAGATCTCGAGTCAACTGACGTTCCGTTCAGGGGGAGAAGTTGGTCCACCAGGGGGTTTGATGTCAGACGGCGTATTATACAGGTACGGACCAGAGGACCGCGAGAGAGAAACCGCTTGCCTGGTAGTACCTGGACACGAACAGAAGAAAATCCTGGCAGAATACCACAACGCACCGACGACGCCGAGGCGATCCATAGTGACCTACCTAACGGAGTGTGTTGATTGCCAGAGAATGAAACAGAAACTTAAGCCTCGCCGAGATGGCCCTTGCCGAGTAAGGGAGGCGGCAAGCGACACCACCTACATGTTCGACAGAGGTGACGGGGAAATTTTAGGAAGGCACCACATATCCCAGTTGACCCTATTCGTAGGCGACGTGCAACCGCCAGTCAACGTGAAGAGAAAGCGTGGTAGGCCTAGACGATATTTTGGTCTAACACAGACGCGAGGGCGCTTGTCTGAGTCAGAAGGGGAGGTTGTTACCGGGGCTTAATTTTTGTGCTCGAACGCGTCCCTAAGCGCGCTGATTCACCACCACCCTTCCCTACGCCAAATATTTTGGACACAGCTTAGTAAACTGCCTCGACTGACAGCTTGACCACTGGTCAAGCAAGTCGAGGCAGTTTACTAACTTCCCGCGTACCGGCCGCGAGTTTCGCGCCGAAGACTTTTGCTATTTTGTTTTTCTGTGTTCTTAACGTTCAATTTTACCGTTTTATCTTCCTGTTTATGTTTCCCGTGTGTTTTATATTATATTTTCATTTACAACCAATCGTGTTTCGAACATTTAATACACCCAAACCCCTGAGAGAGACTCTTCGCCCTACAGCATCCTTACATAACTTTATATCCTTTAAATGTGTTACTAGATCTAGATAAGTCAAGATAAAAGATGCTTAACAGAATTTCCATTTCCAAGTATTTTATGGAACATTGCAAGTTTACAAGCTTAAATTATTACAGACTTTGACATCAATCATTTTTAATTTCCACAACAAAAATGGCGACTTGGTTTTGCAGGAATAGGAGTGGAATCACCTTGCTTATAAGACTATTTCGTAATGGGTCTTACCAGAGACAAGTAAATAGTAATAGACTGACAAAGGCCATACAGCCGAGTGTAACTTGATTTTTAGTTATCTGATAGCTCGTGAGATGTCGCTAGGAGTTACGAATCGATAAATTATTAAAAAAGTCACCACACTGGTACATTTTTTCGGGATAAAAAGTAGCCTATGTCACTCTCCTGCCCTCCAACTATCTCCACACAAAAAAATCACGTCAATCCGTATTTTGACATGAAAGCAGGACAAACAAACACACTTTCACATTTATAATATGTGTATGGATTAGGCTTAGGGCTAATTGTGTGCCTATATTAATTTATTAATATTTTTTTAGATGCGCTGTCTTCACCAGAAGTGTTAAAAGTAAAAACACCTACAAAATGTTATAGAAAAATAACCAAAACAACTAATGACAGAAGAAAAACCAAAATCACCAACATCATCGCTGACTTCGATGTGCCAGGATGTAAACATGAACACAACAACACAACATTTGTTAAGAAAATGTATGTTCCAAAGAGAAGATTATCAAGAAAATGTCTTTTCGAAGAGAATATTACGGATACTCCCAAAACGAAATGCTTGAAAAGAACTGCTTCTACATTAGTAAGAACAAAAAGCCCAAAGAGCTCAAATTGGTAGACTTCGGGCCAAAATTAAGCAACCTTTAAAACAAAATTATGTTTTGAACAGAATTTTCAAAAACTTTGCCACAACAACAATCATGCAGTTCAATAAGAAAAGTAATAAAAAAATGTATAGTAGAAGAAAAAAAATTGTGCTTGTCACTATTTTATAAATCACCTGCCACTTATAGTCGAATTGCTCATTGTACGAACTAAAAATATATGAAAAATGACATTTTGATCATCAATTTTAGTGCGTATAATGAGCAATCCGACTATAGGCTTATTTCACTCTTCAGCGTGTCACCGATCGCGTCCGACGCGGTCGGTCGAGTTGACCTTTCACAGTTCGGCGTACGCAAACGTCAGAGCTGGACGTGTACAATCATGGAAACAATTAATAGGAGGAAAGTTATTTTGATTTCTGTGCTTTATTATACAAAAAAGAAGCAGAAAGCAGCCAAGCTCAAATGGGACTGGGCCGGTCACGTTTGCCGCATGTCGGGAGACCAGTGGGCCAAACTAACCACGGAGTGGTGCCCTGATACGTTGCGACGACGTCGCGGCAGACCGCGAACGAGATGGAGACGAGATTGCCAAATTCCGTGCCGACTGGACATCACTAGCACAGGAGAGGGATGAATGGAAAGAGTGGGGGGAGGCCTTTGCCCAGCAGTGGGATATTGATGGCTGCTAATAATAATAATTATACAAAAAACGCCGTACCAGCCGAAAAGGAAAATTATTTATGCATCCTATAACTTCAGCTCGTATATGGGCAATGGAAATTGTCTGTTGCTTATTTTTTGTCGAATTCCAATGTAAAAGCAAATAAACTTCAATTATTATTAAATGCAATAGTAAATAAACTTTTTGAGCATGGGCTCTTGCTCAAAGTTGTGACCACTGAAAGTGTGTGACCAAGCCACCACAAATCAAACGCTTTTAAAAAAATTGGGAGTGTCCAATGAAGCTCCGAGAATAAGTTGTTTTACTATTTTTGATGTTCCCCACCTAATAAAAAATATAAGAAACAATTTTCTTACCAATGACTATGTACATGACAGAGAGCACATGTCTTTTCAAGATATTGTGAAAACATATGAAATTGACCAACAGTCAAATGTAAGTAGGTCTCTCACAAAAATAACAGATAAACATATTAACCCCAACCCATTTCAAAAAATGACAGTTAGTCCCGCAACTCAAATATTCAGTCATTCTGTTGCTGCCACCATAAAAACTGCAAAAAGAACAGGAGAATTGGATAGCGAAACAGCTAATGCCACGGCCAAGTTTGTGCAAGTTGTCAATAATATGTTTAATGCATTGAATAGTACCAAACAATATTCAAATCCCTATAAACATGCGTTATCAAAAAATGCTAAATATGCCATAAGTGCAATTACAGGAGCAAAAAATATGTTCAATAACTTGCATAAAGTGGGGTAAAAGGCAAAGATGGTATAAGAAAAAAAATGAACCCGCCCACCATGTTTTAATGGTGTTATACTAACATGTGAGGCAGTCATGCAGTTGTTTCATGAAGAAACATCTGATCCAACAATAAAATATACAATAACAAGAAAACTCAACCAAGATATTGAAAATTTGTTTGCCCAATTCCGACAAAAAGGAGGCTAAAATAGGAATCCAACATCAAAACTGCTAAGAACCATTTTTAGAAGTTATTTAGTAAATTCCCTAACTAAACTCCCAAAATCAAAAAACTGAGACGATGAAGAAGGAAAGTTCATTCAGTACAATCCGACTTGTTATTTTCAACACATTTGGAACCAGTTGCTGGTATAGCAGTAGAGCTGAACGTAATTTAGTGGCTCCTACGACTCCCAACTTTGAACTTCAAACAACTTTGAAGGAATGTTCCCTCACATATTTTACTGGGTATTTGGCAAAAACATGCCTAGAGAAAAATTGTTGCGAGCTGAGCTCCAAAGTCTTATTAAAACAGGACCTTAATGATAATTCACAATTATTGATTTTAAATAAATCTTATTTAAAATCAATATTGGATTATTTGCAGCTTTTTCAGGGTTATGATTTTTTGTATGGCCTTTGTCAGTCTATTACTACTTACTTGTCTCTGGTCTTACTAATTAAATTAATATTGGTTTTGGTATGAATTCAATGTTATACCTACGCTCCCAACACAAGCTACCAACACAAGCCATACAATACAACGCCTTATATCTATAGCAGCAGAGATCAGTCGGCGATGACGCATCCAGCTTCGACGTTTTCTTCTATGACAGATTCCGTTCTCTCTATGCCAAGTGAAGCGGCTTCCGTGGATTTCTCACTGTTTAGTATTAAATAAGGAATATTCATCACAAACAATGTAATTTTGAAGACAAAATAACTAAGTTGCTCCGAATAATTATGAAAACATGCGTCGATGAGCGAATTCGCGCAATCATCATGCGATTTGCATAACACAAATTGGTACCTTATCTGATGGAAATAGAGTTGAATATACTTTGAAGTTTACACGTACGACGCGTCGCTTTGTTTCGACTTACGTCAGTGTGAGTTAAGCCTTAGTATAGCATTTATATAGCACGAGACCACCAGCTGGCGTGCCGCCAAAAGGTAAGTACAAAAAACATTCTGTTTGTCATATGCTCGCATGATAATCTGCCCCCTAGCCATATTACACTATCTATCGTCGCTGTAGAATAGAAACACTTCAAAATGTATAGGATTTGACGTTTCACCTAGATGAGTCACGTGGTCAGAACGTCATTTCCTATACATTTTGAAGTGTTCTATTCTACAGCGACGATAGATCGTGTAATATGGCTAGGGCCGGTGTGACTACGAGTGGTCATGAAAATTATAACTGTGTATTTACCTGTACCATTTTCGGCTATTTGAGAATCTGTCTTTTGAGAATCTGTCTTTTTGAGAACAAAGGATGAAAATTACCTTTCTATTTAAAGGTAAATAAAGGTCTCAAAAGGTATATGAATACAATATTGCTTACTCTTGTTCTCGTTCGGAGGCCACAGTAGGCGGTGTGGGCGGGTCCGGTGCGCTTGAAGCGCTGAGAGAAAGCGTCTGCGGTCGCCGAAGCCATGCGCTACGTTCTTCCTGCAAACAATACACATTATACCGTTTTTCATATGGACTTACAAGCTTCCTAGAGGCCTTTTTATTTATACTAAGGTAGCAGACAAGCATACGGCCCACCTGATGGTAAGCGGTTACCGTAGCCTATGGACGCCTGCGACACCAGAGGAGTCACACTCGCGCTGCTGACCCTTTAAAAGAGGAATCACTGCGCCAATAACACAATGGACAAGACTGGTCCAACAGCTGTCACCGCAGCGCTTCAGAGCAGAGCTCTGGCAACCTTACTCACCGCAGGAACACAACACCATTCGAGAAGAATGACGTTATTTGGCTGCGATATTATGTAAGGCGGAAGAACTTCCCCAGTTGGGCTGTTCGAATATAGAGTGAGAGCCGACTATGCCCTTCCTATATATATATGATGGTGATCCTATAAGATTGGTTAATCTTTTTAAGAACTTTTTATCGGAAGCGTAAAGCGACATTACTCCTGGCCTCTTGAGAGTGAGACAAGGACAGGTAGATGATGAGAGAGAGGTTAAATGAGGGTATGTTACCTGTGGCGTGGCGACGGCAGTAATATCGGTCTGTGTAGCAACAGGCGCGGCGCGGCTCCGGCCCGATACCGCCTTTAGAACCTCCTGCATACAGCCTTGTAACTCCACCACCTTAATAGGAATTACACGCAGAATTTATATATATCGACTGGCCTCTCAGCTCAGTTGGTAGTGGCTCTGCCTTCTGCGCTGTAGGTCGCGGGTTCGATTTCCACCCAAGACAAACATTTCTGTGATGAACATAGATGTTTATTCTGTGTGGTTGTTATAAAGTATTATAAGAAGATATTATTATGTATTAGGAATTTAAGTTAAAGGTTTATGATGTTTCAAATACCTGCGCTTGTAGACTGAAGCAGGTTTCAGTGAGTTGCCTCAACACGTCTGTGTTATCATCACAGTCTGACGACTTCTTCTGTGTATCTGGAAATAATGTATTCTTAGAGGAGGTTGCACACCTATCCACGCCGAATTCTCGAAGTACTGCCAGATTCGGTCGAATTGGAGGGAAACGACGCGGGCAGGTGTGCGAGGTTTCATACGATTGCATTAAAGCATTCTAAAATTCTTTTCGGTCGGTTCGTTCGGCGCGGATAGGTGTGCGGCCACCTTAAAAAGCTTATTCAAAATTTAGGCACCACGCCTAACGCCGCGGGCGGAAGCCAATATAGAAATGAAAACAAACGTTTTTTCAACAGCAAGAACATTCATCTTTATCATAAAATTAATAAAACTCACCCGACGCTTGCAAAGTGGATACTTTCTTCCATAATGCGTTAATAGCTTGCATCTGAAGCTGTTGTATTTTCCTCTCGCTTTCTAAGGCCGCTTTAGTTGCCTCCATGTCGCATGTTAACCTCCTAAAACAAATGCTAATGGTTACCACAGAACATCAGCCCCTCGCTTGTACTACTAAAAAACTTTTTACCAACCAAAGCGAAACTGTTTCGTTTTGTTTCATAACCGAATAACAAATGAGGTTAAGAGGGCGGCGACGAACGAATTCTCCATACAAACGTACTACCGAAATCATTTAAAATTTGAGCGTATTTTCACCACTTTATGCACTTATTTAGATTAAGGAAGTATTAATCTAGGTTCCTGTTAAACTTTTGATCTAAAAAACTTACCTGAAACAAAATGTAACCAAATTGTATTTCTAACATTTTTACAGCAAAAATATCGTGTTTTCGTTGCATTTGTTCTGTATGATAAACAACAATGATTGTAATATCCTTTTAATAGGAACACAGCTTAGAGTGTCTAGTTACAGGCCATACAAAAACAATTGCGAAATCATTAACTTTTCATTCATCATTTTTGGTATTACGGAATACATCGTAAATTCTTGTAAATTCTGAACTCGAGTATTGCCGTACGCGTTGCTCGGATGTCTTCAATGTGTGTGTATAGTCCCGGAGGCGGAGTTTCGACACTCACACTAACGCAAAATTGGTTTGCAACGACCACCGCTTTTTATAGTTTTTAGCATTTTTAGCTCGCTCGATGTATAGGTATGTAGGTATAGGTGTAGGTAGTATACACACTAACTAGATAGGTGTACCTAGCGTAGATTAGAATTGATTTTTACTTTGAACAATTATTTCAATTTTAAATGGTATGTAGGTAGGTAGGTTTTGTAGACCCTTTTATGAAAATTACTTTCTTTTTAACCGACTTCAAAAAAAGGAGGAGATTCTCAAGTCATAGGAATATTTTTTTATGTTTCTCGAGTATCTACTTGAATAGGTGAGCCTGGACCGATTTGGAAAATTATTTTTTTGTTTGAAAGGGTACCAGGTGGAGCTATGGTCATCAGATCAGGTCAGGATCTGATAATGGAGTCAGGAACTGTTCAACAGAACTCCTCAGTAAATAGGCTGATTGAGTTTAAACTCGGCATAATGTAAGCTGTCTTGTTCCGTTTCGTTCCGACTACAATGTCATGTAATATGTAATACCTATGCGTACCTATGGTGACTGCGAGCTGACCTGATGATGGAATCAGAAGCTGTTCAAAAAATGGTGCTGGTGATGATGATGACGAGTTTCAGCTCAATCGGCCTATTTAGATTTAGGTAGGTACTGATGTGTTCTGTTGAACAGCTCCTGACGCCATCATCAGATCCTGACCTGATCTGATGACCATGGCACCACCTGGGACCCTTTCAAACAAAAAAGAATTTTCCAAATCAAAAAAATTCCAAAAACATACCTACCGACATAAAAAAAATATTCCTATGAATTGAGAATCTCCTCCTGTTTTTGAAGTCGGTCAAAAAGAAAGTAATTTTCATACTAAAGTTATGAAGTTGAAGTTATGAAAGAAGTTGAAGTTATGTTTTTAAACTTCAAAGTCTATAAATAGAACAGTAGTAGTTTTGTAATGACGTCACAAAATGACGGCGGGCCATTTGAATCTGCCAAGAGGGGCTTTTCCATCCTACTAATAATTTTACAGTGTGAAAGTTTGTGAGGATGTATGGATGTATAGATGTACCGCTATCTAGGGATGTTTGTATGTTTGTTACTCTTTCAAGCAAAAACTACTGATACACGCGCGGTTCGAGGGGGGGGTCATGGGGGTCATGACCCCCCCCTCATCAAAATCCTTGAGAAACCTGTAACATCCAGCAAAAAGAGAGGTAGGTACGCACTACCAAAACTAGTGACCCCCCCCCCCCCCCCAAGATCAAAGTCTGCGACCGCCAGTGCTACTGAACGGATTTTAATGAAACTTGGAATACATATAGGTAGGTACCTATACTTACCATAATTTATGACCTGGAATAAAACATAGGCTACTTTTTATCCGGGTAGGTATCACGCGAGCGAAGCCGCGGGCGGAACCTAGTATATTTTACATTTGTCTCTCTGATGTTGGCTGTTAGGTAGGCATTATGTTTTATCTCGCTTACATAGATACCTACCTACTCTACTGCCTATAACAGTGGCGGATTTCCAAATTTGCCGCCAGTAGGCTATTCAACTTTTGCCGCCCCTACACTCGATACCACATCACAATCATATTAATTACATTTTTTTTTTGTTAATGAAATTGTAACTTTTATGATTTGTGTAATATTATTTTTAACCGACTTCAAAAAGGAGGAGGCTCTCAAGTCGACTGTGTGTTTTTTTTTATTTTAGGTAAGTATATATTTTTTTTAGTTTTTTGTGTGTGTGTTACGCCATTTCTCCGTCAATTGTGGACCGATTTTGACAATTATTTTTTTTTGGTTACAAAGGATATACTCCAGAAGTGGAGGATCTGATGAGGGGATCCCATGGAAATCGAGGGGAACTCTCAAATTTTATGGTTATTTATTGTGTTTGTAGAACTATCGGGCTGAAATTTTGCACACTTATATATTCTCGGTGACAATGAAATATTATGGTATCAATCAAGCTTATCTGATGATGGAATCAAGAGCTGTTCAACAGAACTCCTCAGTGAATAGGCCGATTGAGTCGAAACTCGGTATATCTATCAAGTTTCAATTACAATTTAATAATATGGTGACAACGAGCTGATTTGATGATGGAGTCAAGAGCTGCTCAACAGAACTCCTCAATAAATTGGCCGATTGAGTAAAAACACAGCATATCTGTGAAGTTCCGACACAATGTAATATAATAATATGGTGACAGCGATCTGATCTGATGATGGAGTCAGGACCTGTTCCATGGAACTTTTTAGTAAAATAGAAATAGAAATAAGTTTTATTTTCGCCACTACGATACATACAACACAAATCAGAAATGCTACATTACAGTGACAAGAAAATAAGGTTACCCCTCAGCATTTGCTCCAGCAGCGCCATGGCTGTTAGAGCGCTGGTTTTCAGTATCTTAGTTTTTAGTAGTATAGTAGTAGTGACATGGATATCAAATGAAAGGGCTTGATGAGCGAAACACAATAAGTAGGTAAGATGACATCATTCTTAATAAAAAATAAACACTAAAATGAAAAAATAAAAAATAAAATACTTAACCGACTTTAAAACATACTTGCACTAAAAAGCAAAACATAAGAATATAAACAGATTTATTTACCTAATTACTAATTACGCGCACTCCGCACTTTAGGTACGAAGCTACAAGTACATTGGTGGGCCCGCCCGGGCGGGCCTTGGCAGGGTTCCCACTTGCCACTCGGCTCTAATACCTATCGCGTGACAACTCGACAACCCTTCCGCGTCACTCCGCGCCAGACAGTGACAGAGTTATGCGTTAGAAAGAGAGAATTTGTGTAGACACGTGTCAGTGCATATTGCACTAGGCAAAGAACGCTTACGCGAGCTGAATTGAACTTTGTCGCATAATTCTGTGCTACAACGTAGGTATTTTATTCAAAGTTTTCGTCAGAATCTACGACTTTTTGCCTTCTTGAGAGAATCATTTTGAGACAGAGATTCGTAGATCACACATACATTTGTCTCACAGGCAGGCAAAGGGAATTCAATTTGCAACCTTCTGTGTTTCAGGCGGGCCTTCGCCCTCAGCACCACAGAACATTGTTGTCATGATGAATAATAATGGATTCATAACATGTCGCATATTGTGGCTGTTTTCGGCCTCCCGTGATCGTTTCACTAGGTTTTAACAGTTCAAAATAGATGAGATTCTTCTGATCCTACCAAATACAGGGGGTCTAAAGTGGCCACTTTTGATGAAAAATCAGATGTTTCATAGATGCTTCATCTATGAAACATCTGACTTTTCATCAAATGCTTCATAAATGCTTCATATGCTTCATCTATGAAGCATCGATGCTTCATAGATGTTTCATAGATGTTTCATAAATGCTTCATATATGAAGCATCTATGAAGCATTTCACAAAACATCTTTTTTGACAGATCTATGTGCGAGGTTAAATTTATTTTTATAAATTAAATAGGTAGGTACCTACTTAGTTTTTTTATAGAAATGATTGCACTGCGCCACCCTGATGGACATATGGAAATATTTTTGAGGCACACGAATAAATAAAAAAGGTAAATTGTCGCGGGAGCGGGTCTGAGGTTTTTTTTTTCTTAAATTTGGCTTCGCATGGGTTTTGCATTCAGCCATCCGTTTTCCATTCAACCTATTTACTTTCTAAAAATAAATTTAACCTCGCACATAGATCTGTCAAAAAAGATGTTTTGTGAAATGCTTCATAGATGTTTCATAGATGCTTCATCGATGCTTCATATATGAAGCATCTATAAAGCATCGATGAAGCATTGATGAAGCATCGATGCTTCATTTAATAAGCATATATATGAAGCATTTATGAAGCATTTGATGTTTCATCAGATGTTTCATAGATGAAGGCCACTTTAGACCCCCAGACAATTACCTCAGCACCAACAACAACAACCAGCACCAACAACAACAACCAGCACCGACAACTCGTTTGGAGTTGTTTGCACACCAGCTTAAGATGAGCCGTACATTCAACGGTTCCTGTGCATTCCGGGTGTCAAGGATTCCGGCTGTTTGTAATTTCGGAACTACAAAACCGATGACCTTGAAATTTTTACGGAACAATATATAAAGTACTTACTTTCAAACAAAGTAAAAACCGGTCAAGTGCGAGTCGAACTCGTACACCGAGGGTTCCGTACCTACCCATTATACCCATTAAGTTATTGAACAATTAGTAATTTTTTTGTACATATCCTAGTTCTGCGATAGCAGCGCCGCAAATGTTCTGCGCACACGAGCATAATATTGCAATAAATATTTTCTTTTATTTACTTTCACACAATAGCACAATTTTATTTATTTACCTTATTTGAGGATGGTGCCAATTAAGCTAGTTCGCTTAATTGTATGAGCGCTCATACAACTCAGAAGACAATCTTAATTGGCGTCAACTATGTATGTATGTATGTATGGGAACACCCTTTAACTTTCAACTTTTTTAATTTTTTGGAATTTTTCCTTTATTTCTGCTATAAGGCCTTGCTTTTTGCCAAATTTCGTGATTCTAGGTCAACGGGAACTACCATTTAGGTTTTCGACCCAAAACCTCTAGGGTACTTCCGGTTGACCTAGAATTGTCAATTTTGGTTACAAGCAAGGCCTTACAGCACAAGTAAAGGAAAAATTCCGAAAAATAAAAAAAGTTGATAATTAAGGTAAGTTTTGGTACTTACAAGTTTTCACGAAAACCTAAATTTGCCTATATCTTTTTATAGTGTTGACTCAGGACCTTGATTTTTATATTCACAATACGGACTATAGACCTCAGTATATGGTATGAATTTCAACTTGCTAGCTCCACCCGTTCCTGAGATAATCGATGGTGACAGACAGACAGACAGACGGACAAGAAAGTGATCTTATAAGGGTTCCTTTTTTTACCTTTTAAGGTACGGAACCCTAAAAAGAATCAATGAAATCGGACTACGCGCTCATGAATTACAACCAGATACTTATTTTGACTTTCATCCCCTCTCCCTAGGGAACCGTGCTGAATTTCAGGATTAAAAGTATTTTATATTAGACCTCGTAGTATGCACTCAAATAATACCAGGTTTCATTTAAATCCAACCAGTAGTTTCGACGTAATGCGCGGCCATGATACGGACAGACAGACATGAATGAAAAAAATTACAGTTTTGGCTTCAGTATCGACAATAGAGAGCCCTCCAAAAAAAATTTCAAAATATCTTCAATGTACAGAATTTGACCTGTTACAGTTTTATTATAAACTAGCTGCTGCCCGCGGCTTCGCTCGAGTTGTACCCGGATAAAAAGTAGCCTATGTTACTCTCCAGCCCTCCAACTATCTCCACACAAAAAATCACGTCAATCCGTCGCTCCGTTTTGACGTGATTCAACTACAAATAAACAAACAAACAAACACACTTTCACATTTATAATAGGGGTACAGATACCTATTGATGTTTGATTGGTTGATGATTGATGATGTGAAATTTAATGATTAATGAAAATAAAAATTCTTCGGTACACATAGGGATTTTTCGTACATGACGACCTTACACGTGCTGATTACAGCTACAGAAACAAACATGATCAACAGGTAAACTGTTGGAAATTTTCGGGACACTACTGTAGTTCGCGGGCCCATCTAAACGCACCGCCTTTATCGCTCGTTTCCAATCCAATTATGGAAAAAAGTTTTAAGCAAGAAAAGCTCTCACTCTAACAATTTTTAAAACATTACTTACATGTTGAATTGTTTGTGTGTACATAATAACATAGCATTATCAATAAATATAGGTAAATATTATTTTTCTGTAACACAAAAAAAATTGTTCCCTATTTGCCGCCCCTAAAATCTGCCGCCCTAGGCTCCAGCCTTCTCAGCCTATTGGTGCCACAAATTGATTCGCCACGTCATAAGTACCTAAATATGCGTTATCCTTTGTTGCACTTATGGGGGCATCCATTAATTACGTCAGGCTTTTAGGGGGCGGGAGGGGGTTGAGCCAAATCGCACCTAATCCCATGTGGGATTAAAAATGAAAGGGAGGTCTCGGCAAATCTAGGTAGGTACCTGTTTAAGATTATTTTTTTTATTCTCACGTGAGATTAGGGGGTGGGGGAGGGGATCGAGCCAAATCTCAGGACATCTCACCAAGGGGGGAGGGGGTGCGGGGGTTGAAAAATCGCAAAAATCACCTTTAATTTTTATTCTTTAATTTTAATTAATGGACGCCCCCTAATTTCAGAGGGACAAACATCCGTTGTGACTTCAGTAGTTAGGTAGGTTAGGTAAGTACCTACTTACCTATAGACATTGGACAGAAAAAAACATAGGTAAGTACCTACTTAGGTACCTACTTCCCTTTGAAAATTTAGGTAATTGTGTACCGACTTATATAGGTAACAACCCACATATTCTGTCTAGCGTCATAATATCGATCTCATCCCTCCCTAAAAATCTTGAGAGTAAGATGGGTAGGTAATTACCTAGATATTGTAGATAAATTTCCAAAAAAAGCATTTTTATCATACATTTATCTAACGATTCCATGAAATAAAATGAACATTATTCATTAGTGACTGACAATATAACATTTTTGGCCTCTCCAAAGATGCAAAAACTCAATATCAACAGGAATTGATCTCCATTCCGCAAGTACTTACCGCGCTGCAAGCGGAGCTCACAACCGCTGAGCCAAACGTCCTGATGCATTTGTATTTGAAATTATTGAACAGTAGCTGCGCGTAATGCGTCCTGAATCGCGCTAAAAAGGGCGGGCCTCATGTCAGACTCATATCTGCCAATCACAGATTAGGTAGAGGTAATACTGCCAATCGGGGCTGTGATTGCTCATAGTAGACTGAGTAGTACACCTATACTATACTACATAGAGTTTTTTGCGTGACAAGGACGAACAATTTAGATAGATACGTTGGAAGAGAAGTTCCGAGCTCGACGTACCGCAACCTTAAGTTTACTTTGTTGTGATGACGTTTTTAAACAAATTACCAATGAGGTTTAGCAAATTAATGGCATTTTGGAGAACGAAACAAAAAGCGGCAATGATACTGGAATGGTTGACGTTTTAAAATAGAGGAATTGAGGCCCTGGCTGGTTGTCTAACTTGGCTAAAACCTCAAATTGGTCTCAAACTTTTTTCGTCTCAGATTTTTCGTTTCGAAAAAGTTATATGCGCCTTAACACGAGCTCTAAACGGTGAAGGAAAACATCGTGAGGAAACCAGTTAGCGTTCTAATAGCGTCAATGGGCTTGCAGCCTGTCACGTATGGAATGCTAACTTCTGCAAAATGTGGGCATGTACCAAATCTGTATTTGGAAACATCTTCAAAAGCATCTTAAAATGCCAAAAAAAAATCGGAGAGAATGTCTACCGTACCTCGGGGATACAGTCATAATCATTTTTTTTTTATAGTAGTATTGATGTAGATATGAAAGACTACTTACTGAATGTGTTGCCTCGCTCGCGCCGCCTGTATTGCGTGCAAGATACGCAAAGTGTCCTTGTTAAGGTTCCGACTGCGGTAGCCGCGCCACATTTTCTGTATCGTTACGGCGGCCGTCGCTTCAGCGCTTAACTTCTTCTGCCGCCTACAAACAAAAATAGATCTTAGGCCTTAGATCTTAAAAGATACCGACGGTAAATGTTGCACTTACACGCTTTAGGCTTCATAGCATAGAGCGTCGTCTCTTACAAAAAATAAATAACATAGAATAGAACAACTAGAAAGTAAACAAAGAAATACTTAGCTTCTAAGCAAATAAAGTTCTCACAAATATAGTTTCTGAGACAATCGAGAAATAGTGTGTTTAGTTGATTTACTATTACTTAAGATAGTTAATTGATTCATGACTAGCCTGGCATAGTAAGGTTAGGCTGTGGAAAGTGGGTGGTTGGGTGGCTTTAGCGTGAAAATTTTGACGAATCTTTTTTGGTATAGATTGGCGGAGGCGTACTAGATATTTTGAAATTTTCAAAAAAATCTTACTATTACTTACCTTTGATTTGACGCCAGTTTAATTATCTCTAGTTTATCCGAGTCGATTTGATCTTTCAAGCCGTTTATCTCTTTGCTGTTGGTGAGGCTACCCTTCCGCTGTTCCATTTTGGATTTTAACTTGGGGGAGGACGTCGCACTTTTCGGTAGCCGTGGCGAACCTGAGAAAAAATTATGTTTTATTCAAAAACAATGAGGTTATCATATTAACATGACTGTAATATTATTGGAACTGCAGTATATTCACAGAGTGGATCCCACCCAACGAAAGACGGATGTGTGGAAGACCCAGAAGGAGATGGCGTGACGAGTTGGATGCCCATTTAAGATCTTGGCCTGTAACGGCATTAAATTGCGAAGAGTGGAAGGGGGGAAGGGAGGCCTTTGCCCTGCAGTGGGACAGTAATGGCTGAAAAATGAAATGGAGTTTATTCACATATGATATCTATTAGGTCTTCCAAACAAACAGATATACATATAAGGTGTATGTTTGTAAACATCCATTTGTATGCTTGTCCACGCATTTCTCCCAAATCTTAATTCTGATCAAAAATCAATCTCTGATCAGACATCACTCTGATCAAGAATCTAAAAACCAAATTGAAAATTGCACGATTCTCTGAGCTGAAGTAACTCTAATCAAAAAAAGAATTATGTTCCGACATTTTCTTCTAAATCTCCCCAGAAAAAGAAAATTCTGAACATTTTCTCTTTATTTTCTTTTTATGAAGATTTACTCAGAGCTCCGAGAATCGTATAAGTCTCGATTTGATTTTTTGAAAAAATCTTGATACCTTTTAGATTCTTAACCGTGGTCTTCGGCTTCTCATCATGCAGACTACCATTGCTGGAAGGCGATGAGTTGGCCGGGCGGGGGATCGACCGCTGTATGTCATATATTGGGTCCTGGTAGTCGGGGCTCATTAGAGACTCCGGTACGGGCACCATTTTGGACGCGGCTTCTAGCGCTTGGTTCGCCGGTTTTGATAGCTCTGGAAAGAATTAAAATTAGCAAATATAAACCCATTTTCATATAGACTACCAGGCTCTCTATGGCTATAGGCTCTCGTAAATCTGTTGCCATCTCTTTTTATTGACATAAGAGTCACGAGAAAAAAATACTCGCATAAGGGAATGGCCACATTGCGTTTTCTGCAGCGCGTTTTTGAGCGCTGCTAAAAACGCGCGTTTGTATCGATACTAACGCGCAGCTCAAAAACGTGCTGCACAAAATGCAGTGTGGCCACTCCCTAACACACACTATCTGATCTAAATAAAAAAGTCCTACAATACGATCAACGTTCTAGCTAGGCAGTTGTGAAGTTAGGCGACGTTTGTTTGTGATATTTTTTTTTATTAGTAAAATGTATGGAAATCAGATTTTTCTTCGTAAATAAATCAACTAAAATAATGGTTTTAGAGACTTAGTGCTCTTATGAAAAATATTCGGGTTGAGTTTCCAAACGTGGCCATATCTTTTTTTTTTTTGGCATTTTGGCTTTTGGACCTAAAATGAATGACCTTTTTTAGGTTAGCCACCGACCACAAGCACAAAACGCCTCCGCCGACCTTTTCTGTAGTTTTCATACATTTTTTATGGACTCGCCGCACATGGTTGAAGCGGGTGATCGCCACACCTTTGTAGCTTCTAGCTTCCGGTGGCGGCGTTTGTGGTTGTGGCGTGTGGCCCGTGTGCTTCGACCCTAAGGCTGGTTTTACTGTCACGCGTACCATCAGCGATGATATCTGTGAGTGATCTTTATTACAATGAAATAAGGGTACTGATGGTTCAGCACTGACGAGAGCAATCAGCTTAGCCATTTCTGCTAAACAATCAGTATCCTTATTTCATTGTAATAAAGATCACTCGCCTATCAGCGCCGATGGTACGCGTGACAGTAAAACCAGCCTAATGGTATAATTTACCTGTCATCTTGTCTTTCTCCACGATACCCGGTGAGTCGAAGCTTCGGTTCTGAGGCGAGTCGAAACCCCTGCTGACTCCTGAAGGTATCTCTCCGGAGCATGACATGGACATCTGATGCGATGGGGAGCCGTTCTTGGAGAGAGCGGGGTGGTAGCTTGAACTGAGACGGTCGGGCGAGCGGCCCATATGTCGGGGCGTGCTGATACGCGCTAAGGAAAAAAAACTATCATTATACGATATATGCGGACGCACGCACGGATGACTTTTTTGCGATCATGCGAAAAAGAACGGCGTCCCTGGTGCGCCGGTTGCGTGGTGGCACCAATGGCCTTCTAACCGTTGTTGTGGAGGATCTCTGCTCGGCTTATATGAGACACTGGCTGGCAGTGCTTCGGCCAGTCACACGCCTAGTGTCTCAATAAGATATTTTATTTTTATGTAATGTAGGTTAGTTACTAATCTAGGTTTAAGTTAATACTAACACAATATGGACACAAAAAATTGGTCTGAAATAAACGTATTTTATTTATTTTATTTATTATTATAAATAACTAGCGGTTCGTCCCAGCTTCGCATGGGTTTGACTTATTAATTACCCGTGAGAAGTCGGGGCTCAAACTATACCTACCCTATGTTCATCAGGGATAATGTAGGATTTTAATGGTGAAAGAATTTTTCAAATCGGTTCAGTAGTTTTGGAACCTATTCAATGCAAACAAACAATCAAATCTTTCCTCTTTATAATATTGTATAGATGTATAGATATAGATAGATGTATAGATAAATAAATAAATATTGCTGGACATTTCACACAGCGCCATCTAGCCCCAAACTAAGCAAAGCTTGTACTATGGGAACCAGATAACTGATAGAATACTTATATACCTTTTGTAAATACATACATAGAATACTTTATAACGCCCAGACACCGAACAAACATCTATGTTCATCACACAAATGTTTGTCCTGAGTGGGAATCGAACCCACGACCTACAGCGCAGAAGGCAGAGCTACTACCAACTGAGCTAAGAGGACAGTCACTATAGGACAGTAACAAAAACTATCATTACAATCTCATACAAAATACTTCTCGATATTGAATAATTTTATTTTACGTTTAGATTTTCCTATGGGACTGACATAATTTTAATGTAAGACTCAAAGTCCCTAAATTAATATACGAGTAGAATAAACAAAAATAAAAAACTTTTCTCTTACATTGCATCCGAGGAGATTGCAGCTTTGATTTCATAGGACTGTGCGTTTGGTGGTCTTTCAGTTGCTGCTGATGATGTTGTGCCTAGATATAATAATAACATATTTTAATATAATTTGGTAAGAGGTATGGTCTACGCTCAAAACCTTTCGTACTGGGAGTATATTGGGGAGGACTAGACTATTGCCCGAGTACTGAAACGCTACTTAAATATTTAAGACGTTCCTACTCCTCAGAATCGCGAAATCGCGTATATCTACCTCGTGTGTTCATAAGTTTTGAGACGAACTTATTTAATTAATTTAAAAAGAAAGTAATTCATGCAACCTTTTTTAAACTTTTAAAATTTTAAATTTTGAATGTTTTGAATCAGAAAAAATATACATTTGAATATTTGTTTCATTCTCCGTGAAAATGGCGCCAACAAAAATTTGCGTGCGACTGTAATTTCACTGTTTCAAGCAGGAAAAAAACCAATGCAAGTTTTTAGTGAAATCCAAAGTTTGGGATGTAGTCGGAACTTTGTGTATTATACCATAAAGAGGTACAAGGACACCGGCTCTGTAAAAGACCGTGGAAGATGTGGCCGCCCGCGGTCTGTAAGGACGCCCGCCAACATCAAAGTAATCAGAGAGCGAATTCGTCGCAACCCTTGCCGGACTCAAAAGAAATTAGCTCTGCAGACCAACATTTCGCGAATATCGGTGAACAGGATACTTAAATATGATCTTAAACTAAAGGCCTACAGTCGAAGGAAAGTGCATTATTTAAACGAGCGTCTTCGTAAATTGCGACTGGAACGATGTCGGAACCTATTGAAGAGACACGATCCAAAAAATATCCTGTTTACCGATGAAAAGATCTTCACGGTGGAAGAAAAGTTTAACCGGCAGAACAATAAGGTTTACGCCAGAAGTTCAAAGGACGTCCAGCCATCTGTACGCAATGTCCAGCGTACTCATCATCCAGCAAGTGTGATGGTTTGGTGGGGTGTTTCCTACGAGGGGGTCACTTCGCTTCATTTTTGCCAGCAAGGCGTCAAGGTGAAGGCACAAAATTACCAAACCGACATATTTGAAGCGGTGGTTAAACCATTAAATGATACGCTATTCGCTGGAAAATACTGGGTTTTCCAACAGGACTCTGCTCCCTCCCATAAAGCTAAGACTACCCAACGTTGGCTGGAGGCCAATTTGCCAAGCTTCATTCGGAGCGAAGATTGGCCCTCGTCAAGCCCTGACTTGAATCCTTTGGATTATTCTTTATGGACGGAAATGGAGCTGAGGGCATGCAGAAAGTCTCACCCAAACCTGGATTCTCTCAAGCGAGCCCTTATTAAAGAATCGAAACGGATTCCCATTGAAAAGATTCGTGCCGCCATAGATGAATGGCGCACGCGTTTGAAGGCCTGCATTGAATGCAAAGGCGGCCATTTTGAATGATTTATTTTTAAATACAGATCTAGATGTCAGTAGTTTTAATTTTAATATCCAATAAATGAATACTCAACTTAGCTCCAAAATTATTTTAGTTTTACTGTGTCTCAAGACTTATGAACACACGAGGTAGAAAATACAAAAATTACAGTTATTGTCAATGATGACCAGTTAAACTATGTAGCGTTTCTGGGTCTTACTTATGAAAGATGTTTAAAGTTTAACACTGGTTAAACAACGTCCTGTCCTTATTTGTAGATAGTGACGAAGAGACAGGATGTTGTTTAACCAGTGATCAACTTTAAACATCTTTCATAAGTAAGAGGGAGAATGACAGTAAAATGTTGACAGCAATGTGTATGTTACATACCTTGCTGAGCCCAAGCCTCATTCGGGTCACGAAAGAACAGAGTAAAATCACCTAGCTCTTTAGACGTTTCAAAGTGGTCATAGCGGTCGTACTGATTATATGATATTTGAATTTTGAGTTTTACGTCTTGGACATAGGATGACAGTAAAGTGTTGACAGCAATGTGTACGTTACCTTGCTGAGCACAAGTCTCAGTTTCCTCTGGTCCTCCGTCTCGAGCGCGTCGGCGGTGAGCGGGCAGGTGGTCGCGAGGTACTTACACAGCTCCTGATACTGGCCTGCGTTAAATTTTATATCTTGGACATAGGATGACAGTGTTGATAGCAATGTGTACGTTACCTTGCTGAGCACAAGTCTCAGTTTCCTCTGGTCCTCCGTCTCGAGCGCGTCAGCGGTGAGCGGGCAGGTTGTCGCGAGGTACTCACACAGTTCCTGATACTGGCCGGCGTTAAATTTTATATCTTGGACATAGGATGACAGTGTTGATAGCAATGTGTACGTTACCTTGCTGAGCACAAGTCTCAGTTTCCTCTGGTCCTCCGTCTCGAGCGCGTCAGCGGTGAGCGGGCAGGTTGTCGCGAGGTACTCACACAGTTCCTGATACTGGCCGGCGTTAAATTTTATATCTTGGACATAGGATGACAGTGTTGATAGCAATGTGTACGTTACCTTGCTGAGCACAAGTCTCAGTTTCCTCTGGTCCTCCGTCTCGAGCGCGTCGGCGGTGAGCGGGCAGGTTATTGCGAGGTATTCACACAACTCTTGATGCTGGCTCGCGTTAAATTTTATATCTTGGACATAGGATGACAGTGTTGATAGCAATGTGTACGTTACCTTGCTGAGCACAAGTCTCAGTTTCCTCTGGTCCTCCGTCTCGAGCGCGTCTGCGGTGAGCGGGCAGGTTGTCGCGAGGTACTCACACAGCTCCTGATGCTGGCCCGCGTGGAAATGACGACCCTTGCCTTGACTGTACAGCCATTCCGCTTTTAGGCTGACAAATACAAAATATAATGTGTAGGGATCGATGGAGGAGCATGTGGGTTCCCTATTATAATATAGATGCAAGAGGGGGAACAAATCGAAACTCCCATTTCCGGATACTCATTTACGTAAAAGTTTCACTATTAATTAAATAAAAAAATATTTAAAGGTTCACTATTTAAAATAACAATATCTGGGCGACTGAGCTCTGCTCGGATAAAAATATAAAAAATATATGTACTCGAAAAGAGAACAAAAAATTAAATAAAAAAAACCTGTCAATGGCTCGGATTCGATCTCGCAGCCTTCGGCGTCGCAGGCAGACACTGTGACCGCTTAGCCTCTGAAGCCGTGATTTTTACAGCGAAATTACGAACCACATTGCACTGATAAATCTTTTAGCGTGAAAATGCCGAGAAAAGGATTTTTTTCAGATATGAGATCTACCTTATTCGATTTTTTGTCTCCGTACCGCAAATTTCATCGAAATCGTTAGAGCCGACAAAAAACAAACAAATTGCTCATTTAATAGTATAGGATAGGTGATTCACTTGAGTGAACCGTCTGATTCCACCTTAACGACTTCTCAATAACTCACCTTTCAATCGCACTGACGACGAATCCATCAATGGTCTTCACACTCAGTATCCAGTTGAGAACAAACGGACGGTAGTCAAACCCTAGCTTGTCCTTGCCCGCCATCGCCACGCACGGGTTGCCTTGCACTGAGAAACTTTCTAGAACACTCAGGTGCACAAGATGGCTGATTTCGTTTAGATCGACGATATTGTTGTGTCCTGTGGAATAAAATTTATATAGGGCTGATTTTTCAATACCTAAATAACTTTTATCTGAGGAAATAAATATGCGATTTGACGGATATTGTGTTGAAAATATGTCATATATTTATTCCTCAGATAAAAGTTATTTATCGATTGAAAAATTAGCCCTTATTCGTAATAGACGTAATAGCTTCACTACATCACTACATAGTAGGAAACAAAGTCGCTTCCCGATGTCTGTCCCTATGTGTTCTTAGATCTTTAAAACTACGCAACGGATTTTGACGCGGTTTTTTTTTAATAGATAAAGTGATTCAAGAGGAAGGTTTATATGTATAATACATGCATAATATAGTAGAGGAACACTGATAATTTTAGAGGCTTCTTGTGTGATGTGTGATGTGACCCGTGCGAAGCCGGGGCGGGTCACTAGTAAATATATAAAACAAAGTCGGGTTAGTTACACCATTACCTCTAAAGCGGCTGAACCGATTTATATGATCTTTGATTTGTTGGATTTGTTGCCCCGAATAGCAGAATAACTGTTGAAACATTGAAAATCTTCACAAAAAAAAAGAAATATGATCAAAATCATTTTCTCATACATTTTGTATAGAACGTCATATTTGATGTTATCTCGAATTCTGGCGGTACGAATTACGAAGTTTACCGGGTCAGCTAGTTTTAAGTAAAATTATACAATACCTAATCCCAGATGCTCCAGGTTTGGGGGTAGGTAGCGGTCGCATTGTCGCAGGTCGACGATACGATTACGCTCAAGGTTCAAATGCTGTAAATAAACAATATGATTATTGATTTATCCATGAAATATACTTACACAAATCCGTACCCATATTATAAATGTGAAAGAGTATATTTGTTTTTAGGGTTCCGTACCTTAAAAGGTAAAAAAAGGAACCCTTATAAGATCACTTTCTTGTCCGTCTGTCCGTCTGTCCGTCTGTCCGTCTGTCCGTCTGTCCGTCTGTCTGTCCGTCTGTCCGTGTGTCACCATCGATTATCTCAGGAACGGGTAGAGCTAGCAAGTTGAAATTTATACCATATACTAAGGTCTATAGTCCCTACTGTGAGTATAAAAATCAAGGTCCTGAGTCAACACTATAAAAAGATATAGGCAAATTTAGGTTTTCGTGAAACCTTGTGAGTACCAAAACTTACCTTAATTTTCAACTTTTTTTATTTTTCGGAATTTTTCCTTTACTTGTGCTGGAAGACCTTGCTTGTAACCAAAATTGACAATTCTAGGTCAACCGGAAGTACCCTAGAGGTTTTGGGTCGAAAACCTAAATGGTAGTTCCCGTTGACCTAGAATAACGAAAT
This sequence comes from Camptogramma bilineatum, assembly GCA_958496255.1. Lineage (NCBI taxonomy): Eukaryota > Metazoa > Arthropoda > Insecta > Lepidoptera > Geometridae > Camptogramma > Camptogramma bilineatum. Next base: position 10,148,887 of record OY292471.1, read on the forward strand.
TTGGCAAAAAGCAAGGTCTTATAGCACAAATAAAGGAAAAATTCCAAAAAGTTAAAAAAGTTGAAAATTAAAGGGTGTTCCCATACATACATAGTTGACGCCAATTAAAATTGTCCTCCGAGTTGTATGGGCGCTCATACAATTAAGCGGACTAGCTTAATTGGCACCATGGCAAGGCACGGAACCCTCGGCGTACGAGTTCGACTCGCACTTGACCGGTTTTTATTTTTTTGTTTGTCCTGCTTTCACGTCAAAACAGAGGTACGGATCGACGTGATTTTTTGTGTGGAGATAGTTGGAGGGCTGGAGAGTGACATAGGCTACTTTTTGTCCGGGTACCACGCGAGCGAAGCCGCGGGCAGCAGCTAGTTAATGTATATTTATATAAAAACTGCTACAAGAGAGCAGAAAGTTGCTAAAGTAAGTTTTGTGAGTGCAAAAACAGTATACTGTACTGGCGGCTGTTTTGGGGTGACCATAATATAACCTCCAGTGATGATTCCATTTTTATAGAGACCTTTTAACCGACTTCTAAAAAAAGAGGAGGTTCTCAATTTGAGATTTTTTTTTTGTACTATATATTTTCGTATGTTCACCGATTACTCGAAGACGCCAGGACCGATTTGGAAAACTATTTTTTTGTTTGAAAAGGTTTACTTTCCGATTGGTGCCATAAAAAATTGGTGAGGATCTGGCGAGGATCTTCGGAGTTATAAACAGAATTGCTCCTCGAGAGTGCAGAAAATTGCTCTGTGTATACCATTGAAATTGTTTTCTTTTAATTTTTAATTTAACAACTTGTTTTTCAAGCTGTATGTATAATGTAAATTACCTATAACCTTGCTGTGTTGACCTATAATGTAAATTATCAATAAATGACTTATGACTATTATGATTATGATTATGACTATTACCTTCAATCCTTTCAAGTAAGATATATCGGCAATGAACGATATCTGATTGTTGGACAAATCTAGATGCTCCAGGTGCATGTTGTGGTTCAGATGTTCAATGGACTTTATATTGTTACCTGGGAACAGAAATATTTTCTTCAATTAGTATCACATGAGAAGATATTCACCTGAAATTATTTAGTTTTATTTCTTTAGAAAACAAATAGTAGGTACTTACAGACTAAATCTTACTAATATTATAAAGGCGAAAGTCCGCGTGTGTGTGTGAATGTTTGTTCCCCACGTATCTCCATAACTACTAAACCGATTTTGATGAAGTTTGGAATGTAGATAGATAATGACCGGGAATAGGACATAGGCTACTTTTTATCCCGAAAAAATGCACGGTATGGAATGTAGATAGATAATGACCGGGAATAGGACATAGGTACTTTTTATCCCGAAAAAATGCACGGTATGGAATGTAGATAGATAATGACCGGGAATAGGACATAGGCTACTTTTTATCCCGAAAAAATGCACGGTTCCCGTGGGATAAAAAAATAGTACTGCACGCGGGCGAAGCCGCGGGCGTCCGCTAGTTACAGATAAATAACTTAAATATGGACCATTTAAACATTTCTGCATGACTGAAGTTAACAATCCCCCTATCCCATTCCTAAATGAAATGATTTAATATGAAACAATTTAGGTAAACAACTAAAAACTGACTACTGAAAAATCACACTCTAAAAAAATGTTTTTTTAGATAATGACCTTGTGGGGGTGCCTTATTCAATTAAATGTGACGTCACATAGCCTTAACCAGCGGATGATTAAGATTTCTAACTATACCTCATATTTTGTCAAATTATTTACATTTGTATCACATTAAAACAGCTAAAAGTATTTGGATGATGGGGGGGAATTTTGTTCTTTGTGTTTTAATGACTGCAGTTGATTTTTTTTTTTTTTACTTTCTTAGTAAATACATTGCATTATACACTTACCAGCAAGCTTCAGCACTTTCAGGTAGATGAGATCTTTCAGTCCCTCGATCTGCAGGATGCCATTGTTGTTCAACGATAGAATACGGAGGTTGGTCAGCCGGGAGACTCCATGCATTCGGAGGAGGAAGTTGTTGCATATTGATAGCTGTTGACAGAATATTATTTCTTTTTGAATCTCCCTGCGACCTCGGCTGGTTCAATCCAGTCGAAACGTCGAAATAAATAAAAAGGTAATTTACGAGATAAATACCCGGATAGACATAGATTAGATTTATGTTAAATGTTGCAAGTAGAATGAGCAAAAAGTATAATTAAGATGGTAGATCTTTGCGAGGCCCTGGCAAAGTATGAAAATGAAAGTTTTGATTGATGAGAAACACATAGGATATAAAGAAACATCAAGAGACCTAGACCTTTGTCATCTATCATCAGCCACACGATAGCTTACTATCAGGTAAGATTGTGGCTAAACAAAGGTCTATCCTACTTCCTACTAATATTATAAAGGCGAAAGTCCGTGTGTGTGTGTGTGTGTGAATGTTTGTTGCCACGTATCTCCATAACTACTAAACCGATTTTGATGAAATTTGGAATATAGATAGATAATAACCGAGAATAGGACATAGGCTACTTTTTATCCCGAAAAATTGCAGGGTTCCCGTGGGATAAGAAAAATAGTAGTCCATGCGAGCGAAGCCGCGGGCGTCCGCTAGTCTACAATAAAAAAAAAACAATTTTGTTCAAAACAGCAGTTACTTTATTCTACTATACATTGTTCTAAGTGGCTTTCTGTGTGAGGCCTCTTTACACAAGGCTGATAAGGCACTACTGGATACAAACATTCCTTTATTCTAAGGAATGAACAAACAGTGCCACACTAAACATCAATTGTTATGTAGTGTTTGAAGTAGAGTGAGGTCAGTGTGGCCTTCATGATTCAACACATTCCTACCATGGTATTAATGGCATGTAGTTTATATTACCTCTAGAAGTTTTATCATCAATTAGTTATTAATGTAAAAAGCAATACCTGGTGAAAAGTTTAATATTTTTAAATTTTATATTTTTTAACCTTGCTTTTTAATTTTTTAAGCAATGCAAAGTTCTGAAAATTTAATGTAAAAAGGCTGTCAAAAAAAGTTTGACATCTATAGATACCAAACTTTTTCATATTTATATTTTTTCATCTGTCTCAAAGAGGTTTCAAAGAATCCTAAATGAAAATATTATGAAAGAGCATGAGATCTTCAATGTAGGGAGGAAGTCAGGGGCACTTCCAAAATATTCTTTTTTGCTTTAAGATTTATTGGACCAAGAAATCCACAAGCATGCTTTATATTTGTTCTTGTATTAATTGAAATTGTATATGCCAATTTTATGCGTAGTTTAACATTATATTGGTGGAATTTGAATTCAGAACATTCGACCAATATAAGCTAAACCGTGATAATTGGCTCGATTTATTGTTTCCTGAAATGGGAGAAGGGGCCCTGGTTCCGGGTCAGAACAACATTGTGCCATTGCCGTGGCTTTAATTTTTTCTGTCTGTCTGAACCAGGCAACAGAGTGTGGCAGGAGTTTCTAGAATTTTGTTGAAGTAGCTTCTACCTAGAAAAATATTTGAGTCAGCAATTTCTATACAGGACAATGTGGACAATAAACTACCTACACTGGGTGTTTCTTGCGTTCACTGAGGCTGGTTGTCAAATGATTAAGGTATTTTAGCACAGAGAACGACTATTTCGAAGCGAAAATTGGTATTAAAATAATGATTAGTTCATCAAACTGCTTACGTTTTCTAGGCGACTGTACGCGTCGATATTGTCCAAACGCTGCAACTCGTTCTGATCGAGAATCAAACTGTTAATTCCTTGAGTTTCTTCCGGAGGCGCTTTCTCTATTTTCTTCAACCCACGCCTTGAGAGGTCTAACGTTTCAGTTTTTATCTCCTCTACAAATACAAAGAAAACAACTCTGTTACAATGGAACCATAGCCAAAATAAAGTATCGAACGAAATAACTTACCCATTTCGCAAGAAAGTTGGAGATTCCACGGTTATTTTGAACGCATATTCGAATTCATTTTTCTTTGGCGTTGCGTTTTTACAAAATCAAATCAACACGGCACGGCACGCACTTACGCAGTGCTGCCAGATGGCAAAGTGAATTTACCCCAAATTTCTTATAAAATCCCCCAAAAAAAATTTTCCCCGGTTTTTTTTCATAAAAAACCTAGGCAAGCAAAGATATTTTTAACATTTTTAGACCTCATTTTGACTCTTGCCTCGTGCCTCGCTCGCGGCTCGTTTCCCACCGCACTCACGTGTTTTTGCGAGAAAATAAGGAGTGTCTGTCTGATCTGTTTGTACTCCCGCAATAGGGAACTCCCACAATTTTTTTTTATGATTTTATACGATAGGTTATATCGTCAAATAACCGTAACAAAAATTCCAGCGCCGAAAAACTAAAATTTTATAACAAAAATAATTTTTAAAATTTATCAACATTTTCATGCACTTGAAACGGACGTGACGTCACAAGTCACCAAAATTACACGCGCTTGTAGGTAGAAAAAAAAACTTTCTGTCGAGTTTGAAGGAGTGTGACGTCACAGCATACGTGACAAATAGCGTTGCGTTTCAAGTCTTATGAAATTCCCACTATATTTTTGCACTTTTTAATTATTAATTTCTAAGCGAAAATGAAATAATATTAAAAAATAATTACACACACATAATTCTAAAGCCATAATGTTCATAGAAAAATACGTTATATTCAAAAGCGGGTTGCTTTTGAATCAGACGCATATTGCCTATTCGTTGAAATCGTTTTGACTTTGTTAGTGGCATCAACTCTTGCCCTAAGTACTAAATTTTTACAGCTACTAACTGACTAATCTACAAAAAATAGTTTAGGTACAGAAATATGTATTAAGTATCTGAAGAAGATGGAGGATGGCATTGCAATAGAACTATAAATAATAAAATAAATATTGCTGGACATTTCACACAGCATCATGTAGTCCCAAGCTAAGCAGAGCTTGTGTTATGGCAACCACATGACTGATATACTACTTATATAAATTTTTTTTTGTAAATACATATGTAATATACATAGAAAACACCTAGACCCGGGACAAATATTTGCAGATCATACAAACATTTGTCCCGCGGCGGGGATCGAACCCGCAACCTCTTGCGTCACAGGCGGGCCTTCACCCACTGCGCCACAGAGGTCGTCAAACTACTTATTAGTTTATTTTTTTTATTTTATATTTTGTAATAAATTAATATTATTAGGTATAGTCTGCCAAAAAATAATAGACATAAATGGGGACGCCACTGTGCAAGCTAAATACGTGAAATAGATAAATTCTCTTCTAAAAGGAAATTATTACTTCTGACTGACGTCTTCGGTACCTAGAAAGTAGACAAGACAGTAGACAAGAAACCTGTACTTAACTATAGATTAGTAGAGAAAGGGTTTCCATTGTAATGAAATTTAGCTGCCGTTTTTACCCGTTTTTGCCAGACTCTATTAGGTGTAATAAGTACTTTTCTTAAGTTCTAAGGCTTGTTTCACTCCAGCGTGTCGCCAGTCGCGTCCGCGAGTTGACCATTCACAGCCCATTTCTCTGTGCTGTGAGTGGTCAAAATAAATTTCTCTGTGCTGTGAATGGTCAACTCGCGGTCGCAACCGGCGACACGCTGAAGAGTGAAACAGGCCTAAAGCTTAAATGTTTCCGCAAACTATAGAAAAAAATATTTGAGAAACTAATGTTACTAAGTAGGTAAAGGTTGTAAATTAATAATTGTCTTACTGTCTAATGTGAGAGCTCGAATGTAAATACCATACTCGAGTCACTCGCGAGGCCCTTTAACTCGTGCGTGCCCGAAATACCGCTCCCGACCAATCAACGCGAGCTCTGCGAGGAGTGAGTTGAGACGTGCCACGAGGTGAGGCACGAGCACACTGTTTACTTTACACGTCTTTCATTTCATGTCTCGCCTCGCCACTCACACGAGAGTTTAAATGGGGTGTTAAGTTTAAAGCAAACAGTCTATAAATTGACTCCTGTTTCATTTGTATTTGTTAAATGTCATTTAATGGTTGTAAGTTTAATTTCTGTTAGTAAAAATTCTACAAACAAGAAACTTTTTGTATTGTTGCGGTGGATGCAGGCTGCTTCCAACCGTAATACATAGAAATCTTTAAGGGAGGCCTTTGTCCGACAGTAGTTATCCTACGGCTGAGATGATGATGATTTTTTTGTAAATAAATGAATAAACTCATTTCTTTTTCATAATTTTTCCCTGCGAAAATCCTCCCATTCCCCCCGGAGCCTTGAAATACCCCTGAATTTGCAGGGAATCCCTTCTATATGGCATCACTGACGGTACAGGCATATATGACGGGTTTAGAAACAAAGTGACCTCAGTCCAAATTCGAATATTTTTAATCTATCAATGTAATTTTCTGCATCTCGTCAATGTCAATTGATTCAAATAAAAATTTACAATTAAAACGGCATCAGTCCTGAGTAAATGCATAGTATATATCAGCGTTACAAGCAAAGGCGCCTCAGTCATCAAAATGTGACGTTCAAAATCACCTCAATCCATTTCGACCAATCACAAACCAGCATTTTTAAATTTTGAACATGCCTGATCTGTTGTTTTTCAAGGTGAATTTGTGACTGTGTAATAAATTTAAATATAAGACTAAAATTTTCATAATTTCGTTTTCTTGTTTTCCAAATGAGCCAAAATCGATTTTTTTTGCTGTTATTACCTCTAAGCAAAATGGATGTCGTACACAACTGTGAGATGCAAATACACCTCAATCCATTGATGAAATTCAAAGACGCTTCAGTCCATTATAATTTTGTGTATTTTGCTAATTTCTGATCAGCTGTCATTTTAAAAGTATAGTTTTTTAGAGATCATCATTTTTTACGGATCTATTGTCCCTAATTTTAAAATAAAGCAGACATTATAACTAAGCGAAACAAAATAACATGATTTACTCAATTTCAATGTTCTGGGATTGAGGTCACTTTGTTTTTATACCCGTCATATGTACTCTGTGGGCCTTGCTGGCCGCTCGTTCCTCATTCACTGAACGAACCCTATTTTGTTTTGTTTGTCCTCGTTCCTTCCGTTTAGTGGTGTGGCGTTCTGAATGTTGTCTCTGTCTGGCTTGGGCGCGAAACTCGAAAACCAAAAAAACAAGAATAATAAGCAACTTGTATAAAAACAAGTCCCTTGTGCTTGAGTGAGTGATGTGAGGTAGGATATTTTTACTGTTTTGACTTGTGATTGCAAACAGGAACAGCACAGACTAGTGTACAACAGAAACTGAGAAAGAAAAAACACTATGCTGCGTCGTCTCAGAACGCACCTCGAGCGCAGCGCACGCATCATTCATAATACTCCCCCGGCCCCCCGCGTCACCGTACACACCTCCCTTCACTCAAGTTATTTTGACGTTAGTGACGTTCTTTTAACAAAACTACTCTTAAACTAAGTCGATTTTTGATCGAGCAATGGAGTTCGAGATCATAATTGATCGTACAATCGATTTCATGATCTTAGGGAGTGTCCACATTGCGTTTTTTGCAGCGCGTTTGTATCGATACAAACGCGATTCGAACGCGATGCGAACGCGCAGCCCCCCGCGCAGCCCCTCCCGGTTCGCTTTTGTATGGAAAAATACGCGTTGCGAACGCGCGTTTGTATCGATACAAACGCGCAGCTCAAAAACGCGCTGCAGAAAACGCAATGTGGACACTCCCTTAGCCATTTAAGGCAGCTTGGAGTAATAGGGTATTTTACACCAAGTAAGAAATAATAAAAAAGTACAAAAATATATTTCTATGACAGATTTTGTAAAAGTAAACGAGTAATGTTGAATTTTATTTATAAAAATGCATTATAAATTTATAATTCAATTTCAAGAACGGGTTTTTTTTGTCTGTGTCTCAAATGTCCAAAATGCTGTTCGCCATATTAATGCCGTCGTGTTAAAGAAATTTTATACATAGTAGAATGCTGACTGACATTGAATGTACAAAGGATTTTGAACCTTATCACGACTACACAACGATCTTCGATATATATCGATATTATCTTTAATCTTGGTTATAAGGATTGTTGGTCTTGTTGAGAGGCTTTCTTGGTAGCTTTGTCTCTTTCACACTCGTTGGATTAGTAGTGTGCCCATGTCATTTAAATTCAGGATATTTTACCTTATCGTGCTCGACAAAATCAGCGCTTGATTTCGATCCATGGTTTCGATCCTTGAATTCGATCCTTGATTTTGATCCTTGATTTTGATTTCGATTTTGATTTCGATCCTTGATTTCGATCCTTGGTTTTGATCTTGGATTTCGTTCCTGGATTTCGATCCTGGATTTCGATCTTTGATTCTTGAATTTTGAACCTTGAATCTCAAATCTTGAATCTTGAATCTTTGAAGTGACAGCTGTCAAATTTCAAATGGCCATATCTCGGGAACTACTCGTCCTAGACTCCTCGTTCTCAGTTCAAATGAAAGCTATGACCAAGATCTTCATTTGAAGTGACAGCTGTCAAACTTCAAACCACCATATCTTGGAAACTACTCATCCTAGACTCCCCGTTCAAAGTTCAAATGAAAGCTATGACCAAGATCTTCATTTGAAGTGATAGCTGTCAAACTTCAAACGGCCATATCTTGGAAACTACTCGTCCTAGACTCCTTATTCTTAGTTCAAATGAAAGCTATGACCAAGATCTTCATTTGAAGTGACAGCTGTCAAACTTTAAAAGGCCATATCTCGGAAACTACTCATCCTAGACTCCTCATTCTCAGTTCAAATGAAAGCTATGACCAAGATCTACATTTCAGATGACAGATGTCATTTTGACAGCTTGAACAGTTATTGAAAATGTAGATCTTGGTCATAGCTTTCATTTGAGCTAAAAAGGAAGAGTCTAGGATGAGTAGATTTCGAGATATGGCTGATTGAAGTTTGACAGCTGTCACTTTAAATGAAGATCTCTTTAATAGCTTTTATTTGAACTGAGAACGGGGAGTCTAGCACGATTAGTTTCCGAGATTATGGTGCTATGAAGTTTGACAGCTGTCACTTCAAATGAAGATCTTGGTTATAGCTTTCATTTGAACTAAGAACGGGGAGTCTAGGACGAGTAGTTCCCGAGATATGGCCGTTTGAAGTTTGACAGCTGTCACTTCAAAGATTCAAGATTCAAGATTTCAGTTTTCAGATTCAAGAATCAAGATTCAAGATTCAAGATTCAAGAATCAAAATGAAGGATCAAAATTGTATCAGTATTTTAATTGAAAAATCATGCCCTGAGACTTCACGTAAATCAGAAAATGATGTAAAATGCCCTGAGTGGACACATTGCGTTTTTTGCAGCGCGTTTGGTATCGATACAAACGCGATTCGAACGCGATGCGAACGCGCTGCCCCCCTCCCGGTTCGCTTTTCTATGGTAAAAACGCGTTGCGAACGCGCGTTTGTATCGATACAAACGCGCAGCTCAAAAACGCGCTGCAGAAAACGCAATGTATCCACTCCCTTAGAGACTAGGAATGTTTAGTTTATAAATTATGGTCACCCTTTAGAAAGAGACACACCGCCCAAGTTATATCTCTCAAGCGAACCGCGTTTTCTGTATCTGCACCCCGATCGCGAGTATGCACAGAGTCTACTATTCGATCCGTGACTGTAGTATAATCTCTCAAATGTATTGGGATTTTAGTTCAGTCAAGTTACCACTGGAGGCGCTGCACCGGAATCCCATACATTTGAGAGACTATACTACAGTCACGGATCGAATAGTAAACTTGTGCATACTGGCGATCGAGGCACAGTGCGCGTTCCAGTTAGTTGGTATAAAAATTCCTTGCGTCGTGAAGTCACATCGGGACTGTTAATTTTATATGACATCTGCCATAAAAACCGACCAATGCGATGGTAAAAATCGAAAGTCGGAACAAACCGTCTAATAAACGTAGTAACTAATAAACGTAGCACACACACACAGTCACACACACACCCTAATATAATACTAGCACAGCACCAAGGAATTTCTATACTACGTCATTTAAAGTTTGACAGCTGTCACTTCAAAGATTCAAGATTCAAGATTTCAGATTCAAGGTTCAAAATTCAAGAATCAAGGATCGAAATCCAGGATCGAAATCCAAGATCGAAACCAAGGATCGAAATCAAGGATCGAAATCAAAATCAAGGATCAAAATCAAGGATCTAATTCAAGGATCTCTAATTCAAGGATCGAAACCATGGATCGAAATCAAGCGCTGATTTTGTCGAGCGCGATAAGGTAAAAATATCCTGAAATTTAAATGACATGGGCACACTACTAATCCTACAACGAGTGTGAAAGAGACAAAGCACCCAAGAAAGCCTTCCCAACAAGACCAACAATCCTTATAACCAAGATTAAATGATAATAGATCGTTGTGTAGTCGTGATAAGGTTCAAAATCCTTTGTACATTAAATGTCAGTTAGAACTCCAGTTACGTAGTTTAGAATCTTCTTGCACAGCACTATTTTATTTAGGGATGTTCGATATTTCGGATTGTATCGATATTTCGTATTGCAATATATCGTAACGCATTGTATCGATACGCGTATCGATACAGGGCATTTGATACGATATATCGTATCGATACAGTATCGAATCAAGACAAAGTATGCAGGTACTTTAATAATAAAAAAAAATATTTTATTTACTAATGTGCACTATTACGAAAATGTGCGTAGTTATAACTGTCAAAAAAGGTGTTTTGTGATATCAAACTAATATTAAAAAATGCGAAAGTTTGGACGTATGTTTGTTCCTATAAAACTCGACAGCCACTGAACCGATTTGCCTGAAATTTAAACATAGATAAATAATGACCGGAAATAGGACCTATGCCACCTTTTAACCGGGTAACTTGCAAGTCAAAACAATTCGTTATCAAAATAATTTGATACGATACTTTCGATCCGATACACCTTGCATGTGTTGTATCGATACGCCGTATCGTATGCCATTGTATCGATACAAATATCGGGTGTATCGTATGCCATTGTATCGATACACGAAAATATCGTATCGTATCGAACATCCCTAATTTTATTTAATAAGTAAGCTCAGTGTTGCCAATTTAGCGACTTTGTCGCTAGAAATAGCGACTTTTTGGCCTGTGTTAGCGACAAAAAATCGGTTTTAGCGACAAAAAATATTTAGCGACATATCTAGCGACTTTTGGACTTCGACCAAGAAATTAAAAGTATTTTTATTGGTGGGCTTGGTGTCAGTCACGGTCACCCAGTGACAGACACCAAGTGACAGACACCATTAAAGTATTATAATGTTATTGTCTTGTGTTCATTTTGACGGAATAAAAATACGGAACTTTATGTGCGTGATCACTACGGTGTATGCAAGAAGATTCTAAACTACGTAACTGGAGTGCTAACTGACATTTAATGTACAAAGGATTTTGAACCTTATCACGACTGAACAACGATCTATTATCATTTAATCTTGGTTATAAGGATTGTTGGTCTTGTTGAGAGGCTTTCTTGGGTGCTTTGTCTCTTTCACACAGTTGCAAAAAGAAAGAGACACACCGCCCAAGTTTTATTTCTCAAGCGGACCTTGTTTTCTGTCTCAGTCAGCGTTCCAGGTACGTAGTATAGAAATTCCTTGGGTGTATGTCAATGTCCCGCGTATCAACCTTTATCTATCAAACTCTATCGAACTATGCTCAATGAATGCTGACAAAAAGATTTTGAAATAAAACTTTTTTTTGAGTTTACGTAAAAATATGCAGGCAACGAATAATATTAAAAAATCTTTTAAAAAATAATATTTTTTTGAAAGATTTTCTTTCTTTTGGGTGCACTCCCCTCCTCCCCCCCCCCCCCCCCCCCTCCTCCGCTAGCTCCTTTGCTTAGCGATTCCTAGCGACTTTCTAGCGACTTTTCGCACTCAATCTAGCGACTTTTATTTTTTGGAGTTGGCAACACTGAGTAAGCTGTGGCGGTGGTTTTGTTGAGGTTAGTGATTTTAGTCGGAATTATTTGTTTTCTGATGCTAAAAAGCCAAACAAACAACTCAATATGCTCTCAAATTGTGAAAATGCGATCTAAGAACTTAATTTTCATACAAAAACAGCATCGTTCATTTATTTTCAGCGATAATTAAAGGGACGCGTTAGTTGACACCTTCGTAGATAAAAGTTTATTTCTCCACAACCACGAAACAAGATATAAATAAAAGCTCGTAAGAACTTCTGCGTGTATAGCGGTCCAGACTATTTGCCATTATAAATAAAAGGAATGAAAACAGAGCACGTTATGGCTATCTATTTATAGACAAAGTAACCTCTTTTTTTAGGCGGGAGAATGGTGTTTGGAAAAGGGCTGAGGCCCATAGAGGTGGTCTCCGCCATCCTTGTTGTGAGGATCCTGTCCGTGTTCTTGGTTCAGACCTGGTATGTCCCTGATGAGTATTGGCAGACCCTGGAAGTGGCCCACAAGAGTGTGTTTGGGTACGGAGCAGTGACTTGGGAGTGGCAGAAAGGCATCAGAAGCTACTTGTACCCCGGAGTGGTAGCGGCTCTGTACTCTGTACTGAAATTCATTAAGCTGGATTACCCTGAAGCTCTGGTGAGTTAGACTTGACATTTGGCCCACTTTTAGTAATTTCAAATCACACCTGTTTAGAATAGTTAACAGTAGATTATGCAAAAAAAGATAGAGAGGTCATAGAACCTAAACATCTGTTTTTAACTTCATTGTTCCAAAAACTATTTTTTATAACTATGGAAAGTATTGATATTATGATAAAGCTGTAGATAGAATGTAATAAAAGTGATGTAGGAGAAAGAGGTATGCAAGTAAAAATCTGTGGTCTCAGCCTCCCCACACAAAGAAGTGTGATTCTATGTGAATGTAAAAAATCCTCAACAACCCGAGGTCGCTCCTCGAGGCCTGTGAAGACCCCAGGAAGTTTCTCTGCTTCTGGAAGGAGCTAGGCTGGCTCCACATCTAGTGAGCCAGGTCATCCCTAAGCACAACGGACCACCTTTGAGTCTAATTGTGGAAAAGGGAGTCCCCATACATACATACATGTGTAAGTAAATCATTTATAATTCCAGATCATTTTGCCTCGCATACTCCAAGCCCTAATCAGTACCGCAGCCGACTACAGCCTGTACAAATGGACGGGCAACCGCAAATGGGCTCTCTTCCTGATACTGACCTCTTGGTTCTGGTTCTACACCTCCGGAAGGACCCTGCTGCAGACCTTGGAGACGTCACTTGTGGCGATAGCACTGTCTCTGTTTCCCTTCAAGGGAGGAAAGATGGGGTTTTATGATGAAGGTATGTTCATTATTAAGCTTAAGCTGATTCATTATATTTTTATTCTCACAGAACAGCACGGAAGTACTTCAACACAAAGTAATAAGCCTGTTGCGTTAATGTTGATTAAAAGTTTATGAGCATTATTAATAAAATCTTTTCTTTTCTGCTATTGCAGCTGCTAATCTTTTAAGTTCAAATTAATTATGTTTACTCATACCCAGGAGAGATATTATTTAATCATATCCTACTAATATTATAAAGGCGAAAGTCCGTGTGTGTGTGTGTGTGTGTGAATGTTTGTTACCACAGCTCCATAACTACTAAACCAATTTTGATGAAATTTGGAAAGATAGTTTAGGTTCTGGAATAACACATAGGCTAATCTTTATCCCGGAAAGGTTTCCGTGTGATAAAAAAAAGTTGTCCACGCGGGCGAAGCCACGGGCGTTCACTAGTGATACATACAGTGATACATAAAATATAGCCTCTTTCCCATTGTAAGCATTGACCATAAATTTTTACCTGTAATAATCTTAACCAACTTTTTGTTGAAATGAGAAGCCCTAGTAATGCAGTTTTGTGGTTTAGAAACCTTACAAAACATGGGGAGAAAATGTTAATGAAAACTTCAGCAAAATGTAGACATGTATGAAATTATGCATTTGGACATACCTTTGACTACCCCTCTAACATCTTCAAGATTCTGAGGGATGTCGGTGGCGTTTTTGGGTTTCAGTCATGATTATATTTCATTAATTTTTTCCTTACAGAGAGCCCCAAATGGATCTGGCTGGCGGTTCTCACAGTTTTCCTGAGACCGACTTCTCTCCCTCTCTGGGCTGTGCTTGGAGCCTACAACCTGTTCACGACCAACCAGGGACGCTTGAGGCTGCTTGTCCGCACTTATGTGCCTATCGGGTGAGTTCTATTGACATAACTTTGATGACTTTTACGGCTTAAACAGACGTTGGGCCAGCCTAGGCTAACCTAGGCGAGCGCGAGCGAAAAGGCGAATCGAGAGAGATAGAGAGGCAATGCGAGCCTGGGCCAACATGTGTTTGCGCCTTTAGTTTATGTCCTGTCCATCCAAACGTTGCCTGGAAGAGATCGCTTTCAGCGATAAGGCCGCTCATTGTATTGAGTACCCTGGATGTTTTTTATAGTTATTTTCATTGACTCTGTATTTACTTTGTTTTTGTGAGTATATCAGTTCAGTTATAAAACTATGAGCAAATCGTCTGTAGGTATGATAATCCTCCTGCTTTCTAGGCATTTGGCACTCATTTCAGTCATATTCAGCCATTGAGCTGCATGACATCTTTTCTTCTTAGCCTCCTATGTTTTTAATATTAATTCCCATTTGTTTTCAGCCTGATTGTCGGAGGTGCCTTAGTGTCTCTGGACTCGTATTTCTACGGCCGTCTCATCGTCACTCCCTGGGAGTTCATCAAGTTCAATGTTCTGCATGACATCGCCTCATTCTATGGAACTCACCCATGGTTTGTACAATTTTATCTTATACCTACAATAATTTGTATATGGAATTTAACTCATTTATTTACAGCGGCGATGGGCTTTCAACCTGTCATGTATGGAATGCTAACTTTACAAAATGTGGGCATGTATCAAACACTAGCAGCGCCCTCGAGCGTTGCCCCGTAGTGATGGTGATGATGAAAAGTAGCCTACAACCTTCCCCAAGAGTTTAGCTATCAAATGTAGAAATAATTTTTCAAATCCGACTGGTAGCTACTGAGATTAGCGCGTCCAAACAAACAAACTTCCGCTTTTTATATTGAATCAAAGATTTTTATTTGCTAACTTAAGGACAAGTTATTACTTAGGTATTATTGGTATATGTAGATAGATAGATTGGTATACTTAGATAGATATTTTACATTATGAATTGTTTCACAGGCACTGGTACCTGACACAAGGCCTCCCTGCTGTGTTGGGCGTGAGCCTGGTGCCGGCGGCGGTCGGCGCGGTCACAGTACTGCGTCGTCCCAAGGAGAACCACACCGGAGCAGTGCTGTTGTTAGCTGCAGCGTTGCATATCGTACTTTACAGGTAACTACTTATCTATAGTCATCATCATCCTAGCGCTTTCCCGGTTGCGGACTTTCGGAGCCCGGGGTACGCTAAACCTTCTCATCTATAGTCGGACCCATAGATAGATAGATAGATAGAAACTCTTTATTGTACACGTCTTAAAAAACATATGAATGAGTAAACCTAAAGAATAATTGAACAATGGGCGGTCTTATCGGTTTGAAACGATCTCTTCCAGACAACCTTTGAATGGAGAGAGACAACAAGATTAAAGGCAGGGGCGTATTTACCCTTAGGCCAAGAGGGCCATGGCCCGGGGCGGCAGGCTACGAGAGGCGGCGCAAGCCGCCCCTCGCTCTCTTGCGCCTTTCTTTTTGGCCTTATAATGCCAAAAGAAATTTTAAAAAAGCTTACCTAATTAACAAAAACTAAAATTTGGTTGAAAATTTGCAGAGGCGGCTTGCGCCGCCCCTCGCTCTCAGCTTCATGAGCCTTTATTTTTGTCCTTACATGCCAGAAGAAATTAAAAAAAAAGCCTACCGAACTAAAAAAAAGGTAAAACTTGTTTGGTTGAGAGAGACGGGGGCTTGCGCCGCCCCGTGCTTTCAGTTTCATGCGCCTTTCTTTTTGCGCCTTTCTTTTTGTTTATTTATGCATGAAGAAAGTAAAAAAAAGTCTACCTAACTAACAAAAGCTAAAACTTATTTGGCTCGCGGGGCGGCTTGCGCCGCCCCGCGCTTTCAGTTTCATGCGCTTTTCTTTTTATCCTTATAACCCGAAGAAATTAAAAAAAAGCCTAGGTACCTAATTAACAAAAGCTAAAACTTATTTGGTTGTAAAGTGTTAGACATCAAGACTATCGTTACAATAAATTGGTATTCTGGGAATAAATCCTCGAGACGATTTTAGGAAAACATTTATTTGGGTGTCACCTGTTGCATTTTTCTTCCAAAAATTCGGTTCGCTTCGCTCGCATATTAGCTTCATCAGTATTTTACGAGCAAATTGAGTTAGGTCTGAAAGCGAAATAGGAACCGACAATAGCCAGCCTTTTCTTTAAGCACGTAAGCAAAATCAAGTGTCACATGTTGCATTTGTCATAAAAAAAATCGACTCGCTTCGCTCGCATATAGAATAGGAACCGACAAGCAGCCAACCTTTTGTTTGAGAACCGTAAGCAAAATCAAGTGTCACATGTTGCATTTGTCATAAAAAATTCGGCTCGCTTCGCTCGCATATAGAATAGGAACCGACAAGCAGCCAACCTTTTCTTTGAGAACTGTAAGCAAAAACAAGTGTCACATGTTGCATTTGTCATAAAAAAAATCGGCTCGCTTCGCTCGCATATAGAATAGGAACCGACAAGCAGCAAACCTTTTCTTTGAGAATCGTAAGCAAAATCAAGTCACATGTTGCATTTGTCATAAAAAAATTTGGCTCGCTTCGCTCGCATATAGCAAGCAGCCAACCTTTTCTTTGAGAACCGTAAGCAAAATCAAGTGTCACATGTTGAATTTGTCATAAAAAAATTCGGCTCGCTTCGCTCGCATATAGAATAGGAACCTACAAGCAGCCAACCTTTTGTTTGAGAACCGTAAGCAAAATCAAGTGTCACATGTTGCATTTGTCATAAAAAAATTTGGCTCGCTTCGCTCGCATATAGCAAGCAGCCAACCTTTTCTTTGAGAACCGTAAGCAAAATCAAGTGTCACATGTTGAATTTGTCATAAAAAAATTCGGCTCGCTTCGCTCGCATATAGAATAGGAACCGACAAGCAGCCAACCTTTTGTTTGAGAACTGTAAGCAAAAACAAGTGTCACATGTTGCATTTGTCATAAAAAAATTTGGCTCGCTTCGCTCGCATATAGTAAGCAGCCAACCTTTTCTTTGAGAACCGTAAGCAAAATCAAGTGTCACATGTTGAATTTGTCATAAAAAAATTCGGCTCGCTTCGCTCGCATATAGAATAGGAACCTACAAGCAGCCAACCTTTTGTTTGAGAACCGTAAGCAAAATCAAGTGTCACATGTTGCATTTGTCATAAAAAAATTTGGCTCGCTTCGCTCGCATATAGCAAGCAGCCAACCTTTTCTTTGAGAACCGTAAGCAAAATCAAGTGTCACATGTTGAATTTGTCATAAAAAAATTCGGCTCGCTTCGCTCGCATATAGAATAGGAACCGACAAGCAGCCAACCTTTTGTTTGAGAACCGTAAGCAAAATCAAGTGTCACATGTTGCATTTGTCATAAAATAATTCGGCTCGCTTCGCTCGCATATAGAATAGGAACCTACATGCATACCTTTTCTTTGAGAACCGTAAGCAAAATCAAGTGTCTGTTGTTGCCTTAAAAAAATATTGGCTCGCTTCGCTCGCTTATTATAAGCTTCATGACTATTTTGCGAGCAGAGTGCAAACCAAGTTTCAAGCCCGAGACAAATATTTGCAGGGGGCGGCAAACCTAACTGGCCTAGGGCGCTGAATCTTAAAATACGCCTCTGATTAAAGGTATGGCAGGGTGTGTACATATTCGATTAATTATAACCATAATTCGATTCACAACAGTTAGCTTATGTCAAAATCCAAAATAATGTTGCTAGTATTAGGATACAGGATTTTATCGCGTCATTTTACCTTATACAGGGTGTGGCAAATTCTTGGTTACTGAAGGGTGGCTACCTTTTCTATTGTAGTTAGAAAGTTTTGTTGTTAGGAAACTATTGTTTTATTTTGAAGAATAAAAACCCTAAAAGTACCTAAGTGCCCAAAAATTTGCCACACCCTATATATCCCGACGTTTCGGCTATGTTACCCGCGACCATGGCTGTTGTAACATAACAGAAACGTCCGTCTGGATATAAATAACGTAAAAAAATTACGCGTTAAAACCTCGTGTCTATATATTTTCAATGTGAATAGTGATCGCGAAAGTTTAAAAAAGACTAGAGAGAATAGTGTTGTATTCAATGAATCAATACGAGTGAACATAGTCTATGTAAATGTACATGATGGATGGTTCTAACTGTTCAATATAATCACAAACATCACTATTGAATTTCCGATAAGTCGCAGCACTCAAACTGTCAAGCCTTGAATCGAAGTATGGGTCTGACTAGACAAGACAATTTTTCAAATAATACCAACAACAAGTAACTTTAATTTTGTTTCAGTTTCATCCCACACAAGGAGTTCAGATTCGTGTTGCCGCTTTTGCCGATATTCCTCTACCTTGCGCAAGAAGTTATCGTACCCTGGAGTAGGAAAGCTAAAAGGTACAGTAAAACCAGAAAAATACTTTAACCGACCCAACAGCAAGCCCTGAGAAACACCCCTTAACTTTTAAGTTTCCATCCCCATGCTTTACTACTTTTTCCTGAACTTAGGGTTCAATGCCTGCTTAGCCGGTCGACGCACATATTGCTTACCATCAGAACCTAGACTATTTGTGTTCGTTTCATAAGAAAATAATACATTTTTCCATTGGCTTATTGTACAGTCACCATACTTTCTAGCAAAATCTAATCAAGCATTTCTGTGCACCTTCTTTAGAAGTGATAATCACCAGGCGATTCGTCCAAATTACTTTGCATCCTATAAGGGCCTTCGTACTGTATGTGCAGATACTCCTCCATTGCCAAAAACTTCCCTTCTTATAATTTCAGAACCCTTATATGGATCAGCCTTCGGTGAACGAACAATCAAAAGCATTTTCACGCGGCTTATTTTCTAGATTTATGTTTTGAAAAACATTATTGGTAGTGTTGAATGTCTTGACGTGATTATAAAGCATTATAAATCTTAGTTTTGGAGCACTTTAAATGATCAGCAATCTTTTGTATACGACCGATCACGTTCAAATCGTTTTCAGAGTCGATGGATTACAATTTTCCTTTTTACTCATTATTTTGAAATAATTATGTACTTTTGACTGAACAAACGTAAATGAAAGTAACCTTAGAATAGATGGGAAATAAAAAAAGAGATATTCGTTTCTGAAAATCAAAGTTGTGAACAAATAAATTTGCGTTCCTACTTATTTGTCCAGCGGCCAGTACTTTTGAAATACAATGTCAATTTACTATAAATAGATTTTTACGGGAAAGTGCAATTGTTTTGCTTAATTAGTATGAATCTTTAAAACCTTCTAACACCGCTATTATTTTATGTGGTTCAAAGTTGTTATCATTAAGTTGATACAAAAGTAAAAGTACCTTGTTTATCCAAAAGTGACTTCAGTGCCTGTCGTTCCTAAATATATGACCACAACTGTATATTTGATCTTTATCGGCTCACATTCTTCTAATCACTATTTTCTTTCTTTATTATTCTAATCTAATCACTCAGCTCTATCAACTCACTCTTCTACAGATAAGCTAAATACAATTTTAATTCCACAGATGGCAACTGTACTTAGTAGCGGGTTCGATTCTCGTCGGCAACGCGATCCCGGCTGCGTATTTCGGTCTGATCCACCAGAGCGGCACTGTTAAAGTAATGCCGTTGATCCGCGACGCGCTTCCCACAAACCGCTCCTCGGTAGCTTTCCTGATGCCGTGCCATTCTACTCCTTTGTACAGGTAAGCACAAAAAATGAGACGACATTAGTATTACAAACTAAAAAACCTAGGACTTTACACAATGATATAGAATATCATTTTTTTACATCTTTTTAAACGACTTCAAAAAAAGGAGGAGGTTCTCAACTTGTCGGAATTTATGTATTTTCACCGATTACTCGAAGACGACTGGACCAATTTGGAAAATTCTTTTTTGTTTGAAAGAGTATACTTTCCGAATGGTGCCATAAGTTGAAGTCGGTTATTTAAAATTTTTAATTTTGCCACTTGCATATTAGATGATTTTCTTCGCAAAGTATTATGCTAAGCGCAGTTATTTCGGTCTCGTTGAGATGAGAGTGAGAGAGCTACTTGCGTGGTCACTGACCTGTCTTATTTGACAGTTTGAGACTGATTTCGCGGTCAGAAAAAGACAATCGAGGGTCAATTAATAAAAAAATTGACTGGCCTCTTAGCTCAGTTGGTAGTAGTTCTGCCTTCTGCGCTGTAGGTAGTGGGTTCGATTCCCATCCAGGACAAACATTTGTGTGATGAACATAGATGTTTGTTCTGTGTCTGCATGTTATACAATATTCTATGTATGCATTTAAAAAAAAAGTATAAAAGTATTCTATCAGTTATGTGGTTCCCATAGTACAAGCTTTGCTTAGTTTTGGGCTAGATGCCGCTGTGTGAAATCTCCAGCAATATTTATTTATTATTTACTAGCAGACGCCCGCGGCTTTGCCCGCGTGGACTGCTATTTTTTTGTCTCACGGGAACCGTGCAATGTTTCGGGATAAAAAGTAGCCTATGTCCTATTCCCGGTTATTATCTATCTACATTCCAAATTTCATTAAAATCGGTTTAGTAGTTATGGAGATACGTGGTAACAAACATTCACACACACGGACTTTCGCCTTTATAATCGATCGAGCGAGCGAAGATCTTAGTGGTAAGTTGGGCGATTTTGCTTTGTATGTTTATATGTTTGTATGTTTCACGAATTGTTGTTCGCGCATAACTGTCGAACCGTTCATCCAATCTGCATGAAACTTGGTAGGTCAATAGGTTGTGGTAAGAAAATTTACGGTGGAGCATATGAGCTTAATCGATGAAGGGGTTGTGAAGATATTGGGTTCCCAAGGGGGTAAAAAATTATGAAAGTTACACATATATATAGAGTGGGGTGTCATACGAAAGGGCTTATTTTGTACATTCCAAAATGGTTTTTATTTTTAATCTAGGATGTATAGTTTTTGAAATACGATCAAAGAACAAAAACTACGAAACCAGAGCTGCAAGAGCTCCCGTTTCATAGAGTTTCGATGTCTTCGTAGCTCATTGACTGGTCGGTCTTAAAAAGAGAGTGGCATCGTTGCGGTTTGGTTTGCAATGATTTTAGATGCTACTTGATTTATTTTCATGATAAAAAATTTTTTTGACAAAGAATGAAAATAATTGGGGTAAAAAAGTTAAGTAAACAAATATATTGAGTGGGGTGTCAAATGAAAGGTCTTTATTTGTACATTCCAAAATAGTTATTCTTTTTATTCTAGGACGTATATTTTTAAAAATACGACGAGAATTCATAAATATGAACTAAATAAAAAATTAGACACGACATTATGTATTGCATGCATGCTAGTATTTTTTACCATGAAGAGCTAGCGCAATAGGCATACTCGGCAGTAGTAGCACTTGAAATTGTAGGGGTAGTCAAAAGAAAGTCCAAATGTAAGCTATTTACGGTGCGCGAGATCTCAGTTCGGGGCGAACTACTAGTATTAGTAGGATTAGTAGGAAGTAGGATAGTAGAATTTAATTCTGCTTCTTTGTCCCAGCCACATCCATTCAAACGTGACCGCCCGCTACCTTTCCTGCGACCCTTTCAACCACCCCGGCGCTACCTACGAAGCAGAAGCATTCTTCAACAATCCTCTGCGTTGGTGGAAGACTGAGTACTCTACACGACAGACGCCGACGCTTCTAGTGCTGTTCGACCGACTGAGAGGCAGGATCGAGAATATACTGACCGGGTACTCGTTGCTGCATGAGATTCCACACACTCAGGTAATTTTTTTGTTTACCTCCGATGAAAAAGAGGGTTGTTATCACAGAGCTATCTCGAGATAAAAGCAAAAAGTTCGTTGATTTGTATGGAAACCGACTGTGTAACATTTTGCGTAGGTACTTTGACGAACGCAGTTGACAGTTCGGATTGCTTATTTTTACATTGCTGGTTTTCAATGCTCGCCAAGTCTGGCGTGTCAAATTAAAGCCGCAATGGAATGAATTCGGAGTGAACTTCGCGGCGAGCAAATAAGTCCTCAGCCCTTCTTTTCGGCACGCGAACACTGGTTAAACAAAGTCCTGTCTCTATTCGTCACTATCCACAAATAAAGACAGGACGTTGTTTACCCAGTATTCAACTTAAAAGTTTCATAAGTAAGACCCTTAATGTGTACCTACTTCTAGTTGTACTCTTACAACAAATGTGTTATGTAAATGTGTAATTTCAGTTCCCGGAAGGCGAAGTAGGGGAGAAAGTGCTAGTGTACAAGAAAATCGAGAGCCAACCGCGACCGCCCACGCCGTCCGACGAAACCGTTTAAACACGAACACAGAACTATGAGACCGAATAAACTCACTGGTAACCTTTTTTCTATAATAGCCAGGGCCTTTACAAATCGGTAAAATCGGGCCTATTATCGTGGCTCCGCTTAAATTGGTGGAAACTGAACTCATAACATTTGACCAACATAAGTTGAACTACGAAAATCGGCACGATATATCGTTTTTAGTTTTGGGTATAGAGGCCTGATCTTTTTATAGGCACCTTCGATTAATACTGAGGATATCGCACACTGCACTATTCGCTGCAAAAATACATTTTGTTAGAACATTTTCCGTATTAGTCATAATAAACTTATAAGCTTACGAGAGCTCAAGAGCTGCTAAATCTATTGCCATCTCTCTTTAGTTAAATGTGAGTGAGAAGAAAAAAACACTGTTGACGCAAAATGTCAACAGTGTTTTTGAAAAGTACAGTAAATTCTCATGTTTGCGCATGGATAACTCATGCGCAAACATGAGGCAAACACACCCCCTCCACTTTCTTCCAGCGTTCTTTTTACATGACGCGAACTATAACCGGATGAAAATTGCTGCATCAGTACATTCTGGCGGAGTTTAGATGGCCGCCAGAGAGATAGTGCGATATCCTTAGAGTTGATCGAAGCTATACCTTACAAGCTGCAAAATACAGCGTCATCTTCTTTAAGCTTTGGTCTCTTGATCGGAACATCGCTGCGGAATGCGGCTCCAACTTTCCGTCACTGTCTGTGCGGAGAAGCGATTTGTTGATAGCACATTTTAAATTTTAAGCTATTTTGTTGATTTTGCCGCATAGTGATTCTATTAAATTGTCTTCAAACATATCAATACTCGACCCGTGACGGACACCGCAGCGTGAAACGAGCACGACGCCGCGCTGATTGCGACGGAACAAAGACCATTTATAGACGTCTTTTATACGATTGCTAGCGGCCCGCCCCGGCTTCGCACGGGTCACATCACACATCACATTAGAAATCTCTAAAATTATCAGCGTTTCTCTACTATATTATGCATGTATTATACGGGTCGATCTCCAGAATTGGCGTATTTGGTTGATCGCTATGGTGCTTTTTGAATAGTGATATTATTACTGTTCTGTATTTTTATTTCGAAAAGGAGGTGTCTAAATAAGCTTATTTTCATATTGGCCCCTAATTTTATCAACCAGTTTTTGAAATATTTAGGTGTGAAAATTTCAAGACCAGAGCGATCAATATTGATGCTAAAACAGTATCTATAAATAATTTTAAGGAGTATCACTAACCTCTTGATGTTCAAAAAAGGACTAATACACAATTGGACGCATATCCCTCCGATAATTTGTGTACAATCTACCCTTATACTCGTAAATCGTAAACACCTAAATAGAAAAAATATAAGTAGAAGAGGCTCAGACATACAAATAGACAGATACTGAGACAGGTGAAAGTAAATAAAAACTGTTAAAACGCTTCCTTTTTCTCATAAAATGCAATATTTTGATCGGTATGGTCTTTTTGACCACAGCGATCAATACCAAAACAGTCAAAAAAAGTAACTTTTTCAATGATTCTGCAGAGATGCAAAACAGTAGAAAGTTATAATTTTTACATGGTAAATACATCCCTAAAACCCTTCTAATTATTTAATTGAAACCTAAACAAAGTGAATAACAAATGAGAAAAAGGTAGCATAGCAATCAAACATTTACAAATCCAAAGACAAAGTAATCAACTGTTTATCTCTATATCTCAGCACCATGGCAATGCAGTACATGCCTGTCCCCCTCAGTAGACAGAGCATACCTGATGACAGCGTACATGACGAAAACCGATTGGTTAAAGAGTTCAGCTAGGGATGTAGATATGGATTCATGTCAATCCACAGCGATCAACAAAAACGCGTGGACATAACTTATTTTTCGAATTAAACTGAAACTATACATTTATTGATAACTTTTAATTTAATTCAAGTCAAATAAACCTTTTGGTTTGTAGAATAAATAAAGAACATATCGTAATGTATGAACACAAAAAAGTTACGTACTATTTTCTGAATCAAACTGGAGTCAGACAGCCCACAGCAATCAAGTTTTCGAGGTTTCTGATTTTTTTAAATACATTTACAATAACGTCAGATCAATAATTCTGAGTGCCCAAGGTAGCTAACAGGCCAAACTATCTAACAAAAAAAACTCCTGTTAAAAATTATTACTGTAAGGTAGGATTCTCAACTCGGACATCAAAAATTTTTGTTTTAGAGACTGACCCATACATATAAAACTTCCTCTTGAATCACTGTATCTATTAAAAAAACCGCATCAAAATCCTTTGCGTAGTTTTAAAGATCTAAGCACACATAGGGACAGACAGCGTAAAGCGACTTTGTTTTATACTAAGTAGTGATGTGTCCGGCACCGCTTACCGCAACGTTATGCGTTGCGATCAAGAGACCAAAACTTTACTTGTTGGTTGAGTCAACTCAAATCCTAATACACTCTTGAACAAACTTGAGTGTTCTATTGATAGAAATAACACGTAAGTATCACAAGCCCGCTATAATAGTTGCATCCGTGTCTCCGTATCATTTTTCGAACTGTATCAAGCTCCGTATCTTGTTGTGGACGTCTCAGTTTACTCCGTATCATGTCTGCGTCGTATTTTCAGAATAATTCCGAACCTTTGATAGAAACCGACTGGATATTGAACTGGGTGGCGATTCTACTACCAAACTTTTTATCAACCACAAGCAAAACGTCAACTAGACCTTAGATTTTCGACTGAAAAGCTATTCTACTATTCACCAAATGACTGACATTTAAGAGATCGAAACAAAACGTAGCGGAATGATTGACGTTGTCATCTAGTAGAATTGCCACCCTGCCCGTATCGCGTATCGTATCAAATTATCAATGCAACGTATCGATGTACACTTCTCACAATGGGTCTAGGCTTTCGTGAAGTTAGCCGTTTCGCTGCGCAGCAGAAAATTGTGTATGAAAGCTGCACTGCGCATCGAAACGGCTAACTTCACGAATGCCTAGATCCATTGTGAGATGTGTACTGAAAGTAGTTCAAAGTTCCGCAGTGATTGCTGATTGGATCATGATTGCGTATCATCATCCGTCCACATCCAATCATGATACGTCGGAGAAACGGATAAAGTAATGGACACAGCTTAAGACTTTTGTCCACTAGACATTATTTAACACACGGGAATTACTCACGTAAAATTATCGTCGATTTAGATACCGACAATGTTTCGATTCATCCGGAGAATCTTCATCTGGGTAAGGAGGGAGTTGCGGCAAGGTTACTCCTCCGATAATTTTACGTGAGTAATTCCCGTGTGTTAAATTTTGTCCACTAGTTTAATTATGTTTTCAATATGAAGAACGGACATTTTTATTCTATACTTAAATTAAAATTACAGTTATATAAAATATTTTCTGTATTGAACACATAATGTAGATAATTATTGCTTGACTGACTTTTGGTCATTTTGCTACACAAGTAGTTTAATTAGCTCGTAACTTGACAGGGTTGCTAGCAGCCAAAAATAAAATCCCATTATGTGGCCAAAACTCCCTAGTTTTGGGGAATACGTTGTATTTGTCTCGAATTAATGCAATTATTTGATATTTCATAGATAATTTAACTATTAATAAAAGTTTGTGTTTCTGGATGACTATGGGTTAATTTATGTTAGGATTATAATGAATGTAATTGAATTTATTTCCCTTTATTATGGATAATATGTATTTCTGATTAATAATTAATTCATTATTTTTGCAATACAATTTCATATTGAATTCTATTTAATTGAATTAACATTGTAATACAAATAATAGGTGTATTGACCATTAATGTGTTTCACAAATTAATTTATTAATTTGTGTGTTAATTATTTACCTACCAATTATAATAATTACGAAAGCTAGTGAAGATATTTTTTATGTATTTTCATGGCTCAAAACACTTTTCATACAATCCGTACCCATATTATAAATGTGAAAGTGTGTTTATTTGTTTGTTTATTTGTCCTGCTTTCACGTCAAAACAGAGAGACGGATCGACGTGATTTTTTGTGTGGAGATAGTTGGAGGGCTGGAGAGTAACATAGGCTACGTTTTATCCGGGTACCACGCGAGCGAAGCCGCGGGCAGCAGCTAGTTCTTAATATAATGGAATGATGTAACTGAGCTATTTCTAATCCATCGCCACATCACTAAATATCCATGACTGACACAGGTTGCAAGTACAAATTAATATTTAATTCACTTGCCAAAGCAAATATAATATACTAACATCAACCTCGTATCAACTTGCCACTTTTTTGTTAATACTTGCATTTCTATCCACCGAAAACTATAGAATTAGGCTTTTTAACAACCATATTAACATATTCGGAAAAAATATCTTTACAACATTTTTTAACCGTACAAACAGCATTGGTCTGAAAAAAATGTGCAAATGAAATACTAGCTGTCTTTACACATACACTCTTTACCGCGTGTCCAAAAAGCTACGCCATAAAGAAATAAAAAAAAAACCGCTTGAAAATAAATTCAATTTAATCGCTTACAGAACTTAATATGAACATCTCGCTTTTTTCTGTGAAATTAATTGTGAGAAGCAACATGCCTATTTTGTTCATTGTGATCACTGAAAAACGGATGAGAATTTCGCACTGAAGCTCAAATATCACTTTGAAAGCCATTATAGTAAACGTATTCAGCCATAAATGTGTAATTGTAGGTTCGCGATAAAAGCATAGAGCGTAGATCGCGCGAGAAAGCGTGTACGTCTAAATATAGCTATAATTTCAAAGTTTGTACCGAAAAATCTGTAAAAAAAAATTAAGCTTTACCCAACTTCAAGTAAAGAGTTTAAGGTCTTCTTAACTTTGTAGCATTACTACTTGAAGCTGGTGTTGGGTTTGGAAATTAATTTGGTTTACTATATTTATGGTATAAATGCAATATTTGCGGCCGTATTCAATATCGTTGCTTGCTCATTTTGAATCGTTTTTAAAAAAACTTGCAATTCCAGACATGGTCCTAAGTTTGTTACTTATTATAATTTTCAAAATATATGTCTTTTTTGTCATTTTTTTGCTCCTTTTGACTGATAAACTCAAAATAGTTGTTGATTTACCAAACAAAGCTATGGAATCACATGAATAAAATAATATAATAACCACATTTTAATATTTTAAACTTTGAATCGCGACTTAATGAAAATGCAACGATCTTGAATACGATTTAATTCGTTTCTTAGAATAAGAATAGTAATGGACTCGACGCTCAAATATTGTAAAGACAAGTATTTTTAAGATCTATCTGTCTAAGAGTTTTATAGTGTTGTTTACTTTTACATATTGTTTTAAACATTATTTAAACTTTTTTGTTTTCCTTTAGTGAAGTTATTATAAGCCATCGAACTTTGAAATTAGAGGAACTTCTTAGTTTTTATTTTAAGTTAATTCAAGTAGAATAAGAGAAAATGAAAACAAAAACAAATTGTAACTTATTCAAAATATTAGAATGCTTATAAAACGGGACCCTACAATCTACAAAATCATATTTAGACGGATGGGAGATAAATGTCATAGATAATTGTCCAATATCCATAATACACAAAAAGTAAAACTATTGTAAAAGTAAACAAAAATTTGTACACCTGTAAAGTATATTTAATGTTCGCGGGACCAGAAATATCGGTTCTTGAGATCCTAGGAATCGCTGAGTTGCTTTGATCCAATTTATTTCTATTGTAATGTAATAAGCATAGACTATCCCCATTATTTAGTCCCCGCTCACCGAAGATATGCTCACTAGGGACAACGGGAATACATCACAGAGTTTAAGCAGCCATCTGTGCTCTAGGAAGCTTCTAAGTTCATTATGAATAACGGGGTTAGTCTTTATAAAATATATTAAATTACAGTTTTTTAGCAATAATTTTTCTATTCCATTTTGGACACGTTGGACATCCCTTTTTGTGAATGTTCATGAAAATTATATTTAAGTATGTAAGTAGAATGTATTGTTAGAAATGTAAAGACCTTAAATTATTGGATCAGTGCGAATCAGCCATTGCCGCCGTGGTAGAAAGAGAAGTATTCTCCTTCTTAATCGGAAGACTGAGTTAACTTATCATTTTTAACTGCGATGGGTGCTCAAAGAGATTGTTTTCTTTTTGGCTCATACGTAAAGCTTATTTATACTTAGCGAACTAATTAATTCGTTTATACAAAGTTATATTTCACGGTATTCAAATATCCACCCGGCTGCGCCAAAATATGGCGCAATCGGTAGGATATTTGGTTTTCGCTCCATCTCCTAAGCTCTGCCCATCATAGCTGTAAACTTTGATTAAGAACAATTTTGAGCATTAGTCTTAAGTAAATAGTTTTAGTAAAGTTGTTTTTTATGCTTGTGTAAATCGAACAGAATGTCTTTATAGGTTTAGTGTGGATTTTAAATAAAGATTTTATTTTTAAAAAATATCTCTTAGTTTTATAACAATAATTTCTATATTATTATTTTAAGTCACTGATAAACGACTAAATAAACCTATCAATCAGTGCTAACGTAAAAAAACTGGCTAAGCGCGAGTCTCACACTCGCGCACTGAAGGTTCCAAAGTCAGATTTTAGTACAATCATAACTTTGTATTGGAAAAAGTGTTCTTTCATACACTGTCTAAATATTTAATTATATTTCACTATAATTTTAAAATTTAAACTTATTTACTGTAGGTACCTATGTAATTACTAAAACTAGATTAGGTAACTCGGGTAAAGCTGCCTATAAAATTTATTTAATTTCCTACTCAACCCACATTGATAATTAGGTCAGAGTTCAGAAATAAAGATAACCAAACCAATACACTGCATTTTGCCATACTTTATCCAATCTACGCACGTTCCTCGTAAAATGCGCTCTAAAATACTAAGATTCTTTATTGCAGTTGTTTTAAAATTGTCATATTGTGAAGAAGATGGGAAGGGTAGTTTGGTGTTTGTGTTCGACACTACAGGATCGATGTATAATGATTTGAAGCAACTTCGAGAAGGTGCTGAGATGATTTTGAAAACGGCGTTGGATGAGGGGAATGTTATTGGGGATTTTGTGTTTGTACCGTTTCATGATCCTGGTAAGTGGTATCTGTTTTATCTTTCAAGTTATCAGCGGGTCTTAAAAGGCCGCTATAACAGAATCACAATATGAATTGCAATAAATGCCGTTTTTTTTCACTCTCAGTCTATGAAAAGAGACGGCATTTAGTTCAATTTCTATTGTGATTCTGCTATAACGGCCTTTTTAACCCCGCAGTTTTTTTCATCTTCTGTTTAGGGAGTGTACACATTGCGTTTTCTGCAGCGCGTTTTTGAGCTGCGCGTTTGTATCGATACAAACGCGCGTTCGCAACGCGTATTTTTCCATACAAAAGCGAACCGGGAGGGCCTGCGCGGGGGGCTGCGCGTTCGCATCGCGTTCGAATCGCGTTTGTATCGATACAAACGCGCTGCAAAAAACGCAATGTGTACACTCCCTTAAACTAAGAGCCCTCACAGACTGCACAGTTTCTATCACAAAACACTATTACTTTCAATCTGCCGACAGTTTGGTCGGGCTGAAGATGTATGCAAGTGCACACACTACAACGATTCAGTATCGCATTCATCTTTATTAATACTGACTATGAGCCCGACCAGACTATCGGCCGATATAAAGTCTGCGGTTTGCGAGATCTCTAACGGTATTTCGTGACAATATTGCAACTCTGCAATATTGTCAGTCAGTATATCAGTGAAAATGAAAACTGAGTACCGAACATTCTATCGGAATAAACTGTGATTTTATTCCGGTAGAATGTTCGGTACCTACTCAGTTTTTCTGGATCTTTTGAATTTTTGAGTTTATCTCCATATAACACACTGTTGGCCATACGTTAATAAATATCGTTTGGCATCATATCAGAAAGTAAGATTTATAGTGATGAGCCTAATATTAAGGCCACTGATGCAAAGACTAAAAAAAACTCAATATTTCAGCGGTAGGCCCAGCCACAGTAACGCAAGACAAAGAAGTCTTCCATAGCGCCTTAGAAAAGGTCCACGTGTATGGAGGCGGTGATTGCCCCGAAAAATCTCTAGGCGGGATAAAACTTGCTCTAGAAGTGAGCAGGGAGAAATCGTATGTGTATGTGTTCACTGACGCGACGGCGGGAGACCATAGACTGGTGGGGAAGGTTCTAGATGGAGTACAGAGGAAGCAGAGTCAGGTGAGAATTGAAGTTTACTTCATCGGTGGTCTGCGGGCTTGAAAAGGTCGCTAAAGCAGTATCACAATATGAAATGAACTATAATGCCGTCTCTTTTCACTCTCAGTCAATGAAAAGAGATCGCATTTAGTTCAATTCCTATTGGGATTCTGCAATGGCGACATTTTTAAGCCCGTAGATGACCGTCCATGTTCAGCGGGGTCACAAAGGCCGTTATAGCAGAATCACAAGAGGAATTACACTATATGCCGTCTCTTTTCATAGGCTGAGAGTGACAAGAACTGCATATTGCAATTCCTATTGTGATTCTGCAATAGCGGCCTTTTTGGCCCCGCAGATCCCTTGTGTGTTTAATTGACACTTTACCTGAAAGTTACTTTACTTGGGACCTTACTCAGAGGTGCAACGAGCGCGAAGAAACGCTGGTATAGCTAAAATACCCATATTAAACACGACCTTTATTTATCTGAAGGCACCGGAAAAATCAACAAGACATCGGGGTTAATATCACGGAAACTAGAAAATTGATAAGGAATAGATTCTTATCGTAGGAAAGAAACAGCATTACACTATCCTTCTCGCTTAAACGCTGGCTTGGGAGAACTTTTGCTGCTCTGTTACCCCAGCTTAAACTAGGTCCAAAAGGCCCAGTTCTCAAAACTAAAACATCATGAGGAAACCATTTCGTTTTCTATTTTTGTTTGAGTTATGTCATCGTTCTTGCAATAATGTGGGCATACTGAGTCTGGAACTTGGAAATATGAATCTCAGAATGTATAGTGGAATACAGCGCTTAATATAGATATTATAAATATTGACACCACCCATTTAAATAAGTACCTGTATTTTATAGTTCTCACTTTAGGTATTATTGTTATCTAAAGTCTAAAGTATTATTTATTTATTGTAAAAAAATTACTATATTATTGCAGGTGGTATTCGTCCTAACGGGGCACTGCAACGATTTAGACAAGCCTTCGTTCAAAGTATACCAGCAGATCGCTGCCGCTAGCTCTGGCCAAGTGTTCAACTTGAACAAAACCAGTGTGCATAAGGTAGGTTTGCTTCATACATAACTACGGACGTACCTACAGTTCGCACAATGGATCGAGGCATTCGTGAAGTTAGCCGTTTCGCTGCGCTGTAGAAAATTTAGTATGAAAAAGCTACATTGCGCATCGAAACGGCTAACTTCACGAATGCCTAGATCCATCGCACAGATTAGGTAGAGATACCTACTACGATCCATCGTGCGTACTGTAACTACTCGTATAATGCAGTCATAGACCGGCGCGACGAATAAATAATAGTATGGTCATAGTTTGACATTATCATGCAAGCAGAGAACTTCCGTGTGTTTAACAATTTAAGAGATAGCAAAAGGTTAAGAAAATGATTTTCTAAAATATTGGTAAGTTGATAGGTTTTTACTAGTCAGCCTTTAATTGGCTTATTATTATTATACAACGATTAAAAATCGTTCTGGTTAAATCCAGATTAAAATAAAACTAGCTTAGACCAGGAGGTAGTATTAAAATAAAAACCGGTCAAGTGCGAGTCGAACTCGTACGCCGAGGGTTCCGTACCTAGCCATGGTGCCAATTAAGCTAGTCCGCTTAATTGTATGAGCGCCCATACAACTCGGAGGACTTTTAATAGGCGTCAACTATGTATGTATGGGAACACCCTTTAATTTTCAACTTTTTTAATTTTTTGGAATTTTTCCTTTATTTGTGCTATAAGACCTTGTTTTTTTCCAAATTTCGTTATTCTAGGTCAACGGGAACTACCATTTAGGTTTTTGACCCAAAACCTCTAGGGTACTTCCGGTTGACCTAGAATTGTCAAATTTGGTTACAAGCAAGGTCTTCTAGCACAAGTAAAGGAAAAATTCCGAAAAATAAAAAAAGTTGATAATTAAGGTAAGTTTTGGTACTCACAAGTTTTCACGAAAACCTAAATTTGCCTATATCTTTTTATAGTGTTGACTCCGGACCTTGATTTTTATACTCACAATAGGGACTACAGACCTTAATATATGGTATAAATTTCAACTTGCTAGCTCTACCCGTTCCTGAGATAATCGATGGTGACACACGGACAGACAGACGGACAGACGGACAGACGGACAAGAAAGTGATCTTATAAGGGTTCCTTTTTTTACCTTTTAAGGTACGGAACCCTAAAAATGCAATCTCTGATTTACAAAAATGAAATATGATCGGGACTGTATCCCCAATCTTCAGCCATTTGATCCTTTGAAAATATGATTAACAAAATTATGTGTTTACAGGTGCTAGACTTTGTGAAGAGTTCCATAAAAGGCAGAATGGTAAATCTGGGATCTAGCGTCAAGCCGGCTGGGTCAAACTACACGCAGGAGGTAACAAAATACATATCTATAACTACATACCTACATAAAATCAACGCCTCTTTCCCACAGGGGAAAGGAAGGAAGAAATGCCCGGTTAAAAGTACCTACCCTAAACAGGCGAGCTTGTATGAGAAATGTGATGAGAGTGAATGAGGCGAAAAAGGTGTGTCAATGGAAATCCGTGGTCTCTGCACCCGTGGTAACAATATCACTTTAATTATAATTGTTGTTGCTATCAAATTGTGTAGCGCTGTGGTGGCCGTGGGCCTAGTATACTAACCATAAATAGTGAATTAGTGATAGTAAATATGGCCTTAACCTGTATGGCCTCAACTTTCGACCTGAAGATCGCGGTTTCGAATCTGTGCCGTAAATCCATAAATGTATTTGAAAATGAAAAATCTTATCAAAATTTTCAATTCCAACGGACAACAAGATTTTTAACCTGACAAATATGGATTTCGTGGACGAGTTGGTAAAGGCACTCCGGCTAAAGGCGAGGATCGCTTCTATCTTTGCGGGTTCGAATCCCGTTGGAGTAGAAAATTTTGAAAAGATTTTTCATTTTCAAATGTAATGATGGTAAGTGTGGTTTAACACTATAAAAAAATTATCCATTTCGAGACCTGAGTTTTTTATTTGTCACTTGTGTTGTAGATCCCAGTAGACAGTTCCCTGGGTGAGGTGATTGTGTCGGTGTCGGGCGCGAAGCCTCAGATAACGGTGGTGGACCCGAGCGGGGAACTACTCACAGGACCACCCAAGCTGATCACCACCTTGGACTTGGCAGAAATTATGGTTAGTATACCCAAATAACACTGGAGAATACATCATCATCATCATGAGAAGCCCGACTTTGATAGTGGAAATCTATACTAATATAATAAAGCAGAAGAGTTCGTTTGTTTGTTTGAACGTGCAATCTCAGGAGCCACCACTCGGATTTGAAAAAATATTTCTGCATTTGATTGCTAAACTATTGAGGAAGGTTATAGGCTACTTTTCATCATCATCATCATCACCATAACCACTACGGGGCAGAGCCGCGAGGGCGCTGCAAGTACTTAATAACACTGAAGAATTTATTGTCATAATCATCATCAGAAGCCCGACTTTGAAAGTGAATGTCGTGGCTATGATTTAAAAGCCGGGACCGACAATTTTGCGTGCCCTGTGAAGCACTGAAGCGCTCAAGGAGGCTAAAATGATCGCTACCACCGCAATTACTTATATGAATCATAATATTTATATGATTCGTAGTTATGATTCTCTATATCTATGAAAAGAGACGGCATTTATTATAAAAAAATCATTTATGATTCAGCTAAAGTCACCTTTTAGATCCGCAGAACGGTCACTCATCCAAAATGTCACCGCTCCCAACGTCGCGTCGCTTTACTTCAACGATCTATCAAAAACGTTTTATCAAGCGTAGACTATACCTTCCTGTTGATACTGCTTTGGTCTTGTTTCCAGGTGGTGAAAGTAATGGATCCAGAACCTGGAAACTGGAGCATCACGGTCGGCAGCGATGAAGACTACTCCGTGAAGGTAATAATTTTACTTTATTTTATTTTAGGTACCTAATCTATCTGGTAAACTGGCCTCCCGCGATACAGGCTTGCCAGCTCGGCACCAGCAAACCCACTGTAACTTATATTTCTTTGGTAAATAAATTAATTTGTTTTCGTATTTATAAGGTCTCGGGTCTCTCCAACCTGACCTTCGAGCATGGATTCTCTGTGGAGGAACCTGGAAGTCTAGCTGAGACCAGCTACCGACCTTTGAAAGGTAATTTGGAAATACCTTTGACTTATCATCTTAGGTATTGCCCTTGTCTGACATTACACTGGCTCGTCACAATACGTATTCTCCTTCCATTTCCCTCTATCATCTGTCACTTCAACAATAGGCATGATGACTAATTTTCAAAATCTCTTCTATGATATTCAGAAGTATCTATTATGTCTAAAATATATCATATTTCTGTAGAAAATTAAGGTTTTTGTGCAATAAAAGTACATTTAAATTTAAATTTTCAAATTCACGCCAAAACGCTCGCCGGTGTCATGGCGTCTGTTTTTACGTCACGGATCGGTATATCAACCAGTGATGCCTACATAGTTACTATAGAAACAAAAGGATGTTTACCGAGACGAGACACAATGACAGACGCCACAGAGAAATTAATACTACGTTACAGACGCCATGACACCGGCGAGCGTTTTGGCTATCATGGCGGATTTTTGTATTTTGTAGATTTATTTTAGCAAATAAATTAGTAATCTCGACATTAATAAGAGAATAAATACATTTTTCAAAATCTTTGAATCCTATTTCATTAGATCAGATAAATATTTTGGCGATACTTGATTACTGTCATCATGCCTATTGGTTGAGAAATGCGACCTGCAGAGTCATTCTGTAGACTCACTTCGAATTCACTCAAGTGACCGAGCTCACTAAATACACTAGTAGTTCGCCCCGAACTGAGATCTCGCGCACCGTAGATGGCTTACATTTGGACTTTCTTCTGACTACCCCTATAATTTCAAGTGCTACTACTGCCGAGTATGCCTATTGCGCTAGCTCTTCATGGTAAAAAATACTAGCATGCATGCAATACAATAATGTCGTGTCTAATTTTTCATTTACTTATTTCATATTTATGAATTCTCGTCGTATTTCTAAAGTATACGTCCTAGAATGAAAATAATAACTATTTTGGAATGTACAAATTAAGACCTTTCATTTGACACCCCACTCAATATATTTGTTTATTTAACTTTTTTTACCCCAATTATTTTCATTCTTTATCAAAAATTTTTTTATCATGAAAATAAATGAAGTAGCATCTAAAATCATTGCAAACCAAACCGCAACGAAGCCACTCTCTTTTTAAGACCGACCAGTCAATGAGCTACGAAGACATCGAAACTCTATGAAACGGGAGCTCTTGCAGCTCTGGTTTCGTAGTTTTTGTTCTTTGGTCGTATTTCAAAAACTATACATCCTAGATTAAAAATAAAAACCATTTTGGAATGTACAAAATAAGCCCTTTCGTATGACACCCCACTCAATATATTTGGGTAACTTTGAAAAAAATTTACCCCCTTGGGAACCCCATATCTTTACAACCCCTTCATCGATTACGCTCATACGCTCCACAGCAAATTTCCATAGCACTACCTATTGACCTATCAAGTTTCATACAGATTGGATTAGCGGTTCGATAGTTATGCGAGAACATAAAAATGAAACATACAAACATACAAACATACAAAGCAAAATCGCCTAACTTGCCACTAAGATCTTCGCTCGCTTCGCTCGCTCGATCGACAAGAATATATTGTGAGATTCAAATTTTGAATAATAAATTTGAAATCTCACAGCGGATTCAGCTCTTCGACGTTCGAAGTGAGTTTACAGAATGACTCTGCTGTAGAGGAGAACATACAGACAGACATCCAGCGGACAAACGAAAGGATTTTTGTCCAAGCTGAAGCAGAGAACCTTCGCTCGCTAAGAAAATATTTCAGATAAATGGCTAGATACACATTGAACCAGCCATCGTCAGGTTGGGACAACATTTTATTTGGAAACCTGTGAGCCTTGACCGGACTCGAAATAACCGCTTTCTTATCTTTTCTTAAATCTCAACGTTTGTAGTATATTTGGATGATTCTGTGTGACCAGCAGGGCTAAAAAGGCCGCCATAGCAGAATCACAATAGGAATTGAACTATATGCCGGCTTTTGTCATAGACTGAGAGTGACAAGAACAGCATATATTGCAATTCCTATTTTGATTCTTCTATAGTGGCCTTATTAGCTTCGCAGAGAGAGAGATTTTTACTGTTACATTTCGTAACTCTGCATGACAATCAGTTTGGTTTTAGACCTAAGCTGTCTACTGAGAGTGCAATACTGTGTCTTAAGCATACTGTACTGATCGTGGGACACCGGTATATGCCTGCTTCCTCGACCTGTCTAAAGCGTTTGATCTGGTGGCTTACAACATACTGTGAAAGAAGCTGAGAAGCATAAACTTACCACCCGAGCTTATTAACATATTTAAATATTGGTACGAGCACCAGATCAACAGAGTACGTTGGGGGGCGCAACGTCGGAACCTTACCAGCTTGAGTGTGGGGTGAGACAGGGGGGGTTGACTTCACCCACCCTTTTTAACCTGTATTTGAACGCGCTGATCGAGGCGCTCAGCAGTCGCCATATCGGATGTCATATTGATGATGTGTGTGTAAACAATCTTAGTTATGCTGATGATATGGTGTTGCTGAGCGCGTCGGTCTGCGGTTTGAGGGAACTCATCAAAATTTGTGAGGAATACGCCTGTGGTCACGGACATAACTCAAAAAAGAGTCAGGTCATGGTCTTTGAGGCCGGTAAAAAGAGTCTGATAGACATCCCACCTGTCACTTTGAACGGTGCAGACCTAGAGAGGGTATTTTCTTTCAAATACTTAGGTCACGTGGTCACTGCCGACCTCAAGGACAATGACGACATCGAACGGGAGCGGAGGGCGCTGTCGGTGCGGGCGAATATGGTTGCCCGGAGGTTTGCGCGTAGTTCAGAGGGGGTGAAACTTACGGTGTTTCGAGCTTACTGTACCTCTCTGTACACGTGCAGCCTGTGGGCGAAGTATACGCGCGCAACGTACAGCGCCATCCGCGTCCAGTACAATAATACACTCAGGGCGGTGTTGGGGCTGCCCCGCTACTGCAGCGCATCGGGGATGTTTGCGGCGGCGCGGGTTGATTGTTTCCATGCTACTATGCGCAAGCGAGCCGCATCCCTGGTGCGCAGGTTGCGGGCCAGCTCCAACACCGTCCTGGCAATGATTGCGGCCAGGGTGGACTGCCCCTATACGAGGCACTGTTGCGAGCGACACCTGTCCAGCAACCCAATTAGTTTTTAAGTTACCTATGTGTTGTGTGTATTCTATGCCGTGTGCCTACCTACTGTACCTATGAGTTATGCTCGAAATAAACGTATGTTATTTTATTTTATTTATTTATTAGTTCGAAATATGTGGAGTGTATGTACCTATACAATCTATGCATCTTATTGCAGATGTAATAGAATTTTCAATTCACAGGAACATACAACCACATGATGGTAAGGCTCACACAGAAAGAAACGCCTGTGACCGTAGACTTCGCAGAGATACTATCTCTAAACGGGAGCACGCTCTTTGAGGTGCCTCTGAAGAATTCCGGGAGTCAGGTCTACTTGGCCGAAGCGTTTATACCACCTGATGATTTCTTTTATATTGCTGTAAGTACAGATGGAAAAAATTGGCATGGTGCGAGTCTGATCAGTTTTTATAGGTTTTTGAACTGAAACTTCTTTACGCACGCTTGACTTGGGGAGTAAGCTGGTGAATGCGTGACGAGAGCGTTACATGTAAAGTGTGATCGGGCGAGGCGAACGGAAGTTTTATATCAAACGTGGGGTCTAAAGCACACTCGTTTTTTTTTGTTTGTTCATAGCTAGTGGTGACGTAGTTTTTAGGCCGCCTGAAGGCCTCCGTCATGGCTTAACGACTTAAAAGCCGGGACCGACAATTTGAAGTGCCCGAAAGCACGGAAGCACTCAGCTGTGACTTCAAGGTGATGAATGGATGTGAGCTAAGCCACTTCCATAGTTCAGATCGATTCCCAATTTGGTATCTCCTGTTAATTCAATAAAAGTAAGTTCGTATGAGGAAGTGGCCAACTCTGGTGACGGAGTTTTTAGGCCGCCTAAAGGCCTCCGTCATGGCTTAACGACTTACGAAGCACTGAAGCGCTCAGCTCATAATACCACTTTCGGTCAACCATCCAAATTGTGATCGCGCATAACGCTGCTTAACTTTAACTGCAGAGCAAGATGGGAGAACCCATACAAGAAACGTGATGTTTTAAATAGGTAATCTACATAAACGTTGCACTCAAGATACATAAAAGATTTAAAAAAAAATTGTGATACAAAGCAAAACGTATTCTTTTTAATTATATTATTTATTTTAGATAAACGGCAGAGACGAACACGGCCAATCGCTTAGAAGAATCGGCACAACTGCTGTCCAATCTAAAGTACCAGGTTAATATGTATTATAATAGTAAATTTTATTGCCATAATATGAAGATAATCAAAAACCAAGTTACAAACATATAGCTTATTGCAATAATGTATAACTGACTATTTTTGTTGTAGATGTTCCGTATCTAACTACATCAAATAAGGTAATTTACTTAAATTATTATTTTCTGTATACCTACCTACTTACCATAAATATGTTTGGAAACGGAAGAAGTTTGAAAGTAGCGCCAGTGACAGAGAAAATGAGGAGTAATAAGTTGACGTGGTATGGGCGGGCATGTTATGCGGAGGGAAGAAAGTCATAATACAAGGAAAGTGTTGCTTTCAGAAAAGTGTTGGATATGAATGTGGAAGGATACATAGGTAGAGGATGGCCAAAGAAAAGATGGATGGATTGTGTGAGAATTGACATGCGTGTGAAAGGAGTGACTACTGAGATGACGTGTTTTTTTTATTTGAAAGCAGGTTTTTTAGCGATGGTTCTATGACATGTTTTATCAAAATCTGTTCAGTCGTTTGAAGATCATCAGCTCTTTTCTGTTTATGAAGGGATATGTCGGAGTATGTGTTTAACTGTTATTTTGTAAGCAAATGCTTATTTATTTAAAATTAGTTTTTTAAAATGTAATTTCAGATTTCAGCCCATGCCCATACGAGGGTAGTTCTAAAATGTAAGGTGGAGAGTATGGTACCTCTTACTGCTGTGTGGATTAAGGACTCACATAAGCTACAACCACAGACCACAAGCC
Source organism: Camptogramma bilineatum (assembly GCA_958496255.1). Taxonomy (NCBI): domain Eukaryota; kingdom Metazoa; phylum Arthropoda; class Insecta; order Lepidoptera; family Geometridae; genus Camptogramma; species Camptogramma bilineatum. Next base: position 10,188,910 of record OY292471.1, read on the forward strand.
TGTAAGTAGCACGCTTACTTTGACTCCACTTATAAGAAAAATGGTAAAGGAAAAAAAAAAGTCATGCAAAAGACGCAGGTGCCTAAATAGAAATTAAAAGTTTTTGAAAAAAATGTGTGTTGAAAAACTATATATAACATAAAATAAAGTCGGGGACTCTAACCCCCACTAAAAAGAGGGGTGATATACATAAGTTTGTAGTGCGTATCTGTGTCTGTGGCATCATACCTTCAATGCTCCAAAGCGGATAGACCAATTTTGATGCGGTTTTTTATTTGAAAACTATGGTGGTCGAGATGGTTCTTAGCTATAATTTATGAAGATCATCAGCTCTTTTGTAGTTGAAGAAGGAATAAAATTGTATTGCTTGTTAAGTAAGGAGTGAACCTATTAAACTAATTGAGTTTAATCTCTCTTAGGTTTAATAATAATTGGTGTTATTTTTAGACAGACGACGACCATAGAGTATGTCATAGAAGATGTGAAAGAGGAAGATGTTGGTACCTACAAATGCTTCGCAAAAAACGTCGCGGGCGCCAGCAAGGGCGTCACTAAACTGTCAATAATAGGTAAATAAATATTTTAATTGTAGAATTTCTGATTGAATTAGTAACTGATTTCCTGCCCCGAGCCCGGCGGCGCTTGGACCACATGTGCGTCATTGGTACTGAACGCGTTAAGCGGACATACCTACTCTGAAATCTAAGTGAAGTGCCTATCGTTCTGAATTTCATAATTTAAAAGATCTTTGATCATTTTGTACGCTAGAAATAGCTTTATATTATAATTAGCTTCTGCCTGCGGCTTCGGTCACCGTGGTAAAACTTGTCATAGATACTACTACTCGTGTGGTTTAAAGCTTGTCAATTTTTTTTTATTTCAGACTAACTTGAGACATACCTATTGCTATTTGTTTTTATGTCTATTTCATAAGAAATCTATCATTTTGTCTTAATTTTAGTGGAGCCGCCTCAAGTGAGCATCGAACCTGCGAACAAGACTATACAAACAGGCGATAATGTCACTATAACCTGCACAGTGCTGACTGAAGCACTTTTATTGGATTTCCAGTTATCTGAAAAGGAAGAAACAGGTCAGTGGACTTCTAAAGTGGTCATGTAAAATAATAATATAAAAAATAATGCTGGACATTTCACACAGCATCATGTAGCCTCAAGCTAAGCAGAGCTTGTGTTATGGGAACCACATGACTGATATACTACTTAAAAACATTTTTTTTTTGTAAATACATACATAATATACACAGAAAACACCCAGACCCGAGGCAAATATTTGCAGATCATACAAACATTTGTCCCGCGGCGGGGATCGAACCCGCAACCTCCTGCGCCACAAGCGGGCTTTCACCCACTGCGCCACAGATGTTTCTTGTGATTAGATGGAAATTGGCAGGTAATGAAGCGCTCGTGGCGTAGCTTGCTTAGCCGTTCTTGATAGATCGTTAAAGTTAAGCTACGTTGTGCGCGGTCACAATTTTGGATGGGTGACCGCAAGCGGCATTACGAGCTGAGCGCTTCCGTGCTTCGGAGGGCACGTTAAATTGTCGGTCCCAGTTTTTAACCGGTGAAACAGACGGATAAAAAAGTTAAAATGTTACGTTTAAATTGTTTATCTTATCGCTTACTTCCAGGTACTAAAATAGAAGTAGAGCCGAATATAGAGGGAATTTATACATTCAATAAAACTATACAAAACGCTAACGAGAAAGATGCTGGGATTTACACCTGTCTTGCAACCAATAAAGGTACCTACCTAATCTTTATGAATTGTGAAAATTCAACAGTGATATATGAATGTCGGAACGCAAGATTTTTTAAATGAAATCAAATAAAAGTAAAGCTATTTATCTCGCATTTAGGTATTTGGGAGTCTTGAAACCAAGTGTCAGCAATTTACAAAGCTTTGAACATAAATTATAAAGGTGTACCATAAAAAGTGTAAATATGACTACCGTACCGTTATAGCTTTTTCACAGTAACATGAGTTACAAAAGAATCTCTGCTTGACATACATACAATCACGCCTGTGTCCCATAATAGGGGTAGGCAGAGAACACAAATCTCCTTTTACTACGGTCCTGATACACTACTTTCGCTTCATTCACTTTTATCACATTCTTCATGCAAGCTCGTCGTTTTAAGGTACTCTTGACCAGCCCCCCAATCCTACTAGATGACTACGTCAATCATTCCGCTGCGTTTTGGTTCGATCTCATAAATGTCAGCCATATGGTGAATAGGAGAAAAGCTTTTCAAAAATGTGTTCTTCCAAAGTCCAAACCTTAGCTAAAACCTCACCACAACTGAGTCGTTTGTCATTAGTAGAATGGGAAACAGTCGAAAATCTAAGGTTTAGTTGAGGTTTTGCTTGAGGTTGATAGAAAGTTCGGTACTAGAATTGACACTGGCCTTTTTGCAATAATTTGCCAATTTAGTCCAGGCATGTGCAGTGCACCTAGGCCCCTTTATCTCTTCTTTCAAGTTATTTTATTTTGAATCTTTCAGGAGGATCTACCAACCAGTCCACGACAATATCATTCCAACCAGACCCCACCGCTCAAATCCTTGGACCGCACACCATATCCAAAACATTGCACACTATCGCACAAATTATCTGCAGAGTAGACAACACTGATGTATTGAAATGGACGCATAATGGCTTGGTATTGAAGGAAATCACTGTAAACGGGAGTCATTCAGATGTTTTGGAATTAAATGTTACTGAAGGTGGAATTTGGAAGTGTGAGGCGGAGAAAGGAAAGATGAAAGGTACAATTTTAGAAAAGATTTCAAAGATTGATGAAGACCTTAATGTTATAAGAGTATGAATATTTAGGATTTCCTTGAAGATTATTTCCAAGTAAGACTATATTTGAAAACAAGTTGACTGGCTTCTCAGCTCAGATGGTAGTAGCTCTGCGTTCTACGCTGTAGGTCATGGGTTCGATTCCCTACCAGAGCAAACATTTGTGTGATGTTTGTTCTGTGTCTGGTTGTTATAAAGTATTTATAAAATGTATGTATTTACAAAATATAAAAGTATTCAGTTAGGTATCTGGTTCCCATAGTACAAGCTTTGCTTAGTTTGAGGCCAGTTGGCGCTGTGTGAAATGTCCACCAATATTTGTTTATTTAAGTATTCAATCGGTCAATAGGAATTAAAAAATGTACATCAGTCACGTAGTTTCCATGTCGTATTCAATTACGACACCCATAGCACAAGCTCTGCTTACTTTGGGGCTACATGGCGCTGTGTGAAATGTCCAGCATTAAGTTAAAAGAAAATGTTGAAACAAGCGCTTAGTCTAGAATAGTGAATAAATAAATTTACTTTCAGCTTCAGACTCAATTCAAGTAGCATTCGTAATGAAACCCTCAGTGAGTATAACTAGCCACAAGAACATAACCGTTCTAAACGGGACGGTACAAGAATTGGTATGCGAGGTGGTCGCTAAACCACATCCGAGGATCGTGTGGCATCGGGAGACTGAGGAGTTCCTTAACCATTCTGTAAGTAACCTAACATTCAGAGATCGCAAACGATATCCTATCCTATCGAGCAATATTTATATAAGTAAATAGGTAGGTACTTGTAGGTAATATACCTATTTGTAATTTGTATTCATGTCTTCAAAAAACGGATTTACGATTTCGATGAAATTTGTGATGTGCGTGTTTACGGGGGCGAAAAATCGATCTAGCTAGGTCCCTTATCTAGAAAAGTTCGTTTTGTCCGTATTTTTATGCAAAAAGGTTTCCCCGCGCAATATGCTTCGTAATTTCTTTGATACCGCTTAGTTTAGATAGCGTAGCGGTTGAAGGGATGGATTGATTCGCCGAAGGCTGCGACTTTGAATCCCAGCTGTGAAAACGTTTTATGGTTCTTTTTTGGGTAAACCTACTGTTCTTGTTTTGTATAGAAATTACTTACTTATGTCTCTTTTTTGGAAAAAATCGTTTTCTCTATTTTCACTTGAGCAGAGTTCGGTCGCCCAGATATTTAATAAGTATATACGAATTAACCATCTAATGCCCGTGTTTAAAAAACCGTTACTCTCTTAGAAACTTTCACCTCTATTTCCCTTTAAATATGGAAACAAATGATTCGAAAATATTAAAATTTATTATTTAATATATTTTCGAATTACCTCTGGTGTTCTTACTGATTATGACATGTGATGTTTGTTATTGATTTTGACTCGAAGCGCTTTTTCAGATAACTGAGCCCAAACCAAATGTGTACAAAAGCACTCTAACATTGAACTCTTCGTCGGAGAACATAGAAGCCACATATTTCTGTTACGGAGAGAATTCTCAAGGAGTTGCGCAGGACCATGTACAAGTCAATGTTAGAAGGAAGATGCGCGTCGTAAAAGGACTGCAAGGTTGTCATTAAATACCCTTTTTCTCAAATTTACGCCTTAGCATCTTAGCTAGAGACAGCGCAAAGAGACAATCATGCCCACCCACACTTCACACGCTGAAGTTCTTCGGACATTATTGAGAATTTGAGATGGAGTAGGCATGTAGCACCTATACCATCCTCTCAGCTTCATCGGCATTATTCACAGGAAAGACATCTTCAATATCTAGATGGCGCTGTGGGAAAAATGTCTAATCAACCAAAAATGTGGGAAAAAAAATCCTCCAATATTTATTTAAATGTGTGAGGATAGAAATCTTACATTAAAGGTGAACGCACACCTATCCGCGCCGAACGCGTCGAACGAATTGTATTTTAGATTTTCTTAAAGCGGACATGGGAAGCACATAAATAAAATACACACATACATGCATACAGGTCAACAGGTCAAACACATTACCCTCCTTTTAGGCTTCGCCGCAGTCGGGTAAAAAATAATGATTGTATCTTATTTAAAATTGTATTAAATATTTCAGACATATCAGAAAATCTCTACAACTCTGTAGAACTAAATTGTCTTATTGACTCTTACCCGCCACCTCAAACAATATGGCGCCACAATGGAACTACCCTACATTCTACACAATTATCCAAGAACAACAGCACTTTATTAATAAAACGACTGGATTTTAACGATTTGGGGGTTTATTCGTGTGAAGCTGATAATGGGTATGAGAAGGTGGAGCTAAATGCAACTTTAAGTGTACATGGATTGGGTAAGTTTTGGTTTAGGGTGACTATAGGGTATAGGGATACAGGGTAGTCAGGGGTACCTACAAATACATATTTGGTACATACCCACATTTTGCAGAAGTTAGCATCCGTGACAGATTGCAAGCCCATCGCAGCTATTTGAAAGCTAACTGGTTACCTTACGATTTTTTCCTTCACCGTTTAGAGCTCGTGTTAATAATACACATAATACATTTTTCATATTAAATAATCCATTGATGTACGGTCGGGATTCGAAGCCACGACTTTCAGATCGTAAGTCAGGGCACTACCCCACTCTGCCAACACGGCTGTTGAAATAATGCATGCATTTTGACCTGAAGTTCCGAATTAAACGATTTCTATTCTATTTAAAAGCAAGCTGTATGAATTTTTTTCAGAAAGTCCTACGATTACGAAAGAGCCTTCAGAAGTTATAGCAGTCAAAGGAAAATCGACCAAAATTACATGTAGGTGAGATTCAGTATCGTACTTTTATTTAACCCCATTTACCAAATGGGTGGACCATTTGGTGCGTAGTTAATTAAGAAATGCTTATACATACCTATATCTAACACAGCCAACTGGTAAATTACCCAATGAAAAGTGTGCTGCGGGAGGCGGGGCTTGAAAACTGTGCTGAAAACAATTAAAATCCAAACGTCGAGGGAATAAAGTCGATTTTTAACTGTGCATCTCGAGTTCGAAAAGAAGTTTGTTTGAAATTTTGTACCATATTTCGAGCATATTTCCTTATTTTTAGGGTTCCGTACCTTAAAAGGTAAAAAAGGAACCCTTATAAGATCACTTTCTTGTCCGTCTGTCCGTCTGTCCGTCCGTGTGTCACCATCGATTATCTCAGGAACGGGTAGAGCTAGCAAGTTGAAATTTATACCATATACTAAGGTCTATAGTCCCTAGTGTGAGTATAAAAATCAAGGTCCTGAGTCAACACTATAAAAAGATATAGGCAAATTTAGGTTTTCGTGAAAACTTGTGAGTACCAAAACTTACCTTAATTATCAACTTTTTTTATTTTTCGGAATTTTTCCTTTACTTGTGCTGTAAGACCTTGCTTGTAACCAAAATTGACAATTCTAGGTCAACCGGAAGTACCCTAGAGGTTTTGGGTCGAAAACCTAAATGGTAGTTCCCGTTGACCTAGAATAACGAAATTTGGCAAAAAGCAAGGTCTTATAGCACAAATAAAGGGAAAATTCCAAAAAGTTAAAAAAGTTGAAAATTAAAGGGTGTTCCCATACATACATAGTTGACGCCAATTAAAATTGTCCTCCGAGTTGTATGGGCGCTCATACAATTAAGCGGACTAGCTTAATTGGCACCATGGCTAGGTACGGAACCCTTGGCGTACGAGTTCGACTCGCACTTGACCGGTTTTTTTTTTCTTATTTTGATTTACGCTAGATGGTGTGTGAATTGTTCACAAATATTATTTTCATAAGTAGGTACTTATACTTACATTTATTATATTGACTATTATCTGTGAATCTTATGTTTCAGAATAATAAAAGGCAGCCCGAAGCCTTCTATCACTTGGGAGTTCAAAAGCGAAACAGATAGTTTCGTGTTATTGAATGAGACTGATTCGGAACTTATTATTCCCGCGACAGCAGAGAAGCAGGGTTCTTACCGCTGCGTCGCAGAAAACGTCGTGGGAAGAGATATGTATAACGTCGAGCTGATCATTAACTGTAAGTTTTACTTATTTACAAATTTTACAACGCTCGTGGCTTTCTGAGACGTTCTTGGTTGTGCGTAGTCACAATTTGGATGGGTGACCGCAAGCGGCATAACGAGCTGAGCGCTTCCGTGCTTCGGAGGGCACGTTAAATTGTCGGTCCCGGCTTTTAAGTTGTTAAGCCATGACGGAGGCCTTTAGGCGGCCTTAAAACTCCGTCTCCAGAATTGGCCACTTGCTCATACGAACTTAATTACGTGCCAAGTAACGTTATATTGGAGTAACTAATCAAAACTTTACTCAGAGACGGTGAACCCTAAGGTTTTTTATTGTGTGTTATTTCAGATCCTCCCCAATTGAAATCGGAAAGCCCAGACAATATTAATATGAAAGTGGAAGGTGACAATAAAGTGGTACTACTATGTGACGTCACAGGAGTTCCACCTCCTATTGTATTCTGGACGAAAGACAACCTTCCTGTGACATTTTCTAAAAATGTGTGAGTATCAAAAAAAGTTCTCTTCATTTTGTAAGAAAAATAACACACGTGATTTAGATTTTATAATAATTATTTTTATTTTGCAAATTGCTGACCTCACATAGATACCTACATAGATTTTTCTTAAAATGATGTCCAAAATGATATCGTGTTCGTGTAAGAAAACTAAAAGAAAATCACATTTAGAACACCGAAAAGTTTGTGAAAAAAAAAATTACGCGATAAATTATTGTGTCAAGAAATACATAAATCATCATTCGTGTATTTCTTAGTAAGATATACATAAACTTATTTTTATTTATTTGTAAGAAATACATAGATCATCATTCGTGCTTCGGAGGGCAAGTTAACTTGTACCGACAAGTTAACTTGTACTTGTAACCGGCTTTTTAAGTAAGGCGACGTAAAAACTCCGTCACCTGAGTTAGCCACTAGCACAATAAAAAGTCAAAAGTCAAAAGTATTTATTGCATCATGTTATAAGTAGGTACATTTGAGATCTTATCAATTTTGTACTAGTGGCTAGAACATGAGTCCTGAAAGGACATTGCAAAATTTTTAATTAAGTAGGTACTTAACTAAGTCAGAAGGTACTTATTTTAAAATTAAAATTAACTTATTTATGTGGCTTAAAACTAAGAGGTCAGTTATCTTACAGCTAATTTGCACTTAAAAACTCTTGCAGAGAGTAAAAGCAGTTTTTAAGTAGATATTTTTTTTAAAGGTTTTCAAATTTTTGTAAACTATCCTCATTTTTAATATTACTAGGTATTTTGTTATATATTTTAATTGACATGGCATATGGAGCAGAATGGAGTAATTGAAGTTATAAACGAACTTACGAACTTACGAATATACGAACTTACGAACTCACATAAATAAATTATTGTAACATGTCTTTGCCCAGCTGTGAATTAGTAGGCACTTTTGATATAATAAATTGTTATAAACAGCGAAATAGTAATTGTTATGAATTTGACAATAATAATAAAAATGGCTAGCATAGGACCGTGAGGAGTGCCATAGAAAAGCGGAGGCCTATACCCAGCAGTGGGTGAAGTCAGGTTGCGGATGATGATGATGAATAAAAATGTTTATATTTTTTAGCCATCTTGAAGAAAACAACTTAATTATAGAAAAGGTTACGGAGTATGATTCTGGAGACTACATGTGCAACGCAAAAAACTCATTGGGAGATGTTAAAAAGAATTTTTCTATTTTGGTTTACGGTAAGAATGAGCAACTAAAAATTGTGACATCATAACTGGAAAACCTAGCCTGCAACCATAGAATAGAGAATAATACTACGTACTGCAACTTCGTTCTTAAGAGAGTTAAAAAAGCGTTGCGTTAAGCAAAGTGTCCACTGGTAATAAATCTTGTACAAGTTGACTTGCGCAAGCGACTTCCAACGTGTTAAACGCTCGCGCAAGTGGACTTTTGCAAGTTTTAGTGACTTGTCGAACTTGCGTCAATTGATTGCTGCAAGAAATTGCGAAAGTTACTTACCAGTGGACACTTTACTTTAAACCTCAACGTTGGCGAGTTTGAAAACTCGAAATTGAATTTAATGCCTACCGCCCAGCGCTCAAAATTGAACATAGCTCGATAATAAAAAAATATTTTAAAAAAACTAAAACCCGACTGCGTCAAAACTAAAAAGAAAAAAACAAGCCTGCAAAGAATTACTCACAGTCGGTACCCATTCATTTTATTACCAATCAAATCTTCCCAATGTTATGGGTCCCGACTGTGAGTAATTCTTTGCAGGCTTGTTTTTTTCTTTTTAGTTTTGACGCAGTCGGGTTTTTGTTTTTTTAAAATATTTTTTTATTTAACACTTTTTAGTTATGATAAAGTTGATTTTAAAATACCTATTCAACGATACCCCACTTGATATAGTGTGACGATTTTGATTCTTTTAATTTTGACAATATGGCGTCTGGTTGTAGCCCTGGTGAATTTTGATTACTGTCATATCTTTAGTGACACTCCCAAGGTTGAGACAAATCGATTGACGTAAGAATCATCAAAATCGGTCCACGCGTTTGGCCTCTAGAGTGCCACATAGAAACATCCATAGCGAGAATTATTATTAATCAACTTTAAACCGTTATTTTTCCTAAACTATTACTTAAAATGAAAAATGGTGAAAGAAACCTAAAGTTGATTTTGAAATACCTATTCAACGATACCCCACTTGATATAGTGTGACGATTTTGGTTTTTTTAATTTTGACAATATGGCGTCTGGTTGTGGCACTCGTGAATTTTGTTTACTTTCATGTCTTTAGTAGCACTCCCAAGGTTGAGACGAATCGATTGACGTAAGAATTATCAAAATCGGTCCACGCGTTTGGCCTCTAGAGTGCCACATAGAAACATCCAAACATACATACATAGACTGATAAACACATTACCCTTCCTTTGCTTTGCGCAGTCGGGTAAAAAGCGTCGCGTTTTAGAAGAGCTGACGTGCGAATAAATATGTATTTAGAAATTAATTTAACTTATTAAATTAATTCAACGCTTTTTTATCGGATTTTAATAAAACTCACGTGCGAACGAAGCCTTAATGGTGGCCACACACCTATCTGTTTAAGATTAAGTACCTAAGTAAGTAAAGACTTTTTTACATTCTTCATACGAAAGCTGAACATTTTTGCAGTAAAACCAGAAATAACGTCAAAAGACAAACACATAGATCTCCTAGAAGGTGATTTGGTGGAGATGCCTTGTGACGCGAAGGGTTCACCCAGACCAACAGTGACCTGGACACATGACGGGGATTTGGTCACCGATGAAAGGAGATATATCGACGAGTTTGGTATCAGGTGTGTACACTAAGTTTACTTATTTTTGTTTCATTCCATACCCCTTCGCGGCTGCCTTAACCGCCACATTTCTATGCCACAAACGCATTAAATTGCAGCCCCGGATTCACTTGCGTGAAAATGCGCGTGCGCAGGAAAATGAGCTATACTCCTAAATTCGTCTCAGTAGTCTTATTACAAATGCATATTTTCAGAATCTCACTGAATTTTCCTATAAGCTTTTCCAGTTCGTTTTTTCCAAGAGGTACTGTGTATTCCATTAGAAGTTAAAGGCCTAAACACATAAAAATGAAAAAAAAAAAAATGGCCGTCAAAAAAATGGCACTGTTTTTGACTATGTGACTGTTGTACTCTCTCAAAAGAATAGAAAACGGTAGAAATACGTTCTTGATTGTTGAAGTTAAGCAGCGTTGTGCACGGTCACAATTTGGATGGGTGACCGCAAGTGGCATTACGAGCTGAGCGCTTCCGTGCTTCGGCGGGCACGTTAGATTGTCAGTCCCGGCTTTGTCGGAGGTGGCCTAAAATCTCCGTCATCAGAGTTACACCACTTATTCATACTAACTTACTTATGTCCAAAATGTACAGTAAATAATGTTCCTATAAGCCCAGATTTGTCGCCAACTTAACTGACTTCGGGAATTACACCTGTCGAGCCGAAAACCAGTACGGAAGTGATTTGGTCACATACTCTCTGTACGTCTGGGGTAAGTTTTACAAATTATAGATTTTAATTATCTTTGATAGGATTTTTCGCCCCGTAAACCCCAAGAGATACATCGAAATCTTTAAAGCAGTTTACGAGAACTTGAATACAAAAGAATTGTAAAAATTGCTTGTTTATATTTAATAAGTAGTAAGATAAGTTAATAAGTAGTAAGATAAGGATTTTTACGAATTTTACAAACAAACACATCATATTTATATTTATAACGTCGAGGTAAATAAAATGATTTTATTACGCGAGTAAGTCCCACGGTTACGTTTGTACCATTGATTTGCCCCATTACTGGTGCAGAACTGCAGACGTAACTGGTAAGTCAGCCCGTCCCGTTAATATTTTAAAAATGTGTTCAAATCGTAAAAGTTTTACGTTTAAACGGTACATAGTTTCCCTAGACATAAATAAAATAAACTAACCACCAATTACCATGTTTGTGCATTCTATAAGCTTTACCTACTCATTTTTACTAAGTTCTCAATTTCATTTCAGTGCCTCCAACGATAAAAGGGAGCAAAGAGCTGGATATAGACGTATCAGTTGGAGATGGTGTGAGCCTGCAGTGTGATGCTGTAGGGTTTCCTATCCCCACCATCGAGTGGATATTCCAACTTAACAGATTGACGGAGAACACTACGGAATTGAGGTATGGGCTACATTGTATTGGAAGTCGAAGGTTTTACAGTAATAATTAAAATAATTCTACCTGTAGTTTTAAAGTATTTTCGTATATGTAAAGTACGTATATGTAAAGTTTCAATAGTAACAGACCCAAATTAGAACCTTGAGGCACTCTCACAAATAGGAAACCATTGTAATATTAATAGTTTAATTGTATTGCGTAATATTACTGAATCATCTTGAGTCAAGAAAATATCCAATTAATATACGTACACATATATTTTACAGTTTCAATGACGTTGGAAACCTCTACTTAGCAAACGTAAATAGAAATCACGAAGGCACATATATTTGCGTGGCGCAAAACATCAAGGGGATTGATAACAAGCTTTTCCATGTGAATGTAAATGGTAAGTCATCATTAACGATTACTTATCACAACTTTATGATGATGATGATGATCACAACTTTATGGAATAAGCCTCTACATCTACACTAAAGCCACGGTTTGATGCTTTAATATTTTATTCTTTAAAGCGAATATATCATTTGGATTTTACTTTGAGTCAAAAACTAATTAAGTGCTTAACATTTTTTAAATCGGACTTTGCTTCGGACCGTAGATACCTACTTTATGTTCTCTACCAACGTTAAGCAATAATTTAATTCTTCATTCTTTTTCCAGAATGCAATTCATTATTTCTTTTAAATTTATGAGTCTAATCTAACTAGGTAACCGCTATTTTTCTAGAGCCGCCGAAAATATTGGATGACAACTACACTGGCCCGTATCTAGCGACGAACTTAGACACTGCTTTGACTATCGCTTGTGAGGTGACAGGGAAACCTAAGCCTTATATCGTTTGGTCTAAGGACGGTGTTTACTTGCATAAGGGTATGTTGATCTTTTATTACTGAATGCCGTTGTGAACATGCATGTCGAGGTTTCTATATCTAAATTACTGTTAGAAGGGTATAGAATATTTCGTGAAATAGTAACAACAAATACATTTGTTTTTACGTTACAACCACAAACATGTTACACCAGGGATGTTGCGAATATCAGCATCAGCTTCCGCTGATAATCAGCATTATTTGAAACAGCATCCGTATTGATCGATTCTGTTAATCAATGCTGATGTTCAAGCCGTGACAGGACCTATGTCCTGTCACGATCTGTCTATGTCCTCTGTATGGAGGGGGGCTTATTGTACGTACATCCTGAAAATTGTATGGACACGGGATTTTATCGTGTAATTTACCTTATTTATCCCGTTTCGGCTATGTTACAACAGCCATGGTCGCGGGCAGACTTAAAGAAGTTTTTAAAAGATTATTGTACATCGTTTGTTTGTTTTGTAATAAAAAAGAGCAGACTTTATTTTGAAATACAACTTACCTTTAATAAAATTCGCCTATGATTAAGTTACCTTTTAAAACACCAATATATGTCTTCAAAGTCTTGTTAATGTCATGCCTATGGCTTTATTTTCAGATTCCCAATATGTTATTGGAAAAGATGGCACTTTAACTATCAATACTCCTTCGGAAGACATGAGTGGAAACTACACGTGCACCGCTAAGAACAAGTTCGGAACGGTTAACAAAACTATAACTGTCGAAGTATATTGTAAGTAACTGCTATACTCTTCGGAGCTTTCATCATCTTTACTTATTCCTTCATTTATTCTAAAGAGCAAGGGCAGATTTAGCGAGGGGGCACATGCCCCCAGACACCTACTGTGGAGATTCCATCACAGTACATATATTTGACTACCTCTGTGGTTCAGTGGGTGAAGGCCCGCCTGTGACGCATGAGGTTGCGGGTTCGATCCCCGCCGCGGGACAAATGTTAATGTTTGTATGATCTGCAAATATTTGTTTCGGGTCTGGGTGTTTTCTATGTATTTAAGTATGTACTTACAAAAAAAAATTATAAAAGTAGTATTATCAGTCATGTGGTACCCATAACACAAGCTCTGCTTAGCTTGGGGCTACATGATGCTGTGTGAAATGTCCAGCATTATTTATTTATTATAGGAAAATCAAATTATCAGAGTTGTTAAAATATACTAGTGGCTCTGTGAGCTCTAGATCTCACGAGTCTGTCTTTGCTTTGAATAGCTTAAAACAGATTAAATGTGTGATTTTGATTTGAATGTGACTTTTATGCCCGTCGGCCAGTTGTGCCCCTCCCAGAAAAAAATCCTGGATCCGCCCTTGCTAAAGAGATAATCTCCTGCTAGGTCTAACTATTTATTATAGGGAGCTTTCATGTGACATGTTTCATCGCCGTTGGACAAAATGGGTCCAGTGTTCAAGCAATGATGCAAATGATCCTTTAAGTGAAGTTGTAATGTCTTAGGTTTAAGTACCTGTAAAGTTACAAACTTTTTAAATAAATAACTACTGAAAACTTTATAAATAAATATCTTTATAACTTTATTCCTTGTTTTGTCAGCGTTGCCTACCCGAGAGCAATCAGAACAGACGTTGAGCAAAGCGACAGTGTTGGAACACACCAGTTCCCAACTTGACTGTCCGGTGCGGACCGCTAGCGGCGACACAGTGCAATGGTATAAGGTTCGATGATTCTAAACAATACTAGATGTTTTATAAATCTTCATATTAAGTATATTACATCTTTTCCCTCACAAAGTGAGGATTTTCTCTCTATATATTTTTTTTTTTCAGTTTGAACTCTATATAACTTTGTATAATGCGAAAAATCTCTCAAGTACATTCTGATTTGTACACATTTGTCCACAAATTACAAACGGACTTCTAATTTTTTAATTATATAAGTAGTGTTAAACCACACTTTGGTAAAATCTTATCAACATTTTCGATTCCGACGGGATTCGAACCCGCAATGATACAAGCGATCCTCCTTAGGCCGGAGTGCCTTGAACTCGGCCACGGAATCCATATTCGGTTGAAAATCTTGTTAAGATTTTTTTTTTGGACTTCTAATGCCAATACCGCTTAAACTAACAACATAATAACCTATTGTTGCAATAGTAAACGGACATACATTTCGTAACGCTTCGGAAATCTAAATATAAAATTTCAGAACGCAGAACTAGTGTCAACGGGTCAGCTCATACTTAGGAACGTGACGCGGCATTCAGAAGCTGCATACGCTTGTGTAGTCACTAACGCAGTTGGCTCTGCCTACTCCACCGTCGCTCTCAATGTAGAATGGCCACCAGAATTCATCAAATATGATAATGATATAGGAACAGACAAAGAAAATACAAATTATAATAACGTAATCGAGAAAGAAAATAATAGTGATAGAGAAATAGGAACTAGGAAACACAATTCAGACGATAATAGTAAGGAAGCAATACCATATTTATCAGAAGAAGCGGCTAGAAACAATGCAAATATAAATATAAACAAAAATGACACAAAGACAGTTGAAAATGCTGACGATACGAAAGCTAATATAGAAGGTATTAATGATGAGAAACAATCTGATGATGCAACAACAACCAACGCTAATGGAGATATCGATTTAACTAAAGATAAAACAAGTAAAGCTGAACAAAAATATATGGCTAAGCCTAAGAACGTAAGAAATGTTTTTGGAGTACAGAAAGATAAGTTAAAAGTGGTTGAAGTTGTAAAAGGTGACGATGCTTATTTGGATTGTCAAACTGATGCGAAGCCTCAAGCCAGGGTAAGGCTGTATTGTAGTTTACTGTCAAGTATGTTTACAATACCTACTTGACAGTAAACTACAACTGATTATAGTTGAACGTAGAGTGCTCCGCAAACTTAATGGCGGCTGAAGTGTGCAGCAGATTTGATTTTGCGCAGGTACAGTCAACGCAATAGAATAAAGTAAACTTTATCTACATAGCCCGCCTACCCCCGCCCCTCACCACCTTCACCTCCCCGCAATTACGTTGACTGTACCTGCGCAAAGTCGAATCTGCCGCGCACTTCAGCCGCCATTAAGTTTGCGGCGCACTCTATCTCTTGAATTCTTGTCAATTTGGAAGATGTCTAGAGATATTTCTAAATATTTTCTAAGTTCCTTTCAAGTGTTTAGATCTCAATAAGATTGAAATTATCAAAAGAGCCTGTGTATGTTCGGTTTGGCAATGGGGACAGTGCGACGACAAAAAGTAGCGCGTCACTGTCCCCATTGAAGCTAAAACGTAATGGGGACAACGGGAAGTTATTTTTTGACATCCCGCTGTCCCCATTGATGGGGACAAAATCATGGGGACATCGGGAATACACGTTGGTTCGTGTCGACCCCATAGGTCAAAGGTCCGGGACTCCATAGTCCCGAGATGCTAAACTTCGTAATACAAAATCCGTGCCTCCGTACCCATATTATAAATGTGAAAGTGTGTTTATTTGTTTATTTATTTGTCCTGCTTTCACGTCAAAACAGAGCGACGGATTGACGTGATTTTTTGTGTGGAGATAGTTGGAGGGCTGGAGAGTAACATAGGCTACTTTTTATCCGGGTACCACGCGAGCAAAGCCGCGGGCAGCAGCTAGTATTAATACAAAACTAAAAGTAACGAAAAATTTGTCCAAATTGAGATAAAAATCTATTGCATACTAATCTAACTTTCAGATCAAATGGCTACATAACACAAAGACCTTGCTATTCGAAGATAAGCCCCGCCTAAGACTGTTAAACGCTCAGCCTCGGAACTCGGGCACTTACAAATGCATCGCCACCAATGAACACGGCAGTGTGCATAGACTCTTCCAAGTACATGTATCAGGTAACTGAAAAATTCCAATCGTCAAAGAAAAGAGTGCAAAATTTTAGTAAAAAACCGACTTGAAGGTTATAAACAGCAATTTTCTGCACTCTCGAGGTGCATTTCTGTTCATAACTCCGAAGATCCTCGACAGATCCTCACCAAATTTTTGTGGTACCAACCGGAAATTACGAGTATACCCTTTCAAACAAAAAAAGAATTCAAATCGGTCCAGGCGTCTTCGAATAATCGGTACTTACATAAAAAAAAGAGACAATCCTCCTTTTTATTTAAATCGGCTTAAAATGATAGTCATCGAATCGAAGACTACTTATAGTGACGTTCTCAAACTGCATAGATTGGATCATTATGCTAAGGGATTCTACTCCTGTTTTCGCTATTAAAGGCTAAACGGATTTAAATTTTTGGAAACCACATAGAACCAAAAAAAGGTAATCCAAAAGCAATATGCACCAAAACTTTATAAATATCCATATAACCGCGGGTAACTACGGGGCGCATCTAAATAGTTACATTTTCTTTCAGTTCCCCCATTCATATCAGAATTCGATGTCCTGGACGTGACCCTAATGGTCGGAGTAGACGCAACCCTGGACTGCGCAGCGCGTGGTTCCCCTCAACCAAGTATTATCTGGACATTTAAGTATGTAAGCTTCTATAGATTCTTTTGTAAACCTTCATCATCCTCCATCCTCTCTCATTTTTATATCATACCTTTTTGACTCAAACACACGCTGGGCCAGCCTAGGCGAGCCTGTGCGAGTGCGAGCGAGAAGGCAAATCGATGCAAGCCGAGAGCGAGAGAGAGGCAACGCGTTGACTCGGCGAGCCTGGGCCAGCGTGGGTTTGAGCCTTTACATATTTTACTCGAAGATTTGTGATGTCGGAAGACTATCTTTGCCTACACTTATCGGGATATTGTAGTGCCTGAGACGTTGTTAACATGGAGTAGGCTTGCCCAGCACCACCCTCTTAGCTTAACCGGCCATATCCACAGGAAAGACATGGTCAATACGTGTGGGGGCTGACTAAGCCGAGGGTTTCCTCAGTCCTGAGGTTTTCCTTCATACATTTCCATCATTCTCCTTTCACTTTTTTGTTGCACTTCCTATGGTGTCGGTTCGCACCCGAGATCGAGACGAGACCGTTTTCATATAGACTGACGTTTCTCTTGTGTCACTTTTGCGCGCCCCTACAAAGCCTGTCTCTGGGCTCGAACCGCCACCTTTACAGTAATGACTCTTTTTCAGCAATACAAACTGGCGTCTCCAAGACTCCTCACTAACCACCACAAACACAACCGTGACCTCTGAAGGCAGTTTCCGATGTGACGCGACGAACAAAGCCGGTGGAGCGCACATAGTGTACAGAGTTAGTGTGGTCGCGCCCGCCGGAGTGGACGATATAGTGGCTTATTATAATGGGGAGGGAGTGTCAGTCGGCAGGAGTTATGAAGCAGCGGTGAGAAACTGTTAAATCACATCACACTATCACACTAATCCATCATAATCATCATCATCTCCTTGCCCTTATCCCACTAGGTCGGCACAACATGTTCTCCTCTTCCATTCCCTCCTATCCTCCTGTTTGTTGATAGATTCCGTGATGAAATTTTCTCCATAATAAATAAATAAATAATGCTGGACATTTCACACAGCATCATGTAGCCCCAAGCTAAGCAGAGCTTGTGTTATGGGAACCACATGACTGATATACTACTTAAATACATTTTTTTTTTTGTAAATACATACATAATATACATAGAAAACACCCAGACCCGAGACAAATATTTGCAGATCATACAAACATTTGTCTCGCGGCGGGGATCGAACCCGCAACCTCCTGCGTCACAGGCGGGCCTTCACCCACTGCGCCACAGGAGTCGTCTAATATATATAATAATCTGACTTACTAAAAATAATACTTAACTGCGACTTGCTCGAACTCCGTCTTACTTATCTTAAACTTTGTGGTACCTATGTACCTACTTACGTACTTTTATACCATGATTGATTACCTTGTTTGTATTTTCTTTAGCTAGGTGCACACATAAGAATAGCCTGCAAAGCTACCGGCAAACCGACGCCCCGAGTGCAATGGATGAGAAACGGCAAGGTGCTTACTGAAAACGATCAAGACGTCGACTACGCAGATTTGATACTTGACGTAGAGAAGTCACACAAGGGACTGTATAGTTGCGTCGTGGCTAATATAGGCGGGAGTGGAGAGAGAACTATTAAACTAGAAGTATTAGGTAAGAAATTGTTATTACAAGTAGCTCGCGGCGTTACCCGCGTAGTGCTGGTATATGGTGATGATGATGAAATAAATAAATAAATGCTAAATAAATAATGCTGGACATTTCACACAGCATCATGTAGCCCCAAGCTAAGCAGAGCTTGTGTTATGGGAACCACATGACTGATATACTACTTATATACGTTTTTTTTTTTGTAAATACATATATAATATACATAGAAAACACCCAGACCCGAGACAAATATTTGCAGATCATACAAACATTAGTCCCGCGGCGGGGATCGAACCCGCAACCTCCTGCGTCACAGGCGGGCTTTCGCCCACTGCGCCACAGAGGTCGTCAATGTATCCTATAACCTATCTATCAAACACAGTAAGAATTTTTCAAATCCGACTGGTAGTTCCTGAGATTAGCGCGTTCAAACAAATAAACACTACAGCTTTATTATATTGGTATAGATATAGATTATAGTAGCGCCCTCGCGGCGTCGCATCCGTAGTGATGGATGGTATATGGTGATGATGATGAAAAGTTGCCTATAACCTTACCTTCGAAATGTATGACTTACCATTTGAACGCGACCTCTTCTCACGTAAGAACGTATGGGAAAATGTGGGAATACAATGTACCAATATGTATTTGAACATTCCTCTGACTACCTCCTTAGACATCTTCAAAGGATTATGCCTAAAACTGCCCCCTGATTATCTATCTTTGATAGCGACCAAAATCCGTCTCAAAATGTCAAATATGACAGTTTAGTGACGCAAGAAGCTCACTCTTAGCTCAAAGAAACCGAATGCGACAAAAGATGCCTACGCGAGAGATTTGACATTTTAAGACCAACAATAATTTGAGGTTTGAGACAAGTTTAGTCTAACTTGTCTCAAACCTCAAGCGTTTACCTCCAACCTCAATGACGGGCTGATTGTCTAACTGTTAGACAATCAGCCCGCTGATTGTAATGTCTACCGCGTCTTAGAGATGCAGTCATGATCATATTTCATTTTCAACTTGAGTTGGATTCAACGTTCTTTTTTTTTTCAGAGCCACCAAAAATAATTCAAAGCTTATTCCAAACATATTCTACTCTTGAAGTGCTATCAGGCCAGGCTTACTACCTCCATTGTCATCCCATAGGCAACCCATTGCCAGAGATATACTGGTTTAAAGATGGACTACCGTTGAAACTCTTTGACGATACCATGGTGTCGATGGACTATGGTGAAACTATAGCGGTGAAGAGCGCTACTGTTGAACAGATGGGCAATTATGTGTGTGTCGCGAGGAATTCTGTGGGGAATGATAGTATTTCTTATAATATTGAAGTGCTGGGTAAGTTTATGTCTTACGTATGTTTCTATTGTATTGTTACTAGGGATTCCAATCCCGCAAAGCGGGATCCCGCAATCCCGCGGGATCCCGCAGCTTTTATTGATCTGCTGGATCCCGCACCTTCAAAGCGCGGATCCGCGGATCCCGCAAATTAAAACTTTCGCGTAAATCGCGAGTAGCACGAGCGCGAAGTTGCCGTTCCGCACTTTTCTTTTTAAAATTTTTGATTTTAATCGGTGTTAAAACCGACGAATACAAGCTTATAGATTTTCGACCCCACGCGTATGGATTCCGTGGCCGAGTTGGGTTAAGGCACTCCGGCTCTAGGAGGATCGCTTGTATCAATGCGGGTTCGAGTCCCGTCGGAATCTAAAATGTTGATAGACTTTCAATTTTCGATGATATAAGTTTTTAGTTAACCAGAGTTTTCAGTGCATCTGTCTGTTGCATCATAGCTACTGATCGGATGAACCGATTTTGATGCGGTTTTTTTGGGTTCTTACCTGTTTTATTTGTGTCGGGAATTTCATTAAATTTTTAATTTATTATCATTTAAATTGAAGCCTTAGGTTAGTGGGACTATATTAATCTAGCCATGTATTTTAATGTGAATATTTAAAATGTCGTAGCCTCAAGTTAATAAGTGCTTGGAGTTTTCTTATTTTGATATAAATATTTAGTTTAGACTGTAAATACTTCATTTATACTCTAAACTTTAGAGTATAAATGAACTCCATTCTAGCATTGTTTTTTTACCAACCACTGTAACCCATGCTTCGCAAATAAAGTTATCTGAATCTGAAAAAATCTAGAGAAAACAATTATTTCAATGAGGAAGACTCACGATTTTAGTTGAGTATGCAGATTTGTAGATACAAAAAAAACAAAAAATACTGTGTTTTTGGTTTTTTAATCGGATCAAAAATGACTGAGTTACAGAGATTTTAATGCACCAATCTAAAAAACGCTCGCGAGAAGGCCGCGACTGGCTGTGACGTCACCAGGCGCCCGCGGCTCGCTCCACTAGTACAAAATCCCTAGTTATTTTCAAACTAATTTCCGCCCGCGGCATCGCTCGCATGGCACCTGGATAAAAAGTAGCCTATGTCCTATTCCCGCTCATTACCTAACTATATTTTAAATTTCAGCCAAATCGGTTCAGTAGTTGTCGAGTTATAGAGGAACAAACATACATCCAAACATCCAAACTTTCGAGGTCATTCACGTTTTTTGTTAAGTAAGTACTTATGCAGATTTGTAGATTTAAAAAAGTTATAAATAATTTCATTTTATTTTTAAATATGATTACGACTGTATTCCCAAGGCACAGTAGACATAATATTCTATCAGATCTTTTAGGAATTTTTAGATCCGTTGAAAAAGTCTAAGCGGGTAGTCAGAGGTAGAGAAGCAGTTGGCCAAGTGCGCTAGTGCCTCGACTTTCAATCCGAAGGTTGTGGGTTGAAACCCAGCCGTGCATCAATGGATTTTTCGTTTCGAAAAATGTATAAGTAGGTACCTAAGTAGGTATGCGCTTTAACACGAGCTCTAAACGGTGAAGGAAAATATTGTGAAAGTGTGATAGTGTGATTTGAAAACCAAGTTTAGGTAGGTAGGTATGTGATTATTTTGACTCGTACATACAAATTATTAATTTTAGGTATTACGATTAAAAGTATGTATAAAAAATACCTATTCACTAAAAAGTTTAAAGGCGAAAATTATTTTTAAGTAGGTACCTACCTAGGTAAGTAGTAGGTAGGTAGGTACCTACTTAAAAATAATTTATGTAGGTAATAATTTAAGTAGGTAGGTAAATAATTTAGGTAGGTAAAGTTAATATTAGTGTGATTCGACTCCTGATTGTTAGTTTTGTTATTGTTTTCGGTAAGTACCGGTACCTACCTCAAATACCTATTCAGTAAAAAGTTTAACGGCGAAAATTATTTTTAAGTAGGTACCTACCTACCTACTTACTACTTACCTACTACCTACTTAAAAATAATTTTCGACTTTAAACTTTTTACTGAATAGGTATTTTAGGTACGTACCGGTATTATTTTTAAGTAGGTACCTACCTACCTACTTACTACTTACCTAGGTAAGTAGTAAGTAGGTAGTACTACTTACTACTTGATGATTTTTTGGCTAGTAAGTTTTAATGTGACATTTTACTGTGTTGACATTTAAAATAATATTTATATTTTGACATACCTAATAAATTGACATGATGTGCTTATAAATCATCGACATATTTCTTCAAGTCATAAATAATTTAATATACCTATAATTTTTTTTTTTTTTTGTTGTTTTCACGAGCTTGATTTTATTTTGTAAAGTATTATTGTTTGGAATTTAATAATGTTATTGTATTTAATTGAAATTTGAAATTTAATAATGTATGGATTTATTTATGTTCTAGATTAAGTTATATTATGTTATGTAATAGATTAAGTTCAGTTCAAACACAATTGTATTGTTACTACACACATTCGCGCGCCGCTATCATAGAACACTAGCTTCCGCCCACGACTTCGCTCGCGTGGTATCCGGAAAAAAGTATCCTATGTCCTATTCCCGGTCATTATCTATCTATATTTTAAATTTCAGCCAAATCGGTTCTGTGGTTGTCGAGTTACCTACAGAGGAACAAACATACATCCAAACATCCATCCATCCATCCAAACATCCATGCAAACATCCAACCTTTCGCATTTTAATATTAGTGTGATTCGACTCCTGATTGTTAGTTTTGTTTGTTATTGTTTTCGGTAAGTACCGGTACCTACCTAAAATACCTATTCAGTAAAAAGTTTAAAGGCGAAAATTATTTTTAAGTAGGTACCTACCTACCTACTTACTACTTACCTAGGTAGGTACCTACTTAAAAATAATTTTCGCCTTTAAACTTTTTAGTGAATCTAGGTATTTTTTTATACATACTTTTAATCGTAATACCTAATTAATAATTTGTATGTACGAGTCAAAATAATCACATACCTACCTACCTAAACTTGGTTTTCAAATCACACTATCACACTTTCACATCACACTAATCTAATCATACTATCACACTAATATTATAAATGCGAAAGTTTGGATGTTTGGATGGATGATGTTTGTTCCTCTATAACTCAACAACCACTAAACCAATTTGGTTGAAATTTTAAATATAGATAGATAATGACCAGGAATAGGACATAGGCTACTTTTTATCTTTGTACCACGCGAACAAAGCCGCGGGCGGAAGCTAGTTTGTAATTAACTAGCGATTTTGTACTAGTAGACCGAGCCGCGGGCGCCCGGTGACGTCTGACGCAGAGCGAAGCTCCGAGCGCGCGTTTTGAAATGGCCGAAAAGAAAACTTGAATAACTTCGTCATTTATTGATGGATTTTAATTATTTAAAAAACAGAATGCTCAGAATGCTAAAGAGTATACGCCCTCATACTTAGAAACCCAATATTTCGTTTAGTGATTGATCCTCATTGGGTATCTGTTTCAGTGCCTCCTCCAAAACCTAAAGAGTCTTCAAAGTCAGTGAACGTGCGTTCAGGAAAGTCACTGTCCCTGACGTGTCCCGTCGACGGAGCGACGACGCCGACCGTCGCGTGGATCAAACATCCATACACGGAGATCGAAGCTAACAGTAGGATAGCATTGATCAATGATAATGTTACTTTGGTAAGGACAGAGGCAAACCAAAGCCGATGAGACCGTGTAGTATAGTGTTGTGCAAACTTTATGGCGGCTAAAGTGCGGCTGATTCGATAGGTACCTAGCTCATAAGAAGACTTTTAAGAAATTGTCTTGATCGACGGCGTGTAATTAAATAAAAAGTATAATATTTGTTTCAGTCAATGATCTTCTATATTAAACTAAGGTAGATGTGTTGTACTCCGCTCTGCGTGGCGAACAAAAGTCAAGCTAATTAGCTTGAGTCAACTCAGTGACACTGTGTGTTGCTCCGATGTTACACGCATTTAAACGCAGCACGCACATAATTTATCTCTTTCTGACAACGGGGTTTTATATATCTCTGCTATCTTTTAGTTTTCTTGATTGAAATTAAACAAGCCTGCGTATATTCTACCTAAGTAGCATAACATTATTTCGCCACGTTTTAGAGCTTTTTACTATGATTATAACGTCGCTATTTGTAATACCTATCTCATTTGTTTCAGTTGATAAACCACACGCAAGTATCCGACAGCGGGAACTACTCGTGTATAATGCTGAACAAGGCCGGCACCACCGAAGCTATCTTCACCGTTAGTATCGTGAAGCCGCCGTCCATCGCCGGCGATGTCTCCGTGGAGGAACATGTGGTTCCTCTGTGGAGGAGCGTTGTACTCAAATGTGAGGCGGACGGACATCCCTTACCGAGTATCAATTGGCTCAAGGTAATGTTGACCTTCCACTGTAAAGCTAAATTGCAATTAAACTCAAACTCAAAATAACTTTATTTGTTAACTTAAAGCCTTTGGCCTCTAGCCAAGTGGCATCAATCTTTTCTATTCTACAATTCGCTTCGCTATCGCCGAAGTTTCATTGGTGGAAGACCACGTGACCTTACGTTCGACCTTGGTTCGACCAATGAAAACCTCACGTTCGAGTGTTAGCGAAGTTAGAAATCGAATCGCTTCATAGCGAAGGCCGATTGGCTAGGCCCTCTTGTGTACTTCATATTAGATTTCATGGATATCTTGTACGACAGACGAGTGTAAGACCTCATGTTTTTTGAGAAATTTTATCTGAATGTATCGACTAATCACTAGTGGAATAAAATAGCGAGTGTTTATTTTTTGAATTTCTAGCTGGTTCTTCCCGTGATTCTTGGTAATTCCCGGGTAAAGCAAGCGAGTTTTAGAAAATCTTTGAATGCAGTTATGTTTCTTTTTATAAATAAAGAAATATTTCCTTTAAGTAAAATACTCTATCTTGGATTTAAAGTAGTTTTCCTCCAGGACCCACTCATTCTTCAACCCTGTATTAAAACAATTTTGTATTCAGGACACTCAGAAGCTAAGCGAGACGTTGTCGAACGTGCACCGTGTGCTCGGCAACAGTCTGCTAGCGTTGTGGCGTGTGACGTCACGCGACGCCGGGCAGTACATCTGCGTTGTGGAGAACGAGGCCGGCACCGCGCATCGACGTTACAACGTCGCTGTCAGTGGTACGTTCTAATAAAACTTGCGTTGTGGCACGTGACGTCACGCGACGCCGGGCAGTACATCTGCGTTGTGGAGAAACGTTGTGTGACCAATGGAATTGCATAAAATCTCAGGGCCCAAATTCTTCTATTTTATAACGTCAATCATTCAAATATCATTGCCGCTGCGTTTTGTTTCGTTCTCCAAAATGACAGTGATTTGCAAAACCTCATTGGTAATTTGTTTGAAAACGTCATCACAACCGAGTTACCTGACCTCATTGGTCATTAGTAGATTATGAAACAAAACGAAATGGTTGGTTGATCTGTTGCCATCTCATTTAATTGACATAAGAGTGACAGGGATAAATTCCCGTCTCTGTGTATTTCTATATCACTCTAATATTAAAAATGCGAAAGATTGGATGGATGGATGTATGTTTGTTCCTCTATAACTCGACAATCACTGAACCGATTTGGCTGAAATTTAAATATAGATAGATAATGACCGGGAATAGGACATAGGCTACTTTTTATCCGGGTACCACGCAAGCGAAGCCGCGGGCGGAAGCTAGCCCTTTATGTAAAATTGTTGGCCTTATACTAACTTTTCAGTGCCCGGTAAATGGAGTGTGTGGAGTGAGTGGTCGCTGTGTAACGCGACCTGCGGCATCGGACAACAATTAAAGTCTCGTTCTTGCCACTACATCGATGAACAAAACAATATTATTGGTAAGCACTTCATATTTTAAATTGTATAGCCGCTAAGTTGCCGATTATATCACTCAACACAGTGCAACAATTGCTGCAATCTTGCAATGTAGCCCGGCGATATTGCCAACATATTTCATATTAGTCACAAGTATTCAATGTCTAGCCGGCTAGATTGCAATTGTAATCAAATCTACAACCTACACTACAGATACTAGTAACTCAGCTGTGAGGTCAGTTAAGGTTTGACGCTGTCAGCGTCTTTTCATACGTCCCGGTTGCCGGGTAGCCGATTGGCGGCGAAGTGTATGGGCATGTACGGTAGCTTTCACTCGTACCGGCGTAATTTGCTTACAAATGCCGCTGTGTATGCGGCACCGGCTACCCGGAAACCGTGTCGTGTGAAAAGGCACTTAATCATTTTGGATAGACGAAAAGCTAAGTTTCGTTACAGATAAAAGCACTAGGCCAGACAAGATAGTTGTGGATGAGTCTGCGTGCAAGGGGTCACCTTATGAGCGGAGGAAATGTCAGATGCCTCCATGCGAAGTAAGTTTATACTAAACATAGCTAACCTAGCGAACTTCGTACCGCCTCAGAACTTGAGGTATCATCAAAAAATCCGTTGCATTCAAAATGTGTAAGAAAAAATTAGAAATAAAGTCGGTTTTATTTTTATTTTAACTTAGCCACTGGTAAGGGGGCGTCCATTAATTACGTGAGGTGATTTTTGCGATTTCTCGACCCAACCCTGCAGGTTTCTTTATTGTTATTTTAATCTTTATATTATTACTTACTATTATTTATGTTATAATTGTGTAGATATTTAATTAATTATTAATTTTTGTGTTTATTGACATTGTGTGTGTGTATTCTGGATCCTTGTTATCTGAATAAATAATTTGAATTGAATTGAATTACTATGCCACACTTCAATATCAATAAACTTCTGTCTATTTTTTAATATAGTGTGAGATTTTTTTTAAACTTTTGAATATTTAAGTATATTTTGATATCTGTCTGTGTGTGTATTGAGTGTGATATGTTGTTAACAGGAGGAAGGCGGTGGGTTGTGGCTAGGTTGGTCTCGCTGGCAACTATGTTCCGCGACCTGCGGCGAGGGGACGCAGGCTCGCACCAGGAAATGTACCAACAAGCTCTGCGAAGGGGACAATGTACAGGTATACCTACATATTTTACAATATTAACCTTACAGTTTTTTTTTCCTTCATTATTTTGGCTTTGCATGGCTTGTGCATTCAGCCACTGTCAAGTAATTAATAAACGTCAAGTTAACAGATAAATAAGATATATAAATACATATTACAATACATAAAAATAATATCCCACCCCTCCCCTTGCGCCTCAGTAAAGATGTGGGGCTTTACTGAAACATCAACACGGACTTTTTGAGAGAACTCGAAAAGCAATGCTATCCAATTTTATTTCACTTGCCCACACTTATACACATTCACAAACACTTAACGGTTAATAATCCACCATTATTTATAACACATTAACATTCGAAGAAACACAAGTTTTGGAAAATAAAACAAAAACGAAACATGACTTCTCAAATTCCCGCCAAAAAGCCAACCTCACAGTTAAGCTACATTAGGTAGCATTAGAGTTAGGCACATTGGGTACTATAAAAAGTAACTAGGTTTAGTTCGCGTAATGTAAAAAGAACGCTGAAAGAAAGGGGGAGTGTATTTGTCTCATGTTTGCGAATAGGTAAGTAAACCCATGCGCAAACATGAGACAAAACACACCCCCTTCATTTTCTTCCAGTGTTCTTTTTACATGACGCGATCTGTACTACAAAACAGTAAAAAAAAAATGTAGCGCTTCAAAAGCTCTATTGAATGCACAGTGTGCAGAAATATCCCATTCTTAAATAAAAGTCTATTAATTCTAAAGTTTTTTCTAAACAATGCAGATTCGAAAATGTCCTGATCTACCGAAATGCAGCTCCACCGAAGACAACTTTGGAAACGATGTTTATAGCAGGGAAGGTTCTAAAGAAGTAAGTAAACTAATTTTAACATAGTTAATTGATTTTTAACAGTTGTGACTTTGCGGAAGTCCATGTTCAGATTTTTTTTTTTTTTTTTTTTTTTTAATTCCAAAATATCTAGTACTCCTCCGCTAATCTATACCAAAAAAGATTCATCAACCTTTTGCACGCTAAAGCCACCCAACCACCCACTTTCCACAGCCTAGCCTTACTATGCCAGGCTAGTCAGGGCAAATCCGGGAGCAGCACCAGCGCGAAAACAAAAACAAAAACTTTGATGAATCTTTTTTGGTATAGATTAGCAGAGGAGTACCTACCTACTAGATATTTTGGAATTTTCAAAAAAATCTAATTTTAATTTTATCTAATCTAATTTTCATTCCTAGATAAGTGAGTGATGGTGATGATAATACTGTTGTTTACCGAAAGCCTAGTTCGAACTCTCGACGAAAAAGAGGGTTGTTATAAGTTTGTAGTGTGTATAAAGATTTCTACTTGTCAGAAATTGGAAAGACATGTTCAATGCGTGTGGGGCTGACTAAGCCGCGTATGTAGGTAGGTACAGTATAAACATAACATTAAGATCGTACATAACTAAAGACTAATTCAATGTTTTTAATAACAGAACGCCTACACACCGGAGGCGGTGTTTGAGAAGGAGCCAGAAATAGTTAATTCACTATATTCGTCTGACGTTGAAGAATTTTATACTGTTGGAGGTGAGTTACAACACCTAATAATTATATTTCTGTTTACCTTTTTATGTATTTTGTGAACATCTACACTTGCATTGCAACAAATAAATGTATTTTCTTTCTTTCTTTCTTTAGTTATTAAACTATATGCAAATGCCATTCAAAGCACAAAATTGTTTTCAATTGCCACAAAATAATTGAACACACAACAACTAAACGAGCGAAGCTGTGAGCTGAAACTATTTTGAAATAACCTAATCTAAATGTGAATACAAAAAAGCTAAAGATAGTGGTTCGCGCCCGAGACCGAGACCAGGGGCTCGATTCCGGTACCGAACTTTTTATCAACCTCAACCAAAACCTCAACTAAAGCGACTGTTTCCATGACTACTAATAACAAACGACTCAGTTGTGGTGAGGTTTTGAACTTTGGCAGTACAAATTTTTGAAAAGCTATTCTACTATTTCACCAAATGGCTGACATTTAAGAGTTCGAACCAAAACCAAAGCGGTTGTCATTTAATAGAATACAGGCCCAGCGGTGTTATAATCATAATAATCATAATCATAATCATAATATATTTATTGCGAATTAAAGGTAGGTAAATAGATGACAGTTAAAAAATGTAGGTACAGGCCTTAATTCTGTTTCTCAGCATGCAAAAAAATAGTACTTAATAAAAATGGAAGTCACTTCTTAATAAATTAATAAATCATGTCATGACTATGTACAATACAGCAAAATAATAGAGAAGTTAAAAGGGCCGTTATAGCCGAATCACAATAGGAATTGAACTATTTGCTGTCTCTCTTCATAGACTGACAGTGACAAGAACGGCATATACTTATTGCAATTCCTATGATATAGCGGCCTTTTTGGCCTCGCAGAGACCGAAACAGGAGACTGTTGTCATACAAACTGACGGTTCTCTGTCTTGTGTCCCTTTCGCGCGCCCCTACAAAGCCTGTCTCATATGTCAAAATCAAAATCAAATATCATTTATTCAGTAGGACCGTTATGACCACTTTGTAACGTTTTAAGAGCTAGGTGATTCTACTCCAGTTCTTTCGCGACCAACACCGTGAAGAATCAGGGCAACAAACACGGTATGGGGCTTAGATTTCTTTTCGGTGATCCATCCGCTTAAATCTAAATAGTCAAGCTCTAGTGTGGAGCCAGTCGAACAATGTGAGTCTCGTCAAAGTCGTCAAAAGAAAAAAAAAAGAGGAATAATACCTCAACAAAATGTTCATTAGCTTTAGTGCTTGTAACTAAACTTCCAGGTTCGAAACCCTCTGAAGTGGTGTACGATGTGAATGTGACGAGCAATCTCGATGGAAGTGACGCGGGATCCTGCACTCCTGGCTTCAGACCCTCGGAGGACGATGGTGCTTGCGAAGGTAAGGCAAGGTTTCATACGATTTTATAGTGATAATCCACACTTGGTTTTAATATCATTGAAAAACAAGCAAGATTTTATTGCCTTAGCATGAAGAGAGGTGTTACTGTAATTACCCTAATATAATAATATTTAATTAAATAAGTATTACTGGATATTTCACACAGCGCCATCTAGCCCCAAACTAAGCAAAGCTTGTACTATGGGAACCAGATGAGTAATTGATAGAATACTTATAAATTTTTTAGAGGAAATATTTTTGTAAATACATACTTATTAGTAGATTGTTGCACGAGGGTTGAAAGTAACCTATTGCGGCACGAGATGGTTTGGCGCCTGAGCGTAGCGAGGGCGCTAATAGTTCGAGTGCCGTAATAGGTATTTAACCCGAGGTAAACACTCTGCTTTTCATTTCGAATATTAGGAAAGTAAATAAAAACCTGATTAGCTCATTTTATAAAAATCTCTGTTCTCGATCGACAAAACAGATAAAAATTGAATTGGTGCTTTAAAAAAAATACTGGTTGGTAGCTTGCCACTGAAAAAAAAAACAAAAATGGCGCCCACCTTTTTTTTTCAGCCAGTATTTTTTGTCATTGAAGATGGTAAATATTTCAAGCTCAAAATCTTGTTTAAATAATAATAATTTAGTGAAAAGTAATTATTAATAACAATACTCATGTAATAAATTGTTGAAAATATTTTTTACAGCAATTCTCAATAAAAAGGTAAAATAGAAATGTCAAATATTACTTTTGCTGTGTAAAAAGTTTCAACATGACTCAATAGAAATGTCAAAATAGAATGATTTTTTTTAATTTGACAGCAGGGAAAATTGCTTCCCAGGGCGGAAAAGTGCTACTTTCATCCCTCTGTTCAGGTAACTTCAAGCGTACTTTCCGTGTATGAGAAATGAAAAATACTTTATAACATCCAGACACAGAACAAACATCTACGTTTATCACATAAATTTTTGTCCTGGATGGGAATCGAACCCACGACCTACAGCGCAGAAGGCAGAGCTACTACCAACTGTGCTAAGACTTTATAACCTGTAACTAGGGAGTTATCAATAAATTCTTTGTGTTTGTAATATTTGTATTATTACAACTACCTTAATCTAATTGTGTGACAATAAAGCTTTTTTTCATTTCCTTTCCATTTCAATGATTGTTGATGGTGGTTTTATTCCAGACATAGACGAGTGCGAGCTGGTGCACAACCACTGTCACTCGACGCAGGTGTGCGAGAACTCGCACGGAGGGTACCGCTGCTTCTGTACTGACGGATATACTTCCCTCGGCGTAGGACAACGGTGCATGGGTCAGTTTATCCTATCCTATCCTATACGCCTGGGACTGAACATGCTCCAACTCCGGTTATTTTTATTAAAATCATAAATTGTATCAAAACTAAGTAAGTATATCAAACGATTGACGTGTCAAAGTGGTCAACCTGCATGATCTTATTGAATAAATAATCTCGAGTTTTGAGTTTTATCCTATTCTATTAAACGAGCAATATTTGTTTGTTTATTTGTACTCTCGAAAACGGCTCTAATGATTTCGATGAAGTTTGCGGTACGGCGGTTTAAGGGGGCGAAGAATCGATCTAGCTAGGTCTCATATCTGGGAAAATTCGTTTTCTCGGCATTTTCACTCAAAAAGATTTACCAGTGCAATGTGATTCGAAATGTCACAAAATTTGTTGAAACCAAAGTGGCCGAGTGGAGTGGGTGTCCGCCTTTTAGCCGAAGGCTTCGAGTTCGAATCTCAGCCAGTAAAAGTTTGTTTTTGTAAGTTTTTTTTTCTTTTTCTTTTTTAAAATTTCTCTATTTGCACCCGAGCATAGCTCGGTCGCCCAGATATTTACAATAATATAGCATCGGCTAAAATGGCCGTTATAGCAAAATCATACTGTGAATTGCACTAATGCCAGTAGTAGCAGCCGTGGTGCTGCTGGAGATGTAACATTTCTGATTTGTGTTGTAGGTATGTATCGTAGTGGCGAAAATAAAACTTCTTTTGCTGGTTTTCAGTGGCGCCGAAACCTGGCTGCTTAGATAGATACAGTAGGGCCTCGTTAATCCGGAGAGGCAAAAACAAGACCCTTTGCGGATTATCGAGGAGTCCGGATTATAGTAGATATGCAATCGCCATTGTTGCAAAAACCACGTAAACAAAGCATCTTCTAACACGGGATTTTCCGATTTATTCAGTATTTTTCGTACACCGGGACCACGTTCTGTTATGTTAATCTTTAAGATTTTGTCTTCATGATTGTTGTTAGCGAGCGCGCTAAATTGACACTGTAGATGGAAGGCAATAAACAAAAGTCTGAAGACGGGTTGGCTCATGGCAGCCCGTTGCCGGCCGGATTACAGCGATCACCGAACAAGCGGGAGTCCGGATTAACGAGGCCCTACTGTACCTACTTACTTATGCTATACTATTTAAAGTAATATTATATTGTATTTGCAGATGTAAACGAGTGTTCGCTAGACACGTCGGGCTGTGAGTTCGCGTGCGTGAACACCGCGGGTGGATATGTATGCGCATGTCCTGCGCACATGCGCTTGCATCCAGACAAACATCACTGCTACACAGGTGAGGAATCAATACCAAAATAATATAGGGATGTTTACTTTAGATGTTTATATTTATTTCGAGATACAATAATTGGCAAATAACGATGATACCCGCAGTAGTTATTATAACAGAGCCTTTAGCACGAGTATGCACAAAGTCTACTATTCGATCCGTGACTGTAGTTTAATCTCTCAAATGTATTGGGATTTTAGTTCAGTCAAGTTACCACTAGAGGCGCTGCACCGGAATCCCATACATTTGAGAGCCTTTACTACAGTCACGGATCGAATAGTAAACTTGTGCATACTGGCGATCGAGGCACTGAGTCGCAGACACGGAATAATAATATGGAGGGGGAGGCCTTGCCCAACTGTGGGACACTCATAGCTGACAATACGTAGAGGAGATACGTAGAAGAACTCGGGTCACCGACATAACAAAACGGATTAGCGCATTGAAGTGGCAATGGGCAGGCCATATAGCACGCAGAATAGATGGCCGATAAGTTCTCGAGTGGAGGCCACGGACCGGCAAGCGCAGTGTTGTGTGCCGTCCACCGACAAGATGGACAGACGACCTTGTTAAAAATGCAGGCCGCTTCCAACTGCAACACATGGAAATTTTTGAGGGAGGCCTATGTCCAACAGTGGACGTCCAACGGCTAAGATGATGATGATATACAATCTGTACCTATATTCTACTAATAGAAAGTTTCAAGTGAGTAAGTATATTTAATAGTTTTCAAATAATAAGAAAATATTGTTTCGATTTGTTTCAGTGTCACCTACTTACAGGATGTCGTATGAAGCTTTAGATACCAGAGAGCTCCTCAGCGCTTCAATAGAACACCCCGCGAGGTACAAACACATCAGAAATGCTTAGATCTTCACTATAATAGAGCAATTTGTACATAAAATACATATTTAGACTCGCTCACTCAAGCGTGAATCTCGTCTCAAACTTTTAAGTGCACCGCATCAAGCGCGGAAAAGCTATGATGAGCGGGATAGTGAATTTATACTCTTCACATGAGAGAGAGGGACAGCTCAATAGACACATCGATGTAACAAAAAAGTTTTTACCCTATTACAAATTAAAACGAACAAAGTGAAGAAACTATTTAAAAGGCTTAAAATCATTAATTTCATAATTGACTCAGAACTATTGTAATCGCTAAATAGTCGTCAAAGGTGGCCGCACACCCATCCGTGCCGAACGAAACGAATTTTAGAATTGTTTAAATGAAATCGTATGAAACCTCTCACACCTGCCCGCGTCGTTTCCCTCCGATTCGACCGAATCCGGCAGTACTGCGAAAATTCGGCACTGATAGGTGTGCGCTCAGCCTATGTGATATTTTTCAAAAATATTGTCATCACTCAATTTCTTTAGAGAACCGTAAAACAAACCATTTTAAGGGCGCACTTGAATAAGGGCCGTAGATGTAAAAACCATTTTAAATTTTAAATTTTATTTATAAAATCTACATAATTGTTTACAATAAAGATTATAAAACGTAACTATAGTGTATTTACTATAATTTTAAGTACAAATTAAAGCAACATAATCTCTAAAGAAGATTATATAAGCGACATTCTAATGGCAGTTTCGCTGGCTACTACTACTAATGCGTGATCAATTAGATGGTTTTAAACGAAGCTGATAATTAATACCTAATTCTTCATTTTAATATTTTAGTTATTCTAAAGTTAAGATATTTAAAATTAACATTTTCATCATTAAAGTTAATTCTGCCTAATGCTTTACAAAGATTGTCTGGACCTATGACATTAAAAAGAAATCTATCGTTTCTTAATAATTCTTCGTGGATGAATATAAATAAGTTAACACATAATATTGTTTTGACAACACAACACTTTATAAACATCTCTAAAAACAAACGAATCTAATTAAAAAGGGCTAATAAAAAAAAAACTCAAAAAAGTATAAAGTCTTCTAATGTAGGTAATTAGTCATTTTACAAATTATTTATTGAAATGATGTTTATTTTGGACCTTACTTTTGTTATGTCTTGCCATGTGAATTATAAATATTAGTGTAGGTAAGTGATAAGTTATCAAAAGTTAATTTGGAGGGCCTATCTCCGACTATAGTCGGAGTTTTGTCATTATCATAGAAAACCGAGTCTTTATTGAGCTTACACGGTTTAAAACTAAGACTAAGCTCTACTGCAAAAGCAATGCAAAGCGAAACAATAAATCCATCGTCACAAATTGACGCTATTCTTAGAATTATCTAAGTTTTCTACATGTCTACCCTCTAGGACAATAATTATTTTATACCAATCTAAAATGGCCGCTCTGCATTTACTTTTTACCCGACTGCGCTACGCAAAGGAAGGGTAATGTGTTTATCAGTCTATGTACCTATGTTTGTTTATATGGATGTTTTATGTGGCGTTAAGACCCCTTGGGAGGATTTAATTGGTAAAATGAATGGCTCCTGACTGTGAGTCATTCTTTGCAGGCTTGTTTTTTTCTTTTAAGTTTTTACGCAGTCGGGTTTTTGTTTTTTTTTTAATATTTTTTATTGTAAGTATTAGAACCTGTTTGTAGAACGTGTAGGCACAATATTAAAAATAAAACAACGTAAAAAGTTCTAATGCAATAAAAAATATTTAAAAAAAAAATTAGAAAAAATAAGTCAATTCTGGTCAAGAAGATTCTAAACTACGTAACTGGAGTGCTAACTGACATTTAATGTACAAAGGATTTTGAACCTTATCGCGACTGAACAACGATCTATTATGATTTAAACTTGGTTATAAGGATTGTTGGTCTTGTTGAGAGGCTTTCTTGGGTGCTTTGTCTCTTTCACATAGTTGCAAAAAGAAAGAGACTTACCGCCCAAGTTTTATTTCAAGCGGACCTTGTTTTCTGTCTCAGTCAGTGTTCCAGGTACGTAGTATAGAAATTCCTTGATTCTGGTACCTATAATTTCCAAAATGATATTTCAAAACTGGAATTGCAGCGGCCATTTTGGGCCCCGATTAATTCAAACAAGGAACAGCAGCGGCCATTTTACACCATGATTTAATTCATCGCAGTCGGCCATATTGGCTTTATGTGGCAATGGGCGGGAGACGCTCGCTTCCGAACATCTTCTTCACAGGTCCTCGCTTGGAGTCCAGGATTCGCTCGTCGTGCTTACGGGAAGAATGTCTGGAAGGAACGAACTGATTTCAATAGTATGCTCGCTCTAAGTACCTGCAATCACCCATTCGTGACGTTGGGAACTGCCCTACGATTCGGTCGTTTAAGAAATTTTGTATATCTTTGAGCTAGGGTATCTTCAGACACACTATTTACGTGAGCTATTTTAAAGCTTACTGTTTAGACCATAGGTTCTCAACGTGGGCGATAACGCCCCCTTGTGGGCGTTTGAGATTTTCAGGGGGGCAGTAATAGAAGATCCAGAGAAAATTAGGGCGCATTGAGATGGCGCATTATGATATGGGGTGGGGGGGGGCTCTTAAAAAAAAATATTCTCAAAGTGGGCGGCGGGCAAAATAAGGTTGAGAAACTGGTTTAGTTAGACTATTGATAATAATCACGATTGTAAGTATGTATATCTACTAGGTAATATTTAAAAATTGTGATATATCTACGCTATTTAAATAACCTACTTCAATTCATTCTGTATTTACGAGATAGATTCTACTAAGCCATAGGAGAAATATTACAGCCCAGAGGAGAAAGTTCATTCGAATCCCAAGTTTTTGTTCATCTGATTTCAAAAGTAATCTTTTAAGCTCATAATAAAAAGAATGTGAGGAGACCTTCTGCTTCACAATGATGAAGTTTTGTAAGAAAGGGCGATTTAAGCTGAGATTGGTCACTCTTAAAAATATCTTAAGTGTCCCTCTTGCAGGGGCGGTCACAGACTTTGATTTTGGTCACGTTTTTTGCTAGGACGTAATACCTATTTTTTTGCAGGATGTTAGAGGTTTGTCAAGGATTTTGGGGGGGTCATGACTCCCACGAACCCCTTCTCGGACCGCGCATGCCCCCTTTCCTCCTAATAGTCCCAATACAGAATAGCTTTAATCTAAACAGTGAGATTTAAAATAGATCACGAAAATAGTATGTCTGGAGACGGCCTAGAATGAAGATGTGAGTTAATTTGTTTCTTTTGTCAGACGAATCCAATAGATTAGAATCATAATAGGGCTGCTCCCCAAGTAACTAACCTAACGATGTGCTGTCATATGTATGGAAGTGCCTCTGACTACCACCATATAACTGCAAATGAATGTTTCATGTCTAGCGAGCGTATTCTGCCTTTTTTACCTTTACGATTATCTTCCGAAGACCTAGCAAAACTAGCTGACGATTTCGTGATATCTGCCTACCCCTACAAGCAACAGGCATGATTTTTATGTATGTTATGCATGAATACCTTAGTTAAGTTACCTTCTAAGACTTAGTACCTACTTAGATATAGATAGGGAGCTACCCTACCTTAAATGTGAGTCTAAAGCTTCGAGCTTATAGAAAAATTCTGTGCTAAATTCTCGAAGGTCTAAAGTTAACATTCACTTAGGAATTGTAATTTTTTTATCTAGGAAAAAGTCTTCTTTTCCAAGATTTGGCAACTTAGATTTTATTCAAACTTCCAATAA
This sequence comes from Camptogramma bilineatum, assembly GCA_958496255.1. Lineage (NCBI taxonomy): Eukaryota > Metazoa > Arthropoda > Insecta > Lepidoptera > Geometridae > Camptogramma > Camptogramma bilineatum. Next base: position 10,225,990 of record OY292471.1, read on the forward strand.
ATCGTCGCCCATAACTTAGTCAGTCTTAGCTTAACTAGCTCTTAACTAGTTAGTCCATGCTATAACCATACTTTTATTATAATTTCAGAATATTAATCTGATTTATTTATGGAATTGCTTATCAGCCATTTTTACCCCCCAAGACATTGCACCAAATATTCTAATCTACAAAAATTGAAACATTATTCATAAGCTTTCAATATTTTTTGACATGTAGGTATAGTCCGACACAAAATAATAAAAATAAATGGGGGCGCCACTGTGCAAGCTAAATAAGCGAAATAGATAAATTCTCTTTTAGAAGTAAATTATTACTTCTGACTGACGTCTTCGGCACCTGTACCATAGACAAGAAACCTGTACTTTACCATAGATTAGTAGAGAAAGGGTTTCCAAAGTACTGAAATTTTAGTTGCCGTGTCTACCCGTTTTTGCCGGACTATATGTATGAGTGGTATGGTATGGGTGTGTGAGTAGTGAAATGGGATTTGTAGAGGGTTACTGAAATTGTTGGAGACACTTACTGCCAGTAAGGGCCGTTCTTCTGCAGACGCATGATGTTGTTCTGTATTATCATCAGCTCGTTCTGAAGATACGTCCTCTGGTCGTGCACCCGCACGTACAGCTGGGATTTTATACAACCCCCTTACTTATGAAAGATGTTTAAAGTTGAACACTGGTTAAATAGCGTCCTGTCTTTAAAACTTTTGAAACTATCATGGTTCCAAACATTGTAAACACTATTAACGGGATATTTACCATGATTTTTGGATTTTAGACAGTTTGGACAGTTTACCGTGATCATGGCGCATGCAACTGTGCCGAAATATCGGGAAACTCTAAAATCCAAAAATCATGGTAAATATCCCGTTAATAGTGTTTACAATGTCCTGTCTTTATTTGTGGGTAGTGACGAATAGAGACAGGACGTTGTTCAACCAGTATTCAACTTTAAACATCTTTCCTTTCATAAGTAAGGGGAGAAATGTTTAAGCTTAGGTCACAGAACAGATAATAATACCTACTACGTACTTTACGTAGGGTGCTCGTTCGAATTGAAATATCAAACAGAACACCAGATTTTTCGGCTCCTATGCTTAGCCAAAAGGCAAACGATTAGAGACGACCACGTGACTTAGCTAAGATTTCTTCGAGATAGTAGTGCGTGCCCGGCGTAGGTACACAAAGCGTCACCATTAAGTACCTCCCCTGCTAAGACGTCAGTTCGCAACCCGTTGATCTCAACTTTTTGTAAAACATTTACCTTTTTTATTAGATTTGTCATTCTTACTTTCTTATTCTTACTTACGTATGGATAAGTAATTTCACGCACTTTGCTGTGCGGCCGATTGGTGTAGCGGTAGCGACCCCCAATTCAAATGCTCCTGCGTGGGTCCGGGCTTGGTTTCAAATCCTGTCACGACTATGTATTTTTTGTTTATTTTATTTTTATTTTTGCTTTCACAACGAACTACGTTGTGAGTATGTAGTAAGTTACCTAGTAAAGTTATAGTTAGATGAAACAACTTTTAGTAGGGTCTTAGTAAATTTATTTAAACACAAACCTAATACTTAATCCAATAAAATTAACGAGTGAACAAACATGTCATGTTATCATTGGAACAGTTTAAACTTATCGTATAAAATCCAGTGAAAAATAAACAATTTAGATCTCTCGCAAATCAGATCAGACTAAGTAATATTATCTACTTACAATTTAAAACAATATCAGTTATCTTTCAATTTTATAAAAGTTAGTAACAGCTCGCGAACGATGAAGCGCAGTTATCATGAACTAAATACACTAGGTAAGTATTCCTTCTCGATAAGCAACTCGCTGGGCCAATATTATGACATCTTTCCATCCCCAATAACCTGAAAATAAGAACATTATTACATAATGGCATAGGTTATAAGATAAAAAAACAACCTCTGTAATACTTATCAATTATCATACCACTTACCTAACGTTATTCTGCAACTTGCTGGTATTAATAATAATGTTTGTGGCGTTCACATAGATCTGTTTAGACTTCTTAGTTCTTTCGGCCTGATTTGTGTGGCTTTATATGATTCATATCACCAGTCGATAGAACTGCACCGATTTGACCTACGAAAAGTAAAATAAGTGTTATACATTTATACTCAGGCAATTATTTATTCACAAAGATTCTTCTAATATTTACGACTTACCATTATTCCATGATGCCAAGCAATCTCTTTTATGCTTATATTTTGTTCGTAAAGAACAACTATCTTTGTCCTTTCAAAATTGATAAAATGCACCATTGCTATGCTACACGCACCGAAAATAAAACAAGTAACAAAACCAGTCAGTTAATTTTATTGTTCAATAGAATTTAGTGCACAACTACCTTCAATACAATTTTATTAGTTGATGGTAGTCGTGTAAAGAGTTACCTACTATTATTTTGTAAACGAATAATGTAACTTATAAATTCAGCGCTGTTGACAACTGGCGCGGTAGCTCAGTCGGAAAAGCGTGGACTCGCTCACGTTCAATTCTGGCATCGTTGGTTCGAATCCTAGCAAGCAAATAAGTTTTTGTAAGATTTTATTTATTTGAGTCGTTCAGGCAAACAATTTCGTTAGTGTAGCCTGCATACGGCAACTTTCCATTTACACTATAAAGGGTTACCAATTGGTGACGCAGTGTGTACCTACACATCTAGGCTAGGCATTCGTGAAGTTAGCCGTTTCGCTGCGCAGTAGAAAATTTTGTATGAAAAGGTTGCACTGCGCATCGAAACGGCTAACTTCACCAATGCCAAGATCCATTGGAAGAAGTGTCAAGTACAAATCACGAATGTTTTGAAAGTTACCTAAGTCTCAATAAAAATGTACGGAAATGTTAGTTCGTAAGCTCTCACCTTCGACTCTGAATCCAATCGCCACTCCTTACTGCGCAAGGTGCTGATCAAATCTGTTTTGAGCCTCTCAAATCTCTTTACAGTACGCAGCAATTCAGCCTGAAAATAAAATCATTTGATCGTAAAATGTACAGTTGTCACAAGGGATCTAGGCATTCGTAAAGTTAGGGTTTTCGCTGCGCAGTAGAAAAATTTGTATGAAAAAGTTGCACTGCGCATCGAAACGGCTAACTTCATGAATGCCAAGATCCGTTGGAAGAAGTGTGACAGGTACCTACGTAGGTACCCGAATTGCCAAATATCAATAAAAAAATTAAACACAATTTTTATTCAAAAGTTGGTCCTACTTTTAAATAGGTAGGTATTCAAATATTGGCGGCAACCTTTTTTATGCGTGCGTGGCTGCTACCGGCTACCATTTTAAACTGAAACTGTCATGTCATTATGAAAACAAGGCTTGATTTAATGACGATTTAGGGATAATGCCTTTCACAAAAACTTACTGGAGTCAGGATGTCCAGGTTGATGTTCAAATCGTCATGTTTCAGTCGACAATCTGAAAAGTTACGAAATAAAGTTATTGGAAAACTTAGAGCCAAGCAAAGTATACCTTGGCATGTTATCTAAACCTTTTTCGGTTTTCTCCGCGCTACCAACGGCCTCTTCGTGACCTTTAACCAGGTCATTTATGACTAAATTATGTAGGTCAAGCTAGCATACGCTTCCTTATTAGACTATGTAGGTCGAAAGAATCTACGGTCGGAATTTGAACCTTAGACCTTCGAAATCACTACCACCTTAAGACCCTGCCCGATCCAGTCGCGGATCCACCCATATGGGCACGGTGGGCATGATGCCTTCAACCCTAATTGAGTTTATTACGGAACAATTGAAAATCGATTTGAATAACGAAAGCTTGGATTCGTTATTTACCTACCAAGGCACATAAGTAATTTTTTTTAGGAGCTTTTAATTAAATCTGATAAGCTTTCAACATAATGATATCGTACTTCGGCTCGCACGCACTTGGCCAAGTTTTGGGTGGCTGTGCCCACAACCTTTCCTGAGGGCTGGATCCGCGCCTGGTTTGATCTGTGAAGGTATTAAGTACCTTACTTACCGAGAATTAGGGTAGCAAGTACCTAATCATACGTTCTTTTTTCAGAAAGTAAGATTAAAGAATTATCAGTTCAATAGAATTGAGGACTTACCAGGCCCGCACATCTTAGCATTCTTGATCCTGTCCTTAAGTATCGGCAACTCTCCTCGCAGCAAGTCGATGTTTTCCAACAACAGCTTGTGCCGGCCGCTCTCCCTCTGCAGGTCCTCGTCGCCGTCCCAGGAGTAGTCGCTCTGCTGCAAGTCCTCCTGCAGGTTGAAGATCTGCTTCTCTATCTCCCCGTTCTGCCATGATGCTGAATCTCTGATTAAAGTAGGTATGAGGTATGAGTTCTTGGCCAAATCGTTTAAAAAAAATGTTTTTTTTTTTACTTTGACGTTGCGTTGATTATGACCACAGAATAGGAACCGACATCATAGAATAATAATACTACCGACATGCAGCCAGCCTTTTCTTTGAGCACCGTTAGCAAAATCATGTGTAGGTATGTTGCATTTAATTTTGTCTAAAAAAATCGGCTCGCTTTACTCGCTTGGCGCGAATCATATTTTGCTCAAGAGACAACCAGGCACAGTTCTGTGGACACACCTGGACCTTAAAAATTATGAAGTATCTATTCTAAGCTTAAAATAAACCAATATTTACCTAAAAGGGAAGATTAGCGCATGCCTAGTCTGTGGATTAGCGCCATCTTTAGGTAGAAATAAAAAAAACTCGTACTTGGCACTCTTTAAAATAAAATACCATGGGTAGGTAATTCAAATCTTAGAAGTAGGTAGGTATAGCATTATAAGTACCTACCTAGGTATTAGGTACCTACATAAAAATCAATGCTCGAGCAAAAGATTCTAAGTGCGGTTTACAAACTTGCTTACTGTGACTTACTAGATAAAAGATAAGTGAACTGTAACTTCATATAAGGTATGTAGACGTGTATGTGTTATTATGAGACAGCTAACAACGGCTCCGCATATCCTACGTATGTTTATGTAAATATGGAAAAGCTATTTTTTTTTTTACCGGAAATGTGCAGGTATTAGGTAAGTACCTACCAATCTATGTTTGTGAATAATTCTAATGCATAAAAAGAAATAAGTACTTACTACCTACTATCTATTATAGACCCTTGCTATTTTCCTAGATCTCTCCAAAGCTTTCGACACTGTCTCTGTTCCTCTGCTTCTTAACAAAATGGAGGCAATTGGCATTAGAGGCCCTGCACTTGGTATATTTTCTAGTTACTTGACTAATCGGACTCAGAGGGTTATCATTGATAATTCTATCAGCGAAGACGAGTCTCTAACGTACGGAGTTCCCCAAGGTAGTGTCTTGGGTCCAACACTTTTCCTTATATACGTCAATGACTTGTGCAAACTGACCCTCAACAAGTGTAAAATTCTCGCGTACGCTGACGACACTGCCTTACTTATCTCAGGAAGTTCTTGGCATGAAGCAAAGCTAAACGCTGAAAATGCCCTACGCAAAGTGACTCAATGGCTTTCGTTCAATTTACTCACTTTGAATGTAAATAAAACTAAGTTTATTACTCTGTCTGCCTTATCTACGGCTCAACCCCACAATGACTACTGCATTAAAGCTCATACGTGTAAGATGCCACAAGACAATTGTCACTGTGGTAGCCTCGAACGATCTACTTGCATTAAATACCTGGGAGTTTTAATTGATTCTACAATGAACTGGCACTCTCATATTCAGGCCATAACCTCGAGGACAAGAAAACTCTTGTACATTTTTAGAAAATTGAGGGCTTGTGCTGATCAGCAGACCCTTAAAGTAGTCTACTTTTCCCTAACACAGTCAGTTTTAACATACTGCATAGCGGCTTGGGGGGGCGCGCCAAAAACTAGACTCATTAGCTTGGAAAGAGCCCAACGGGCTACTCTCAAAGTAATGTACTCCAAACCGAGGCTCTTCCCCACAAATGATATATACTCCCTGTCCGAAGTGCTGTCAGTTCGAAAGCTTTTCATTTTAAACATTGTTATCCGTAAGCACCGTAGCTTACCATTTCATCCCAATACCACCTGCAATCGCAGAGTAAAGTCTATCTGCACCGATCGGCCTTGTCGAACTGTTTTTGCCTTTCGCTACTTCCAATCTCTAAGCCCAATTTTGTATGACAAAATAAATAAGATTCTTGAAATTCATCCAATGACTCATAAAAAATGTAAATGTAATGCAAATGTAAAATTATTGTAAAAAAATGGCTGTTTACCCTGACCTACAATGAAGTTGAAGCACTTATCGAAATCACGAAATGATTTCTCTACCTACTTCTAAACACATTCTTTCCACGTTTTGTCAAACACACGTACAAACACACATTCACATGCACACACATACGCATACATACAAGCATACACACACGCAATCACAAACACATACACACACACACACACACACACACATACACACATACTTGCTACCATAAACTTGATACATTCGAGTAAAATATGGAATGTAAGAGATTTGTTAACTGTATCAATTTTTTGTTATTGCTTTGCTTTGTTTTTTTTTCTTTTTTGATTTGATTAGTATTACCTACCTAAATATATATTTATATATAGATTTCTCGCTATAATATCCTTTAAACTTTTAATTTTATATAAAAGTACCCTAAAAATGTTTTTAAGTATAGTACCTATTTTGTTAATGTTGTTAAAGTGCACTCGTCCTTAGGTCGGGCGCTGAAAATTGCGACACAGTTTTTAACTACTGCAATTTTCAACGTACATACTTTTACTTGTACCTACTTATTTTTGTTCCGAAATAAATATTATTGTATTGTATTATTGTATTATTAGATTAGTTAGTGCAAGACAATTACCTACGTCCACGGTACTAACTGTCACTATATTTAATTACGTGACTAACGCTAAAACCGAAGATCCTAATTTACTCCAAAATGCACCACTTTCACTGACCTAAAAGTCTTTTCGTGTTCCAATTCACTTTTCAAACATTCGATTTCGCTATCATTCATTGTAAATAATTACTTGTAAAATTTATATCGCGAAAATTGCAGTGATACAATGTCACTGGGGCCCTAGGGCGGGACCATTGATTAAATATAACGATGGCAACCAAACCATGGTATTATGCCAAAATTGACCTTGGCTAGTCTAATGTAGGCAGATAGGTAGGTATTTGATTTCCATTCCATTTTGTTAGTGTGCTGGTGTGCTGTGTCTTAAACTTAAATGTAACTCAATTCATGCAAAGGCCATGCTGATTGTTAGCTATATTCTATTAGGTAGGGATTGTGTATTGTAGATTCATTTGTATGAGACTTGAGATTACCTATTTCAAACTTCGGAACGGAAAATCGTTGTTTGAAATCAGTAAGGTGGATCCGCACGTGTAGTCGCAAATTGCAAATTGCAAAACACGCAAGAAAATTTGAATTTCGCGGGCTACCCGAGCGCATCCACTTTTGTAAACCAAAACGCAATGAAGAAAAAAATATATGCAATAACGAAACTGGCACAATTAATTTCTTGTCTCGCCACGCCATTTTTGTTTTGTATCCTTGTCATAACATTGGAAAATTTTATTCGCTATCTCACTTATTTATCATGCCGAAATTCTTGTCATGTTAATAATCGGAACACAACACCGTGGTGCGCTACAGGGTTGCCATTTTTACGAGAAATCTCGTACTTTTACGAGATTTAGCAGTTTCTTACGAGAAACGAGAAAACTAAAAATCTCGTAAACTTTTTTACGAGATTTTAATAATGTTGACTGCGTGCGATAACTTAAGTATACAAACCAAAAACATTATAAAAAAATATAAGTCAAACAAAAAATAGAAATAAAAACAATCCCATGTTTTGTAAACAAATCAGATTGACACTGACTGACTTGTTTGTCACCACACAGATGCAAAAATCGTGGTTTTGCCGATTGCGTTCGTCTAAGGGAGTGTCCACATTGCGTTTTCTGCAGCGCGTTTTTGAGCTGCCCGTTTGTATCGATACAAACGCGCGTTCGCAACGCGTATTTTTCCATACAAAAGCGAACCGGGAGGGGCTGCGCGGGGGGCTGCGCGTTCGCATCGCGTTCGAATCGCGTTTGTATCGATACAAACGCGCTGCAAAAAACGCAATGTGGACACTCCCTAAAGTCGGCTATTCATGTAAAATCGTGTCAATCGTTCAAATTTCGTGGATCTGTGGGTTTCTCGGCTGAACAACAGAGATTTTTTTTTGCCATAAAGTGAAGCCAATTTCATGACTGATTTAAACCTGAGAGACCGCTCCACTGTGGTTCCATTGAGCACAGTTTAAGTCGTAGTTTAGATGTATCCTTTCCTAGGTGAGGCCCAGTGTAAATTAGATATAAGAGACTTTATATACTTAATAAAATTGAATAGGTATTTATATATAGGTACTTTTACGAGATTTGTATTGAAATTACGAGATTTTTGGCAACTCTGGTACGAGATTTTGAATTCGCCACCTGGCAACCCTGGTGCGCTAAAGTCAAAAATGTCAACACCAAAAACAAACAAACATTTGAATTTTGAATTCCTAACCAACTTATTGGTGATTAGAATTTAAAAACAAACGAAAATCTGTAACAGAAGTTTAATTCATAAATAAAATGAGTTTGTTAAGTGCTGTGTTACAAGAAGCTAATAAAGCAACATCTGTGGAGTTCCACAAACACCGAGATGAGATTTTTCCGAAGGTTGTAGACTTAACCGATCGTGTTCAAATGTTATCCTGGGCTTTACAGCAGAATTTCATCGATAGTTACGTTCATTTCACAGCTACCAAGAGCCTAGAGCAGCTCAATTTTAAAAACCGAAAGGTAAACATAGATTCCGAATTCAAAACCTGCTCGGAAGACATAAAAACTTTGAGAGAAGAGTTTGAAGTTTTTGATAACGAATTCAACTCTTCATGGCTAAAATTATGCAAGCAATACGATTATTTGAATGATCTATGTGTCGCAGTTGGAGGGAAGAAGATTCTTGAGCGGGCGAACCATGAATTCAATCGATTTAACTACAGTGAGGCAATGCTGGCCATAACAAACTTGAAAAATGAAATAAAAAATTTAAAATTCGAAGGAAACCTGATGAAAGCGTTATCAAACCTCAACGCTCAAGCGGAGAATCAACTGGCTCTGTATACTGCGCATTTAAGCACAGAATGGGAGGATATTTTCACCTGGTCTGAGAAAAAAGGCCATCATTTCCTCACCTACTCATTATCGGTCCAACAAAGTGATCAAACACTTCTACAGAAGGTACTTCAATCCCTGTACGTTACTGAGAGAATGAATGCAGAGCTGGGATTGTTCTCACATTTCTTTCTGGACCAGCTACTCCACAACGTGATAGGACACAACTGTGACATATTTACAGAGGACCATGTTGGTGCAATAATTTTCAACATCAAAATTAACTTGAACGACACAAAGAAACCGAGTTACCAAACCGTTTTCAACAACTTGACAGCTATTTTTGAATTCCTACAATCTACATTGGGCTCACATTTTGAAAGTGACTGTACATTTATCGAAGTATTTGCTGATTCGATTCGAACAAAATTTTTCTACATAATTATTGAAGACTGCATCAGGAACAACTTACCATCATGTGACAGCAGTTATCAACAATACAAGAATATAGTAGTCGAGTTGGATTCGTTCAACAAGTTTTTGATAGACCTAAAATTTGTTGAAGCTAGCAAATCACCTTTGAACAAATACATAGATGATACGGAGTGTGTTTTATACAACAAAAAATGCGATAAACTCCTGTCCGATGTCCGTAGTTTGCTCTCGGAGAGTCTGTCCTATGGAACTTTAACTGTTGGTACAACAATAGAAAACAACAACGATTCCATTTTAAATGAATCAGAGAATAATGATTGGGATCTGACTAAGCCAATCTTTTTACCTCAATGCGTAATATCTCGTAATGTAAAGAAGATCATGACGATGATTGTGGAGCATTTGGAGGAAAGCACTAAGCTGCCGGAGAAGTACAGCAATCAGCTGGTAGCGTACATTAGGGATATAGCGGTGATGTACCAATGTATAGTGCCAAAGAAGTTTAAAGTAAACCTGGAGTGCTGCCCGGCTGATATAGGTGAGGTACCTACCTACTGGCACAAAATAAATAGGTACAGAAGCCTGACTTCGCGAAAACGTTTATTTAAATAAGGACTCTTGCTACGATGTAACAAAGTGCAATTCAGCTTTTAGCCTAATGCTATATTCAAATCAAATCCTCTCTTTCTAATGCATAACTCACGTCACTGTCTGGCGCGGAGTTAATTAGATTAGAGAGAGATTACGCGCGACGCGGCTAGCATGCGAGCCGTGCGGCAAGTGGGAACCCTACCTGCCAAGGCCCGCCCATAAACTTGTAGCTTTGTCCCTAAAGTGCGCCGTCTGTACCTATTCTGTGCTACTGGTATGGTAGGGTTTAATTTAAGAGCTCTACATATTTTTTTCAGCAACATGAAGGCGCGTATTAAACACACATACCGTAAAAGCATCTATGTATAGAGCTTCCATAGACAACCCTAATGAGCTTTGCCTTTTTTTAGTAACAAATAAATAAATAAATATTGCTGGACATTTGACACAGCGCCATCTAGCCCCAAACTAAGCAAAGCTTGTACTATAAGAACCAGCTGATAGAATACTTATATACTTTTTGTAAATACATACTTATAATATTATAACACCCAGACACAGAACAAACCTCTATGTTCACCACACAAATGTTTGTCCTGGATGGGAATCGAACCCACGACCAACAGCGCAGCAGGCAGAGCTACTACCAACTGAGCTCAGAGGCCAGTCAACAAAAAAATAATAATTCTTTATTTGATAATTTCAGCTCTATTCTTCAACAACTGTTTCTACCTAGCCCACGGGCTGGTGGGACCACCATGGTGCACCATCCTCCCGAAGCCCCTCTCCGACCAGCTGGCCCTGGTGCTGCTGGAGAGCATCCAGGATCTCCGGGTCCTCGGCCTGGAGAAGCTGTCTCTGTACTTACAGAAGCAGAAGACTGTTATCCACCAGAGTGTTGAGGCTAAAGGTAGATTATGATCTATCGTTGATATTTATAGATTGAAGAGCAGTGTTGGCCGAGTGGGTTAGTGCCTCGACTTTTAATCCGAAGGTCGTGGGTTCGAACCCTGCTGTGCATCATGCCGTGCTATGATGCCTAAAATCCGTGGCATTTATCGTAAGGCAACAAAACTAAGCTTTTCAATGTAGGTGGTGCTCACTAAGCCGAGGGTTTCCTCACGATGTTTCCTTCACATGAAAAATCCATCACACTATCACACTAATATCTCATCACATCACACTAATATTATAAATACGAAAATTTGGATGTTTGGTTTGGATGTATGTTAGTTCCTCTATAACTCAACAACCACTGAACTGATTTGCCGGAAATTTAAAATATAGATAGATAATGAGCGGGAATAGGCTACTTTTTATCCCGAAAAAAATGCACGGTTCCCGTGGGATAAAAAAATAGTAGTCTACGCGGGCGAAGCTAGTAATAATTTAAGTAGAAGATATTGATCAAAATCCCTTTACATCTCTCATATTCGGTAAGTAGGTCCTTATTACCCCCAAATGGGGCTTGTAGGTGATCAATTAGCGCTCTATAGTCGTATTGCTAATTATACGGACTAAAATTGAAGGAAAAAATGTCATTTTTCCTTCAATTTTGATTAGTTTTCATACGTTTTATGTCAAAATTGAAGGAAAAATGACATTTTTTCCTTCACTTTAGTCCGTATAATGAGCAATACGACTATAGGGCAGGGGTGCCCATACTTATAGTGTCGGCGATCGACCAGAAAATATTTTGTAAGCAAAGGATCGACTAAACTACATACTATGTAGGTAGGTACTGAAGTTTTTTTTTTAATATCGTTTTACTGCACTTTTAAATTGAATCTAAGTAGGTATCTAATTTTCATATTGATGATATTGCTGGCGATCGACTCGAAAAGCTTCGCGATCGACCGGTCGATCGCGATCGACTGTTTGGGCACCCCTGCTCTAGGGTAATAATGTAGCTAGAAAAACCCTAGGGCGGTAAGTAATTAAGTGTTTTTTTAATTACTTACCGCCCTAGGGCTTTTCTAACTACATTCTTACCCTAGAGCGCTAATTGGTCACCTACAAGCCCCATTTGGAGGTAATAAGGACCTACTTACCTCACAATCGAGATTCGAGATGTAAAGCAGAGTAGTTAGCTCGGGTGTAAGCATCAATTGCACCCTCGAATTATAGGCGCACGAGCGATCTCGGGCTGCAATTGATGCCTTACAGCCCTTGGCTACTAATCTACTACCTATTAATTCCAGATCCCCAATCCGCATGGTCGCACGACACATTCGAGCAGTTAGACTGCGCCGTCAACGACGCCCTAGGGCTCCTCTGCGACCTCCGCGCCGCCTGGCGCGTCCTGCCTCCTACAATGTACCAGAAGGCCCTGTGCACCCTGGCGCAGGCGCTCTGCCAGGCCCTGGTTGAAAGACTGTTCGGGAACACCAAGCCGGTGACCGAAGAGTTGGTGTTGTTGATCGCTTTGAGGATCGAGGATACTGTGGTGGCGATTGAAGCTTTATTTGAGGTAGGTTATTCAAGTTTTTATATATAACTAGCAGCGCCCTCGCGGCGTTGCCCCCGTAGTGATGGTAATGACGATGATGATGAAAAGTAGCCTATAACCTTAAGAGTTTAGCTATCAAATGCACAGAAATAATTTTTCAAATCCGACTTGTAGTTTCTGAGATAAGCGCGTTCAAACAAACAAACTCTTCCACTTTATATAATTAGTATAGAACGGGTCTTTACGTAAGGAACACATTTTATAAGTCGCGTCATGTATAAAAGATCGCTGGAAGAAAGTGGCGGGGGTGTGTTTTGTCTCATGTTTGCGCATGGGTTACCTATTCGCAAACACGAGACAAAACACACCCCTTCACTTTCTTCCAGCGTTCTTTTTACATGACGCCATTTATAACTAAAGAACGGCTGGACTGTTTTTTTTTTGTCTTAGATTTATTGAATTTGTCTCTGTCCCGAATAGCAGAATAACTATTATAACATCGGACAATTTCAAGAAAGAAAAAATTTAAAGAATTTTATTCATTCCAAAAAAGAAAAAGAACGGTAAAATTTAAGAATTTTATTTTATTCATTATCTCATAAATTTTGTATGAAACGGCTTTTTTGATAATCTCCTGAAGCGGCACGAAGTTCGCTGGGTCAACTAAGTATGTAGTAAAAAATATACCCAGGTCAATATATTCAGGTGTTGAAATACTAGTTTAGCTTGCTTAGTCCTTGATAAGTTTTAGTTAAGTGTCAGTCGTAACTAGTTCTCCGTCATGGCTTAACGACTTTTTAGTCAGGACCGACAACTGACGTTAAGAGTATACACGGAAGAGTACTCTTCCGTGCTTCAAAGGGAACGTCAGTTGTCGGTCCTGACTGAAAAGTCGTTAAGCCATGACGGAGACCCCGAAAACACCGTCAGTTTTACTCAGTTTCAGTTGTTTACTCAGTCAAATAAGGCAAAGCTTTGAACAGAAACAATACTGCAGTGCGGCCTTCTTAGACGTGCAACAAGCTTTTGACAAGGTGTGGCACAAAGGCCTTTTGTACAAAATCAAGCAAACCCTACCACATTCGTTTTACAACATAATATCATCATACTTATCTGACAGAGAGTTCCTAGTAAAACAAAACAGTTCTAGATCAAAGCTGTTAGACATAAAGGCTGGCGTACCCCAAGGTTCCGTCTTGGGCCCCGTCCTCTACAACATCTTCACTTTTGACATTCCCACATCAAACAATATAACCGTGGCAACCTATGCGGACGACATTGCATTCCTATCCAGCGACGCGGACCCTACAAATGCTAGTAGAAGACTGCAAGACCTCTTAACTCTCACTTATGACTGGCTCCAAAAATGGCGAATAAGGGCTAGCGCCTCGAAATCAAACCACATCACATTCACCCTCAGAAAAGGAAACTGTCCACCAGTGGCACTTGGACATGACATATTACCACACACCGACTGCGTCAAATACCTCGGCTTCCACCTAGACCGAAGACTGACTTGGAAAGTACATATAAAACGCAAGAGAGATGAAATCAACATCAAATTCAAATCCCTTCTCTGGTTAATGGGCAGAAACTCTGTACTCTCCGTTGACAATAAGCTGCTCATTTATAAGAGTGTCTTAAAGCCGATATGGACATACGGTGCCCAACTGTGGGGCACAGCTAGCAAAAGCAACATTCTCTGTCTTCAAAGAGTTCAAAACCACATCCTGCGAACAATCGCCAACGCACCTTGGTTCACAAAGAACGATGAAATACACAACTACCTCAACATGCCGACTGTAGCTTCTGAGATAGAGAAAATCAAGAAGCAGTATGTCGAACGCTTAGCCCTCCACCCGAATCAACTCGCAACTCAACTACTGGACACTTCCCGCGCAGTACGGCGGTTGAAGAGGAAAGATGTTCTATGAAGGAGCAGAAACGGCACTGGCCTCTTCGCTCTTGATCTCACAAAATCAATCAACGAATCCGCTTATGGTCCAAAGACCGATCGCAGATGAAAACGGAAAAAAAAAAAAAAAAAAAGTTTTACTCAGTTAACGAATTTCTAAACAGCAAGGGACAGTAAATTATTATCTATCTTAATATTGACATTTTTAAATCTTGACATTTTTATAGTTTTTATGATTTTATTACATCAATAAATAGGACCTAACAGATTTGCATGCCTAAGCTTTTGGTAGGACATAGATTGGACTAATTTAATTTTAAGACCTTATTGTATCACATGTGTTCGTGCAAATAAATGTCATTTATCATTTATTTATCAATTATCATTTATAGTTGGCTAGATAGATAGATAAATTCTTTATTGACACACATTTAGTACCAGCTTGGTAGCTGGTAAATAATAATAATAATATTAGTATGAGCTGATGCTCATACTAATATTATTATTATTATTTAGTTATAGACGAGCAGCTCGCGCTGATGTGTCTATATCACAGTGTTGAAATGTCTCAAGTTTACGATTACACTTGATTGTCTCGTATTGTTAAAAGTTCATAATTTCGCAACCAGTTGTCAAGTTTGTTTTTGAAATTTTTCCTTATTTTTCAGGAGCCAATAATCTTCGACAGCAGTATCAATATCTGGACCAAGTTCTGCCATCTCCCTCGTCTACTCAAAGGACAACTGCTCGAGATCTCAGAACTGTGGAACAAAGGACCGTTGAAATGCTACACGTGCGAGGAAGTGAGGCAGATTGTCAAGATGAGGTTCCCTGATGATAAGCATAGACTGAGAGTGTTGAAGGAAATACAGTGATTATTGATAAACAGGTATTTTTATTTGACTAATGAATAATATTGGTGGGTGGAGGCTTTGCCCAGCAGTGGGTCGCCGGTTGATAATAATAGAAGTTGAAAATGCTTTTTTCACTACTATGTAAATTGAAAAAAAGATGACAACAGCCCTATTGCTTAACTTTGATAGCAATCAAAATTTATTTCAAACTTCAAAATGTCCTATTTTTAAACTTCAAAGTAAATTCATCTCTGTTTTCATTAGATAAAGTACAAAGTGTTATGGAAATTATAAAAACGCGGAGCGCCGCGCGTCGTCAAGCGAATTCGCGCGTCGTGGAATCGAGCGATTTGCATAACACGAATTTGTACCTTACCTAATGGAAATAGACTCTGCGTCAGTGTGAATTGAGCTTAAGACAGTTGAGTGACAACGCAAGCTAGTAGCTCTGTCAGTCTCATCTCAACGAGATCGAACGCGACAAAGACCTACGCGATCGTTTACTGACGTATTTGATTTACAGTTCGATCAATTTTGGTTGCTATCAAAGTTACGCAATCAGGGGGCTGATGTACCAGTCACTTGAACTAATAGAAAACCTAGTTCATTTCAAGATCGTCCCGCCAACTTTTTCGAGGTGTATCGCTACGGTTGTACAACTTGTACAGTACAATAGATTTTATCCGACCACATCCGACTAAAAATCTATATCTATACTAATCTATACTTACTTACTAATTAATAAAGCGGAAGAGTTATTTTGTTTGAACGCGCTAATCTCAAGAACTACCAGTCTTGATTTGAAAAATTCTTTCTGCAGGAATTTTATTTTACTTGCATGGCCCTCGCGGCGTTGCCCCCGCCCGTAGTGACGGTATAAGGTGATGGTGATGATGATGATGATGAAAAGTAGCCTATAGGCTACCTATCATCACCATCACCTTTACCGTCACTACGGGGGCAACGCCGCGAGGGCCATGCAAGTAAAATAAAATTTTAAATGGTTGACAAAAATATAGAGGATATTTTGTCAACCATTTCAGATTTTAAATCATCCTTATGTCCTTTTTGTAACTTTCGACCGAGAACATTATCAGGAAGGAAGAACCTGATTCAAATTTTAGTTTTCAGGCGTAATCTGTAATGCAATTTTCTCACAAATTGCAACAATGAAATTAAAAAAAAACTAACAAACATTAGGAAGTGGTTCAAAGGAATCATGTCAGTAGGTTGTTTAGCGTGCACATTTCGCGTGCTCCATTTATTTACCTCGTTGCATAAGTTTATGCTTATTTACTTACATTATAGTGCGTGCGGAACAACGGAACCAGGAAAAATAATGAGCAATTGTATACTCAACTCAGTTTAGTTATTTGATTGGACGTCGGCCATGTTAGATAACTTATGGCGGGAAAGAATTTCGCGGAATAAATTGTAGAAAATAACGGTTTTTATCGTGGAAGATCTAATCAAAGAGATCTTTATGGATTTAATGTTTTCCTACGCGATCTAGCAAGAGGTTTTATATTCGATAACTATTTTTTTCTCTTAGCATTTAGACTCTATGACGGGTTCATTCGGGGTAGGTAGACGGGTTACTTTACTGGTGTATTCAGGAAGGAACGACACTGATACTTTATCTTTGGGTGTATTGTACAGGGGCGGCTTAACCTATAGTGCAGGGGGTGCAGTGCACCCGGGCGCCGGGTGTAAGGGGGCGCCTAGAGCCGCTCGCGACTTATAGAGCCTCCGCTGTAGCGCTCGGCGGCGGCGGCGGCGGCGGCGCTGGCGCAGCGCACTCAGCGAGTGGAAAAACGGAGGGGGTGCGTAGCGGAGTTCTATGAAAACTGTTTTACGGTTGTCCGGACCCCCCCTTAGCAAGAGAAAAAAAAAGATCCACGGAATAGGTATTTACAATTTGTATCCGACATGGGGTATCCATGCAGGTGGTTCATGAGCTCCCAGGTTCTCCTCCAAAAATAGGGAGGTCTTTTTCAGAAGTTTTTCTTGTAAAATAATATTAGGTACTTGTAACATAAAGTTACTAAAAAAATTATCTAAACCGGTTTGAGAGAGTCAAACAACAAAACAATTTTCAACATAAAATTAATACTCTAAAAAAAACCATATGCCATAGTTTCTGTTACAATAAATTGGGATTTAGGGAATAAGGCGATATTAGGCCAACATTTGCTTAGTGTCACATCTTGTGTCTTAAAAAAATTCAGCTCACTTCGCTCGCTTATGGGTTTTGCGAGCAACGTGAGTTATATCTGATTGCAAAATAGGAACCGACAAATAGCCAGCCTTTTTTTGAGCACGTAAGTAAAATCAATGTCACTTATTGCATTCGTTTAAAAACAATTTGGCTCGCTTCACTCGCATAACGAATAGGGACCTGCAAATAGCCAGCCTTTTCTTTGAGCACGTAAGCAAAATCATTGCATTTGTTATAAAAAATTCGGCTCGCTCCGCTCGCCTAAAGAATAGGTACCGCCAAGCAGCCAGCCTTTTCATGAGCACCTTAAAAAAAATCAACCGTCATAATGTTGCATTTGTTGTAAAAAATTCGGCTCCCTTCGCTCGCATAAGGGTTTTGCGAGCAACATGAGTTATATATATCTCACTGCAGAATAGGAACCGACAAATAGTCAGCCTTTTATTTAAGCACGTAAGCAAAATCAAGTGTCCCTTGTTGCATTTGTCTTAAAAAATTCAGTTCGCTTCGCTCGTATGAAAGCTTCATTAATATTTTGCCACCACACTAACCAAGTTTCAAGCCCGAGAAAAATATTTGCAGATTATGAATAAATCTTTGTACATTTTGGAGTCCTTACATTTTGCCCCCCCCCCCCCCCCCCCCCATAAAAAAGCTATGGCTATCTACGCCCATGGGGCCGCATAACCGCATAACCTTATTCGAATACTATAAAGTTTAGTCGATCATGTTGTATGTAAGTACCTACCTACCTATTCCATTTTGACCGCGCATTTTGATACAAGAAGGCGCCAGGGGAAAATTTGCACCCGGGCGCTACATAATGCTAGAGCCGCCCCTGATTGTATTACGATCAAGAGTTTTAGTTTTTGGCTTGAACAAATAAACAGTCCACCGCGTATGGCATTCCCTCTCTTAGAGTTTTAAAGTTTTCAGTACCTATCCATAATTTACAATACCTTCATAATCTATTTCTACGTTAAATAAAGGCAACATTTTACACTTCTAAGAACAAAAATACATTTTTTATGCTATTATTTAGATTAGGGCAGTATTTACCCACTGCTACAGTGCTCACTAAAACGGCTTCATATTGATGTAGGTAATATTATGATAGTCTACATTTTACGAGGGCTCAATTTACCTAATTTCCCAGGCACATATCAGACACTTCGCTATCACAATGTTATCCAGGGTTAATAAACAGTTGTGATAGTGGCATTGACAGAGAAAGTAATTGAGACCAGCCACCCATCACGCAAATGCTTTAAAAGAGCTAACGCTTCCTCGCGCACATCATTACGTACATGCTGCCGGCCGTTACACACAATGAGACAAATATCGGTAGGTAAAAACAAAACGCAAAACAGCGGGAAAATTTCAGCATTATCTAAACGCAATATCAAAATGGCGGTTATTTTGGCGGCAAAGTGAAAAATCATGGTAGTATTTGTGAAATTATTGAATTTAGTGAAAAAGTGTGTTGTGATAAAGAAAACTAGTGAATTATGGTGCAAGTGATAAAACATTAGTGAACACTACAAATTATGTGATATTTTGTGCTTCTGGAAATTTGTGGGTAACCTATAATGTTACAATTTCATTTATTCATCGAATATAAAAAAATCTGTAAGTATTGTAATGAAATTCGTTACGCACGTCCTTCCGTGACTAATAAATCATTTTAGAAATGAAGTAGTAAGTCAATGTTTTATTTATACAACCAGAAAGCATGTTTATCCTTTGCTACATTTAAAGTACCTACCTTTACTGTAGGTAGATTACCTAGGTTCTTACATTAAAAGTATACGTACTTATATCTACTCAAAGTTATGTAATGTGCTTAAGTAGTAAGTACCTACCTACCTACCTGTTTTATTGAAAATGAAAGTCTTATCAAAAGACCATTACCATTTCGAAAATGACTTAGCAGGGATGAAACGAAAAAAATCTAATCCGCATGATCTGTATTTCTTTCAAGGTTTGCTGTTCTGATACTTTATAGTTTCTGATTTCCACGACACACTAGTCTGATATCAGGATTATAATTATAAGACTGGTGTTATTGATTTATTTAAATGGCTTTCAATTCGCTGATAATAAGCATTACCAATGCTGCATTGGCATTCCAATTATTACACCGGACTTGAATATCAGGGCTCGCGTGTTCACATACACTTCATTAACAGCATTGGTTACCTCTAATGGTTTTTTTCCATTACACACGCCCGAACAGTATTTACTTTTTGTTTTATAAATTCTATTTTTCTTGTAAGGCTCGAAAAACGTGCAATGTTGCGTGCAATTGCGTGTCATGTATTTTATAAGTACAACACAAACAATAAACGAATTTAATCGTGTAAGTAGCTATAATACGCATCGGCCACACGTAGATACGGCGGTAATTATCCGCTTAACTTTTTGCTAGCATTCTTACAATTGAGTTTAGCGATGTATGTATGAGTGACATGTTATTCGTATAGAGTTTCAATGTTTATTTATGTGATTCTTTGTTTTTCTATTAAAAAACATGCTTTTTATAAAATAGGTACTTACTCAACTCAACCCTAGATTTCTTCTTTCCAGACATTCCTGATCTTTGCGTTAGTGATCGTCGTCAACCAAGGAGGTGGCGTAACGGCACAAGATGAGACTAAGGTCGACCAAGTCGCTGAAGAGGCCAAAAACAAAGCGGTCACCATTGTTGACAGCCCCAAGTACATTACGAAGCAATCCAGTCCGCCGGTGACGAAGCCCGACGCGACTCACAGGCCCGAGTCGCGACCGCCGAGCAAACCACCCCTCTTCCCCGATAAACCGAAACAGAACATCTTCGCTGATATCCCCCGACCTTACTTCGGACAGTTCGCATACCCGCCGAGACCCTACCACAAACCTCTCATCAAATATCCAAACTCTATCTACCAGTTTCCTAGAGTTATCCCACTTCCGCCGGGCCACCACAAAAACTTTTTCATAAAATCCCGACCGCTGCAGTACGTCGCATCGACGTTCCAACCAACCGTTACTAAAACCAACGCTCCTAAATTCAGCATACCTGTGCAGACGATAACCGGTACACGCGCCGACACAGTCCGACCACCGAAAGTTGCCACAAAAGGACCTAAAATTAACACGACTACAACTACAACGACCACGACGACCACTACTGAATTGACTACAACGGCTAAGCTTTTGAGAACAAAAAGAATCTGGCCTAAGAAAGTAGAGAAAAAGAATACTACTTCAGAACCCACAAGCTTTGTGAACGGCACAAAGAAAGTAATAGAGAACTATAATGCTCATGCCAATGAGGTGGACATAGACACATCGGCCAGCCATCACGGCAGAGTCAGATACGGCTCCCGAAACTCGACGACCACGCAGGCAACGAAGCGAGAATACCGCCCCGTCACACGCGCACCGAAACACAAATCCACAACCACCTCAAGCCCTTTATCGGGTCTTAACTTCACTAATATAGAGCCAAATGACTGGGTGCCGATGGTACCGTCACATTACCCCAAAATACAAAAAAAAATTCAAACAAAGCAAACCCCAATAAGTAGAAGATCAGACAAAATTGAAAAGAACCAAACACCTATGAGCAGGAGATCAGATTTTTATCCAGAAGGTGAACCGCCTCTGGCAACGGAGAAAGAAATGATGTACATGCAATCTTTCGGGCTAGTTCCGGTGCCCACCGACCAAACTGTTGCCATGGACAGAAAGAAAACTGTCTACTTCAAACCAAAACGAAATCCTTATTACAATAGTTACAGTTCAAGTTCTTTGAACTCGCCGTACATATACGGAGATCTCCACACGGAAGAAAGTCACCAGAAGCCGCGATACGTCACTAAAATCAAGCATCACCATCATCACCACCACCATAAATACGTAAAAACTGTCACTAAACCCGTCAAAGTCCCTTACAAAGTCGAAGTTCCGAAGCCCTATCCCGTACAAGTGGAGAAAAAAGTTCCCGTGCCTGTGGAAAAGATAAAATATGTTGAAAAAGCTGTGCCGTATCCAGTAACTGTGGAGAAAAGAGTACCTTATCCCTTCGGTATAAAGGTGCCACATCCAGTGCCCGTCAAAGTAGTCGAGAAGGAGTACGTCCCGAAACCGTATCCTATAGTTCATCACGTGCCGGTTGTGAAACACGTCCAAGTAAAAGTGCCCGTGCCTCAACCTTACCCCGTAGAGAAAAGAGTGCCTTATCCCGTTGAAGTGAAGGTGCATGTTCCTGTGGACCGGCCTGTCCCGGTCGCTGTGCCGGTAGAAAAGCAAGTTCCATACCCTGTTCAAGTGAAAGTGTTCGTGCCTCAGCCGTACCCTGTCGAAACTAAAGTGCCTTACCCCGTTCATATAAAAGAACCAGTGGAAGTAATCAAACATGTGAAAGTCCCTGTGCCCCAACCGTACCCTGTAGAGGTAAAAGTACCTTACCCAGTAGAGAAGAGAGTGCCTTATCCTGTAGAAGTGGAGAGAAAAGTTCCTGTCCCAGTGGAAGTTTTAGTACCCCAACGGATCGAGGTTGAGAAACGGGTACCGGTTTACATTCCCAGGCCGTACCCTGTTGAAAAGAAGGTCCCTTACCCCGTCAGAGTGCCTTACCCTGTCAAAGTTCCCGTGAAAGTACCTTACGAAGTTCCAGTTTATTTCCATAGTCCGTACCACATGGTAGATTATGAGGATGCATCTGTGTCTGCAATTCCGGTTTCGAGTACCGCTCAACATACCGTGACAGTGCATGGAAACCAGGCGTTCACATCAGGATTCCAATCTCGGTCCGACGACGCGGATGCGACCACACAGGCCTATACTCCAGGCTTCCATTCTCGCTCCGACGATATATCCACTCAAAGTTTAACACACCACCGTTCTGACGTTACTACGCCAGTACCGACGACAACCAGTAGTTAATGTAAATGTTATATGCTTTTAAGTTATTGTGTGATTGTAGTGCGTTAGTCAATTGGGTTATGAGTAAATGAATGCTGTGATAATCTTTGTTTTTCTTATACAATGCGTCTAATTATCACGATAAAATTGCTGAGCTAAATAGGTACTTATCTCAAGAATAACATAAGATTATTGTAACATTTGGTTTTTGTTTAAAATTAAAAAGCTAAATATTACAAATTCAAATCTATCTTAAGTTTTTTCTTTTTCGTTATTTCTTTTCTTCCACAAAAACTGGCAAGAGTTGGAATAGGTTCAAAAACAAAGGATACCATGAGGTGAGTCTTGGCCGAAATTCTATGCTAGTTGCATTCACGCTAACAGCTTTATAGCTTTCAATTCTCAGTTCTATCAATGGCATTGTATTTCAAGTGTATCAATTAGTAACCACACAAGCTTGACAGGTGGTAATTGTAAAATCACATTGCCATAACATGTCAATCACCTCTCATAGGGTAACATTACGAGGTGGTCACGTCACGGGTGTGACAAGTTCACGACCGTTCACACTCACTGGCTTCTTGTTGGTCTTTTTTGCAATACCAACATTTAAACCGCGTTTTTAAAGATTCTTTAAATTAGTTGCGCCCTACAGTAGCGTACTATAATTTTTAAACGTAGGTAAATATATACATTAAGATCTGCTTAGGTACCTTACCTACCAACCTCATATTATGCCTATGATATGAAGCTTCAATCAAAGAAATAACATTTAAAATTGGATAATGTGGTTCCAGTTATTTTATTTTCATAGCATGGTCTGTGCTGTGGCATATCGATGACAGTGTCTGTAGGTACCTACTACTACTATACTACCATGTACGCTATAAGTCGTATTGCTCATTATACGGACTAAAATTGAAGGAAAAAATGTCATTTTTCCTTCAATTTTGATTAGTTTTGATACGATTTATGTCAAAATTGAAGGAAAAATGACATTTTTTCCTTCACATTTAGTCCGTATAATGAGCAATACGACTATAGTATTTACACTATTACAGCTAGAATAAAATATTGTTAGGTTTATTATTACAAACATATAAACTACCTACCCATACCTAACTAGTAGTTCGCCCCGAACTGAGATCTCGCGCACCGTAGATGGCCAACATTTGGACTTTCTTCTGACTACCCCTATAATTTCAAGTGCTACTACTGCCGGGTATGCCTATTGCGCTAGCTCTTCATGGTAAAAAATACTAGCATGCATGCAATACATAATGTCGTGTCTAATTTTTCATTTATTTCACATTTATGAATTCTCGTCGTATTTTTAAAAGTATACGTCCTAGAATAAAAATAATAACTATTTTAGAATGTACAAATAAAGACCTTTCATTTGACACCGCACTCAATATATTTGTTTACTTAACTTTTTTTACCCCAATTATTTTCATTTTTTATCAAATTTTTTTTTATCATGAAAATAAATCAAGTAGCATCTAAAATCATTGCAAACCAAACCGCAACGATGCCACTCTCTTTTTAAGACCGACCAGTCAATGAGCTACGAAGACATCGAAACTCTATGAAACGGGAGCTCTTGCAGCTCTGGTTTCGTAGTTTTTGGTCTTTGGTCGTATTTCAAAAACTATACATCCTAGATTAAAAATAAAAACCATTTTGGAATGTACAAAATAAGCCCTTTCGTATGACACCCCACTCAATATATTTGTGTAACTTTCATAATTTTTTACCCCCTTGGGAACCCAATATCTTCACAACCCCTTCATCGATTAAGCTCATATGCTCCACCGTAAATTTCCTTACCACAACCTATTGATCTACCAAGTTTCATGCAGATTGGATGAACGGTTCGACAGTTATGCTCGAACAACAATTCGTGAAACATACAAACATACAAACATACAAACATACAAACATACAAACATACAAAGCAAAATCGCCCAACTTACCACTAAGATCTTCGCTCGCTTCGCTCGCTCGATCGATAAAATACATGTCGAACGCATTGAACAATTAAACCAATAACAGACAATTAACGGAATAGGAAGAGTAAACGAAAGTGGTCACAGTTGAGTTCGCAGCGAAACGGTCGCGCCTGTATGGCTCATTCATTCGAATAAAAACAACGAACTGTCTAGAATCTCGTAATACCGGAATACCTTTTTTACGCACATCTATAATCAGTATTCTTCAAATATTGGTGTGGTGAGCCGTGTTGGCCGTTACGTCGGACTCTACATAAGATCCGAAGATCGTGGTTTCGAATCCTGATCTTGAATCTATATTTTTTTTCAAGAAAAGAAATTGCCTTTTGACACGAGTTCTAACCGGTGGCGGTGAAGGGAAACATCCACACACACAATGTCTTTCCTCTGGATAAGGCCGATTAATGGATGGTTAGGCTTGCCCTGCTGGACAAGCCTAACCAATCGGCCTTAACCACAGGAAATTGTGGTGCATTGTCAATATGGATGGTTACTATCTCTAACTATTTCAGCATTATCCCATTAGATATAGGCATATCATCATCATCATCCGCAGGCCGACTTCACCCACTGCTGGGTATAGGGTATAGGCGATTCTTCGCAACCCTCTGCCGCGCCGGAACCGTGACCGCTCTGCCAGAATCAGGAATAGGGGGGCTGTGATACTTTAACACATCATCATAGAAAAGCGCTTTAAAACGCCATGGCCTGATTAAGTAATATTTACTCTATATTTTAAATCAAGTTAATGAAATAAATTAGTAAGTAGGTAATAATTTGTATAATTTATCGATCGAGCGAGCGAAGCGAGCGAAGATCTTAGTGGTAAGTTGGGCGATTTTGCTTTGTATGTTTGTATGTTTGTATGTTTGTATGTTTGTATGTTTGTATGTTTGTATGTTTCACGAATTGTTGTTCGAGCATAACTGTCGAACCGTTCATCCAATCTGCATGAAACTTGGTAGGTCAATAGGTTGTGGTAAGGAAATTTACGGAGGAGCATATGAGCTTAATCGATGAAGGGGTTGTGAAGATATTGGGTTCCCAAGGGGGTAAAAAATTATGAAAGTTACACAAATAAATTGAGTGGGGTGTCATACGAAAGGGCTTATTTTGTACATTCCAAAATGGTTTTTATTTTTAATCTAGGATGTATAGTTTTTGAAATACGACCAAAGACCAAAAACTACGAAACCAGAGCTGCAAGAGCTCCCGTTGCATAGAGTTTCGATGACTTCGTAGCTCATTGACTGGTCGGTCTTGAAAAGAGAGTGGCATCGTTGCGGTTTGGTTTGCAATGATTTTAGATGCTACTTGATTTATTTTCATGATAAAAAATTTTTTGATAAAGAATGAAAATAATTGGGGTAAAAAAAGTTAAGTAAACAAATATATTGAGTGGGCTGTCAAATGAAAGGTCTTTATTTGTACATTCCAAAATAGTTATTATTTTTATTCTAGGACGTATACTTTTAGAAATACGACGAGAATTCATAAATATGAAATAACTAAATGAAAAATTAGACACGACATTATGTATTGCATGCATGCCAGTATTTTTTACCATGAAGAGCTAGCGCAATAGGCATACTCGGCAGTATCAGTAGTAGCACTTGAAATTATAGGGGTAGTCAGAAGAAAGTCCAAATGTAAGCCATCTACGGTGCGCGAGATCTCAGTTCGGGGCGAACTACTAGTTAAATAAAATAAAAATATTTCTTACTTATAAATCATTTTCCTCTTCATACTGACTACTTGACTTTTATAAACTGCCACTCAAGTTCATAAACACCTACAGAGGTCTGATTCTTCTCATCGTAATCCACCCATTCCTTTTCAGATAGATCTACATCTTCAAATTTCTTTCCTGTGAACAAGATTAAATTAATAAGTAAGTTCGTATGAGCTGGTTGCCAACTCTGGGGGTGGAGTTTTTAGGCTGCTAGAAGGCCTTTGTCATGGCTTAATATCTTAAACGATTTTTAAGTTGTTAAGCGCCCAGCGGACTTAAAAAGATCGCTAAAGCTGAATCGCAATATGAAATGAACTATAATGCCGTCTCTTTTCACTCTCAGTCAATGAAAAGAGATGGCAATAGTTGAATTCCTTTAATGCAATTCTGCAATAGCGACCTTTTTATTTCCGACAGGCAAGCAATAGACTTGCGATTTGTCGTGATATTTTTCGACCGATCGCGTAGTGATTGCTGTCATATTGAAGTCTTACGTATTTCTGCATTTGATAGCTTAACGCTTGAGGAAGGTTATTGGCTACTTTTCATCATCACGTACCATCACTGCATGAGTAACACCGCGAGGGCGCAGCTAGTTATTTTTTTTGTCCTGTCTCATCTCACTGATCTCACTGTTGTTGGGCAAAGGTCTCTCCCAAACTCTTCCATCTGTCCATATCCTTCGCCGAGTTCCACCATCCTTCATCAAAGGTGACAAGATTGTCCCGCCGTTTTGTTGTTAGTTTATTCTATACCTACTTTACCTACTAATTATATAAAGTGGAAGAGTTTTTTTGTTTGAACGTGCTAATCTCAGCAGGGGCGTATTTATAGCTTTGTTAAGGGGGGGTCCAAAGGTTCCAATATACAAAGATCTTTGTTAAGGGGGGGGGGGGGGTCCAAGGGTTCCAAAATACAAAAATTGACTAGGTTTCCTCCGAACTTAATGGGCCAAGGGGGGGGTCCGGACCCCCTAAACCCCCCCCTTATATACGTCCCTGAATCTCAGGAACTACCAGTCCGATTTGAAAAATTATTTCTGCATTTGATAGCTAAACTCTTGAGGAAGGTTACAGGCTACTTTTCATCATCATCATCATCATCACCATATACCATCTCTATGGGGGCAACGCTGCGAGGGCGCTGCTAGTTGTTAATAGAAACAAATTACAAACTAAAAGAGTGCAGTGCAATTGCAGAAAGTCAAGTAGGTACCATTTTCCTCAGCTTCAGCGAGCCACCCAGATTTAGGTTCGAAGTCAACGGGCTCCACCCCTCGGCAGTCGAAGATCACGATAGTTTTAAATTTATTTGCATCATTGCTTGTGTATTGCCCTGCAAATACAGAAAATGTTTGTAAGTACTTGTACCTGACATGAAATTTAGAAAGTTAAGAAAAAAAATCTTTTTATAGTTGGTCAACCATACATCAACATACTATAATGCAATGCAATGATTAACACCATGGACGTATATAAGGGGGGGGTTTTGGGGGGTCCGCCCCCCCCCCCTTAGCCCATTAAGTTCGGAGGAAACCTAGTCAATTTTTGTATTTTGGAACCCTTGGACCCCCCCCTTAACAAAGATCTTTGTATATTGGAACCTTTGGACCCCCCCTTAACAAAGCTATAGCTACGCCCCTGATTAACACAATCACACTAATATTATAAATGCGAAAGTTTGGATGTTTGGATGTATGTTTGTTCCTCTATAACTCGACAACCACTGAACCGATTTGGCTGAAATTTGAAACATAGATAGATGACATAATGATGATAGAATGGACATAGACTAAATAGGCTTTTTATCCCGATAAAATGCACAGTGGGATAAACAAAATAGTAGTCCACGCGGGCGAAGCCGCGGGCAATCAGCTAGTATATTACTATTCAGGTATGAAATCGTAGCCATAACATAATACTCATTACTGTTCATATTTATAGTTTAGCGGATAGGGTTATAGAAAAGGTTTCCTGTTCAGTGAATTACATACCATTAGTGCCCTCGATAATATCTATACTGTTTTCCCGCGCACAGAGTTTGCATTTGATCAGGAGGTTCGTTTCAGAGCGGTTATGTTTATGGGCTACCTTCTCAGCTTCAGTGAGATCGTGAAACTTTTCAGAAACTTCGCCGCAACTCCCACATTTGAGCTTCATAAACCATTGGTAATAAGGGTGGTTTGTATAGAGTTTATCGATGCATTCTAGGTTCGCTTTAATTTGTAAGGCTATTTTCACCATTTTATTTAACAAATGTATGATTTATTTACTTTTAGTTTTATTCGGTCTATCTCTATCTATCTAGCTATCGCTTGCTCTGTACTAGTGATGGGCCAACTCGAGTTACTAACTCGCTCAATTTAACTCGAGTTAGGCTTTACTCGTCTTAACTCGAATTGAATCTCTCTAACTCGAGTTAGGATTGGCCATTGGCGTGGTAGAAACGAATCAAGCAAAGCAATTGACGCGCTCTCTCTCTCATTCTCTCGCAAGCGCGGCGATTCGTTCGTTCGTAGTGTGCGCACTTTGTACCATATCTAGCCAGAGCATCGGTTCAGATTATACCTTTTTGTTGCAAAATAGCTCCTAATTCAACCGCATAAGATGCCAATACCGCCCTGCCAACGCCTTAAGGGCGCTACTCACACACCTGCCGCAGGGGCAATCTAGGTGGCAATCTAGGTACAGCTACTCCCGATATCGCGACAACCGCCACGCACCTAGATTGCCACCTAGATTGCCCCTGCGGCAGGTGTGTGAGTAGCGCCCTTTATACAGCGCATCGCATCAATCAAATCAACCGAATTAAATGAATGGAATGGAATAACACCGAGCGAGCGTCATAACGCGAGTGAAGTTTGTTTGCCGATTTGTGACAAAATCGTTTTCTATAAGACACAAACTATAAAACAATTTCTATAAGCTCGAAGATTACGATCCATTGAGATCTACGAGCCTATAGATTGAGATACAAAATCGATACAATCCGAAATAAGGAACATCCTTGTGGGATGATTATTTGATGTGATGTGATGGATCGGATGACATGACAGAAACAGAACTTGACTGAGGAGAAGTCAAACTGACTGTGATGACATTGTCAAATTGACATTGACATTCCAGAAAATGACAATTGTTTTATTCAATCAATCCAATCTTGATCCAACCAATCCAACACAACAAGCTTTTTTTTCTTGATTTGGTTTGCTTGCTCTTGCTCTTGCTTCATTTCATTTCATATCGTAGTATTAATTAATTAATTTCTCTGTGGAGCTCAGTTCCAATAATTTTGTAAATCTTAATTAAAACGGGAAGAAGTCTTCTTCAAGAAGAAAAATATAAAAGAGCAGAAGAAGCTGGCTGACCGACAAGACAGGACTAGGCTACCATACCGGACTATTGTTTTGTCATTTTGTGAAGCTGCAATACAAGTTTTCGATTATTTGTTTGTTCACATAGCGGTCAAAGGATTTATCGGAAAATGCAATTCCTTCATCAACTTGACAGATGCCTTAATTGCGGACTAGGCGGACCACGAAATCCTTGTAGACTACTTATTTCTGACCTGACTGCCAAATACCAAAATATTTTATCACAGTGGACAGGACATGATGTAAGATTGCATGCACTCTGAGATCCTTTTGAATTTCTAACTAAGGGACCTATCAGACAGAGAATGGTCACGCGGTCAAGTGTTCAAGCGGTCAGTTTTGCGTTCTTTGTATTCTATTACGTTACATAGATATACTCCCACAGGAGGCATTCTGACCGCGGCGGTCAAGTAGAACACATCAGTAGAAATCAGTAGCATGCTCGAATGCAGAACGCTTGACCGTGTGACCGCTCTCTGTCTGATAGGTCCATAAAGGTATTTATTATCTAGAAATTGCTTATTTTTCAGCTGTTTGATGGTGACAAGGTTTGTCTTGAATGCATCAGTAAAATACAGAAATGTGAAACTGAAGAAAATCCCCAGAGGCAGTTTGGACATCCATTAACTTGTGTTGGCTGTGGTAAATCCACCCTAAGAACTGGTAGGCGTATAGAAGTTAGCGACACATTCAAAGAGTTGTACCCTTGGTACGAGCAGTGTCGAAAAGTTGAGACCACAGAGGTAACACACAGTTTGGAACTTTATGGGTTTTTTATTACCTAATTTGGTTGAAACTTCTGGTAAAGAATCACTATCAGATCTTTCATAAGTACAATATGAATTAGGATTTCTTGTATTGCATACAGTATGAATTTTATATTGAACTTCATACCTACCAATTCATTTTGTATCAATCATCAAATTACAAAGTTTTCTCTTCATTCAGTTGTGAATAGACTTCAGTTTTATTTTCTTGTATGTCTCCTAAATGAAACATTGTTTTAGGCTGCTGACTATTACAAATTATGTGGTGCCTGCTACGCCAGGACTAAAAGAATTCTTAAAGATCTGCAAAAAAAGAAAGAACCAGCAAGTGTTGAGAATGTGGCAACGAAGCAACTTAAAGAGAAAGATGAATTTTCTGCAGCGATGTCAGACGATGAATTATCTTCCTCAAAGGATAAAAGTTTTACCAAAACTAATGAAGCCATATTCCAGGAGTACTATCTGATTTTATCTACACATTCAAGAGCACCTGTATCTCGTGCTAGATGCATGGTACCCAACTGCACGAATAAGGGCCAACCCATACCGAGACCTACTCGCAAACTCATACTAATACAATCAAACTTTTACTTACATAGACGTGCTTCCCTCTGTAAAGACCATATACATCATGATTTTCATAAACAAATGGGCTACAATTATTTCAGAATAAATTATATCGAAGACATGTTATTTTTGATGGAAAAGGAAGTGTCTATATTGAATTTTGATTGTGTCAATGATATGCCTGAGCACATTTGCAAGTATTGGACGGGCCTGACAGTTGAGGAGTTCAAAGATTTGTATGAGAAGCTGAACGTTGATACTGGGAGCAGTCAGACCCTTAAAAATGCTCTCGCTGCGCATCTATTAAGGGAGAGAACTGGTGACAGTATCGTGAAATTAGCAAACTTGTTTTTAATGTCAACTCCGAAATTGTCCAAACAGCTACAGGTCATAGAAAAAAGCTTTGAAAATTATAATTTGCTGAACAATGGGATCTTAAATAACAGTGACGGTAATGCTTGAGCTGTTTTTCTTAATTTCAAAGTTGAAAAAGACCTGAGTAGTAAAATAAAAAGATGTAAAAAAACTTGATTCATTTTATTATTTGATTATACATAGATAAACAATGTACATACGTAGTACATGGCATATTTGACTGCAAATAATATGTATGTCTATAATTTACAACTCCTATGAGGATCTTCAAAAGCAAACTATATTTTCAAAGGTCGTGGGTTCGAAACCTGGCCGTGCATCAACGGATTTTTCGTTTCGAAAAATTTATATGCTCATCAACATGAGCTCTAAACGGCGAAGGAAAACATCGTGACGAAACCCGTGACGCCCCACAGGTATTGACCATGTCTTTCCTGTGGATATGGCCGGTTAAGCTGAGAGGATGGTGTAGATGCTGGGCAAGCCTACTCCATTTCAAACAATGTCCCAGGCACTACAGTCCCGTTAAGTGTAGGTAAAAGATTGCCTCCTGACACTGTATAAATTATCTAGTAAAGATTTATAGGCCTAAGTTTTTTTTTAATACAAGATCTATCAGCGAGGCAGTGGCGCCACTCGTATCGAGTTCCCTTGAGGATCCGTGTGGAGTGTGAGACCCATTTCTTGCAACACTTCATTGTCTACGGGGCCTCGGAGCGTCGTTTTAGATATCAGCTCCTGTAATATAAAATAACAATTCTGAAGCAGTCTTGTTAGAGATAATAGTTCAGGCAAGGTATGAAAAATAAATGAAATTATGATCACGAATTCACGACATCATTTATTTATTCTCCTCACAATGATTTTTTTCACCATTCTTCCACTTATTTTTATTACGACTGAATTATTGAGTTAAATCATCCTTTCACACACCCTAGTCAAAGTGTATATTTTTCCATACACACACTAGTCATAGTGTAGGTATATTTTCCACACACACACACACACACACTATAGTCATAGTGTATATTTTCCACACACTAGTCATAATGTATATTTTCCACACACACTCTAGTCCTAGTGAATATTTATCCACAGACACTAGTAAGTATATATTTTTGTTCATCCCTTCCACTTCTATTTAGTCATCTATGTACCTGATTTTCTGGACAGTTTTCACACAAGTTTCTGATAGCGTAGATCACCCATTGCATAATCACTGTATTAGAGTTACGAAAATTGGAACTAGATGCATGTTAGTTTTCTTGATCAATTAGATAGTAAGTAAGTTCGTATGAGCAAGTGGCCAACTCTGGTGACGGAGTTTTTAGGCCGCCTAAAGGCCTCCGTTATGGCGTAATGACTTAAAAGCCAGAACCGACAATTTAACGTGCCCTCCGAAGCACGGAAGCGCTCAGCTCGTAATCACTTGACTGACTACTGAGGCATTGTAAACTTTAGTGTAGTTACTCGTAGGTTCAAGAAAGAAGTCTCATGGTAGCGGCGTTAGTATCTACGTACACTTCACACAATGGATCTAGGCATTCGTGAAGTTAGCCGTTTCGCTGCGCAGTGTAGCTTTTTCTTACAACATTGTCTACTGCGCAGCGAAACGGTTAACATCACGAATGCCTAGATCCATTGTGAGAAGTGTAGGAAGATAAATTGCTGAGATGTTCTCGGTGCGTTTATCACTCTTCCTAGCAAATAGACATTCAACCAGTTCAGTGACCGCGCGAGTAGTTCTGTCACTCTCATTTCAACGAGACCGAACGCGACAAAAGATAACGTGCTCTTTGAATGTCTGTTTTCTCGGAAGCATATAAACGCGACATTAGGTTCCGTAAAATTCAGCGGGAATTCTTTTTAACCGACTTCAAAAAAAGGAGGATGTTCTTAGGAATGTTTTTTTTCTTTCCTTTTTTTTATGTAAGTACCTATGTTTACCAATTACCTACTAGAAGACTTGTCAACAGATTTGAAAAATTCTTTTTTTGTTTGAAAGGGTATACTTTCCGATTGGTGCCACAAAACTTTGGTGAGGATCTGTTGAGGATCTTCGGAGTTATGAACAGAAATGCACCTCGAGATTGCAGAAAAGTGCTCAGCAACATTTAAAAAAACCAATTTTAATGTTATTGAAGTCGGTTTTTAAAAAATTTGGTTAATTTATCCACTTGTAACTTTAGTGATGTGGTTTTGTAAAAGGATACAAGGATTCCGCGCGTCAATGTTGCAGCAGTCGAGCAGTACAGGAATCACTTCCAACTCGCGGATCTGAAATGTAATAAATATGATCATCACTAACACGGTAGACATTCTCTCAGACTTTTAGGCATTTATGGTCCTTTGCAGAAGTTAGCATTCGTACGTGACAGCACACTGTTGTACCGTGGTCATCGGTTGGTGTGCCTCAGAAAAATAAGGTTACCTATCTCAGTTAAGTTACTCCTATTTTATGCTCAACTAAACAAGCTCATGTCTCGCATTAAAAAAAATATTTTTCATTTATGGTGAACCTCAAAGATTTTCCGATTTCTTGTATTTGTATTTATTTATTTGAAACACACTAGTTGGGCTTACAGATTACTCCAAAGCGCCCAAAACGTCTATACAGTATGTGGGTCTTCGATGTACCTTGAACTCAAGAAGTTTGCAAAACTCTGGTTTAGACCACACGTCTGAAGTAGAACTTCCGTTCGCCTCGCCTATCATACTTTTCGTAACGCTCTCGTCACGCATTCACCAGCTTACTCCCCAAGTCAAGCTTCGGTTTTAGTGGTAATTTAGTTCACAGTAGAAAATTAAGAATATGGCCGGTAAAATAATGTAGGAAGTCCATAAAATATTTTTGGACCAGGATGATTTCCTAAAACAAAGGTTATTTAGTTTGTCAGTGTACAAGAGAATCACCAGCGTTACCTGTTTTTTATTCTCCTGGTTCTTCCAGCAGAGATTCGCAAGCGCGCGAACGAGGGCCGCCTTGAAACCGAACGCCACGTGACGCTCTACTGTCTCCACACACGTCACCGCCTTCTTATCCGTTGTCATGTCTACAGCGCCTAACCTGCGACATAGAATAAATAATAATAAATAATGCTGGACATTTCACACAGCACACGTAGCCCCAAGCTAAGCAGAGCTTGTGTTATGGGAACCACATGACTGATATACTACTTTTATATATTTTTTTGTAAATACATACACATTATACATAGAAAACACCCAGACCCGAGACAAATATTTGCAGATCGTATAAACATTAGTCCCGCGGCGGGGATCGAACCCGCATCCTCCTGCGTCACAGGCGGGCCTTCACCCACTGCACCACAGAGGTCGTCAATAGATAATAGATAGAATAGGTAATATTACTACGTATAGAATGGACACTGAGTTTAAGCTGGCGAGGAGCTGACTTTGAGCATGGAACGCGCCATACGTGCAGACGCTTACGAGATCGAGACAACAGTGTACATTATTCATACGGTGACAACCTTACTGTGTACAAAACTGATATTGTGTAGTGTAAAAAATATAGGTAGTTGACGCCGCTTTTGTATAGAGATTTCGTCGAGTGTCCGGGGTGTGCCTGTGGGTAAATGGGCCGCGGCAGTAATGTACTATAGCATAAATCAAGCGCGCTAGATAGTATTAATAGGAAAAACTCACCTAGATTTCTGACTCTCGGGAGAGTCGATCTTCACAGAAGGTACTTTGTTGACGACATCATCTATCTTCACCTCTTTCGTCTCGCTCTTCTTTTCCACATTCACACTCTCTCTCTTATCCGACGATATCCCCAATATCTTCTGCAGCTGCTCGCTCAAATCGAAATCCGTCGATAAATTCTGGCTTTTCTTAACCTCTTTCGGTGTATCTGGAGACTGTTTTTGCGATTCCGTTTCCTGCAAGAGTTCCGTTAGAGGTGGAGAGATCTCGCTAGGTGACGCTTTGATCTCTGGCTTCAATTCCTCTTTGATGAAGTGTATTTCTGTTGGTGGGTCGTTCGGAGAGCTGTCCTGAGATTCGCTTTGACTAGTCGGTTGTAGATCCAACTTCGGTTGTAATGCGACAGGTATAACTTCAGCGATTGTGTTCATGCTTCCATTAGGAGATACGGAATCGATGATCAACGGTGGTTCGGTATCATCTCCGATGTCTATCTTGTGTTCTAGACTGATTCTTCGAGTCGGCACAGGGATTCTGTCTTCTGTCTTTGGAACAGAGCTGCTTCTTCTGTAAACTTTAGAAAGTTCTGCTTCTAGTTTGACGGAGTTGCTCCTAGCTGTTTTGACTTCTGGTAAGGATTCTGTGTATTTAAGAGGGTTTTCTGGTATGTTGTCGCATCGCTCGATAAATGGAGGGTTGTCTGTGCATTCGTAGTATTGCTCACTGCTTTCTGATTCTGTACATTCTGACGTAGTTTCGTTGCAGGATAGCATGTTGTCTGCGGAGTCGTTTTTGGTAAGCGGATCTGTAAATTAAAGGCCTTACTTATAAACGCCTAGTGGTTAAATAATGCTCAAGATTCGCCCTGTCTCTATTTGTCACTATCTAACAAAAAAGGATGGCCAAATAGTAAAAAAAAAATAAGTAAGTTCGTAAGTATATGTTACATTTGCAGTAGGCAATGATTGGTTGAGGAATCGTACATGAATTCGTTCGTTTCGAAGGCTTAGTACAAGTACAGACACCAATAGCGACAGTAGTGTAGCTACAATGTAACAAAGTTCAATTAAACTCGCACAAGTGTTTCCTAACTACTGTGATGAAATATTAATATTACATTGCCTAATTTTGCCACACCTTTCTAACACGTAACTCTGTCTTCTATCTGGATTGTACTGAAAAGACCCGCCCAGGGCGGGCCCGCCAATGTACTTGTACTTTTATACCTAAAGTGCGCCTTCTATAGTATTCTGTGGTGTTGCTGATGCAAATCAGATGTTAGTTCAATCAGATCTAGTTTTAAAATGAACACATACTGATAGCTTCGTTGGGCGTGCTCACAGCTAGGTGCTCATCGTTGATCAGCTGCTTCCCCGTGGCTGCGTACAGCTTGTTCAGAGATGAGAAGAAATTGTCGCTCTCCTTTCCTAGCTTGTGGATTGCTCGGAGTAGAACTGAAAAATATTGTTATAGAAATTAATACCTACTGAAAGAAAATCAAGCTTATATCTGCTCTTTGTATGAATGTGATAAAAATTGTGTACAATGCCAAATCGCGTCGTGGACACTTGGAATCGGTTACCAGACTCAGTGATCAGTGCCCTCTAAGTGAACGCTTTCAAAAACAGACTGGACAAATACCTATTTAAATCGCACTGAAATAGGATATAATACATGCATTAGCGCTAAGAGCTGCCTGTGTATTACAAATAATAATAATTATAGTGTGGGACAGGCCAAGAGTGAGTTTCTGGTTTTGAGCAAGAATTTATTATGTGAGCTAGTCAGCTTGTTCAAATATTGAGCACATTTCGAAGTTTTGTAAAAGTAAGTAAGTTCATAAAAGCAAGTGGCCAACTCTGGTGATGGAGATTTTGCCACCTAAAGGGCTACGTCATGGCTTAGCACCTTAAAAGCCGAAGTTTGGTAAAATACTTACAAGCACAATTTATAAATAGTGAAGTGTCGGTTTGCAAGCAGTCCATATAAGCATCCATACTTGATGCCGTCGCTATGATTTCCAACAAAAACACAACTTCCTGAGGCTCTATCGAGGCCACATACTTGTCAACAGTCTTCAGAATGCAGTCCGATTTACTCTTAAACTCGTGAGCCATGAACTTAACAAAGTTGACAGAGACATTGATGTCTTGTGACTCAGTAGACATAAGGATATTGTATGCAAGACTTAGTACTAGCATTCGGCTATCTGGTTCCAACTTTGAGTACAACTTTTCAATGTAAGTATTCTCAACACCAATTAGGTACTCTATAATTAAATGCGGGTATTCAGTATTGCCATTATTGTACATATATGCTAGAGAGTTGAGGAGGGTTACATCATCAGGTAACACATGAGGCTGACCCAATAGAATGTTATAGATTATCATTGCCGCAGCAGTAGCTATTTTGTCATTCTGACCGATCAAGCAATTGAGTATAATTGCATCAAATTTGCTCCAAATCATAATCTGATTGAAGGGGTTATTTACAACCAAATTCCCTAAAGTTTGTATCAGAACTGTCATGCATGATTCATACTTTTTCTGTATTTCTTCGTTGACAAAATCTATGCTCGGATGTAGGTATTCCGTGGCAAGGATGAGCATGGAATCCAAGATGGATAGTTCCTTAGAAATGTATGTCTGCATTTTAGTGCCGGCGGCGGCGCAAGAGCGGACGAGCCGCATGCATTGTTCAGCGACGGCGAGCGTACTGCGGTTGTACGAAGCCTGCTCCACATCTAACCTCATAATGTGGAGAACTTCAGCTATCAACCGTAAAGTATATTCTGACGCTTTCTTCCTGTAATTGACAATGATAAACAAATAAATAATGATTTAAGAAGCCTCGTAACATGAAAGTAAGGTGTAATTTGTTCACTTACGGTCGTAATCTCCCGGTTTCTGCGTCTCGAGAAAGTTGTGCTTCCGCTCGCAACATTTCCTCGACCGCGTCCCATTCTCCAGTTTCTAGCTGGAAATTTATCAATTTGGCATCCAGCAGTATCTCTTCAGCGAACCAAACGCTTTTATCTCGCGACATTTTCGTTTATTTGTAAAATGAAAATCAAAGAAAACAGAAACTTGTTCTTCTTCTTCTTCTTTTATTTATTTCTCATTTATTTCATGACTTTGAAGTTTATTGACATATTTGACATTGACTTAACTGACATGACATTAAAAGTTTATTTTGATAAATTAGTAGTAGTTTAATATTTTCGACACTAAATCCATTTGAGTGTTCGATTTTCATTCGCAAAAGCAATAATGCATCGATTCATCTTCGATTATACTAATAAAATAGAGAAGCACTGCTTCTCTATTTTATTATCTAGGATATTTTATCTAGGATATCTGATATCCTTAAAAGGTTTCTAATATATTTATTTTTTTACTGCGCATCGAAACGAGTAGGTATTATAACTTCACGAATGCCTAGATCCAATAAGAGTACTGTACCGTACTTAAAATCGGAGCAGATTAAAATCTGGATCTAGATTTAAATCGGACTATACAATGCAATACATTTAAATATAATTGTTTTGAGATTTTATCTGAGTGCAAACCTCTTAAAAAGCTTTGATGGGACTGAAGACTGAATATTTGTTGACTATTTTTGTTCATAACGGAGAAAATCGAATGAATGTAGGAAGCAAATGTCACGATTAGTCAAGTTTTTCCCAACACTACACACCCGTCGGTCCAGCAAAAATGAAAATGAGAAAGACAGAAGTAGGGATGTTCGATATTTCGGATTGTATCGATATTTCGTATCGCAATATATCGTAACGCATTGTATCGATACGCGTATCGATACAGGGCATTTGATACGATATATCGTATCGATACAGTATCGAGTCAAGACAAAGTATGCAGGTACTTTAATAATTAAAAAAAATATTTTATTTTAATAATGTGCATTATTACGAAAATGTGCGTAGTTATAACTGTCAAAAAAGGTGTTTTGTGATATCAAACTAATATTAAAAAACTCGAAAGTTTGGACGTATGTTTGTTCCTCTAAAACTCGACAACCACGGAACCGATTTGCCTGAAATTTAAACATAGATAAATAATGACCGGAAATAGGACATATGCCACCTTTTAACCAGGTAACTTGCAAGTCAAAACAATTCGTTATCAAAATAATTTGATACGATATTTTCGATCCGATACACCTTGCATGTGTTGTATCGATACACCGTATTGTATGCCATTGTATCGATACAAATATCGGGTGTATCGTATGCCATTGTATCGATACACGAAAATATCGTATCGTATCGAACATCCCTAGACAGAAGCGAGCGGTAGGAATGGCATTTGTGCGTGAAATTATATCAGTTTTTATGTGAACCAGTGAATAATTCTCACATTATAAACTGCTACCGACGACCTTTAGTGCATTCATGTAATTATCTCGTAATACAGTGCAACGTTATGTGTTCTTTCACTTCGTTTTTGTGTCGAAAAATTTTCAAGTGACTCGTTTGGGCTGGTATCCTGTGGATTTCGTTCACTTTGTCGTGCAATGGACAGACTTCCCGCTAACGTTGTTGGAATTTAAAACATTCGGTGAGTCATCAACGTTTTGAGCAGGTAGCATGGTGACCCTAGGATAAGTGCATTGAGAAAATGCATACGAGAAATATGCACGCTAAAAAGTTGGTAATTGCACTGATTCGTCCTGGCATCACGTTCGCGTTTATTTTGCTCTCTCTCCTAATTTTGTTCTATGCAGTTCCACTTATCTAGGAATGTAAATAAAACGCGTTATATTCTTATTTACTATTATTGATAAATTTGCAT
The DNA here is from genome assembly GCA_958496255.1 of Camptogramma bilineatum. Lineage (NCBI taxonomy): Eukaryota > Metazoa > Arthropoda > Insecta > Lepidoptera > Geometridae > Camptogramma > Camptogramma bilineatum. The sequence continues at coordinate 10,265,828 of OY292471.1, forward strand.
TGTCTCGGCATTCCTTTCAGCAGTCTCAAAAGGATCCAAAATATTCCAAAATATTAAAATAAATCAAGTCCAGTGACCACTGCTATTTATTATGTTGCAATAATGTAAACTTGAAAAGACCTTTGCCCCGCTGTGGGATGAAACAGGTTCACTAAAATGAAAAGTAAATAAATTTTGTATAATTTTACTATAAAAATGTTTTTCTCAAATTACAAACTTGTTGAATACCTCTGTGTCTTAGATTTCATTGAAAAAGAGAAGACTGACCTAGTAGAAGACCTAACTAGATCCTAAGGGCGCCACCAGTCGCGCCACCAGTCAGGCCACCAACAAAATGTACGTAAATGACAACAACTCCCTGATTATCTATCTTTGATAGTGACCAAAATCGGTCTCAAACTATCAAATTTGACATTTCAGTGAACATGCAAGTAGCTCTGTCACTCTCATCTCAATGAGACAGAATGCATCAAAAGATACCTATGAGATCATTTTGATAGTTTGAGACTAATTTTAGGTTAGAGACAAGTTATACAATCAGCCCGCAGGTACATTTTGCTTGTGGTGGCGCAACCATGGTGACACAGTGAAATAGGGCCCTACTACGACAATTTAAAGTGTTATTAAAATTAATTTAAGTCTAATGATTTTGACTTTGACTTTAATGGACTTAATTGGTGTCCCCGAAAAGAAAGTTAGGCCCCAAACCATGTTTGTTGCCCTGGTTCTTCACGGTCTTGGTCTCAAAGGAACAGGAGTAGAATCACCTAGCTCTTAAGATGTTTCAAAGTGGTACACTAGCGATCTTATTGAATAAATGAATTTGATTATTGACTAATGGGACCAAATATTAAGTTGGTAGGTACTGATGTTCAAATTACATTTTAAAAGCTTAAAAGCTACAAATCCATTAACCAAATGAATAAGAGGTAAGTCATACATGGTTATTAAGTCATAGGGGGAGAGAAAAGTCATCTACTTCCTCTTAACTTGATAATAAAGAAGGCCAGTAACAAGAATAATGTCTATTGTTTATCAAACACATTTTTGTTATGATTATTCACAATGCAAGATTCTGTGTACTGAGCTCGTTTCTAAAGATGTCTCGGCAGGTGTAGTCAACAATGAAAGCAGATTACCAGTTTCCATCTTTTCAACAATGTCACTCTATGAAAGGTCAATAAGAAATCAAGAGACCAAGAAAAAACCTCTGCCTTGCTTATACTAGCTTTGATCTAAGTTTAATTTTGAAATTATCAAAAGGACTATTAAGCATGACATGAAAACATGTCAACTAAGCTGTTTTGTACGCGAACGAAGACTCAGGCAGAAGTAGTACAGCAACACATACCACGGGTTTCCATTTGCAATGATCTTTTATTGCGCTTTTATAACGCTAATAGATCTCCAAAAAGTCTTTAAACTTTCGACTGCGCATACTTACCATCGCTGAGTAGTACTAGTACTAACTAGCTGTGTATGAGTTAACTGTTACCGAGTATGTACTTTATGTACTCGTAAGCTCACGTAAGCTCGTAACTGATCGAAACTTAACTTGGAAATTGAAACAAGTCTCCTTAATCCATCCGTTCTCCAAATCTGGATCATGTGGGCTCATAAGGGGCCGTTCATTTGTTACGTAAGAAATACAATTTTAACCACTTTCCCCTCCCTAAATATACCTAAAAATAAGACTTGTTTGGACCCCCTCCCCCCGAAATCGTCTTACGTAATGAATGAACGACCCCTAATCGTGTTCTATTCCAGGTGGTCTGCAATCGGCATGGATGAGGGTCTTCTCAACGACCTCCTCGAGTGCTCGGTCTGTCTGGAGCGCCTGGACACCTCATCCAGAGTGCTGCCGTGCCAGCACACGTTCTGCTTAAAATGTTTGAAGGTACCTTTTAGCACAGAACAGATAATAATACTACGTAAAGAATGCACACTGTGAGTTTGAGCTGGCGAGGAGCCGACTTTGAGCACGGAACGCGCCACACGCGCAGACGCATCGACGAGACCGAGACCACCAGTGTACATTATTCATACGGTGACAACCTTACTGTGTACAAAACTGACATTGTGTAGTGTAAATATAGGTAGTTAGGGAGTGTCCACATTGCGTTTTCTGCAGCGCGTTTTTGAGCTGCGCGTTTGTATCGATACAAACGCGCGTTCGCAACGCGTATTTTTCCATACAAAAGCGAACCGGGAGGGGCTGCGCGTTCGCATCGCGTTCGAATCGCGTTTGTATCGATACAAACGCGCTGCAAAAAACGCAATGTGGACACTCCCTTAGACGCCGCTTTTGCATAGAGATTTCGCCGAGTGGCCGGGGTGTGCTTTTAGCCCTTATTTTGCTGACAAACACTGAAGTTTCAGGATGTTTTTTCACAATATCTTCGATATAAAAAACCTATTTAATAAAAATCAGATAAACGCCGCTATTTTTATGAAATAGTTTAATGTTTCTCAAAACAACTGCGGGGCTAAAAAGGCTGTTATAGCAGAATCTTAATATGATTCGTATTACGTTTTGTTCTTGTCATTCTCATGTAGTCATGTCTATGAAAAGAGACGAGACAGTTCAATTCAGATAATGGCGGCCTTTTTAGCCCCGGAGATCGTTCGTTTTTATCCTGTTAAAATTGTCTGTCTCCGGATATAAAGTTTAAGTCTAGTCAGAGGCCTTCAGGCTGACTACTTCATCACCAGAGTTGACCACTAACTCATTTGAACTTACATCCACGCTTCCGTGTTTTGAGAGCACGATTTATACTGGACCATGTCTTGTATAAATTAATTAATTTGATTAGACTATTTTCGCTACCTCACTTAATAGTGCGTTGACACTTTGCGTGTGGTGCAAAAACATCAATTACACAGTTTAATATCTCCGTGGCCTGGTGGACTACAGAATGAATGAGTTTTGTGTCGTTATTGTCATTCTGAGCAATTAGAGAGGTACTTATAAGCTAGGGGCTCAGTGTTCAACTCTGGTGATGGAGTTTTTAGGACGGCTGAAGGTCTCAACAGTTACTTTACAGAAGTTAGATAGTCGGGTTGTAATGAAGATTGGCAGTAGAGTAGAGAGTATCACTTGATTGTCCCCGAATTTATTTAGGACAGGACTCTCAAATACCGAGCTTTTATATCTGTCTTTCCACGAATTTTGTCGATAATAAATATCGGCTTATTACTTTTCGTTTGTTCTAAATGTGATTGTAAGTCAAACGCCTTCCACACGGCAGATGGTCAGGCTCTCTGCAGAGGTCTTGGCAGAATCTGCCGTGTGGAGGGCTTACCGCTAGGGCTTGCCGACATGACTTTCAATGACATTGGTCGGCGGGCGTGTCGGTCCAACCGGTGTTGGTGTCATTATAACAGATAAATTGAACTCTATGGAGCACTACCAAGAGCTCAACAGTGATGTTGGGAGCTTGTCGGCGACCGTTGGCCGACCAAGGTGACCTCTTCAGAGAGTCCGACGTTTCAGAGAACGTTTCAGAATCGAATCTGTAACCTACCCCACAGCACTAAAATTAAAACTATCAAACTAAGCAATGAGGTCATTCTATACAGATATGATTATGGCTATCCCGAAGTGCCGTGGATGAGTCAATCAAGTGTCTGACTCAGTTTAGATTAGAGAAGCAATAAACTAGTGTTTATTTACGATGCTGGAGGACGGTCTGGTGTGTGTGTCGGGATGTGGCGTACTGTTGGATAAAAATGTAGTGGGAACATATCTCTTAAAAACGCGGAATATCCAAGAGAATAAATGTAAACTGTCTACTGATTTTATACGTTTTACTATAAACCATCAATAATAATGACTACTTGGTGATATCAAAACCCTGTACTTAGACCGTTCTTATCACATATCTTGGCACATTTGCTCCCAGCCAAAGCAGTTTATTATTATTGATGTAGAAGTAACAAATAAAAAAAAAATATTTGATTTTGTTTAGCTTATGCCAGTGCAATCAATCGCTCTCAAGCCATTACCGCTTGGTAGAGAAAGTAAAGACGAAAAATCGGACAAAATTCAATGATCAAATATTTTTTACGTTTCTAAATAACCGAAATTAAATATTATAATAATTGTATCCGATTATTTAACTAACTAAACCCTGGCTATGTTTCACTATCGTCACGAAAGCCCTGCGGGGTTTAAAAATCCGTTACAGCAGAATCACATTAGGAATTGAACTATATACTGTCTCTTTTCATAGACTGATGACAAGAACGGCATATATTGCAATTCCTATTGTGATTTGTATACTGTAGCGGCCTTTTTAGCCCCGGCTGGGCAGAGTCCTCAAAATTCATTATCAATAACAATAACAATTTTCTAGTCCTTATGATATCTACGAACATAATTCTATCGGTTCTTTACTGCGACTGTACAAACGGTAGCCTTGTTTATATTAGGATGCCCTAATTGCAAGGCGAAGGGTCGGTAAGCACGTTATATTGTTTAGAAATGTAGCAGATAGAAATCTAAAATTACTCAAAATAAACATCATCTAAAGACGTAAAGACCAGCGTAGAAAGACAACTTTAATCTACAGAAGAATTTTAAAAAAAAAAACGGCAACAAAAATATAAATAAGTAAGCAATTTCTATTTAAACTTCTAACAATCTAGCTAAGATCAGGGCGTCGATTCTCGTACCGAACTTTTTATCAACCTCAACCAAAACCTCAACTAAAGCGACTGTTTCCATGACTACTAATAACAAACGACTCAGTTGTGGTGAGGTTGGCTGAACAAACTTTGGCAGAACAAATTTTTGAAAAGCTATTCTACTATTTCACCAAATGGCTGACATTTAAGAGATCGAACCAAACCAAAGCGGTTGTCATCTAGTAGAATACAGGCCCAGGACTATCTTAGTTTTTGTTTTATTATAAAGCCGTGTATGTTTGTAAGAAAAATGAAAAAAAAAAAAATATGATCACGACTGTATCCCCAAGGCGCGGTAGACATTCTCTCAGATCTTTTTAAGCATTTTTTCAAGATCCTTCGAGTCTAAGGGGGTAGTCAGAGGTATGTCCAAATACATATTTGGTACATGCCCACGTTTTGCAGAAGTTAGCATTCCATACGTGACAGGTTGCAAGCACATCGACGCTATAAGATTACGCAAGGTATTGGTCGCGTCATGTAAAAAGAACGCTGGAAGAATGTAATGGCCGCTGTACACACTCGTCGAGAGCCTCTCGCCGAGAGCCTCGGCCGAAAACGCCCTCGTCGAGAGCATGCCTGTACACACTCGTTCTAACATTTGAACTGAAGACTTACGAGACAATGGACGTAGAAATTGCTGCTGCTATTTGTCTTTGTGCCGTGAGCTATTATAACTTTTTTAACATTTACTATAAAAAAAAATTCGTAAACCATGGAGAAAAATAAGATGGTGGATGATAACTATGCACCGCAATAGAAACAGGTAAATACATAATAAAAACTAATCAGAAAGCAACTAAATGAACGAGTGTGTACATGCTCGCTCTCGTTTACCTCGCGAGAGCCAACGAGACCCTTTGACTCGGGCTCAAAAAACCGACAAGCCACCGAGAGCGACCGAGACGAGGACGAGAGATCGAGACGAGACGAGAGCACGCAGTACACACTCGCGCTCGGCCTGTCTCGGGGTGCCTCGACGAGTGTGTACAGCGGCCATAAAGGGGGTGTGTTTTGTCTCATGTTTGCGCATGGGCCCCCTTACTTATGAAAGATGTTTAAAGTTAAACACTAGTTGAACAACGTCCTGTCTCTGTTTGTCACTATCCATAAATAAAGACAGGACGTTGTTTAACCAGTGTTTCACTTTAAACATCTTTCATAAGTAAGGCCCGGGTTACCTATTCGCAAATATGAGACAAACACACCCCTCTACTTTCTTCCAGCGTTCTTTTTACATGACGCGAACGATAACTAGGGCAGTACAAGGTATTCTCATCTCAAGTCGATACAATCGGTGATTCACTCGGCCAATGCCTTAACTTCGAGTTTAAATAGACTGACCTTAGACAATCAGATTGGCGCCTATACGATGCGCTATCTGTACCTACTGCTAAGGTTATACACTCGCCAGCACGTACCTTCTATCTAGCTAGCTTAAATATCAAAACATATTGCAATCATTATCAATATAAAAATATTATCTATACTATTATAATAAAGCGGAAGAGTTTTTTGTTTGTTTGTTTGTTTGTTTGAACGCGCTAATCTCTGAAAGTACCAGTCGGATTTGAAAAATTCTTTCTGTATTGGATAGCTAATTTATTGAGGAAGGCTATAGGCTATTCAACATCACGAAAAGACCCTCAGAAGCCATACAAAATGAAAAAAAGCCTGAATCGTGCTGACGAAAACATGCGGTTAACAGATGATCACAGAAAACTATTACCATAGAATATAACAAGCGGATACGATTGCAATCTCCATACAAAAGAAAGCGTAAACCGGTTTTTTTTGTATGGAGCTGGCATTCTGATGTGTTCTTAGGGTTGACAAAATTATGTTTTTTTTTTTTTTTTCTTCTTTATTTTGGCTTCGCAAAAATTATGTTCTCTTCATATTCTTCTGATTCATGTTTTCTTCCTTTAAATCCACAAAAAAGGTTTAGGTAAGTAACTGTAACTAAAACGTGAATCCATAGATAAAGAATCGTCGTCGTTCCTCCTGTGTGAATCACGGTCTTCATAATAGTTTCTACGCGCATCTACACGTGATTCTTTTTAATAAACCGACTTAAAAAAAAGGAGGTGTAGGTTCTCAGATTCGATTCAACGGAATCTTTTTTTTACTATGTGATTATAACTCGAAGATGCCTGAACCGATTTGGAAAATTATAAATCAATTAATATCAATCAATCAATCAATACTTTTAATAAAACTGTAACAGGTTATATTCTGTCCATACATTGAAGATATTTTGAAATTTTTTTTTGGAGGGCTCTCTATAATCGATACTGAAGCCAAAACTGTAATTTTACCTATTTTATCATTCATGTCTGTCGGTCTGTCTGTGTGTATCTTGGCCGCGCATTACGTCGAAACTATTGGATGGATTTAAATGAAACTTGGTATTATTTGAGTGCATACTACGAGGTATATAGGCCTTGGGAGAGGGGATGAAAGTCAAAATGAGTATCTGGTTGTAATTCATTAACGCGTAGTCCGATTTCATTGATTCTTTTTTGTTAGAAAGTAGGTAGGTAGGTACTTTAAATATTGTCCGGTAAAAATTTCAAGGTCATGATCTGATGGAGTCAGGACCTGTTCCATGAAACTTTTTAGTGATATGGGTATCAAATGAAAGAGCTTGATGAGTGAAACACAATTCTGTTATGATGATGGAGTCAGGACCTTCATGGAACTTTTTGGTGATATGGGTATGGGTATGGGTTTTCTCTCTTTCATGCTTCCCTGCTTCTCTTCTTCCATGCTTCTCTGCTTCTCTTTATACATGCTTCTCTCCATTTATGCTTGAAGCAATACGAAGTTTGCCGGGTCAGCTAGTATATTATAAATGCGAAAGGAACTCTGTTTATCTGTTACGCTTTCACGGCTAAATGAAATGAGTGACTGGGATAGTTTAGTATAAAGTCTTATTTTCGCCACCAAACACAAACAAAACATAAACTAGTAGTTCGCCCCGAACTGAGATCTCGCGCACCGTTGTGTTGATAGCCTAGATTTGGACTTGTTTCTGACTACCCCTATACCTACGTTAAGTGCTCTTTCTAGTGTTTACCACACAATGATATCTAATGCGCTACCTCAGTATGATAAAGATTATAGGCATACATGCAATACATTAAGTCGTGTCGTGTTTATATTCAATAGTTGACCCCGCGCCTCAGGAAAGGCCTCTTAGTTCGAGAAATTATTAAAATAGCAGTTCAATACAAAATGTATTAGAAAATCAATTTCCCCTCCCCTCCCCCTCCTCCTCCCCCCCTCCCCCCCTCCATCCCCCTCCCCCCTCCATCCCCCCTACCCCCTCCCCCCCTCCCCCTCCCTACCCCTCTCCCTACCCCCCCTCCCTACCCCCCCCCTCCCGATGTTTTCTTTCACCGTTTAGAGCTCGTGTTAATGCGCATTTAAATTTTTCTAATCGAAAAATCCATTGATGAGCATGGCCAGGGTTCGAACTTACGACCTATGAATCGAAAGTCGAGCACTCTTCCACTCGGGCAACACGGCTTTTATTTTCAATCTCAAGAACAAATATCAAGCAGCAACTAAAATCATTGCAAACCAAACCACAACGATGCCACACTCGTTATCTGTTAACCAGACCTACGAATACATCGAAACTCTATGAAACGGGAGCTCTCTCCATACTTCCGTTAATTGGTTTTCATCAGTTTTCTTTTTCACTGTATTTCAAAAACTATAGAACCTAGAAGAAAACTAAAAACCATTTTGGAATGTATAAATTGAGTACTTTCATATGACACCCCACTCAATATATTTAGGTAACTTTGAAAAAAATTTAACCCCTTGGGAATCCCATATCTTTACAACCCCTTCATCGATTACGCTCATACGCTCCACAGCAAATTTCCATAGCACAACCTATTGACCATTCAAGTTTCATACAGATTGGATAAGCGGTTCGATAGTTATGCGAGAACATAAAAATGAAACATACAAACATACAAACATACAAACATACAAACATACAAAGCAAAATCGCCTAACTTGCCACTAAGATCTTCGCTCGCTTCGCTCGCTCGATCGATTAAGTCTCAGCATTTGCTCCAGCATCCAATGTCTATTTTTCTGTGTCTAATACGCGTTTACGTTGTTATTCAAACAAAATTGTTATATTTAGTCAGACACGATATTTTTGTTCACTATTTGGGCACTTAATCCATATAACGAATGAATAATACGTTATTCGAATCCGACTTTCGAAACATCGAGCATAGGACACGTATAGTTGACAAATCGTACCGTAAATCGGGTCGTTGCTCTTCCGCACTAAAATACCGGAGAGTTGGGAGCTCGCGTGTAATATTTCGGTCGGAATGTGGGGCAGTCTATGCTATTCGGGTTGGACTTTCAGTTTATAACTTTTGGGATACTTGCGGTATTGTTTGAGTTATTTCTTTAAAAATTCCAAAATCAGATGGGGTGCATCTGTTTACTGAAATTTTTACCCCGTCCCAACTACTAGGTACATCCCGTTTAACATGGGCACGGGTGTCTCGCTATAAATCATCTAGTGAAGATGTAGTAGATTGCGAATCAAAGAATGGGTTATTTATAATACCTACACATTTCCAGAACATTTTCATTGCTTGTAAATTTTCTCTCTGCTTTAAACTCCGCGAAGTCACGATTGCTATTATCAGCATCTTAGTACAATTAGCAGCAGATTATGTAGTTCAATCTATCGGTAATTTGTCTAACAAATGCTAATATTATTGACCAATGATGACGCTCATTGGCAAGGCAACGCTAATACTGATGAGGGGAAGAGATACTACAAAACTTTTCAATACCGATTTTAATGTGAAAACGAACCTGTTCTCGCATTGACATTAAATATCGAAAAATCTATGTAGTACGTACTTATGTACTTATCCTACTAATATTATTAAAGCGAAAGTCCGTGTGTGTGTGTGTGTGTGAATGTTTGTTACCACGTATCTCTATAACTACTTAACCGATTTTGATGAAATTTGGAATCTAGAAAGTTTAGGTTTTGGAATAACACATAGGCTACTTTTTATTCCGGAAAAATATATGGTTCCCGTGTAATAGAAAAAATAGTCCATGCGGGCGAAGCCGTGGGCGTTCACTAGTTATTAATATTTCACTCAAAAGTTTTGGGAGTTGAACTTGATATTATAATATTTGTAATTGTAATAATAACACTGGGGTAGTACTCATATAAATATCGTCGATTAAGAGACCTACCGACAATGTTTCAATTCATCCATTATAGGCATTAAATTATAATACAACTAATTGTAGTCGATTTTTTATAATGTAATCTATATTATTATTATCAGGAAGCATTCTAATACCTATCAGTATTTTTATTTATTCTTTCGCATATCAAACACAAATCTAATCGAATTTCCTTATGCTAGTACAATCTAGCGCCTAGCGTGTGGTGTTTAGGTGGAATGTTTACCTAATTCCGATAAGTAACTATTTAAAAATAAATTTTACGATTTCTGATACTAAAATTGCGTGATCATATTCACTTTCTCCGCAGTCGTGTAATCAGGAAACGCGCGAGTTATCTGATTAAAGTAAATATTAATATTTTGTTAGGTTTTTCTAGTCTGTTCTATTTAGTTCCTAGTGCTCCTAGTTTAGCTTCTGTGATTTATTTTGACACATTAAAATGAGTTCACAAAAACCAAAGATAAAGTATCAGTGTCGTTTCTTCCTAACAAAAACAATATAAGGTGGAGTGCCGTAATTGCAACTAAAAAAAGTGGAGTCCTAACTTCCTCGCTTGATAATTCTATATTTTATATCAGAAATGTATTTTTTGAAAGATTTGTTCCATAGTAAATTTTATGTAGATTTATATCATTGTTATGAATAAAGTAAAGCGATAAAGAATAAAATTATATTGCATAAATTCATGACAGAGGGAGCAATAGTTGCAATTACCCGTTTTGGCGGGTAATTGCAACTACTTGTTTTTACTTCTTGTTTTTCTATGGCGCTTACTACTGGAAAATACAGAACACATGCCTTGAATATCGTTCTTTCGATTTATATAGCTATGCCCTTGCTACTAATGTCAAATTTTGCGCTAAAACACTTTTCAGCAAAGAATCCGGTAATTGCAACTATTTTACTACAAATAGTGATGGGAACCTTATCGTGATTTTTATCGACTCGATGTTTATTTTAATCACAGTAATCTTTTAGTTATGAAACAGCCTCTTTTACTCTTATCTTTAAAGTCTTCTATTATCTTTTACTAATTATTTTTTCTAACTTTATTTCAATCGCAATAAGTAATATTTTAGAAGATAAACATCCTTTTTATATTCTTTTCACATATTGAACGACTTTTAGAAGGGCTCCGCTAGCGCCAACACAATGAAGGGGCTCAATCACTCAAACTACTTGCTAAGAACTCATAGCATAGTATGAAAGTAGATAGTATCCCTTTCAATAAAATATTACGTATCGACATAGTCATCGTCATTGTTACATCACTAGGTTTTTCAAACTTCATACAAAACCGGTCGTTAAATTGCAACTGTCAAAAAAGAAACAAAATAGTTACAATTACAAGACTATGCACTTTTTGTCTTGCAAATGTAACTGCATCCATAACTCTGAGTAGATTTATCGTAGAATACTACAAACACATAAAAAACAACATACTGTGTTTTCTAATCACCCTCACTGTGAACACACCGGCGAAAAACCAGGAAAAACAATTTTTTTCAATAAATTACGAAGAGCGTCCGAGCGGCATCACTTCCGAAAAATTGGCAGTTTTATAAAAAGGCCTGTCATTCGCTCAGTTTTGGTCCTATCAACGCTATCTATATTTTTAGACTGAGACTTTTAGAAGAAGTTCAATACCACATCTATCGATGTTCAAAAAAGTGATCCTAGAGGGAGTTATTGACTCCAGTTGCAATTACCGGATAGTTGCAATTACGGCACTCCACCTTAATTTTATGTCGTTTGACGTCGGGTCCACCGCATAAATTCGCTGGAGTTATCCATCTGTCTTACACATAAAATCGGTTAATGGCGAATCTATACCTACCAATTATAAAAGCGGAAGAGTTTGTTTGTTTCTATGTAGTCTCAAAAGATTGCATTGTACGATAGTTTGACAACACAACATCCAACAATGTAAATTCCTATAGGTATTAATATTCAAGCAGAAAGGACACAATTTAGACAGGGGTGTGAACAGGGTTCGCCGATATATATCAACGGATATATATCATGATATACACCGTTAATTCTGGGTCAGTTTAAAGCCAGCAACCACTGCTTGTATTGCTTAATCGTATTCGTGTCGTTGGTTTAGTTTTTGAATTTGATAAGTATTTCATACGAAACTAAATAGTTGAAAAGATTAACAAAAGTGAGGAAAACACTTGGTAAGGTGCCGTAGGCGCGCAGAGCTAATGACCTTGGTATGTATGTATGACTACGACGTAGCGTAGACTCTACGCCGTAGCAACAGCTGAGCACAGAGCACGTATCTCCGTGATTTATCCTGCCTATGTTTCGTGATATTATTAATTGCAAAAAAATAGATCTCATTTTTATTATTATTTTTAAGTAAGGTTATCGATATAGATTACGTAGGCGCCGGCTTTAAACTGACCAAAAATAAACGGTGTATATCACGATATATATCAATTGATTTTTATCTTGATATATATCAATGGATTTTTTCCTGTCTTCTGAACTAAAAATTTTGAAGATTAATGTTAACCCTGGCAACACGTAGCGAAAAACTACAATTCCGAATAATTTAGATTGTTTTTTAAGTGTTTTTTTAAGTGTTCATTAAAAAAATATTTTGAAAATAAAAAATCTTATCAAAATTTTCAATTCCGACGGGATTCGAACCCGCAATGATACATAAATGTAAATACCTAAGTATGGTGTATCACTATAACAAATAAAAAAATATAAAAAATCTTTCTAAAATAAACACTAATTCTTTTGATACTTTTATTAAGTTTTTTAAATAAAAAATGTGGTAATTTGACACTTATCATATTTTACAAATTACTTTCACATTTTAATCCCCTTACAGAATGAAATTTGCTTATTTTCTTAGCCTGGATATATATCCGATATATGTATATCGGATAAATATCAAAAAATCGGATTTTTGATATTTATTATAAAAATCGGATTTTTTCGAACCCTGGGTGGGTGTGACGTATAAATAGAAATCTGCTTCTGGCATTTGTCCGATGGCATCTGAGGGTCGATGTTTATTTATATTCACATACTGGCTTCTGCCAGGAGCTTTGCACCAACTCGACAATGATAGCCTAGTCGTGCTAAAAGTAAGCGACAATCTGCTTGGTCAAAATGGTTGACTGCTACGGCTACAGGCATTTAAAAACACCAGTAACTTTGCGGGAACCGAAAAAAAACTGCCACCAGGGTCTATTACTAGCTCATACGAACTTAAAAACGACTCATATCATATCGACATAATATGGCCCACCTGATGGTAAGCGGTTACCGTAGCCTATGGACCGGCGACACCTGAGGAGTCACATTCGCACTGCTGACCCTTTAAAAGAGGAATCACTGCGCCGACAACACAATGGACAAGACTGGTCCACCAGTTGTCACCGCAGCGCTTCCTCGCAGAGCTCTGGCAACCTTACTATTCGATAAGATGTTATTGGCTGCGGTATTATGTAAAGCGGAGGTACTTCTTCAGTCGGGCTGCTCGAATATAGAGTGAGAAAAACCCACTAATGCCCTTCCTCTTATAATCTCTAATCTCATTCGGCGTCCATGGCTCTCTCACGCCTAGTATTCACAGGTTAATAGGGGCTTGCAATTTAAACAGAATGGGTCTTACTTATGAAAGATGTTTAAAGTGGAACACTGGTTAAACAACGTCCTGTCTTTATTTGTGACGAATAGAGACAGGACGTTGTTTAACCAGTGTTCAATTTTAAATATCTTTCATAAGTAAGGGGGAATATTAATACCAGAGGGGTTGTATGGATCAGTACTTCCAGATGAACGCCAACATAGACCTTGAGATGTCGCGATACGGGGTTTATTTGCGTGTTGACTGGCCTCGTGCCGCGAACTATTACCGCGTACTAAAATAATTTAATCGGTACACGATTACGCCTCATTGACTGGGTAGGTAGGTCAGTTGGTACACAGTGTTGCCAACTCCAAAAAATAAAAGTCGCTAGATTGAGTGCGAAAAGTCGCTAGAAAGTCGCTAAAGAGGCAAAGAAGCTAGCGGGGGGGGGGGGGGGGGGGGGTGAGAAAAAATATTTTAGGTTTATTTTAATTTTGAATTAACAGTTCCAAAGATGACAAAATTCTAAGAAACTTTGCCCTTGAAAGTATTTTAATAGGACCACACGCACAGGAAACAAAAATACAGACACATTTACTGAAACAAAAAATCTTATTTCGGCTCTCCTGTAAACCCGGGGTTTGTCCCTTACGATAATTGATACTTCCGGTGACGATATATTATTTTTTACGTTGCCTGCATATTTTTACGTAAACTCAAAATAAAAGTTTTAATTCAAAATCTTCGTCAGCATTCATTGAGCATAGTTCGATAGAGTTTGATAGTGAAAGGTTGATCCGCGGGACATTGACATACACCGTAGTGATCACGCACATGAAGTTCCGTATTTTTATTCCGTCAAAATGTACACAAGACAATATCACACTTTAATGGTGTCTGTCACTGTCGCTTGGCGTCTGTCACTGTCATTTGGTGTCTGCCAACCAATAAAAATACTTTTAATTTCTTTCTTGGTCGAAGTCCAAAAGTCGCTAGTTATGTCGCTAAATATTTTTTGTCGCTAAAACCGATTTTTTGTCGCTAACACAGATCCAAAAGTCGCTATTTCTAGCGACAAAGTCGCTAAATTGGCAACACTGTTGGTACAGCATTGTGACGATGTGGTTGGCCCGTAATAAAAAAATTACAAAAACGTACGCACTCAGGAATAAAGCTGGAAACAAACTATCGGACGCATCCATAAGTCGCGGCTGTTAGCCGCGACTGATAAGTGTGCACACCGTCCGAACACCCAGCGGGCCAGATTGCCTTCGGACGTCTGAAGGTCCAAGGACGCGTCCGCGACTTTCGTCAGATAATGTGCACAGTTCTATGTTCGTTCTATATCCAGATACCTATTCAGTCGCGGCTGTCTGCCGCGTCAATCAGCCGCGTCCGATAATTTGTTCCCAGCTTTATACACAAAGATTTTTCAGCTAACTAATTTACCGCAAAAAAGTTTAGCCAAAGGTTTTTTTTTTTTTTTTTTTTTCTTTATTTTGGCTTCGCACGGTTGTGCATTCAGCCAGTGTCAAGTAATTAAATAAACTTCAAGTTTATAGATAAATAAGATATATAAATACATATTACAATACATAAATATAATATCCCACCCCTCCCCTTGTGCCTCAGTAAAGATGTGGGGCTTTACTGAAACATCAACACGGACTTTTTGGGAGAACTTGAAAAGCAATGTTATCCAAATTTGTTTCACTTCCCCACACTTATGCACGTTCACGAACACTTAACGGTTAATAATCCACCATTATTACACATTAACATTCGAAGAAACACAAGTTTTGGAAAATAAAACAAAAATGAAACTTGACTTCTCAAATTCCCCTAGCCAAAGGTTAGTTTAAAAAACTACGGAAATATTATTTTAGAAAAGGTCACTTTGAAAAGGTTGCACTTGTGCCAATTTTATCTATGCGTTTCACGATTGAGTAACACAGGTGTATACTCCACGTAAATGAAATCTCACCCTTGAATCCAATGACTTTAATTCGAAGACGAATTTAATGTTCAATCTCCGTAGTCTCTTTTCCCTCTCTTTCTATATTCATAAAGATGGTTAGTAGTATAGTTATTGTTAGTTATTGTTTAAATCTGATCAAATAACAGGAAACTTAGAAAGGTTAGGTAAGTTTGGTACTTTATGCAAACTTTTTTAATATTATTTGATAGTTTTTTTAGGAAAGCATGCTGATTTTCAATCATTTTACAGTCATCGTTCTTTATAATCTGTACTTTCCAACTTCAATTTTTTGATTCGCGCTCTCTGTTCTTATTTTGATGATTGAATAGCCCCTTTGGTCTGTGTAGTGTAGCTAGGACCCAGACCTATTTATTAACAAGGACATACGGAAGTTGTAAAGAAATATGTTTTCGCCTTGACTCACTAAACTGTTGATAGAATCAATTGATAAGATTGTGACGAGTGTGACGACGTGAATCATGTTTGCATAGATAATATTTATGATGCGTTCGATTGGGTGATCTGAAAAATGCAGCAGGGTTCCATAGCGCGTCGTGGGAGATATCTGCAGGTTGACTAGGTACCTATACTCTAGCCAAAACCAATGTACAATATTTACTAACATTGCACTGACAGATTGATCAGCTGATAGTAGGAATAGACCTATCACAGAAAACTGAGATTCATTACGTACGATTGGCCATATTGAATCAGTGCCAATCATATTTAATCTCAGTTTTCTGTGATTGGTCTATTCCTGCTATCAGCTGATTGATCTGTCAGTGCAATGTTAGTAAATATTGTACATTGGTTTTGGCTAGAGTTTTTTTTTATAGGATAGGATGGACAATACTATAAATATTATTTATTTCAATTCAAACCTGATTCCATGACACTCGTTTAAATTAAACGCTACATCTTCATTAATAATATTATAAATAAAAACTTATTTAAAAAAAAACAAAAACCCGACTGCGTTAAAACTAAAAAGAATAAAACAAGCCTGCAAAGAATTACTCACAGTCGGTCCCCATTCATTTTATTAACAATCAAATCTTCCCAATGTTATGGGTCCCGACTGTGAGTAATTCTTTGCAGGCTTGTTTTATTCTTTTTAGTTTTAACGCAGTCGGGTTTTTGTTTTTTTTTAAATAAGTTTTTATTTAACACTTTTTAGTTATGATAAAGTTGATTTTAAAATACCTATTCAACGATACCCCACTTGATATAGTGTGACGATTTTGATTCTTTTAATTTTGACAATATGGCGTCTGGTTGTAGCCCTGGTGAATTTTGATTACTGTCATATCTTTAGTGACACTCCCAAGGTTAAGACAAATTGATTGACGTAAGAATCATCAAAATCGGTACACGCGTTTGGCCTCTAGAGTGCCACATAGAAACATGTATAGCGAGAATTATTATTAATCAACTTTAAACCGTTATTTTTCCTAAACTATTACTTAAAATGAAAAATGGTAAAAGAAACCTAAAGTTGATTTTGAAATACCTATTCAACGATACCCCACTTGATATAGTGTGACGATTTTGATTTTTTTAATTTTGACAATATGGCGTCTGGTAGTGGCACTGGTGAATTTTGATAACTGTCATGTCTTTAATAACACTCCCAAGGTTGAGACGAATCGATTGACGCAAGAATTATCAAAATCGGTCCACGCGTTTGGCCTCTAGAGTGCCACATAGAAACATCCAAACAAACATAGACTGATAAACACATTACCCTTCCTTTGCTTTGCGCAGTCGGGTAAAAAGCAACGACTAAGCCTAGCCAACAGAACGTCCAGAAATACCACACAAAGTTCACAAATCGTCAACATGACTCCCACAAGTATCTAGACAACCAATTGCATGCAAGCGTCCCAACAAAAAAAACGATGGGAAAATACAAGCCATGTCAGTAATTGTTGTGATGACAATTTTTAATTGTCCTGGTGAGTCAATCCTGTATCTCATATTAGGAATGATGCAATTCTTTAAACTTGTTGCGACTTCGTTTTTGTGTTGAACTCCTAAATATTTTTTTTTAGAAGATCGCTCATGTGTTCTTTACCCGTTGATCATTTCTACCTATGCGCGTATGCCACACAATTTGTAGGTGGAATTTTTGATTAAGTGCGCCGTATCACGCTTATTTTACTGCTATTTAATCAGTTCTGGCTCCATCATTAAAGTAAAAAGTAAGCAAGTTCGTAAGAGCAAGTGGTCAACTCTGGAGACGGAGGTTTTTGACCGCCTCCGTCATGGCTTAACGACTTAAAAGCCGAGACCGACAATTTAATGTGCCCTCCGAAGCACGGAAGCGCTCTTGCGGTCACCCATCCAAATTGTGACCGCGCACAACGCTGCTTAACTTCAACGATCAATCAAGAACGTCTAAGCAAGCTACGTCACGAGCGCTTCACTCCATTATTAGATCAGCTGAACAGGGCATACAAATTTCAGCTAAATTGAACAGCGGGTAACCGAGAAGTGGTTAACATAATACGTACAAATGTAAAGTGAACGCGTGTTAAAATAAAATTAAGCATAGCTAGCGACCCGCCCCGGCTGTAATTTAGAAGAAAATTGTGTGTAAAGTTTATATAAATTCTTTATAAACAATGTCTTGCAAAGAATACAGTCCGTGAATTTATTTTTTCGGTTTTAACTTTTGATATCTTCTAAACATTCATTAGGATGATACACTGTAAAAGACAATTGCATTCTACCTTAAGGCTGAGACTCCACCAAAGCGGAGATGTGTGAGATGTGTTTCAAACAACCAATAGAATTTCAAAAGACGAGATGACATGTTTGAATAACGAAATTCTATTTGTTGTTTATTGTCTCAGCCTAAGAATACTAAACTAAATAACAATTATACTTTGTTTCCAGGTGATAGTAGAATCGCACAAGGAGCTACGATGCCCGGAATGCCGCGTGCTGGTGGAGGCGAAGGTGGAGGAGCTGCCTCCGAACGTGCTCCTCATGAGGATCCTGGAGGGCATGAAGAACTCCGTGCCGAGGAAACCCGTCGCCGCGCAGCGGGTCATGAGGAGTGGACATTCTCAGGTAAACATTACACTAAAATTATTTATTTATTTAAATTATAAATGCGAAAGTTTGGATGTATGTTTGTTCCTCTATAACTCTAAAACCACTGAACCGATTTGGGTGAAATATATAATATATGTAGAATGTAGATAGATAATGACCGGGAATTTTTATCCCGAAAAAATGCACGGATAAAAAAAATAGTAATCCACGCGGGCGCAGTGATTCCTCTTTTAAAGGGTCAGCAGCGCAAGTGTGACTCTTCTGGTGTCGCAGGCATCCATAGGCTACGGTAACCGCTTACCATCAGGTAGGCACTATTAAAAAATGTTAGTTATCGCTTAAAATTTATAAATTCTGACTGTTCTAGGGTCAGCAAGCCGGCCAGCCTCGCGACGGTAAGCAGCTGCCGCCGCACGCGAGGGCTATGCACGATTACATCTCCAAGGAAATGGGGTAAGCTTTATTGATTCGTACAGGCTACCTTAACTTTAAGTGGGTTAAAATAACACCGGTGACATGGTATAACGAATTATGTGCGTAATGCGTAAAACTGTTTGATTGTTGTAAGCTATCTAAAAAAGGCGGGCGAATGCAACGGAATATGAGCTTACATATTGATGTCATTTTTTGTCAAAAATGTAAAATTCTACATTGATATCAATGATCTTGCTGAAAACTGGGCTTTATCGTGCTTGGCAGTGCACGTTAACTATTATCAATCGTTTACGGAGACCTTTAGCCTGGAAACTCCGTCACTAGAGCTAGGTACTTTTCTTCAAATTTTTTTCGCCTTACAATTTTGTCATACGATTAAATAAATAGAGCTAGGTACTAATTCAATACCTCACTCATCATCATCACGCCCAACGCATCTCATCCCACCGCTGGACAAAGGCCTCTCTTTGCTGGTACTAACCTCTTCTATTTTGCAAGTCTGACCCATGTACGACCAGGACAAAATAGTCAAACAGGCAGATGATCTACTGTTTTGTAGCCCTCCCAGGAGCACCATTCATGGACATTATTCAATCACTATCTAATACGTTCTAAAAATACTCAATTTTAAAACGCCTCTTCAGGCCTCCATCGTTTTGAAAATTGGCCTATTTAAGTTGGCAACCATCTCACTCGAAATATATTGTTCCAGCGACCTTTCGTTCAAGAAAGGTGAGACCATACTCCTTCTGAAGAAACTGGACCCCTACTGGTACCAAGGAGAGTGCTCTGGACGCTCCGGCATGTTCCCCATCACATATGTACAGGTAACTAAACATTTTGGGCCTTACTTATAAACTTGAACACTGGTTTAGTGCTCAAGATTCGCCCTGTCTTTATTTGACACTAATTAACAAAAAAGGATGGCAATAAAATAAAATAAATAAATATTGCTGGACATTTCACACAGCGCCATCTAGTCCCAAACTAAGCAAAGCTTGTACTATGGGAACCGGATAACTGATAGAATACTTAATATACTTTTTTTTTGTAATTACATACTTATAATACTTTATAACACCCAGACACAGAACAAACATATGTGTTCATCACACAAATGTTTGTCCTGGATGGGAATCGAACCCACGACCTACAGCGCAGAAGGCAGAGCTACTACCAACTGAGCTAAGAGGCCAGTCAATTGTTTAAACTGTGTTTCAGTTTTAATATAATTTTATAAGTAGGGGGCTACTTTGTGCTCGCTCTAATCATATCTCAGTTTCGTTGAATGTCTGTTCGCTCGCGAGCATTGAACCGGTATTAAGTTTTAACTTTTTTAACATTAATGTGACATTGAAAACTATGTACTTAATATGTTACTTTACCTGTTGAATTAATTACAGGCAATATACATTTATTTACAGAAACTAAACTACCTACTACATATTTACATAAAAAGTATAACATACAAAAAGAACCAGTTGAGCCACCTAAGGATCGTTGGAAACGATCTATAGGTAGCTCAACTGATCCAAGCCACTGCCAGACGGAAGCGTGCCCAAGACACTGGCAGCATTACCGCGCTGAAAATTGAAAAAACATTGAAAACTGTATGATTTGATTGCAGGTGGTGATACCTTTGCAAGTGCCAACTGCGCTCTGCAAAGCGTTATACGACTTCAGGATGTCCGCGCCCGACGAGGAGGGCTGCTTGGCTTTTGATAAAGGTATGTTCCCTCTTTACCTTATAAAGTATTATGTCCCCATCATAAAGTAGTTATTACACTATTCAATTTATCAGAGCCAACATCATCAAATCATCGCTCTGTCTCGCTCTTTGGCCTACGCATTTCGTATTGTGCATCCTACATTAATCGTCCTAACTGTTGCCAACTTCAGTCAAATGTAGGAAGAAAAAAGTAGGATGCTTTATAAGTAGGTATTCTACCTACATGATTTAACTAAATACCTACTATCAACCTTAGCCTATATCTAGTTGACGAAGAGTATGTCGGAGGTTTTACAATATTTTTTTGTGTAATAATTGTGTTATTTCAGGTGCAATAATCACGGTGCATCGGCGAGTCGACGAGAACTGGGCGGAGGGGAGGTTGGAGCAGAAAGTGGGCATCTTTCCTATCGCCTTCGTGGAACTAAACCAGGCGGCCAGGATGCTTATGAATAGGTACTTATATAACCCGGTTAATTAAAGAAAGGAATCTAATCGAACGAGGCGCTTATCATGTTCTCTCGCTTGCACACTAGTTCCGTCTATACTCACGGAGCGAGAGAACATGATAAGCGCCGCCATTTTAGATTCCTTTCTTTAATGAACCGGGTTATACTACAGATTATTTTTTAACCTAGATTGACCTTTGTTTAGCCACAATCTCGCCTGATGGTAAGAAACGATGTAAAAAAAAAAGGAAATTCGTATGAGCAAGTGATCAAGTCTGGTGACGGAATTTTAAGGCCGCCTAAAGGCCTCCGTCATGGCTTAACGACTTAAAAGCTGGGATCGTCAATTTAACGTGCCCTCCGAAGCGCAGAAGTGCTCAGATATCACAGATTAAAAGCAGAGATAGCGTGTGAGCCTTATCAATATTAAATTACACGTTAGCGAGCGAATACGAGTTTCGCGATCACAACTCATACGTTTAAATACACAGGATTTTACCGCGTTATTCACCTTTCACGAAGTTTCTGCTATGACCGTGATCGTGCGCTAACTCTGTAGTTGTTTCAACACAGCCGAAACGTGTATTTAAAAGTACAGGGAATATTAAAGTTAACCAAATGTAACAGATGAACTTTTGTCTAGACTTACTTTGTTCGACCGGCAGAAGTTCCCCACAGAATCTTGGCTATTTAGATTTGGATCATTTAAAATTTAGTTGATCTCGAAACTTATTTTTATAATTTCTTTGTTATTAGGACACCTTTGAACCGCCCAGTGCCGCCTATACCGGATCACGCGAAAGCAGGCCACTCCGACCATAGACATAGAAATGCACAGGTAATCTTTTATGAAAATAACTTTTTCCAAAACCGCTACACTTTTGTGGGGTAAAATATCGCCTATTTAGGAATGTGCAGTGTAGTCTATTAGTGAAAGAGTGTTCTGAATAAGATCAATGGATTCATAGAATTACATACTAAAGCATTGAAATATGGAATGTGACCTAACAAGTGGCTAAATTAAAAATTTAAAAAACCCGATTTCTAAGTTAGAAGCTGATGAATTTTCTGCATTCTCGAGGTGCATCCTCGACAGATCCTCTCCAAATTTTTGTGGCACCAATCGGAAAGTATGACTATGAATACCCTTTCAAACAAAAAAATATTTTTCGGAATCAGAATCAGAAAACATTGTGAGGGAATCCACAGCTCTACACGTACAGTACGCTAGATCTAGGTATGTCGTGAAGTCTGCCATTTCGATGCGCAGTGCAGCTTTTTCATTCATGATGCAGTCCTTCAGATTTCCAAAAAACTGCGTAAGCGGTACTAAGCTCATACAAACTCTTGTTCACAGCATCTGCACCGTTACCAAGCAATGTCAACATCGATGCCGACGACAAACCAGAGCAACTACCAGAACATGCCAGCAATGAGCCAATCACATCCGAACTACCCGCCCGAACTCGCGACACTAAACCAAGTCGCCGTGACCACCGCCCCACTACAACGAAACATCGTCGAACCCACGCAAACAAAACACTCAATGGACCTCATACATTTCACAAACATGAAAGGAACCGTCGCGGTGCAAAGCGTCCCGCGAATCGGGGAAAACTACGACCGAATCCGAGGAGTCAAGTTCGATTACAATTCGACACCCGTACACAAAGTCGAAACCACATATCAGAACGTTCGTACCGAACACTTTCCCGTCACAGCGGCCAATTTCAGCACCAATGTGAGCTCCGATTCTAGCTCGAGTATGAACACGCCATCTGTCGGTTCAACGACCACACCGAACACAAGTTCCAACACGAGTACGTGCGAAAGTGCTGAACCTAGCTTACCTAGCTCCCCGGATAATAACACCGACCGAAATGCGACCGTAATCACAGGGAATACGACCCAAAATCCCGAAGAAGAAACGAACGAGCAGGAGAATTCACTCGATACGTCGATGGGCGTGCTGAGTTTGAATGAGAGTTCCACCGCTACTAATACATCGTTGAATGTTAGTCTGCCGCCGGCGGAGAGTCCGAAGTTGAATGCGTCCGCAGCTAGCAACGCCTCTCAGAATCAAGAGGAGGTGCAAGAATCTACATGCAATAATGAACCTTCAAGGCTTGAACTGCCATCTTCTAGTAAAGGTTTGTGTATTCTGATATTTGAATAAGATAACTTGGCTCCCTGTAAATACTATCTTTTTAAAATCTAGCATGAGCTCTTAACAGTGACATGGCCGTGCATCAATGGATTTTTCGTTTCGAAGAATTTATATGCGAACGTTGCTAAACGGTGAAGGAAAACATCGTGAGGAAACCCGCGGCTTAGTCAGCCTCACATGTATTAACCACGTCTTTCCTGTTAATATGGCCGGTTGAGCTGAGAGGATGGTTTAGTTGCTGGGCAAGCCTACTCCATCTCAAGCAATGTCCCAGGCACTATAGTGTCCCCCGAAAGATTGCTTCCAGTCACTGTAAAAACATCTAGTAAAGATTGAAAGAACATTAACAAAAAACATGGTGAGGGAACCCGCAGCTACATGTTTTGACCATGACTTTTATGTGGAAAAGACAAACTATTTTATTTTATTTTCTCAGTAAGTACAGGTACAAAATATAAATACCTACTGGCTAACTTAAAGTAAGTAAGTACCTAATTTGTTAAGGTTTACTGAGGAGAGAGGAACAAAAACGCTTGCATGTGGTATTTTGTTTACTTGGTGCGTTTTTAACAAGTTTATACGTCCCTAGGTCGTTCAAGCGGTCCAGATTCTCTGCTAACATTCGGTCTGGGTCTAGCGGCGGCGCTGACACCGCAGGAACCACGCCGCGACAGAGACAAGAGACATAGTCTAACACCAGGCACGCATCTCACAACACACGGACAACCTAACAGGTCGGTATTGTTTTAACACACAGGAATTAAAATAAATAATAGCCTTTATTTCTACTACTAAACTAATTTTACACAGATACTAAATTAAAATAACTTATTCTAACACTTCCTTAGGCATATATCTATTTAACTATAGCTGAAACTTTATGTAGTAGTCGCCTCCTTGGCGTAGGTCTCCCCCATTTCCTTCCATGATTCTCTATATCTTGCTTTTGTCATCCAGTTTGGACCGGCTCTCTCTGTAAAGACGTCAAGCCATCTTTTTGGCGGTCTGCCTCTTGGTCTTATCATATCTCTTGCTAACTACTCTGTGATTCTTTTTGCCCCTCGGACACAAAAGAGTCTGAGTCGTTACTCACAGGAATTACTCACGTAAAAATGACGATTTAGATACCGACAATGTTTTGATTCATCCGGAGAATCTTCATCTGGGTAAGAAGTTGCGGCAAGGTTACTCCTCGCGCGAGCGTCTCACACTGCCGTGAGTAATTTCCGTGTGTTAAACTATGTCTAGTACAACTCACGAAAATTTTGAAAGTGAAATAGGTCGGTATTTCTTAGAGTAGACCGTATTAACGCGGCCAATTGAGTAAACCAATTGTAAAAGTGAAAAGTAATTGAAATATGTATCTTCAATGTCTATATTATTATAAACCGTAAATAGTTGCAAGTTTTTGGTGCACTACTTATTATCTGAATAAATAATTTGAATTTTACGACCTTAAAATAAGCAAAATTGTTTTTGCTATTTTCGGGTTTGATTGCAATACGACTACTCAATTATTCTGTCTAAACACTAAATAAATGATGATTCCAGGCATTCTGCGGAGATCCTAGCGACCAGTCTGCTGGACCACTCGGTAGAAACCCGCGTGGGCGAGCGACGCCGCCGGCGCGAGCGTAGCGCCGAGCGACCCTTACCCGCGGCATATGTCGCTCTCTACCCTTACAAGCCACAGAAACCGGACGAACTGGAGCTGAAGAAAGGAGGTCTGTTATAACCTTATTAAAAACTTAAGCCTTTACATCTTTACTAGATGATTTATACAGTGTCAGGAGGTAATCTTTGCCTACACTTAACGGGACACTAGTGCCTGGGAAAATGATAAGCTTATTAACTACGACTATAAAGGGTAATAGTGTCACGTATCCCAGGTATGGTGCAAAAGCGAAGAGAAATAAAAGCAAGTATGAGTTTAACAAGATTTAATTATAAAGGATGAAGCGAAGGAGGGTAGTTGTTCGAGTTGGGTCAAATTTCACAATTAACGGTTTTAGATCAAGAAATAAGGTGGAAAAATGCTTCTTCTTATCGTGTCGATGCCACACGGGCAAATTAATTTTGAATAAAAGGTTGCCACCTCAACTGCACTTTCTGTGGCAGCGTGGTCTTCCTTTATGCAGGTGTTTGGGCACAAAGGGCACACCATCAGGTGCGGCATGGATTGTGCTGAAGCACCGCAATCACAATATGCTAGGCTAGGGTCCCTAAACCCCCATTTCAATTTTTCAATTTCAATTTATTTATTTCATTTCAAGCATAAAGTACAATAAGTATAACATGCACACATGTTAGCTCTACAGCGGCCAACTTGGGTGCGAAGTCGATTTAATGACTTCCATACGGGCCATGTCAGGGAGTGTCCTGGCGGTAATTGGCGGAAAAATGCTAATATTGATTTATATCAAGTGTATATAGTGTATTTTGGTAGCGATAAGGTCCATTTATCACTGTTTAAAATAATGTTTCTTTTTCCTATTTTTAGGGTTCCGTACCTTAAAAGGTAAAAAAAGGAACCCTTATAAGATCACTTTCTTGTCCGTCTGTCTGTCTGTCTGTCTGTCTGTCTGTCTGTCTGTCTGTCTGTCTGTCCGTCTGTCCGTGTGTCACCATCGATTATCTCAGGAACGGGTAGAGCTAGCAAGTTGAAATTTATACCATATACTAAGGTCTATAGTCCCTATTGTGAGTATAAAAATCAAGGTCCTGAGTCAACACTATAAAAAGATATAGGCAAATTTATGTTTTCGTGAAAACTTGTGAGTACCAAAACTTACCTTAATCATCAACTTTTTTTATTTTTCGGAATTTTTCCTTTACTGGTGCTGGAAGACCTTGCTTGTAACCAAAATTGACAATTCTAGGTCAACCGGAAGTACCCTAGAGGTTTTGGGTCGAAAACCTAAGTGGTAGTTCCCGTTGACCTAGAATAACGAAATTTGGCAAAAAGCAAGGTCTTATAGCACAAATAAAGGGAAAATTCCAAAAAGTTAAAAAAGTTGAAAATTAAAGGGTGTTCCCATACACACATAGTTGACGCCAATTAAAATTGTCCTCTGAGTTGTATGGGCGCTCATACAATTAAACGGACTAGCTTAATTGGCACCATGGCTAGGTACGGAACCCTCGGCGTACGAGTTCGACTCGCACTTGACCGGTTTTTTTCTTTTTATGGTGTACAATAAAGTTATATTATATTGTTGCAGGCGTGTACACAGTGAGCGAGCGTTGTCGCGACGGTTGGTTCAAAGGGTGGTGTGCGCGCTCGCAGCGACACGGTGTCTTCCCGGGGAACTATGTAGCACCGCGACCAGCCCCGCCTAGGCAACACGCCAAGGTAATCTATAGTTTGTTTAATATAGGATGATACGCGGGACATTTGACGTTGACATACATGTAGTGATCACGTGCATGAAGTTCTGTATTTTTATTCCGTCAAAATGTACGCAAGATAATATCATACTTTATTGGTGGGCGATGACACTGACGGACACCAAGTGACAGACAGAAAAAGTGCCTAATTTTACCCTCAAAATGCTACGCTCCGTTGCTCTCTGGCAAACCCCGAGTTTGAGACCTTTTGGGACCTCGTCAAAGACCAGGTTTGCGCAACATAAGTAACTGCTAATATGTTTGTCTGTATTTTAGCAGACGACGGTAGCGCCCGCCCCGGCCGCTAGTCCGAAACCAGTGACGACGAGTTCGCAACTCGCGCCGCCCGACGCGCCTCCTAGAGCTCAAAGTCCCAATGCCACAGGTAAATATTACTATAAGGAAGGCTCACTTCACGAAAAAATTATATGAATAACGACTCTTGCTGCGACGCAACAAAGTGCAATTCAGCTCGCATGAGCGCTTAGTATTACGCGCGACGCGGCTAGCGTGCGAGCCAAACGGCAAGTGGGAACTTACTGCCCAGTTACTCGTGAAAAACTACAAAAATGCTTAACAAAAACTGTAGAAAACTGTGAATATCCAAGAATCAATAAATTTTTGCTCGTACCTAACTAGTTGACGCTAGCATCTTTATAAAAAAAACTGTAGATTTGCTTGTAGGCTTAAACTGAAAACTGTGGATATTTCCAAAAAACTGTAAATCTACAGTTAAAACTGGTGTTGGCTACACTGCTACTGCCATACGCCTGCCCGAAGAGGCGCGCGGCCGAACGTACCTAAACTGCGGAGTGAGACCCCCCCTAGTATAACGGCCAGCTGCGCTAAAAAGGCCGTTAAGGTTCTATCTATGCTATCGGCGGGGCTAAAAAGGCCGTTATAGCAAAATCATAATAAGATTTGTATTAAGTTTTGTTCTTGTCACTCGCATGTCTATGAAAAAAAACTGCATATAGTGCAACTCAGATTATGATAAAGGAATTTTATTTGGGTTCTTCCACGTGGTCAAACTATTTAGTCAAACTAGTCAAATAAACCTCCCTGTATCAATGTCAAGTTAAAAATATATAGTCAATCATAGATACGTGTAGCTATTCTTTTTACATATCTAGTCAAACTATTTATTTGTTGTTTTGTCCACAGCCGTCCCATTGTTATACTCGTGGGGTGCGCAGACGCAATCTCAGTCACAGCAGAACACACCGAGAATGGAAAAGGTATATTAAATAAATATTGCTGGACATTTCGCACAGCGCCATCTAGCCCCAAACTAAGCAAAGCTTGTACTATGGGAACATAATCACTGATAGAATACTTATATACTTTTTTTTTGTGAATACATACATTAAATACTTTATGACACCCAGACACAAAACAAACATCTATGTTCATCACACAAATGTTTGTCCTGAGTGGGAATCGAACCCACGACCTATAGTGCAGAAGGCAGAGCTACTACCAACTGAGCTAAGAGGCCAGTCAAAATATATTGAATTCATAGTCAGGTCATTTATCGGTAAATAAATAAAATAAAAACGGTCAAGTGCTAGTCTGACACTCGCATACCGATGTTTCCGTTAGGGCCTATGCACAATTGCACATGACATTTTTAGAACGCGCTGAAAACGTTATGTAGTCAAGATGTGACCTTTACGATCCTCGCGTTTGCATCAATTAAACTAACTTTCTTTTCGGTGATGGGTCAATCTCCAGAATCAGCGGACCTGGTTGATTGCTATGGCGCCTCTTAAATAACGATATTATTGCTTTTCTGCCCCTTCGATATGAAAATATGCTTATTTAGACACCTCATTCTCGAAATAAAAATACAGAAAAGCAATAATATCGATATTTAAAAAGCACCATAGCAATCAACCAAACACGCAGATTCTGGAGATAGACCCTGATACATTTTTTGTATCTATTTGCACGCGAGCGTCTGAACCCACCATTAGACTCGCAATCAACAGGTTATATCCCTTGCTTTTACGTATATTATTAATCATAATTTTTCCACAGTGTAAAGAGAAATCGAAAGCGGAAAAGTCATCGATATCCACCGGAGTTTCTCTGATGAAGCGTTTGGCGGCCATGAAGAAATGCAAGTCTCCACCACCGCAGGGCTATAGTATGGACAATCCGGTGTTCGATGACGGACCGGGAACATCCCTTATGCTGAACTTAGCATCACAGCATCATCCTGTACATGTCAGGTATACTAATATTTCTTAAACTTCTCTTCCATTTCATATTTAAGTTAAAAAAAAGTTGGCTGTATGATCTGGCTGTTAAATCCAGCCTTAGTGTCCGATTAATTTTACGATTGATTGTTAGAGCGTTTCCACATTATCCGATCCGATATCGGTATCGGACGCCGATACGATATCGGGGCAAGTAAAATGTATGGAATATGTACCTGCCTTTCACATTGTCCGACCCGATATCGGATATCGGAGCGGACATCTTTTCTACATTTTACTTGCCCCGATATCGTATCGGCGTCCGATACCGATATCGGATCGGATAATGTGGAAACGCTCTTATAGTGAAAAGAAATCTCCAAAAAACTTGTACATTTTTGTCGTGTTTCGGAGCGCTGTCGTAAACGCCGCGGCCGAACCCATTTTAAATTCATCTTTATTTTAACGTAGCTAAGGCTGGATTCGACCAAACCTGATTAAGTTTTTACTCGAGAGTAAACTACTGTTTGTTTTGAATATTTTGACATTATAAAGTTGACACCTTATGACCAGGATATGCACATAATAATGTTCGGTTGCGCTTTCTAAACAATAGAGAACCTGCATTATTGTTATTTTTGCTTTCATTTGAATGAATTTTATGTAGAATAGACCACGAGTTTAAAAAAAAATTAAAATACTTCAATTTAATGTAAAAAATTGCGGTTTCAAACTGACCGTTTAAATTTTCGCGCGCAAACGGATGTAAAGTTACGATGACGTCACTCGTGTCGAGGAGAACGTTAAAAAGGACCTAAAATTATAAAACTAATTTTATTGATAATAAACCCTATAGCCATCGGAACATGGTTCTAAACTTAATAAAATAATAATAAATTA
The DNA here is from genome assembly GCA_958496255.1 of Camptogramma bilineatum. Classification (NCBI taxonomy): domain Eukaryota; kingdom Metazoa; phylum Arthropoda; class Insecta; order Lepidoptera; family Geometridae; genus Camptogramma; species Camptogramma bilineatum. Next base: position 10,295,668 of record OY292471.1, read on the forward strand.
AAATGAAAGTCTACCTGTCAAGAGATGGCGTTTTGCGAAATATTTTTATTCAGCTACTTGTCGCGAGATGGCGTTATCTACCGTTATCAATTGTTAGTCTTTATCTACAAGACATAAGATTGATAATACAATGGCTATTATTCTTGGTCCACTAAACACAGCTATCCGCTTAGGGATGTGCCACAAGACGAATGTATCGAAATCTACTATTACCACAGAATACTAGAGTACTACGTATTACTGCTATTACCTACCAATTGATGTGTAACGATCGGTAGCACGTCAGGTTATATTTGTGGTGGTCGAAATAAAAAGCTTTTCTTATCTTTCTTTCCTTATTTACACAATCAAAGTTCACAATCAAAGTAAATTATTTACACAAACAAATAAAATAAAAAAAAATCGTAAATTGTATCACTGTTTAAAATAATGGTTCTTTTTCTTATTGTGTTTTCTTTTTATGGTGTAGGTAAGTACAATAAAGTTATATTATATTCTAAATATTTGAAAAATATTAGAGCGAGTGAGCGAGCGAAGCGAGCAAAGATCTTAGTGGTTAGTTAGGCGATTTTGTTCATTAATTTATTGATTATCATCACACTAATATAAAATGCAAAAGTTTGGATGGATGGATGTTTGGATGTATTTTTTTTCCACTTGACAACCCCTGAACCGATTTGGCTGAAATTTAAAATATAGAATAGATAAAGACCGGGAAAAATGACAAATTATATAAAAAATGACAGATCATGTCAAAAATGACACTAGATGTTATTACTTATGAGAAAAGATGTCAAAAATGACAGATTAAATAAAAAATGACACTAATTGTCAAAATTGACAGATTAAAAACAACAGATTTTTTTTGCCATTTTTGACATAATCTGTCATATTTTACATCTAGTGTCATTTTCTACATATTTTTTTAGTGTGTGTTCAAAAGGCCTTATCTCGGAAACTCCCGTTCTTAGTTCAAATGAAAGCTATTGAAGAGATCTTCATTTAAAGTGACAGCTGTCAAACTTCAAACGGCCATATCTCGGTAACTACTCGTCCTAGACTTCCCTTTCTTAGTTCAAATGAAAGCTATGACCAAGATCTACATTTTAGATGATAGATGTCATTTTAACAGCTGTCATTGAAAATGTAGATCTAGGTCATAGCTTTCATTTGAGCTTAGAAAGAAGAATCGAGGATGAGTAGTTTTCGAGATATGGCCGTTTGAAGTTTGACAGCTGTCACTTTAAATGAAGATCTCTTCAATAGCTTTCACTTGAACTGATTATGATGAAAAATCTTAGGCATTATATGAAATTAACGCATTTATATCAGGCATATTAATTTTTAGACATTCATGTTAGGCACTTTGCTACAAAGGCAAATTGCGTTTTAGACACTGTACTGTACAACTCGGGTAAACTGAGTTTAAAATAAATTGCCATTCAGGCATATTGCGTCTTATGTGTTTCAAATCTTAGGCGAAAAATTATGAGAATAATGCATTTAACTTATCATCAGGCATATTACTTTTTAGATATTCATGTCAGGCATATTGCTACAAAGGCAAATTGCATTTTAGATGAATCGCGAACGACCCTTGTTTCTGACTAAATATATATGTTTCAGGCTTTTTGTGTTGCTTATGTTTATGATTAGTAATCATAACCATTAAAGTTATCGATAGCACATTCATCAGTATAAAGGGTCACATCCCTAATTGAGAAGATTTTTACGTCACTCATGTTACTCGACGCTGATTGGTGTATTGAAATACGTTCCGTTTCACGTACTTATAATTCGTAATAATTGTTAAAAATCAATACTAACTAAAATAAAAACGTTGCACTGGGTCTTCTTTTATGTTTTTTTTGCATTTAAGACTCAAAATATTGAAAAATATTACGATTGCATGTTCTCTATTGTATTTCGAATTATGTCGGCTAGTTACTCTGGAGTAAGATGACTTTTGGTCGAATTCAGCCTAATACAAATATTTGAAGTTGCACTCTTCAATGTGCTAATTTTAGGTTGTTGGGGTGACGCCTTAAGGTTTTTTTAACCAAATAAGCCTTGAAAATTGAAAATATTCATCATCGTCATCGTAGGGCAGTAGAGTTAACTCTAACTTCACTCATCTGTGTGTGCATTTTGTTGCATGTGTGTGATGGGTACGCACTCACGACATCTTCACTTATGCATTGTGTTCGCGTTTTTGTTTTGTTCAACAGTGGAAATAATACTTTTTTCCAAAATGGCTGCCACAGATATAACCTTTTTTCGTTACATTTTACTTAAGTATGTGATTTTTTTATGTTTTTCATGTTTTATCGGTGTGATTAATGTATCTTTCGAGCGTGTTTTGAACGAGTTGTGTTTTATATATGAGAAAAAACATTATTATAGCCATTTTGGAAAAATATGAACTGCTCGAAGTGTTTGTCTAACCCACTAGGTATTTTTTTTAAGACGAAAAGAGAAAATAACATTTGGCATTGTGTGTAGCAGTGACAAGAAAAAAAAAAACAAAACGAGCCTACCATGAGACTCGATGTAGTGCCTAGAGGGGTTAAAAATGCCGTTATAGCAGAATCACAATAGCAATTGAATTATATGCCGTCTCTTTTCATTGACTGAGAGTAACTAGAACAGTGATTCTGCTATTGCGGCCTTTTTAGCCCCGCTGGTTCAGACTATGCCACACGAGCTTGTGTGTCCACTATGCCCCCAACAACTGTACAATGAAAGAACTCATGACTGGCTCGAATAATGCCGTGGATGTGGCCACCTATCGGTCGGGAGTGGTCACACGACGTTTTCTGCAGCGCTTTTTTGAGCTGCGCGTTCGCATCGCGTCTGTATCGATACAAACGCGCTGACAGCTCCCATCCCACAGAATAAATAGGTATTGTATCGATACAAACGCGCAGCTCAAAAACGCGCTGCAGTAAACGTCGTGTGCCCACTCCCTAAATGGCTCTAAAAATTATGGATACATCGACTCGAAAGAAGAGAAATGGTGAAAGAAGAAGTCTCCCTGATGTGATAAATGATGAGTGGTGTATGGGTAGGTCCGGGTCGTGCCCCTCGCAGTTGCTCCGCGCGCTGCCCGCCCCCGCCCCCTCCCCCGCCGCCCCCGTTGCCCCCGCAGCCCCCGCCGCCCCCGCAGACAGGCGCCACAAGGAGCGCCACCACGACCATCTCTCTCACAGGTTGTATAAACACACTCCGTTCTATTGTACAGTATCTCTACCATAAGTTTTGCTAATTTACACACGCTAGCTAGTATGTAGTAGCGAGTAGATTGAATATAATATAGTATGAAATCTTAGGGTCAGTCCTAAGAGAAACCAGAAGACCAGTTCAGCCAAGCTGGTCTAAATTTGCTATCATTCAGATGAAAAAGTATGCATTACATTGATTAACATGTCCAAACGATGGCATGAAAGCTTGTACAGAGCCTCTAGCGGATATTTGATGTATTAACATTGGCAAAACTCATGGAAGAGGTAAGTACGGAACGGATTAACCGCAAGGACCGGCGCCCTGATTACGTAAGATTTGCGACAGCAGTGCGACAGCAATCACTACGCGACCGGTCTAAAAATATCACTGAAAATTGTATTACGGTCGCAAAATGCACTATGGCCAAAGTGGAATTTTGCGACAGGCGAGCAATAGACGTGCGATTAGTACGATTTTTTTAGTGATATTTTTCGACCGTTCGTGTAGTGATTGCTGTCGCAAGTCTTACGTAATCAGAGTGCGGGAAAGGAGAAAGGGAAATAATACCAGTAAGCCTAACATGCGCAACATCTAGATATCTCGTTGTGCATTTTAAGGTCCTGTTAATCAGGCTAGTTTTTTGACAATGTTTCTTGCTGCAATTGTATAGCCGCTAAGTAGCCGATTATATCGCTCAACACATTGCAACAATTGCTGCAATCTTGCAGTGTAGCCCGGCGATTGCCAACCTATTTCATAGTAGTCGTACTCAATGTCTAGCCGGCTAGATTGCAAATGATTTATCTATTGCACAATGAAATTGTAAAGTTGCTAATATACTGAGCTATGTTGGTCAATAAAATTGCCAACAAGATACAATTTTTATAGCCCGTTTAGAGACTCTACATGCCTCTTTAAGCATGCAGGTCAACTAAAGCTAAGCAAATAGATTTTTTTCATCGGTCATGCTGCTTAAGAGGAGGATTATGATCACTCACATCGTTTATATTCGATGTGCGTGTTCGTGCAACCCAAACATTTAGACGTTATTTTATTTATAAGCTAAGAAAATACATTGGCTCCTTAAATGTTAATAAGCTTTTGTGGCTGTGCATATGGATCTGGTTTTGTTTTTGTGTTGCTTTTAATTTCATATCACGCATTACGCATTACTAACAATCATTTTGTGCACTTTAACTAAAAAAATCTATAGTACTGGGTTTAGGCTAGGTAATATCTTCACCTCCTGCGCTATAGGTCGTGGGTTCGATTCCCACTCAGGACAAATATTTGTGTGATGAACACGGCTGCTTGTTCTGTGTCTATTAAATATTACAAGAATGCATTTACAAAAAAAGAATAAATATTCTATCAGTCATCTGCAGGCTGATTGTCTAACTTGTCTCAAACCTCAAATTGGTCTCAAACTGTAAAAACGACAGTCTCTTTGAGATAAGTAAGTTCGTAAGCTCTGGTGACGGAGTTTTTTAGGCCGCCTAAAGGCCTGCGTTATGGTTTAACGACTTAAAAGCCGTTACCGACAATTAAACGTGCCCTCCGAAGCACGGAAACGCTCAGCTTGTAATACCACAACGTTGCTTCAACGATCAATCAAGACCGTCTAAGTAAGCTACGCCACCTCTTGAGATAAGAGTGACAGAGCTACTTGTGTGGTCTAAGAATTTTCATATTTGACAGGTTGAGAACGATTTTGGTCGCTATCAAAAATAGACAATCGGGGCTGGCCCCCATAATACAAGCTTTGCTTAGTTTGGGGCTAGATGGCGCTGAGTATTACTCATGCTACTTATATTTTTATAATTATATATTTCTAATGCATATCCTTGCTATTTTCAGAAGTAATGATGGTCCGTGGCAGTCCCAGCATCGCAAATCTCAGTCTCTCGACGTGACTGCAGTGCGAAGGGACAGACATCACACGCAAACCGTCAAAGAAAGGTAACACAATCATCACTGATGTTACTGGCCTCATCATCATCATCATCCTGACCTCTTAGCTTAGTTGGTAGTAGCTCTGCCTTTTGCGCTGTAGGTCGTGGGTTCGATTCCCACCCAGGACAAACATTTGTGATGAACATAGAAGTATATTAGGTATGTATTTACAAAAAATAAATAAGTATTCTATCAGTTATCTGGTTCCCATAGTACGTTTGGGGCTAAATGGCACGGTCTGCCTCTTAAGTTAAAAAAGGAACCCAAGAAAACTCTCGTGTCCGTCTGTCCGTGTGTCACCACCTATTTTTATTATATTATATAATATTTATTTCGTTCTTTTTTGATCCAATAAAGTGATTTTTTCTTTTTGTTAATTTTATTATGAATTTTCAGACACAACTGTAAAGAAAATGAAAAATCTTATCAAAATTTTCAATTCCGACGGGATTCGAACCCGCAATGGTACAAGCGATCCTCCTTTAGCCGGAGTGCCTTTACCAATTCGGCTACGGAATAGTCGTCAGGGTTGACAATCTTGATAGGACTATCTTATTCTTATTATTATTGACTGGCCTCTTAGCTCAGTTGGTAGTAGCTCTGCCTTCTACGCTGAAGCTCGTGGGTTCGATTCCCACCCAGGACAAACATTTGTGATGAACATAGATTTTTGTTCTGTGTCTGGGTGTTATAAAGTATTATATGTATATATTTACAAAAAAAAAATATGTATTCTATCAGTTACGCTTAGTTTGGGGCTAGATGGCGCTGTGTGAAATGTCCAGCAATATTTATTTATTTATATTTATTATCGATTAAAGCATCGAATTGTAAATTGTTATTGTATTGAATAAAGCGCAAAGGGATGAGTCCTCAAGTTGTGATGTTCCCAGGTTCCGCTGCATCGTGCCATACCCACCCAACTCTGAGTACGAGCTCGAGCTGAAGGTGGACGATATTGTCGTCGTGTCCAAGAAACGAGGCGATGGCTGGTACAAAGGCACCCTGCAGCGAACAGGTATCACTTAGGGACCTATCAGACAGAGAGAGGTCCCGCGGTCAAGCGTTCTATTGCTCACGAACCCCGCTGTTCTACTTGACCGTCGCGGTCAGAATGCCTCCTGTGTGAGTATATCTATGTAACGTAATAGAATACAAAGAACGCAAAACTGACCGCTTGAACGCTTGACCGCGTGACCGCTCTCTGTCTGATAAGTCCCCTATGTATGACCAGACCGCTGTTCTGTCAAAATTTCTAGTAGTAGTAAAAATCGTTTATTTCAGACAATAGTTAGTGCATAGATAATACACAGAAACATGAAAAAATCTAACATATAGATAGGTGCAGAATTACATGATTTATGCTAGTTATGCTTACTAAGAAACACCATTTCTTTTTTATCGATCGAGCGAGCGAAGCGAGCGAAGATCTTAGTGGTAAGTTGGGCGATTTTGCTTTGTATGTTTGTATGTTTGTATGTTTGTATGTTTGTATGTTTCACGAATTGTTGTTCGCGCATAACTGTCGAACCGTTCATCCAATCTGCATGAAACTTGGTAAGTCAATAGGTTGTGGTAAGGAAATTTACGGGGGAGCATATGAGCTTAATCGATGAAGGGGTTGTGAAGATATTGGGTTCCCAAGGGGGTAAAAAATTATGAAAGTTACACAAATAAATTGAGTGGGGTGTCATACGAAAGGGCTTGTTTTGTACATTCCAAAATGGTTTTTATTTTTAATCTAGGATGTATAGTTTTTGAAATACGACCAAAGACCAAAAACTACGAAACCAGAGCTGCAAGAGCTCCCGTTGCATAGAGTTTCGATGACTTCGTAGCTCATTGACTGGTCGGTCTTAAAAAGAGAGTGGCATCGTTGCGGTTTGGTTTGCAATGATTTTAGATGCTACTTGATTTATTTTCATGATAAAAAAAATTTTGATAGAGAATGAAAATAATTGGGGTAAAAAAAGTTAAGTAAACAAATATATTAAGTGGGCTGTCAAATGAAAGGTCTTTATTTGTACATTCCAAAATAGTTATTATTTTTATTCTAGGACGTATACTTTTAGAAATACGACGAGAATTCATAAATATGAAATACCTAAATGAAAAATTAGACGCGACATTATGTATTGCATGTGTGAGAAAAGACCTAACTCTACCAATTCATATAGCTATATTTACAGAGTATGAGATGGTAGCAGTGTCGAGAATCGAACCCGCACCACCAGTCTAAGCAGATTAACACTTGTCCTACACATATACAGGGTGTGGCAAATTCTTGGTCACTGAAGGGTAGCTACCTTTTCTCTTGTAGTTAGAAAGTTTTGTTCTTAGGAAACTTCAGTTTTATTTTGAAGAAAAAAATAATGGCATTTTTGGATTTTTGAAAAAAAGTACAGTTAGCCTAAAAAATTACATTTGTCAAAAAAAACAAGTTGGTCTTAATCGACTCTATTTCCCACCAGGAACACTTCTCCCAAAGTAACTTATCAAATCAAATCGTAAGTTTTTGCAATAATTCAAAAAAACACATCCCATACATTTTCTATGAAATTAGTAGTTGTAAACATTATAGTGCCACTTATTCGATAGTTATTAATTTAAATTCGTAACTGCTTCGGCATGCTGGGAGGCTATTGTAAAGCCTTAGGCGCCTAAGACAGAGCCGCAAGAGAGAATGGTATGCATGGAGCATACCATTTGTACATCTGCAGAGAAGCACTTTGTTCTAAATTTGAAGACGCACTTTGCAATAGCCTCCCAGCTTGCCGGAGCAGTTATGAAATTAAATTAAGAACGATCGAGTAAGTGGCACTATAATGTTTACAACTACTAATTTCATAGAAAATGTATGGGATGTGTTTTTTTGAATTATTGCAAAAACTTACGATTTGATTTGATAAGTTACTTTGGGAGAAGTGTTCCTGGTGGGAAATAGAGTCGATTAAGACCAACTTGTTTTTTTTGACAAATGTAATTTTTTAGGCTAACTGTACTTTTTTTCAAAAATCCAAAAATGCCATTATTTTTTTCTTCAAAATAAAACTGAAGTTTTCTAAGAACAAAACTTTCTAACTACAAGAGAAAAGGTAGCTACCCTTCAGTGACCAAGAATTTGCCACACCCTGTATAATGAATTGCTTAATGATCAGGTACCTATTAGGCTGCAGAGTAAGGACTAAAAGGAAAAGTGTCGAGAATCGAACCCGCACCTCCCATCCAAGCAGATTAACTCTTGTCCTACACCTAATGAATTGCTTCATGATCAGGCACCTATTAGGCTGCAAAAAGGATTGAAGGGATAAGTGTCGAGAATCGAACCCGCACTTCCCATCCAGGCAGACAAACACTTGACCTACACCTACCTAGTAAGTTATTTAACTAAGTACCCTATTAAGTTGGAAAGTAAGGATTGAGAATTCAAATTCAACTATAAGTAGGTAGATAATAATACACATTTATTAATAACATAAAACATTAAGACTTTCATGGGCGTTATATTCTAGTAATACAAAGCTAATCAATAGATTTAGATAGGCATGGCTTGTATTAAAAAAATCATAAGTAAGTTCTAAAAATAGACTGGTTTCGCATAAGAAAATGGAACTATTAGAAGGTAGATAAAACATGAAACAGTTAAGGATTACCTGCAGCAAATATTGTTACAATCATGGAACTTTCAAAGGATTCATAAAACTGTTTAGCAATCCAGCAAGGGCACACCAAATCAAGGAGGGTAGTGAGCGATTTGAATTACTCACAGGAATTATAAATAACGAATTACAATAAAGTTATGAAACTGTTTAGCAGCCAAGCCAAGTAACAATACAAAATAAATAGTCGGGTGACTAGCAGATTTATCTAACAGACACAATAAATAGGTACACAAAATGATCACAAGAACATACACAGAATAAATACAAGTAGGTAGGTACAATAAAGTAATGAAACAAGTACTTAACTTTCGCTGCACTGGATATCACAAAGTATCCAAATGAGCCTTGTCCTGCCTTTTTATACAATTCTAAAGGTAATAAAAACCACCCCTTCTGCCATCATTACTTCGACCAATCACAGAATAGTTAGGAATATTTCTATACATTTATATTGTATAATGAACCTAGTGTGATACAAATATGTTAAAAACTATTTTAAGATACATTGGATTCATAGTTTTGATATTCAAGTCCCAAAACAGTATATAAAAGCAATTTACATTAGGTAATTGTTAAACAGTTTGTTCAGGAATCTAAATCTTGATCACAAAATGTTTTGTTAATAGTATTATTATTTTTAAATTAATTTGGAATAACATCTAGAAAACTGTTTGTTATTTTTATAAACATGTACATAATTAATACACAACTTTATTGACCTATGTCACTGCGTTCAGAAATCACCCTGGTTATGAAGACGCCATCTGTGATCATATCTGTAAACTAATTTGTAAAGACATATTGTGTTTCCATTCGTAAGCTAAGTAAAATAAATCCGTTGAAAATGCCATCTATGAATTTCTGTGTGAACTATTTCAAGCTTATACTGACACATGCATGCCAGTATTTTTTTCCATGAAGAGCTAGCACAATAGGCATACTCGGCAGTATCAGTAGTAGCACTTGAAATTATAGGGGTAGTCAGAAGAAAGTCCAAATGTAAGCCATCTACGGTGCGCGAGATCTCAGTTCGGGGCGAACTACTAGTTTATAAAGATTTTTGAGACAGTGTATGTCAATAATCTTGACGGAGTGTGTCCATGCTTCAGGCAAGTTATTCAAAACAAAGATATATTTTTTGAATTCTAGTACTCATAAATTTTTTTATTAGAACAATACGAATGTTGTTTCAGGGCGAACCGGTCTCTTCCCTGCCTCTTTCGTACAGAGTTGTCCCCAGGAGTGACACAGGCCTACACAGCGGTACGGTACCCTACATTACTAGTACATTTACTAGCTAACAATATCAATGGTTCTACTTCAAGGTCCAAAAACGAACTAAATCTTTGTGGCAAGTGATAGACATTTTGTAAAACGTTTTTCAGATAAAGGGCCATACTTATGAAAAATGTTTAAAGTTAAACACTGGTTAAACAACGTCCTGTCTTTATTTGTGGATAGTGACAAACAGAGACAGGACGTTGTTTAACCAGTATTCAACTTTAAACATCTTTCATAAGTAAGGGGGTATAAGTCTGTATTATAGTGGACGCAAACTTATCCGCGCCGAATTCTCTATGTACTACTAGATTCGGTCGAATCGGACGATTCGGTGCGGGCAAGTGTGGGAGGTTTCATACGATTTCATATAAAGAATTCTAAAATTCGATTCCTTCGGCGCGGATATGTGTACGGCCACCTTTAGAATTATATTGTGTTAAATCGAGTCGAATGTTATACTAACAAAACTGAGTTGGATCTCTAACGTGTTGATGATTCCGTCACTTAATACCTGAGTAACATTTAAGTGACATTTAAATGTCGCAATCAACTTAGCCGTTTAATTGCACGGCTAGCCTTTTGATTGAACAACGCCATTCAACCTCACGCCCAGTTGTGTAGATGAATTGTATGCAGTTTAAAACGTTCAACATCGTATCTGACTGAAAAGCCGCCGTAACATTGAATTAGTACGTTGTTTATGTTTTGTCAATAGAATAATAAAAGGGCCCATAACCTACGCACACAATAGTTTTACAATACAATGTGAATGCACACTGCAAAAAACATCTGAGAAATAATATCAACTCTCCCCCTTACTTATGAAAGATGTTTAAAGTTGAACACTGGTTAAACAACGTCCTGTCTCTTTTTATCACTATCCACAAATAAAGACAGGATGTTGTTTAACCAGTGTTCAACTTTAAACATCTTTCATAAGTAAGGGGGAAAGTGTATAAAACATGGCGATTTATTAAAAAAAAAAGTGAACATAAAGAAAATAGATCTTCACTGCCAATAAAATTAAATGTTTTAAGTATAATTTATGATGTTTTGTTCTCAACAAAAGTGATAACTCAAAAAGCAATAAATTGTAATATATTTGATATCCCGACATATTTTGTCATATGAATTTAACATATTAAGATGTATTTATTCATACAAATTTTCTATTTTCTTAATTGATGTTAAGAAATTACCCGTCGCACCGAAAACGCCTGGAAGAGTTATTGGGCCATGAAGGACTTAATGAAGGGCAACCTTCCTCTTTGCCTTAAACGACAACTTATGGACGTGTGCATTCTTCCCATCCTTACTTATGGTGCCCAAACCTGGTCTTTGACGGCTCTTCAAAGGTCCAAACTCGGGGTTTGCCAGAGAGCGATGGAGCGTAGCATTTTGGGGGTAAAACTAACAGACCGAATTAGGAACACAATGCTACGCTCGAAGACAAAAATCGCTGATGTCAACCAAAAAGTTGCCAAATTGAAGTGGGACTGGGCAGGTCACGTGTGCCGTATGCCGGAAGAATTGTGGGCTAAGGTTACCACTGAGTGGGTCCCACAAGGCGTTAAGCGGCCTCGTGGTCGGCCCAAGCGGAGGTGGCGAGACGAACTAGACGACTACTCCACTAACTGGCCGACAGAAGCCTTGCACCGGGGTGAATGGAAAAAGGGAAGGGAGGCCTTTGCCCAGCAGTGGGATCCAGTGGGCTGATTAGATTAGATTAGATTAATTGATGTTGCCAGTATCTTGCCCAGCGATGTTTTTTAACACTGACCCATATTTATTTCTATGAATTTAAAAAGTATCAAAAATACAATTCGAGTGGTATTAGGACCCTCGCAAACAAGGTCGTTCCAATTCAATTTGGTAAGTAGTTTTGATACACAAAGAAAAAGTTTTTATCGGATTATTCACTGATTTATTTAAATTACTCGCTTATTAATATAACTTTGTCAAATACTTTATACAAGAACTTATAATTGAAATTCAATCCGTTTAGTCGCTATTGAAAGTAAATGACTAGTACATTTATAGTGAGCGCACACCGTACTGCCACATTCGATCGAATCGCATGATTCGACGCGGGCAGGTGTGCGTGGTTTCATACGATTGCATTAAATAATTCCTAAATTCGTTTCGGTCGATTCGTACGGCGCGGATAGTTATGCGCTCACCTTTAGGACCCCTTGCGGACTGCCAACTTTCTTCCGTAGTTTGGTCGGGCTCCAAATCAGTATAAGGGAGTGTACACATTGCGTTTTCTGCAGCGCGTTTTTGAGCTGCGCGTTTGTATCGATACAAACGCGCGTTCGCAACGCGTTTTTTTTCATACAAAAGCGAACCGGGAGGGGCTGCGCGTTCGCATCGCGTTCGAATCGCGTTTGTATCGATACAAACGCGCTGCAAAAAACGCAATGTGTACACTCCCTAAAGAATAAAGATATATGCAAGTGCGCACACTACAACGATTCAGTATCGACCATACCGTGGGCATCATCAGCATTCATTTTTTATTATTATTGCGGCATTCGACTAAGAATTTAGTGATCCATTTATTGCAAAAACAATCATATTTTATGAAATACAGTTTTATTATACTCAACAGAATGAAAAAGGCGTATCTCTTCAAATCATTATTAGTATAATAGGGGCGTACGTCAAGTGTTATACCAAAAGTATCTATAGATCGAGGTATTTTAAAAAATAAATTTGCCCTAGCAGCCCAACCCGACCAAACTATTAATCAGTCACTATCAGTCAGCGAGGGCCCTAATAGAGCCTTGTTATTGAAGTATTATTAATAAGGCACATACGATTTATACTTGTGAAAAAGGCTAACGTTGTGGGCCAATACTTGAGGCCAGAGAGTATTTTTATAGTAAAAAATATATATTTTGAATCTAGTACGTACATCTGATTAGTATTTGTCATAGTAGTTTAAAATATCGGAGAATTAAAATACCTAGCTTCACTTTTCACACTATAATATCTTAAAATGGCAAAACAACTGAACGCGCGTTTCGGAGGGCACTTTAAAGTGTCTGTCAGGGCTATAAAGTTGTTAAGCCATGACGAAGGCCTTCAGCGATTACACAATCCAATTTGTAGGAAAACGATCCAGGAATCATCGCTCTGTCTCCCTCTTTGGCCAATGGATTGCGTATTGTGCATCCTACTTTAATTATCCTAACTGTTGCCAACTAAAGTCGAATGTAGGAAGAAATAAGTAGGGTGCACAATACGCAATTCGTAAGACAGAGCGATGATTCTAGGACGGTTTTCTACATACAAATAACTACTGCCTTCACTATCGTCGCATAATCTTCTTGTAGCTAAATAAAAGCGAACGACAAAAGTAATATTGATAAAGAGACGTGTTAATAAGATCCCTTTCTATACCTTTACAAGTTTATTATGAATTTAATTTTAATATTTTTAAACGTAAGATGAATACGCTTATTATGTTTAAATATTTTTATTTAAACTTATTATTAAAGTTAGAACACTGCCATATTAAATTTCTTAACACGATTATTACAAACTTTTGATACTTTACCGTATATTCTTACTAAACAGCGAAAAGCTGGAAAAATTAAGGCCCACATTTCAACTATTATTTCTATTGCTTGGTACAGTTGTCCCAATGGATCTAGGCATTCGTGAAGTTAGGCTTTTCGCTGCGCGGTAGAAAAGTTTGTATAAAAAAGTTGCACTGCGCATCGAAACGGCTAACTTCACGAATGCCAAGATCCGTTGGAAGATGTGTAGTTCAATTGGTAGAGCGCTATTTACGCTTAGTTCGATATTGTGGGTTAAAATCAGGTCAGGGTGACATTTTTAGGTGTTTCTGGAAATCCTAAAATTACGTAGTAATCATTAGGATTTTTAGAAACATGGTTAATTCCATTGATTTATAGTACAGTCAACATTATAAGCCTTTTTTTTATAAAAAGTCCCATTTCCTTTGTGCAATAAGTTTATGATTTAACCATCTTTGTATAAATCCCGTTTTAAACTGGCAGTTTAATTTAATACATGGTAGCTATCATTTTATATGCTCAGTTTAATTTATTTAATGTTTATTTTACCTATGAAATCTAGAGTTAATTTGTTATGAAAATAACATGATGAAATGATAAGAATTTTTATTTTCAAATATTAGGTTACTCATAATACAAATGGCCAGGCGCCGACTTCGCTTGAGTTAGCCCATATCCATCTCAAATGATGTACCTTTTACATCGCGAAAGATTTCAAATAAGAGCGGAGATTGTCTATAGACACATAAACTCAAAATTCGCACTCTCTTTATAATTTTATCATGAATTCAACGTCAAACACGCTGAAAGTGTGTACTCCGGTTAATATAAAGATAGCTCTAGAATATAACTATATTATTATTGTATACCTAGGAAATTAGCTAGGTATAACTAGTTAATTTTAGAAAAAAATCTACATATTCTGATTTGAAATAGAAAAGTTTTACATATTTTTGTGAAATGAAGACTGTACAATATCTTCTTTTTATTGTTTTAATATTTAGAACAAATATAAAATAACTTAAGGTTAGTCAGTGGAGAATTAGTTTGATAGTAATAAATTTGAGTGATTTTTTTTATTTAGATAAATTAGATAAATCATTTGCTGTTTTAGACGTAAGAGTTGTGATTTTATGGATATTATGTATGCTTAGATAATTTATTATGTATCTTTTTAGAGAAACTGTATATACGAGTTTTCTAAAAATAAACCAACACATTTTCTAATTTTATCCAATTTAATTTTATGTATGCTAATTTTTGTAAAATAAGCTCAATTGTATCCATGTATTTAAATTATTACCTTTAGATAAATATACTGTAAACTTTTGATGTAACTACCAAGTATTTGGATATATTTTTTAACGTGATGTTGATACAGTACACGCGATAGATTGAGCCGTATTTACTAATTCAGTGTTGCTTAGTTTGGTGTTAGATGGCGCTGTGTAAAATGAAAAAAAAAAAAAAATTAAAAAATAATTTTTAAACACGAAAAAAGGAGGTGGTTCTCAATTCGGCGGAATCTTTTTCTTTTGTCCTTTTTTAAGCATGTTCACCGATTACTCGAAGACGCCTGCAGGTCGATTCTCGTACCGAACTTTTTATCAACCTCAACCAAAACCTCAACTAAAGCGACTGTTTCCATGACTACTAATAACAAACGACTCAGTTGTGGTGAGGTTTTGAACTTTGGCAGTACAAATTTTTGAAAAGCTATTCTACTATAGAATACAGGCCCTGGGCCTGTATTCTATTAAATGACAACCGCTTTGGTTTTGGTTCGAACTCTTAAATGTCAGCCATTTGGTGAAATAGTAGAATAGCTTTTCAAAAATTTGTACTGCCAAAGTTCAAAACCTCACCACAACTGAGTCGTTTGTTATTAGTAGTCATGGAAACAGTCGCTTTAGTTGAGGTTTTGGTTGAGGTTGATAAATAGTTCGGTACCGGAATCGAGCCCCTGAACCGATTTGGAAAATTCTAGCTTATTACAAAGTTACATCTTATCTTTAATAAAATAATCTTGGCTTAACAATTTTGTAGGATTAATTTATAGAACCATTATACTTTACCGTATTAAATTTTAAACTACAAGGTGTAGAAAAAATGTAAACCTCGTAGCCATTAGTAATATAATCGTGTGTACTGTTCCAATATTTTGTAACTGTTAGATGTATTATGTAGTGTAAAAGAACTGATTGTTTTAAAATTCTTTTTAGTATTTTTTTCTCTGTGTACTTTAACAGGAATCTAATTGTAATGATATGTAATAGATAACAAACATTTTGTAAATTAGTTAATTTTATTGTAGCATGGCAGATGGCAGCACTTGGGTTGTAAATATTCTAAGGTTCGAAGTTAGTAAACGGAATTTCTCAAGCCAAGACACAATCCGCGCCATTTGTATTAAAAGCTTAAAAAAGTATAAAACCAAGATAAAATTCGAATCGAACTGGCGCAGGAGTTTTAAAAAGTATAAAACCAAGTTAAAATTCGAATCGACCTGGCGCAGGAGTTTCAAAAGTATAAAACCAAGTTAAAATTCGAATCGAACTGGCGCAGGCTCGTGACGGATGGCACAAACTAAGGGAGGCCTATAATACCCAGCAATGGGTGAAGTCGGGCTGAGGATGATGATGGTGAAAGAGAGCTCTTATCGCGCAAAATGCGTAAAAGGGCTAACATCTTTCCATCCTTAAACATTTTCGCGTTTATATTATTAGAAGTATGTTCAAAACATAATCTTGCTTGAGTTTATGTTCCGTTTGTTATGCTGCCTCATGTTTGGCGAGCCTAGGCCAACGCGAGCGAAGGCCAACTTGTAGACAATATATTTGCCTTCAAGGCAAATTATGCTGTCTACACTACAACGAGCGATGGCAAGGCAAGACAATGCCTGGCCATCGCTCGGTGTCGCTCGCGCTCGCCTAGCTGGTCGAGTGAATACAAGCGCATGGTTTGCATAGACTTGCCCAACGTCTAGATGGCAGCACTTGCCTTGCATCAGTTTGCCTTCGCTCGCGTTGGCCCAGGCTCGCCAAATATGATAAACGGCTTTAGAATACGAACCTTAGCGTGTCATGTGTTTTAGAGGTGAAGATTAACTTCTCATTCAAAAGTAATTTTCATGATTTATATGAGATAAGTCTCATGTCTTATATTATTCCTACCCATTCTTCTTACAATAAGCAATGGATAAAGATTTCAATGAATAAGATTATCTACTTACAAAATGTACTGTCTAAAATGATCACCAGCAAAAAAGACTTCTTTCACAGTGTTCGAACAAGGTCACAAATAAACTAACTGATAGCTAAAGTAAGAAATAACGCGCTTACGGCGTTCAATCTCTGAGTAGTGAAATGAGCCCTAGGCCCTACGATTCCAAAGTTATTAAGAGTTGTAAATACAGCTCATTAATTTTTGTGCCTGTCTGCTTCATCTATAGGCCTTCTCTCAAAACTAAAAACAATATTCGTGCCAACTATCGTAGTTCCGCTTAGGTTGGTGCAAACTGAATTCGTAACAAGTGACCAACATAAGCTGAGCTACGATAATTGTCACAATATTGCGGTTGTGGGAGTTTATTCTTCGTAGAAAAATCGTTCTCCACATTGCTCATTGTAAAAAGGCTGTAGAATGTAGGCAATAGGCTAACTCTACCGATGTATAAATATTTGTTAATCTGTGACCACACAACGAAATGTAAATTATATTTTTCATGACAATTCGATATTTCTCTAGTAAATATGAAAATTGTTATAAACGTTGAACCACCCTTTTTGGATTTTATTAAATTTATACTAGAGTTCAAGTTCTTAGTATAATATAAAATAGATAGTGGTCTAATGTTGACCAGATATTTGTCAAACTTTTATAATTAGAGTTTTGGTAAAGTGGAGCATAAAGCTGTCTGTCCACGAAGGCTGATCGCACATGTGTCAAAATGAATGTTAATCTTGCGAACTGATAAACAAGTTTTTTAAGTTTAAGTGAGTGGACACACTGCGTTTTTTGCAGTGCGTTTGTATCCATACAAACACGATCTAAAACGCGCAGAAAACGCAATGTGGCCACTCCCTAAATGGCTGAAACCGGAATCTTTTTTTGGAAATTTAGCTAAAACTTCCAATCCCAAAAGTCTGGACTTTTACTATTAAAATCGACAATCGATATAACGGACAATCATCGTGGTTTCTTCTATTGGTGGAAACTGAACTCTAAACATTTCCCCAACTAAGCTAAAAGTTGATTGGCACGATATATCGTTTTAAGTTTAAAAAGGACCCAGGTTGATATTACGTTCCGCTATAATATAGTGGACGTACACCTAATCTGCGCCGAATTCTCGAAGTACTGCCAAATTCGGTCGAGTCGGACGATTCGGCGCGGAAGGTGTGCGAGGTTTCGTACGATTTTATATAAAGAATTCTAAAGTTCGATTCGTTCGGCACGGATATGTGTGCGGTCACCTTTAGTGATCAGGCACCCGATGTTTCTTACGTGCTTCTAGTGTAAATTGGAATCATATCGAACAGTTTGGTAATTATGAAGAGAAATAAACATTTCTTCTTTTGAGCGTGTTTTTATTTTGTAAGTAGGAAATTATCAACACAATACACGAATTCGGTAGTTAAGTACTACGTTAATTTCTATTTATGTTACATAATATCGCTCTTATTACCTATAATAATATGGCTCTTATTTCAATCGCAGCTCGCACTAAAGACAAAAACAATGCCATTTCTAAAAGTACTTTGTTTTGGTCTAGAGGTAGTTAGAAAAAAAATGGACTTTAGAATTATAGTAAAATTGGAGTGTTTGTGGGTACAAACACTCCAATTTTACTATAATACATAGTGGCAAATTTAGAAATGTCACTAGGGCTGTCCTGTCATTTTGTTTTGGTCTATAAAGTGAACGAATTATAGTGATAATAATCACCATGTACACTAACTTTTAAGTACCTACTTACCTACTTATGTAAATTAATATACCTATTTAAATTCACAAAAACACGAATGGCCTCAAGCTTATCTTCAGATGATGATGAATGAATGAATATTTCATTCATTCATTCGTTTGATAATTGAAGGTCACATCGAAGCATCATAGTTCATCTTTGACCATCCTCAGAATCTCCTCTTCATCATCAGACCAATGGTCAGGGTCGCTGGTCATCTGTCCCAAAGCCTGCATCCGCCGCTCCATCGTCACCTTATCCAGAATATGCTCCATTTTCATATGCATGCAGTCGTTGAATACCGAAGCGTACTCACAAATCTCGAATATATTGTCTATAACTCGCATACATTCCTTCACTGCAGCTTTCATGCGGTCTAGAACTTCACTGTCATCCCCGTAAACCGCTCTGTTAGCCTCTAACAAATTATCAGTGTTTATCTTATTCTTCGTTATGATGTCATTCCTTTTTAGGATGCACGCGACGAAACACTTTCCCTGCATAGAATTCTGTGGTATCCTCTTGAGGAAGTGTTCGACATCCACCATGGATGCCTTGACTTGCCGCGCGCACTCCGACAAATTCCTACGAAAAGGTTCCACATACTCGTTCATTTTCCCGTAACTCTCTATGTGCTCCTCTTTAGTTAGTGGCGTGAAGGACAGAACCAAGTAAGACGTCGTTACAAGAACCAGAAATAGGATAATGCTAGCTAGTTTTGTTAAGAGAGACATTTTTTCGTCCACGGTTTGCGTTCGTTTGTGGTTTATGCGACACATTTTCTAATTGATTTGGTTGTTAGTGGACTGGATGACGTGGTTTTCAATTGTAGGTTTACTGTACGTCTGATTTCAGCGATAGGAAGCGATTTTATGTGGGCACTTGTTACAGTTAGTTACCTACGCTGAAAATATTTTTAATTATAATATATTAGGTATGTAACTTTAGTTACACACTAAATATTCCCGGCTAGGTATCGACAGTTTCATTACCAAGTAGGAAGGTGTTATGTTTAGGTACCTACCTGACTATTCAAGACTAGTTAAAAGCCTCTCGACTTGGTTTGCGTTTTCATAAAGGCGCGTATGTATAATGTTGGCCCAGGGTCGCATTGCCTCTATCGCTCTCGCCTTGCATCGATTCGCCTTCTCGCTCGCACTCGCCTAAGCTGGCCTAGGCTGGCCCAACGTCTGGTTGCACCATAACAAATGTATCTCGTCTCCATCAGAATCAGGCAGGAATGGCTTCCAGATTCTGATGGCGAATAGAGGGTAGTCGCAGATTCTTCCCTCAATTAGCGGTGGTGGCTCCAGTAGATATCAGTCTACCCGTGACCACACCCCGTACACTCGACGAAACCTATGCAAAAGCGGCGTCTAACTATATACCTACCTATATTTACACTACACAAGGTCAGTTTTGTATACAGTGAGGTTGTCACCGTATGAACAATGTACCTACACTGTGGTCTCGGTCTGACTGATCTATGAGTCTGTGCGTGTGAAATTTTTCGAATGGCACAAGATAGTGCTCATGTAGTCAAGGTGGGGGTGTGTTTTGTCTCATGTTTGCGAATTATTTAGATTTGATATTAATAAAAAGATTTCTTTACATACCTTTATCACTAAATATATTTCTTCTAGCGCTTGATTTAAGAAGGTTTTGACCTCTTGTGCAGTGAAAACTTTGGATTTTTTCGATTTGAATCCATCTGACTGTCTTTTCAAAAAAGATGATAGTTTGTAAAAGTCTTTCTTTACATCGTGGTTTGCATTGAAGTCGTCTATAACATAGAATAAACGCTCCATAGTGTTGATGGCTTAGCAATCAAAAGGTCGACGTCTCCTGACGTGCACCCACACACTTGGCCGACCGGCCGACCGGCCGACCGTCAATTTTTTCAATTTGGTAATCTCCTCCGGTACAAACTGTCAATTGGTCTGGAAAGTTCCCACACAATCAAACCCCAAGGTCTTCAGGATTTTTGTCTGGAAAAATATAATAGTTGACAATCCAGACGGTGTTATCCCGTGTGCTCCAGCCCCCGCAACAACCTCCAAAACAAGATGCGGTATTGTCCCGCTAATGATACCTTCTTCTATTGGAGTCTCAAACCTCCACAAGTACCTAACCAGTTTTGGACTCACACACTTCATACGTTTTAATGCCTACGGCCGCGGCCTTGTTAGGGATGAACAGTATAATATTAAGCCACACCTTCCACTGTGTCAAGGATGATTGCTCTGTCCCAAATCTCTACGAAGGCTTCGTAAGGATTTGCGGACGGAGCAGTCGTACGGCCACAGTGTCCAACAAATACTTCCCTTGATAAGGGGAAATAGGTGAGTCTAGGTAGGCATTCCAGTCGAATTCATAAATAGAAGCCGGAAAGTGCATTACCGGGGTTACAAGATCTCCCGTGCCAGCAACCTGCGGTGTAGATAGGTATCTTCTTTGAGGCCTTGGACCTCGGAGTGATGCCAAATGGGGGGATTTTCTGCAAATTCGGGAGTTTTAAAATAAATTGCAACTGATTGTCTGGGTTGCCTATTTGTTTTTTATTGTTAGCAGGTAGGTACCTATTTCATTTAATCTCACCTAATTATTTAACGTTGGTTGGTAGGTAGGTATGTACAAGCAAGATTATTCTTGCGTTCACAGTAAGTAGGTAGATTTATTCTAAGTAAGTATACCTACTTACTTAGAATAAACCTACTTATGTAATGTAATAAATACTTAGGTAGGTATTATACCTACCTTTATAAATATTTTTGGACATTTCACATTCAGATAAAGTAGGTATGGCTTTAGGCGTAGACGCTGGAGGTTGTGGGTTCGATTTCCGGCGTAGGAAAATATTTGTATGAACTTCAGATCATACAGTACAAATCAAATCGATATCATCTGACTGCCTGGCAGCACTGTAGAGTACGCGCCACCACTGAAACCACCACTTAATTTGTCGCGTTCTAGATATAATTTTGCCTATTCTCTTCTCTTCTTCCTCTTTTTTTTACGTGGCTGTAGGTACTGTTGCTGCGATAGTTGCCGCTACCATCAACATTTTTGCGTCCAACGACATGATGCGCAGTGCACGGGGCGCGGTGTACGTGACGCAAGTAGCAACTGTCCGTCCGACCGAGGCAGTGTTTTGCGAATCAGTTCGTTTGTTTTGTAAAGTTCCCAGTGATATTAGTACCTATGCCACAAAATAATGGATTTACCTTCGAGCAGCCTTTCTGCGTGGGTGTGTGATACGCGTGCTATAAAAAAAAACCAAAACCTACTTATTTTTTCTGTGAGCGAGTGAACCGGCTAGCCATTTCATTGAACAACGCCATTCAATTAAATGGCTGACCTTCGTTTAGCCGTAGTGTTGAACGTTGTGTTCAACTACTTGACTAACCGACGTTCAGCCATTTAATTGAGTGGCGGCTTTCAATGAAATGCCTAGGCATTTAATTGAATGGCTAATTCAACCAGTTGGCTGCGACATATCCAAAACAATATCATACTTTATTGTAGGTAGTCTGTCACTGTCACCATGACATGAGACACCAAGTGACAGTGACAAGTCAGTTTTTTTATGCTGCGAATAATTTATTACACGCTGGGCCAGCCTAGGCCAGCTTCGCATTGCCTCTCTATCACTCTCGCCTTGAATCGATTCAACTTCTCGCTCGCACTCGTATAAGCTGGCCTAGGCTGGCCCAACATGAGTTAGCGCCTTTATAATTTACACGTTCCTTCTCATTCGCACAAAACAAAGAAGGATATATTTACCTATATAATATACTTCTTTCTTTGTTTTGTTTGTGCGAGTTACAAATGAAACGAGGCTATCAAGATTGTTGTTTACAATCTGTAGGTAGATGTTAAGTAATTTAGTTGACTCCCAACCAAGGAATTTATATACTACGTACCTGGAATGCTGACTGAGACAGAAAACAAGGTCCGCTTGAGAGATAAAACTTGGGCGGCGTGTCTCTTTCTAAAGGGTGACCATAAACGAAACATTCCTAGTCCCTAAGGGGCCTTTTCCATCATTTTCTGATTTACGTGATGTTTCAGGGCATGATTTTTGAATTAAAATACTGATACAATTTTGATCCTTCATTTTGATTCTTGAATCTTGAATCTTGATTCTTAAATCTGAAAACTGAAATTTTGAATCTTGAATCTTTGAAGTGACAGCTGTCAAACTTCAAACGGCCATATCTTGGAAACTACTCGTCCTAGACTCCCCGTTCCCAGTTCAAATGAAAGCTATGACCAGAGATCTTCATTTGAAGTGACAGCTGTCAAACTTCAAATGGCCATATCTCGGGAACTACTCGTCCTAGACTCCCCGTTCTCAGTTCAAATGAAAGCTATGACCAAGATCTTCATTTGAAGTGACAGCTGTCAAACTTCAAACGGCCATATCTTGGAAACTACTCGTCCTAGACTCCCCGTTCAAAGTTCAAATGAAAGCTATGACCAAGATCTTCATTTGAAGTGACAGCTGTCAAACTTCAAATGGCCATATCTCGGGAACTACTTGTCCTAGACTCCCCGTTCTCAGTTCAAATGAAAGCTATGACCAAGATCTTCATTTGAAGTGACAGCTGTCAAACTTTAAATGGCCATATCTCGGGAACTACTCATCCTAGACTCCCCGTTCTCAGTTCAAATGAAAGCTATTGAAGAGATCTTCATTTAAAGTGACAGATGTCAAACTTCAATCAGCCACATCTCGAAATCTACTCATCCTAGACTCTTCCTTTTTAGCTCAAATGAAATCTATGACCAAGATCTACATTTTCAATAACAGTTGTCAAAATGACATCTGTCATCTGAAATGTAGGTCTTGGTCATAGCTTTCATTTGAACTGAGAACGGGGAGTCTAGGACAAGTAGTTCCCGAGATATGACCATTTGAAGTTTGACAGCTGTCACTTCAAATGAAGATCTTGGTCATAGCTTTCATTTGAACTGAGAACGGGGAGTCTAGGACAAGTAGTTCCCGAGATATGGCCATTTGAAGTTTGACAGCTGTCACTTCAAATGAAGATCTTGGTCATAGCTTTCATTTGAACTGAGAACGGGGAGTCTAGGACAAGTAGTTCCCGAGATATGGCCATTTGAAGTTTGACAGCTGTCACTTCAAATGAAGATCTTGGTCATAGCTTTCATTTGAACTGAGAACGGGGAGTCTAGGACGAGTAGTTCCCGAGATATGGCCATTTGAAGTTTGACAGCTGTCACTTCAAATGAAGATCTTGGTCATAGCTTTCATTTGAACTGAGAATGGGGAGTCTAGGACAAGTAGTTCCCGAGATATGGCCATTTGAAGTTTGACAGCTGTCACTTCAAATGAAGATCTTGGTCATAGCTTTCATTTGAACTGAGAACGGGGAGTCTAGGACGAGTAGTTCCCGAGATATGGCCATTTGAAGTTTGACAGCTGTCACTTCAAATGAAGATCTTGGTCATAGCTTTCATTTGAACTGAGAACGGGGAGTCTAGGACGAGTAGTTCCCGAGATATGGCCATTTGAAGTTTGACAGCTGTCACTTCAAATGAAGATCTTGGTCATAGCTTTCATTTGAACTGAGAACGGGGAGTCTAGGACGAGTAGTTCCCGAGATATGGCCATTTGAAGTTTGACAGCTGTCACTTCAAATGAAGATCTTGGTCATAGCTTTCATTTGAACTGAGAACGGGGAGTCTAGGACGAGTAGTTCCCGAGATATGGCCATTTGAAGTTTGACAGCTGTCACTTCAAATGAAGATCTTGGTCATAGCTTTCATTTGAACTGGGAACGGGGAGTCTAGGACGAGTAGTTCTCGAGATAATATGGTCATTTGAAGTTTGACAGCTGTCACTTCAAAGATTCAAGATTCAAGATTTCAGATTCAAGGTTCAAAATTCAAGAATCAAGGATCGAAATCCAGGATCGAAATCCAAGATCGAAACCAAGGATCGAAATCAAGGATCGAAATCAAAATCAAGGATCAAAATCAAGGATCTAATTCAAAGATCTCTAATTCAAGGATCGAAACCATGGATCGAAATCAAGCGCTGATTTTGTCGAGCGCGATAAGGTAAAAATATCCTGAAATTTAAATGACATGGGCACACTACTAATCCTACAACGAGTGTGAAAGAGACAAAGCACCCAAGAAAGCCTTCCCAACAAGACCAACAATCCTTATAACCAAGATTAAATGATAATAGATCGTTGTTTAGTCGTGATAAGGTTCAAAATCCTTTGTACATTAAATGTCAGTTAGAACTCCAGTTACGTAGTTTAGAATCTTCTTGCTCCCAACAAAGCCTAAAGGCCTAAAGCCTTTAGGCTTTGTTGGGGGTTTAGTTTATGAAAGACCTATTTTTCGGAGGGATTTCATTATATGTTTGGAGGTAAATTAATTTAGCCTTCGGCAACACTGCCCATTTGTACGGAGGTACTATTATGATGATGATGATTATTGAATCCGCTGCGGCAGCCAATTTGGTTGGCTGGCTCACAGATTAGGTAGAGATACTACGTATCAGATGGAAATGTCGGGAACATTTTAGTGTAGACTTGTGTTCACAGAATAGATAGATGTTACTCGCTCCTGATTGGCTATTAGAAAACGATGTATGACGTTTCTTTTTTTTTTCTGCTACACCGGCACCGAGCAGAATTGTCATTCTACCAAACAAATTAATTTGGTAGGATTGCTTTTTTCATTCAATATTTCTAAGGCATTGATCTCAATGTGTACTATTGAGATCAATGCCATAGTAGAGGTCAGTGGCCTAAGGGAAAGAAGGTGTTGTTGATAGAAAACAACGAAACATAGATAATCATTTATTATAATTTTTAAATTTTTTCTTAACACTACACATTAGGTTTAGACAAAGTCGCTTCCCGCTGTCTGTCCCTATGTAAAAAAAAACAGCATCAAAATCCGTTGCGTAGTTTTAAAGATTTAAGCAATGCTTAAATCTTTAAAACTACGCAACAGATTTTGATGCGGTTTTTTTAATAGATAGAGTGATTCAACAGGAAGGTTTATACGTATAATACATACATAATAAAGTACCTAGAGAAACACTGATAAATCTTAGGTTTCTGTGATGTATGATGTGACCAGTGCGAAGCCGGGGTGGGTCATAAAGGCCTCAAAATGTCTGTGACACACTTGGCGTCTTGAAATCTCGTTCAAACTCACGTTTCTCAACAAATCACTGCATAAACAATCGAGCCACTTTTTGAGTCTGATTACACTACACACTGGGAATATGGAATGCAGCGGCCTTTCGCAAATTTGTACTACCTGGTACAACACAACACATAAAATACATCGTAGGTACTGAAGGTACAAACCGTTTGCAGCTAATAAGGAACAGAAATAGGCGGGGAAAATCAACAAACTTAATACACAATGATCGTTAGACATTAGACCGCAGAGCACAGACTACCCACATCCACAGAGATACCTACCCTCAAAGATCTCAATCATTCATTGACATTGACATTATCATCAAAATAGCAACTCATTCGGAATCGGAAGAGTTGAGGAGCGGAGAACGAAATGTCATACGTCGTTTTCTAATCAAAGCACAGATTATATACAAGTCCAAGCTTCTGACTAGGAACATTTCTACCCGTGGGCTGGCTGGCTGCCGCAGCCAATTCGGTTGGCTGCCGTAGCCGCTAACCAAATTGGCGGTTGGTTGGGTTGTTATTACGTGTGTTAGTGCTATAAGAATTTTGTGTATGGATCCGATACTTACATGTATCGATACAATGGCATACGGTGCCATTGTATCGATACATTCAAGTATCGGATCGTATCGAACAATTCGAACATCCTAGGGATGTGCGATCTTTTCATTTGATCCGATTTTTAGGATCGTAATGGATCGTAATGTCTCGATCCGATCCGCGGATCGGATCGTATGGTGTCGATCCGATTTTCAAAAGATCGTATCAAAAGATCGAATGAAATAAAATCAAATAAAGTATTTTTTAAATGTTATTTTAACATGCAAATCAAACTTGCATTGCAAATAAACATGTCAACCTTTCAGATTAATGCTTATAAGTGCCAATCTTTTATGTTTCAACTTTCTTAGCTAAAGACTAGACTCACACGACTTAGCAACTTGCAGGTAAAGTGATGTGTTTTATTTTGCTAGTTATTACACCGTCCGAGTTGTGATTATAGCCGGATAATAACAATCATAACTATAGGTTTAGTTGATTCATTCGATCTTTTCGATCCGATCCGATCTCTGGTGTTGTAGTTCAATCGATCCGCTAAAAAATCGAATGGCCTTCATACGATCCGAAAAATCGCTTGATCGTATGCAAGCGATCCGATCTTCCAAAAGATCGGATCGGATCGGCGCATCCCTAGAACATCCCTATTTTGAAAACAAACCAGTGGTCTCGAACCTACCGATTTTTCAGTATTTCTACCGATATTGGGTCTGTTCTACCGAAATACCGAAACGTGATGATTTTCTCATGATTTCCAAGAATACTTGAAAAGGATCCTATTGTTTACAGAATTTACAGATTTTATTATAGTTTTAAGTTAGCAACCCTTGGGGAAACCCTCAAAAGTCATTCATTATTATGTTTATCGATATATTTCGGATGTAGACATCATCAAAACATCGAATTGTAAGACAAAAGGGTAAGTACCTTTACAACTCGATGTTTTATAGGATTTCCGAACAATGTCTTTATAAAACAAGTTTCAATTTTTTCATTGATTTTAATAACTTCGAATAAAAAGTTTCTCCTAGTAAAAATTGAGAAAAGATTGGGAAAAAAAATTCAAGCTGGCTGCAAGAAATTTTCGTTGCAAGCCGTAGGTAAAGTAGGTACTAGGTACTAATTATGCCTATTGTAAGAGTTGTACTAAGGATACTAACATTAGATCAGGGAAAGACGCTTTAGAAACGTAATTTTTCACAAGCACAATCTGTTTTATCGAAGAAAATACACATTTTTTTTTCATCTACCGATTTTGGATCCAAATAAGTCCAAAAATACCGAATTTTGCGGTCAACTCTACCGATTTCACTCATTTTCGTTCGAGACCACTGAAACAAACATGGCTGCTTGCGTTGCTGCTGTACTTCCTTCGTTTCGTAATTAAATTTTTGTTTTGGAATTGTAATCGTTCGCTTCGTTTTGGTTCGACTGTTTTTTATTGTTGACTTGTGTTTGTGGTGTGGTCACGGATGTGGTTTTTTCTCTCTCGGATAATCTGAATCATCCTGAGCAATCCTGCTGAGTGAGGAAATTTCTGTCTTTTTAACACGTGTGTCTCTACTGTGGTGTTTATGAAAGATAAAACAAAAGATTTGTCTCTTAAATTCCGTGGGGATAGGTATATGACCTTATTTCTATGGTCCATCTATTCCGTGTGATTTTTTGGTCGACAAAATTATTTGACTTTGTTTCGTTGGGTCAGCGTTTTTAATACATGTCCAACAGAAATAATCTCGTTTTGGTCGTTGTAATGAGACAAAACAAGTTGGTACGATAAAATATTAACTCCTCATCCTATAAGCCCCTTGTGGAAAAAAAGTGCTTGTCGAAGCTATGTTCATGAAATAATGCTGGTGTTTTGGCTAAGAGCCTCGTTCTGTCTCTGTCTATCCTTTGATAAGTTAATAAAAATACCTAGATTATAATCCCCAGCATAAAAGTTTACATAAAGTGCTAACACGCTCGGATTTGGTCTGGAGCGGCCAACAGATTTGGTCTCACCAAACCATATCCGACCATCTGTAGAGTAGTCCGGACGGATATGGTACTATGAACTACTCCATAGATGATCCGATATGGTTTGGAGCATACAAAATATGTTGTCCGCTCCGGAGTAAACCTAAGTGTGTGTTAGTACTTTTACTTTGTTTGTACTGTGCTTTCAATACATTAGGTTCTTCATTTGATTGCATTTTCCCAAATTCTGGTTTTGGGTGATAAACATAGCTACTGCATAAAGGAAAAATCAGATGATAAAGCAAATATTAGTTGCATTTGCATTGTTTTCATTTTTTCCACCCTGTGAAAACTCTGGACAACTCTAAAAAGGGGATGAAGCTTTCTGCTGACATCAGAGTTTCCTTCTTATCTTGTCAACATTGCCAGCATTTCTTTCGGTATTGAAATTCATAGTTAAGTAATAACTTGCGTTTTCAATATAAGCATTTCAAAATTTTTCTTATATTCTAAATGTTTAATTCTTATCCCAGGCCTCTCGACGAATGTAATCTGTTGGTCTACGAACTAGTGTTGGGTATGACATGATTTTAAATTGACTTTTGTAAGAGTAGGTTCATTTTCAAAATGAGCTGGTTCAGTGAGCCGGCTCTTTTGAGCCGATCATTTTCAACTTGACAGTTCATAATGACCTACGCATTGACGAACTCGAAGAGCCGGTCTAATGTTCATTCGAGGTGCGATAGGTAAGGTAACTACTATTTCAAAAGTGAGTTTGGAAAAATGTAATTTCTAATCGTGCTGATTGATAAGAAAAAACAAACGCTGATTTAAATTTAATCATTTATTTACATAATTATCATAATGTCGCCAAATAATGAGCATACCTACCGTACATTGGGGCTATGTAGAACATATTTAGAAAAAAAAAAAGTTTTAGCACAAATACTGAGGAATTGTAACGCTTGAATAGACTATACCTACCTACCTATATTATACTCATGCACCACACCACAAGCACGATTACTAAACCATACCAAACCGTTTAGTTAGTTGACATGCTCATTGCTGCTTTACTTCTAAATGTTTTCCAAGCCAAGATAAAATGAAATGTAGGTAGTTATAGGTAAAAGTACTTACCTGAATTACGATGAAGATGTTTCCAGTAGATAGTTAACACAATTACAATACACTCTAGATTACGAGAGAGATCTAATTTATATTTTTAATGAATTAACAACAAAGACGAAAACTTCACATCACACAAAACTAAACTCGAAGATCAAAGTTTAATTTAACAAAAACAAACACGGTTCGTATTGTTCGTAAGCAGCCCGATGATATTTTGTTTCGTTCGTTCGTTTGAAAACCCGCAAAATCGAAAACATCGAAAACCAATTTTTGTTTTCAAAACGAGCCGCCTGCGTTTCGTTCAATTCAAAAAGTAGAGTCGGCGTCAGCACTCAAGTCCTACGGCAAATGCTACTAGAAACTAAAAGAGCATAATTATGCTTTTTTAGTTAAGGTAGTTCAGTTTTTCTGGTGTGTAGAATTATCAAACGTACAAACTTGCAAACTTATTATTGTTCAATCCATAATTGGACAATTAGTAATTTTTTACTAATAAGCTAGTTCTGCGATAGCAACGCTGCGTCTATCGGACTTCAGTGCTGACGCCGACTCTATGACAATCTGTTCGGTCTGCGAGGAGTGATTTGAAGCAAGAGAGAGTCATATGACAAAGATTCCATCCTTGTCATTTGAGTGAAGCTATGACATTTGATTTGACGTCATACATTAGAGTGAGTGAGTAGCGTCATGTTATATGACTTTGTCATAGTGAGTAGGCGAGGTGTGATTGAAGATTGAATGAAGCATGACAAAATCAGCTGATTTTGTCATATTGTGTACGGTCACATGACATGAATTGAAGCATGACATTTTTAGAAAATGAGCCGATCACACAAAGTCGAATTTTGTACGGGACAAACGAGCCGCGTCAGTCACGTCATATTCAACGCTACTACGAACTTGTTTTTGTGTGGTCTTGAACTCACTGATCACTGTTGAATAAATTTTACCGGTACTTTAAAAAAAAAATTGTACTATGTGTTATACAAGATAAAGTACGAGTATTGTTCAATCCTGTGGTTTTTGTGCGCATCTACAATTTAAAGGCTTTTACTGTTAGTTTCATAATTATCCAGGATTTCAAAGGTTGTGTTTTCTTCCGAATCCAACTTTTGATCTGTGTCCAAAATATCGAAAAAATTGTAGGTATTTGTAAACATTATGATCAGGATAATATGGGTGAAATAAATATTATTATCACTCGTTTTACTATGCTGTCCGTCCATTGAGACAGAAGTTCGTTTGTTGCTGTTTTCTATCAACAAGTCCAGTTCTAGATTATTGACAATTGCATCTAAAATTGCACCATCACTATCAAATGTATTTTTTATTGCACAAAAGCCTATGCCAGAAAGATCATTGTGGGCGGGTAAAATTGTTTTCTTTGACCGTCTTTGTCTTGATTGTACACTAATTTATACAAATGAGTGAATACACTTTTTTTAAAGCTTTTTTTCTTTTTGCAAAGCGAAAATGCACATCAATGCTAAGAGCTTTGGTAGTTTTTGTTTGGTAGCGTTTGATAGCCATTGCTCGCTTGAGCCTTGATGAAATACCCTATTCCATCATCGGTGTTATCGGTGTAGTAGGTGCAGTTACCTGTGTGGCGTGATATGGCTTAACCCCGCGTTTTCACTAGCGACAAAACATGTTGCAAACATCTATCTATCTTTATTAACTCTCAAAGAGTGAGTGCGATAGGTAGCTGTTTGCAACATGTTTTGTCGTTGGTGAAAACGTGGGGTAGGTAAGACTAGTGTTGCCAGGTGTGTTATGCCATATTTCGGGACAGCAGGTTCCAAAAAGCGGGACTTTGTGCTATAATTCGGGACGACAAAAAAAAACAAGCGTTGTATAATCAAAGTTTAATATTTATGTAATAAGTAGGTACCTATTTGGAAAATTATAAAGGGTGTAACAAATTTTTTGGGAATTTCAGGGTAGCTACCTTTTTTCTTGTAGTTAGAAAGTTTTGTTCCTAAAAATCACGGTGCTCTAAGAAAAAGATGGATGTTTGTCGGTTCCTAACATTAAATTCTTTTTCTCGCAAAATACTCATGCAAATAATACGCGAGCGAAGCGAGCGGAATTTTTTTAGACAAATACAACATGTTACACTTGATTTTGGTAACGGTTCTCTAAGAAAAAGATGGATGGTTGTCGGTTCCTAACAGTAAATTAATTTGCTCGTAAAATATTCATGAAAGTAATACGCGAGCGAAGCGAGCGGAAATTTATTAGACAAATTTAACACGTGACACTTGATTTTGCTAACGGTGCTCTAAGAAAAAGATGGATGGTTGTCGGTTATAACAGTAAATTAATTTGCTCGTAAAATACTCATGAAAGTAATATGCAAGTGAAGCGAGCGGAAATGTTTTAGACAAATTTAACATGTGACACTTGATTTTGCTAACGGTTCTCTAAGAAAAAGATGGATGGTTGTCGATCCTAACAGTAAATTAATTTGCTCGTAAAATATTCATGAAAGTAATACGCGAGCGAAGCGAGCGGAAATTTTTTAGACAAATTTAACACGTGACACTTGATTTTGCTAACGGTGCTCTAAGAAAAAGATAGATGGTTGTCGGTTCCTAACATTGAATTATTTTGCTCGCAAAATACTCATGAAAGTAATATGCGAGCGAAGCGAGTTTCCCCTGCTCGCTAAGCGAGTGGATTGTTTTTAGACAAATTTAACACGTGACACTTGATTTTGCTAACGGTGCTCTAAGAAAAAGATGGATGGTTATCGGTTCATAATAGTAAATTAATTTGCTCGTAAAATACTCATGAAAGTAATATGCAAGTGAAGCGAGCGGAAATGTTTTAGACAAATTTAACTTGTGACACTTGATTTTTCTAACGGTGCTCTAAGAAAAAGATGGATGGTTGTCGGTTCCTAACAGTAAATTAATTTGCTCGTAAAATACTCATGAAAGTAATATGCAAGTGAAGCGAGCGGATTTTTTTTAGACAAATTTAACACGTGACACTTGATTTTGCTAACAGTGCTCTAAGAAAAAGATGGATGGTTATCGGTTCCTAACTTTGAATTATTTTGCTCGCAAAATACTCATAAACCTAATATGCGAGCGAAGAGAGTCTTTGTCACACCATTTTACCCCTTTTCGAGGGTTATTTTGAAAAACCCTGAAATAAGTGTTCATGTATTTTGTCTTTAAACTATTCTAATCAAGTTTCGAGCCAACCGTACCACTTGTCAAAAAGTTTCCACACAAAGTTTGAAACCCCGTTTTACCCCTTTTTGAGAGTTATTTTGAAAAATCCTGAAACACGTATTCAATCATTTTTGATTTTACATATCTAAACAAATTTTCAAGTAAATAGGACAACGCGTTAAAAAGATTCTTACAAAAGTATTTACCCTTTTTCACCCCTTTAGGAGTTGATTTTCCAAAATTTTATTAGTCTATGTCCCATTACAGAACCTAATCTATCTACATTCTACATCAAAATCGGTTCAGCAGTTACAGAGGTGGTAACAAACATTCACACACACACACACACGGACTTTCGCCTTTATAATATTAGTAGGATTGCGTAGTCATAAAATTCACTACATGTCATTTTGAAGTTGGTCTTTATTTGTATTTCTGCTTTTACATCACGAGTAGAATCACCTAGCTCTTAAGACGTTTCAAAGTGGTACACTTGTGATCTTATTGAATAAATGAATTTGACTTTTGACTTTTGACTTTTGACATGCTCGAGAGATAACCTATTTCTTCTATCGGACCAAATAATATTCGCTTGAGAAAATATCCTCTCTGTGGCAGCATTTGATACTGGTATGGATGCCATGAAAGCAAATAGTTTTTGTAAAAGCCTATGCTGGAAAGTGGTGCCTTTTTAGGGTTCCGTACCTTAAAAGGTAAAAAAAGGAACCCTTATAAGATCACTTTCTTGTCCGTCTGTCCGTCTGTCCGTCCGTGTGTCACCATCGATTATCTCAGGAACGGGTAGAGCTAGCAAGTTGAAATTTAAACCATATACTAAGGTCTATAGTCCCTATTGTGAGTGTAAAAATCAAGGTCCTGAGTCAACACTATAAAAAGATATAGGCAAATTTAGGTTTTCGTGAAAACTTGTGAGTACCAAAACTTACCTTAATTATCAACTTTTTTTATTTTTCGGAATTTTTCCTTTACTTGTGCTGGAAGACCTTGCTTGTAACCAAATTTGACAATTCTAGGTCAACCGGAAGTACCCTAGAGGTTTTGGGTCGAAAACCTAAATGGTAGTTCCCGTTGACCTAGAATAACGAAATTTGGCAAAAAGCAAGGTTTTATAGCACAAATAAAGGAAAAATTCCAAAAAATTAAAAAAGTTGAAAATTAAAGGGTGTTCCCATACATACATAGTTGACGCCTATTAAAAGTCCTCCGAGTTGTATGGGCGCTCATACAATTAAGCGGACTAGCTTAATTGGCACCATGGCTAGGTACGGAACCCTCGGCGTACGAGTTCGACTCGCACTTGACCGGTTTTTATTTATATCGCGCGGCCATCAACCAAACATCAAAATATAAACTTAATATATAATTATTATTATAATGATAACTATTATTACGGGATTTTATCGCGTACCTTTTATTTATTTTGTTTCCCGACGTTTCGAACACGTTGCAGCGTTCGTAAAATATAAACTCTTAGGAGTATAAAAAACAATATTTGTGAGAACAGTAGGTATACATCTACACTCAGTCAGAACCGAGTTATACAGGGTGAGTTTTTCAAGAGTAGGGCCAAATCAGAAACTACTAGCGATAGCGAAAAACACTCAAAGGACCTCTCGTAACCGATTTTAATTAAAAGTAAAACTGCATCATTAGATTTTGAAAATAATCATTTTCGTGGCCAGGAATCGAACCTGTTGAATAGTAAAAATAAAAAAAAATCTGTTTTATTATACCATCCATATAGTGTGGATAATAAGGATCAATTTCTGAGAAGAAACTGGCATGGCAAAGCAAGTGAGCGCGCGTGAAACAGGACAGCTTTATAGCTTTCTCTATCGCCCTGTGACTGCGACATATAGTACTCAAGAAACAAGTTGTCCTCTTAGTGAACCACGTGAAAAGGATGCTCAATACGCAATTCATATGCCAAAGAGCGAGATAGAGCCATACGTCACGAACAACTTGTTTGTCTCGTATTATAACTCTGCGTACTGCTTGAACTGTGTTCGAACGTGTAAACTAGTGCGGTGATTTTTTGATTCCCAAAAAGCGGGACATTTGGCGTCCCGCGCAAGGGTCGCGCGGGACGCGTCCCTAGACCCCTGAAAAGCGGGACGTCCCGCGAAATTCGGGACACCTGGTAACACTAGGTAAGACTGTGATGTGGTGACACAGCACAGTTTATGTATCCCGGACGAGCCCCCACAATTTAGTTTGAGTGTTCTCTGATGGTTTAGATATCTGTTTAGGGTGTTAGCTAAGTGGGTTGATTGTGAAAACAAACAAACGGACGTTTAATACATATATTGAATTTGGAAAGTTCAGATCAATTATATTTAGGTTATTACACAGAAAATACAACGTTGAAATATACTATCACGAACGTCTTAATAAGACGTGTGTTTCCGGGAAGAGGACTGGAGTGTGAGACTAGCGTCCAGAATATGAATAATTAAAATTGATGAATTTGCCAAACGCAGTTTGCTCGCGTACGCTTACATAAACTGTGTCACTACAACTGCATGGGGAACGCTGTCATGTAGCCGGGCTACATGACAGCGTTCCCCATGCAGTAGCTACACTGCAGGGCTACTGCAGGGCTACAGTAGCCCTATCTTGCCTCTGGTGTTTGACCACTATCACCGTCTCATAGGATAAGCCCTGTGCTTCATGAACTGTAAGCGTGCGCGACCTGCCGGCTGATGAGGGTTTTCTTTTCTTCTTGGGTTTGTACCAAAAAGAGTGTGTCGGGAAGGCCTCGGGGAATCTGCGCGCCCGTGTACGGCTTCAGCAGGAACTTTACCCTGTAGGTACTTCGATAAGTAGATGCCAGAATACACCTCCTGCAAGGCGTACGCAACATCCATTGGGTTTCGGTGCGTGAGCAACAGTTCCTTGCTGATGTTGGTAACAAGGTTTGGGTGGTTGTACCGTATCTCTATCGATAAAAGGCAACTGGTTAACGTCTCCAATGAGAATGATTTCACCGGCTCCGGCAATGTAGATTATGGCGATTGTGGTTGAAAATAAAAAATATAATTTAAAATACTGGTCAATGGTTTCTTTCCTTCGACTCGTCCCGGTTAACCGGTTATCCGGCTCGAAGGACCAAATGTAAAATCACCTACTAATCCGCACGTAACCCTACATGCGTCCCTGGGTAGACGTATGGGTGTGTGACTAGTAGGTGAGTTACAGGATGAATTCCTACCTAAGAGACACCTAGTGTTTAGTACATGACCCGACGTGTGTCAGTATGAGTGAGCACACGGGTGTACTTACAAACACCCAGTGTCTCAATTTACCATAATCTACCCTACTGCAACTACCTCCCTAATAAATCCTACCTACCTAATCACGTGACGTAGATAGAGTATCTACGTACGGAACCTAACGTGTGTGTGTGTGTGTGTGTGTGTCCTAACCTATCCATATAAATATAAAATGTATATATAGATAAGTGCGGGATATCTGCCACCAGGAGACCTAAGGTGACAGACGGAAGGTGGGTAGGAAAAGGGGTAGTTCAGCGGGTGCTGAGTACGACTGGGCGGCTCCTCCAGCGGTTGCTGGGCACGTCCGTGGGCCAATCCTCCAGCGGGTGCTGGGCGCTCCTAGTTGGCTCCTCTAGCGGTTGCTAGGTACTTCTTGCAGAGGTTCCCCGGGTCTTCTAGGTAGGTCTTCGTGGAGATGAGTGAAACTCGATGACTTGTTGGTAAGTAATTGACATTTTATTTACAATTATTTACAGTTTATATACAGATTTCATCTTATTACTCGTAATAGTCACGTAATTTTATATTTGTGTGTCGTCGGTGGAAGTGCTCAACGCAGCATCTCTTGTTTTGTAACTATGTCGAGCTGACGCTGCAATGCTAAACTCGTCAAAGGCACGTAAGAATTTAGTTTAATAGAGTAATAATTTTAAGTGTGAAATGGATGAGGTAAATGTTCGTACTTGTGTATGAACATTCATGTTCAATGATTGAACACAAGCGCTACTCTAAGTATAATTCAAAAATTAATTAGGATCCAACGCACACTCAACTCCCACTTGACCAACAACAGCACATCAAACCCATTATGCCCAACACTCTCTGTTCTGAAGCAGTAAGGTTTGGTCTGCTGCTTGGACCACCTCTAGTGCCACTAGCCTCTTGCCGCATTGTCAAAGCTTTCTTTTAACAATAATAATAATATAAACTTTATTTCAGGCAATTTAAGAGTAGTAGTACAGATGGTAAAAACTAATTCTAAGGCACATAGAAATAAATACCTTAAACCTAAAAATACATTTAATAAAACTTAATCTAGGTCACACATGTCGCCTCGCCTGTGTGTCGCGGCGCGGGGTATTACGTGACGTGACGTGTTTTTGTTTTGGCTTTCCAGTTAATGAACCCAGTGTCATATATCCGTGGCACGCGTGAATACGTTGACATGTATAAAACACCAACTTTTCAGGGCGGCCGTTTGAAAGTTTGACCTCTTCTGGTTTCTCGGTAAATTAGTTTACAGTATTTGTGTTAATTGTTTCTATGGTTATTTTATGCCCTCTTTCGAATGATGACAATAAATAACCAAAATTCCCCATAGTTTCCATGATATAAGACATGTCAACAAAAAAATTGATGAGATTTAGGTTACGTCTCGAGATG
The DNA here is from genome assembly GCA_958496255.1 of Camptogramma bilineatum. Taxonomy (NCBI): domain Eukaryota; kingdom Metazoa; phylum Arthropoda; class Insecta; order Lepidoptera; family Geometridae; genus Camptogramma; species Camptogramma bilineatum. Next base: position 10,333,008 of record OY292471.1, read on the forward strand.
TCCAGTTATGCCGCAAAAGATATCAACTTATTCACCTTTAATGTATGGAATATTGGTAGGTAAACAATGCTATATTATCGGATTGCAAACAGATAGAGACTATAAAACCGGTTTTTTGAGTTGCTGAAGTACCTACTTATTACTCAGAACCATTCATACCGTTTAGAAATGAGATTTAACATAGTAAGGGTAAGCTGATTTTAAATGAGCCCAAACACGGATGCTCTACTCTTAACCACTGAGAATTTGAATGGAATACAACCAGATTTTATCAGCACATCTGCTCATTGTCACCATATTATTACAATGTATTCGGAACTAGAAAAAAATGCAAAGTTTCACCTCAATCGAAAAATTTACTGAGGAGTTTTGTTGAATAACTCCTGACTCCAGCAACAGATCAGCTTGTTGTTATCATAATATTACATTTTTATCTAGAGTCTATAAGTGTGCCAAATTTTAGCTCAATGAGACACTGGAAAGTGGGTCAAATTAAACTTGCAAGAATTCACTAAAAAAAATATGAGTTTTGTTGAACAGGTCCTGGCTCCATCATCAGATCAGCTCGTTGTTACAATAATATTGCATTGTCACCAAGAATCCATAAGTGTGCCAAATTTCAGCTCAATCAGACACTGGGAAGTGGGTCAAATTAAACTTGAAAGATTTGACCCGAACACAATATTGAGTTTTGTTGAACAGCTCCTGACACCAGCATCAGATCAGCTTACTGTTAACATAATATTACATTGTTATCTAGAATCTATAAGTGTGCCAAATTTTAGCTCAATCAAACACTGGAAAGTGGGTCAAATTGAACTTGCAAGATTTCACTAAAAAAAAAGTGAGTTCTGTTGAACAGCTTCTGGCTCCATCATCAGATTAGGTCGCTGTTACAATAGTATTGCATCGTCATCGAGAATCTATAAGTGTGCCAAATTTCAGCTCAATCAGATGCTGGGAAGTGGGTCAAATTGAATTTGCAAGATTTAATCCAAACAAATATTGAGGTTTGTTGAACAGCTCCTGACTCCAGCATCAGATCAGCTTATTGTTAACATAATATTACATTGTTATCTAGAATCTATAAGTGTGCCAAATTTTAGCTCAATCAAACACTGGAAAGTGGGTCAAATTGAACTTGCGACATTTCACTAAAAAAAAAGTGAGTTCTGTTGAACAGCTCCTGGCTCCATCATCAGATCAGCTCGTTGTTAAAATAATATTGCATTGTCACCAAGAACCTATAGGTATTCCAAATTTCAGCTTAATCAGACACTGGGAAGTCAGTCAAATTTAATTTTCAAAAGTAGACCCGAACAAAAATCGCAAGTTAATAATAAAAGCTTGTAAAATCAAGCAATGTCATTATAGTTTAACAAATAATTAAAATCTATCAGTTTTCCATGTAAAAGCAATACTTTAAAAAAAAGATTTCTGAACTGACGTTTTGTTTACCAATACGAGTGACATGTTCGGTTATGCCAGCGCGAGAGCGCGCGGGCATAACTGAACAACTCAATGTATCACAATTTAAACGGAATACTTTGGTTAGCCATAACCTGACATTTTAATTTGTTAGAAGTTAATCAAAAATATCATATGTATATGTCGAGATATCATGTAACAAATATAATTTTGGCGAATGAGTAGGTTGATAAATCGAAATATCTACAAAAACATGTGTGTGTTAGTGGCTTGAAAAATTGACAAGTAGTTATGCCAACTAAAATACGAAAAATGGAGGAGTTGGCAAGGCCATAACTCGAAAACTTGTCTAGCTAGGGAGCTGTCAATTTTTTTATAGATACTTCATAGGCGTAGATATCGTTTAAGCCAATAAAAAAAAAATTTGACATCTCGACATATCAACGTATTCACGCGAGCCACGGATATATCCGTGGCACGCGTGAATACGTTGACATGTATAAAACACCAACTTTTCAGGGCGGCCGTTTGAAAGTTTGACCTCTTCTGGTTTCTCGGTAAATTAGTTTACAGTATTTGTGTTAATTGTTTCTATGGTTATTTTATGCCCTCTTTCGAATGATGACAATAAATAACCAAAATTCCCCATAGTTTCCATGATATAAGACATGTCAACAAAAAAATTGATGAGATTTAGGTTACGTCTCGAGATGTCCAGTTATGCCGCAAAAGATATCAACTTATTCACCTTTAATGTATGGAATATTGGTAGGTAAACAATGCTATATTATCGGATTGCAAACAGATAGAGACTATAAAACCAGTTTTTTGAGTTGCTGAAGTACCTACTTATTACTCAGAACCATTCATACCGTTTAGAAATGAGATTTAACATAGTAAGGGTAAGCTGATTTTAAATGAGCCCAAACACGGATGCTCTACTGTTAATCACTGAGAATTTGAATGGAATACAACCAGATTTTATCAGCACATCTGCTCATTGTCACCATATTATTACAATGTATTCGGAACTAGAAAAAAATGCAAAGTTTCACCTCAATCGAAAAATTTACTGAGGAGTTTTGTTGAATAACTCCTGACTCCAGCAACAGATCAGCTTGTTGTTATCATAATATTACATTCTTATCTAGAGTCTATAAGTGTGCCAATTTTTAGCTCAATGAGACACTGGAAAGTGGGTCAAATTAAACTTGCAAGAATTCACTAAAAAAAATATGAGTTTTGTTGAACAGGTCCTGGCTCCATCATCAGATCAGCTCGTTGTTACAATAATATTGCATTGTCACCAAGAATCCATAAGTGTGCCAAATTTCAGCTCAATCAGATACTGGGAAGTGGGTCAAATTAAACTTGAAATATTTGACCCGAACACAATATTGAGTTTTGTTGAACAGCTCCTGACACCAGCATCAGATCAGCTTACTGTTAACATAATATTACATTGTTATCTAGAATCTATAAGTGTGCCAAGTTTTAGCTCAATCAAACACTGGAAAGTGGGTCAAATTGAACTTGCAAGATTTCACTAAAAAAAAGTGAGTTCTGTTGAACAGCTCCTGGCTCCATCATCAGATCAGGTCGCTGTTACAATAGTATTGCATCGTCATCGAGAATCTATAAGTGTGCCAAATTTCAGCTCAATCAGATGCTGGGAAGTGGGTCAAATTGAATTTGCAAGATTTAATCCAAACAAATATTGAGGTTTGTTGAACAGCTCCTGACTCCAGCATCAGATCAGCTTATTGTTAACATAATATTACATTGTTATCTAGAATCTATAAGTGTGCCAAATTTTAGCTCAATCAAACACTGGAAAGTGGGTCAAATTGAACTTGCAACATTTCACTAAAAAAAAAGTGAGTTCTGTTGAACAGCTCCTGGCTCCATCATCAGATCAGCTCGTTATTAAAATAATATTGCATTGACACCAAGAACCTATAGGTATTCCAAATTTCAGCTTAATCAGACACTGGGAAGTCAGTCAAATTTAATTTTCAAAAGTAGACCCGAAAAAAAATCGCAAGTTAATAATAAAAGCTTGTAAAAATCAAGCAATGTCATTATAGTTTAACAAATAATTAAAATCTATCAGTTTTCCATGTAAAAGCAATACTTAAAAAAAAAAGATTTCTGAACTGACGTTTTGTTTACCAATACGAGTGACATGTTCGGTTATGCCAGCGCGAGAGCGCGCGGGCATAACTGAACAACTCAATGTATCACAATTTAAACGGAATACTTTGGTTAGCCATAACCTGACATTTTAATTTGTTAAAAGTTAATCAAAAATATCATATGTATATGTCGAGATATCATGTAACAAATATAATTTTGGCGAATGAGTAGGTTGATAAATCGAAATATCTACAAAAACATGTGTGTGTTAGTGGCTTGAAAAATTGACAAGTAGTTATGTCAACTAAAATACGAAAAATGGAGGAGTTGGCAAGGCCATAACTCGAAAACTTGTCTAGCTAGGGAGCTGTCAATTTTTTTATAGATACTTCATAGGCGTAGATATTGTTTAAGCCAATAAAAAAAAAAATTGACATCTCGACATATCAACGTATTCACGCGAGCCACGGATATAGTCGCAACTTTTTAACAATATTGCTACGCTTATCTAGATTTAGTGACATACCAAGACATTGCTTTGCACGACGCAATTCCTTGATGCTAAATTTATTTTTCAACATTTCTTTGAGATGTTTCATTTCATTTTCATCATTCGAGAACGTAATTTCATCATTTCGATACGTCGATTCGATGACGATTCTTTGAATATTCGTAGTAAGTGGTTCGTGTCCTGTCTACGGCCGCCAAAAAACTTATATAAAGGCTACTAATGAACGATATCACAAAATTGTACTAGCTAGAGTCTATAAACAAAACCGAGGCACAAGTGCAAAATTTGCTACTCTACACTGCATGTGTGAGCTCGAGTCTCACGTTACAGTTCGCGCTATCGCCATGTTCTACCTATGCGACATATTTCACGAATTTGCCAAACGCAGTTTGCTCGCGTACGCTTACAGAAACTGTGTCACCACAACTGCATAGGGAACGCTGTCATGTAGCCCTAGTCATCTTGCCTCTGATGTTTGACCACTATCACCGTCTCATAGGATAAGCCCTGTGCTCAGTGTTACCAACTCTCAAAAATATTTATCCCTAAAGTTTGTGTCAAAAACCCCTAAAAACGCCTAAATTATTCAGTTGTCCCCCTAAAAAAAATATACAAATATAAATTCATAATGATTTAGAAATAATATGCTGTAATATGTTTCAAAAGTCTTTTTATTACAGGTTATTTAATACATAAAATATTTCGTCTTCATCTGAAGATTCAGCGTTTTTAAAATCATACATGTTGACATTGAATAAATTTAACATTTTATTGGATGGATTAAATGTTGTACAAGATCCACCATTTCGATTTAATGTAAATCGGACCATCATGATGCTTTGCAACATTTTAATAGATAGTCTATTCCGCAACTTATTTTTAACGACATTATAGACAGAGAATGCTCGTTCGACACTCGCGTTTGAAATTGGAACAGTGGCAAATGCTAATCCGAATTTTGAAATATTTTCAAAACGTTTACAGCCAGCTGCGTCACAATCATTATAAACTTCAAAATAAAAATCTGCTGAAGAAGAGGTATTCGTCCATGTTTTATTACTTAATTGGTGCCACTCAGACTCGATGTCATTTTTCTTTCCATATATATGAGTTCGCTGAATGTGGTTCAATATTGGTTTTATATCGGGTTTGACTTGAGATGTAGCAACCCTTGGGTGCAAATCAGCAACCGTTTTCAACAGTGATAAATTATCCGGAAGCCTTTTCTGAATCTGCTCGGCCAGAGAACATAAAAAGTTCTTGCATCGTTCCCTGACATCCAACAGATCCTTTTCTTCAAGTTGTTGTGATATGGTATGAAAGTCAAAACCAAAATACATTGATGCTGTATGCATCAGATGTTCCCGGAAATTAAATTCTATCAGTTCAGAGTCCACCAATTTTTCCAACTGTGAAGGTACAACAAGTCGTCTTAGCAAATTTTTGTATAACAAAAACAAATCCTCAAACAATTTGATAGGTTCAACATTGCTACTTTGAAAAAGTAAGTTTAATTGCGTCACATGTTTTAATTCATTGTGTAGAAAAATCAATAAAGCTTTAAAAGGCAGCCTCCGCATGATATCATAAAGCTGTTCCGCCATGTAACATTTGTCATCAGATTTTGCAATAGAAAAAAGCAGCTTCAACTCCTCCCACTGCTCCAATATTGTGTTAATAGCTTGATAACGAGCGAGCCAGCGAGTTCCACTAAGTCCTTGGATTTTTTTCGGATCAGAGTTATTATTCATGGTTTCATATAATGTTCTGTAATAGTCCAAACGTTTAGGGCTGTATGAAAACCAGTTATGGGTTTCTCTTACAAGAAATTCTAATTGGCGTGGTAATGATTCAGCCGCCTTTTCCGCGCATAAATGCAAGGAGTGGCAAACACATTTGACAACAATTAAATCAGGCAGTTCTCTTTTTAAAATAGCAGTCACCGAGTTATGCTTACCGACCATAACGTTTGCTCCATCAACGCCGATTCCGATCATATTTTCAATTTTTATGCCATCCTCTTTAAGTTGATTGACAATTGCTTCATGCACACTTTTTGCATCACATTCTGTTATCATTATTCGGTAAAAAGTTGTAACAACTTGCTTTGCCTTGTGTGAAAGAAAGCAAATCATAATGCATAACACTTTTTGTGTCGAAAGATCAGTACTTTCATCTATTATAATGGAGTACGGAAAATCTCCAATATCTTCAACCAAAGCTTCGAGCATCGATGGACCAAGTACATTTTTTATTAGCATTGAACACTTAGTTCGATGAATTTTTAGGCTTTTTAGCGCATCTGATGAAGGATCTAATTGAGGGAGTATATTAATCAAATGATCTACAGTTAACAAGGAACAGTGCTCGGCGATAAAGGCAGCGATTTTCAACTCGGCAATTTTCGTGCTTTCTGACAAGACTGGTTTATATACTTCAGAAATAGATTTATATGCTTTTGCTGATTTTTCCCATGCTGTGGCTTTTTTATGTTTTTGAGTTTTAGCGTGACTAATCAAGTCTTTTTTGTGGGCTTTTAACACAACACGGCAATATTTACAGGTCGCCAATGTCTCATTCGTAACATCTGGTGCAAGCCAATCTGCAATAAAAACATAAATTGTAAATAACTTGATTGAATTATGAATTTAATGACACATGATGGTGTATGTATAGTTAGTTAGGAAGTATAATCACAACATGCTTTGATTTTGGTGAAAAAATAGGGAAACATTTAATCATGGTAACACCAACATCTTTCAATCAATTTCTCAAAAAGCCAACTCAGCCAGAACATAAATGGTTTAAAAAAACAATCAATTTTTATAAACATTATCTGTGTATGCATTATGTCCAAACTTGAAATTTTGAAAAAAACAAAAACATATCAAACAACACCAACACCACTGACCAACTCATCCACTCCAACAATACCTATTATATACCTAAATAAAAATACCTTTATTAAATTTTATTGAAGAACGAGTACTGCCGTCGTAGTTAGATGACGCCGATGATACTATTGTAAAAAATCATAAATATTGAACTGAATTGTTTGTCTTGATCATTTATATTATAAATTACAAAAATGCAATGAAATCTATTTACCTTTTAGATCTGGATCTGTTTCCCAAATCTTCGTGTACTTCTGACTGTACGTTTTTCTATTATATTTATTTTCCTTAGACATCATTAACAAATTTCTTGTCGACACACAGTACAAACCAAAATCGAAATTTTTAGCGCGGTATCCTATCTGACGTAAGCTAAATGTCAAAGATACGTTCAAGTTAAAAAAAAAAACTTCACAACAACAACCGATTGACAACCGCCATAATTATGCACAGACAATAAAATGACCGCCAGTGGCGCCAGTATTGCCGCCAGTCACCACGGAGTGAGTGGTTGTAGAATTACGTACTAGATGTCGCTATGAGTCGCTAGGTCAAGAAATAAATATTAAAACTAGTTCGGTAATTATCAATTTAAAAATATTAAAGAGTCAAAAAAATCCCTAAAAATACCCCTAAAAATTTAAGACCCCTAAAAAAATCCTATCTCACTTATTTACCCCCTAAATCTGGGGGGAAAACCCCTAAGTTGGGAACCGTGCCTGTGCTTCATCTCGTAGACAGGATTTTCATGGGTTGCATGAACCACCCAATCCTGAAACAGTTCCTCATTCATCCATCCATCCACTCTTTGAGCATCTGTATATACATCCGCTTGGAGCCCCCCCCTTCTAAATGGGCTTGCTTACGCTGACGTGGGCGGGTGGCCTATTACGCTGACATAACAACATATTGTGATATTTTTCCCTCGTTCCCAGCTCGTTGCTGCTTCTACCTGTTTGAGTCCTTTTTGAGAAATAATGTTTCCTGCTCCCTTGCGTCATCCCTACGACGCCGAAGCCAGGACATCCTGCTCCGAAGTCGCTGCATGGCAAGCACGCAGTTCTCGTTCGATCCAAACGGACAGACAAATCCATGACAGGATTTGTATTTTTGTAGAGCACGCAGAGCACGTAGTAAATTTGACGAAGATTGCTCCCTGGACTTCCAAAAAACTTGTAGCGATCACAAGTTCCCGGTTTTTCGAATAATATTTTCACATCATGAACGTTATGAACGTTAGGTAGGTACTCAGCTAAAACAGTTCTCGTAATTTTTACCGCGCGCAACCGGAAACCGCTGACACGGCGCCTGCGCATGGCAGGGTCCCCATGCGGTGTGCGGGGTTGGAGGGAATAAAGGAAACACGACTTGCCTCTAGTACTGTAGCTTTAATACTAAAACTTACACTACGTTGTCCCCACTACATAACTCTTGGGATCCTGTTTGTGGGCTTCGGACGCGGGAAGTTGGGCTTCTTAGCCTTAGGTTTGTCTGGCATAGGCGGCTGTGCTTCATTATCTGCGCGTTGGTTCATGGTATCTTTATGATCAGTCATTACGACTTCCACCTTTTTCTAACGAATCAAAAAAGGTGATTAGTTTACATACTTACATAGGTTTATGCTTAGTGTTAACGGCGTTTTAGCTAGAGGACGGCAGTGTAATTCTAAAGTAAGGATAATAAATTTAATTAATAGGTATTTAGAATCATCTTCAAAAACCCCATTCATGTGACGAACGAAGCGTTGTATGTAGTGACCCCCATTGGTCACTGTCTTCGCTCGTCACGAGTTTGATGCGCAAAAGCGCCTTCTTCCAAGAGTCGAGCGACTCCACCCCTGCGATGTCACTTGTTTGATCGATATGATGATGATGATGTCGTCCGCGTCGTATCCGACGATGGCGACCCTGCCTATCTTCTGGCATGTGCTCGTACGTGGCTGTCATATCCGAACTTATCCGGAACACCCGGTCACACGTTGCGCAGTAAAGCTTGCCCGAGCTGTTGTAGGTGTAGTGGTAGGAGGGTTTAGGTCGGTTCTTCCGAATTTGGCGCTTCAAGTCTAAATTGGAAAGGCGAGCGTCTTCAAAGTCAGTAACGCCTTTCTTGACCTTCGAACGCAAAACTGATGTAGTACAGGCATCCTGCCACTTATCAGTTGGTAGACTACATGCATTTAGATTACGTTTGAAAACATCCTTATAACGTAGGTACTGCTCGGAACTACGCTTCCCAAGGGAAAGCTCCGAGTAAAATACGCTCTTCGGTAGTCTGCAGTCATCCATACGCTGAACGTGGCCACACCATCTCAGTTGTCCTTTCATCAGTAGGGCCTCTATGCCATGCGTTTGTGAACGATGAAGAACATCAGCGTTGGTGATACGATCCTGCCATTTAATACGTAGGATGGAACGTAGGCATCTTATGTGAAATGCGTCCAACTTGCTTATGTCAGTTTTATACAAGCACCAGGTCTCAGAGGCGTATAAAAGGTTAGGTATAGGTAGTACTATGGCACGGTACACTGCAAGCTTTGTCTGTAGTGTTATATCATGTGACTTCATCACTCGCTGGTTCAGTTTGCCAAAGGCGGCAGCAGATCGATGTACCTTCAAATCCACTAGGTATTGACTATTGACCTTCTAATTCTGCAGTGTGCCTTTCAACCCCGTTAGCCAATCGGTTGACGAAGAAGGATGAGATCACCCTTGGTTCATGTATTTTATGTATGGTGTCTCCACGACACAACCCAAATATATCCGTTGATGATGAAAGCGTTTTTCTTTTCTTTTTCCTGCAACAAAAACAAAAAAATAGTGGACGATGAACCCACAAAGTAACATACATAATTATATCCTAACTAACATTCGAATCACACAACAGAAATGAAAGTAGCGTTCATCACTATCGAAATGCGATTTTCTGTTCGCGAAGCGCGATCGAATCACGTTGTGTTTATCGGATCTGAAATAAAGCAATGATTAGTGAAGAAACTTACTTTGTGGTTTTACAAGGCGAGGGTCGTGTTTTCATCCTCCAATCGACCTCTCGCTCCCCTTTTTTGTTTGCCTTTCTCTTGTTGGAATTGGAATTTATGGAAATCCATTTCACTGTTAGACCTAAAACAAAAAAAAAAGATGTTTTTAAATTTGTAGCGGGGTTGTATGGGGTGAAGAGCAAATAAACGACTAGAAATGACAGCGACGAGAGGTTTTATTTGTAACAGTAAAAATACTACAGAATGTTGCTAATAGTATAGAATCCTGAACGTAACGAGGGGTTCAAAGTACGTCGCCCGAGCCAAAAATATATTTTGCGCCCGAGTTATACACTCTACTTTTCATTACCCTCTATAAGAAAATAAAAGGTGCCTCATATTTTATGGCGCCTCTTGCATTTCTCCATTCAATAAAATTACCATAGGAATTATATTATTTTTATTATTTTATATATATTTTTGCAGTGGTTGCTGTACTTTTGGATAGTTTCCTTTTACAGAATGCGCCAAAATTTGAGGCCGTTATCAAGTTTTTTCTAAGCTCTATCCACTCACTGCAATCCCTTTGTAGAACAGTGCTTCTTTCAATATTCTGTCTATCGCTTGTCATGGTCTTTAAATTTTGGAGAAAATCTTCCTGTGCCCTTTCTAATTGCACCACACTCAATTCAGGAGCCGAACTTGTAGGTCCATAGTTATGCTGTACAGAAGTTCCATCAAACTTAACTTGTTTGTGGGATGATCTCTGTTCAATTTCCTCTTTAATGATCTCCTTATTCCATTTATTTTACCTTCCCTCTTGGACTTCTCCCTAGAATAGCTTTTTGGACAAATGATACTGCAGATTCCCGGTTAAAGGAAACCACAGCAGCAGAACATCTTGCTTGATAGCCCCGTCTCTGAGTAAAATTAATTCTTTTGCCACCTACGAACTTAGCAATGACGCTATTGAATCGTTCGACCGCATTCGTGTCCACATCTTCAATGAGACTGCGAGCTTTGCCTGCTACAGTAGATATTATCTGGGCGCACGGAAGTGCCCCCCCTGCCAAGTCGAGCACGGCCGTACCATCCTTTTCTTCTCCAACGCTGATATTTGCGCGGCACATTTCGTTGTTGTTGAAATGTAGGTAGCGCGTTATTACGCGAAATGCGCCAATTTGTAATTCGGCTGGTATCTTTGACCGTCTCGTTCGTGACGCGTTGTAATAGCCTGCTAATTAAGTCGAGTGCGCATGGAAGTGGCTTTTAAAAATATGCTTTTACGTCTTCCAAATTTAATTTATGTAAAAAGTTACATTTAAAATTATAACCAAAATAATCTAAGTCTGGTCGATGCGATAGCCAGGTAGGTAATGGCCGTTTTTCCACTAGGCGGCCACTTGATGAGCCGCGGAGTATCCGATGATCGGTCAGCTACCGCGAAGCGGGGTGGCACGTTGTGCTGAGTTGGTGTCACGTACGCCACGGCTGTTTCCACGAGGCGCTCCAAATTATGATTGCAACTATGCAATTGCTATGTAGAGAGAGTGTGTAAAATGCTAGCTCAGTGGTTTGTTTACAAATAAATATTAAAGTTAAAATTTACCTGCCTAGGTAGGTATAGTTGAAAAGTCGTGTGTGGGAGAAAATGTCTATACTTAATTTGAAGAAACACGCCTCCTCCGGGTCTCACTCAACTCAAAATGAATTTATATCAAAACATTAAGAAAATTACCCTTTCACTACGCTGGCAAATTATGGCTGGTATGGTACTCTTAGCAGTGCTAAAATAAAAACGTAACAAGTTCGGAGTCCACCTACGCAGATGCGATGTCGGAAGAAGCTTGTGTTCAGCTGTTAAGCGTGCTATCTTTTGCTCTGTGTAGCGTTGAGTCTGTGCAAAGTCGATCTAAAAAATCAGTGTTGTTACATGGGGAAATTCCTACAAAGTACTGAGGAAGAGCATACCTGTGGTTTAATCCAGGGGGCTTGATTAGTAGTAGAAACAATGTAGAAAATTCTAGCACGTGTGCCGACGCGTACGCATTAAGTAATTCAGTCGCCAATCTGAAATATTTGTTTGGTTAAACACTTGAACTAGTGCACAGGCACTAAAAGAAAGTCTTTACACAGCAAACTTACCAAATTTGAGATATAAAAACACGTTACTAGGGGACAACGCAACGCAATCCATGAAATAAACAATCCGCCAGGACCTGATGAAACAAACCTAGTAAAACCTCTCCCGTCCGGGCTCCACCAATACATACATACGCATGCATCGTACTAACTTGCCAATCTTACGGTAAACCACACCAAAAATTTAACCATCTGCCAGGACATGATATTACAAACCATATATTCCCTTCCCGTCCGGGCTCCTTGGACTAGGGTTGCAAGTACAAAAAGTTTCTCGACCATGAGGAACAGACCATGGTAAAGAAAAACAAGTAACACAAGATTAAACATTACATGCAATAACCAACGGTTATATGCAGCAGTAATAAATAACTCAGCTGTGGGGGCACAGTCCACAGCTGAGAGAGAAAGAAAAAACAGATTGTACCCACGGGGTAAACGTAGTACAATCAAGAAAAACGCAAACGGCGTGAAACCGTAATGCAAAAAAAAAAATTGTCAACCATGTGGCTCAGTTCATGATTGAGGGTAAAAATGTACGCCTCGTCCAAAATCGAACCCACTGAGGACCCAATAAGGATAAAAACGGGAACAATAATAGAAGCAACACAAAGTTTAGCTAGTAGGTAGAACGCCGTCCAAACCATCACCTTTCAAATACTGAACGTGCCAAGCACCAAAGTGCTTGCCAGTACTGCAACTCTCTAACTCGTACACCAAAGGCGAACGCTTAGCAACTACACGACACTTTTCATATTTAGGAGCAAGTTTAGCCATAAAGAACTTACTGGCGTCGCTTTGAGGAAAGGTCTTTTTCCAAACAATGTCACCGACATTGTACTCACACGCGCGACGTCCCTTATCGTAATAAACGGCGCTTTAAGGTGAGCCTTAGCGATAGCTTCTTCTACCTTTATGAAAATGTCACGCAGAACGCCTAGCTTACGTAGCTTACGTAGTCGTCACGCGAAGCACAAACAAGGTCTCCTTGAGATGCGCGGGCCGAACCATAGAATTTAACACTAGGAATGGCTTCACGGCCGTGAACAAGAGAAAAAGGTGTAAAACGTGTCGTTTCATTGACAGCGGTGTTCAACGCGAACTGAACTTTAGATAAAGTGGTATCCCACGAGCGAATCGCTCGTGGGATCCATCGCCCGGAGCGATGGTCATTCTTTACAAGAATAGAGATAGCAACAACAATCGTTTTATTGTAGCGTTCTGTGGACAAGAGGGGTAAAATGTATTTGAGGTATATTGTACTTCTGAAACAAGGACTTGAGCTCACTACCAGTGAATTGCGTGCCATTATCCGCAACCACTGTACGAGGTACACCATGGGTCAGAAACACACCATTCTCCAAACATTGGGAAATAGACTTGCCAATTGCTCTCCAAAGGGGAAACAACAAGCAATATTTGGAGAAACAACAGACGACTACTAACAAAAAGGTGAAACCTGATCTAGAGCGCGGCAAGGGCCCAACTAGATCAATACTTATGGTTTCAAAAGGACGAGAACAAACCTTCGGATCTCCCATGAGACCTTTGGGTGGCTCCTGAGAATGTTTATAAGCAGAGCAAGTATCGCACGCATTAACAAAGTTAATCACGTCCTGATACATCCTCGGCCAATAGTAACGCAAGGCAACTTGCTTAAAAGTTTTAAAAATACCGAAATGTGGTGCCGTATCTCTACAATGACAAAACTCAAGAACTTCGGAACGTTTATATGAAGGAACAACTTCCTTCCAGTCAAACTCACTTGATAAACCAAAGCTTCTGGACGCTAGGGATGATGATCGTCTTGTATCGAGATACTACACTACTACAGAACTCACGGTTCCCTTCACAATGAACTTTGACCTTTCAGAATGTAGTCTACGCTTGTCACTTTACATTTACGTCCTTTTGGTGCCAATATTTTTCCAGGGAGTTGAACGGTTGTTATGGAAGTTTCGTCCAAGTTGTACACCCTGGTTCCATCTGCAAAACTTGCATTGCGCTTCAGCACAGCCTTGAGGTTGTCATAAAATTTTTGTACATTTACAGGATTGAAGGCAGTTGGCTTGGATGTCCTCGGATGGATAGCATGCTTTTCTTGCTATTAAAACATGATAAGGTGGGGTGGGTAAGCAGTGTATCCTCGACAATTCAAATCCTGCCGCAAAAGTTTATAAGTCTCCACGCTTAGTTTCCTATCAATAATGAAACGTAAAGCTTCCTCCGGTGTGGGTTTTGTGACCGCAGATCCTTTTTTTAAAACCTTAGATGCTCGTTTTGGTGACTTCAAACAAAGATTTACTACTTTTTCTAAATCTTTTGATGCCTTTGGCATTATATTGCTTCCATCATCAGAGGAGACCATTGAAGCAAATGATTTTATCGCTTTACTCTGAGATTCAGCCTCTTGTGATGCCATGATTCGTTTTCTGATTTTAAGATCTTGTTTATAGCTTGTACTGGGATCACTGGTAACTTCCGGAATATGTCAAGTACTGCACACCATACTGAATGTCGCACAGTCTGCAGCAACCCCCTTAAATTCAGCTGGTACGTCGTCAATGAGCTGTTTGTTCAAGAAAATGCCATGTTTGTCCTTGAACCTTTTTTATTCCTTCTACATTCCTTATAATATCCCTAGCGATAAGAAAGAACAAATGGAGATGGACAGGACATACTTTAAGAGGATCAGAGAGGTGGAGCAAAATTATTACAAACTGGCAACCTAGAATTGGGAAGAGGAAATGCGGAAGACCATTTATGAGATAGGAAGATGACTTCCTAGCTATAGCTGGGAAGATATGGTCAAGGACTGCCAGAGATAGAAACGAATGGAAGAAGTTGGAAGAGGCCTATGCCAAATTAGGGCAAACGGAGGAACAGAAAAACCAGTGTTATAATAAGTTAGAATTAAGAAAAACTGCAAACTTCTGAATAAAGGCTTATATTAAGTTAAGTTGATTATAATTAAGTTGATTATAACAGCTAAAGCATCCGCAGTCAAATATTTACGAAGGTAAAACAATTTTTGGACATTCGATAATGTTTGGTGTCGCGGCCCTTATTCTTGTATAACAAACCTAATCTACCTAACTTCGCTCTTTTAGCGTCGCCCTAACGGAACTTCATTACTTTGAGGCCCGCTCACGTGCAATTTAATTAAATAGGTTAATTTAGACAAAGGATACTGAGGCTTGATTGGGTAAGGGAATGGGAAGGAATGGCACTTAGCTTTTAGAGGGTCTCGTCCTGCAGGCGTGCAACTTTAGGCGAAGCACTGAACCATGAAGACAATTCTAATTCAAGGCGAATCCTTATCCAAGGCAGCACGCGGTCCAAAAATTCCTTGCGATTTTCTTGGTTGCACAAGATGGACTCCACGCGACCGACTCCTCGTTGTCCTTATGTATGTATTTTAGTGTTGGGTATGACATGATTTTAAATTGACTTTTGTAAGAGTAGGTTCATTTTCAAAATGAGCCGGTTCAGTGAGCCGGCTCTTTTGAGCCGATCATTTTCAACTTGACAGTTCATAATGACCTACGCATTGACGAACTCGAAGAGCCGGTCTAATGTTCATTCATGGTGAGATCTTAGGTTAGGTAACTACTATTTCAAAAGTGAGTTTGGAAAAATGTAATTTCTATTCGTGCTGATTGATACGAAAAATCAAACGCTGATTTAAATTTAATCATTTATTTACATAATTATCATAATGTCGCCAAATAATGTGCATACCGTACATTGGGGCTATGTAGAACATTTTTAGAAAAAAAAAAAGTTTTTGCACAAATACTGAGGAATTGTAACGCTTGAATAGACTATACCTACCTACCTACCTATATTATACTCATGCACCACACCACAAGCACGATTAATAAACCATACCAAACCGTTTAGTTAGATATCATGCTCATTGCTGCTTTACTTCTAAATGTTTTCCAAGCCAAGATAAAATGAAATGTAGGTAGTTATAGGTAAAAGTACTTACCTGAATTACGATGAAGATGTTTCCAGTAGATAGTTAACACAATTACAATACACTCTAGATTACGAGAGAGATCTAATTTATATTTTTAATGAATTAACACAACAAAGACGAAAACTTCACATCACACAAAACTAAACTCGAAGTTCGAAGTTTAATTTAACAAAAACAAACACGGTTCGTATTGTTCGTAAGCAGCCCGGTGATATTTTGTTTCGTTCGTTCGTTTGAAAACCCGCAAAATCGAAAACATCGAAAATCAATTTTTGTTTTCAAAACGTTTTTTCAAAACGAGCCGCCTGCGTTTTGTTCAATTCAAAAAGTAGAGTCGGCGTCAGCACTCAAGTCCTACGGCAAATGCTACTAGAAACTAAAAGAGCATAAGTATGCTTTTTTAGTTAAGGTAGTTCAGTTTTTCTGGTGTGTAGAATTATCAAACGTACAAACTTGCAAACTTATTATTGTTCAATCCATAATTGGACAATTAGTAATTTTTTACCTAAGCTAGTTCTGCGATAGCAACGCTGCGTCTATCGGACTTCAGTGCTGACGCCGACTCTATGACAATCTGTTCGGTCTGCGAGGAGTGATTTGAAACAAGAGAGAGTCATATGACAAAGATTCCATCCTTGTCATTTGAGTGAAGCTATGACATTTGATTTGACGTCATACATTAGAGTGAGTGAGTAGCGTCATGTTATATGACTTTGTCATAGTGAGTAGGCGAGGTGTGATTGAAGATTGAATGAAGCATGACAAAATCAGCTGATTTTGTCATATTGTGTACGGTCACATGACATGAATTGAAGCATGACATTTTTAGAAAATGAGCCGATCACACAAAGTTGAATTTTGTACGGGACAAACGAGCCGCGTCAGTCACGTCATATTCAACGCTAATGTATTTGAAAATGTTGTCTTCTGATTGCTGATCTGATGAACTTTCGTCCTGTGACGGTCGCCAAATGTTACCTTTTGGGGCAGTAACTGATATGATATTGATAAATGATAGATTTTTGATTTAATTTGCACTTTTTAATTCTATTGTGGGAAGCTATCGGGTGGGCCGGTCTCAAAGTAATGAATTTCCGTTAGGGCGACGCTAAACGAGCGAAGTTAGGTAGATTAGGTTTGTTATACAAGAATAAGGGCCGCGACATCCTGCCCCCCGTTGAAAATACATTCAAATGTTACTTTTCGGGGCAGTAACTGATATGAAATTGATAAATGATAGATTTTTGATTTAATTTGCACTTTTTAATTCTTGTTTCGGAAGCTATCGGGTGGGCCGGTCTCAGAGTAATGAAGTTCCGTTAGGGCGACGCTAAAAGAGCGAAGTTAGGTAGATTAGGTTTGTTATACAAGAATAAGGGCCGCGACATTTGGTTTTTATCAATGACAGCATTAAATAAGTCTATAAAAGGCTTAAATTGAGCAATTTCCATCATAGGATGAAAGTTCTATATTGGGCAATTTACAAGTTGAAATTGAATGCTTCTCAGAATCTACTTTTGTTTTCATTTGTCTTAATGCTGCATTGATTTTCCCCAACACAGAGAAATATTTATCCTCAACGATACCAACAACTTCTTTTATTATTAAGTAGTAAGTATATTATTCAGCCAATTTGTCCATGTCGGTGATCTCCGAAACAGTGAGGACCGCTCGCGCCGCTGATGGCAGATGCCCCTGCCACAGAATGCGTAGAGTCTCATCTGGAATTTTACTTCTTGCGAGATCCTTCATGCGACGCAAAAGTTGGGAAGGCTTTTGATTACTAAGCTCCATTTCGCCGATCAACTTTTGGATTTTTCGGTTTTCCGACTCTTCATAAATCATCAAAAGGCGTGCGCGCAGTGCGTTGTACTTGTTGGTTGCTGGCGGGTCTACCAACAAATCCGCCACCTGCTGAATTACATCCTTGCCTAATTTTGACACTACAATGTTAAATTTGCTCTCGTCCCCCATTTTCTGTGGTGCCAATATCGCCTCTGTCCGTATGAACTCTTGGTTGATCACTCCAAAAGTCTGGAATTTTTGAACTCAGCGATACTGTTGCTAAATCCAGCTGACCATCCATCCGGTGCAGTCGAAATTCCGGGTTTGATTGTGCTGGCAGGTGCTGGACAGGCGCGGTAGCCGGTTGCGGTTGCGGCGGATTCATTTTCACTTCACAATAGAGTCACGTTGAAAAAATAAAATAAAGTCAGTCACGTCAGGCCAAATATCACGTCGGGGTCACCATTCACCAATGTAAATACTTGTCCTTAAAGTACCTACTTAGCGTGAAGGATGATGAATCATACAACCGAATATGGCACGAATGTTAACCGCATTTATTCAATTTTACATGTTACGTGGGCTACGAAACAGGCCCTGCACACGACTGACTGTCTCACCGAGGGGCGCGGGGAAGACAGCGTCTCACAGTATAGATAGTATCTAATTACATTTATGTGACGCTACATTAGGAATAACCGCAAATCTCTCCGTTCTGTGATATTCAATCTGCTCCTTTTTTTGTTAAAAGGTTTGTAACGACACTAAAACTTTTTTCGACAAGATATGACGAGGGAAACGCTATCAGGCCTCTGTCTCGAATTTTGCGGCGGCGCGAGGGCGGCACTATCTTATGCGTAATATCAAATGGACCGGCCCTCGAAAACAGCGGCGCGGCAGCGTCGCGGTGGTATCAAAAAATCCTCAGATATTTCTTCGGTTATTGCAAAAGAACGATTGATATTTCGGCAGTCGTTACTAATTAATAAATGACTTGGACGACGCAACAACAGCTCAGACATTATTCTTCCATGATTCACATCCATGACATATCACACCAAGTCATCAAATTAAAGTAACGCAATATTCGCTAATATTTTTTCAAAATAATTGTGGTCGTGTTTCGCGTTCAAACACATTCGTAATTTTCTGTGTTGAAGTTTCATTGGCTATTATAATTTCTGTGACTGTTGCTAAGGCAGATAGTGCAACACCAATCTGGTTTTGCTTGTTTAAAAGGGACGAGCTCTTGTAGCTAAATCAACTGTTTGACAAAGCTGAATAGTCGGATATGTGAGAGAAGATTGTCGCTCCACCATTCTCGTAGTGCTATGCAATCATAAAGTGAATTTTGTTCAGGATTGGAAACTTTCAAAGTTTGACAGCACTCTTGGTCCTTTAAAATAACCTTAGCCAAATAACCACTGACATTATACTGCGCTTCCAGTCCTCTAGATTAGTTGTTTTCTTATTTATATTACTACTTGTAGTATCGCATAGTTACTACCACTCTGCACTAAGTTGAGAATTCAGACTTTTTTTTTTTTTTTTTTTTGTGGGTACCTGTCTACCCCGCTCGGTAATCGGCCATCTTTATTCATTCGCGTTTTAGTGCTCAAGCCACTCGCACTTCTCGCTCGTTATTTTCGCGTATATTTTCGAAAGTGTTTTTTATTTTACGTTTTATTTAAAAAATGAAGTGTTAACTGTGTTGTGCTCCAAGGAATTTTCCAAGGATCAAGGATGGGAAACTACGTCGATGTGACGACGTCGGGTACATTGGACCTGATTTTTACCAAATCACAAATCACGACATTGTGAGGATAGCGGTGCCAGCGGTACAGGTGATTACCTACCTATAATTTTATACGTGTTTACGTAATGTAATAAATGCAATCTGAGCTGCCAGTAGACAGACCTACCTATAATTTTTTACGTGTTTACGTAATGTAATAAATGCAATCTGAGCTGCCATTGGGGCTACCTCGCCGCATAGAAATAAATGCAATCTGAGCTGCCATTGGGGCTACCTCGCCGCATAGACACACGGTTGGCGTTCTTTCCGCTGGGGATCGTAACCTAACCTTTTGTAAACAGATAACCCTCGTTATCAAATTATACCTACATGTATTTACGTGCAATATTTTACTTACCAATGCAAATTACCTAAGTACCTACCTACTGAGATGGTTTATACATAATCGCCGCATAAACTTACGGTTGACGTTCTTTCCCCTGGGGACTGCAACATAACTTTTTACAAACAATCATTAGCCTATTTGGACTACAGGCAGTGGAACAGGTGTTAACCTTTCGGATCAGTAATTGGGGCTGTTTCGCCGCATGGACTTACGGTTGGCGTTCTTTCCGCTGTTAACTGCAACCTAACCTTTTATTAACAATCACAGAATTGGTAAAGGCACTCCTGCCTAAGGAGGATCGCTTGTATCGTTGCGGGTTCGAATCCCGTCGGAATTGAAAATTTTGATAAGATTGTTCATTTTCAAATGAAATAATACCAAAGTGTGGTTTTCCACTGTAAAAATTAAA
The DNA here is from genome assembly GCA_958496255.1 of Camptogramma bilineatum. NCBI lineage: Eukaryota > Metazoa > Arthropoda > Insecta > Lepidoptera > Geometridae > Camptogramma > Camptogramma bilineatum. Next base: position 10,353,416 of record OY292471.1, read on the forward strand.
AAATTATACAGTATTTATCTTGCGATTTTTACGTATCGACGTATTCTGTATAAATGCAGTCATTGGCGCTGTCTCGCTGCATCGACCTACAGTTGGCGTGTTTTCCACTGGAGAAAAATATATACCTACCTAGACTAAAGTAGTCTTCCACTATACAAAGACACATTCTGTTTAGAATGAGATCAGCATCATCATTATCATAACTAGTCTGAACATCCACTAAGGATAATAAAATATTTACCTACCTATAAGTATCTAAGTAGGTAGTGTTTTGTAAATTATTACAGGACACTATAAAAATTGGTGACTTCTCTATCATCATCAGTTTATTTTCAATAACGCACCGATGGTTAATTACAACTGTTTACAGTGGGACTTCTGACACAGACACGTCTGTGATACAAAATCAAATCAAATTGTTTTAAAAAAGTATGTTTCAACTAAAACAACGATTTTATTGGTTTTTCGATACTCATCGACTTGACTCATTTGAGTCAGTTTAATGACGAACACGGGCCTAAGCCAAGTGCAAATCATTTACTAAACAACATTTCACCTAATTACGAAGAAGAAGAAGAAGAAGAAGATTTCACCTAATCATCATTTAACCTAACGTTCAATTAATACAACAACAGTTGAAATAGTTTCATATGTCATAATTTCATTTGACCTAATTATTATTTGACATAATTTCATTTGTCCTAATTTTTAGTAACTTAGTTTCATTTGACCCAATTGTTATTTGACATAATTTCATTTGACCTAATATTTATTTAACATAATTTCATTTGACCTAATTTTTATTAACTTAATTTCATTTGACCTAATTGTTATTTGACATAATTTCATTTGACCTAATTTTTATTTAACATTATTTCATTTGTCCTAATTTTTATTTAACATAAAATTTTTATTTCACATAATTTTATTTGACCAAATTATTATTTACACATTTTATATTTAACGGGAATAATTTTTTGAAGAGGTCCAATCCAAACCACAGACCGACGTGTCAAGTTTTTAAACCGCACTGCCTAGTAGGCATACAGTTTGCCGGACGGCGCGCCACGTCGCGTCGTCGGTCTCCGTCGGTCGCCCCAACTGCGTTCCTCGCAGCAAACTCCTGTGCGCCTCCGCGCCCTACCTCCTCCGCCGCCATCGAGGCACGCGCACTCATCGCGGACGTCGTCGCAGCAACGCTGATACTGGATACCTACAGCTGAGTACCTCGACACCTTTCATATAAAAATAAATTGTCTCGTACAACAAACTTTCGCACTACCTATCCTATTAAGGATAAATAGGTATGAAATAATTTTTTGCGCACTCAGCCAGTAGTGATAAATTTTATTAAATTGACCATTTTAAGCTTAGGTACCAAAGTACTTATTTAGCTATTATTTATTATTTAGCTTCGTTACTGAATGGCAGTTCTTCATCTCAAAATTTTTTTATTACATAAATTCATCAAGAGTCAAAGAAATAAATAATATCAAAGATTTTTGAAGATTTAAAAAATAAGTGACTTTAGTGTTAGCCTGCCCTGTCGTTGAATAGGTACGGCTGGTACACATTAACAAATGGAAAAAGTCAACTCTTAATTTAGAAGACGGATATTAAAATAGGTTGAGTACCTATGTTACTTATGTGATTTCCTCAGTCCCCTCAGCCTGATATCAATTGGTAGCTTATTAATAGAGATGTTACATCAATTTAGAAGGCGCTGAATTTTCTCTGTCTCTCTGACGCCTCAACTATGGGGTGTGGGAATTTCCTAGAACGGCTGTACTGCGAGCGGTAGTGGTCAATAATGAAACAGAAAAATCTCATTAATTATAATTAATTAATTATTATTTTATTAATTTGGTATCTTGAGCTACTTGCTGCATTCAAAGCTCTTAAAAGTTTTTTGCTCGTAACATTATCTGACTTCCAGATACTTGTACGAATCGACAACACTGCCGCAATTCGCATACCAACAACAATTCAATAGACTGGAAAGTCCCGGGTATTAAGTAATGTCTAAGACTGGAAAGTATTCAATATCCACGTTTCGCACAAATTATAAAATTGAATTTTGGTATTGGTGCTAAAGTAGAAGTTATGTGTTTTTGCGTGTTACATTTTCATCAATTTGTGATAACTTTTTGACAATTTTGTCTCAAGTAATTAGATTAAGTATGTCATCCTGACATAGAATCAGCTTATCAGAGTTAAGTGATACGGCCTTTGAAACTTTGACTTATCTTTTGATTTTTATATTGACAGTTTGCACTTTAGTTTTTTAATAATTTATCAATCAAAGATTGAGTATACTACTACCAATAGGTCTTGGCAAAGTGATCCTGACGCACTGACTGTAGCTTCATTTACCATCTCTTGGACAAAGTAGAAATTTTATGCCTTTCCTTCCTTTCTTCTACTAGAAACGCTTGGAAAAGTTATGACAAACAAAACTAGGAACATCATGGTAGGACCATACTGGCCTACACAACTGTAGTATCCGGTTTTTTAAATCCCGTCTCATTACAGAAACTGAAAAATTGCATGCATTATTATCGTACTCCGGTTTCCGGATATGCAACTCATTTCCTGGCGCAATATTCAAAACTCAGCGTTAGACATAATATTATACGCATAATTAGCAGACATTTCGACGAAATAATATGACACAAGATACTTGTATTTGATGAATATATTATATTGTTAAACTAAGTTACCTAAGTAACTGATTTTTATGACATTTCTGTACTTCAAGTAGGCAATTTATTTTATGATACATCTTTTCAACGAGGGTTTTTACTATGAAACTTATTATTAAACTCGTGATCGGTCAAGTCCTTAATTTTAGGACCACGATGACAACCATTTGAAAATTTTGTCTAAATGTGTATTCTTTCCAAGATAACTTTGTTCTAAACCGTTCGTTCGTAACGGGTTCGTTGCCTAGTAATAAATTTGTTGGTGAAACTAAATAAATGTCACTATGTTACTAGCTCTCGAGCACATTGAGTTCCTAACATTGTCTAAAAAACAATAAGATTTTATGAGATTAAATAGTAATCATTAAAATTTCATACAAAATTAAAACCTCAAGACTAGGTTATAAGCAACCAGTATCACCCCTACCTTTCTTGAATAAAAGGCCTACCTACTGCCTGAACAAAATGAATTTCAGATCAATTCAATTCAATATAATTTATCGCTTCAAGTTGATTTAGAAAATATTTCACACTATTAACGCTTACAGCACAGTTGCCATCTCACGAGCTCACTTAGTCGGTGTGAACATTAATACCGTCCGTTACACAGCCGGCTGGCTGGTACAAGCGGTCCATTACCTTTACTCGTTTCTTTAAATACCTATACTATGTCTATATTCTATATAGTTGACCATGATACTATAGATCTGACTTATTCGGTGTTTGATTAATATCAGAATAACTACCTACATAATTAAGAACTTAATTAATTAAATCTAGTGATCTAAATTTTAAACAAGGATTTGCAAGATCTTAAGATCTTCTGTTGAATATGAAATGTTTAGTTACGGTTTATAATGAATACTTACCTCTAAGTTTTCAAAAAACCTACTTCTTAAGTTTTCAGAAAATGACAAGTTTGTTGATTGTTTTCCCTAATGACTCTCAAAGTCTACAAGTAGTAATATAAATAAGAAAACAACTAATCTAGAGGACTGGAAGCGCAGTATAATTAAGGATTAAACGAACTTACCTGTGAGTGAAGTTCTATCCTAATTATACTAGCGCCCAGTCCGAATAGATTAGTGTGTCCCGCCCGCCCAACGCGCGTGAAACACACACTTATCCCTCAATATTACATAATTAGGGAAAACATCAATAAAATTGGTTGAGATTATTAACTCCTAACTATATGAATAAAGATGGCCGATTACCGAGCGGGGTAGACAGGTACCCACAAAAAAAAAAAAAAAAAAAAGTCTGAATTCTCAACTTAGTGCAGAGTGGTAGTAACTATGCGATACTACAAGTAGTAATATAAATAAGAAAACAACTAATCTATTCGGACTGGGCGCTAGTATAATTAGGATAGAACTTCACTCACAGGTAAGTTCGTTTAATCCTTAATTATATCGTTGGCTGCTTATCATGCTGTTTTGGGGTCACAGCCTTGGTTTTCTATTTGTAAACATTTTTTTTAACTTAAATAAATTTGCGTTTGACCGCACTGTGCTTGATGTAAGCAACAGTGCGTCAACAGTCTAAGATGAAGCACAGTATATCAGCAGTGCCCAAGCAGTACTTATTTGTTTTTCACTCCTAAAAGAGGTTTTTTCCTGTTCGCTTGCCAATAATTGCTGCTGCTCTAGAGAGTGCCGAGTAATTTTTTTTGTATGTTCTTTTACTCCAGCACCCATCTACGATTACATCGATTATAGGTATGCCGTTTTTGTCCACTCGTCCTTAGGCAATAGATAGATTTCGTTCTTCTTCTGCAGCTTTATTCATCGATTCTAGAGCTATCTTTTCCCATTTATCTGCTAATTGGCCGTGACAGTCTTGGTATATTTAAAGAAATCACTGGTAAATCTAATGCTGCGGACAACTATTCTAGTTGTGCATGGCCACATCCATTTGAAATCGTACCCGCAACAGCTCTGCGATTTATATCTGTAACGGTTACGGGCAACTTTATAAATCCGGCCACTGAATAATGACCGGTCCATATACATAATGACCTGAATAAATGAGTGGCAATGTAATTAAAAAACTGCAAGATTAATCACTTTCCGGTCACTATGAATAATGACTACTCTATGACAAAGTGGTTAAATGACCGACCTGGGTGCACCGGGTTATATCTGAAATTTTTAAGGCTCAAACACACGCTGGGCCAGCCTGAGCCAGCGCGAAAATAATGCTGCTACATAACTTTTAGTGGAATAGCATAGAGCAAAAGCTTGTATACATGCTGATACTAAGGCCTATGAATCGTCTGTTATAATTTCATGAGGTGTGTTGACTACAAAAGTTAACCATTTTTTTAACCAAATCAATATCGTTTCTTGGGAATGTGAGTCTGTAATCATTTGAAAAATTGGCACGGAGTCCGTGCCACGGACTTTAACTTAGCATTCGCTGTAATGAGCTTGATGATTTGATTTGCTGTACAAATGAGAGCTATCTCCTTCACACTTATGGTTTGTCTCGTAAAGAGCGATACGATACGACATCAGATACAATAATCAATCATAAGATTGACAGTTAGCGGAAGCTAGGAGCAACAATTTTTTTTCGCGCGCGTTAACAACGTTCCGCGGGCCGGATCAAAAGTTGGGGCGAGCCGCATCCGGGCCGCGGGCCGGGGGTTGCCCACCTATGATCTAAATCCTATTTAAATCGTAACAGCCGTTACTAATATCAGGTCTACAATCCTTAAACTCTCTATGAGTAGCTTTAATAAATTCACTGAGGTGCTTCCACGCCTTAGTGTTATAATCTGTTCTATTTTTTATGGTAATTATGGCGTGACGCCACCTATTCATTGGCTGGATATTTTTTATTTCCTCTCAACTGTAAACTTTGAGCTCCACATAGTGAGTACCCTCATTAGTTAGATCCGACTGTCGCGACACACCGTGAGGAATTCGTTTCGTGAAGGAGGAGCATACACTGGGATTTTTTTTAGTACCCGGTAGGATGGCTTGATCGTCGTCGCTGTCGCTACCGAAGACATCCCGGGCAGATGTTTTCCTCGACGTTGACGTTAAAGCAGCAAAGGCTGCAGGCGGGGTACGATGCTCCTTCCTTTGTACTTCCTCACACCGGCGATGAGGTTTCTGCGACACTTCTTCTCTTGATCTTTCTGATGGTGAAATAATATTCCTGATAAGAGATCGATCGTCTCTCAAACAACTAAAAATTGAACAGTTTCTGATCTGCCTCCCGTGTAGTTTCTATACTTGACTAGGTGGTACCATTCTTTTGTATCGGCGTTTGATCTTATTTTAATGACGATGTCTGGAAAACACGTTATAAATCTTGGTGAAAATGTAATATATTCCTGTGTCTATTTTCCGTACCTGACGTAAATATGCTTTTAAACATCTTATTATGAAGTATTGAGGTAAGATCTTGAATGCTACCATTTTTGCGTGGTCGAGGATCCTCTGTTTCTTCCTCGCTATCCGTGCCGAAAAGTTCGTACGGCGTGGGCTTCTTCGGTGGAACCACCGGGGCGATCTTGTTCCTTCGTTTCTTCGCCGCCGATGACGACGACCAGTGTTGCCAACTCGAATTCATGCCACATAAATGAGGATATTATCTTTTTAAATTATTATTAACGGGACTTAATCGCGTAATTAAATTATTTTATTTACCTCGACGTTTCGCCGACATTACAGTCGCCGTGGTCACGAGTAGACTGGCGGCCGTTGTTCGCTCGTACCTTTGACTGATGACTTTGACTTTAAAAATGTGTTCAAGTCGCGAAAGTTTAAAATATGTAGGATATTATCTGTCTGTCAAGCTAGATAGGTACATAACTACAGTACCTACCCAGCTACATAGAAAGGTTTCGGTTTTTCTGGGGGAATCCTGCGTCTTACTTATGAGTAAGTACCTACTTTTATTAAATTAGAGAATAATAAGTTTACCTTTGAATTTCTCTATGTACATTATGAAGACCCCACAACTTTAAATAGTCTTAATGAGATTTGGGCTGGGGTCCGGCACTGATGTCTCTGCAAGTTCACTCATGTTTCCTAGATGTCCACACCTATTAAGTTTTTAACAAAAACCATGTGTTTTTTGTGGTTTCACTAGGTATTATACGTTTTTAATACATGGCAAACCTACTTAAACATAGTTTGTTTTTTTTTGCAATAGTATGCATGTAGAGCACATAATTATCCGTATGAGGGCAATCAAATCCTAAATTGTATTCAGTGTTAAAAATGTGCCTAAAGTAGGACTCTTTTGCAGGTGCTGCGCATTCAAATATAAAAAGCCTGTACAGCTTTCGAATATTTAGATCCATTTTCTAAATATTTTCGAGTTGAAGATCGGCTACGGCAATAATGTGGTTCTGAACACTTAATTTTTTGTGCATAATGCTTGGTAATAAACATGCAATATGTTTGTTACCAATAGCATATTTCATTTTTCGATTAATAAGCAGGATATAATAATGTTCAAAGTACAAGAAAATTATTGCACGACAAATCCGTAGTCAACTTGAGAAGTGGTAGCCACATTGCCGTCATTGTCACTCAAGTTTTGATCGGCAGCGGCCCATTTGCTGCAAGATATGAAATTTGAATATTAAATATGAATATAAATCCATATGAATGACGTAATTAATAAGCCAGGCACAATGAATGGAATGTTGAATTGAACTTATAAGAACTTAATTAATATTAAAGTTATGAACGAGATAAAAAACAATGTTATTATTATATCACTGCACTGGCAATAAACACTTTAGTATTGAAATGGAATTAAGTTCTAAAACTCACAGGAGCGCTAGGACGAGATGGGTCATCTCGACGAATACTTACTTTCAGCTACAGGATACTGGATACGGCGACATGATACAGTGACAGGATTCGGCGACTGAGAACGGCGACAGGATTCGGCGACTGAGTACGGCGACAGGATACAGTGACGGGAAACGGCGACAGGATCCGGTGACTGAGTACGGCGACAGGATACAGTGACGGGAAACAGTGACAGGATTCGGCGACTGAGTACGGCGACAGGATACAGTGACGGGAAACGGCGACAGGATCCGGCGACTGAGTACGGCGACATGATACAGTGACGGGAAACAGCGACAGGATTCGGCGACTGAGTACGGCGACAGGATACAGTGACGAGAAACGGCGACAGGATCCGGCGACATGATACAGTGACGGGAAACAGCGACAGGATTCGGCGATTGAGTACGGCGACAGGATACAGTGATGGGAAACGGCGACAGGATCCGGCTACTGAGTACGGCGACAGGATACGGTGACTGGAAACAGTGACAGTATTTATTTATTTATTGTTTTAAAAGGAGTTTATCTAGTTAGGTAACTCTCTTCTGTTTGGTCAAATTGTTTTTCCATCGTCAATTTGTTTTCATCGGAAATAGCCTCATCATACAGATTGTTGTATTTTTTCCAATTGTCTTCGGTTGACTTAAGTCGCGCTTCCAAATAACCTCGCGTGATTCGGGCCTTTGGACTTACTTCACGTTACTGAGTAGTTTTTTAAGGCGAAGGGAAACAATTTTCAAAAATGCGTTTGGCTCATCATGTTGATTCAATCGAAAGTTTTCTTCATTCATTCATTATACACTTATTTTTCACATCCGGCTCGAAGGACCATTTGATGTTCGGTTATTTTATTATAAAATAATATTTTATATTATTATAAAATTATATTATTATTATTATAAAATAACATTATTGTTTCGGTACTACATGTCTTCGTGGATGTAAACTTGTGTAAATGGTCCTGGGCAACAGTCGAATGTTCCATCTCCAAAAATATGCGTTACGTCTTTGACGTGCTGCTTTATTTCCGTTAAAGTCAGAATAATTATTCAGTTCCCGTCTTCACTGCTATAATCGGCCAACACTTTGTGAAATTCTTCGGTTATAATGATAGTTTTTTTTATTTTTTTTATTTATTTATCATTTAAAAACTTAACAATTACACTAAACTAACATTGCACTTAAAAAACCACTGAGGTTTGTAGGGTAATGCTATGTGGTGGTGAGTCAACAACATACTATTAGAAATGATAATTCAGACCAGAAACCAAAACATCAAAATCCTGTGGTAAACCGCTGAGTATTTCTGCTACTTCTTTATCATCGATAACTTTTCCGATGTCTGCAAGTTGTTGTACTAGGATCATTATACCTTCGATGTAAGCACCCATTGAATTTTATTCATGGTAGTCGGATCTATGAAGTTTTCTTAGAAGCTTAACCCTCCGATAAAGTCCTTTATCCTCAAATACATCCTGTAGCTTTTTCCACACTTGCTTTGCGCTTTTAGCATCGCGCAAATACTGGATGCAATTTGGTTTTTGCCAAGCATATTCTAGCCTAAGCTTTTTGATCCATGCTGCTGCTAGGCTCAGAACCATCAATACATGACCATAAGCCTTCTACAGATAAGCGCCATTCGCATCTGGAACTTCAGTTCCAGATGCGTTGTGTTGTGGTACGAGCCAATCCCATCTAATTTATCAAAAGTGTACCGACCTGCTTACGAAAAATGAGGCGTGTGCCCGCCAAGGGTAAAATAAATGAACACAATCACATAGCGCAATACCTATATATTATTGTCTAGTGAAGAACACGTTACACATTATGATTAGGATTAAATTTAGGGATAAACAGACATTGTTTCAGGTTGTGTGAGCTTAAGGCGTATGATTTGCCTATTATGTGTAGCAAGTATGTACTTACTGTATGAAGGTGCGTAAATGAAATGATGCACAACACAATGGCGGATGTACACAGTTTATTCTAGCACAGTAATCAGGTACAAGCGAGCACAGAGTAGAAGGAGTGAAATTTAAAGAGCACAGATCAAGCAGATGAAGTATGATAGAAGAGAAGAAAGAGTTCACAGGTACTAGGTAGTAAAACAGTTCGTTACGCGTAAAAAGCTTTGGGAAAATCGGAGCGAGCAGCGTGCGTCCAGTGTCAAAGCGAGGTTCAGACTGGTTTGCGGCGCGTGGCGAATAACTATTTCATTCGGCTGCGCTGCGCCCGCGCGCTGTGCCGCACAGCGCAAACAAACTCCTGGCGCGTGACGTCACGCACAGCCTGTGCGTGACGTCACGCGCCAGGAGTTTGTTTTCATTGAATTACGGGCGGCCGGTGACCAGCCGACACGAACGTTGCATGATAGTTATGTTATGTGTGATGTTGTATGTATGTGATCTGTGCTAGAGTAGTGTACCTATGTATTTAATGTATGCGTGTTGACGGATAAATGAATTACGATAGATTATAAGATATATGTAAGTACCTAGGTTAAGTAGGTAGGTTAAGATATTTGTAAGTATAGATAAAACTATGTAGATATAGATAGTAAGTATAGGTTAAGTAGGTAGGTAGTGAGTAGTAATGTGGGAGAAGCCCACAAGCTATTCAGAACAGAGAAATGAGAGAAAATTAGGTATTTTATTAATGTATGTAAGTACTTACTGTACTTAAAAATACCTATAAATAACAAAATCAATATTTCTTTTACGTTTTCTCCCGAAACGCGTGATCACTTCATCTACTTCAATGGGTACGTTTTTATGGACGTGGAGAAGACGTTAGACGTTCTTCAACCTTTGAAGCTCTTAGCGACGATTTGATTCTTCGTAACGTAGAGAAAGATCTTTCCGCTGTCGCTACACTAACAGGTAGTGTAGCCATAATACATAAAAAAAATCTTATAATAGGATACATCTCAATATCGCAATTTAAAATAAGGTCAGAAATTGCGGTATGTCCTGACTCCGCTGCCACTTCACCATCCACAGCCGATATTCATATACAACGACAGAAACTGGAGTATTATCTAGTAACAACCTCACAGGTTGTATCTATCTTAGTTCTGCAAATTGCAAAAATCACAAGAAAATTGGAATTTCGCGGGCTAGAGCGGCACATCCACCTTAGATCAAAATAAAATCCAACTATAATTACAAATGGGACACACTTATATATTTATATCTAAATGACTTTGATTTTAGATTGCGGTTGTTAAAACTGAGGATATTGTAAATCCGGAACCTAACAAAAAGCTTTTTTAAATATCCAGTTGGAAAACAAGAGCAACATTCGTGAAAAGTAATATTACATTGAGTATATAACATTTTTTTACCTTAGGCATCCCACAATTTTGTTGCAATTACCGTTTTGTTGCAATTGCAGCAATGAGTGTTTGCAGCATTTCTAAGTAAGTCCCACCTATCAAATTTCCCTCAATGAATATCGGCCCCAGCACAACACCATTGATGAACCCGGCGTTTACACTGAACCTTATTTGAAGAGTGTATTCTCTCACTAAGTGAGAATTGTTCATAGTCCAGTAATGTTCATTTCGAGAATTAAAAAGTCCCGCTCTCGTTGTTGATTGCTCAACACGAAAATGCCGACCGGCCTGACGGGTGCTAATTTTAGGTCGGTCCCCAAAGTATGTAAGACATCAAAATTTAATCTCCTTCAGATTCTTCGATTAGACTTCGATTTTCAATATTGGGCGGAAGTTCTATCTGGACGTTGCGACCGCGAATCTACTGGTAGGTTCTCGCGGATGCGCACAAATTGTAAGAGCATATTTTGTAGGGCATAGTCTTGTCTCACCATATCTTTCGCGATACGTCCTTATCGCAAGGGCCCTTTTTTGATTCCCTATAAATTATAATCATGTCAGCATACTCGGCCGCAGAGTAGTTTGGATGATAATTTGCCATCATTAAATACAATCAGCAGGGTAAAAAAATAGTACAAACTTTTACTCTGTTTGTTCTGTTGGAAATTTAAAAAAACAAGAAGTTTTTATAAATTTCTAACAAAACTAAAGCCCTCATCACGCAAAGCCTTATTTAAATAATATAGGTCAGCTTTATTATACAAATAGGGCATTTATCTCTATATTTCTATAATTTGAAATGAAATGATTTATTTGCGTGAAGTGTGGTGCACAAAGAACTAACACCTCTCCTATCTAAATTAGATCCACCCACACACTTCGCTAGGATTTGCAAATAGAACTTCTTTTTCAACGGGCAGTGGCGGGCGCCGTTGCTAAGGTTGCGTGCGCTTTAGCGAAATGAGTTCGCTAAAGCGCACGCAACCTTAGCTTAGATTTTAGTCTGTTTCCTATTCTACTAATGACCAACGACCAACTCCAATCACTGCATCGCCACAATACTGCGCCATTTTTGTGGTATTTGTAACCATCGTGTAATAGCACCTCGCCTAGGTTGTAGACGGCTGAAACGTGAGAGATGCGGGTTCGTAGCAATTTTGAATATGTACTGGAGTCTCCATCTGAAAAAATCCTACTATAAATAAAATTATGCATCTCAATAGATGTCATAAAACCTTCGAGAAGAATAGCAGATTCCAACCCAGTCGAGAACCCAGAGTAATTTTTATAGCAAACGTGTTCTTTTGGGTCACAGTTTGTTTCCTGCTTGTAAACATATCAGCAGTATTTGTTTTTGACTCCTAAAAGAGTTTTTTTTCCTGTTTGCTTGCCAATAACTGCTGCTGCTTCAGAGAGTGCCGAGTAATATTTTTTGTCTCAATACTTGGTGCTGCCTTCTCTAGCTTGAATAACACTTCGAAGGCGGTTTTTCATCGAACTGATAAGTTTTTTTATCAATTGTTGAGGAAGCCTTTCCCACTCTTCTTCTAGCGCCATCATTAGCACTGCGTTGCTTGTAGGCGTCGGATTTCTGGCTTGTACCCTCCGTTTGAGCTCGGCCCATAGATGCTCAATGGGATTGAGATCAGGACACTCTGCACTCGTCAGTGAACAGGACTGACCGCCATTGCTCAGCATTCCAATTAATATGTTCGCGAGCAAACTCAAGACACGCTTGTCGGTGAGCTGCGGTCAATTTTGGGCCTCTGGCAGGCCGTCTTGGAACGAGGTTCGCTTCTCGCAATCGTCTTCTGATTGTCCATTGACTGACAGATACTCCTCGAACTTCTCTCAGCTGTTACTGGACAGAAACACCGTTAAGATGACGATTTCTGAGACTCGTCGAAACGATAAAGCGGTCGTCTCTCTCAGATGTAAGCAGGCGCCGACTGGTATCTGACCTCCGAGAGTAAGAACCAGTCTCTTGGAGTTTTCTGTAAACCCTTGGCACAGCAGATTGGCTCAGGTTTAGTCGAGGAGCGACTTCTCGCTGGCTTAGATCCTGTTGCAGCAAAGCAACAACTAGAGCGGCTTCTTCTGATGTTGGATCCATAGTTGTTGTAAATCGGCGATTGTAACTTGCATAGGTGTGTTCAGGTCAACGTCTGCTAAGCGACTGATAAGTATGCACTGCTTACAGGGTGTTTTATAGAGGGTTGCATGCAACGCGCCCGCCCGTCTACAGCCGGGTATAGTGCGCCGCAAACTTTATGGCGGCTGGAGTGCGCGGCAGATTCTACTTTGCGCAGGTACAGTCAACGCAATAGAATAGAGTGAACTTTATCTACATAGCCCGCCTAGCCCCGCCCCTCACCGCCTTCACCTCCCCGCAATTGCGTTGACTGTACCTGCGCAAAGTTGAATCTGCCACGCACTTCAGCCGCCATAAAGTTTGCGGCGCACTCTACCCACCTAGCGCACAGGCTCTCGCGGCAGCCTCGGTGTCCAGATCGCGAGCGATGGCTCTCGAGGCAGGCTGAGCCATCATAAGTCCGCGAGTATTTTTGCTGATTTTTGTTTAAATATTTTGGATCTTTGTTGTCCCAAAGCGATTTGTACTTGCTGTATAGTTGTATTAAACGAATGGACTCCTCCTGACTGCCCATGAAATCTATATTATAGATAGAGACAAAACTTGAAATAGCTTCGCGCGCGAGCCAAAACACGACCGTTCCCACCTAACGCACAGAGCTTACTGAGGCGCCTTTGAGCGCGGCAAGTTTACCGACAACGGATGGCTCGGGGCCGAGCCGTGCTCGGGCGAGCGAACGCGCGCCCGTGGCCGCCCGAGGCACGTCCACATTAGAGGTGGGGAAAAGCGTTACTTTCGTATCGCGGTGACTGTCGTTCCGGTTCCAAGAAAGTCACATAGCCCAGTCACCTTAGCATAAAAAAGGGCTTAATCTCGGAATGAGAGATAATAAGCTGAATTTTCGTATATACCTTCATTTAGACGTCCTAAAAGTTGTCTCAAAAGTCTCATAAAATCTCGTGTCTGCGTCTTAAGTTATTCAAGGTCAAAGATAAAAAAAATAGTTTTTCACGAATATCTGGGTTTCTATTGGTCCAATGATGTTAACATCTATTATAAAATTGTAGAGCATACAATTTGCGACAAATTTTGTTTAAAACATTATTTCATGCGCTCAACCGTTTTCGCGATAGAGTAAGGTGAGTGCGCAGCGCTCAGCCATACGCGTAGGTACTGTAACGCAAAGTCAAACGTGAATATCTGTGAATACCTTGAATTTTGAATAATTTGTTTTATTTATCAGTTAATTATCGACCAAGCGAGCAAAGCGAGCTAAGATCTTACGATTTTGCTTTGTATGTTTGTATGTGTAATTTTTATGTTCTCGCATAACTATCGAACCGTTAATCCAATCTGCATGAAACTTGGTAGATAACTTAGACTTAATTTGTACATTCCGAAATAGTTTTTATTTTTGTTTTAGGAAGTATAGTTTTTGAAATACACATACTGAACGCTTTGCGCTCACGGCCCTGTATCGCAAAAACGGTTGAGCGCATGGAATTTTTTTTTTTATGAATTGGTCGCAAATTTTAAGCTCTACAACTTCATAATAGATGTTAACATCACTGGACCAATAGCAAACGAGATATTCGCGAAAAACTATTTTTTTTACCTTTGACCTTGAATAACTTAAGACGCAGACACGAGATTTTATGAGACTTTTGAGACAACTTTTAGGGCACCTAAATGAAGGTATATACGAAAATTCAGCTTATTATCTCTCATTCCGAGGTTAATTCCTAATTTGACTGGGCTAACAGTGAAAAATCACCGTGACTTTGTCACGTCGATCACAATGTCGCACTAGGCGTTCCTTCCTATGTAACTACATAGGTTACCTTACGCGTAATCGTGAAACGAGATGTCTTTTGATCCAAATTAACAGTGCGCAAATTTAGTAGGTATCAGTACCTACTTTTTTATTCGAGTTAACTATTTCTATAAGTAAATACTATGTACCTAACTAACTAAATACCTACGTTATTAAATAAAAAAAACCTTCTAATTATTTCTTGTGTGCACTTTTTAATTTAATTTTAAAGCTTTATTGTAATACTAGCGGACACCCGCGGCTTCGCCCTCGTGAACTACCTAGGTACTACTTTTTTACCCACGGGAAATATGCATTTTTTCGGGATAAAAAGTAGCCTGTGTTATTCCAGGTCATAAACTATGTATACCTATTCTAAGTTTCAGCCAAATCAGTTTAGTAGTTTTTGCGTGAAAGCAAGACCAAAAAACAAACAAAAAACCCCAAACACACACTTTCACATTTATAATATGGGTATGGATACCTACATTAGAGGTGAGTGATAAATAACTTCACGGTGAAAAAATCACAGTGATCTGAAGTCAAATGATATCACGGTGACTCGTCGTAAAGGAACAACGTTCCACCAAGGAACGTCATTCATTCTTTTACGCTCCGTTCTACCGTTCGGAACGATTTTCAATCGCATGTAGGTATCCATACCCATATTATAAATGTGAAAGTGTGTTTGTTTGTTTGTATAATGATCCTGCTTTCACGCAAAAACTACTAAACTGATTTGGCTGAAACTTAGAATATAGGTACATAGTTTATGACCTGGAATAACACATTAGGCTACTTTTTATCCCGAAAAAAATGCATATTTGCTGTGGGTAAAAAAGTAGTAGGTAGTTTACGAGGGCGAAGCAGCGGGTGGCCGCTAGTATTAAAATAAAGCTTTAAAATTAAATTAAAAAAGTGCACACAAGAAATTATTAGAAGGTTTTTTTATTTAATAACGTAGGTACCTATTTAGTTACCTAGTATTTACTTATCGAAATAGTTAACTCGAATAAAAAAGTGCTGATATTTTTGCGCACTGTTAATTTGGATCAAAAGTCATCTCGTTTCACGATTACGCGTAAGGTAACATGGAACGCCTAGTGCGACATTGTGATCGACGTGACAAAGTCACGGTGATTTTTCACTGTGATTTTCTTGGAACCGGAACGACAGTCACCGCGATACGAAAGTAACGCTTTTCACCACCTCTAACCTACATGCGATTGGAAATCGTTCCGAACGGTAGAACGGAGCGTGAATGAATGAATGTCGTTCCTTGGTGGAACGTTGTTCCTTTACGACGAGTCACGGTGATATCATTTGACTTCAGATCACTGTAATTTTTTCACCGTGAAGTTATTTATCACTCACCTCTAGTCCACATCAGCCGAGGCATTTGGCTCGCGAGGCTGCCGCGCGAGCATGTGCGCAAGGTGGGTACCCGGCTTATCGCGCAAAGTGCATTTTTCATGCTTAAATACGGATATAACGATATTTAAAAAAGAACTGAACAAATTTCATTGATATTGGTGTTATTTTAAAGCCTAAAGATCAAGCTTTAAAAAAATATAATTATATTTTCTGTAGGTACATTACTGAAGTCATTTTCGAAAAAATTTATACCTTTTGTAAGGGTGAGTCAATTCAGCTGCACGCGAGTGTATTTAATGGTCAGTTCCATCTAAGCTTTTTTCTTTGCTTCTACTGAAGTGCCGGCCGCCGGTTTTTTGTTGTCAGTTATTGATACAAAATCCTTTGATATCTCAAGAAGAAGTATATTTTCTCTTTCTGTTTTCTATTTCGTTTTCCAGAATCCATTTTAAATTAAAAACCACAAACGATATACAAAAACCAGAAAACAAAACAAACAAATCACCATACGCGCACCTATAAGTTTGATGTGGAGTTTGACGTTTTATAAGTTTGATAGTGACATACCTGCCTTAAACTCACGGAATTCGAATCCAAGAAATATCGTTTTTTTTTTAACTAAAACTATTTTTGGCTTCTTCATTTTACTCGAAAAAAATAATTTTTAATTATGAAACTATTTTATATGACGAAGTTGATAAACCTTAATATAAATTGAACAGCCACTAACCATGCACTTTGATGTATTGTCAGTTTTTTCGTAGGCGAAAAAACTATGAACGGCGTTTTCCGCTTGCGATGTACCCAAGAAACGATTCAAAAAGCGTCAATACAAATTTTAGATCAACGTATTCATACTCTACCTACACGGGCTGCACAATTTTAATGACGAGGGGTAATACAGTCAACCCACAAGTGGAATATTCTTCACACTTATACCACTGGCAAAAGGACTCTTCTTTATGAACTAGAGACCATTCAGAAGTGGCAAACATTTTACTCAGCTGAGCGGTGTGGATTGTGGGTGATCTGACAATGACACCAGAATCCAAGTTAATGATTTCAATTTCAGAATCTGTCAATTCCAATATATAATACTTCATTACTGTAGCATCATATGACTGCATGACATCATAGCCATTTATCTTAATCGGCCTGCATAACAGCACTAGTCAAATTGTTTTCCATATTGATATTTTGAATTGTTTGTCCACAATATTTAATTTTGAGAAAAAGTTTGTCCAAGAGCGCTTAGTGTGACAAAGGGTAATGCAGTCAACCCACAATATACGGCGACATGTCTTCAGATTCGTTGAGATCGTTAGTATTAATTACGACTGTCTATAAAGACTGATGGTAATTTCCAATGGGATTACTTATTGTTTGTTCTGTGTTTGAGGTACGAGTAGTATTCTTGAAAGTGAATCTGTTCGAGCTGCTTGTGATAACTGTGACGATGGAACTGAATATGCAATTTGCGACTGTATACTGTGCACAAGACCAGTAAGATTAGTTTCTTCTTGCAACTTTTGTTTGATACCGTACAATATTACTTTATTAATTAATAATTCTGCGTATAATTTCTGGTCTTCGTTCATGCGTCGCAACTTACATGCTACGTTGAACCCTATACCATCATATTCATCATCTTTTAAGACATAGACATAGAAACATTTATTTAGCACACACACAAATGATAGGTATAAGAAAAATACAATATGACGATGGAATTAGACCAATAACAGGGGACAACCACGTGAAGGATAACTCACCAGACTTGTCCTAGGGATCGGCGACTGCTGCGCTACTCTCTCCTGGAATCATCTGCTCCTTGCCCGTCTTGAAGAGACTGACAAGGTGGGCTTATATCTATACTACTATGCAAGCGGCTATCCTAGGGAAGCTGGGATGCAAAACGACAAGCTAAATTGCAACTACTAAACCATAGACACAACCCCCCAGTCAGACACAACCTCTCAGTCACTATGGTCAAGGGGCTCGTATCTCGCTGTATCGGGACGTTAGGTGTACTTGTCTTAATAGTATATTTTAGTGTATCTTGTACTTATCAATATTGTTGTAAGACCTCGGAGTGTAAAATACCTACTGACCGTTCGACATGGCTTGTGTAATGTTCATCTGGCATCTTGTTGGAAGAAGCAGAGGAGAGGAGAAAATGAAATCCTCCACACAGTACCTTCGGCTGTGATTTAGCCTTCGAGATCAAGCCAATGCTTTAGATCTGTAGGAATCTTCGTCACTACCAGCCTGCCTGTAGTAAAGTCTGTTTGAATTGAACACGGACTATCACAACATTCACAACGCAAGAAAACCGAAACCGAAAACGTCCTTAGTCGCAGTTTTCCAGCCAAAAATCGGCACTTCGGTTACTAAGCGATGGACGAACTTTTTTTTTTTTTTTGCGTTCACGATAGACTACTAGGTCCATGACCTTTTTATTTGAATTTATTTTTATTAGATCTTATTTATTTGACATTTCATTTTCTAAGACTACTTAACAAACTATCTAGGGAAGCATAGGGAAAAGGGGATGGGTTTTTATATCTAACTTATACTATTACTTTTACCATTTTATTTACTTAAACTATTACATGCGAACATAATTGATTATTATTATTATTATTTGTATGTCATAGGGGCCATTGCAGCGTTGTAGGTTAATTAGGCACAGTAGCACCTGATCTTTACTATTGACAACGAGTAATTTTTTTAAATTGTGTAATGTTGAAGGTTTAATGGTGGAACTCTGGAGGGCGTTTCGAGTGATATAGCCTCATTGTGTTGGATATGTGTTTATTGGTGAGCGGTGCAATGGGTTCTGTTTGATGAATACTATGTATAAACTATATTGGAAGCTATGGTTAGTGCTGAGTTTGCACTCACACTACAATTGAAAATTATCATAATATTGATATTTAAGTATACCTACCTACTATGGTTTTGCACCTGATCCAGATTTCGATTCATTCACGTATCTTTCTTTTTGTCGCATTTCGTCCACGCATCTCTTATATTCTTCCATTTCTGAGATATTATTTTACCTGAAATAATTAATATTGTACGTCCGCTCGTTGGCAACCAACGAACGCCATCTAGTGGTTCAATTACGAACCACATTGCACTTTTTGCGTGAAAATGCCGAGAAACGGCTTTTCCCAGATATGAGACCAAGCTAGATCGATTTTTCGCCCCCGTAAACACCCGTACTGCAAATTTCATTGAAATCGTTAGAGCCGTTTTCGAGAACGTCAGTACAAACAAACATCAAACAAACAAATATTGCTCGTTTAATAGAATAGGATGTACATCATATTCTACTAGTACTTACAAACTGGGTGTTAATTGAATATGTTCCCTTTCTATTTTTGTACCCAATGGGGGGATTCTTTGGGTTGTTGTTATATAGGGTGACCACAGCAATGTTTGCGCCAACGATACACCCCAAGCAATCTGGCACACCATGTTTTGCCTCGAACTGCCTTGAGACCTCCCTCCTTGCCGTCGCAGTACTCGGAAACTTTATATGTAAGGGGTAGAGGCAGAGTACTATGGCTCGACTCACCTCTGTCACCACTTTTCTGACAGTTCTTTGGCCCAGTGCCTAATTGAATTCTTGGCCTATGCAGCGTTGATAGCTGCCGACAGCATAAAACCGTACAGCAGCAACAACCTGAAAGAAATGAAGTTTGCGTAGGTAGTTGTCACAATGGATCTAGAGAAGTGTAGGTAGAGTAAAGTAGCTAAAGGAAAGTAGTACTTACAACAATACGCACGGGCATACCGTGAGATCGCACTCGTTTTACGTCGCCCTCGATGGCCTGTATGAGGGCGAGAGCCATTTCATTGGAAATTCGGAAGAGAGTTATAAAACTCTCTTCCGAAAGTTCCAAGGGGTTGTTAGCATCCCTCAAACTTCGCCGCAAATTCAATTGGCTGAGGCGGTTTGGCCTCCGCTCTTCTTCTAGTATCATTATAATAGGTACCAAAATCCATCATGAAATTCTAAACTTCTTCTCACTAAAATGTTATACTACAGCCTCGGAACAATAATAGAAACTTGTCGACGGCTATTTTGTAGCATCTGGGATTCATTATGGTCCTCAACACGATTCTCGCTATGTGATTCTTGCTGATTTCTTTCAGTTTGGATGTCTGCGGGTGACAGCTCAGGTACAGGAATTCTATCTCTATTGGCCATGTTATGTAGGACACAGCATGCATTTATTATATTTGCCACAGTGTGGTGGTCATAGTGGAGCACTCTATGAACCAGCAAACAACGCTAACGAGCCTTTAGTACTCCTATGCACCGTTCAACAGTGTTCCTGACCTTGCTGTGGACATTTGTGTAATGTTCCTCAGGAGTCTCAGGGCCAGCATTGACAAGAGGCGTCAGAAGCCAACTCTTTAGAGAGCCTATAATGGGCTCTAAACTCATTACCTATCTGATAATGTCAAAGGATTAGCTTGGTCTCTGAGATTTCGACGCAAACGAGCCCTCAAGAAGTTCATCTCTCCTATCTTCGCCATTAAGAGCCTCTGAGTAAAAAAGCGCGTGCCATATCTTTGAAACTACAACAAACATTCATATTTATTTTATTAGAGGTACAGAGCACAATTTATCTCAAAATAAGTAATGATTTTAGACAATTGCTAGAAACTGCCACCTACCTAGATTATTATCGTTTCACAGTAAAATCAGAGCGTTTCATGTTATGTTTAAGGGTTTTTATTTTTTTCTTGGACTCAAGAGCAGTTGCTCCAGATATTTAGGAGATATCGGTTCCTCGCTTTGCACATCGTAAAACCCGCTTTAAAAAAAAAGACTTTCGCTCGGCACCGACGTTGCTACTACTGGTAAATATTGAAGTGAAATATACACAGTATACAAGCAGGGAAACACGAACTTCATGTCATTCCATTCGGCAAATGGATTGTTTAAGAGTTACGACATGGTTTGAGAGCCTAAGTGACACTTCGTCTCCTTGGTGAGTCATCTTCTTCTTTATTGTGACTGTGAGCTAATTATTTGTGGTGCTGCCAGAAATCATAATTAGCAACCGTACCATGAGCTCTTATGCCCGGGTTACACGAGGCTAGTTTTTCAAGCTAGGATAGCAAGCTAGTGTTAGTAATAGTGTTGAATATGACGTGACTGACGCGGCTCGTTTGTCCCGTACAAAATTCAACTTTGTGTGATCGGCTCATTTTCTAAAAATGTCATGCTTCAATTCATGTCATGTGACCGTACACAATATGACAAAATCAGCTGATTTTGTCATATCGACGTTACTCTTTCCTCAAACTTCATTCAATCTTCAATCACACCTCGCTTGACAATGACAAGAAAGAATTTTGAACTGATCGGACAGATTGTCATATGAGAATGAGTGAGTAGTTCGCCAAAATAATGAACAGTCAACTGAAAATGACCGGCTCAAACGAACCGGCTCACGGTACCGGCTCAAAATGAAAATGAGCCTACTCTGACAAAAGTCAATCTAAAATCATGTCATACCCAACGCTAGTTAGTAAGCTAGCAAGCTAGTACTTCTAGCTTCGTGTACTAGCTTAGAAATGAAGCTAGTTGTGTCTACACGAAGCTAGAAGTACTAGCTTGCTAGCTTACTAACACTAGCTTGCTAAACTAGCTTGAAAAACTAGCCTCGTGTAACCCGGGCATTAGAGCAATGTCAAAACAAGGTGAAATCCATTACTGCCTTAGGCTTGTTTTGTCATGGTTTTGGTCCGAAAACAATCTTATTTTATTCCTGCCTTGGTCTTAAAGCAGGAATGCAGCAGGACATGCGCATTACACTCTCTCGACGCTCTCTCAGCGCATGTCTTGCTCGATGACATCGAGCAGGACGGTTCTCAATTTTATCTCCGAAATTTTATTTCCATAATATAACAATCTATAAAATCGATTTTCATAATTATCGATTACCCGAATAATCGGCATCTATAATGTAGGGACTCCGAATATAGTTACTACTAATATCAGCATCCATAATGATTAAAGTGTATAAAGTCATTCGCAATAAATATTACATTCCATAACACTACTAACTCATAAATTGTTTCTCCGAATTATTATTATCATAAATTTTAAAATCTATAAGTAATATTTTTAGAACATTTTTAAAATCTGGTAAAAAATTAGTATTAAGAAGCAGGATGTTGGGGGGGGGGGGTACCACTCCTGGTACCACTCCCATTACAAGGTAACGCACCGTTCTGGAGATCATCAAATTATTGTTTTTAAATACAAACTGGTAAAAATTGGTGAAAATTTAGTATTCGGTAACAGTATTTTGGGGGGGGGGGGAGGGTGGGGGGATCTAATTTAGTTTGTCTTTTTGATGTTATGGGTGTTTGTGCGACCAGATTTTGTGGGTAGGCTCGCTTCGCTCGCTTTTTATATACAAACCTAACCTAACCTACAGGTGCCCCGCGTTGGTTCTGATTTAGTTTTTCTTTTAGATGTTAGGGGGATTTATGCGACCAGATTTTGTGGGTGGGCTCGCTTCGCTCGCTTTTTTATATACAAACCTAACCTAACCTACAGGGTGCTCCGTGTCGGTTGCCCCGTGTAGGTTAGGTTAAAAAAAAGGTTAGGTTAAGTTAAAAAAAAAAAGGTTAGGTTAGGTTACAATAATTTGATTTTCTCAAGAACGGTGCGTTAACTTGTAAAGGGAGTGGTACAAGGAGGGAGGGGGAACCCTTCTAACCTCCCCCGTCAAAATCATGCTTCTTAAAACTAAATCCAACCCTAAAATCTTTTACTGTGTTGAGTTGAGTTTTGGAACAGCGCCCCCTGCGCGGTGATTGTCCAAACAAATTAACTAGGTATGAATTTACCAATAATATAGGAGAGGAGGAGAAGGAGAGGCCGCTCATTTCTTACTTCCCTTAAATTGAAATGCTACCCTTACTTTTCTTGTCTATACCTACTATTCGGTAATGTAATAATTTGTGGTCTTTGGGATGAATCTATTGTACCAAGGTTCGCCCTGCACTCAATGAAGAGCGCTACTATTGTGTTGACGTTATACGTTGCGTCTTATCCACAGCTGACGAATGAGATCACTTCGTACATCCCATCCCTGCTGTAGTGCTCTGTTGTTGCTGCGTGGATTATCTGCAGCAGCAGTAGGAACAAAAGGCACTTGAGCTTCTAGCATCATCTCTTCGTTTTTCAATTGTTGTGCCGGTGTGTTTGCTCTGTTGCAAATGTTGTGTAAAACAACACAAGCATTTACAATAGAACCAGCAACCTCCGGGGCATAATGCAGTACTCTGTGTATAAGTAAGTAACGAAAACGAGCTTTAAGAAGCCCAATAGTGCGCTCGATGATGTTTCTACCACGAACTTGTAGGTTAGTGTAATGCGCTTCTGGTGTATTCGGTGCTACATCCACAATGGGCGTCATCATCGTTCTTCTCAAAGGATAACCCGAGTCACCTGTAATTTTTAAGAATATTATTAATTGTAGTTATGTCGCAGCCAACTGGTTAAATTAGCCATTCAATTAAATGCCTAGCCATTTCATTAAGTGCCGCCATTCAACTAAATGCCTAGGCGGATAGTTGAATCATTGAAGTGTTTGAAACGTTCAACACTCTGCCTGATTAAAAGGCCGCCATCTCATTGAATTAGTATGTTTTTCTGCCACCGCGGCGCCTCTTTCGCTTTGTTCACAAGATGGCGTCTACAGCTGGTGTTTCTTGAATGTTGTGTGTTGTTTTGTCGTGAAAAATAAACAAAATAAGTTCCCAGTGTTATTCGTATGCCACAAAATAATGGATTTACCTTCGAGCAGCCTTTCTGCGTGGGTGTGTGATACGTGTGCTATAAAAAAAAACCAAAACCTACTTACTTTTTCTGTGTGCAAGTGAAGCGCCTAGTCATTTCATTGAGCGCCGCCATTCAATTAAATGGCTGACCTTCGTTTAGCCGTAGTGTGGAACGTTGTGTTCAACACTCCGCCTAAACGAAGGTCAGCCATTCAATTGAATGGCGGCGCTCAATGAAATGCCTAGGCATTTAATTGAATGGCTAATTCAACCAGTTGCCTGCGACAGTTACATACCTACCTACTTAGTTTATTTTTACCCATTTTTACACCAATTTGATGACTTCACACAAATTTTAATAGAGGTTTTCCCACATTGCGTCTTTATGTTTTTACAAGCAAAAAACTTACCTAGAAACCAGATTCTTTCAGTATCGCTCAGATTTTCTTGGTGAGCTCTTAGGGGATGATGAGCCCAAATGAAAGAGTCATGCGTAGCACCACCATAACTTGCATCTACACTTAAAATGTTCATGTCGGCATCACATATCTGTAAACATATATATTTAACTGCCTTGTAGGAACAGTAATATAACTCAGGTACATTGTTACTACCTACCTACTCAATTAATTTAGTAGGAACCTAGTTAATTGTTCATTACAGCAACAATCTTACGAAAACACAGACAACTCACTAATGATCCCAACTACAAGGACAAAAAGCGACGGTCCGACTTAGTCTGTAAGATTACTTATTTTCTTACCTATCATCTTACTTATCTTACTCATGAGATGAGATAAGATGAGATGAGTAAGATAAGTAAGATGATAAGTAAGAAAAGTAAGATAGGTAAGGAAATAAGTAAGATAAGTGAGATAAGTAAGAGCATACTCATAGCATAATGCTATGATTATGTTCGCGTGAAAGACCAAAATCGGAAGATAGGAAAATGTGTTGTGTATTCTAGTGTAGAGAAGAGATGAAATCGCCATGCTAGGGGGGCTGGTGGCCATATTGCTTGACGCATGGCTTTGTGTGGTCGTAGTGCGTACAATTGAATTGATCCGCGTGGCGCGCAGGTGATGTCGCCGTCGTGGGTATTGGCGATCTAGCGCTCAATGCGTTCATCATGCATGACTTCAGACCGTAATATCTGTCTTCGAAGACGCTCCGCTCCTCTTCATGAATGTCTTGTCTATCCGCAGCGTCGTCTATTTATTCTATTTGTAACTGTAGTTCCTCGAAACGCTGCATCAATTGCTCTAAGTCTGTTTGACGGACTTTATTTTCACATAAGGATTGTCGATCAGCGTCGAAGATTTGCAAGTATTTTTCAATTCGAGTAAGCTTTCCTTTGATGGCACTTCTCCTTTGTTTGAGGGTTTGTAGATTGGTTTCACCTTCTTCATTTTGAGACATCATTGTATTTGATAGAATATTTCAAAAGTTTCGCTGTTGCGTTTTAGAATATTTCTAGGATGGATTGGACAGAACAGATAATAGAAGGCGAGAATGTGTGGTAATTAAGTGGTTGTTTCTTACCATGTGCCGGTACTACTTCCCAAGTGAAATTCTCTGCCACTTGTTCAATATGTAACGTAACGTACGTTATCAAAAGCTAACTTACAATTTTTAACTTCAATCTCCGGGCACAGTCTTCGCACGCTTTCTAAACCTAAAGCATGAATTCTGGGTTTTGGCTTCTTATTACCCAATGATCATGTCTGCTTCACTGTCTGATGATACCGATCTTTGAGAACGAATCAAAGAGACAGCTTTAACTGACCTTTGGTGATCCAAAGGGCCGCCTTCCCTTCGATTGAGGGCAATGTCTGCGTTACTTTCCACAAACTCAATCAGAATTACAAGCGGCTGATGCTAGACATGGACAGGCGGCATGCTTTTCAAAGATTAGCACATTATTATTGTAAAGGAATCTTGTCTTGTGTGGTTCTCCAAGTCCAAGACACTTTGAGTTTATGGTGAGTAAAAGTCAATTCGCGAATAAATTGCTAGTTACATAGTCTTTAACATAAATAACTTTAAAATGTACAGTAAAATGTTGTAGCATGTCTTGAGCAATTTGCAAAAATTTGAAATGTTTTTCGTTTGAGCATATTGTTATGGCACTAAAGAAAAGGATTAAATGAGAATATGGCTCAGGTCTCAACAAGTCTTTCAAAATGATAAAACTCAGATAGTACAGAAAAGTTCTATATTCGGTGGCCTTCCAATGAGCAAGGACATCAACTGTTCTGACTGTTCGATGTATTTCTTTAGACATTTTACAATTTACTAAGAAGCTATTGATTTTCTGTATATCTTGAGCCCTCCATATAGAATTTTTTTCATTTGGAAACTTTAGAACCTTCCTGACTAAATGGAGGGCCCATTTAGTCAGGAAGGTTCCAAAGTTTCCATCTCTCCAGCCAATTAAAAGTCTCTTCATGATACCGAGATCAACAAGATGGAGTGAATCAGACACCGGAAAATCTTCAACCATGTCGATGTTTAACCTTAATAATGGTGAGTCCTTTTTATAGTGTCCTCCATATTTTTTTTTACAAAAGTCTTCGTTATTCCTTTTAGGGCAATTTAACTCGGAAAATGTCACGATGCACTGAGGGGTATTCGACCCGAAAACACGTATAAAAGTCAATGTATGCAAAGTATGCAATTTTCAAAAACAGATTATATAAATTGATACCTAGATATATTCAGCACAAAAGTCAACTGCCATTTTATTTTCGTAGGCTTGCGTTAAGTTGCAGGTAAACGTTTTATAAGTGCTTTGAACCAAGTACGTAAATTAACACTAAGTAAACGATTTTGCAGTCCTGCATTCAGGAATATTTTAAAGAAGTGGAGAAGTTAGGAGTGGTTATCTGTATGATTGATACTATTTAACGAGGTATGTACTATTCGTTTTACTTAATAATTTTAATATAATACGAGAATATTAGTAGATATTGTAGTTTTTATGAACCGCAAAAAAAACTCGTGATATTTCGTTTCAAAAATGTATACATTAGAGTTTTTGTTGTATTGCCGGGTGTTGCCCGGCATATGTTTTGTTTTCGTGAGTTGATGTAACTATCTTACTTTTAGAATACGTCAAGATTGGGTGCTAAAATTTGCCTATTATATTTTTTTTAATTTTTCTCTGATGACGATATTTTACAAAACAAAATTAATAATGCACTTCATACTCTAATATCTGCGTTTTTTCGCATGTAGGTGGTTCTGGTGTCAGCATTAAGACCCGAGAATATTTATTTGCTTAATATGGTGAAAGCTAGCACAGTGAGAGAATTTTCAAAGTGGGATTTTATGGAGAACTCCATAGCCATAATTTTCCGTTGAACAAATACAAGAGTTTCGCTGCAAATTTTCTAAGATTAAATAAAAAATGAAGACCAGGCTTGCTGCCGACAGGAGTGAAGATGTTTTCATCAGGAAAATATTGTGATTACAAGGCACAGTGGTAAGGATGAGCTGATTCAAAAGAGCCCAAACACGGATGTTCTACTTTTATTCACTGAGAATTTCATTTAAACGGCACCTGACTCCATCATCAGATCAGCTCGCTGTCACTATATTATTACATTTTAGTCGGAACGTGACAGATATGTCGAGTTTCAACTTAATCGGCCTATTAACTGAGGAGTTCTGTTGAACAGCTCCTGACTCCATTACTAGATCAGTTCACTGTTTCCATATTATTACATTGTAGTCAGAAATTGACAGATATGCCGAGTTTCAACTCAATCGGCTTATTTACTGAGGAGTTCTGTTGAACAGCTCCTGACTCCATGATCAGATCAGCTCGTTGTCACCATATTATTACATTGTAGTCAAAACTTGACAGATATGCCGAGTTTCAACTCAACCGGCTCATTTACTGAGGAGTTCTGTTGAACAGCTCCTGACTCCATGATCAGATCAGCTTGCTGTCACCATATTATTACATTGTAGTCGAAACTTGACAGATATGCCGAGTTTCAACTCAATCGGCATACTTACTGAGGAGTTCTGTGGAACAGCTCCTGACTCCATCATCAGATCAGCTCAATAAAATTATTTTTCGATCCTAATTGACATATTATGTCAAAATAATGTCAAATAAAGCGAAAAATAATTTTGTTCGTGTTTTTGGGTCTAATACCCCTGTGTGCGATGTTGGATTTATGAGAATATTCCCCCACCACTGTGCATTTTAGTTAGACACCCATGTTTTCCATTAAAGTTGCATATACCTTAAATACAAGACACATATTATTTTTGTTTTAATTGCATCTCGATTAATGTTGAATATGACGTGACTGACGCGGCTCGTTTGTCCCGTACAAAATTCAACTTTGTGTGATCGGCTCATTTTCTAAAAATGTCATGCTTTAATTCATATCATGTGACCGTACACAATATGACAAAATCAGCTGATTTTGTCATGCTGATGACAAAATTGACGTTACTCTTTCCTCAAACTTCATTCAATCTTCAATCACACCTCGCTTGACAATGACAAGAAAGAATTTTGAACTGATTGGACAGATTGTCATATGAGAATGAGTGAGTAGTTCGCCAAAATAATGAACAGTCAACTGAAAATGACCGGCTCAAACGAACCGGCTCACGGCACCGGCTCAAAATGAAAATGAGCCTACTCTGACAAAAGTCAATCTAAAATCATGTCATACTCAACGCTAATCTCGATGGTTTTTGTACGTACTTGCCTAAACTTTTTGGCGGCTGAAGTGCGCGGCAGATTCTACTGCGCAGGTACCGTCAACGCAATAGAATATAGTAAACTTTAATATGCAAACATTTCAAAGTTTAATTTAATACACTCATGTTTTCTTCATGACATTGTTATTAAAATTAGATCTTTTTGATAATTGCTGAGGATTGCTTCTGGCGTGAAGTGTTCAACATTCTGTGCCTCGAGCACCCGTATGCACGAGTTTACCTGGGTTCATACGATAAGTAATAATTCTATTTTTAAATGCAGTATTAATAATGAATGTATTAGCAAATTCTGTATCCAGTAAACAGTTTCGTTTATGAAAATTTGTCCTGAACTCAAATGATATTTGTATTCATTTTTCAACATTTCGACACTACATTTTTCACATTCAATCATTTCGTTATCATTTATTTCAATTATCGATACTCGTAGGTACGGGCTGGAAGGGTGATAAAACTGTAAAAGAAAAAACAATAAACTATTATCTATTTATTGACTTTATTATTTGGTTTAATCATAAAACTATTTAAAAATAAAATTAAGAATTATAAAACAATTAGGTACCTAGCCGTAATAATATAAATAATATAATAGGCTAATTAAAATATCTTATCTAGTAATAGAATAAATAAATGGTTGCTGAATAAAGTGATTCAGCAACCATTTATAATATCCGGGGGACAGTTCCTAAATTCTCTTCTTGTCGCTTTCATGAACTCGGTCAAATGAGCACATGCTTCCGTATTTTAATTTGTACGGTTTTTCACCGTAATGAGCATGGCGCCACCGGTTCATGGGCTGCACATTTTTTATTTCATCGCAGTTATAAACTTTTAATTCGATGAAATGTGAGCCTACTTTATCGCTATCAGATTATTTCGATATTCCGCTGGCCACTCTCTTTGTAAAAAAAGAGACCAACGGAGGTGCTTTTTTATTACCAGCTGCTGATAAATCATCGTCACTGTCGCCGCCGAACAAATCACGAGCCGTGGACTTTTTGGAAGAGCTGGGGCGAGTTGCGGGAGGATGGGCATCAGCGACGTGGTCAGGGCTCTTCATTTTATTCGCGCCGCGTTCTACTCTTCGGGTCTCATCTATGGAAATATTTGTGTTCATTAGAGGGCGATCTGTCTTCGCGATACATTTATAAGCTTAGTCAGATGAAACCATGCATCTGAATCACAATCGCTTCTATTTCTAATAACGATATTTGCAAGTAGAAGCTTTATATTCGTTAATTCAATTAATTCGGTTTTATGTGCGTTATATACCTTCAACGCGATATAAAACTTTCCTATCTCTGTTCTACTGCCTGCTGAATACCTTTTCCGAACGTTGTAAAATAAGAGATAAGTTTGTGTTGATTATCGTAAAGTTAATAAATGCTGAAAAAATAATATCCGGGGGACAGTTCCTAAATTCTCTTCTTCTCGCTTTCATGAACTCGGTCAAATGAGCCCATGCTTCCGTATTTTAATTTGTACGGTTTTTCACCGTAATGAGCATGGCGCCACCGGTTCATGCACAGAATTGAGAAAGCGATTCTGTGTTCTGTGGGTTCATGGGCTGCACATTTTTTATTTCATCGCAGTTATATACTTTTAATTCGATGAAGTGTGAGCCTACTTTATCGCTATCAGATTGTTTCGATATTCCGCTGGCCACTCTCTTTGTAAAAAAAGAGACCAACGGAGGTGCTTTTTTATTACCAGCTGCTGATAAATCATCGTCACTGTCGGTGCCGCACAAATCACGAGCCGTGGACTTTTTGGAAGAGCTGGGGCGAGTTGCGGGAGAATGGGCATCAGCGACGTGGTCAGGGCTCTTCATTTTTTTTGCGCCGCGTTCCACTTTTCGGGTCTCATCTATGGAAATATTTGTGTTCATTAGAGGGCGATCTGTCTTCGCGATACATTTATAAGCTTAGTCAGATGAAACCATGCATCTGAATCACAATCGCTTCTATTTCTAATAACGATATCTGCATGTCGAAGCTTCTTATTCGTTAATTCAATTCTAGACTCCGGGGCGAAGTCTCGGAGCCGGTCTCGGAGTCTCGGGCCGGAGCTCTGACGTGTGCCTCGTGTAGTATCTAGGTTACACGTGCCGCGACCACGCGGTTTCGGAGGTTATTTGTGCAAACTTCCCTGCCTTGTAACTTTGTGAGTCCTGGGCGGATTCCCAAAATTCCGACGGTGTTCGGTTGGGCAGCAGATGGTCTTGAGGATGGTGGTAATATCAAGTCAGTGGCACGAACCTTCCGGGTGGTGTTGAGCTCCAAAGTCTCCGGGGCTCCTGGCGGTGATCCCACGGGAGGAATTTCTTGAAAACAATTTTCGTGAAGAGTCAGACACTTATAAACCTTTTCCAACACTTTTTGTGCGCGAGGCTCTAATAAATTAATTTTAATTAATTATTAACACGGAGCCTGATATTGATCGTGTCGATAGAGGACTTGTGGGTTAGGGCTGCACATTTTTTATTTCATCGCAGTTATAAACTTTTAATTCGATGAAGTGTGAGCCTACTTTATCGCTATCAGATTGTTTCGATATTCCGCTGGCCACTCTCTTTGTAAAAAAAGAGACCAACGGAGGTGCTTTTTTATTACCAGCTGCTGATAAATCATCGTCACTGTCGGCGCCGCACAAATCACGAGCCGTGGACTTTTTGGAAGAGCTGGGGCGAGTTGCGGGAGAATGGGCATCACATCAGCGTCGTGGTCAGGGCTCTTCTTCATTTTTTTCACGCCGCATTCCACTCTTCGGGTCTCATCTATGAAAATATTTGTATTCATTAGAGGGCGATCATCTTTTAAATAGTGGAACGTAATGCAGTGCCTTATCTGTCTTCGCGATACATTTATAAACTTAGTCAGATGAAGCCATGCCTCTGAATCACAATAGCTTCTATTTCTAATAACGTTATCTGCATGTCGAAGCTTCTTATTCGTTAATTCAATTAATTCGGTTTTATGTGCGTTATATACCTTCAACACGATATAAAACTTCCCTATCTCTGTTCTACTGCCTGCTGAATACCTTTTCCGAACATTTTGTTGTAAAATAAGAGATAAGTTTGTGATGATTACCGTTATTATTTGCTGTAGCGCTGACTTCATCTTCTTCTTCACTGTCAGTGCCGAATAATTCGTACTGCGAGTACTTCTTATGCGGGATGACTGGAGCGATGTGCTTTCGCTTTCTGGATGCTGATGCTGAAGGCGAATACACTGCATCAGTGCGGCTTTGGTGAGCGGGTGCGCTGTGGTGAGCGCTGCATGCGCGGCGTGGCTGATCCCAACGCCCCGGGCGCACCGTTGGACCGACGGCGTCGAGATGTTGTTGACTGAGCCCTCTCCTCATCAGAACAGTCGAGTGAGGGCATGTTACGTGCGCTCTTGGACCTGAAAACAAAATAAATTTTATAAATACAAGTGTTCAATAGATGATCGCATTAATAAAAATAAAATAATTGAGTGTTTAAGTGAGAAAGAGGTATGACCTACCTAACTAGATGAATGAATAAACTATGTAACGGAACGTTACTTTTCGGATATTTATGTAGCCAAAATTTAATAATATCTGCGGTCGTACTGCCAAGTCTTAGAGCAATGTCAAAGTAAGATTACTTTGGTCCGTACTTAGATAAGACTGAAGTAAGACTGACGCAGGCATAACTCCATCCTAAATCAGGCCTAAATCAGGCCTAAATCAACCTTGTTTTTATCCTGCCTTAGGATCAAAACAATCTTAACGCAGGGATGTTTTGGTGACATGACAGAGACTAGATGCAGGACTGCACATGTCCTGCTCGATGTCATCGAGCAAGACATGCGCAGAGAGAGTGTAATGCGCATGTCCTGCTGCAATCCTGCGTTAAGACCAAGGCAGAAATAAAATAAGATTGTTTTCGGACCAAAACAATGACTATAGGAATAGGCACTGGTATATTATATAGTCAAGTCTATGGCACTATCCTATCAGGGAAAAGGTACTTAATTTAACCATTGAAACGAACTGACTCCAATATGTACTTTAGTATATTCCAAACACAAACGTATGTGATGGAAGGCTAGAGACGACTGTCGGGGCGAGCGCATGACGCAAGCTACGATGCAATCTGCTGAGTGGGCACTCTGAGCCCCCACAGACATCCCTTCCTTCAAAAAAAAAAATTTTACAAAAAAAAATTTGTTTAAAAATTGTTCATTGAACCCTAAAATTTCTTTATTTAAACTTATTAAAACAATACAGTGCTCACAAGTGTGAGGAACGGA
Source organism: Camptogramma bilineatum (assembly GCA_958496255.1). NCBI lineage: Eukaryota > Metazoa > Arthropoda > Insecta > Lepidoptera > Geometridae > Camptogramma > Camptogramma bilineatum. The sequence continues at coordinate 10,386,395 of OY292471.1, forward strand.
AATGCTTAGCAGGCATTTCGCTGACCAATTTTCGGAACTGTCTCTCAGCACTTTCTTCATAAACTTGTAATAGTCTATCCTTCAGCGTCTGGTATTTATCACTCTCAGGCGGTGCAAAAACGATATCACTCACCTGCTGTAACGCATCTCTCCCCAGTTTCGAGACAACAAGGTTGAACTTGACTGTATCACCTTGTTTCTGTGACGCAACAATGCTCTCCATTTGAGCGAACCATAAACGTGGTATTTCTTGCCAAAATTCCGGAATTCTTGCCGAAACGGTGATAGCCGCGAGCTCGGTTGTGCTCGCTGTTGTCGCACCCGATGATTTATCCGGCTCATCCTGCTCGCCTGACGCCGATAATGTTTTGAGTGTGAACATTTTCAATTGAAATTCACTAAGTCTATACCTTCCCGCGTTACGGAGGAAGGGAGTCGCCTCTAACTACGATCGCATTGTTCTTTCAGACGGGGTCACCACTTATAGGAATAGGCACTGATGGATTATAAAGTCAAGTCTATGGCACTATCCTATCGGGGAAAAGGTACTTAAATTAACCATTGAAACGAACTGACTCCAATATGTACTTTAGTATATTCCAAACACAAACGTATGTGATGGAAGGCTAGAGACGACTGTCGGGGCGAGCGCATGACGCAAGCTACGATGCAATCTGCTGAGTGGGCACTCTGTGCCCCCACAATGATAAAACAAGCCTAAGGCAGGAATGGTTTTCACCTTGTTTTGAGTTGACATTGCTCTAAGAGCAATGTCAAAACAAGCAAGGTACGGCTACTGAACTAAAGTCTAAATTTTATAAATATTTAAATAAAATGGTAAATATACATCGCATCTGATGGATGTCAATGTGTCGGGTTATTCCCGCTCGCCCCCACGCGTCGTCCCCATCGGGGACCAACGGGAAAATAAATTCCCGCTCGTCCCCACTTATAATTTCTATGGGGACGAACGGGAACTCGACTTCCCGTTGGTCCCCACTGAAATAATGGTTTTGTTTTTACTTAAATCAAAGCAAGTTAATTAATACATACATAGTTTAATTGATTTGAAACAATCTGGGTTGCAGTCTTCCATCGTTGCTGCACAATTTTTTCTGAAACAATAAAAAATAAGAAAAAAGAGTAAAATTAATACATAATACACTTTACAAATTCCTCTCCTCCAATTTAATTTTTTTAGAATTGGTTAGGACCGAATTGAAAACTGCAGTTTTTTTTTATCTTTATTATTTGACTTTATTATTTGACCTGCAGCCCAGCCACAGCCCAGCTTAGGTTAAACAAAAAAAATGTATCAAAATGATATAAAAATTGTATCAAATAAAAATAAATAAAATGACATAAAATGGTTATGGCAGAATCACAGCTTTAACGATCTTTTTTAGCTTTTATAAAAATAACAAAATAGATGAAATAATGAACTAAATCAGTGAGATAATTAAATGGGTTGTTAAAAATTTATGAATACGTTTATGTAAAATACTACGAGCTAGATCCTTTTATTCACATTTATTTTGCACAATTTCACAAATTTTAAAACCATTGTTAAAATAACTTAAAAATTCAAACTGAACGTGTCTAAGCTAAGCCAACCAAGTGATGATTATTTTCTCTGTGAAGCCTGCAATATAGCGGCATTTACACGGTAGAGTTTTTACCACGGATCTGGACTGTAAAGATATCTTTACAGATATCCGTACAGATATCTTTACAGATAACCGCGGATAAAACTGTCAAAGGTTGGAATGGCGCGTGCTATTTCCCGCGGCATCTGGACTGTACAGATATCTTTACAGATATCCGCACAGATATCTCTGCGTTTAAATGCTCTGGCCTCTGGACTAAATATTAAATATTGCTGGACATTTCACACAGCATCATGTAGCCCCAAGCTAAGCAGAGCTTGTGTTATGCCAACCACATGACTGATATACTACTTATATACATTTTTTTTTGTAAATACATACATAATATACATAGACTGTAAAGATATCTTTACAGATATCCGCACAGATATCTCTGCGTGTAAATGCTGCTATTGACTCTGTCACACGCGGTTTATATTTAACTGTAAAGCGATAGGTGATGATGAATCATAGGCCATTGTACCTATTGAAGGTCCTAATGGAGATTTTACAGTTAAAAGGAAGTTTCGTAAAAACTTCAGTTAGGTGGATTATTAGAAAATCTTGAAACATTTATTTAAATTCATGCCTTGTACTTAACACTTACATAATTATTTTTATTTGTTTTCCATAAAAAACTTACCTAATCAAATCCAAAGGCTAGGTTTATAATTTTTACATGTTGTCACAATCTCAACAAACTAGCTAAAAATTAAATTTTTACTTTTGCTACAACTCGTAATGATCAGATTTCAGAACATTTCTATTCTTGGGGTTTAACTGTGTAAGATTAGTAGGGGGAAGTGGGGCAGATTGATACACAAAAATTTAAAGGTCCATAAAATGTGTATAAGCATACATTTTTCATTAATTTTGCATTATACGTTTAGCTAAATAATTAAATATTATAATGTCATAGTTTAAGTTATCAAAGAAATGAAATAATTGACGTATAGTAAAAAATGGCTTTTGTATCAATCTGCCCCACCAGCGGGGTACTTTGATACACCACATGGGGCACTTTCATACAGGGTGAAAAATCTATGAAAATGGTCAAATTAAAACACTTTTACATTTATTCTACTTGTTTATTATGATGGGATCTTAATCGGCCTTATAATATAAGTCACTTATGTAATTTTTATAGCAAATATAAATCACAGTCAATCTCAAACAAATCAAATCAAACTATCAAACTTGATATTATTTGAAAAAGCAATATTAAATATTTTTCTTCTTTTATTGTACATTGTTTGCACTCAAAATAATAAAAAAAATTATACATAGATGAGGTTCGAATTGTGCCTTTCTTAAAATTTGGTGTAGGTAGGCAGGTGTAAAACAACATCTCTAAAATCAACACTTGCTTTGTCTTCGACATCTGGAAAGACAGAAATGTAAGACCTGGCACTTATTTTTCTCAAGTATAACATCTCATCTTTATTTTTCAAATTGAATGAGAAGGAAATCTCCAACATTTATACAGAAATGGGGCACCTTAATACAGAGACGGGGCACAATGATTCACATCAATGTGCCCCGCACTTTGTTGCATCAAAGTTCCCCAAACGACATTTTTCAAAATTTAAATTATAATATTAAAACTAACTTTGATTTAAAGTATAATTAACAAAAATAATAATAATTGATAGTTTAACTTACCTTTGGTATATAAAGATCCTCGTTAAATGTTATCGAAGAGCGTCGAAACACTTTCACATATTGGGTCAGAATTTACTTATGAGTGCTCAAAACACTTCTCGACATGCCCAAGGTCGCCCGTTGACAGAAGGTCGGTGCGGTTACAATGGATGCGTTCGGAAGCTTTTCCGAACATTTTAGAATTGGCGCCACTCAAATCCACTCACTCAATTTTTAGAAAAGGCTAGTGTATCAATGTGCCCCTTGTATCAATGCACCCCACCTCCCCCTAGTGTAATGAAAATTCTCAAAGCAGAACCCATCTCTAAGTAAGGTTGCTAATTCGTTTATAAATTGCACCAAGTAAGCATGTAAAGGTTTGCTTTTTCCACAAAAAAGAGCAATGGGAAAAGTTTTAGCATTAGGTATATTCTTAACCAGGGCCAATATAGGCCATAATTGTGTGTTAGAACTTTTAAAAAGTGGAAGTCCATCAATATTAAAACTTAAACTAATTTCTCTATTCTCAGCATTACCACCAAATAATTTTATTTGTTTCTTAATTTCTGACAGCAGACCCAAATAAACAAGTTGTCCAGTTTCTAAATTGTGACATCTATATTTATTGGGGTTCTAAATAATGTCCTACTATTTTTAGGTAAATCTGGGTGAAATGGAGTCAAAATTTTGAGTAAATTATCCACAGCATTATGTGGTATTTGATGCTGAATAGTTGCCCAGTGTATTAATTTTGATTTCAAATCCCTAGTGTTGTTAAAATCTGTATTAGGCATAACCTGTACATCATTTAGATCTATAGAAACCTCAGGTTCTATAGAGAAGGAACAGTCATTGATATGTGGTGCCGGACTTTGGGGAAGTACACTCACAGGCACATTTATCCGCCCACCTAGATTTTTTATGTTTTTCGAGTAAAAAACAAATTTTGGCAATACTTTTGCATGATGTCTTATTGCTTTGAAGTAAAATTAAAGATGATATGTTTTTAACTATTGCTGTTTTAATGAAAAATTCTTAAAAAAACACTTTGACCTGAAATTACAGTAAATTAGCACATGTAACGCAATGGCGTAAAAATAAAAAAACACTTGAATTAATTAAGTCTAATAGTGCGTATTTCCACCTCTAGCCCTTATAAGCGGTTTGGCATGCTGTCGTCGATGACATCTTTAATCTGTTTTTGTGGAATGTTTGTTGTGCCTCAATCACGGATTGTTTTAATTCATCTATGGTGGTTGGAGCTGGTATACGGCTTCGAACACGTCTTTTTAAATTGTCCCATATGTGTTCAATGGGATTTAAGTCTGGACTCCGGGATGGCCATGGTAATTTTTGAATGCCGACGGTTTCCAGGTACTCGGTAACAACTCTAGCAACGTGGGGGCGAGCGTTGTCCTGCATTAATAAAAAATGTTCGCCAATAAATGGAGCAAATGGTATCACATGAGGTTCTAACACTTCTGTTACATACCTCTGAGCATTTATTCCACCTCTTTCGAAGATAACCAAGTCGGTGCGTGCTTCGTAAGTTATACCTCCCCATATCATGATTGAGCCACCTTGGTCACCTACTGTTTCCACAACAGTACACGGTGCAAACCTTTCATTCTGGCGTCGGTATACACGCTGGCGACCGTCAGGACCGTGCAAGCATATTCTTGTCTCGTCAGAGAACATAACATTCTTCCATATTCCATTCAGCGTGCTCTCGGGAAAAACGAAGTCTTTCTCTCCGGTGGCCTACGAGCCACAGATTAGGTAGAGATACTACGTATCAGATGGAAATGTCGGGAACATTTTAGTGTGGACTTGTGTTCACAGAATAGATAGATGTTACTCACTCCTGATTGGCTATTAGAAAACGATGTATGACGTTTTTTTTTTTTCTGCTACACCGGCACCGAGCGGAATTGTCATTCTACCAAAAAAATTAATTTGGTAGGATTGCTTTTTTCATTCAATATTTCTAAGGCATTGATCTCAATGTGTACTATTGAGATCAATGCCATAGTAGAGGTCAGTGGCCTAAGGGAAAGAAGGTGTTGTTGATAGAAAACAACGAAACATAAATAATCATTTATTATTATTTTTGAATTTTTTTCTTAACACTACATAGTAGGTAGGTATATTAAACAAAGTCGCTTCCCGCTGTCTGTCCCTATGTAAAAAAAACAGCATCAAAATCCGTTGCGTAGTTTTAAAGATTTAAGCAATGCTTAGATCTTTAAAACTACGCAACAGATTTTGATGCGGTTTTTTTTAATAGATAGAGTGATTCAACAGGAAGGTTTAGACGTATAATAGATACATAATAAAGTACCTAGAGAAACACTGATAAATCTTAGGTTTCTATGATGTATGATGTGACCAGTGCGAAGCCGGGGCGGGTCTTATAAGCCTCAAAATGTCTGTGACACACTTGGCGTCTTGAAATCTCGTTCAAACTCACGTTTCTCAACAAATCACTGCATAAACAATCGAGCCACTTTTTGAGTCTGATTACACTACACACTGGGAATATGGAATGCAGCGGCCTTTCGCAAATTTGTACAACCTGGTACAACACGACACATAAAATACATCGTAGGTACTGAAGGTACAAACCGTTTGCAGCTAATAAGGAACAGAAATAGGCGGGGAAAATCAACAAACTAAATACACAATGATCGTTAGACAATAAACCGCAGAGCACAGACTACCCACATCCACAGAGATACCTACCCTCAAAGATCTCAATCATTCATTGACATTGACATTATCATCAAAATAGCAACTCATTCGGAATCGGAAGAGTTGAGGAGCGGAGAACGAAATGTCATACATCGTTTTCCAATCAATTTCCAATCAAAGCACAGATTATATACAAGTCCAAGCTTCTGACTAGGAACATTTCTACCCGTGCTACGAGCAATTGTGGCACTAGAGATGGTCGAAATAGTGTACGTTAAACATCGATAGTTTGGTAATCCGATAGTATCGATAGTTTTACTAAAAGCTATCGATAGTATCGATAGTCTATCGATAGTTTAAAAGATTGCAGGACATCAATAAAATAACAAATGCTATACGAAACGAAGAGTTTTATTTTCAATTAAATTTGAAATAACAATAAAAAATCAGCATTCATCATTATTAAAGAAACAAATCAAACATTAAAATATTTACTATTTTGTTTTATAAACAACAATTCGTTTAACCTTTTTTTGAAGGAACTTCATCAACTCCTGATCACAACTTGAATATTTGATGATTTATTTAAAATGAAACAATAAACTTTGACAATTATGTAGGTATTTATTCCTCTTCGCACAAGATTCGGGCATAGGTTACCCATGTAGATGTTTGCACGAAAAAGGATGCTTCTGGAATGTCGGTTTGGCTTTTTACCCGACTGCGCAAAGCAAAGGAAGGGTAATGTGTTTATCAGTCTATGTATATATGTTTGGATGTTTCTATGTGGCATTCTAGAGGCCAAACGCGTGGACCGATTTTGATGATTCTTACGTCAATCGATTCGTCTGAACCTTGGGAGTGTTAATAAGGCATGACAGTAATCAAAATTCACCAGTGCCACCACCAGACGCCTTAATGTCAAAATTAAAAAAATCAAAATCGTCACACCATGTCAAGTGGGGTATCGTTGAATAGGTATTTCAAAATCAACTTTATGTTTCTTTTACCATTTTTCATTTTAAGTAATAGTTTAGGAAAAATAACGGTTTAAAGTTGATTAATAATAATTCTCGCTATGGATGTTTCTATGTGGCACTCTAGAGGCCAAACGCGTGGACCGATTTTGATGATTCTTACGTCAATCGATTTGTCTCAACCTTGGGAGTGTCACTAAAGATATGACAGTAATCAAAATTCACCTGGGCTACAACCAGACGCCATATTGTCAAAATTAAAATAATCAAAATCGTCACTCTATATCAAGTGGGGTATCGTTGAATAGGTATTTTAAAATCAACTTTATCATAACTAAAAAGTGTTAAATAAAAAAATATTTTAAAAAAACAAAAACCCGACTGCGTCAAAACTAAAAAGAAAAAAACAAGCCTGCAAAGAATTACTCACAGTCGGGACCCATAACATTGGGAAGATTTGATTGGTAATAAAATGAATGGATACCGACTGTGAGTAATTCTTTGCAGGCTTGTTTTTTTCTTTTTAGTTTTGACGCAGTCGGGTTTTTGTTTTTTTAAAATATTTTTTTTTATACCTTTCTTTTAACTACCCTGGCGTTTTTGGCGTGGTGGGGATATTCCCCACCACGCCAATGAGTGTTACCACCACAAGGATTTCTATACTCCCTAACATCAGGGGTTGCCAGTAATGTAACAGTCGGCCATCCGATTCGAAACGAGTCCCTTCGTTGCAAGCAGAATTACATGAGTAAGTACTTACTTCTAATTTCATAATTGTTACCTCGTACTTATACTTATTGAATTGTTACTATTTATTAATTAAAACTAGATAATTCTAAAACTATGTACCTACATTCCATACAGACAACTAAACTAACTTACGTTATTATTATTTGAACTAGATTCTCAATAATACATTTATATTTTACTTACATTAAGGTCTAATTCACTTATTACCACTAATATAATCTTATACTTATTCAATTGTCAAATAACTATGTAATTCTAAAAATATGATATACCTAAGGTATACGCATAACATTATTAGTAGTATTATAATTAAGCTTAATAATCTTTGATAACTGAGCAATATTAATAATGTCTAGAAACTAGGTAATTCTAAAAATATGACAGGTATGATATAACTAAATTTTAAATTATTTATCTTTAACATTGCGTACTTCCATTATTTGTACTATGCTTTCGTACTCCAAAATTGTACTATGTTTTCGTACTCCAAAATTGTACTAACATTTCGTACTCCAAAATTGTACTAACATTTCGAACTCCAAAATTGTACTAACATTTCGTACTCCAAAATTGTACTAACCTTTCGTACTCCAAAATTGTACTAACATTTCGTACTCCAAAATTGTACTAACATTTCGTACTCCAAATGCGAAGTGGATCAACATCTAATCTTTGCGAAATTATTATCAATGAATCAAAAATTATTATTGCAATTATTAAAATACTATAGTTTGACATGTCCTGAACAATGTTTTATTCCTCTGCAGAACCGCTGTCACTAGAGGCGACATCGGTAGGGTCATTATCAAAACTCAGCCATGGGAAAATTTTATCAACGGAAACAATTCCTTCATAACGCCTACCTTTCCTAGTTAAGGGTGTATCTTCAATTACAAAACGATCGTTGAGTAATATCTTTTTAATCCTATAGGGCCCTTGACATTTCGACTCTAGTTTCTTAGATTGTTCCTCCTATTATAGCTCTTATTACTCTCACAAGGTCCCCTTCCTTATATTGAGTACTCTTCTTCCTATGTTTATCAAACTGTTCTTTACTTTGACCTTGATTTTTATTAATTGAGTCCCTAGCCTTTTTTCTAATTTCATCTAAGCTCTCTTCTACGACCCCATTCCCTACGTCTTCTATAACATCATGTATCGCGCCTTGAGAAGGGTTAGTAACTTTCCTGCTAAAGAGTAATTCAGTAGGAGACATTTTAGTTACTGCATGCACAGTTGAGTTAATGCCTATTTGGACATCCGGGACGTAATCATCCCATTTGTTAGAACTTTTACCGTGAGACATTGCTCCGAGGGCAGAGAGGATAGTGCGATTGTATCTCTCGACTTCGCAACCGAATTCAAAATATGTTTAATGCCTGACATTCGTATAAATGTCTTGAATTTCTTACTCGTAAAACTGGTACCTCTATCAGTAATCAAGCGAGTGGGAGTTCCAAAATAACTGAAGAAGTTTTTGAATACTTTGATACTTGCTTTTGATTTGGTACTACGAACCGGAGTCAGGTTAACATACTTGGTGAAAGAGTCAATGATGACTAATAAATAAGAATTTTTATGCTTGCTACGTATAAATGGCCCTAAATGATCTGCATGTATGGTATGGAATGGAATTTCCACTTTAGGGATGGGATGAAGCATCCCTTCTTTTGCCCCAGATGGAATTTTGTGATGAGCACATTCTAAACAAGCAGACACATACTTTTTTGTGAACCTTCGCATTTTAGGAAACCAGTAGTACGAACGTAGTCGCTGTAAAGTTTTTTCGAAGCAGGTATTCAATTTCACAATCGTACTCTAAAAATTGTATCCACCATCTTGAAATGTTTGGAATTAGATCTCGCTTAGTAAAGGTTGAGCGCAGAGCATTACAATCTGTGGCAATCGTGAATTTGATACCGATCAAGTACACCCTAAACTTACTAAGTGAACTAATTACTGCTAGAGTTTCGAGCTCAAAAGAGTGTAGTTTTTGTTCATCTACAGTAGTCTGTCTGCTATAATAAGCGACAGGTCGCCAGGGATTTGTCCCAGAACGCTGTAACAATATACCTGCTAACCCTATTTTGCTTGCGTCTGTATGTAACTGAGTCTCTGCTGTAAGATCATAGAGTGCAAGTACAGGTCTTTCAATTAGTTTACTTTTTAAGGTCTCAAATGCAGTTTCTTCCTCAATGGTCCATCGCCAGCTGACATCTTTCCTCAAAAGATTAGTCAGCGGTCTTGCTATAGACGCGAAATCCCTAACAAATCTTCTAAAGAAGCTCGCTAAACCCAGGAACCTACGAACATCATGTTGATTAATTGGTGTGGAGAACTTTGAAACTGCCTGGATTTTCTGTACACCAGGTTTGATTCCATCTTTGTTAATCTCATAGCCAAGAAAATCTATGCTCTCTTGGAAGAAACAACATTTTTGCATTTTCAGGGTAAGACCATTTTTCTGTAAAACTTTAAGGACCTCTTCTAAACGAGTTAAACCCTCCTCGAATGAGGCTGCCGGTATTAATATATCATCCATGTAGATTATTACGTACTTAACTTCTGCAAGAACTTTATGCATAACCCTTTGAAACACTGCTGGAGCATTCGCTAAGCCGAAGGGCATACGAGTGTATTCGTGTTGCCCATCCGGAGTAACGAATGCAGTTTTCTCTACAGATTCTTCAGATATTTTTACTTGGTGATACCCTGAAGCAAGGTCTAGAGTTGTAAAAAGCATCTGCCCTGATAATTGATCTAGCAAGTCCTCAATTCGTGGAAGTGGATAATGATCTCGTTTAGTTTTGTTGTTAAGTGCGCGATAATCAACACATAGCCTTTTTTCACCAGATTTCTTGTTCACCAAGACAATTGGGCTAGCATAAGGTGATTTAGACTCACGGACTATTCCACACTCAATCATCTCTCCTATCATACCCTTAACAAGCTGTCTCTCAGAATATGACATTCTATAAGGCCTATATACTACAGGCTCAGAATCTTTCAGTTGTATTACCATTTCGGATACTGTGGTATAGCCCAAGTCTTGCATACCAGTAGAAAAGCAGGCACGATATTTATGCAATAAATCATCTAACCTACATTTTTCATCTCTAGCGAGGCTTTCTCTACCGTGGTAAGCTGGCTTACAGTGCTGAATATCGTGTTGAGTTGCTACAGTTGAAACTTGCTTTGAAGTGCCTAAATACCTAGCACGTGTAAAGAGTGAACCTTTATTAAAGGTTATAGCCTTTGTACCTAAATTCTGTATTAATAGCAAGCATGTTCCCAAGTTAATATCATATTCACCTGGTAAAAGATAATACTCATTCCCTAGACATCCCCTTACCGAACCACCAATGTACACTTTTCCGCTAAATTTGTCTTCAGTTATAACGCGAATAGTTTTCATTTCTCCTACATTTAATGTTTCATCGTACTCTCTGAGAGACCTTGGTGTTATACTGGACGTTAAACTTAATTTGGATTTGCATTCTTCTCAAATTAAGAACAAAGCATTAAAGATGCTTGGTTTTATTTCAAGGATTAGTAAATATTTTAAGAAACCTACCACCTACGTACACCTTTATAATGCTCTCGTTAGACCGCAGCTTGAGTATGCTACGCAGATTTGGAATCCTTTTTATCAAATATATGTTGATTCTCTAGAAATAGTGCAAAAGAAGTTTTTGCGAATGATGATGCTTCAGAGGACACCTACCTTACACAGAACTTTTAACTAAATTTAATTTTATGACACTACAACAAAGACGCACGTTATTGGGAGCTATGATGCTGTATAACTTATGTCACAACGATTTGACTGCACGGAACTTACACGTAAGTTATGTTATATCGTGCCACGGACAGTGCACAGACGCGAGGTAAGAGCTTATCGATTGTTTTCTACTACCACCTGCAATACGAACGCCGGCGTGCGTGCACCTATCTATCAGCTTGTAAATTAATTTAACTCCAACTTTGAACATATCGATGTCTTTGCGCTTTCCGCTGGTAAATTTAAGAAAGCTGTTATAAGTCACATTCTTGAACAGTAACTTCTCAACTTATTCAGTTTTTTTTATGTTTAGTACTCACTTCGAAATTTACCTAAGTATATGTATACCTAGCTATGTAGCGAGGTCTCTTTTTGCAACCGTTAGATCACTCCTAGGTATTCTCACATTTTTGTACCGGTGAATGTGTATATATTCAGTCTTATTCTGGTTTATGCTGAGGCCTACTTTCTTTGCTTCTTCCTCAAGTACTCGAGCTGCATGAATTACCTCTTCTCTCTTTGAGCCTAATAAAGCAAGGTCATCTGCGTAGCCTATCACTCTATGCTGTCCATTCAATTGCAAGCCTCCGTCGAGTATTAGAACTTTTCTAATTACGTGTTCAAGTGCTAGGTTAAACCACAGAATACTAGTACTACGTACAGAAGGGTCACTTCGCGAGTAAATTTGTTTAAATAGAGACTCTCGCGGCGAAGCTATAAAGTGCAATTCAACTCGCCTATGGGCCTATTACCTATCGAGATATTTGCCTAAACATTCCCATCCTGCTCTAATGCGTAACTGTGTCACTGTCTGGCGCGGTGTGACGCGACTCGTAAGGGTTGTCGAATTTTCGCTTGCGACAACACAAATAAATTAATTTATTTTATCTGTCACAAAAACAGTACCTACTTAAGTTCTAAAATAAGTAGGCCTAAATATAATTTAATCTACCGTTACCACAGAATAAATGGTAGTAAGTAGGTACTACGTATTGTACGTAGGTAGGTGAAGTAGGTAGATACATTATTATCTCGTTCGTTTTGTAAACAATTGCATTTCAAAATATTTATACCTTCATACCTACCTAGACATCGATCAGACACACACAATCATCATCATCACACAACTAGACCGGGAGCCGTTATCCGATAATCACCCTTTTAATGTTAGGTTTGCAATCACATTTGCAATTTAATGCACGGCCAGGACTCGAACCCACGACCTTCGTCTCGAAAGTTGAGGTACTAATCACTTCGACCAACATAGCTCTATGAATGTAATGTAACTTCTAAACACTTAAAATTATTATATTAGGTAAGTAGGGTAGGTACCTACTTAATGGATAAGTTACTTTTAGGTAAGTACATATGTAAATAAACAAAACTGTAGGTACCTACCTACCTACAGTTTTGTAGGTAGGTAGTTTTGTAGGTGTATTATGTTTGTTTATTTGTAAACAGGTACCTATTCAATCAAAAAGGAATCTAATAGGTAGGTAGGTACCTATAAAATCTCGTTTTCATTATGCACCTACAGTTACAGAGTAAAAGTAAGTACCTACCTAGGTATTTATTGATGATTTATTTAAATAGGTACTTACAACAAATTATAGAAAAGCTTAGTAGGTACCTACCAACCTTTCAATATCTTCCGGAATTTTGTGGAATGTTAATGTCCATTCATTGCTTTTCCTTTTGTTTAGACACCCGTAGACACAGCAGTATCTTTTATACGGATTAGATCGTTTAGTTATCGTGCAAAAATCACAAGAAACGATGTATACGAGATCACGATAATTACGCACAAAGCGTCTAGTCCGCAAGCCGAGCGAGCGGCAAGTGGCAACCTATGTCGCGCGCCCCCCGAGGCGGCGCGCGTCCGATAAATACCTAAAGTGAGAAGTGAGACAGGCCTGGTTAAACAGCATAGGTGACAGTGCATCCCCTTGCTTTAACCCGGTAAGTACTTCAAATTCTTCAGTAACTTCCGTCCCGACTCGAACTACTGCCCTACTTTCCTTTGTAGCTGCTTCTATTAACTTTATCAGCTTCGAAGGGATTCCTAAATTTGATAAAATTGTTAATAGGGAATCACGGTCTATGCTATCATATGCTTTGGCAAAGTCCACGAACAGCGAATGTATATCCTGCGCATATTCCCATTTCTTTTCCATCAATTGCTTGAGCAGAAAGATTTATAAATAAATAATAAATAAATAAATATTGCTGGACATTTCACACAGCATCATGTAGTCCCAAGCTAAGCAGAGCTTGTGTTATGGCAACCACATGACTGATATACTACTTATATACATTTTTTTTTTTTGTAAATACATACATAATATACATAGATATTTGGTCAACTGTACTACGATTGCGCCTGAAACCACACTGGTAATCGCCTACTATGGCCTCAGCGTAGGGCTCCAGTCTTCTAAGCAACACATAGGACAGGATTTTGTATGCGGTTGGTAACAGGGAAATCCCTCTGTAGTTTGCGCACTTTTTCCTGGGGCCTTTCTTATGTATCGGACATATGACACCGATGTTCCAATCTTTTGGTATTAGCTCCTCGTTCCAGATATGAGTGATAAGTTCGTAGAATTTCGTATGAATCATACCTCCGCCATATTTCCAAAGTTCAGCAGGTAAGTTGTCAATGCCTGGTGATTTGTTATTTTTTAGCCTTAATATCGCGTATTTAACTTCTTCGAAACTTAGCGGAGCTACTTCCTCCTCGTTCTGGCTATCAATAATTTCCACGGCTTGCTGGGGTACTGGGCAATTAAGGAGGTTTTTAAAATAGTCATGCCACATAACCTTTATTTCTTCCTGGTCTGTAACGAGGTTGCAATTGTCATCCTCCAAAAGCTGCAAAGTAGGTTGGTATTGGTACCGCTTTTTAACGTTTCTAACTTCTTGGTAGAATTTCCTACACTCATTTGCTCTAATTAGGTCTTCCATATTACGTACTATGTCTTCCATGTGTTTCCTTTTAGCAGATTTTATTGTTTTCCTAGCTTCCACTCGCGCAACTTCGTACCTTTCTTTCCACGAATCATCTTGTTCCGCCAGTATCTTAAGTTGCTTTCTGTTTTCTAACATCCTCTCACATTCCGGTGTTAACCACTTCCTTCTCTTTTTGCGCTTTTTCTTCCCTAACGTTTTTAGTCCTACTTCTTTAACTGTATCTTTTATGGTACTCCATGCTTCCTCGATATTGTCTGACACATCCAAACCTTCAAACCTGTTCCTTAATTCTAACTGAAAATTTCTACGTATTTGTTCATCTCTAAGGTTTTCTATATTAATGTTATCTTCGCGTGGTACAGCCTTTGCTGTGGCGATTTTAATTTTTGCTTTTATTTTAATACCTATCATATAATGATCACTGTCACAATCAGCTCCTCTAAATGTTCTTATATCTTCTATTATTTTCTTATGTCTGTTGTCAATTAAGACGTGATCTATTTGATTTACCGTTCTGCCATCAGGTGACTTCCATGTTCCTTTGTAAATTTCCTTGTGCGGGAACATTGTGCTTCGGACAACCATAGATTTTAACGATGCAAAGCTAATCAGTCTTACTCCATTGTCGTTAGACGTCTCATGCTTACTATATCTTCCTATGGTGGGCATGAATGCTTCTTCTCTTCCTACTTTTGCATTTAAGTCTCCTAGCAGAATTTTTGCATCATAATCTGGAATCTCATCATACACGCCTTCCAGTTCGTCATAAAAATTGTCCTTCGTGTCGTCATCTGCTAATTCCGTTGGGGCGTATGCATTAATGAGAGTAATATTGTAAAATTTAGTTTTGATACGGAGCACTGATATTCTATCTTAAATTGGTTTGAACTGTGTCACACATGACATCGCTTTTCTATCAACTAAGAAGCCTGTGCCGTTGGTGTGTTTATCGTAATCAGACCCACTATAAAACAGCGTGTGGCCACTTTCAAGTAAACACTCTCCATTCCCAGGCCACCGTACTTCCTGCAAGGCTGCTATGCCGATGTTATAGCTATGCATCTCTTTGCTGACTTTGTACATGGCACCCGGCCTATACAAGCTTCTAACATTCCACGAGGCAAATCGTATGTCCATTAATCTATGTCGTAAGTCGTTGGTATTGGGATCAGATCGTTTTTCTCTTAGTATCGGTTTCGTAACGGTTTATCTTTTACGTGGGAGGGGTGTTAACCCGCCGCACAACCCCAATGTGCTGGAGGACCACATCCTACTTTGGTCATCGAGCCCATTGGACTTAGCCGATAGCTAGCTAGGCTGTACTACCGACCACTCCCCCATCCGCCACACGGGGGACGCTCCCCTACGCTGTGAGGCCCAGCGCGGGATAGATTCTTCATTTCTTTGTCGACTGGTATCCACCATAAGTCGACAAAGAAATGTAAGCATACCTATCTACCTAAGTAGTTACTTACCTATTCTTATAAATGAGGGAAAACGTTATCTATTTCTTTTTTCTTGCAGATGAATGATAAAAAGGTACCTGATGATAATATTCAGATCACTATTGATGACAAGTTATTTAATGAAAATAATATTCAGATCAAGGTATTCTACTTAATTTTGTTATTTAATTAGGTCCTTAAAACATAATCCCACTATTTAATTTGTACTTTATGTGTTATCATTTTCTTGCAGAAGATACCTGATGATAATACTCAGATCATGAATGATGAAAAGGTACCTGATGATAATATTCAGATCAGTATTGATGACAAGCTATTTAATGAAAATAATATTCAGATCAAGGTATTCTACTTTATTTTGTTGTTTAATTAGGTACCTAAAACATAATCCCATTATTTACTTTGTACTTTATGTGTTATCATCAGTGATCGGAATGAGGCGGGCTAAAATACCTAAAGTTCGAAAAATAACAGAGACAAATGGAGACGCCTTAGGACTAAATATTTTTCGACCCAATTATTTCCGTTTCCGGGACATTAATAAAGTACATCTAACATTAAGGTGAATCAATTTTTTACCTGAGTTAATAACAAAAACTAAAATGTAAATTATACGGATAAAAAACTTTTTTCCGTCGATCAAATAGAAAAATTATTTGAATTAGTTCACAATATTATTAACATTAATTTTAAATGTACTTACTCACTGTGAAAATTGTGCCAACTTTCAATAAAATTCTTAGAATAAAATTCTTGTAGTAAGGAAGTCTCCCCTTTTTTGCCTCTGTTCTTTGAACTTTAGGTATTTAAGCCCGCCTAATTCCGATCACTGGTTATCATTTTCTTGCAGAAGATACCTGATGATAATACTCAGATAATGAATGATGAAAATCTACCTGATGATAATGTTCAGATCAAGGTATGCATACTTACTTATTGGTAACGCACCGTTCTGGAGATAATCAAATTATTGTTTTATATACAAACTGGTAAAAATTGGTAAAAATTTAGTATTCGGTAACAGTATTTTGGTGGGGGGGAGGGTGGAGGGATCCCCCACCCCCCTGGTACCACTCCCATTACAAGGTAACGCACCGTTCTTGAGAAAATAAAATTATTGTAACCTAACCTAACCTTTTTTTTTTTATCTAACCTAACCTACACGGGGCAACCGACACGGGGCACCCTGTAGGTTAGGTTAGGTTTGTATATAAAAAAGCGAGCGAAGCGAGCCCACCCACAAAATCTGATCGCACAAACCCCCATAACTTCTAAAAGGGAAACTAAATCAGATCCGACACGGGGCACCCTGTAGGTTAGGTTAGGTTTGTATATAAAAAAGCGAGCGAAGCGAGCCCACCCTCAAAATCTGGTCGCACAAACCCCCATAACACCTAAAAGAGAAACTAAATCAGATCCGACACAGGGCACCCTGTAGGTTAGGTTAGGTTTGTATATAAAAAAGCGAGCGAAGCGAGCCCACCCACAAAATCTGGTCGCACAAATTCCCATAACATCTAAAAGAGAAACTAAATCAGATCCGACACAGGGCACCCTGTAGGTTAGGTTAGTATATAAAAAAGCGAGCGAAGCGAGCCCACCCACAAAATCTGGTCGCACAAACCCCCATAACATCTAAAAGAGAAACTAAATCAGATCCGACACAGGGCACCCTGTAGGTTAGGTTAGGTTTGTATATAAAAAAGCGAGCGAAGCGAGCCCACCCACAAAATCTGGTCGCACAAACCCCCATAACATCTAAAAGAGAAACTAAATCAGATCTGACACAGGGCACCCTGTAGGTTAGGTTAGGTTTGTATATAAAAAAGCAAGCGAAGCGAGCCCACCGGGGGATCCCCCACCCTCCTTCCCCCCCCTGAAATACTGTTACCAAATACTAAATTTTTACCAATTTTTACCAGTTTGTATTTAAAAACAATAATTTGATTATCTCCAGAACGGTGCGTTACCTTGTAATGGGAGTGGTACCAGGGGGGAGGGGGAACCCCCCACTCCCCCCTCCCACCCCCCCGCCCCCCCAAAATCCTGCTTCTTAATACTAAATTTTTACCAAAACTGGGGTTACAACTTCAATGAAAACACCGAAAAGAAAACAGTGCTATGGAATGACATAAAAGTGCTACATTTTCAAAAAGAAAACACTTTTCAAATAAAGTACAAGACTTCCTACGCAGATAGCGAATATGGGACAATTGATATGAGAAATAAAAAAAGAAAGAAGATGATAAATGCTGCACAAGTAAGAACGGAGAAATTGTATGCCGAAAAGTTAGGATTGAAAGAAAATAAGAAAAATGACCTCAAAGACCTACTGAGGAAAAATCTTATACCTACATACTACGCAAACTTTTACAACTATCTTTAGCAGTTGCAAAACTTGTTTGAAGTTTTAGTTGAATAACTAGTTCATGCGTTGTAAAAGTTTACATAGTAGGCTTGAACGCCTCTTAAAAAGTTCCTATTTCCATTGTGATGTTGATTTACTAATCAGGTACTGATAATTTAATTTAATTAGGTAAAAACTTGCCAAGAGACTGTTTGTTTATTTTTTAGAAGTTTTAAATTTTGAGTTAATTTTGTTTAGATTATCTTACAATTTGTATAAACTCGTAAGTTAAACATAGTATTATATTTGTCCAAGACTGATAATTAATAGTCAACTTAAGAAATTATAATGTTGTGATGCCACTGATTTTTGATAAAGTTTTCTGATCTTAATACTGTGTTTTGACTTTATAGTGTTTTTTGTATGAATCCCATAGTTCCAAAATGCACAAATTTGTTTTAAAGCACAAATTTTCTCAAATAATCAGAACTAAAGACACCTATTTCAAAATAAGTCATTAGTATTTTAATGGTTGTAGTATTAAACTGACTCAATTTCGGAAGGTTTTTTTGAAATGATAATTACTGTCCTAAATTAAAATTATTTAAATTCACTTAATAGCTAAAACTATAGATAAAACCCTAATTCAACCTTTTAATAATAAAAATTATACATAATGTCGCAATTTGGTTATGTCATGAATGATTTTGTAAAAATTGTGCGATTGTAAAATCGTTTTTTCGCGTTTCCCAAAAATCGTGTTTTTTGAAATGAGTTAGTTTAATACTGGAGGTGCGACATGGTAAAGAGTTGTAAGAACTGTACGTACACTTGTATCTGCATCAAATCCACCTGTTCCAATGAAACGTCGCAGTTTACAGTTGAAAATAACCAAAACTTGTTTTAATAATGATGGACAAAGCAAAAAACTGATGCCTACTTATGTAGGGCCTTATCGCGTCGATAAAATTTTAGGTAGGGACTGTTACAAGTTAACTCCGGTCCCGGGTTTAGATTGTTCTCAAAACAAACGAGAGACTGTCGTTGCAGCTGATCGCATGATGCCATGGATTCACATCGCTGCCTTGGAACTGAATGAAAATGAATCTGATTCGAACTCTCGATTGAATAATAATTGTTTTTTCCTTTTGTCTATTGTTTCCTTTTTGTCTATTGTATTGCCTTTCCTTTTTGTCTTTTGTCAGAGCCGCTTGGCTGTGATTGGACAAGCGCTTTGAGAATTTGGAAACCAAACGGGGGGTATTTTTTTCGAAACCGATTTTGTAACGAGATAGTTTGATGCGAACATTCTGTTTTTGAGAGCCGACAAGTAACATTGTAGGTACATTTATCTAGCTAGTCTTAGCAGTCTTAAATTTTATAATAAATTCCTGTACTTCGCCTTAACGTTTCTTCTCTTCATCGGTATCCTGAATAGTAGATTGTTTCTACATAAGTTTATTTGTCATGTTTAATAATTGTAATGTTGTATAATTGTTTTTCATTTTAGTTTTAGCATTCAATTTGTGATTTACCTACATTTCCTCCATACTTTATTAATTTAATTTATAATAATTTTAAGTACTTATACTTATTATTTTTTTACTGCGCTAAGTGAATTTAAATGCATAATTTAAAAGCGCAGTAAAACATTTCCCACGTTCGAGCACATCAACAGGTCTTTGCATGATCAGCGAAAACTTATACCTTGTTAGCTTCTTCATTATTCCCTATTCGAACGGCGCGCAGCGAATACACATTTAATAGTCACCTGAGCTAAATAAAATTATCGGTAAGTTTTGTAAACCAAACTAATATTTTTCTTTTTGTTTTTATAGAAAATGGCTGACCTAGCGACAGGAATCGATGGTGAAACGCAAGATGGACTCTTTGGAATTGACACACAAGATCTTCTGTTCCAATGTGCACAGAACCCGGTTGAAGATGATGAAATACCCATCATTAATTTGATTACCAAGAAAACTCCAAAGCGTCCAAAACGCAAAACAAAGAAAACAAGTGAAATGAAGCACCGTGGAAACTTGCGGCGATCATCATTTGTTTTGAACCGTGAGCCGTGCCGTGGAAGACGATTAATACAAATCAAACTAATAGACATTTGTAGTGATAATAATATGTGCGTTTCCACCGAGAGAGCATATGCTGAAAACAAGATTAAAGTATGCAGACCTTTAGTAGAAGTTCTAAAACAATTGTAAAACCAATCTCGCCATTTGTAAAAAGACAGAACAAGAGATACGACATGAAATGTATGCTCACTCAGTTCTCCCATGCGACAAGCCAAATATCAAAATGTATTATGTTTACAAAATAAATTTGTATGCTAGGCTTTAGTAGAACTTTAGATATGCTACGGTTTTCAGTTTCAGATTCCTTAGTGCCTTAGTTTAAAATTTACAAATGGTTTATTATGCTCACTCAGTTCTCCACTTTCACAATGTCCAATTTCCTACTAAACCAATGAAAGAATTTGAATTAAATTGATGTCTACATTTAGTATAAGTTGAGTACGAATTTGTAAAACCGAAAAAAGAACCAATATCATACAACATATATTAATAATTCACTGTCTTAGGTGCTCACTCAGTCGAAACGTTTTTGAAAAGTAAAAAACCTTAATATCTTTTGATTTGTTAATTGTAGAGAAAATGTAAATATGTAGACCTTTAGTAAAAATTTTTACTAAAGATCTGCATTTTCAAATTGTAGAATATTTGCTTGGTTCACGAGATATGCTTATTTTATTATTTGTATGAAAACTTGTTATCGTCAGAATGAAGGGTGTCACCCGTCGAGTTACCGTCAGAATGAAGGGTGTCACCCGTCGAATTTAATGTTAAAATAGTGTCCAATCAATTGCTAGAAAACTTCAAAGGAAAATATGTCTGATAAGTTAAATGCATTAATTTCATAATGCCTAAAGCCCATCACACACATAGCAGATAATATATCGGGTACATATGAAAAGTCCGAAAACCGAAATGCCGATCCTTGAAATGCCGATGCTTGAAATAGCGAATGCTCGTAAAGTATAATGCTTAAAATGTAGAAGTTTTAAATGTAGAATGCTTAAAAGTCAGAATGCTCGAAATGCCGAAAGCCAAAATACCGAAGCTTAAAACAACGAAGCTTAAAATGCCGAAGCTCAAAATTTAGAATGCTTGAAATTTATAAGCTTGAAACGAGTAATGCTTGAAATAATTATGATGATGTAAAATTTTTTTTTGTCTATACTAATATTATTAAGAGGAGGTTATTATTAGTAGGAGGTTATCTCAAAAACTACTCATCTGATTTAAAAAATTCTTTCACCTGTATTTAGAATGAACTTTCAGGTTGAACAAAGCTATTATGTTATGTAGGTACCTCACGGACAACGCCGCGGGCGGAAGCTAGTTTTAAATACTAAAGAAGTCGGTACCTATGTATGTTTGTCCAAACGTATCGCCGTAACTACTGAACCGATTTTGCTGAAATTCGGCATGTAGAAAGCTTAGGTTCCGGAATAATACAAAGGCTATACTATTTTACATAAATCAACTCCTAAGGGGGTGAAAAAGGGTGGTAAACCGTTTGTCTAAAATTTCATACCTTGGTTCGATTCGCTCAAATCTCGGTACAATTTACCTTGGAAAAAAATAGGTACCCACCTATCTATTTATTATTATTACCTATTATTATTTTTCAAATAACCCCTAGGGGGCTAGGGGGTGTGCTAGGGAGCTTTAAAATTTGCATAGATTTATCTATTTTGTAGCATTCACACAAAACTCGGTTTAAATAAACTTTAAAATGAATAATAATGACAGATATATTTTATTTTTACAAAACTACCCCTAGGGGATGTGCAATAGAGTCCTGGGCCTGTATTCTATTAAATGACAACCGCTTTGGTTTTGGTTCGAACTCTTAAATGTCAGCCATTTGGTGAAATAGTAGAATAGCTTTTCAAAAATTTGTACTGCCAAAGTTCAAAACCTCACCACAACTGAGTCGTTTGTTATTAGTAGTCATGGAAACAGTCGCTTTAGTTGAGGTTTTGGTTGAGGTTGATAAAAAGTTCGGTACGAGAATCGACCTGCTGAACTTTGTATGGAAAAAAATATTTCCTGGTTTGATTCACACCAAACTTTGCGTAAATAAACTTTGAAGTACTTACTTAAATAATGAAACACTATTTTATTTTACAAAACTACCCCTAGAGGTTGTGCAATAGACTCAGTGGTTCGATTCACTTAAAAAATCGTAAAGTAGGTAAATAATGAAACACAAAGCTATGCTTTCCTTCCGGAGAAAAGATTTGGTCTCATTTTATTTATAAGTCTACCCGAGCGAAGCCGGGGCGGGTCACTTTAGTTTAGTATAATAACAACAATGTAGGTATTATACCTACCTAGTAACTTGTAAGTTATGTTAACAAATAAAGTTCTTTAATTTGATTTGATTTGAAAAACACATCTACAATTTCCTTGGCAGACAGTTAGTAGCAGGCATGACGCTTGCTCACGTAAAGAAGTAGGCGTTTCCAAACAAAATGAAATAATAATTCAATTCAATTCATTATTGTAATACCAATATAACATTACAGGCCTTACAGGTACCTAATTCGGTATAATTAGTTAAAAACTTTTATATTATTCAGCAAACCAAAAAAAAAACAATATTATACTGAAAATAATAAAAATAATGTAAAGTACCTACCAACTAACTTAACACAATAATTACCTACCTACCTAAACTATAAATTGCACAATTACTAAACATTACTAATGAGATGATAGAATAGGTACAATTAAAACCTACACTAAAAAATTGCACATTTACACTGGTACCTAGGGGAAGCTGGGGTCAATTAAAATATTTTTTGATAAAATCACCAAATCAAAAAAAAAAATACTGAGGAGTTCTGTTGAACAGCTTCTGACTCCATCATCAGATCAGCTTAATGTTACCATCATATTGCATTGTCACTGATATCCTATCAAGTTTTTAAAAAATAAGACTCGGTATGCCTTTAAAATATGAACAGCTATTTCTCCAAAATCTCATCATCAGATCCTGACCTGATGATCAAAAG
This sequence comes from Camptogramma bilineatum, assembly GCA_958496255.1. Taxonomy (NCBI): domain Eukaryota; kingdom Metazoa; phylum Arthropoda; class Insecta; order Lepidoptera; family Geometridae; genus Camptogramma; species Camptogramma bilineatum. Next base: position 10,409,762 of record OY292471.1, read on the forward strand.
GAACATTGGAAAAGTGTACCCTTTCAAACAAAAAGAGAATCTTTGAAATCAGTCGAGGCGTCTTCGAGTAACCGCTGAACATACACAAAAACACAAAGAAAAAGATTCCGACGAATTTAGAACCTCCTCCTTTTTTTTAAAGGAAGTACTAAAAAATACAATAATTTATGTAAGTACTTATTTCGATCATTTTCGATGTTTTAGTCATTCGGCATTTGGAACTTATACTTATTGAGCATTCTGCTTTGTAAACGTTCGGTAATTCAAACTTTCGGCATTTCGAGCATTCTGACTTTTAGCTTTCGACCTTACAAACTTCTATCTTTCAAGCTTTCTACATTTCAACCGTTCTACATATCGAATTTCGCTATTTTAAGCATCGGCATTTCAAGGATCGGCATTTCGGTTTTCGGACTTTTCATATGTACCCAATATATCTTATGAAAGATATATTTTCCGATCGCACCCATAAAAATTCTATGGAGCGTCACACACAGCGGCTATAATATATATTTCAACAGATTACATTCCGATTGAGAAATATATCTGTCAACCTATCAAAATATAAACTACAGGATGTTCTCGTAACTCACAAGAAAAAATTTAACTGCAGTTCATCAGTTTATATTTTACTTCCTTAAACCAGAGCTGCGAGGCTAATAAGATCGTTATAGCAGAATCATAATAATGATTCTTAGCGTGATTTTTCTATTAGAAATCACAAAATTGACAATTCATATAGTGATTCGTATTGGCACACTTTTGCCGTATGCCTTTACCAAGGAAGTTATATACCTACGTAACTGGAAGGTTAACTGAGACAGAAAACCGGTCCGCTTGAGAGATAAAACTTGGGCGGTGTGTCTCTTTCTAAAGGGTGACCATAATTTATAAACTAAACATTCCTAGTCCCTAAGGGGCCTTTTACATCATTTTCTGATTTACGTGATGTTTCAGGGCATGATTTTTCAATTAAAATGCTAATATAATTTTGATCCTTGATTTTGATTTCGATCCTTGGTTTCGATCTTTGAATTCGATCCTTGATTTCGATCCTTGATTTCGATCCTTGATTTCGATCCTTGATTCTTGAATCTGAAAACTGAAATCTTGAATCTTGAATCTTTGAAGTGACAGCTGTCAAATTTAAAACCGCCATATCTCGGGAACTACTCGTCCTAGACTCCCCGTTCTCAGTTCAAATGAAAGCTATGATCAAGATCTTAATTTGAAGTGACAGCTGTCAAACTTCAATCAGCTATATCTCGAAATCTACTCGTCCTAGAATCTTCCTTTTTAGCTCAAATGAAAGCTATGACCAAGATCTACATTTTAAATAACAGCTGTCAAAATAACATCTGTCATCTGAAATGTAGATCTTGGTCATAGCTTTCATTTGAACTGAGAACGGGGAGTCTAGGACGAGTAGTTTCCGAGATATGGCCTTTTGAAGTTTGACAGCTGTCACTTCAAATGAAGATCTTGGTCATAGCTTTCATTTGAACTGAGAACGGGGCGTCTAGGACGAGTAGTTCCCGAGATATGGCCATTTGAAGTTTGACAGCTGTCACTTCAAATTAAGATCTTGGTCATAGCTTTCATTTGAACTGAGAACGGGGAGTCTAGGACGAGTAGTTTCCGAGTTATTGCGCTTTGAAGTTTGACAGCTATCACTTAAAATTAAGATCTTGGTCATAGCTTTCATTTGAACTGAGAACGGGGAGTCTAGGACGAGTAGTTCCCGAGATATGGCGGTTTTAAATTTGACAGCTGTCACTTCAAAGATTCAAGATTCAAGATTTCAGTTTTCAGATTCAAGAATCAAGGATCGAAATCAAGGATCGAAATCAAGGATCGAAATCAAGGATCGAAACCAAGGATCGAAATCAAGGATCGAAATCAAGGATCGAATTCAAGGATCGAAACCAAGGATCGAAATCAAAATCAAGGATCAAAATTGTATTAGTATTTTAATTGAAAAATCATGCCCTGAAACATCACGTAAATCAGAAAATGATGTAAAAGGCCCCTTAGGGACTAGGAATGTTTAGTTTATAAATTATGGTCACCCTTTAGAAAGAGACACACCGCCCAAGTTTTATCTCTCAAGCGGACCGGTTTTCTGTCTCAGTTAACCTTCCAGTTACATAGGTATATAACTTCCTTGATAAAGGCATACGGCAAAAGCGTGCCAATACGAATAACTATATGAATTGTCAATTTTGTGATTTCTAATAGAAAAATCACGCTAAGAATCATTATTATGATTCTGCTATAACGATCTTATTAGCCTCGCAGCTCTGGTTTAAGGAAGTAAAATATAAACTGATGAACTGCAATTAAATTTTTTCTTGTGAGTTACGAGAACATCCTGTAGTTTATATTTTGATAGGTTGACAGATATATTTCTCAATCGGAATTTAATCTGTTGAAATATATATTATAGCCGCTGTGTGTGACGCTCCATAGAATTTTTATGGGTGCGATCGGAAAATATATCTTTCATAAGATATATTATCTGCTATGTGTGTGATGGGCTTTAGGCATTATGAAATTAATGCATTTAACTTATCAGGCACATTTTCCTTTGAAGTTTTCTAGCAATTAATTGGACACTATTTTAACATTAAATTCGACGGGTGACACCCTTCATTCTGACGGTAACTCGACGGGTGACACCCTTCATTCTGACGATAACCAGTTTTCATACAAATAATAAAATAAGCATATCTCGTGAACCAAGCAAATATTCCACAATTTGAAAATGCAGATCTTTAGTAAAAATTTTTACTAAAGGTCTACATATTTACATTTTCTCTACAATTCACAAATCAAAAGATATTAAGGTTTTTTACTTTTCAAAAACGTTTCGACTGAGTGAGCACCTAAGACAGTTAATTATTAATATATGTTGTATGATATTGGTTCTTTTTTCGGTTTTACAAATTCGTACTCAACTTATACTAAATGTAGACATCAATTTAATTCAAATTCTTTCATTGGTTTAGTAGGAAATTGGACATTGTGAAAGTGGAGAACTGAGTGAGCATAATAAACCATTTGTAAATTTTAAACTAAGGCACTAGGGAATCTGAAACTGAAAACCGTAGCATATCTAAAGTTCTACTAAAGCCTAGCATACAAATTTATTTTGTAAACATAATACATTTTGATATTTGGCTTGTCGCATGGGAGAACTGAGTGAGCATACATTTCATGTCGTATCTCTTGTTCTGTCTTTTTACAAATGGCGAGATTGGTTTTACAATTGTTTTAGAACTTCTACTAAAGGTCTGCATACTTTAATCTTGTCTTCAGCATATGCTCTCTCGGTGGAAACGCACATATAATAATAGTGACAAAGAAAGTGATGTTGTGATACCTGCTCAATATACAGGGTGTGGCAAATTCTTGGTCACTGAAGGGTAGCTACCTTTTCTCTTGTAGTTAGAAAGTTTTGTTCTTAGAAAACTTTAGTTTTATTTTGAAGAAAAAAATAATTGCATTTTTAGATTTTTGAAAATAAGTACAGTTAGCCTAAAAAATTACATTTGTCAAAAAAAACAAGTTGGTCTTAATCGACTCTATTTCCCATCAGGAACACTTCTCCCAAAGTAACTTATCAAATCAAATCGTAAGTTTTTGCAATAATCCAAAAAAACACATCCCATACATTTTCTATGAAATTAGTAGTTGTAAACATTATAGTGCCACTTATTCGATAGTTCTTAATTTAATTTCATAACTGTTCCGGCAAGCTGGGAGGCTATTGTAAAGCGCGTATTTAAATTTAGAACAAAGTGCTTCCCTTCAGATGGTATGCTCCATGCATACCATACCATTATCTCTTGCGGCTCTGTCTTAGGCGCCTAAGGCTTTACAATAGCCTCAAGCAGTTACGAATTTAAATTAATAACTATCGAATAAGTGGCACTATAATGTTTACAACTACTAATTTCATAGAAAATGTATGGGATGTGTTTTTTTGGATTATTGCAAAAACTTACGATTTAATTTGATAAGTTACTTTGGGAGAAGTGTTCCTGATGGGAAATAGAGTCGATTAAGACCAACTTGTTTTTTTTGACAAATGTATTTTTTTAGGCTAACTGTACTTTTTTTCAAAAATCTAAAAATGCAATTATTTTTTTCTTCAAAATAAAACTGAAGTTTCCTAAGAACAAAACTCTCTAACTACAAGAGAAAAGGTAGCTACCCTTCAGTGACCAAGAATTTGCCACACCCTGTATAGTGAAAGACTTTATGGACAGTACGATATATATTAGATCAAACTCAAAGAGTTAATAAAAATATTTCAGAAAACATTAAGTATACACGGTTAATTCTGGGTCAGTTTAAAGCCAGCACCCACTGCTTTTAATACTTAATCGTATTCGTGTCGTTGGTTTAGGTTTTGATTTTGATAAGTATTTCATACGAAACTGAATGGTCGAAAGGATTGACAAAAGTGAGATATGTACTTGGTAAAATGTCGTAGGCGCGCAGAGCAAATGACCGCCGCGCCGTACCAAACAGCTGATCACAGAGCGCATTTCTCCGTGATTTATCCTGCATAAGTTAAGTAGGTAGGTAACTAATTTTATGTAGGATAAAAAGTCTTACAAGTAACTAGTAGTCTTGTAAGTACATAAGTAACTATTTTTTAAATCAGTGAAACCAATTTTCCCTTCTTACTTAAACGGGCTTAGGGACCGTCAGAAAAGTTTTGCCCACTAACTTTATGTAACTTGTTACATTTTTAACAGAACTGTGTTAGTAGGAATGAAGTAAAATTAATCATTGAGGGATACGGATACGTAATAACTTTTCTGGCGTACTTAAAAAATTGGAAACAAAGATATTTAAGTACTTACCTAAAATAATGAAAATCAACACGATTCTGAAGTTTGTTATTTACAAATCAATTCATGTTTCTGTGCACATCCCAGGTAGAAAGGTACTTCACCTGTACTGCAACAATTGTTCAAAATACCGGCCTCCCCTTTCGATGCACAACCGCGCACGTTTTAAAATGTTTTCAGTCAGTTTGTTTAGCGTATCTCTATCACTTTTCACTCACATCCTCAAATGCTTGTTCAATTTTACCCGACACGACACGATTATCTCAAGCGCAGCGAACAACTAATTGAAGTTCCGCCGCGCGCGCGCAACCGTCGCGCTCGGTCCAGTTCGAGTGAGCGAGATAGAGAATCTATCTGAGCGGGCTGGGACTGATAGATGTGAATGACCGCGTCCTGAGTCGGCCGCCCCGCGCCGACAAAGGACTAGTACAGTCCTTTGTCGGCGCGGCGGCCGACTACTATCGATTCTCATATTATCGTGTATGTTTCGTGTTATTATTAATTGCAAAAACATAGATTTCTTTTTTATTATGTTTTTTGAGTAAGGTTATCGATATAGATTACGTAGGCGCCGGCTTTAAACTGACCAAAAATCAACGTTGTATAAGTGATTCTTAAGAAGTTTAAAATTAGTGAGTATTTCAATTGTATTTTAGTTTTTTATACCTTTAGTAAATATTGTAATTTAGTTAGTATATTAGGTATTCTAGTAAGTATTTAGTAAGTATTGTAACTTAGTAAATTTTAGAATAATATAATAAATCTAATAAAATACTGTCTTTTTATTTCTGTATTACCTATATAGAGGTAGGTTAGGTAGATACCTATAGAGGTTCAGTTAAAGTATTGAAATAAAACTAAAGTAATCAGGATTAATATTTTTTATTGCAATTAAAATAATAAAATTAAAAAAACATTTACTTTGTTATCATCATACCACTTCTTCACGCACATAACATTCTTCAAAGCACACATTTTTCATAATCTATGTACAATTTTTAAAAATTAGGACATCCCTTTTCTCCTATATCTGGTATTTCAAATTCATTCAATCAGAACATTCAGTACTTAAAACCTATTCCCTGTAATTGTAATAGTCACATCATAATCCTTGAACATTAATATACGTGTGTCTTCGTCAAAAAGTGTTTTTTGAATAAGGACTATCGGACTGCGATCCTAAGTACGTAACACTTTCGATTGATAAAAGCACAGATCCCATCATGGAAACCTATAGAATTCCACACTGATTTTGAAGCAGCGGTAATAAACGCTATAAAAATTGTGTCACCAGAAACGACTAGCAAGGCATTGAAAGTGAGGAGCAATGCCTTTACGTTTATAATGTTTAAACTAGCAGACTCACAGAGAATGCAGCTGCACTTTTATCTGAACAAGACGATATTGCGACTTTGTCTGAATTGAAAGAATTGCTTTCCAGAATTTTGGAGATCCGCGTAGTGAAGAGTGTATACATATTGAATTAGAGTCATTGTAAATTAAATCCGATGAAAGTTATTTAGATTTTTGTAATCGAATCCAAAATGTGCGATCATTATTGATGTCAAAGGTTAATACAACCGAAAATAACGAACTAAAACGCGCTAAATTAATCATATACAACAACACAGCTCTAAATGTATTTTTATACAACCTTCCTGAGTACATGGTTAGGGTGGTTCGGTTAAAGAAACCTACAACATGGGAAACAGCATTGAGCATTGTATTAGAAGTGAACTTTTCAGGACAAAACAACACACGAAATCGTATACGAGTACATGGTAAAAGCAAGGTTTTAGGTTCAAGTCCATTGATTTCTCAACCATCCAGATTTAGGCCCATGTTGCCTAAATCTAACTAATTTAACAACAACACGCCTAAATCTAATTTTGGGGTACCCCAAAACGCACCACACTTCCCATTTAGGATGCCTCACTTACAAGGACAGAACTATGGTACATTCCGCCCACCAACATTCATGTATAGACCACACTTAGGCCTTCAGTCACAAAAACAATTCGGCTACAAGCCACCCCAACAATTCAACAATCAGCAATTAGGTTACAAGCCGCCGCAACAATTTAATTATTAGAAAATGATTGGAGTAGGCATGCTTAATATTATCTATGGTTATATTTGATGGTATGTGAAAAGTCTTATGGGTTCTTCTTTTTGTCTTTGGTCTCGCCCGTCCTCCATAGCGCTGTTTTTATGTTCCGTTCCAAATTAATCTCTATCCTTAATTGTATAAGCAATCTTCGATTAGTATTTTGACAAATACAAGCCCGAAGATTAATGGAGTTTATTATTTTCGCCCGTAAGATTTATGCAGTATATTTATTATGTAAGACTAGCGGACGCCCGCGGCTTCGCCCGTGTGGACTACTATTTTTTTGTCCCACTGGAACCGTGCAATTTTTGGGGATAAAAAGTAGCCTATGTCCTATTCCCGGTTATTATCTATCTACATTCCAAATTTCATCAAAATCGGTTTAGTAGTTATGGAGATACGTGGCAACAAACATTCACACACATACACGGACTTTCGCCTTTATAATATTAGTAGGAAGTAGGATAGTAGGATTAATACAATATATAAGATCTGATCCATGTGCCGTCTGTACAGGTTATGCGCCCAGCCTGAATTTGAGAAGAACTACATATTACGAAAGGTGCGTAACTATTGTGTTTGTGTGTCTGGATCGGGCGTAAAAATAATCTCAAGAAAATGTCGACGGATGGCGTGAATCCTCCGGTCAACAACGGGGCTAACCTCCAAGCGGATGGTGTGCCTGTGGATACGGCGAGTGCGCCTACCATGATGTCGTTCATCGGTGGCGGCGTCTTTGGCACTGGCGGTGGAGGAGGAATGATTGAGAAATTGGTTGGAGTCGCAAATTTCAATACTTGGAAATTCGCAATGAAAATGTCTTTAACCCTGGAGGGGTTATGGGGTTGTGTTTTGGGCACTGACACAGACAATTTCCATGATCAGCGTGCTCTAGCGCGTATATGTCTCAGCCTGCAGTCGCATTGTTACCAATATGTGCGCGAGGCAACGACTGCTAAGATTGCCTGGGATAATAACTTAGGGACAGTTTTCGAATACAATCAGTTTGAATCCCTGACGGCGTACATTCAAGTAATGATGACAACTGTGCAGCAGCTAGCGGACAATGGTCGGATTATTGATGACAGCGAGGTTGCAGAGCTCCTGCTGAGTGGTTTACCCACTGAACATGACGTGTTAGTCTCGAATACGGAAATAGCATTCATTACAGGAAGCCTTACTACGGAGAAGGTGCGTACCCGCTTGCTTCAGGAAGAGTACCGCAAGCAATTAAATGGAGTAAATGCAAGTGCATATTTAACGAAGAAGAGTAAAGTAACTGTTTGTCACTATTGTGGAAAGCCTGGACACATGAAGGCTAAGTGTTTTAAGCTCAAGCGTGAAAGAAAAACCAACAAAAGTGATGGTGAACATACTTTTCTCGTTACTGCGTTGATTGCGCATGAATCCGATCAGTGGATTGTGGACTCTTGGATTGCCGCTTAGTGCAGTGTGTGATTGTACTGTTTTGAATCATAAACCAGCACTTGTCAAGCACATGAATACGGCGAAACATGTTCAAAATATTAGCTCAAAAAGCCAAACAACGCCTATTCAACAAATGCTGAAACCCAAATCAGAAGATGAATTAAAAAAAAAGAGCAGAGCTTAAAATATGCGCTTTTCTTGCACAACACAATTTGTAGTTTTCTTTGATGGATGAATTAATCCCATTTTAAAAAAATACTTTTACCGATTCTAATACAATAAAATCCATTAATTTAGGCAGGACGAGAGCAGCAAATACTATAAAAACTGTCCTTGGTCCCATTTTAACCCAAGAACTCGTAGATAAGTTAAAGAAAACTTCCTTTCAGTATTATAATGGACGAGACAACTGACATCAGTTTCAAAAAACAATGTGCACTTACAGTTTTATATTATGACAAAGTAGACTGTGTTCGCACACAGTTTCTCGACATATATGAAGTTAAATCTGGAAAAGCCGAAGATCTTTGTAATATTTTATTAGCTTGGCTTCAAGACCGGCAAATTCCTTAAAAAAAATAATTGTATGCTTTGCATCGGACACAACTAATAGCATGGTAGGCGAACACCACTCTGTGTTTAGTCACTTGAAACTAAAAGTACCGCACATTGCATGCATCAAGTGTAGCTGATATGATCTTGTGGCATCCAAAGCGTGCCTTAAGCTGTCAAGATCTGTAGAAGATTTTTTAAGAAGTATTGGATATAGCAAGCCACTCTTCCTCTGTTGACGGAAGCTAAAAAAAACAGAAGTATTCTCATGCTTCTGACGTTTTTGAAGATAATAGATCTACCTACTTCATCGACCCAAGCAGAGCCATCGGGATGCTACATAAACAAAGAAGGGCCACCACCGCCATTATAAGAACAACGCACAAGCGAGACATCTACACAAGAATCCACACGTAAAATAAAAACCGGTCAAGTGCGAGTCGAACTCGTACGCCGAGGGTTCTGTACCTAGCCATGGTGCCAATTAAGCTAGTCCGCTTAATTGTATGAGCGCCCTTACAACTCGGAGGACAATTTTAACTGGCGTCAACTATGTATGTATGGGAACACACTTTAATTTTCAACTTTTTTAACTTTTTGGAATTTTTCCTTTATTGGTGCTATAAGACCTTGCTTTTTGCCAAATTTCGTTATTCTAGGTCAACGGGAACTACCATTTAGGTTTTCGACTCAAAACCTCTAGGGTACTTCCGGTTGACCTAGAATTGACAATTTTGGTTACAAGCAAGGTCTTTCAGCAAAAGTAAAGGAAAAATTCCGAAAAATAAAAAAAGTTGATAATTAAGGTAAGTTTTGGTACTCACAAGTTTTCACGAAAACCTAAATTTGCCTATATCTTTTTATAGTGTTGACTCAGGACCTTGATTTTTATACTCACAATAGGGACTATAGACCTTAGTATATGGTATAAATTTCATTTTGCTAGCTCTACCCGTTCCCGAGATAATCGATGGTGACACACGGACAGACAGACGGACAGACAGACAGACAGACGGACAAGAAAGTGATCTTATAAGGGTTCCTTTTTTTACCTTTTAAGGTACGGAACCCTAAAAAGACGTAATAATCCGAAACCACAGCCGCAGGAAGATGCCGCAAACATTATGCTTGCAGAAGCTCTTGAGTGTTTACAAAAGTCTACTGACGATAATCTCGATTCACACTATTCTTTTGAAAGACACATTGCCAACGAGTTTAAGAAAGTATGATCCATCTACAACTGCATCGCAATTTGAATTGTAATTTGTAACTTAAAATTTTGTAAAACTTGCTTTCTTTTTAATTAAACTTGAATTATTGAAGTAATCTTTTACTTACTTTTACATGATCGCTTAAGGCCTCGATAATAGCGTCGCAAACATCTGGAATTATTTTTGAGACACTCTGTTTTGATACTCTAAATAAGTATTGCAAGCTGGTGTAAGCTTCCTTCAAGAAGGGCATAATAAACTGCCACGGTGTTGGCATTTGGCAAAGATCCATCGATTGCATGGGTAATTACTTTGATTATTAGAAATAAAAAATGTAGAAAAAAAACTACGTTAACTTCTTTCATAAAAAACGGCAATTTCATAGGTAAAGACCAAATATTAACAAACACGTATTATTAATTAACACAACAATACTTATTAATAAATCAACAAACCAATATTTCGTATTTTATTCAATTCAACATATCAATATTTATTAATAATCAACAAACCTAATCTATTTTTTTTTTACATAGGTACTATTAATTAACAAAACAATATTTATTAATAATCAACAATCATAAACTTTAAATTGCAGAAAAGGTATTTGATGCGAAACATGAGCTTGTGTGTAAATGAGCAAAGACGGTCCAAATTCGGACTAACCATTGACAGGGCTGCTCTCATCTCTTCGTCGATCGTCCTGAGGCGTTCCCATTTTTTGGTTTTTATTGTGGTAAGAGTTAAAAATCCTAATTCACATAAATAGGTTGTCGCAATGGAAGGTGCCGCGTGATGTACTCGGCAACGGCATAATATAAACTTGACCGTTATTAGAAGCTTTTATAGTATGAGAGTGGCAACACTAGTTTCCCGTTGATGAGCGTTGAATTCTTTCATCTCTTTCTACCCTATACAGCTATCTCTCTCGCACACTGTTATCGCCAGGCGCCCAGAGGTGAGCTGGAAGCTCCTAGCATTTTGTTCCTCATTGGCTTGAAATTTCCCGTTGAGTTCACTTGTGCTCCAAAAATCCTTTCGACATTTGGTTATTTCCCAAGATTTATTTTAGATTTAGCCTTTTTTCTAAATCTACGAAAAGTTTTTAAAATATTCAAGAAATATTTTTGAGATACCATACCTACTTAATATCAGTGATTTTTGCCCAGGTGAGTTGCACAAGTATCTAATACGTAAATAATTTACCTAAACGGTGTTACCGTTCGTTATTTTAATGGGTTTCAACAAACATGTTGATTCCAGTATAAAGAAAAATTTCTACCCTCAATATATTTTTTTTTGTGATTTTGGTTTCAATTTCTTTTTAGCATTGTGTTAAAGTGTTAAAACTTTAAAATGAATGAAGAAAAAGAAAATAATCCAGTAGAGGCTGCTCCTAATACTAAGCAACAAGATATAACCACGCCGGCGCCGCAGCGGCGCAAGCGTCGGCGACGGCGTCGCACGCCGTCGTCGGGTAGTAGCAGCAGTAGCAAAAGCTCAGACTCGCAGTCTTCATCCACTTCTAGCTCCTCTGAATCTTCGCAAGATTCAAGAAAAAAGAAAAAGAAAACGCAACGTAAGCGTTCCAAAAAACAAAAGAAACGCGATCGCCGTCGCATTGAAAAATTGTCAAATGATGTAGGGGTTTTGCGAAAAACCATTGCTGAGTTTGAAAATTCTCGTGCCTATGCGGATGACGAGTGTATGTCTGATGTTAGCCGCAATCTTTATGATGATGTTTACTGTGCCTCGCAGGCACAGCCATCTCCTAGTGCTGAGGATCAAGGCACGTTGCCCGATTTAGCTTTCGAGTTTGAAACTAAGCTCAAAGACCCCGCAGTACCACAGACTCCCGATGAGTACTTAAAACTGTTAGAGGTTATTCAGAGGTTCGGCAAAACTACGTGGTCCGATGTCAGATATTCTGAGACTCAAAAATTGTACAATCATTCTCCGGGATTTACCGAGCTTGAAACAAACGAAGAGGTAAAGGCGTATGACAATATACGCCACTTGGCTTATTCCGATAAATCGTATGGGGCTATCACTTTCGGCATTTTAAAACAAAAAGAAGTACTTCTTAACAGCTTGCGAAACTTAATTACATGGTCTAGGAGCCCTGATGCCTCACTGTCTAACCTCGATGAAAAAATTGATGAAATTTTTCTAAAAGGCGACTTTCACAAAGTTTCCTCGGATTTGCTTCAAATGGCTTGTGGGCACAGAGCTGAAACTATAGAGATGAGAAGGGATGGTATTCTGAAGTTCGTTAAAGACCCATTAGTTAAAGTTGCGGTAAGTAAAATACCCCCTTCGAATTCGCATATTTTCAACCCTGAGGCTCTTACATTGGCATTGGAAAAAGCAGGCGGAGTCAGGAAGGCTTTTTGGCCAGTAACCCAGCCTAGCACAGGGAATGCTTCGCGAGCAAAACCCAACAAAGCTGCACGGAACCCCTCGCAGGGGCAAGGCCGTTCGAGCGCACCAGCACATGGTCATTCCCGCTCTTACGATTATGATTATGATTATGAATCGCATTACCATCATAATAACCAGCCTTCGAGAGGCTATTTTCAGTCACAGTACCATTCGAAAAGACAGAATAAGGGGGGACATGAACAGCGTAACTATAACCCCAATAATAGGGGATCTTCCTTTCGATCTCGCGGATCGAGAGCGTTCAGGCAGTCATAAAGAGGACAAAAACGCCGTAGTTCACCCTCGAGCTACAAAGACAGTAAAAGGCGAAAACAATGACTCGCAACAATTTCTGGCCGGGCGGTTGGCACAACATGTCAGTCGCTGGAGAGCAATGGGAGCTCCAAAATTCATATTGCGAATAATAACAGGGTACCGCATACCCTTTCTACGAAAGCCACCGTTATTGGTACCAAATCTAAAAAGCGATCGTCATCGCACCTTAGAATCAGAAGAAATGTCATTGGTCATAAGTCAAATGAAACAACAAGGCGTGTTGGCACTAGCACCGCTCAATCCGAGTTTTGTCTCCTCCATGTTTCTAATCCCGAAAAACGACGGTTCTTATCGTCCAATATTCAACTTGAAACTCCTAAACAAGTATGTGTTGACAGATCGTTTTCGATTAATAAACATGTTTCGAGTCCCAGATTTTCTTCAAAGCCAAGATTGGACATGCAAGGTCGACTTGTCGCAGGCTTATTTCAATCTACCGGTAGCCCAGTCTCACAGGCGATTTCTGCGTCTTCTATACAAAGACGAAATACTGGAAATGACATGTCTACCATTTGGGCTAAGTACGGCACCGAAAGTCTTCGCTTGCCTTACGAATTGGATATCACAAATCCTTCGAGAAAGAGGTGTGAGAGTAATTGTATACTTAGACGATTTCCTTCTTGCGCATCAAAATCCAAGAACGATAACCAGGCATGTACGTCTGCTACTGGAAATACTAGAGTACCTCGGTTTTCAAGTAAATTACAACAAATCGGTATTATTACCGCAAAAACGAATCGTATACCTGGGAATTGTCTGGCACACTTGGACAAATCAGAAAAAACTCCCAGAAGAAAAAGCTGCTGTCATAGTAAAAAAGGCCTCTCAGGTTATACAAACACGCAAAACATCCCTGAAAGAGCTGCAAAGTATAATCGGATTGTTAAATTTTGCCAGCTTTGCGATTCCTCGGGGCAGATTACATCATCGGTGTGCACTCAGCTTCCTAAACACCTTGCCCAAAGACGACGTCTCGACTCAATACGATGTCCCTCACGCAGTTCTAGAAGAAATGCATTGGTGGATTCGAAATTGCCATCTGTCTTCTCTGATTCACGTACCGCCCCCAACACATTTTTTGACCACGGATGCGTCAGATATTGCATGGGGCGCTCAAATAAACAACCAAGCCATGTCCGGCCTCTGGAATATAGAAGAGCAGTCGCTTCACTGCAATCTAAAAGAGCTATTGGCCATCTCAAAAGTCCTAGAGACCCAAGCAGCACACATGTCAGGAGGGTCAGTCTTAATTCAATCGGACAATCGGTCTGCAGTAGCCTATCTCCGAAACGAGGGCGGAACCAAATCTCAATCTCTCATGGACCTAACATATCGAATTTTAAAAATCCTCGACCAGTATCAGATTCAATTCAAAATATATCACATTCCCGGGAGGTTCAACAACCATGCAGATTGCTTATCGAGACACCGAAAAGCCCCGGAATGGCATTTAGTTCCGAGTTGCACGGAAATGGTTTTTGCGAAGATGGGAACTCCCGTGATCGATTTGTTTGCTTCCAAAACAGCCCGAGTTCTAGCGAACTATGTATCCCTAGACCTCAACGATCAGGAAGCGATGTTTCACGATGCATTCAGCGTGACGTGGGACTTTCATCTGGCATGGATCTTCCCACCACCGTTTCTCATACCCCGAGTGTTGATGCATCTCAATCAAGCTACAGGATTATATCTGATTGTGGTGCCGCGGTGGGAGAAAGTATTTTGGCGAGCCGACCTGAAAGCACGAGCCATAGCTCCCCCATTCACCCTGACCAATCTGAAACGATTTCTAGTCGACACAACGACGGGACTACCACCTCCCAAAGTCCAGGACATGATCCTAGAAATCTGGAAATGTGGGGGTGGAATGAATGTATAAAGTCATGGGATGCCAACCAAGTTTCGTTACTAAAAGCCTCATGGAGACCTTCCACGTGGCGAACGTATAAGTCGCCTTGGAGGCGTTGGGTTTCATGGGCTAAGCAGCATAAAATAAATCCATTTAATCCTGAAGGTACAGAACTAGCTCAATTCCTTGCTGATCTTCATCTGAAATATAAATTATCATATAATACTATTCTTCTTCACAAATCAGTCGTTTCCACGCTCTGTAATGCAGATTCATCTGTTAAATTAAGTGAGCATATCCTTGTCAGGCAAATATTAAAATCCATATCCTTGAAATGCCCAAAAGCTCTAAAAGCTCCCGTCTGGGATATAAATATCCTTACAAATTTTATGTCTAAATATTCAATAGAACCTACTGATATTTTCCAAACTGTCAGACATACAGCAGCCTTATTAAGTCTTTGTTCAGGTCGTAGGATTCATGACTTGACCCTGTTACTTGTAGATGATGAACATTGTAGCATTGAAGAGGATTTTATTATTTTATGGCCACAGTTCGGGTCAAAGACTGACTGTAGAGATTATAGACAATCGGGATGGAAACTTTTAGTTAACGAACATAATAATAATTTGAACCCTGTTTTTTGGATAAAAAATACCATAAAGATTCTTAAAGAAAGACGTGAAAACTCTGGGTCGTCTAATTTATTTATAACCTTACGGGGTAACCCAGCACCGGCTTCCCGTACAATAATAGCAGGATGGTTCAAGTCCTTGTTGAAGGCAGCAGGTATCACAGCGACCCCAGGCAGTGTGCGATCTGCTGTAGCATCCAGGAACTGGATAGATAACTTTCCTCTGGATGATATATTAGCTAGAGGTAATTGGAAATCTGTTAAAACTTTTCAAAACTTCTACCGTCGCGAAGTGATGGTTAGTTCAGGAAATAAAAATACTACCTCCGTATTGTTCAATCCAGTTCATTGATTGTAATATTTGAAGTTGAACCTGCATCATAGAATTTTTAGAATTTTACGTTTTTTAAATAATTGATTACAGAGTGGAAATTTACATACCTACCTATTAGGTACGTTATAATCCTCACGATGATTTAAATAAACATGGTCATTACCTACTCATTAGTCATAGAGACAATGTAACCATTGCTAAATGTATACCTTAAATGTATTATGCGAGAATCACATATTTTATTTATTTTTTGTTAATTTGCTATAAGAGTGTGTTATTTTCATGGAAACATGTTCAAATGTCAGTTTTACCTTGTTAGTAATTCTTAATTGTGGTAAGGATATACGACACCTGACACTAAACACTCAGTGTAATCACTCACATCGAGTGTCTACGTGTGTCCACACCACAGCCGCGACACTTAGTTGCTAAAGTAATTGTTTCTGCAAATTGCTACTGTGTGGGCCATAATGGACACTAGTATCGACATAATTTGTGTCAGGTATCAGTACCTATTGTCGTGTATACTCACCATGTACATTACATGGTACAATGCCTATGTATTGTTCCTACTTTATACATGATTGTGTGTTCTAATCTATGATAGCTAATGTATTCTACTTGAAGTGTTGGCTGTTAGATAAATACTTTGGTCCTGTACAGTATTTTGTGTCTATCTTTCTGCCCCCCTAGCATGGCGATTTCCTCTCTACTCTACACTAGACTAGACAACACATTTTCCTATCTTCCGATTTTGGTCTCTTACGCGAACATAATCATAGCATTATGCTATGACTATGCTCTTACTTATCTTACTTATCTCACTTATCTTACTTATTTCCTTACTTATCTTACTTTTCTTACTTATCATCTTACTTATCTTACTCATCTCATCTTATCTCATCTCATGAGTAAGATAAGTAAGATAAGTAAGATAAGGAAGATAAGTAAGATAAGTAAGATAAGTAAGACAAGTAAGATAAGTAGCAAACTAGCAAACTACAAACGCGAGGCGAACGCGCGTTTGTAACGCATGGAAGAAAGCTTGTCTAGGTCTCAGGAAGTGTAGACAATTTTGGAAGAAAGTTTCTATTCTCGAATGTCAAATCAGATAAAATTGAACGCCATGCTCGCATCTGTACACTAATCTCATACAAAATCGGACTATGTTGTCTACTCTAGTGTAGAGTAGAGAGGAAATCGCCATGCTTGGCCTGCTGGTGTACCTATGATGTCAAGTTTTGTCAATTAGAATATATTTATTGTTACTGAATTACACTGTTTAATTACTTATTTTATGTTGCTATCTCTCCCTTTTCTACTTCCTATCAAACATCTTACAGTCATATCACATTGGCGTTCAATCACCAGGCGATAACAAACAGGTCTCATACTATAAAAGCTTCTAATAACGGTCAAGTTTATATTAGACGCGTTTTACCTGAAATAAAACGCATAATATATACTTACCTTATTAGAAGCTTTGCTTTCTATTTCTGCCTGGTGGTATTCGACACAATGAGGAACAAAATGCTAGGAGCTTCCAGCTCACCTCTGGGCACAGATTAGGTAGAGATACTACGTATCAGATGGAAATGTCGGGAACATTTTAGTGTAGACTTGTGTTCACAGAATAGATTGATGTTACTCGCTCCTGATTGGCTATTAGAAAACGATGTATGACGTTTCTTTTTTTTTTTCTGCTACACCGGCATCGAGCAGAATTGTCATTCTACCAAACAAATTAATTTGGTAGGATTGCTTTTTTCATTCAATATTTCTAAGGCATTGATCTCAATGTGTACTATTGAGATCAATGCCATAGTAGAGGTCAGTGGCCTAAGGGAAAGAAGGTGTTGTTGATAGAAAACAACGAAACATAGATAATCATTTATTATTATTTTTTAATTTTTTTCTTAACACTACTTAGTAGGTATAAACAAAGTCGCTTCCCGCTGTCTGTCCATATGTAAAAAAAAACAGCATCAAAATCCGTTGCGTAGTTTTAAAGATTTAAGCAATGCTTAGATCTTTAAAACTACGCAACAGATTTTGATGCGGTTTTTTTAATAGATAGAGTGATTCAACAGGAAGGTTTATACGTATAATACATACATAATAAAGTACCTAGAGAAACACTGATAAATCTTAGGTTTCTGTGATGTATGATGTGACCAGTGCGAAGCCGGGGCGGGTCATAAAGGCCTCAAAATGTCTGTGACACACTTGGCGTCTTGAAATCTCGTTCAAACTCACGTTTCTCAACAAATCACTGCATAAACAATCGAGCCACTTTTTGAGTCTGATTACACTACACACTGGGAATATGGAATGCAGCGGCCTTTCGCAAATTTGTGCAACCTGGTACAACACAACACATAAAATACATCGTAGGTACTGAAGGTACAAACCGTTTGCAGCTAATAAGGAACAGAAATAGGCGGGGAAAATCAACAAACTAATTAAACAATGATCGTTAGACATTAGACCGCAGAGCACAGACTACCCACATCGACAGAGATACCTACCCTCAAAGATCTCAATCATTCATTGACATTGACATTATCATCAAAAAGCAACTCATTCAGAATCGGAAGAGTTGAGGAGCGGAGAACGAAATGTCATACGTCGTTTTCTAATCAAAGCACAGATTATATACAAGTCCAAGCTTCTGACTAGGAACATTTCTACCCGTGCCTCTGGGCGCCTGGCGATAACAGTGTGCGAGAGAGATAGCTGTATAGGGTAGAAAGAGATGAAAGAATTCAACGCTCATCAACGGGAAACTAGTGTTGCCACTCTCATAGTATAAAAGCTTCTAATAAGGTAAGTATATATTATGCGTTTTATTTCAGGTAAAACGCGTCTATTATACATTTCATAATCACTGCTGTCGGATTCATGAGCTGCTGCTGTCATTTGTTCGTATGATGCCCGGGTTACACGAGGCTAGTTTTTCAAGCTAGGATAGCAAGCTAGTGTTAGTAAGCTAGCAAGCTAGTACTTCTAGCTTCGTGTAACCCGGGCATTATGAATGTTTCTGTCATTTCGTCTATGACGTAGTCACTTTTTCTGTACTCATCTTCTAAAGTTTTTCTGCACAACGATTTCCACTCTTGCTCGTCCATCATATCTACTTTTTCTCGGAACAGCTCCATCGTGCTGTCAACGTTCCAGCTTCCCTTTTTAGCAGCCACATGCCCTTGATTTGATGCTCATGCCATTTCTATTGGGTTTAAATCGGGATCGTAAGTAAGGAGGGGGCAAGCGAAGTACCGTGTGACTATTTCTGCAAAAAATTGGTCGACAACGAACTTTTTGTGTTTCTTTGTTTTGTTTTATTAGCATGTACAGATGTGGCTTGTGCCAATGTGCATGTCTGCGCTAAACGAAACGCCTTTTCTGTGAGCCAGGAATCCATCTCCGCTTTTTTTGAATTTGATGTGGGCGCAGGGTTAGCTAATTTATTGTGGTAAGGCGCGTTGTCTATTACTACCACAGAATTTGTTTTTTTTTTTTTTTGGATCAACTGCGTTTTTGACCACTTTTCGAAATTAGAAAAATTCATGTCATCGTGGTAGTCACCTGTTTTTTCCCCAGTTTAAACATGAGTAATCCGTTTGGAATAAATCCTTCCTCAGAGCCGGCGTGTACTATTACTATGCACTGTCCTTTTGAAACTGGGGTTTTTAATTTTCCTGCGACCCATCGGTCCATGCTTTTGGTTTCGTATGTGTTGAATGTTGACAATCAATCGATTTTCTTTTCGGAATTTTCTCATTTTTTTTTTAATCTAGTCTTTTAGCACGAATTTCGGGTTTTTCAATTAGTAGTCTCCTGTTATTTTCAGTTTTCCGCCACCTGAAGCCTAGCTCTTTTACGATTTTTGTGAGGCTTGATCTTCCAACTTATCTTTCTAATTTTGTCAAGAGCGTTTTTATTGTTGGTAATTAATGTGTTTTGTGAAAATTGTGGATACATCTTTTTATTACACCTTGGTCTAATGCTTGGAAAACTTCAGAAAGAAAGAAAGAAAACGATCTTCAACAGGATCCGAAAGCAGGTTATAAATTTTTGTAAAATCTCTTCTTATGACGCCGGTAGCAGTCCGAATCTCGGCCACTCTGCTGATTTTGTCCTTTCGAGGAAACACTTTGATTATCCTGCCAAGCAGCCACTTATTCTTTATAACCACAAGGGCACCTGTTGATATGTGGCCTTGAGATTGTTTTCATTTTGTTCTGATTTGGAGTTCGCTGACATATTCCTGCTGCTACCTGGTCGAGAAGTGTTAACGGAGCTGCTGGACTCTCTGGTATCTGTTCAGCCTCATTGTCTTTGTTGAGGTATAGTCTGTTTCTGGGAGCGCCACCATGCTTCTGCCGATGAGGAAATGGCCAGGAGTGACGGGCAGGAAGTCATGAGGATTTGTACTGAGGGGTGTTAAAGGTCTTTCATAATGTTTAAACTTAAGGAAACTATTTTTTTCAGGCATTATGGTTAGCACATTAGAACAGGTATGTGTACTAAGTTTTATTTCAGTTGCAAAAAATTGTAAACAGGTATCGCATAAAAGCATTTTATTATGATTCAATGACACCTGTACCTCTAGTACAGGTTTTGGCAGCTCTCACATAGTTTTGGAAAAAAGTATTGGTTTACGTTTCCTTCCATACATTTCCTTGGCAGCGCCTCTAGCGGATAGTTTAGGAGTTGAATTCGGTAGGATGAGTTTCACTTGTGAAACTAAACCAATTCCAAATACGTTTTCGAGTGGTTTTGGTGCTTATTCGCACCATGAGTACACATTTTGACAACTCAACGGCAGTCTATGACGTAGTTTTCGAAAACTTTATTGGTTTCCTTACTCACCAAATTTATTTTGGTGAGAGCTTGCGAACATCTTTGATTTTGTGCAAAAAATATGTTACCGAGACGATTTCTTGCGTGGATTTCAGCCGTGGAGGCTGATGAAGCTGACCGCCGTGATGAGGAACGGCATGAGCTCGTAGAGAGGCGGAGAATAAATATTGCCAGCCGTATTTCCGACACTCATTTTGTGCAGCGGTATCGGCTCACCAAAGAAGGGTTTGTGTATCTCTGTGATACCCTGAGGGACAACACCGACCTCAGGAGCTCTCAGCGCATCTCTCTCGAGACCAAGGTATGATGAAAACTTATCTACCAACTTGAAACCTAACCTAACCTAAAAAGTTCTATTGTTTCTATTATAGGTTCTATGCGCATTACTCTTTTATGCGAATGGTGACTACCAAAGAGTAATTGGAATAGCCAATTGTCTATCCCAAGAGGCAATTAGCCAATATATTGAACAAGTTACCATGGCCCTCATCAACCCAAATGTCATGAAGAAATTCATAAAATTTCCGACTACACCAGCGGCTAGAAGCCAAATGAAGCAAAAGTCAGTAAATTAGCATATTATAACATTATTATGTACCTACCTACATCAAAATTATGTACATAAAGGCACCTTGTTGCTTTACTTACCTTAATACCTAATATGTTTTAGTTTCTACAACAAGCATGGAATTCCTGGGGTGATTGGATGCATTGATGGCTGTCACTTCAGGATTTTTAAGCCGATTAAGGAAGAGGAGCATCTCTACTATTGTAGAAAACATTACCATTCTTTGAATGTTCAAATGGTAACAATATTTTTATTATCATAACTGTAGTACCTACCTACTTCTTAAGATAAATGTATGCATGGTGTTTACATTATACATTATTCATTCACCCCCTTACTTATGAAAGATGTAAACATCTTTGAACACTGGTTGAACAACGTCCTGTCTCTGTTTGTCACTATCCACAAATAAAGACAGGACGTTGTTTAACCAGTGTTTCACTTTAAACATCTTTCATAAGTAAGGCCCTCAGAGACTTAAGTTTAAAATGTAAATAATAACAACAATTAAAATATGTAGTTTACTTCTTTGCTAAACATTGTTTCTTTTCTAGATCTGTGATGAGAAGTGCCGAATTTTGGCCATCAACCCAAAGTTTGGTGGTGCAAGCCATGATGCTTTTGTTTGGGAAAACAGCCAAGTCAACACCTATATGCAAACATTGCATCAGAATGGTGAATCGGTGTGGCTTCTGGGTTAGTAAGACATAAAATAAATAGATTGCTGTAGAAATAATCATTTACATAGGGAAGTATTAAAATATTTGAAATGATTACCAACAGGTGACTCTGGATATCCCCAAAGGCCATGGTTGATGACCCCTTACAGAAACCCTGCACCCGGTACTGCCGGAGAAACTTTTAACAAAGTTCACAGCAGGGCTCGGGTGACCATTGAAAACACATTTGGACGCCTCAAAAATAGATGGAGATGTGTATGCAAAGACAGGGTATTGCAGTACAAGCCCGAAAAATGTGCCCAAATTATTCAGGCTTGCAGTGTCCTGCATAATCTAGCAATTGATTTTGGAGTACCAGATCCTCAAGAATCAATAATAGGTAGGTAATTAACGTGTCATAGCTAATCTAAGATTTAATTAAATTGATCAAACAGTGTGCCTATCTATTTGTTATTTACATGACATTACAAATAGTCCAGTCAAATTAGGAATTAACCTCGGAATGAGAGATAATAAGCTGAATTTTCGTATATACCTTCATTTAGGCGCCCTAAAAGTTGTCTCAAAAGTCTCATAAAATCTCGTGTCTGCGTCTTAAGTTATTCAAGGTCAAAGGTAAAAAAAATAGTTTTTCGCGAATATCTCGGTTGCTATTGGTCCAGTGATGTTAACATCTATTATGAAGTTGTAGAGCTTAAAATTTGCAACCAATTCATTAAAAAAAAAATTCCATGCGCTCAACCGTTTTTGCGATACAGGGCCGTGAGCGCAAAGCGTTCAGTATGTGTATTTCAAAAACTATACTTCCTAGAACAAAAATAAAAACTATTTCGGAATGTACAAATTAAGTCCTTTCATATGACACCCCACTCGATATATCTGTGTAACTTTTATCTTTTTTACCCCCTTGAGATCCCAATATCTTTACAACCCCTCCGTCGATTACGCTCATATGTCATATATCAAATTTCCATAGCACAACCTAGTTACCTATCAAGTTTCATGCAGATTGGATTAACGGTTCGATAGTTATGCGAGAACATAAAAATTACACATACAAACATACAAAGCAAAATCGTAAGATCTTTGCTCGCTTTGCTCGCTTGGTCGATAATTAACTGGTAAATAAAACAAATTAATCAAAATTCAAGGTATTCACAGATATTCACGTTTGACTTTGCGTTACAGTACCTACGCGTATGGCTGAGCGCTGCGCACTCACCCTCCTCTATCGCGAAAACGGTTGAGCGCATAAAAGAATGTTTTCAACAAAATTTGTCGCAAATTGTATGCTCTACAACTTTATAATATGTGTTAACATCATTGGACCAATAGCAACCGAGATATTCGCGAAAAACTATTTTTTTTACCTTTGACCTTGAATAACTTAAGACGCAGACACGAGATTTTATGAGACTTTTGAGACAACTTTTAGGACGCCTAAATGAAGCTACATACGAAAATTCAGCTTATTATCTCTCATTCCGAGGTTGAGCCCTTTTTTTGGCTAAGATGACTGGGCTAAAACAGGTTTGTCTGTTTTACAGAAAATCAAGAATTCCAACGGAACGAGATTTTCCAACAAGGAGATGCTACCCTATTAACAATGGGGCGCCTGCTGCGTGACCGGGTGGCTATTACACTTCACAGTAGAGCTATGGAGCAATCATAATTCCTCTGTAGCAAACTTTGACACTGTTATTGGCGCTATTGACTGCATTCATATAGGAGTGACAGGTACAGTTGGGCCGACGGATCTAGGCGTACGTGAAGTCAGGCTCTGCGCTGCGCAGTAGAAAATTTTGTATGAAAAAGTTGCACTGCGCATCGAAACGGCTAACTTCACGCACGCCGAGATCCGTTGGCCGTACTGTACTTAAGTAATTTCTAAACAAACATCTTTTATGATTTTAGGTAGGTTAGGTATAAGTACTTAATAAAAACAAATTACATACCTAATTTGTACTTGAATCTATGACTACAGTAAAGTCAACAAAGACCATTTTTTATTTTTTTTACAATTTATTATTCTTATTTTATTGTTCATGAACGCAGACTTAGTGTGATTGTCTAACAGTACCTACAGTAATTTTATATTACAGGACGGAGTTCGGATGTTCAACCAGGCGTTTTGGAATGGCCCCACACCACAATCGATAATTAAGATAACTTTTTAAGTTAAAATTAAGTACCTATAGGTATTTATTTCATTATGTAGATACTTGGTAATTGTTAATTTTATTCTTGTCGTTGTTAGTTTATTCTTGTAATTTTTTAAGATAAATTTCATAACTTGTAATTAATTAATGTAATTCGTTTTTGTAAGTAAGTGTTTGTAATTTTTTAAGATATATTTAAGTTAAGCATTGTATTTATTTACCTGTTTCTTAACTTGCAATTAATTATTGTAATTAGTTATAATTTTTTAAGATAATTATATTTAAGTTTAGCATAGTATTTATTTACCTATTTCATAACTTGTAATTAATTATTGTTTTTTGTTGTAAGTATAATATTAGTATAAATTTTTAAGATTACGTGTAAAGTTTATAATTGTATTTATTTAATTAGTTAGTTAGTTAAACTAATAATTGTAATTAGTTTTTAATATGATATTTAAGTTCGGAATTGTATTTACCTAGGTATTTCATTACCTACCTACTTGTAATAAGTTGTTAAGATATTTAAGTTAATACTAGATATTTAGATAAATACAGCCTTGGCCAAAAGTATAAAGCACCCCTCTAAAACGTACATATCTCAAAACATATTAAAAAAAATAGCAAATGTTTCGAACAAAGGGCAAGCCGGTGCCCTCAAACGATTATTAAAACAATAGATAACCTTCTTCTATGGGCAATAAAACATCTGGTGAGCTAAACCCAAATTATGGGAATTTTACACCAAAAATGCAAAAATACTAATCAGTCTTCATTTGTTATTCATAGCGTAAAGAAGTTTCCGTGTGTGATTTAATAGTGAAATAGGCATGATGACAGTAATCAAGTATCGCCAAAATATTTATCTGATCTAATGAAATAGGATTCAAAGATTTTGAAAAATGTATTTATTCTCGTATTAATGTCGAGATTACTAATTTATTTGCTAAAATAAATCTACAAAATACAACAATCCGCCATGATAGCCAAAACGCTCGCCGGTGTCATGGCGTCTGTCATTGCGTCTCGTCTCGGTAAACATCCTTTTGTTTCTATAGTAACTATGTAGGCATCACTGGTTGATATACCGATCCGTGACGTAAAAACAGACGCCATGACACCGGCGAGCGTTTTGGCGTGAATTTGAAAATTTAAATTTAAATGTACTTTTATTGCACAAAAACCTTAATTTTCTACAGAAATATGATATATTTTAGACATAATAGATACTTCTGAATATCATAGAAGAGATTTTGAAAATTAGGATTCATGCCTATTGACATTCCTTTTTTTCAAAAATGCCGAAAACAAGTGAACTGTGCTTCGCGAAACGTATTAAAATTCAGTTTTTACATGAACAAGGAAAGACCCAAGTAGAGATCGCCAAACACGTGAAATGTTCGCGGTACGCAGTGCAGTCTGCTATAAAACGGTTTGCGGAGACTGGTTCCCACGCAAATAAAAGACGGAGTGGCAGAAAACGCGTGACTACTGAGCGCCAGGACAGAAAACTCATCCGCGAGTCTCTGAAGGACCGCAAAAAAACTTCTTCTGAGCTCGCTGCCGCTCTGTCCGAAGAAAGTGGATATCCTATTAGTGCTCGAACGGCAAGAAGAAGGCTTGGAGATGCGGGTTTAAAGGGATGTAAAGCAAGAAAGAAGCCGTGGCTCTCGGAAAATAACAAGAAAAGTCGCTTAGAATGGGCTCTACGATACCAACACTTCACGGAGGAGGATTGGTCAAATGTTGTGTGGTCCGATGAATCAAACTTTGAGGTAAGCTTTTACACCATTTCATGAAAAAGATAACACTGATTACTATTATTTTAGTTGGCTTTTATAAAAATAATGAGCACACATTTAAGCTCTACTTTTTTCAATTGTTACAGCTATTCGGAACTGCGGGTGTAACCTTCGTGAGGCGGCGCGTCGGCGAGGAATATCATCCAGATTGCGTGGTTTCCACTGTTAAACACGGGGGAGGTAGCATTATGATCTGGGGCTGCATGGCAGCTGATGGTGTCGGCGAAATGTTCGTTTGCGAAGGCCGTATGAACAGTGAAAAGTACATAAATGTACTCGAAACTGCTCTATTGCCTTCACTTACGCGCATTTTCGGCGACACGAACTTGGATGGCGTCAAATTCCAGCAAGACAATGCTCCTTGTCATAAATCAGCAACCTCCATGCGATGGTTTCGAAACAACAGTATTGTCTTGTTAGATTGGCCGGCGCAGTCCCCAGATCTGAACCCTATCGAGCATCTTTGGGGTATTATGAAGCGCAAAGTCAGAGAGCATAGCATTACATCCAAAACAACGCTAATAAATGCTTTATTTCAAGAGTGGGACGCCATAAGTGCAGCCGAATGTAAAAAGCTTGTAAGCAGCATGCCCCAAAGAATTGCTGCTGTGATCAATGCAAAGGGTGGCCCAACTAAATATTAGTGATTTACAAAATTTTATGTTAATATAGTAATTTGGAAAACAAATTAGTTTTATTTTCCACCTTAAACACGAAAAAGTCAGTAAATTTTAGGGTGCTTTATACTTTTGGCCAAGGCTGTATTTCTGTAAGATTGTGGAGTATGCCTACTGGGGAAACCACGTTAAAAAAAACGCGCCAAGCACAATACCTCATAGGTGGTGTGGAAATGTGTGCTTAATAATAATTGTTAAAATAATAACTATTCCCAAGGTGCGGTAGACATAAGTACTTAATTATTATTTCAGTACTTAAGGCATATTTAGATCCTTTAAAGATGTGTCTAAAGGGGCAGTTAGAGTTACCCCCCAAAGTTTTATCACAATCTGATGAATGGATTAGGAGGAATTAGACTCGGAAGTTATTTTAGACGTCCAAACTGTGTAAAATGTCTAACAGCATAATGCTGGTTTCTGAAATAAAAGATTTTAAAAATTCAATACTTGTCATTTTATTCAGTAGGATCACTTTGAATCGTCCTAATTATGAGCTAGACTCCTGCTTTTGCAAGCAACACCGTAAAGAATCAGGGCAACACACAGGGTCTGGGGCTTAGCTTTCTTTTCAATGCTCCATCCTCTTAAATTTAAATATTAGTAGGACTACTGTTTACATTTGACTAACTAGGAAAATAACAAATATTCTTATGCACAAATTTCCACACCACCTATGAGGTATTGCGCTTGGTGCGTTTTTTTTAACGTGGTTTCCCCGGTAGGCATACTCCACGATCTTACAGTATTATAATCTAAATATCTAGTATTAACTTAAATATCTTAACAACTTATTACAAGTAGGTAATTAAATAGGTAAATACAACTCTGAACTTAAATATCTTAACTTAAATATTAGTTAAACTAATTAATTAAATAAATAAAATTTTAGACTTACATAATCTTACAATATTACAAAAATTTACTTACAACGAATTACAAGTTATGAATTAGGTAAATAAATACTATGCTAAACTTAAATATATCTTAAAAAATTATAATTAATTACAAGTTATGAATTAGGTAAATAAATACTATGTTAAACTTAAATATATCTTCAAACATTATAACTAATAATTATAATTAATTACAAGTTATGAAATAGGTAAATAAATACTATGCTAAACTTAAATATATCTTAAGAAATTACAAACACTTACTTACAAAAACGAATTACAATAATTATTTACAAGTTATGAAATAGGTAAATAGATTTAACTTAGATTTATCTTAAATAATTAAAAAACCGGTCAAGTGCGAGTCGAACTCGTACGCCGAGGGTTCCGTACCTAGCCATGGTGCCAATTAAGCTAGTCCGCTTAATTGTATGAGCGCCCATACAACTCGGAGGACAATTTTAATTGGCGTCAACTATGTATGTATGGGAACACCCTTTAATTTTCAACTTTTTTAACTTTTTGGAATTTTTCCTTTATTTGTGCTGTAAGACCTTGCTTTTTGCCAAATTTCGTTATTCTAGGTCAACGGGAACTACCATTTAGGTTTTCGACCCAAAACCTCTAGGGTACTTCGGTTGACCTAGAATTGTCAATTTTGGTTACAAGCAAGGTCTTACAGCACAAGTAAAGGAAAAATTCCAAAAAATAAAAAAAGTTGATAATTAAGGTAAGTTTTGGTACTTACAAGTTTTCACGAAAACCTAAATTTCCCTATATCTTTTTATAGTGTTGACTCAGGACCTTGATTTTTATACTCACAATAGGGACTATAGACCTTAGTATATGGTATAAATTTCAACTTGCTAGCTCTACCCGTTCCTGAGATAATCGATGGTGACACACGGACAGACAGACAGACAGACAGACAGACAGACAGACGGACAAGAAAGTGATCTTATAAGGGTTCCTTTTTTTACCTTTTAAGGTACGGAACCCTAAAAATTACAAGAATAAACTAACAACGACAAGAATAAATTAACAATTACCAAGTATCTACATACCTAATGAAATAAATACCTATGTGGGGGGTGGCCTACAGTTGGATGGTGGAGGTGGAATGACAACTCGTGGTTAACGTAGTGGACTGTATATTCTTATCTTCTATGTAGGTACATCGCTGGATTCTTATCTTCTAGCCGCTATTTTCTATCTTCTAGTTACAATGTTGATTTCTTATGCTGCTATTTTCTTATTTGCTGACTATTTCTTTCTTCTTGTATTCCCGAGCAACTAAACTGAACTGAACTGCCTCGAACGAATGACTGACTTTCCGAACTAATCGTACCATACCATACCAGCGGGCCTATAAAGGTTGCTATTACAGAATCGCAATAAAGGAATTGAACTATTGCCATCTCTTTTCATTGACTGAGAGTGAAAAGAAACGGCATTATAGTTCATTTCAAATTGTGATTCAGTTTTAGCGACCTTTTTAAGTCCGCTGGTCCTTGATCATACAATAATTATATATATTTATAAAGGGTGGAAAAAATGAATGGGCCCCGGAGGGAAACTACTTTAAATCCTCAAGATACAGTATTTTACTTTTAGGAAACATTCCTTTATTTTTAAAAAGAATCCAAACTGCATTCATAGATTTTCTAAAATTCGCTTGCCTCACCCGGAATCGAACCAGCTAAAAATTAAAAAACAAAACTCGCTCTATTTAATACCACTAATCGATAGGATTAATGTCAGAATAAAATCTTTATAACACACATTTGGTTTTAAAAATAAAAAAGATCATGAAATCTAACATTAACCTTTCATATGCCTAACCACTGATCAGCGGCTACTACCTTTGTGTGCCTAACCTCTGATCAGTGTTCTAAGCACCAACCATACAATTTATTCGTTTTTGGTATTTAAAAACAGTGTAATACAGTCTAAATTGTTTTAATTGTTTACCTCTGAAATGAACGAACCCAAAATAATTTCACTCAATCAGTGAAATTCATAGAACCGTTATTACAAACAGTTATTCAAATTTGAACATCGGCAGACAAGTGTGGTTGATTCGTTGTGCGTCAAAAAGTGTTTTTTTGTGGGAAAACCTTATATAAAGGTAAGCTATGGCTACATTTTATTATTCTTTACCTATTTTAGAACTGAAATCTATATGAATATAGTTATCAAATGTAACCAGTTTTGAAATATCTTTCGTCAAATGTACTGACCCTTTGTAACGGCTGTACGTAGAGGTGGGGAAAAGCGTTACTTTCGTATCGCGGTGACTGTCGTTCCGGTTCCAAGAAAGTCACAGTGAAAAATCACCGTGACTTTGTCACGTCGATCACAATGTCGCACTAGGCGTTCCTTCCTATGTAACTGCATAGGTTACCTTACGCGTAATCGTGAAACGAGATGTCTTTTGATCCAAATTAACAGTACGCAAATTTAGTAGGTGTCAGTACCTACTTTTTTATTCAAGTTAACTATTTCTATAAGTAAATACTATGTACCTAACTAAATACCTACGTTATTAAATAAAAAAAACCTTCTAATTATTTCTTGTGTGCACTTTTTAATTTAATTTTAAAGCTTTATTGTAATACTAGCGGACACCCGCGGCTTCGCCCTCGTTAACTACCTAGGTACTTACTACTTTTTTACCCACGGGAAATATGCATTTTTTCGGGATAAAAAGTAGCCTATGTGATATTCCAGGTCATAAACTATGTATATTCTAAGTTTCAGCCAAATCAGTTTAGTAGTTTTTGCGTGAAAGCAAGACCAAAAAACAAACAAAAAACCCCAAACACACACTTTCACATTTATAATATGGGTATGGATACCTACATGCGATTGGAAATCGTTCCGAACGGTAGAACGGAGCGTGAATGAATGAATGTCGTTCCTTGGTGGAACGTTGTTCCTTTACGACGAGTCACGGTGATATCATTTGAATTCAGATCACTGTGATTTTTTCACCGTGAAGTTATTTATCACTCACCTCTAGCTGTACGTAACTTATTCATTTGATGATTTCATACATTTCGCGAAGTGTTTTTGTTGAAATAGATGTATTATTCAGATGATCATTTCAGTGAGAATAAATCATTACATCTAAAATCATTTATAAATGTAAAATAATTGTACAAAATCGTTATTTATTATGCACCTGAGAAAAATACACGCACACATACACAGCGCAAAATGGCGATGTAATGTGTACTTATACGAAGTCGCCAGTGACGTTATACAGCATGTGTTATTTTTTCCTGTTCTATGAACATTTGACACAGCGTTTTTACGATTTAGTTATTTACTCTTGATTGGCATGTTGTGTGTTTTTGCTTTTGGTAAAGGGATTGCATGTTCTACAGCTTATAGATGACGAGATCCTAGATGCTCCACTGGCCGAAGCCTTGGCACTAAACTCGGGGAGTGAGGAGGAGGAAGAGATTGATGAGCTCACGCTAGAAGAGCTCCAGGAGATCCTAGAAGGCGATGGGGATGTCGAAGAAGAGCCTCAACCCGATATAGGCAATTTTATATGGACGGAAAATTATAACCTTTTTACAGGAGTCCGGGAACAATTCCAAGAAGAGGTTGGTTCCAAAATTGATGGAATCTCGCCGTCCGAAATATTCTGTCAATTGTGGGACCAGCCTCTTCAGGAAAAAATAGTACAGGAAACAAACAGATACGCGTGGCAGACCATTGTCCAAGCAACAGAATCCGAAACGGGCATCTTTTCCCAATCGAGAGTGAACGACTGGGTGGAGAGGAGACGTCCGTTTCGGAACTATATAGACTATTCGCCGTCATGATTTTGATGGGTATCTGTGTTTTGGGCCGTATTGACGAATACTGGAGCACAGGAGTCCTGGGAATGCCAGGATTTCGGTCCATCATGTCAAAAAATAGATATCACTGGTCAACAAAATAAACATTTTTGGTTTTTTCCTCAGATTTTTTTTTTGTTTCTAGCTCAGTTTGGTGTTCTTATTTTGAATATGAAAACAGTTTTTCTCTAACAGCTTTTGTTTTTGCGTTACAGCTAATAAAAAAAAACTATCCCCATTTTTCGATTTTGTTCAGATTTTTATGTTTTGAAGGACACTATAATATATTTTGTTGTTGTTTTTGATATGGCTTCGTCAAGAAAACGTTGTTTGCATAATCCACAGTATTTTTGCTATATTTGAGGCTATATATCTTTGAAAAACATCGGAAAACTTTATAAAACTGCGTAAAAACTGCGTATTTTCATCACCTTCTTTAGAATTACATTGTGCTATGGAGACAAACCATGGGTACCTCATTATTGTGTGCCAAAAATGTGTTTTTTGGCTGTGACTATGGTCTTATGGAGAAAAAGTGCTTCAAAGTTCGGAAAACCCATGATTTGGCGAGAACCTCAATTTGTTTTGGTCAAAATTAACTTTCTTGGAAACAAGAAGTCTAACAAATTTTCACGAGCTGGGTTGCAACATGAGCATAAAAATTAACTTCTTACACTTACAGGAGGAAGGGAATAGTGAGTTTTTCTCACTCTATTCAAAAAAACTGACTGGGGAAGTACCTCCGCCTTACAGAATATCGCAGCCAAATAACATCATTGTTTTCGAATGGTGTTGTGTTTCTGCGGTGAGTAAGGTTACCAGAGCTCTGCGAGGAAGCGCTGCGGTGACAACTGGTGGACCAGTCTTGTCCATTGGGTTTGTCGGCGCAGTGGTTCCTCTTTTAAAGGGACAGCAGCACGAGTATGACGTCCTCTGGTTTCGCAGGCGTCCATAGGCTACGGTAATTGCTCACCATCAGGTCCGTCAGGACCGTATGCTTGTCTGCTATCTTAGTAGTATAAAAAAACCCTCCAGAAAATTTGAGCGATTTTAGTAAAGAGCAGGATGAAATATTTCATCAAGATATAAGTACGGTCAATAAAAAAGCGTTACCAAGGAAGGTGGGACTCATACATGATGGCTGACTGCTGTTGGAGCTTGCAACGAGATCAACCTGAAGTCGTTCATGCAAGGAAACCATAAAAAGTTCATTTGCTAGTGTTAAAATGGAAATTTTACTCAAATATGTCGTAATTTTCTAGTAATTTTTAGTAAAATTGAAAAACTGTATATTTCGAAAACTAAAGCTGTTAGCAATGATCCAGTATTTTTTTGTTAATCAGGGTCCTATAAATAATCAATAACAGTAAAAAAAATCATGGAAAAAAAAATGGTGTTGACCAGTGTATTTGTTGCTAACTAAATTCCTCCACTTCACAGACAATTACAGCATGACAGTTCGGGGTGACCAAAGGAAGATAGCTAAAATCATTCCAGTTGTGCAATATTTAAACTACAAATTCCAAACCGCTTACAGCCCTCGTAGAGAGCTGTCACTCGATGAATCGCTGCTGCTTTGGAAAGGTAGGTTAAGCTGGGTACAGTGTATCCGTACCAAAGCAGCACGATTCGGCATCAAAAGCTACGAGCTTTGTGAGGCTGTAAGCGGGTATGTTCTAAATATCCTTATTTACACCGGAAAAGGCGCAACCCAAACAGCACCTGTAGCTGGATTCCACAGCAGTACAGCTAAAATAGTAATAGAGGTGATGCAAAAATATCTCGGAAAAGGGTAGAGGAAGGGGGGATAATTTGGAATACTGCAGGTAATTTGGAATAGTAAGGTTTCACAGAAACTAGTAGTGCCATCTAGGTTTAATGGTAGTAAAGCAATGGAGATTGACGCCACCTGTCGATATGTTCACACCGTTCGTAAGCCGAACTTCCAAGATGGCGATCAGAGACTCAAGTGTGAAGGAGTGTCATTGAAAATTTTTGAGGTACGTAATGAACCCGCTTCGATCTTGACAATTTGTTATGTTTATACAGTTAAGCTTTATGTATACTGTAAAATGAATCATAAATTTTGCATATTGACTTTGATTTCATTAGTTTGTATAAATAGAACTAAATGATGCAAGGTTATGCCCGACCACATCTTGTTGCTAATTTGGAATACCCGAGGTGATGGTAATTTGCAAGACATCTGTTGGTATCCAGTCAGTAGATATTGATTCCGATGTGCGATTGAGCTAAAATTTGGTAATAAAATAGTTTTTTTTTTATAATTTCTTTTAATTCTAGATTATGTCGAGTAATACCTACAAAAAGAGGAAACGGTACAGCGTGGACGACATGAAAGCCGCTGTTACTGCAGTCCGTGAAAAAAAGATGGGGTACTTAAAGGCATCCAAATTCCAAACAGTTTAATGTCCCGAGGTCAACTTTATTTCGATTTGTCAATGAAAAAGAGACATCTATCGACGACCTATTAAACAAAAAAAATTGGACGAAAGCCAGTATTCAATGAAAAATTTGAAAATGAGCTTGTCGAGTATGCTTTGAAAATGGAAAATACGTTATATGGATTGACTAAGACTGACATGCGCAGATTAGCCTTTCAACTTGCGGCAAAAAATGAGATGCCCTTTCAAAAATAATATAGCTGGAAGGTATTGGCTAGATGGCTTTCTGAAGAGGCACAAAGATATTTTGTCAATGAGAAAGCCCTCAGGAACCTCGTTCGCAAGAGCACGTGGATTCACGAAACAACGGATGAACGATTCTACGACATATTAGAGAAGGTCTATGAAGATAAACATTTGACACCAGGCAGAATATTTAATGTCGACGAAACGGGACTATCTGTGGTTCAAAGCAAAATTCCAAAAATCATTGGACGTCGTGGAAAAAAACGAATCGATGCAAAGTCGTCAGCAGAAAGAGGCTCGCTGATAACTATTGTGACTTGCATGAGTCCAGCAGGTATATTCGTATCTCCTATGATCAAAAATATGACAGATGCCTTGATGAGAGGTGCTCCTCCTGGTTCCATCGGGAGAGCTCATCCTTCGGGATGGATTCAAACATATTTGTTTACCCAGTGGTTTGAACATTTTGTCAAATATGTCAGACCAACCGAAACTTCCCCTGTGCTGTTATTGCTAGATGGGCATTTCAGTCACACGAAAAATATTGAGGTGGTTGATATTGCAAGAAGAGAGCATGTGACAATAATTTCCCTGCCACCCCATTGCACGCATAAAATTCAACCTTTGGACAGAACCTTTATGAGTCCGCTCAAAGCTTACTACAGCGAAGAGATTAGGTTGTGGCTGCGAGCTAATAACAGGCCTCTGACTCAATATGATATCATAGATTTGTTCGGAAAGGCCTACCTGAAATGTCAGCAAGGAGAACTAGCTGCCAAAGGATTCAGCGTAGGTGGCATATATCCACTAAACAGACACGCCTTTTCCGATGCAGACTATGTAGCTGCAGCCATTGAAGCAGGTGAGAATCATGATCAGCAAGAAGACCAAGTTGCTACTGCTACTGTAGGCGAGTCCCATGATGAAGACCGAGAGAGTCCATCGTTACTGACTCAAGATGACAGATCTGCTCCCACAACCCCCCCGCCTACCCACATAGATTATGACCAAGCAGGACCGTCAAATTTGCCACCAAGGACTCCTCAAGCCAACACATATGTGTCTCCTTATGATATATCACCAGTGCCAATAACAAAAAACGAGTTTCTAATAGAGGTCGTAAACCAGTAAAGTCGGCAGTAATAACGAGTTCGCCATATAAGAGAGATCTTGATGAAGAGTCTGAAGCTAAAAAGAAAGAAAAACCGAAAATTGTAGATCAGAAAATATTGGAAAGACGGGTAAAACCTAACATTAAAAATAAAGGTAAAGGCAAAAAGACTAAGGGGCCTTTCACTCTTCAGCGTGTCGCCGGTCGCGTCCGCGTGTTGACCATTCACAGCACAGAGAAATTCGAAAATTCAAAATTCTCTGTGCTATGAATGGTCAACTCGCGAACGCGACCGGTGACACGCTGAAGAGTGAAACAAGCCTAAGACTACAAAAGAAAGGGAAGAAACTGTAACAAAAGAGAAGGTAGTAAAAAGAAACGATAAAAAAACAAAGAAACGAAAACTGAATAAAAGCGATGACGATGACACTGAAAGTTTGGAATCTTCTAACTCTTATAACAGTCGTAAGTCTAATACGTCAGGAGAACTAGAAACTTCAATTGGCGGAAAACCTCCTGCAAATGACGCAGAGTGTTATTTCTGTAATGGGAAGTACAGTGAAGACGTGAGGGGGGAAGAATGGGTGCAATGCTTAATGTGTGGGATTTGGGTGCAGTGTGAATGTGCCGACTATGAAGGTGGATCCTATGTTTGTGATGTGTTTTGCAAATAATCCATTTATTTGATTGATTAAACTAAAAATGTGCCTATTGTAAATCCTATGTTTGTGATGTGTATTGCAAATAATTTATTTAGGTATGTGATTTATAAAACTGATTAGACTGATTTGATTTAAAGAGAGATTATAACTGATTAAAAAAGAATATACGTCTATATGCCTATCAAAGAAATTGTATACATAGTAGAATGCTGACTGACATTTAATGTACAAAGGATTTTGAACCTTATCACGACCACACAACGATCTATTATCATTTAATCTTGGTTATAAGGATTGTTGGTCTTGTTGAGAGGCTTTCTTGGGTGCTTTGTCTCTTTCACACAGTAGCAAAAAGAAAGAGACACACCGCCCAAGTTTTATTTCTCAAGCGGACCTTGTTTTCTGTCTCAGTCAGCGTTCCAGGTACGTAGTATAGAAATTCCTTGATGCCTATTATTTATAGAATATTATTATAATAAAACAACCTTCTTCCATTAGCTTACACCACAGACCACATAATCTTTATTCATTAAAGGTTCTTACACACTAGCATAGTATAACTAGAAAGGTCTCTACACACTAGATTATTTTGCTATCTTTAACACTTCCACTCAAAACAATCTTTTACAAAACATTAACAATACCTAATGCATTCATGAACTTATAATGTTTTACAGAGTTTAAACTTTTTGTTAATAAATCTGCTGGCATATCAGCCGTACACAAATATTTAACTATGACAATTTTATTATTTATCATCTCTCTACAATAGTGATATTTAACTTCAATATGCTTAGTTCTATTATGAAAAACAGGATTTACTAATAACTTATTTGCACTCGTGATTATCGTTATATAAAGTTATGTTACACATTTTATTAATGACTTCGAATTGAAGATTCCTTAAATATACTGCCTCTCTACAGGCCTCTGATATTGCTACATACTCTGCCTCTGTACTTGAAAGAGCAATACATTTTTGTTTACTACATCTCCAAGATATAACAGATCCTGATAGTGTGAAACAGAAACCTGTATAAGATCTTCTATCGCTAACATCATTAGCCCAATCGGCATCTACATATCCATCTATATTACTATTACCATTTTTACAAAATCTTAGACCTTTACTTTTAGTTTTCTTTAAATACTTTAAAATTCTCTTTGCATGTATCCAATGTTCTTCATTATGACTATTATTAAACTGACTTAGATACGACACTGAATAAGCTATATCAGGACGTGTGAGCACAGCTAAATAGGGTGAGTGGGGGCAAGATCGAAAACGGGGTAAGACAAAAAGTAGTCAATAACTCCCGATTAAGTAATCTTTTTACAGTGCTGGTAACATTGTCAAGACCACCATTTTGTTACGTCACATTCCTCAGTCAAAATTTGCTGCTTAGATGGGGTTCTGTAAAAAGTGCAATTTTCTGACACAGTGACTTTTACGCAAAGTGCTCAAGTCCTTTCATCTTACCCCGTGTCCAGTAACTTGAGCTACAAGGTAAGTACGAGTGTTTTATCGATATATCTAATCATTATTTTTAATTCTTACTTGTGTTATCACGTCTAAATATGGCTACTTCTCGTAGTTTAGGATTTATTTCAACTTTTAGTCTTTCCCCATCTCAATTTTGCGGGGTAAGACGAACATATACAAGTACCAATCTTACCTCATTTTTAAAACTCATAGAAAGAGTCAGATGTTCTCAAACTTTTCCTGAACATGTTGGATGTATTTAATAGGTATGTAGGTACCCTCTTATGTTTCAAAGAGGTGCAAACATTTATGTATAGAGCCAGGCATACCTACTGTCCGCCATTTAAAAAAAAAATAGTTTTGGCAGCCAGAGTGTCAATCATCACACCATCACACCATCACATCATCACACGATATCGGCGAGTGCAAGCCTTCGCCGACGACATCCTGATGATAGCGGCTGCGACTGACGGGCACAAACTGGAGACCAACATCAACAGAGCCCTAGCCGTTATCATTCGGTGGGGAGAGAGGCTCAAGCTCAGATTTGCCCCTGAAAAAACCCAGGCGCTGCTCATCACCAGAAGGCTCAGATACCACTCGCCGAGACTGGAGATGGAGGGCACCGAGCTGATATATGGGAGCAGTCTCAGAATATTGGGGTTGACGATTGACCCCTTGCTAAACTTCAGAGAACACCTCAAACGGATCACTAGGAAAGCTATCACGTTCTACAAGGCGGTTGCGAGGGCGGCAAGGGCACAATGGGGCTTAAACTCCGATATTCTGAGACTGATTTACGTAGCGGTGGTGGAGCCCACAGTTTTGTATTCGGCGAGCTGCTGGGCTGACGTATCGAGGCGTGCTTATGTGGAGAGGGCACTGGACAGCCTGACGCGCACCTTCGCGATCAAAATATGCAAGGCTCACCGTACTGTCTCTTTTGTGTCGAGCCTACTACTTGCAAGAATCATGCCACTGACAATCAGAATAAGAGAGCATGCATCAATTTATAAGATCAAGAGGGGAGAGCCACTAGAATGCTTACCAGGAAGGAGCGTGGAGCTTAGAAGGAGTCCGTCCTCGCTGCCACACCCAGCGGAGAGAAGGCGCATGGTGTTTGGGCGCATCGGCACGCAGGAGGACGTAGAGGAGCTGCAGGATGGACCGGTGCTCTTCACCGACGGCAGCAAGCTGGAGGGCAAAGTCGGCGCCGCTGTGTCCTGCTGGTCGGGCGGCGCGGAAGTTCATCGCGCCAGCTTCCGCCTTGAAGACTTTTGCAGCGTTTTTCAGGCAGAACTCTCTGCAATACTCAGGGCCCTGGAAATTGTACGAAGGAGAGGTGAGACGAGATTTCACATTGCCAGCGACTCACGGTCGGGGTTGGAGTCTATCAGCGACCCCAACACTGTCAACCCGCTTGCTGTTGACATCCGGGAGGGTATCTCACAGTTGAGCAATGAGGGTAAGCAAGTATCCCTCCACTGGGTCAAGGCTCACTGTGGGATCGCTGGCAATGAGAGGGCGGATGAACTCGCGAAGCACGCGGCGCTAAACAACAGGCAGTTACCGAAGTATGATAGGTTCCCGCTTTCCTTCGCCAAACACTCCACCAGGGCTGGCTCGTTGCAAGAATGGCAGCGCATCTACGAGACCGCATCAACTGGAGCAACCACAAAGTTATTCTTTAATAATGTAAAAGTAGCCTATAAGATCTTGAGAAATGTAAAAATGGATAATTTTTTAGCACAAATTTTTACTGGGCATGGGAGTTTTAACTTTTACTTAAATAGGTTTAAATTAAAGGATTCTCCATTGTGTTCTTGCGGTGAGGATGTGCCTCAGACAATTGAGCACCTACTGGTCGATTGTCACAAGTTCTTGAGGCAAAGATATGACTGCGAGAACACAATGGAAACAGAGATAAGATTAGATAACTTGAATACTATTGTACTAGATGACAATCGCAGTTCAGAGCGTTATAAATACTAGGTACCATAAAATTAAATGACCGATGTACATTATGTAGCTTGAAGTACTGTAGGTAGATATCTAATAAATATTATACCTAGTTACTTTTTTTATTACCTTTAACATTTACTAACTAATTTCGTGCTAGATGGTTAGGTAACCTCACCAAACACTTTTGGCAAATTATCAAAATTTAACCTAAATCTTCCATCCATTTCGAATTTGTGACGGCTCCGGCGCTTCGGGAAGTGCAGCCCCTCCGCCCTTGCGTGACAAAACGCGGCACCAGCACGAGCTGGAGCGGCTGAGGCTGGTCGCCGCCGAAGGTGGCGACCAAACAGCCGAAGCTGCGAAAACCGTAATCTTTTCGAAGAAAATCATCGAATCGGATGCATTTTCGGAAGTCTGAATCTCACCTCAAATAGATAAATACCGTCTAGGAAAGTTTTGTCGCGAATGGTGAAATAATAAAAATTAATGAACAAAAAATTGTGCAAATTAATGTTAGATTTCATGATCTTTATTATTTCTAAAACCAAATGTGTGTTATAAAGATTTATCCCTGACTTTAATCCTATCGATTAGTGGTATTATACAGAGCGAGGTTTGTTTTTTAATTTTTAGCTGGTTCGATTCCGGGTGGGGCAAGTGAATTTTAGAAAATCTATGAATGCAGTTTTGTTTCTTTTTAAAAATAAAGGAATGTTTCCTTTAAGTAAAATACTGTATCTTAAGGATTTAAAGTAGTTTCCCTCCGGGGCCCATTCATTTTTTCCACCCTGTATAGTACTGATATATTATGTCCGTACACTTTGTTCGCTATAAATTATATCATATTACTCTAAATATAATTATTTTATGTAATACTTATGTAGTTGTCAGTTGTATGTAAAAATTTTACTAAATTATGAATCAATGAAATAAACAACTTACACATAATGAGACACTTATTATTATACCTAATTATTTATTTTTATACTGTCTAATGATTCCCATTATTCATTTTAACAGAGAGTCAAATGAAGAAAGTGGCAATGAAAGACATTACTAACATAGATCCTGCAGCCAGTAATTTAGAAGTTTTACAGCCCATGGCTCCCACTACTTCTAAAGTAGATCCTGCAGCCAGTAATTTGGAAGATTCGCAGTCCATTGCCACCACACATCATATGAAACCCATGACTCCCACTACTTCTAAAGGTGATTTAGCTTCATCCATATACTTTAACTACCTAATGTAATAGTTAGGTAGTAGATAAGAAAAAAAAATTGTTTTTAAAAAATGATAGTTTTTTCTGCACTCTGCTATAGCTGGTACAGAGAGAGTCCAGCTTTGAATTTATGACCTGTTCAATTTATAACATAACAAAAAGCAGATAACAAATTAGTCTGTAGGTAGCCAGTCTCAGGGTTTAATCTTATTCCTCATAATTAAGGCAGACTACACTGACTTTTTTATATAGCTAATTTTTTGTTTCAGATAAACATATTTTGCCAATGGAATGCCGACAGACGGCAGACGTCATACTCTTTTTTGACAATCGATTTGACTCTTTTAATGGAAGCCAGGTCAACTCAAGAAAAAGGAGCGGAAAGCCATTGCTGTGGTCACTCACACCAAACTCAAGCCACAATGCTACATGGGCAAATGCAAAAGATGTTTTAAGATCTATGAAATATTTAAAAAACAATAAGGAGGTTACCATTCCTTCTGTTAGTAACTGGTTACATACCATTAACAATATGGAATATTTGAGGTATGTTTTGTTCACAAAATATAATATTAAATAAATATGGATGAGACATTTTAACCAGGACCCTCTTGAAAATTTCTTTGGAAGCATTCGGAGTCATGGCTTCCGAAACATAAGCCCAACTCCGGCAGGTTTTGAAGTAGCGTTTGCATCTCTGTTAATCAGCAATTTAACAGGGATGCATTCGCCTGGGTCTAACTGTGAAAAATACAATTGCAAAACAATGTTTAGATCCACAAAACAACTGTTTAAATGTAGTCAAAAAAACGCCCTCAAGATATAGATATTTCATACGTTAATGAAAATATTTTCGTAGATTTTGAAAAAAAAAAAAAAGAAAATCCTGTTATTATGGCTCAATTACAATATGTAACTGGTTACCTTTTAAGAAAAACAAGAATGAATGTGTTTAAAAACTGCATATCTTGCAAGAATAATCTTTTTAATACACATACAATACAGGTAATGAATACATACAGGCCAGAGAATATAATAAAAATAAAAAATACCTAGGATACCCAACAGAGAAATTAATCGAAATGTTTTCTCAAATACAAGATTTACTTATGTGGGTCATAAAGAAACAAACCAAAAGTTTCAATATAAAAAATTTTACAAAAACAATTTTGTATATCGAAATTAATACAAATTTTATGAATTGTGAAGTACATAAAACTAAGAATGTAGAGTTCATGTTTGATTTAGGGTGTCGATTTTTTCTATACAATTGGTGTAAAGACACAAATAACATATTAAAAGGTCGCAATAGGGATACCATTACCAGCGACGACTTGTTTCAAAATCTTGCACAAGATTACGCGAAAAAAAGAAGAAAAAAATAAATAAAAAGTAAAAAATATCCTTATGTTTTATTGCTAATGAACCCATCATAATAGTTATTACTTTTAGGACAAGTTAGTAAAAAGCAGGCAAAAGTAAAGGTAAGTATCACAAAAATAGTTGCCAGCCACAGGGGATTGAACCCTAACCTCCTGCTTTGCAGCCGGTCATTCTCCCGCCGAGCCATGGAAATTGCGAAGTTTGAGTCAATTACCTTCAGATGGCGTTGCATCGTTTATTTTACTGATATCTCTATCTCCCTTTATATAATTTACTCTATGTTAAGGATTTAAAGTAGTTTCCCTCCAGGGCCCATTCATTTTTTCCACCCTGTATATTAAAGTGGTTTTTTGTTTATCGTTTTATATAAATGACGATCTCGTCAGTCTTAAATAGTTTGAATTCTATGAGATGAGACCCTTCTTTGCTCTCATCATTTTGTCTAGAGTGACCGTTTGCCAATCGCCTCGTGTAATAAGAATACATTAGAGCAGGCTTTTTACCTTTTGGTTGCAGCTCGATTTTATCATCGCTATCACTTCCAAAAAGATCACGTGCTGTTGGCCTCACAACGGCTGGAACAAGTCTCGCTTTCGGAATTTTCTTCTGAAGCATGGCCTTGCATGCTCTGAGGCATGGCAAGCTTCTCTGTTTCTTCTGGGCACAGTGGTTTCTCTTACTCAGAGCGAATCCACGTCACTCTGACGCCTCGCGCAACACCTTATTTTTATTTCGTAAACTCTAAATAACTCGTAAACCTAAAATAACTTCTGTATATTGTGTACCCATAACTTGGGAACAAGTACCAGACTACATAACTTGGAAACAAGTACTACACTTCAAACAAGACTACAGATTTGGAACTACACTTTTTTCAACGGATCTCGACATTCGTGAAGCTTCGTCGGCGCCTCTTCCTGCTTCCCGGCTGCACACTGTTCTGAAGGCTGGCGGACGGGATTACCATCCAGGACAGTGCGGTATTTCTCGATAAAAGCCGTTAATCGTAAAATTTGACCAGGCTCGACCCGCTACCCCTCTTAACTTCTTTTTTTTTTAATAAACCTTGTACACTTATACTTTCGTTTTCTTTCTTCCCTTTTGCACTATCCCTACTGGGAGACGTGACAAGTGGCTGCTGGCCTACAAGGCAGATGGCCCTGCAGTAACAAGATCGGGTGCTGATGATCGCTTCCTCAACTTTTCCTTGATTTCCAAATCCGTTGACTCATCCTCGGAAGGAAACAAGGGGTCGGCGGTGGTAGAATGATGCGTCGACCTGTGAGAAAAAAATGCGACGCCTGAGACTGCCAGTTCCAGTT
This sequence comes from Camptogramma bilineatum, assembly GCA_958496255.1. Classification (NCBI taxonomy): domain Eukaryota; kingdom Metazoa; phylum Arthropoda; class Insecta; order Lepidoptera; family Geometridae; genus Camptogramma; species Camptogramma bilineatum. The sequence continues at coordinate 10,452,786 of OY292471.1, forward strand.
TCTTAACTTCAATCATCGAACAATGTGAGTGAGTATTCCCTTGTTGGGCGTTTTCAAATCTTCGTTTTAAAATCATCCATACTTATAATATTTTATCTTTTTTAGGTCGGACTCTGAATACGAATCTGAAGTGACAGTGGTCGCTGCTCCATTACCGCCGCCTGCGCATGCCAAAAAGCCGAGAGCTTCGAAGTCATCATCGAAGAGCAAGATCGCTCCGTGGTGGCTCGTGGAGAAAGCAGGATGAGAGCTCGTGGAGAGCAAGGAAAAGTTGAGGAAGCGATCATCAGCCCCCGATCTTGTTACTGCAGGGCCATCTGCCTTGCAGGCCAGCAGCCACTTGTCACGTCTCCCAGTAAGTGTACAAGGTTTATTTAAAAAAAAAAGAAGTTAAGAGGGGTAGCGGATCGAGCCTAGTCAGATTTTACGATTAACGGCTTTTATAGAGAAATACCGCACTCTCCTGGATGGCCATCCCGTCCCGAAATAAAACTTAGTACACATACCTGTTCTAATGTGTTAACCATAATGCCTTAAACAGTAGTTTCCTTAAGTTTAAACATTATGAAAGACCTTTAACACCCCTCAGTACAAATCCTCATGACTTCCTGCCCGTCACTCCTGGCCATTTCCTCATCGGCAGAAGGATGGTGGCGCTCCCAGAAACAGACTATACCTCAACAAAGACAATGAGGCTGAACAGATACCAGAGAGTCCAGCAGCTCCGTTAACACTTCTCGACCAAGTGGCAGCAGGAATATGTCAGCGAACTCCAAATCAGAACAAAATGGAAACAATCTCAAGGCCACATATCAACAGGTGCCCTTGTGGTTATAAAGGACAAGCAGCTGCCTCCGAATAAGTGGCTGCTTGGCAGGATAATTAAAGTGTTTCCTGGAAAGGACAAAATCAGCAGAGTGGCCGAGATTCGGACTGCTACCGGCGTCATAAGGAGAGATTTTACAAAAATTTACAACCTGCTTTCGGATCCTGTTGAAGATCGTTTTCTTTCTTTCTTTCTGAAGTTTTCCAAGCATTAGACCAAGGTGTAATAAAAAGATTTATCCACAAATTCCACAAAACAGAAAAATAATTGCCAACATTAAAAACGCTCTAGACAAAATTAAAAAGAGATATTAATTTTAAAGGTGGAAGATCAAGCCTAACAAAAATCGTAAAAGAGCTAGGCTCCAGGTGGCGGAAAACTGAAAATAACAGGAGACTACTAATTGAAAAACCCGAAATTCGTGCTAAAAGACTAGATAAAAAAAGATGAGAAAATTCCGAAAAGAAAATCGATTGACATTCAACACATACGAAACCAAAAGCATGGACAGATGGGTCGCAGGAAAATTAAAAACCCCTGTTTCAAAAGGACAGTGCATAAAAATAGTACACGCCGGCTCTGAGGATGGATTTATTCCAAACAGATTACTCATGTTTAAATCTGGGGAAAAAACAGGTGACTACCACGATGACATGAATTTTTCTAATTTCAAAAAATGGTCAAAAACGTAGTTGCTCCCAAAAAAAAAAACAAATTCTGTGGTAGTAATAGAGAACGCGCCTTACCACAATAAATTAGCTAACCCTGCGCCCACATCAAATTCAAAAAAAGCGGAGATGGATTCCTGGCTCACAGAAAAAGGCGTTTCGTTTAGCGCAGACATGCACATTGCACATGCCACATCTGTACATGCTAATAAAACAAAACAAAGAAACACACAAAAAATTCGTTGTCGACCAAATTTTTGCAGAAATGGTCACACGGTACTTCGCTTGCCCCCTCCTTACCTACCATCCCGATTTAAACCCAATAGAAATGGCATGGGCATCAAATCAAGGTCATGTGGCTGCTAAAAAGGGAAGCTGGACCGTGTTGACCGAACGATGAAGCTGGTCCGAGAAAAAGTAGATATGATGGACGAGCAAGAGTGGGCAGCGTTGTGCAGAAAAACTCAAAAAGTAGAAGAAGAGTACAGAAAAGGTAACCACGTAATAGACGAAATGACAGAAACATTCATAATACGAACAAATGACAGCAGCAGCTCATGGGAGAGTGAATCCGACAGCAGTGATTATAAAATGTATAATATGCCGTTGCCGAGTACTTCACGCGGCACCTTCCATTGCGACAACCTATTTATGTGAATTAGGATTTTTAACTCTTACCACAATAAAAACCAAAAAATGGGAACGCCTCAGGACGATCGACGAAGAGATGAGAGCAGCCCTGGCAATGATTAGTCCGAATTTGGACCGCCTTTGCTCATTTACACACAAGCTCATGTTTCGCATCAAATACCTTTTCTGCAATTTAAAGTTTATGATTGTTGATTATTAATAAATATTGTTTTGTTAATTACAAACACAAAATTTTGGAGTTGATAGTTAAAATAGGTTTATGTTTGTGAAACTATCAAAGGACACTAAAAGACGTCCTGTGATGGACGAAGAAACTTGTTCTACAGTTCTAGATCGGCCTGTGGATGATTATCTCCGGCAGTGGGGCCTAGAAATGTATGTAGGAAAGTTCAAGGGTAAGTACCTACCATTATGTAAATACTGTTTCTGTTACTTAGGTAGGTATCTAGCTACCTAGTTATTTACGGCGTAGGTACCTATTACCAATTGTTGATCAACGCGAATGGCAGTCGGCAGTGGTGTTGGGTGGTTCTGTTTTCTCAGTAGGTAGGTAGGTACTATGTACTTTGCTTGCCGTCAGTACTAGGTACCTCATCTTCGTTCTTCCAAATAGCTACCTACCTACCTATCGCTATAAATAATTCATAAATGTTTTTACTAACATTATTTGCAGAACAAGCCATAGATTTAGAAACTCTTCAAATGCTATCAGAAAATGACATAAAAGACCTAATACCTATCATTGGCCATAGGGCCAAACTAACAACACAAATCAAAATGTTACGGACTTTATCCGAAGCTGGTAATCAATCAAATATCAGTAAGTAAAAAGCTTGTTTTTACACTTCAGAAAAGTTCTACCCAGTGCCATAACTGTAAAAATGTTGGTTTGATCAATTAGGTATATTTTGGGGTTTATTAAAATTTTGTCAATGAATCATTTCTAAGGGTAGTAAGTATGTAAAAGTACCAATTAGTAGGTACCTACTTAAATGTGACTCTTAAAGTTGTTATTGTGAAAAGGACAATGGGCAAAAATGTATGGAACCTGGGACCACCCAATCATCCCATCCAATAGCAACAAAATGTATGTCATTGGATAGGTCTATTCAACCGGAACAACTATTGCTATGACGCTTTGCTGTTACAACTGTCCGTTCAAAGATACAAGACTTATAAGTTTTGTTAAAATGTTAAAATAAATAAAATATTTATATCATAATAATGATTTATTATTACAGTAACATTAAAAATACACTGTCTAAACTGCGCGGGAAGTAACGCGGGCAGCCCCTTCCCCTCTAAAGCGGTCGCAGGTAGCCGGTGCGCTTGCGGCGCAGCAGACAGGTAAAAATCAGTCGTTCGTTGCTACTGTGTGCGGGTTAACGTTTGTTTCCACATTTTTATCACTAGCTTCTTCCAACGACTTCGACCTTAGCATTCTTTTTGGACACTGATTTATCCTCACGAACTGGTTATTGAATTCGGCTATCACACTGGACTTTTGAATTGCATCTCGATCGAATAATAGTGATGGATTTCCGGAACTGTGTTATGTGTTGGCGAGGACTCTATCGTGGCAGATATCAGCAACATATTCTGACAGATAATCTCCCAAGACCGCAACCAGAGGTTGCTGCATTTATACAACATGCAGTATTGGAGGTGAGTCTTCTAGTTACTTGTTATTTTTTGGAGAGTGAAATCGATGTTTTTCCTATCAAATGACTGAATGGCGTGGCTGAACCTGCTTTTCGCGTCGCTACGCCGGGTACGATTCCCTATGCGAGTTTTTGCATTGCTATGTAAAATAATGTTTTTTTTTCATAAATAAATATGGAACGGTTTATCAGTTGTGTAGTACCCATAGTACAAAATTTTTGTTCAGTTTGGGGCTAGACGTCGGTATGTATACTGTCAGAAATACACCACTATTTTATATTACCAAAAATAAAAAATATGGTGTATAAGTGTCTGTTACTGATCATATTAAGGCAGTTAAATAAATAAATATTCATAAACGTTTCACACAGCGCCATCTAGCCCCAAACTAAGCAAAACATGTTGTATGGGAACCAGCTGCCCTATTATGTAACTCTGTTGTCAACCATTATAAAAGGCACTATGAAGTACATTGCTGTTTTCCTAAAATGATAGTGATTACCACGTTACATCAAAGCAGCAATGTATTGTATAGTGCCTATCAAAATGTTGACAACCGAGTTAGACAATACGGCAGCAGATAACTGATAGAATACTTATATACAATTTTTTTTGTAAATACTTACATAGTATACAATATAACATCCAGACACAGAACAAACATCTATGTTTATCACACAAATGTTTGTGATGTCCTAATCTTTTTTAAATATATTTTTTACCATTTCCAGGTGGTATTCGACAACAACCGAAGCGTGTGCCATAGATGCTGGCAGAGAGCTGTAAGACCGCTGGTTGTAGCAGAAGTGCCAGAAGCTCCGCAAGAGAATGAACAAAATGTTCACGTACTTCATGTACCAGAGTACATGAGAGCACCAAATAACCACAGGCATTGTATTTTTAACATTTGTGCTAATGATACCCGACACCGAATACCAGAAGCCATTAAAGTCCATATGTTTTGTGAATACAAACTATACATACCCGAAGAAGCTAGAGTATGTAGAGAACACCTTGAAGGCAATAACTGTAACAGTTTAGTTAGACAGTGTTTTTTTAATGTTACTGTAATAATAAATCATTATAATGATAAAAATATTTTATTTATTTTAACAATTTAACAAAACTTATAAGTCTTGTATCTTTGAACGGACAGTAGTAACAGCAAAGCTGTCATAGCAATAGTTGTTCCGGTTGAATAGACCTATCCAACGACATACATGTTATTGCTATTGGAGGGTGGTCCCAATATGCCCATTGTCCTTTGGTGTCCGCTTGCCTGGTGGCTTCTTTTCTTTCTTATTTTAAGTTTAGTTGTCCATTTGATGATTAGCAGGCTCCTTATGGGAGATGATTACCTAATCACAATTTATTTTATTGTAAATATTTCAGATTTCTGAAATGTAGTAATGAAGTAATACGACTTTACGGTACCTAAACACTGTCTATAATTTTAAAATAAATAAGTTTATTTGTCATGATAATTGTTTTTCATTTAGTTTTAGCATTCAATTTGTGATTTACTCACATTTCCTTCATACTATGCATTTAAGTTCACTTAGCACAATAAAAAAAATTCCTACGTTCAAGCACATCGACAGGTCTTTGCATGATTTCGTAGGATCAGCGTAAACTTATACCTACCTTGTTAGTTTCCTCATTATTCGCTATTCGAATGGATTTTTGTTTTTTATAGAAAATGGCTGACCTAGCGACAGGAATCGATGGTGAAACGCAAGATGGACTCTTTGGAATCGACACCCAAAATCTTCTGTTCCAATGTGCACAGAATCCGGTTGAAGATGACGAAATACCCATCATTAATTTGATTACCAAGAAAACTCCAAATCGTCCAAAACGCAAAACAAAGAAAACAAGTGAAATGAAGCACCGTGGAAACTTGCGGCGATTATCATTTGTTTTGAACCGTGAGCCGTGCCGTGGAAGACGATTAATACAAATCAAAATAATAGACATTGGTAGTGATAATAACAGTGACAAAGAAAGTGATGTAAGTACGGGTACATATGAAAAGTCCGAAAACCGAAATGCCGATCCTTGAAATGCCGATGCTTAAAATAGCGAAATTCGATATGTAGAACGGTTGAAATGCAGAAAGCTTGAAAGATAGAAGTTTGTAAGGTCGAAAGCTAAAAGTCAGAATGCTCGAAATGCCGAAAGTTTCAATTGCCGAACGTTTATAAAGTAGAATGCTTAATAAGTATAAGTTCCAAATGCCGAATGACTAAAACATCGAAAATGATCGAAATAAGTACTTACATAAATTATTGTATTTTTTAGTACTTTATTTCGTGGTAGTTTTTACGGGTGCGAAAATAGTTTAGGTGTAAAGTAGGTAGCTAGATGGAAACGTGATAGTGAAACGACTTAAATACTTACAAAATTATTCTATTCTTAACCGAACTTAAAAAAATAAGGAGGAGGTTCTCAATTCGTCGGATTTTTTTTTTTGTGTTTTTTGTGTACGTTCACCGGTTACTCGAAGACGCCTCGACCGATTTCAAAGATTCTTTTTTTGTTTGAAAGGGTACACTTTTCCAATGTTCCTTTTGATCATCAGGTCAGGATCTGATGATGGGATCTTGGAGAAATCGAGGTAACTCTTCATATTTTAAAGGCATACGCGATTCGGGAATTTTTAAGAACTTGATAGGATATCAGTGACAATGCAATATGATGGTAACATTAAGCTGACCTGATGATGGAGTCAGAAGCTGTTCAACAGAACTCCTCAGTAAATAAGCCGATTTAGTTAAAACTCGGCATATCTGTCAAGTTCCGACTACAATGTAATAATATGGTCATAACAAGCTGATCTGAGGATGACATCAGGAGCTGTTCAACAGAACTCTTCAGTAAATAGTCCGATCGAGTTGAAACTTGGAACTCAGCGTATCGGTGAAGTTCCGACTACAATGTAATAATATGGTGACAGCTGCTGATCTGATGGAGTCAGGACCTATTGTGTCAGAACTTCTCAGTGAATAACAGTGGAAGATCCATGTTTGGGTCTCCCTCCCCCTCCACTCTCCCTCCCCCTCCACTCCCCCTCCCCCTCCCCCTATCCCTCCCCCTCCCCCTCCCCTATCCCTCCCCCTCCCCCTATCCCTCCCTATCCCTCCCCCTCCCCTCTCCCTCCCCCTCCCTCGCTCCCTCCCCCTCTTCCTCCCCCTCCCCCTCCCCCTCGACTCTCCCTCCCCCTCCCCCTCCCCCTCCCTCCTCCGCCCCCCCTCCCCCCCTCTCTCCCTCCCCCGCTCCCTCCCTCTCCCTCCCTCTCCCTCCCTCTCCCTCCCTCTCGCTCCCTCTCCCTCCCTCTCCCTCGCTCTCCCTCCCTCTCCCTCCCTCTCCTTCTCTCTCCCTCCCTCTCTCCCCCTCTCCCTCCCCCCTCTCCCTCCCCCTCCCCCTCTCCCTCTCCCTCCCCCTCTCCCTCCCCCTCCCCCTCTCCCTCACCCTCCCCTCATTCTAAATACAGGTGAAATAATTTTTTTAATCAGATGAGTAGTTTTTGAGATAACCTCCTACATACGAGTACAATACAAACACACTTTACCTCTTAATAATAAGTAAAGACAAAAAAAATTCTTACATCTACATAATTATTTCGAGCATTACTGGTTTCAAGCTCTTATATTTCAAGCATTCTAAATTTTGAGCGTCGGCATTTTAAGCTTCTATGTTTTAAGCTTCGGTATTTTGGCTTTCGGCATTTCGAGCATTCTGATTTTTAAGCATTCTACATTTAAAGCTTCTACATTTTAAGCATTCTTCTTTACGAGCATTCGCTATTTCAAGCATCGGCATTTCAAGGATCGGCATTTCGGTTTTCGGACTTTTCATATGTACCCGTAAGTACATTACATTTTTCATAATCAAGGATGATCTGTATATAAGAGTAGGATGCGCATCCTCTGTCGATATTATGCTAATTTGAGCACAAATTAGTCAGCACATAGCTGTCTAAGAATTCACATTTGAATTATATCAACATTATATAAGCATTTTTATGTGTAACAGTCACCCCAAGAGCTGAAAATTGCCTGATTAACAAGGTACGTGTTACCTATAATACAGCCAGAAAGACATGTGTCAGTTTTAAATGCTGTTACATAATCAAAAGTACATATTGAGCGAAATAGTGAAATGTAATAACTTTATTTAGTATAAACCTTGCATTTGTTATGACGTGAAGTTTTAGTGTTGTGTTTACTATTTAAGCTAAGAAGATTTTAGCAGTAAGTAACTTCGATTTCTCCCTTTGTGTTTGAAAATTGATAGGGCACGTAACTTTATTGTGAAATACCATACATATTCAGTTCAAAATTTTCACGCGCTCTCATAAATACCACTAAATACTAAAAAAAGCAGAACATAAATAGACTTTAAAAAAATAAATTTTATGGTTTTTTACATAGGAATTGATAAAAAGCTGTTTACGTGTTATTAATTCATAATCCACAACAAATCCAATCGACGTCTTATAAAATAAACTAAAATAAAATATAAAAATTTACAATAAAATACACGGTCACACAGTAAAAATGGCGGATGGCAAGTGAACAGTTTTAATCTTAATTTAATGCTAAGGTCTGTGCGAGTGTTCACATATGGCCTATAATTCAGCAAAGAGTAAAATATGTAGTTATCTGTATGCAGCATAAAGCATTAAATCTTTGTTAAATAACGTCACAAAGTAACTGCTTAAGCTATAGTAGTTCACATGTTCTCTCTTAAAATGCAATGATTTTTTAGTTACACGCGTGGGCTTTAATTCAGAACTCTGCATTATTTGTGTTCACAAAGATGCGCTCTTGCAGCTGATAGTGACATCTGTGGCGTGTTTGTGGTGCTTAATAGAATTACAATACAGAAAAAAGCATTATAGTGAGCCTCGTTTTTTTTAAACAGCTGTTGCGGCCCGAGGGAACTCTAATAAGTCGTTATAAATGCTTAGATTACCGCTGTGGGCCCTATGTGAAAATTTATAATGCAGTTCTGTGCTACTTGAGTGAAGCCTTCCCTCCAAAAAAAATTCACGATGAGTTTCTATCCACCGCACATGCTTCTTTTCTTCTTTTGATAGGTTTTGAAATGGGTAGGGGGTTTGATAAGAAAAGTTTCAGTGCAATTTTCAATCAAAATAGCAAATTCCTTTACAATAAAATTATTTTTTGTGTCTTTAAAACCTTTCACATCTACTATAATATATTTGGTTTTGCAACGATTCATGTTTTACGATATTTTCTTGACTATATTGCTCAAAGGTACTCGATAATGGAATCATTTAAAATGAGACAATAAGCTGCTGTTTGATCAGGTATCTCTGAATTACATTCTAGTTCCACACGTACTTTTATACCTATGGATTGTAGGCCTTAGTGCTGAACCTTGCATACTAAGCAGTTTAGCTCATTCATCTCTTGGTACTCAGACGGGAGAGCAGTCAGTCTGCAGTTGTCATTCCTACCGAGTGGTTGTGCCGGATAAATCTTAAAAAGTCTTAAATCTTTATCGTAAATCTAATTCTTTCCAGTTCCAAATAAAAATCCTTTTTTAACCGACTTCCAAAAAGGAGGAGGTTCTTTGTTCGGCTGTATGTATGTTTTTTTTAATAAGACTTTTCAATAACTCCGTGTAACATTTTGGTGGCAGCGGTGGGATACGAAAATCCCCAGTAGCCGTGAAAAACCGCTCCGCAGACTCGCTCCATCCTTAAAAGTGAAGTGTAATTAGTGAAGTGCACGTACCTTAAATATCCTCACGGGGATTATCTCGATTCTCGACAGAATCAACTCATTATCATGTGAAATAAAATCAGAACTGTATCCTATGCTATATCCTGTGTGACCTGTGTTCACTTACCTTCAACGAATTCGTATACTGGACTGTGGTGACCCCACATCTTCATCAAGCTACACCCTGAAAGTACTCCTTTTTATATTTTGTTGTATTATCCACTCACCTATTTTTTTTTTTTGTGTGTACCTACTTATTGTCTTGTGTTTAATCCTAAGTGTCTATTGCAAACATCTAAAACCACAAAATGGCGACACCTACAGAGGAAGCGAAAATTAAATTAACAATCAATGCCCCATCGACTTCAGGGCAGTCGTCTGGCTGAGGGAGTCGTTTTGCTTCCGCTGCTGGGCCGCAATCCAGAAGTACCAAAAGAGGCCTGAACCCTCCTGCAATTATTGAGTTGGAATTAAATACTTTGCTAAAGTTCATTAAGCCCTACGACGGTGACCGAGAAAAATTAAATTCATTCTTGATAAACTGTAACAATGCTTACGAACTGGCCAGTGACGCTCAAAAACCAATTTTGTTTAAGTACATCTTGTGTCAACTTCAGGGTAAAGCCGAAATCGCTTGTTCAATCAAAAATTTCTCAAATTGGGAACAATTAAAGGAATTCCTTAAAACACAATTCAGTGAGAGAAAACATTACGCACACCTGCTCACTGACCTTCAAAAGCAAACAAAGCCCTCAAGAGAACGTAGGCCAATTCGCATTGCGAGTCGAAACATGCCTATCAAAATTATTAACTGAGATCTCTCTAGGAGACAGAATCCTGGTCAAGGAGGTCCCGGGCAGAGTAGCTGCCATGGAGGACCTCGCCCTTCATCACTTCCTGATGGGGTTATTCCCTCGTATCTCGAATATTGTCCGGTGCAGAGCACCCAAAACCTTAAATGAGGCTGTTAACATGGCAATTTCAGAGGAAGGAATCCAACAAAACCTGTACAAACGTACACCGACTGACATTAGATCCGTTGCAAAGCCTAAGGTTACCAGTTAAATTTCCAGATCACGCACTTACAACACGGGTAACTAACCCCAAACTAACGGTGGTGACAACCTTACTATTTCCAGATCACGCACTTACAACACGGGTAACCAGCCCCAAGCTAACGGTGGTGACAATCCTACTATTTCCACATCACATACTTACCACAAAGGTAATCAATCCCAAACTAATGATCCAAATCCAGATGAATCCCTAACCTATGAGGTAAATCTAGATACTAGCAAAAAACTGCTTCCACATGAACTACTAAATTCGCCAATTTCAGACATTCCATTGTCTCTCCTAATCGACTCAGGTTCCGCTATTTGCCTAATAAAACAATCCTGTATCCAACATAAACAGAAAATCATTAAGGAACCCATCCAACTTAAAGCTATAGATTCTGGTGACGAACCTGTTGTAATAGTAAACTAAATGTCGATGTCATAAGTCATTGCGGGCAAGACAATGTCTTAGATGTATTTTTTTTTCTCTTCCTCCTGCATTCGACTCGGAATAAACGTGATCACCAAAAAGTCTTCTTTTATTAGGTTACGGACTCAGAATACGCAAAAATAGTATTTATAAATCCTTTTACTGAAATTGGGGACAATTTTAAATACTATAGTACCACGTCGACTGTAGGAAATCTTCTCGGCATAGAAAAGTTACGAGGTATAAATAATTACACATCATGGAAGTTCATGGTAAAATTGATCCACGGAGATCTCTGGGATTGTATCGACAACGACGAGATCAAGGACGTCAAAAAAGGGGTTTCAGATTACAGATTTAGGGCCAGTAACTTATGTCCTAGGTATGAAAATCTGTAGATACAAAGATAAGATCACTTGATCAATCTGACTACATTGGTAAAGTCTTACAAAAGTATAAAATGGAGGATTGTAAGCCGTCATCTACACCTATGGAGACAGACGTGACATTGATCAAAACAAAGAGATCTCAAAAAAGTATCAGTGAGTATGATTATAGAGGCTTAATAGGATCACTCATGTACATAGCGATAGGATCGCGTCCTGATATAGCTCATGCTGTAAGCTACTTGAGCCAGTTCAATGATAATCATACTGAAACCCATTGGAAATCAGCTAAACGAGTACTTCGCTATCTCAACGGTACTAAAGGTTGTTGTTTGACTTTTCAGAAAGGTGAATTAGAGATAGTTGGGTTTGCTGATTCTGTTTCCAGTAAACTCAATCCAATATGCATCTAAACTAAACGAACAGATGAGGTCATTAGTTCCTTGAGAACTGATCACTTGTATCAAGAGGAATCCGCAGCCCTCATTGAACTTGCTCCCTATACTCAGACATCTTTCATTTACCTAATGACCAATTAAGCTATAGGGGAGACCGGGGACAAACGTAACGGCGGGTAGAAAGTAACAAACGCTCTGTAGCCTTTTCCAATAGCCGGAACGACGCGCGCGACCGTTGGTCGTTAGCTCGCACCGGCCCACGCGCATGAGTTCAGTCCCCGCGCCCGCACCACGCGGAAAGGTTGTGTCAGTGGCCGTGTTGTGATTTTTCGGACCAAAAGTAAGTTTTTTGTTGTTTATTCATTTAGTGTTTACGTAGACTTAAGATGCCGATAACAATTATAACTATTAGTTAGTCGATTTACCTTAAGATTGTCTTTAGCATGTTATAACTTGTTTTCGTGTGACACGTTCTGTTTGAAGGTTATTTGGCATCAAATATAAAAAACGGGGTTGGGTACAAAAGTAACATCTCATGGCAGGACATAAGTAACGTGTTACTTTTGTCCCCGTAGAATAGTAAATATGAGTGCTATGTTATTGAACTTTTTTTTTTTTTGTTTAACAGAATGCCACGATCATCATCATCATCATCTTAGCCGTTGGACGTCCACTGTTGGACATAGGCCTCCCTCAAAAATTTCCATGTGTTGCGGTTGGAAGCGGTCTGCATCCACCGCCGACCTGCAGTTTTTACAAGGTCGTCTGTCCATCTTGTCGGTGGACGTTAGCCTTGTGTAGTTCGCGAACGAAAGATAAAAATGAACTACCTCATCAGTAACTTTTCTCTCTCTCTCTCGTTCACACGCGTTCAAAGTGTATCAGTAGTTCACCTTAAATCTCACTCATCCGTCTCTGGCGTTCGAATCGGTGTCCCATAGTGACTAATTTTATTCTGTGTCTTCTAGTTCAATTTTTTTTTCTCTAGTTCGATCGAACGAGAACGCCCACTGAACGAAATGATGAGAGATGAGATGAGCAATTAGTTCAAATCGGTGTCCCATAGTAACTAATTTTATTCTGTGTCTTCTAGTTCAATTTTCTTTTCACTAGTTCGATCGAACGAGAACGCCCACTGAACGAACTGATGAGAGATGAGATGAGCAATTAGTTCAAATCGGTGTCCCATAGTAACTAATTTTATTCTGTGTCTTCTAGTTCAATTTTCTTTTCACTAGTTCGATCGAACGAGAACGTCACTGAACGAACTGATGAGAGATGAGAAGAGCAATTAGTTCGAATTGTCATCCCATAGTAACTGATTTTATTCTGTGTCTTCTAGTTCAATTTTCTTTTCTCTAGTTCGATCGAACGAGAGCGCTCGCTCACTGACCAGTGTTGCCAATTTAGCGACTTTGTCGCTAGAAATAGCGACTTTTGCTATGGTGTTAGCGACAAAATATATTTAGCGACTTGTTTATCTAGCGACTTTTCGACTTCAACCGGCACACCAAAACAGTATTAGGGCAAGTAATGGAAAGTTGAAAAGGACAAAAACTCAACTTGAAAAAGTAATTAAGGGACCTTTTTTTTTTTTTTTTTTTTTTTTTCTTTTACCAACTGAACTACAAGTGAAAAGTGAACTAGAAGAAAGATACATTTCTTTTGCCTCAAAAGAGAATTATCTCTCTTTTCTTTGCAGTGAACGACTTTGCGCACTGCTAGTGGACGTTCAACACTACGCTTGCCGGTCCGTGGCCTCCACTCGAGAACTTTTCGGCCCCATCGGCCATCTGTTCTGCGTGCTATATGGCCAGCCCATTGCCACTTCAACGTGCTAATCCGTTTGACTATGTCGGTGACCCGAGTTCTTCTACGTATCTCCTCATTTCTGATTCAATCCCGTAGAGAAACCCCGAGCATAGCCCTCTCCATAGCTCGTTGAGCGACTCTGAGCTTATTCATGAGGCCAATAGTGAAGGACCACGTCTCTGTTCCGTATGTCATCACTGGTAACACACATTGGTTGAAGACTTTTGTCTTCAGGCACTGAGGTATTTTGGACGAGAAGATGTTGCGAAGTTTCCCGAACGCTGCCCATCTGAGTTGGATTCGACGATTGACCTCTTTCTTGAAGTTGGACTTACCTAGTTGGACGGTTTGTCCCAGGTATACATACGCGTCGACAACTTCAAGAGCCGAGTTCTCAACCATAACAGGGGTAGGCACAACATGGGCATTCGACATAACCTTTGTCTTGTCCATGTTCATTTTGAGGCCTAACCTTTGGGAGACTCGATTGAGGCCTTCGAGCATCGTGCTGAGTTCTTCCATTGACTTTGCCATGACTAGTGTTGGGTATGACATGATTTTAAATTGACTTTTGTAAGAGTAGGTTCATTTTCAAAATGAGCCGGTTCAGTGAGCCGGCTCTTTTGAGCCGATCATTTTCAACTTGACAGTTCATAATGACCTACGCATTGACGAACTCGAAGAGCCGGTCTAATGTTCATTCATGGTGCGATCTTAGGTTAGGTAACTACTATTTCAAAAGTGATTTTGGAAAAATGTAATTTCTAATCGTGCTGATTGATAAGAAAAAACAAATGCTGATTTAAATTTAATCATTTATTTACATAATTATCATAAGGTCGCCAAATAATGAGCATACCGTACATTGGGGCTATGTAGAACATTTTTAGAAAAAAAAAAAGTTTTTGCACAAATACTGAGGAATTGTAACGCTTGAATAGATTTTTTTTATAGTAGATCATATAGACGGTGTCAGCACTCAAGTCCTACGGCAAAAGTGGGAACCTTTGAAGAAATATGTAAACTAGAACGGACACCGGCGAACTCACAGTTGACGCCACAATTGAAGCCGATCAGCGTCAGCTCATTCATTCACTAGCTCACGTTCATCGCAATCGGTCGCTGGCTTTATGGTGTTGAATGTTGACGAAAGGTATAAAAATGACTTTAAAAAATGCCGTCTTGCATTTTAGAATCTTACAAAAACGCATCAACTACACAAAAAAAGGATAGGTAGTGGCGTAACTTATCATCGGTAAGTAAACAAAACATCAACTAAAACCAAGCAAAACTAATTTTTGTCATAATTTGCCGCCATTTCTAGAAAATCATAGAATATGAAAATGGAACTGTACAGATTGGACACGGTAGGTAGTAAATGTTGGTGAACTCATAATATATGCACCTAGTTATTTTAACTCAATTAGGTATAAATACTTAACTGATTATTGTTTAGATCATAAAATACCTACTCTGCCTATGCCGTTTGTTTGTCTGTTTGTCTATCAGTAGGTACCTACTAAAGTTTATTATCAAATTGTAATGGTAGATTTTTATTTTACTTAGTTTAAAAAGGATATTTTTCATCATCATCACCTTAAAGATACTAACCAAACCCAAACCTAATTTATTCAAAACTAAGTTTCCTGTAAGTAGTACCTACCTACCTATAAATTTTTTTCCGTGAATTTTTTGATATTTTAATAGTTATTCTGCTATTCAGGGCTAAAAAATGGTAGAATACTTATTATTTGGAAATGCATATATAGGTACCTATAATACTATAAAATAATATAATTCATCCTACAAATGTTTGTCCTGGGTGGGAATCAAACCCACGACCTAGTCAATTTATTTAAATAAGGCAGAGTAATAATTAGTAGGTAAAAAAGCTGTGTCGCTTCTGTGCGGTGTCTAATCTCCCGCCCATGTTCCGACTCATTTGTGACACGTCTATGGTTTGTGCTTTCTTCTCTAGTTATTATCTCGATGGTGGGAACTAATTGTTTTATTTACTTTAAGCTCTTTTAGTCACGGTCGTTCAGTTGTTGTGTATAGAATTAAAGAACATACAACTTTGCCTAAATATTAATGTTCAAGCCTTATTTGGACAATTAGTCATTTTTACGCGAAAGCAGCGCTGCGTCTATCGGACTTCAGTGCTGACACCGACTCTACTATTGCCCTTTAGGCAGTCCGGTGATATTTTGTTTCGTTCGTTCGTTTGAAAACCCGCAAAATTGAAAACATCGAAAACCAATTTTTGTTTTCAAAACACGTTTTTTCAAAACGAGCCGCCTGCGTTTCGTTCAATTCAAAAAGTAGAGTCGGCGTCAGCACTCAAGTCCTACGGCAAATGCTACTAGAAACTAAAAGAGCATAATTATGCTTCTTTAGTTAAGGTAGTTCAGTTTTTCTGGTGTGTAGAATTATCAAACGTACAAACTTGCAAACTTATTAATGTTCAATCCATAATTGGACAATTAGTAATTTTTTACAAGCTAGTTCTGCGATAGCAACGCTGCGTCTATCGGACTTCAGTGCTGACGCCGACTTTATGACAATCTGTTCGGTCTGCGAGGGAGGAGTGATTTAAAGCAGGAAGAGATAGTCATATGACAAAGATTCCATCCTTGTCATTTGAGTGAAGCTATGACATTTGATTTGACGTCATACTACATTAGAGTGAGTGACTAGCGTCATGTTATATGACTTTGTCATAGTGAGTAGGCGAGGTGTGATTGAAGATTGAATGAAGCATGACAAAATCAGCTGATTTTGTCATATTGTGTACGGTCACATGACATGAATTGAAGCATGACATTTTTAGAAAATGAGCCGATCACACAAAGTTGAATTTTGTACGGGACAAACGAGCCGCGTCAGTCACGTCATATTCAACGCTAGCCATGACCACGATATCGTCAGCGAATCGAAGGTGAGTGATGTATTCGCCGTTAATATTGATGCCGTGTCCTTTCCATTCCAGGAGCTTGAAGGCATCTTCCAGAGTGGTCGTAAACAGTTTTGGAGAGATAACATCTCCCTGTCTTACGCCTCTTTTTAAGGGAATCGCCTTCGAAATCTGATCCTGTACTCGGACTGACATAGTGGCGTTTTTATACAAACACTTCAACACTTCGATGTACCGATAGTCAATTCGGCATCGCTGGAGAGATTCAAGCACCGCCCATGTTTCGACCGAATCGAAGGCTTTCTCATAGTCCACAAACGCGAGACAAAGCGGCAGGTTATACTCTTCGGTCTTCTGTATGACCTGCCGCAGCGTATGTATGTGGTCTATGGTACTGTAGCCTTTTCGGAACCCGGCTTGTTCGGGAGGCTGGAAGTCATCGAACCTGCGATCGAGACGATTTGTGATGATTCTCGAAAACAGCTTATAAACATGGCTCAATAGCGAGATGGGTCTGTAGTTCTTCAATAAGGTGTTGTCACCTTTCTTAAAGAACAGCACCACCACGCTCTTGTTCCATGCTTCTGGCGTAGTACCTTCGAGCAAGACGGAGTTGAAGAGCTTCTGAAGGACTTTAAGTACCGGTGATCCACCCGCTTTCAAAAGCTCTGACGTTATTCCGTCTTCACCCGGCGCCTTGTTGTTCTTAAGCTGCTTCAGGGCCATCCTGATCTCGTACAGGCTGATGTCCGGGATGTCTTCGGTATAGTGTCGGGTCAGTTTGGCTCTCGGGTCTTCTTTAGCCGCACTGCAAACAGGTTTAGTGACCGAATCGTAGAGCCGTCCATAGAACGTTTCGACTTCCCTTAACACTTCTGCTTTACTTGACGCTACACTGCTATCTCTCCTTTTCAGCTTCGTCATCTGGCTCTGCCCAATAGACATATCTCTTGTGAATACTTTGGAGCCTTTATTCCGCTCAATTGCATCTTTAATACGAGCGGTATTGAAGGTGCGAATATCATGCCGCAAGGATTTCCAAAGAATTTGGCCGAATACTGCCCCAGAGCCGAATATCGAATTAGACTATGCGTCTGAATAATATTATTTAAATAATATATCACAAAATTAACTGTTACATACAGAATACTTAGATATCTCGTGCCTTGTGGGAATATAATTATGTTATTTTATTAGTAACTTTAGTCACTTCCAATACTACAGTCCGTAATGCCTCTCCAGACTCACGGCGAGAAGTTTCACCGAGACTTCTCGAAGAACAAACAAATTATCCACATTCTCAATTTTCTCACTCGTGATCTGTTTGAAATCCTTTGTCTCGGCCAAAAATAGGTACCGACACCGAAGCGCGAGAACAAGAAGGCGAGAAACTCCTCACATTCACGCTTCTCGGGTGTTGTCGGGGTTTCTTGCCGAGAGTCTGGAGGGGCTATTAGGTATCACAGAGAATATTTTTATCAGATAGACCTACCTTCTTTTTCGCGGTTGACATGACACTCAAATAGGAAACAAAACAGACGGACAAGAAAGTGAAGTACGTTTGACAGATGTAAAAGGAATTTCGTTGAGTTTCAGTTGTGTGATTGTGTTGTGATGTAATTTATGAGGATTTATCATATTTTATTTAAAATTACAAAAAGTACTGACGCCTTGGGATATGCATACAGACTAAAATGGAAGTGGGCTGGACATTTAGCCCGTCTACAAGATGGAAGATGGACTAGGAGAGTGACAAATTGGGAGGGTCCAAGAGGTCGACGCTGCATAGGAAGACCATACGCTCGCTGGGACGACGACATCAAGAAAACTGCTGGACCAAACTGGCGCCGAGTAGCACAAGACAGGGACAGATGGCTGGCTTTGGAGGAGGCCTTCACCTTAGGGGTTCTCTAGTACCTACTTAGATTATAAGCATTAGTGATAAGAAAAAAATGTTAATTATAGAGAAATAAAAGGCTTTTTATTTTATTTATTTATATCATATTTTATTTTAGGTTGTAAGTACAGAATCACTGCACACGAGTGTAGATAATTTAATTGATGAAATTCCCAATTTTTCCTAAGTACTTTTCTTTTTTACTTGAAATTGTAGGTACTGGGAGCACCTGTGTGCGTCATTTATTTTCTATACCTACTTCACTTAAAATTCTGCTAGTCCTAATTATAATAACGAAAAAGTAAATGTTCACACAGCGCCATCTATCCCCAACGTAAGCAAAGCTTTTACTATAGGAACCTTAAAAATATAGTTTCCTAGGTTCTCCGTTCATGATGGGCGTCATAGCCTGCTGATTTTTAATAGAATAACTTTTAAATCCCACTATTTAGAGGAAAAAGATGAATGGAGTCTCATTATAAAATAAAAAAACAAACCCAAAAATCCCAATTTGGTCATGACGCAAGCATTCTTTCCTGTTGGCATCTGTGGGGCAAATTTATTCGAGGAATCGGCCATCTCTTTTGTCTATTGAGCTGCCTATGTGACTTAGCATCATCGGGAGACTGCAGTCGCAACGAGCGTCGTTCAGCCATGAGGTT
Source organism: Camptogramma bilineatum (assembly GCA_958496255.1). Lineage (NCBI taxonomy): Eukaryota > Metazoa > Arthropoda > Insecta > Lepidoptera > Geometridae > Camptogramma > Camptogramma bilineatum. The sequence goes on from OY292471.1 coordinate 10,471,903, forward strand.
AAGGGTGTCATCAGAGAGTTTCTGGGTTCTTTTTGTACGGGGCGTCTTAAAGAACTGGGACCCCACCGTATGGACAGTTTCTACGAACCTGTTATTGATCTCATCCACCGATGCATGCTCTTCTAGGCAGTCGAAGCGATTTGACAGCTCGAGCTGAAAGCTCTCGAGGTTTTGGATATGCGCGTGAGTCGGTCGGAGCGTAGACTTCATCAAACGAGACCTTTCAAGTTAAACGTTTATATTCAATGTGCCTCTAACGATTCGATGATCACTACCGGTTTTCACCCTGTGAATCACGGATACATCATTGAATATCCGTTTCTTGTTGGTCAAGATGAAGTCAATCTCATTTCTCGTGAAACCATCGGGGCTCATCCAGGTCCATTTCCTGTGAGGCGGCTTCTGGAAGAAAGAATTCATCATAAAGAGTCCTTCTTTCTCCATAAAATCGGCCAGCCTCTGTCCCCTGGGGTTCCGTTGTCCATATCCAAATTGCCCCACTCTCAACTCATCATCGCTTCTCTTGCCTAGCCTCGCATTGAAATCCCCCATGACAACAGTGAAGTGAGTGTTGTTCATATGTATGGCTCTACTGACGTCCTCATACATAGACTCTACTTCTTCATCCGGGTGTGCCACGATACAGGATTAGAAAAACGGATAGAGGCACGACCAGCATGGCAGTATATAAGAAAGCAGCAGATGACCATTTCAAAGAAAACACGAAGATAAGAGCACTAGCAAGAAAATATGATGTTTGTCACGTCACATTAAATAGATATATTACAAAACTCAAAGCAGGAAATACTCATGCACAAGTTGGCTACCGTTGCGTCAACCGCGTTTTCACTTTAGAGGAGGAATTAGTTTTACGGGACTACATCATTTTATGTTCCAGTATCTATTTTGGATTGATCCCAACAGGTGCCTACTAAATATTTGTTTTTATGCTCTGTCTTCTGTGTGTGTTGTGTTGCCAATAAACTATATTCTTTCTTTCTTTTTCAACAGAAGTGCGCAAGCTGGCCTACGAATTGGCCATAAAATATGAGAAGACATATCCTGAGAAGTGGAACGAAAATCATAGTGCGGGTAAGGAATGGCTAGCTGGATTTTTGAAAAGACACCCAAGCCTGTCCCTGAGAAGTCCACAATCCAATCCAATATGCATCTAAACGAACAGATGAGGTCATTAGTTTCTTGAGAACTGATCACTTGAATCATGAGGAATCCGCAGCCCTCATTGAACTTGCTCCCTATACTCAGACATCTTTCATTTACCTAATGACCAATTAAGCTATATGGAGAAACAATATCATATTTTATAATTGAGTCATTTAAAAACTTGTGGGGAGAACTCCTTTCAAGATAACCTAGACAATATTTTAATGTTATGTACTGACAGCGTTGCATACATTTTGCGAGCTGGACGACTTTAGACAAATTCACTGTCCTAATATTATTCACATAACATTTTTAGCACATGCCCTAAACCGGGTAGCAGAACAAGTTCGCTCTTAATATGAAAATGTGGATGCACTAATTGCAAACGTAAAAAAGTTTTTTTTTAAATCCCCAAAGCGAGTAAATATTTTAAAGAATATGTCTGACGTTCCGTTACCTCCTCAGCCGGTGATTACTAGATGGGGTACATGGTTGAAAGCAGCTGCTGCTTTCAGCATTTTGTTGCTGCTTAGCAGCAACAAAATGCATTCAAAATATTTTAATCAAATATCAAATGTTATAAATTCTCTAAATAGCGATGAAGCTATCTCTATTAGACAAGCAAAACAGCAAAACGTGCTTTAGCAAATTCCAATATTCGTTCCGAGTTAAATTTAATTTTATTGATGAACATTTTAAAATAATAGATATAGCGCTCACTAGACTGAGTAACACTAGTTTCTCACACGAACTTATTTTTACATCTGAATGGATCACTGACCTGAACAAGCTTATGAACGGATAGTAATCCACTTCATTTTTCCCATCAAAGCCTGGTATTGTAATTTTAGGAAGTTTTTTGAACTCACCAGAAGGAGCAGGATCCTTACATTCCTTGCACACTGAATTTCTATTCAGAAAAAGTTTTAACTGTCTATCTAGTTTTGATATACTTACTTTGGTAATATTTTTCCTCGGCTTCTGAGTAGTTTTTTTTCGTCGTCTGGATCCAGCATTAGAATGTTCATATTGCGCTGTAGTTGTTGAATGCAGTAACCAGCCGATTCCGCTTCTCTTTCAGAAACTCGTGAGCACACTTTGTCAAATCGGTCTCGCAAAAGTTTGCGATTCGAGTAATTGTGCCTTTAAGCCAAGGATACACTAGGGAACATTTTGTCCCGCAACATGACGCGCAACACATAATTTACGTGACGCTGCAACGTTGCATATTGTCCGGCAACATGCTCCGCAACATTGTACGTGACGCGGGGCATCTTGCTTGCTCCCGCCTCGAGAGCGAGCGCACGTGTCTCGCGTCAGTGTCGCGCCATTTGTCACCAAGTGTAGTCGCGTACGCAACGTGCCTCTTAACATGGCTCTAGTGTGGGGAAATGATACCGTGCTTTTACTTCTGGAGCTTTACGAAAGTCGTGAATTGTTGTGGGATACGTCTCACCGTGATTATAAAAATAAAATAAAGAAAAATGACGCATGGGAGGCTATTGCCAAGGAGCTTAAATTGTCTAGAAAAGATATATAAACCAAAGTTCATACCCTGCGTTCGCAATTCGTCCGAGAAAGGTGAACCATAGGAATGATGCCCATGAGAGATATCGCAAAACTAAACTAGATACTCACAGGAAATATTATAAGGAGCTCAAGGCATTGGTAAATATGAGTATATATAATGAAACACGAGCTTATTATGACTTTCGGATTAATAACATAGATAGTGAGAAAAAGCTTTGGAAAAATATTAAACAGGATGTTTTACAGGGGTCAATTGAGAATTACCTTCCACATAACTTCGATGACCCATCAGCTATAAATGATCATTTTTTAAATGTCCCAGGGAATGATTCCGTTCCCATTTCAAATTTGTCATTTTTTGAATTTCATAATTACAATCAACACATTTTTTCATTACAACCCGTTGATGAAAACGAAATCGCTAAAATACTTTTATCTATTAAGACAAATGCTGTAGGTGCTGATGGTCTTTCAATGGATATGGTACTCCTCACACTGCCTAATACTCTGCCGCTAATAACTGCAATTATAAATAAGTCGCTCCTTAACTCGCATTTTCCCAGTCTATGGAAGATAGCTGCTATAAGCCCCATACCTAAAATACCAAATCCAGTCACTGAGAAAGATCTTAGACCTGTTAGTATTCTACCTGTACTATCTAAGGTTCTAGAAAAGGTTGTATACAATCAACTTAGCAAATATATAGAACAACAGAATATACTTCCAGACGTACAGTCTGGGTTCCGCAAGGGTAGGGGGACGGCTACGGCATTGATAGATGTGGTCGATAACATGTTGGTTGAGCAAGATAAGGGTTTCGGCTCTGTCCTGGTTCTGCTGGATTACTCAAGGGCATTTGACTCGTTAAATGTGCCACTACTCCTTGCGAAGCTATCATACTATGGGGCTGATGCAAATTCTATACGGTGGTTTAACAGTTATTTGAGTAACCGGTCTCAGTACGTACAGATCAATAGAGAAGATGGATCACAACTCAAGTCATCACATAGGAATGTTAACCGTGGGGTACCACAGGATTCAATATTGGGACCTCTACTTTTTATAATTTACACTGCAGATATGTGTTAGGGGATAAAGCATTGCAAATATCATCTTTATGCTGATGATGTGCAGTTGTACCTGCCAATGAGACCAGAGGACATTTCGTCGGGACAGTCAAAAATTAATGATGATTTAAGTCACATTGCTCACTGGTCTCTTAATAATGGTCTTGTACTTAATCCATTGAAATCTAAATATTTGATTACAGGCACAAAAGATCAGCTCAAAAAATTTTCAATTGTTTCATTAGACATAAACATATGTGGGCAGCGTATTGAGCAGGTACAGGAAGCAAGGAACCTTGGAATATTATTTGACAGCAAACTTCGGTTTGAAAACCACATTTTAAATTTAGTAAAATCCTGCTTCTTTAGACTCAAGTTGCTATACAAGATTAGGAACTATCTTAAGTCTACTATTCTAAAACCTGGCAAATCCGAACTTCAACCCGAAAATTATCGCCCAATCGCTCTCTTAAGCTGCACTTTCAAACTGCTAGAAAGGGTCCTTCTGACTAGAATAGAGCCATACATAGACACTGTGACACCTGTTGAGCAAGCAGGATTTCGACGAGGTAGAAACTGCACCGACCAGGTATTAGCCCTCACAACTCACATCGAAGCTGGCTTCCAAAAGCAATTAAAGACAACCGCAGTATTCATAGATCTGACAGCAGCCTACGACACAGTTTGGAAACAGGGACTCGTCTGCAAACTTTTATCGGCGATCCCGAGCCGTGAAATTGTGAATCTGATATCCAACATGCTGAGCGAAAGAGAGTTTGAGGTGCACTTAGGAAACACCAAAAGCCATATGCGAAAACTGAATAACGGTCTACCCCAGGGATCTGTGATGGCTCCCCAACTTTTCAACCTATACATTCACGATCTCCCTGCTACTACAGGTACTAAATTCATTTACGCAGATGATATCGCACTAGTCGCACAGAGCACTGACATGAAAACCAGCGAAAATATCCTGACTGCGGATCTTGAGGTGCTATCAAAATACTTTGAGTCTTGGCGACTAATACCCAGCCTAAGTAAAACGGAAGTAACATGTTTCCATCTCAACAACAACCTCGCAAACTACGTTCCTACAGTCAATTTTAACGGCGAAAATCTAAAATTCAATCCTTTTCCAAAATATCTTGGCGTAACTCTCGACAGATCCTTAACATATAAAGAACATTTAACTAAACTCTCCCTTAAACTCTCATCCCGTAACAACATACTCCACAAACTGTGTGGAACGACCTGGGGATCATCCGCTGACTGCCTCCGCACGACTGGCATCTCCCTTGTCTACTCAGCTGCGGAATACTGCTCACCTGTGTGGCTAGAAAGCGCTCATGTGCACAAGGTGGATACGAAGCTTAATGCCGCCATGCGTTGCATCACTGGAACTGTGAAATCAACACCACTTCACTGGTTACCAGCCCTGAGCCACATAGAACCTCCATACCTCCGTCGAAAGCACGCGCTTAAAAGAGAAGCTGCCAAAATACTTTCACAGCCTGCTCTCCCGATCCACGGTGATTTCTTCTGTCCACCACCTCATAGATTGAAGTCAAGACGTCCCCCTTACGCTGCTGCCCAACATCTAAACAACTTCCAGATAGCAGAAAGATGGAAAAGTGACTGGCTGGAAAAAACAAGAGGCTCGTGCGCCGAATGTGTTGACCCCACTTCCAAGCACAAAGGCTTCTCCCTGCCCCGTAAATTATGGTGCCGCCTTAACAGGCTTCTCACTGGACACGGCCGATGCAACTACTTTCGGCAGAAGTGGGGCTGGACAGACTCGGCGCTCTGCGAATGCGGAGAGGAGGACCAGACGATGGAGCACATCATCTCACGCTGCCCTATCCACTCGTACCCAGGACCCTGGACTGACCTACTAGACCTACCTCCTGAAGCAGTATCCTGGCTAGGGAACCTGAACATTGACTTGTAAATTAGATTAAGTATAGTATAGTTATTATTTTTTAGTTTTAGAAGATTTTTAATTTTGTAAATTTTTATGTTTTGTTACCTACGCCTTTTTTAACTTGTCATACGATTAAATAATAAATAAGGAGGAGGTTAGAATAAAAGTCTGCGAGACCCTAATATTGTCGAAATTAAATTATGGTGATCTGGTATATGGCCCCCGTCTTACATCTAAAGCGAGCCGCCTTATACAAAGGGTGCAAAATGCGTGCTGTAGATTCTGTTATCAAATCCCACCGCGAACTCATATTTCGCCCTATTTAAATAATTCTTCTACACTAAATATGGCTTCGCGTCGGGCACTACACATGGCTACGCTAGTTCATGGGGTTCTTACTTTTAAGTCTCCTAAATATTTGTATGACAAACTCGACCAGTTTCATAGTAGGTACAGTAGAAGACCAAACAGAAATCTGTTACACTATTGCAAACATAAGACTGTAGCATTTCGGGGTAGTTTCAGATACCAAGCAACCAAATGCTGGAATAACATTCCCCCGCCCATTAGGCTTTTAAAATCAAAATTCACTTTTAGTAAAAGATTAAAATGTGTTATTTTAGATCAGCAAAAGTCAGGTTTGCTTGGTGTCAACACCCCCCTTTTTGTATGTTAGGTTTTATTATCTACATTCCAAATTTAGTCAAACCGGTTTAGTAGTTATGGAGATACGTGGTAGCAACCATTCACACACACACACACACACACAACACACATACACACACAGTTTTTCGCCTTAATAATATTAATGGGATTATTCAGATACCTATTTTATTTTATTCCTACTGTTTATGTAAGTATATGTATATTATGCTTAAGATATTTTGTTTGTTAATGTATTTAATTTAATATTCAATTGTTCTCCCAGGGTCCTGTGACTGCTGTGGCTGCGGCAGAATAACAGCGCCCTCTGCCTAAAACAGAGGGCAACAATGCTGAGTCGTAGCCCATTTGCTACTGTAGCACACAAACAATCCTATTTTGTTTGTATTGTAGTTGATTAGGTTTTGTACCTTACTGTTACTTTTTTATAATTATTACATTTCACTGTGTACTTTGTGTGTTTAGTAGCAAATAAATGATGTGTCTATGTGTCTATGTCTATGTCTATGTCTAAAGGAAGAAAGTGAAATCTTCAAAAACTACTGGCAGCGGAAGAGATGACGTGAAGTCCAGTGCATGGTTTGCATACGATGCAATGAAATTTTTGCGAAAGGGAGCTACAACTTCTGGAAGCTTGGACACGTTGGACACAAACGTAAGTCATATTTTGTCATTTGTAATCACTAATCACAGATCTTGAAAATATCTGAATGGAATGTAATGTTACGAGCTAGGGTTCGGGATAAAATAATGAAGTCCAGTGCTAACCGAAATAACACTTTAATTTAACTACACTTTACTAAACACAAATATCGAAACACTATTTACACAATACTGTTCGCCTTAACCACACTTAATATCGCTTTAACACTTATTCGCCTTTAATTTCATGCGTTTCATGAACGCGGCGATGGATTCGACCACCGAACTGCCCTTTTATACCGCCCGTAATAATTACCAGTCGCTTCCAGAACTTTCTCATACAATGTCGAACATTCCAGAAGCCCACCGAAGTCAATCGAACTATCCAGACTTCTCTCGCCACTCTTCCATAGATGGCGTTGTTTTATGAGTTTTAGGCTACCTGACAAGAGATGGCGCTACTCTTAGTCTGGCTGATTCGTAACAGTAATCTAATAAATTACTAAATAAAAAAGTTACCACAAGCATTGTTCTCAGTAGGTACGCGACGCGCCACGATGTTGTACAGTAAACATTAAACGAAAAATTATAGTAGGTAGGTACAATACTAGTTTATTTATTTAAAAATTATTCTGCCAGGGAATACATCCTTCTTCACTCATGAGATATTCAGCAAATTTGTTACTTATTTCCATAGCAGATTCAGGGTAGCGTCTTCCCATAGCATTTAAATTCGACATATTAACAGATTGTAACACGATAACTTGAACGCTCCCGCGCATCGTTCGTACAGTTGGGCCGGCGGATCTAGGCGTACGTGAAGTCAGGCTCTGCGCTGCGCAGTAGAAAATTTTGTATGAAAAAGTTGCACTGCGCATCGAAACGGCTAACTTCACGCACGCCGAGATCCGTTGGCCGTACTGTACATTCTCGCGTCTCCTCGGGAATCGTCGGCTACGCAGCCCCACTACGGCGGCCATCTTGCGCCTCGCAACAGTATAAAAGGCGCCCCGGCCGGCCCTATCGCCAGTAATCCCGACGTCGACCAAGACACGTTCTTGGTGACCCCGACGACAAGATCACCGCCGCTAACGCGGCGGAGATCTAGTCATCCGCGTTAGATAGTATACACAATACACTCCACACGACACCGACCCCGCCGGCGGGGTCGAAGACGTAGTCTCTCTCTCCGTTTCCGCCCCTTCTGGGCTGCGGCCGTCCTCAAAAAACCCTCCCCTGGCGACAGCCCAAGCCGAGGTCCGTACCTAAGTGGTGCCCTTGCGCATGTTGCCCCAACCTATCTTTATCCGGCGTAGAGCCTTCTGCTCTCGCCATAGTCCGGTAACGTTGCAAAGGTCGACACGTGACCAGCCAACATAAAAGTCCGTCCGAAAAAAAAAAAAAAAAAAATAAAACCTATCGCCAGTAACGTATTTATAGTCCGGTAACGTTGCAAAGGTCGACACGTGACCAGCCAACATAAAAGTCCGTCCGAAAAAAAAAAAAAAAAAAACCTATCGCCAGTACGCTCGGTACAGACGGCGCTTCCGCAGTGGAACACGACTTGTATTGAACGGACTCTTAACATAAGCGAACTCGCTTGACGCGCGCCCGCATTGGACCCGTCTGCACTCGCTGATTGTTTGCTTTTGCGCCTCACGCATAGTTAAAATCTTACCCACATTTAATCATTGTTTGATGTGTTTATGTAAATAGTTAGATTATTGTATAAATTTAGTAATTTTGGTTCGTTTTGTTATTGCTGATTTTTCGTAAAGTATATCGTAAAGTATTCGTAAAGTTTTCGTATAGTATCGGATACTATACGAAAACTTTACGAATACTTTACAAGAAAGAATTATACAAAACAAGGATACTAATTAGTATCCTTGTTTTGTATAATTCTTTCTTGTTTTTTTTTTCTTAGTTTATTTGCGCCCTTGAAAAGTAGAATTTTGTTGTACCTTTGGCAGTTCTCTGTTACAAATAATCGATCGAGCGAGCGAAGCGAGCGAAGATCTTAGTGGCAAGTTAGGCGATTTTGCTTTGTATGTTTGTATGTTTGTATGTTTCATTTTTATGTTCTCGCATAACTATCGAACCGCTTATCCAATCTGTATGAAACTTGACAGGTCAATAGGTTGTGCTATGGAAATTTGCTGTGGAGCGTATGAGCGTAATCGATGAAGGGGTTGTAAAGATATGGGGTTCCCAAGGGGGTAAATTTTTTTCAAAGGTACCCAAATATATTGAGTGGGGTGTCATATGAAAGTACTCAATTTATACATTCCAAAATGGTTTTTAGTTTTCTTCTAGGTTCTATAGTTTTTAAAATACAGTCAAAAATAAAAATGATGAAAACCAATTAACGGATGTATGGAAAGAGCTCCCGTTTCATAGAGTTTCGATGTATTCGTAGGTCTGGTTAACAGACAAAGAGTGTGGCATCGTTGTGGTTTGGTTTGCAATGATTTTAGTTGCTTCTTGATATTTTTTCTTGAGATTGAAAATAAAAGCCGTGTTGGCCGAGTGGAAGAGTGCTCGATTTTCGATTCATAGGTCGTAAGTTCGAACCCTGGCCGTGCTCATCAATGGATTTTTCGATTAGAAAAATTTAAATGTGCATTAACATGAGCTCCAAACAAACGGTGAAAGAAAACATCGTGAGGAAACCAGTTAACGTTCTAATAGCGGCGATAGGCTTGCAACCTGTCACGTATGCAAATGCTAACTCCTGCAAATAGTGGGCTGGGCATGTACCAAAATTATAGAGGGAGACGGAGGGGGACGGGGAGGGGTAGGGGGAGGGGGTGGGGAAGGGGAGGGGCAGGGGGAGGGGGGAGGGGAGGGGAGGGAGAGAGACGGGAAGGGGAGGGGAGGGGGGAGGGGAGGGAGGCGGAGAGGGAGAGGGAGGGGGAGGGAATTGATTTTCTCATACATTTTATATTGAACTGCTATTTTAATAATTTCTCGAACTAAGAGGCCTTCCCTGAGGCGCGGTACGAAGTTCGCGGGGTCAACTATTGAATATAAACACGACACGACTTAATGTATTGCATGCATGCCTATAATCTTTACCATACTGAGGTAGCGCATTAGATATCATTGTGTGGTAAACACTAGAAGGAGCACTTAACGTAGGTATAGGGGTAGTCAGAAACAAGTCCAAATCTAGGCTATCAACACAACGGTGCGCGAGATCTCAGTTCGGGGCGAACTACTAGTATAATTGTTTTGTTAAAATTGGTGTTTTATATTAGCTCCAACGTAACCCACACTACAATTTGGCGCCCAACGTGGGGCTGTCAATAGGAAAACTTAGACCTACACCAAAGCGCAAAAAGAAATTAGAAGAGTTTTTTTAAGTTTGACGAAACGTCGGGAAAAATAAGGTAAATTACGCGATAAAATCCCGTGTCTAAAAAACTTTTCAATATAAAAAACTTTTCAATATGAATAGTGATCGCGAAAGTTTAAAAAAGACTAAATTAGAAGAGATGGGGAAAGAAGAAGACGAGAGAAAACTTGAAAAGTCTGAAAAGAAGATAGGGATATCAAACCCGTCAACATCGAATATCAACATGACAGACAAACAATTTAAGGAACTACTAACGACGGTTGTATCGACCATGCAATCAAACCCAAGCAAGAAGCAAGGCAAAACCTTCACAAGTTGTTCTGCTAGATTTTCGGGGATTAAACAGGCATCCCAGTTAGAGGCCTTCCTAGCAGCAGTTAATGTCTTTAAAGAAGTAGAAAATATGGAAGAACAGAACGCGCTTGGAGGACTACCGCTTTTATTTACTGAAGATGCAGGAACTTGGTGGCAAGGTGTTAAAGAAGACATTAAAACCTGGGACAGCTTTACTGAGCGTCTGAGGAGCACCTTTGCACCAAAGAAACCACCCTACAAGATTTATCAAGAGATCATTGAGAACAAACAAGAGTCAAATACTCCAATAGAGATATTTGTAGCAGAGAAGCGCGCACTAATAGCGCAACTCCCAAAACCAGCTCACACTGAGCAGCAGCAAATAGATCTCATCTTTGGTCAGATTAGATTCGACATCAGGGAGAAGATTTCACGTGACGACGTTAGCGACTTTGAAGAGCTCCTAAAAAAGGCTAAAGATGTCGAGTTGAATTTGGCCGAAAAGAGAGACAAACCGGAAACACAAAAGCCAAATACGCCGAAAGAAGACAAAGAGAGAAGATGTCACTTTTGTCGTCTGCGAGGCCATACCATGAGTGTTTACCGGAAAAGAATAAAGCAAGAACAGGCCTCCCAGAAAGCCACTGTAGAAAAGTCAGTAGCACAAGTACCAGCTACAACAACCAGTGCAGGAGTGAAGTTCTCTTGTTATGGTTGCGGCGAGCCTGGGATCGTCCGGAGCCGCTGCCCAAAATGTACTGGAGAAAAGAAGCTGGCCATTGATACTGTCAGTTTCTGCTCACTGCAAACCGAGACAGATGTTCGTCTCCGGCCAACAATCCCAGTGAGAATTGCGAATGTGCAAGGAAAGGCCCACATCGACACATGCGCAAGGTCGAGCGTCGCCTCTTTCGAACTTTATAAATGCCTGCAAAAAGGGGGGTATGCCTTCAAGGAGGAACAGATGCTTATTACTCTCGCGGACGGCATACCAAAACGACAGAGAGTACTGACTGTAAGGGCTCCTGTCATAGTGTACGGAAGAGTAATTCCGACGTCGTTTATCGTCTTCCCAGACGCAAAAGAAAACAGAACTTTGTTGGGTGTTGGCTTTATTCAGGATGCCATGATGATACTGAACTTACCCCAACTGACGTTCAAGTTCTTGGATGAACCAGAACGTATCTATGAACTGGAGGAAGAAATCACTGACATGTCTGCGGTAATTGCCGGACTGGTGTCCGATGTAGCCGTGCCAAACATGATTTCACCATTTCCCAGCTCGCCTGAGACAATCATGTCACCTGAGATGCCAGAAATCAGAAACAGGAAGCGACTAATCGAAATCTTTGATAATTTTCCTGATACAGAAAGCAAGCCATGTAGCTCTCTGATATCGGAAATGGCAAAGATACCTGGGATGAATTTGTTCATGTCTGGACCAGAAGAACAGGCTAACATGTTAGAAAAGGAAAAACCTTATGGACCTGTAGTACCGATTGATTTCGAGAGTCCTCCTCCAAAGAAGAAGCAAACTATGCTATTTGATGGACATTCTCCTGTAGTTACTCAGCTGTATGAAGATGCACGAAGAAACATCATCGAGCAGAAAGTCACTCTTTCTCCCGACTCTGCATCTTTGTTTCCAAGTCCTAAAACAGAGATAGGATCGGTCGAAGTCAATTCGATGACAGCACTTACCGCAGAAGAGCATGGAAAACTACAAAAACTACTACACGAGAACGAAAACATTTTCATATCCAACAAATAACCAACAACTTTTTAATAAAACAAAATATTTTTAATTTATTGTTTTTATTTTACTTATAATAAATTGCGTGCGCGCCACAAACTATTTATTAGGTCTTCTCTACTTGACTGGCCAATTACAATTTCGCTTTGAGTGTCTGTTGTCTCGTTGCGTGCTCGAGCTCGTGCAGCGGCGCGAAAGCTTGCCTCCCTTTCAACATCGTGGTGATCTAAGACAGGTGCGGGTAATCCAGCTCTATTACAGATATTGTGTAGGACACAACATGCTATCACCACTTTAGCCACCTTATCAGGGTGGTAGTGAAGCACTCTGTGAATCAGCAAACACCGAAATCTACCTTTCAGCCTGCCTATGGCTCTTTCCACTGTGTTGCGTGCTGTAGCGTGCATTTTATTGTAATAGGCTTTAGGAGTTCCCTCTTCGGCATTGGGCACGGGAGTCATCAAGTATGAACGCTGTGCATATCCAGAATCCCCTAGAAAGTAAATAATTGGATCTTAATAAATGACACTAGGTACATAATACATACCTAGTAATTTATGCATTAGTAAAAACTAATGTAGGTAATTGTCTCTTTGTTGGCTCATTTTAACTAAATGGCTGAACCAATGTAGATAAATTTAGCAAACCAATGAATTGGTTCATGAACTAAATGTTGAGAGATACCTACCTACCTACTTACCGTGGTTAATACAACATTGATAAATGTACCTACCAAATATTATAGTTTATAGCCTCACCTAGCAAATAAACGGTTTCATTAGCATTCACCAAATCCTCTAAATGTGTCTTTATAGCAACCCCATAAGTTGGATCAACATGCAAAATATTGAGATCCGCATCGGTAATCTACAAAAAAACAGGTAGTTAGGTACTTACTTATTATTTAATTAAGTTTACACATAGTGTAGCTATTTACTGTACTGTAGAACCGCTAACCTAATTTAATAAAAGATTAAAAAATTACTGTATCATCATCACATCATCATCATCATCATCATCATAACAGCTCGAAGGTAGCAGTTGGGTTAATTTGCCATAATCACAAGCTTGACAGAAAATAACTTACTAAGAGAATATTCCTTGCATGGTTCCCTTTGCGACAATAGTACCGCTCTTCATTTTCTTTAGGCCTCACCATGGCAACAAACGTTCCATCTATACTTCCAATTACTCCTGGAATCTTGAACTTTTCATAAAATCTGAAAGAAATGAATACTTAGTTATAGTTATAGGTAGGTACCTAACTACTTACACAATTAATGTTGTTTATTCAAACCTTTCTTTTAATTGTTGTCTTTCTTCAATGTTTTGTGGAAACCTTATATACTTTCTTACAATACTAGGATGACATAAGGTTTCTACTATCTCATGAATGCAACGAGATGCCGAAGGTTGAGATAAAAAGGTATTTATATCTCTGCCTAGTATTCTTTGGTAACTTCCGCTAGCTAAAAACGATAGCGTGCACAGCAACTGAAACATTGAATAAAATAGGTACATGGTCAAAAACCTAGGTACCTAAGTTAGATGTTTGCTGTGGTGGTTCTGGCTTACGAAGCCGGCCCCTCAGGCCTTTCAGTTTTACAGGAGGCTCTTGTCCAACAGTGGACGATTACGTGATAAAGTTAGGTAGGTACTTATCCATTCACTTATATTATTAGGTATTGGTACCTAAATGAGTAAAACAGAGTAGGTAATAAAATGTACTAATATGTAAACATTATTTAGGTAGGTAGGTACTTACTTTTACTTTTGTCGAAAAGCGTCTACGTGGTCTGCGAGATCTTGGAAGTAAAGTCTGTATTTCTAATAACAAATTTTCAATCAACTCCTGTGATAATCGATATAATGCCACATAGTCTTGATTTCTGTTAAATATTTTTGCACGTCTGAAATTTTCAGCTTGGCGTCTACTAGTATTAATGTCTAACTCGTGAGCTCCTCTCAGTAAACTTAGAAATACGAATAACCGAGACATATCACTTTCACAATATCAAAACTAAACCCAAACAACCAAATTCGATCGCTCCTTTGTAGCTGTTTATTTGACAAGTGAATTCGAGTTACGAGTGTCGAGATGACTTGGGAATTCCCTTACAGAATACCGATTGTACGTCATTCACTAACGTAAATGTCAAAATCTCACTCAACTTAGTTCCTTTCATTACCACGCTCGTCACTGAAGCGCTACAAGCATTATCGAGTTCTACAGAATACGAAACTCGTAACTCACTGCGGATTCAGCGCTCCGACGTTCGAAGTGAGTTTACAGAATGAGCCTACTGGTATCCTATTACAGGCGATTCATATCAGATTTTGCAAAATTAGCAAAACCTTTCACGACTCTTTTGAAGAAGGATGTACCCTTTGGCAGAATGAGCAACACCTTGCCTTCGAAGCCCTAAAGGGAAAACTCGTTTCCGCCCCAGTTCTCGCCTATCCTGATTTTTCGCAACCATTTAATCTGACGTGCGTTTAATACTGATTGCAGACCCACATCTGACTACAAGATGGAAACTTTACCGACATCTCATATTTCTACAAACCAGCAGAGCAGAGGCAGAGGTCGCCAAACCAAAAGCCGTATAAAGCACCAACGAGGACGCGTCGAAACCATGCGTCGATCGAAGGGTAGCGACACAATGTCACTATTACAGGATGACATTCGAAGACAGCTTTTCGTTGGCTCCCACGAGGAAGATGCGCTAGCGAGATTAAGTGAACAACAAACACTGAAAGCTATAACGCTTTCGATAACGACGAGAGGAATTGGATTAGGTCTATGTCACCTAACTTATATTTCAATATCATACCACGAGACAATCCGAATCCCGAACGTCTATGTCATGTATCGTGTGTTCATGGGCTTACTAGAAGCCAAAATGGAAGCCATTAAGACTGACCTTCCAGTCGTTCCGAGACTGACGGAACATGTGAAATCGCCTGGCGTTACCAGCGATATGCTGAAGGCAGCATCCGCCATAACGATAGTCCCTGAACCCATCACGAAGATTCCACGAAAACAGCTCAATCCCAGGAGCAGTTTGGGAAAATGATCTACTCCTGAATCCTGACGAGATCATGCCCAGGAATTACAACATCTACGAGGACTTCAGGCGAGAATCGCTTCTAATCGCGCCTTTCCTTGCCTCTCTACAGAAATATGTCCCCAAATTGGTGGGAGGCACTCTCGACTTCAAGTCGTCCGGGAGAAATTCGTTGCTGATTAGCAACGAGATGCAGAACCTCAAAGCCGTTGATCGGCATGCTGGAGAGGATCTGAATGACTATTATCGCCGATGCGTACCAGAAGGGAACGTACGCAACTACAGTGCATTGGCTCGATTAACACCAGCTGAACGAGTCGAAGGGCAGGTCAACCTGCTTGGTGAATACCCATCGCCAGTCAACCTCCGGTACCCTATCTATCACATGAGGGATGAGGTTGCTTCCGCATATGATGTCACGAGTGACTATGCGGGAATTTGCCAAATAATGTACGCGATATAGCCCCCCGCGAGTGCATGGAGACAACCATTATAAAACCGTCCGGTGTATAAAATGACGTAAAATCAAATTACGCAATTTCCGCAATAGTATCCCAAGGATTAGTAGGCCAAGATCGTCCGATTGCTTACCTACGCGTCCCGCACGTTGATTGATTTATGATCATTAACAGCTTTTGATATAGGTACCCGCCGCCGCACTTCCGGCCAATGCACCCAAAGCAGAAAGTCCAGCAAAGTGGTAAAATACCACCTGTTTTTGGTAATGGGATAACACGAGGCAGCTTAACTCCTTTGTTATTTCTCATTATTTATGAATGTGATAGACATTAGTTAAAGTTTAGTAGACTTATATTACAAGTCTAGTTTTACTAGACTTCACCGACTTCACCAAGGTATTAAGCTACCTGACCTTAACATGAACGCGTTTTGCCTGTAGTTTGTTCGAACTGTAGGAATGTGAAGTATGTTAGGCTTTCTTAGGGTGGCTGTGTTACAGCGTAGACCTATTAGCGCTAATAGTTCTGGACAGTCCACAGTGCCATTGGCAATGCTCAAAAGATAATATATTCGGAATAAATCGGCCATTGCTCTTCGTTCGAATAGGGGTAGAAAATTGAATTTACGACACCTCGCTAGGTAGTCTGGTAAAAATATCTTTGCTCGAAACTGTAAATAATTAAGAAACCTTTTCTGAATACGTTCAATTCTAGTAGAGTAGACATCGTAGCGGGGATTTTATACCTGCGAGGCGTACTCGAGATGACTACGTACATACGCACAGTACAATATTTTAAAAGTTTTTATATAGGAGAATTCCGAAGACATTCTCAAAATCATACTCGACCGACGTCATACTCAACCAACACTAGTCTGCTCGCTCGCTCTGTCGTCCGTCTCCGTCAGCCATTTTTGTACCTACTAGGACGGAAACAAACATAATTACGAAAACAGCTCACTTGATCTTCTTTTTTGTCACTGATTGTGATTGCCTCTTGCTTGGTTTGTGCTTGGGTGAACGAATAAGAAAGTAAGTACCTACCTACCTACTTAATTTTTTTTCTCTCTGTGGGTACCTAGGTATAGTTCGCTTCATGTGAAAAAAACGCTGGAAGAAAGTGGTGTGTTTTGTCTCCTGTTTGCGAATAGGTAACCCATGCGCAAACATGAGATAAAACACACCTCTGCCACATTCTTCCAGCGTTCTTTTTACGCGACGTGAACTATACATACACCGTTTATTTTTGGTCAGTTTTAAGCCGGCGCCTACGTAATCTATATCGATAACCTTACTCAAAAATAATAATAAATATGAGATCTATTTTTTTGCAAATAATAATATCACGAAACATAGGCAGGACTAGCTGTGCCCGCGACTTCGTTCGCGTATGCTAATTCTACTAATATGAGAAATGTGAAAGTTTGTGAGGATGGATGTATCGATGGATGTTTGTTACTCTTTCACACCAAAACTACTACCTAAACGGATTTTATTGAAACTTGGAATAATTACTTACATAGATTATGACCTGGAATAACACATAGGCTAGGTTCTTTTTATTCAAATTTTTTAAAACTCATTAGGTAGGTATTGCACTGGTAAATCTTTTTGCATGAAAATGTCGAAAAAACGAATTTTCCCAGATAAAAGACCTAGGCTTTTCGCCTCCGTAAGCCCCCGTACCTACCGCAAATTTCAACAAAATCGCATAAGCATAAGCATAGCTTGTACTATGGGAACCAGATAGGTAACTGATAGAATAGGTCCCTACTTCTATATTTTTTTGTAAATACTTTAGGTAGGTAGGTACTTAATACTTGAATATCTGGGCGACCGAACTATGCTCGGGTGCAAATAGATAAAAATTAAAAAAGAAAAAGAAATAAAACTAACAAAAAGTAAACTTTTACTGGCTGAGATTCGAACTCGAAGCCTTCGGTTGAGTTGAGAGGCGGACACCTATTTCACTTGGCCACTTTAGTTTCAACAGAAATTGTAAAATTACGAACCACATTGCACTGGTAAACCTTTTTGCGTAAAAATGTCGAGAAAACGAATTTTCCCAGATATGAGACCTAGCCTAGCTAGATCGATTTTTCGTCCCCTTAAACCCCTGTACCGCAAATTTCATGGTCCCAACGTATGGTGCCGGCGTATACGTTGGGACCAACGTTGGTCCCAACGTTGGGGCCAAGATTTCGTGAACCATCCACACGTTGGCGATTACACCAGTCTTGTTCCGTGACGGAACTTCCGTCAGAGCCAACGCAACGTGAGGACGTCTGATGTCTGCGCGTCCGATACAGAAATTGAAATTTCTGTATCGTAATGTATACCTACAGTCAATTTAGGTAAATAGGTTTTGATTCTTTGGAGTTGGGTTTAATTAATGTAAGATAAATTAGACATAGACATAGATAGCAAATAAATGATGTTTATTTGCTACTAAACACAGAAACGTAATAATTATGAATAAAGTTATAAATAGACTGATAAACACATTACCCTTCCTTTGCTTTGCGCAGTCGGGTAAAAAGGTACAAGACCTAATCAACTACAAAATAGTTTGTTTTTTAAATTTTGAAATTGATTTTTGAAGACTTCTATGTTCAAATTAGGATTTGAATACTTGGCTATAATTTACTTTGGCGCTGCGCTGAATTGGGGAATTTGTTTTCTAAAATATTGAATTCATTTAAAGCTCTGATTTTTATATTTTCGAAAATTTAAGGAAGATTAATATTCAATTGAGGTTTTAATTATATAACATTTACAGATTTAAGTCTATTGCGCTGAAACAACATACGGTTTTGAAACGCTAAAATTTGTATATTCCTGCGTGTTTTCTAATAGCAAATCGCAAGAAGCTATTTCTGTTCCGTAAAAATAGCTTAGGCGTGCTATCTAGTTACCTATTTTACTAATTACAACTATCTACTTAGGGTTGGGGTGTTTTAATTTCTAATCTATCGTGATAAATACTTTTTAAATAAATACATGGGTATTTAACATAATAAATACACAGATAGAAAATTTGAATACTTGGAAATAATTTACTTTGGCGCTGCGCTGATTTGCGGTATTTGTTTTCTAAAATATTGAATTCATTTAAAGCTCTGATTTTTATATTTTCGTAAATTTAAGGAAGATTAATATTCAATTGAGGTTTTAAATATTTAACATTTACAGATTTGAGTCTATTGCGCTGAAACAACATACGGTTTTGAAACGCTAAAATTTGTATATTCCTGCGTGTTTTATAATAGCAAATCGCAAGAAGCTATTTCTGTTCCGTAAAAATAGCTTAGGCGTGCTATCTAGTTACCTATTTTTCCTATTTACAACTATCTACTTGGGGTTTGGGTGTTTTAATTTCTAATCTATCGTGATAAATACTTTTTAAATAAATACATAGGTATTTAACATGATAAATACACGGATAGAAAATTTGAATACTTGGAAATAATTTACTTTGGCGCTGCGCTGATTTGGGGAATTTGTTTTCTAAAATATTGAATTCATTTAAAGCTCTGATTTTTATATTTTCGACAATTTAAGGAAGATTAATATTCTATTGAGGTTTTAAATATATAACATTTACAGATTTGAGGCTATTGCGCTGAAACAACATACGGTTTTGAAACGCTAAAATTTGTATATTCCTGCCTGTTTTATAATAGCAAATCGCAAGAAGCTATTTCTGTTCCGTAAAAATAGCTTAGGCGTGCTATCTAGTTACCTATTTTACTAATTACAACTATCTACTTAGGGTTGGGGTGTTTTAATTTCTAATCTATCGTGATAAATACTTTTTAAATAAATACATGGGTATTTAACATAATAAATACACAGATAGAAAATTTGAATACTTGGAAATAATTTACTTTGGCGCTGCGCTGATTTGCGGTATTTGTTTTCTAAAATATTGAATTCATTTAAAGCTCTGATTTTTATATTTTCGTAAATTTAAGGAAGATTAATATTCAATTGAGGTTTTAAATATTTAACATTTACAGATTTGAGTCTATTGCGCTGAAACAACATACGGTTTTGAAACGCTAAAATTTGTATATTCCTGCGTGTTTTATAATAGCAAATCGCAAGAAGCTATTTCTGTTCCGTAAAAATAGCTTAGGCGTGCTATCTAGTTACCTATTTTTCCTATTTACAACTATCTACTTGGGGTTTGGGTGTTTTAATTTCTAATCTATCGTGATAAATACTTTTTAAATAAATACATAGGTATTTAACATGATAAATACACGGATAGAAAATTTGAATACTTGGAAATAATTTACTTTGGCGCTGCGCTGATTTGGGGAATTTGTTTTCTAAAATATTGAATTCATTTAAAGCTCTGATTTTTATATTTTCGACAATTTAAGGAAGATTAATATTCTATTGAGGTTTTAAATATATAACATTTACAGATTTGAGGCTATTGCGCTGAAACAACATACGGTTTTGAAACGCTAAAATTTGTATATTCCTGCCTGTTTTATAATAGCAAATCGCAAGAAGCTATTTCTGTTCCGTAAAAATAGCTTAGGCGTGCTATCTAGTTACCTATTTTTCCTATTTACAACTATCTACTTGGGGTTTGGGTGTTTTAATTTCTAATCTATCGTGATAAATACTTTTTAAATAAATACATAGGTATTTAACATGATAAATACACGGATAGAAAATTTGAATACTTGGAAATAATTTACTTTGGCGCTGCGCTGATTTGCGGTATTTGTTTTCTAAAATATTGAATTCATTTAAAGCTCTGATTTTTATATTTTCGTAAATTTAAGGAAGATTAATATTCAATTGAGGTTTTAAATATTTAACATTTACAGATTTGAGTCTATTGCGCTGAAACAACATACGGTTTTGAAACGCTAAAATTTGTATATTCCTGCGTGTTTTATAATAGCAAATCGCAAGAAGCTATTTCTGTTCCGTAAAAATAGCTTAGGCGTGCTATCTAGTTACCTATTTTTCCTATTTACAACTATCTACTTGGGGTTTGGGTGTTTTAATTTCTAATCTATCGTGATAAATACTTTTTAAATAAATACATAGGTATTTAACATGATAAATACACGGATAGAAAATTTGAATACTTGGAAATAATTTACTTTGGCGCTGCGCTGATTTGGGGAATTTGTTTTCTAAAATATTGAATTCATTTAAAGCTCTGATTTTTATATTTTCGACAATTTAAGGAAGATTAATATTCTATTGAGGTTTTAAATATATAACATTTACAGATTTGAGGCTATTGCGCTGAAACAACATACGGTTTTGAAACGCTAAAATTTGTATATTCCTGCCTGTTTTATAATAGCAAATCGCAAGAAGCTATTTCTGTTCCGTAAAAATAGCTTAGGCGTGCTATCTAGTTACCCATTTTACCTATTTATAACTACTACTACTGTCATCACCTACCTAAAACCAATTTAAGTAGGTAATTATCATTAAGTAATTTTGAAATTCGTAGGTAATAAAAAAATGTTTAAAAATTTCCATGAGTGCAAAAAGAGGAGGTCAGACGGTCACCCATCCCAACATTTTGTTCCCCATACAAACTTTCAACCCTTATTTTTTTATCTCAACCATGATAACATATGAAAAAAAGTAGCCTACGTCCTTTCCTGGGATATAATCTATATCCATGCCAAATTTTATCGTAATCTTTTCTTAAGAAAACAAAGTGTTTAGAAATTTAGATTGAATTCTTTAAATGTACATATCTTTTTTATTTGTGAACGGATTTTGATAAAAAAAACTTCTATTTTTTAATCCCAACTTACCATACTACAACAGTCAAAACTACATAAAATTCAGTAGAGCCGTTTTTTAGATTAGCAGCAATAAACACACAGAGAAACTAAAGTCACAGTAGAATTCTTTAAATAGATATATCTTTTTTATTTGTGAACGGATTTTGATAAAACAACCCCTATCTTTTAATCCCGGCTTACCGTAATACAACAATGAAAACTGCAACCAAATCAGTTCAGTAGTTTCAGAGATCTTAGTGGTCAAACACACAGAGAAACGAAAATTTCAAAGTCACAGATTACCAACAGTTACTATGAAGTGTTTGCGTTCAAGGTCATCGTAGATCGCGCTTATGACATTTTTGGACGTGAGAAGGTTATATGGATCAAAAACTGACTTCACTTAATTGAATACTTATAAGTTTGTTCTTAGACTTCATTCTTATTATATGTATAGATAAATCACGGAGATACGTGCTCTGTGCTCAGCTGTTGCTACGGCATAGAGTCTATGCTACGTCGTAGTCATACATACATACCTAGGTCATTAGCTCTGCGCGCCTACGACACCATAACAAGTGTTTTACTCACTTTTGTTAATCTTTTCAACTATTTAGTTTCGTATGAAATACTTATCAAATTCAAAAACTAAACCAACGACACGAATACGATTAAGCAATACAAGCAGTGGGTGCTGGCTTTAAACTGACCCAGAATTAACGGTGTATAACTAACCTAATGTAGATAAAAGTTCCGTAAATGAAACAAATACCTAATTATTTTACGAAACATTTAAATTACATTTGCATTGGTAGGTACCATCATGCATGCATGGATTGACTACGTTTCCGGATGGTGACTGACTCATTATTTTCTCGCTTTTTACTAACAGCATGACCGATTCTTCATCATCAGATGATGATGATTACCTACGATTGCTCGCCTGAAGTGGTGCCCGGATGGCGGCCCCGCCTGCAATGCCCCGATGGCCATTGCCACAAACAGACCTGCGACAGGTATCACTGTCGCATCTTGGCGGTGATGGACGCACGAGTGTACGTTCGTCTCCGACAGGATGACGGGAGCGGAGCCGCGCCTGCTGAAGTGCGGGCGCAGGAGCGCCGGCGTGCGCTCGGGACGTGGCGCGAGCGGCTCGATGAGCCGCGCAGTTCACGCCAACGCGTCGTCGGCGCCATTGCGCCAAACTTCGAAGCGTGGCTGGGGAGGGAACATGGGTACGTCACCTATAGACTTACCCAGGTACTCACCGGGCATGGGTGCTTCGGTGAGTACCTGAGTAGGATCGGTCGCGAGCCGACACCACAATGCCACCATTGTGGGAGGGACTTGGATTCCGCGCAGCACACGCTGGAATCATGTCCGGCGTGGAGCGCGGAGCGCGGAATCCTGGTCAACAGGATCGGGCAAGATCTCTGTCTGCCAAGCGTAGTAGCAGCTATGCTGGCAGACGATGCGGCCTGGAGAGCCGCGGCCTCTTTCTGTGAGACCGTAATGGTCCAGAAAGAGGCTGCCGAGCGGGATCGGGAGAGGGCCGATCCCGCTCGGAGGAGGAGGCGGAGGCGGGGCGCTAACGGCCGTCCCGCACCGCCTGCCCCGTGAGGGGGCGGAGTGGTATCCCCTGCCAAACAGGGGAGTTTTCGGGTCCGCGGGTGGTCGGAGTGAGGGCTCCGGCTGTCCAGGATGCGGATCCCGGGAGGGCGGCGACACTTAGTGGAGAGTGTCGTCGTAAGCACCGCGAGGGTGCCGGGCGTGGGTATGGGTGTCATTCCCGGGACAGTGCTTAGGCAAAATGCGAGAGGGGTACCGGTGCGTTCCGTATGGAGATCCCGGAACCCCTTGACATGCATGGAGACCGTCCACCGGGTGGTTTTTAGTGGGTCGTCGGAGTTCGACAACCCCACACACCCCAACTACGCTCCCTCAGCGTAGTTGGATGTCTGGCAGCAGATTTTCCAGATTTTTAGAAAAAAATGTTACAAACAGGAGGCGCGGGCGGTGCTGCTCGGGGCATTGCCACAAAAGAAATTGCAGGCGGGAAATGTCTAATACTGCACAGGCAGAAAATGTGCTAGGAAGCGATTAATATTTTAATAAAAATTTAGGTATGTACCTACTTGTAATAAATTAAGTACCTACATTCATCGTATCTTATCTCCATCAAAGTGCATCTCCAATAGGTGTCCAGACTTTGCTCAAGCAATTGCGGAAATGTTGTTGAAGTGTGTCAAGGCAGTGATGAACACGTCTACCAGATAATTGAACATTCTAGACCTAACGTGGTGTCACTAGAAGACATCAAACGATATTCAAGTCAAGATGCAGAGATAAATAAAGTTAAACAGGAATTATATCAACACAACTGGAGCCCGGAAGTTGTTATAAGGTTTTCGAAACGGAACTATGTTTCCAAGATTGTGTATTACTGCGAGGTAACAGAATAGTAATCCCAGAAAATTTACGAGAACTGGTGTTGAAAGCTGCACATGAAGGGCATCCGGGAATTGTAAGTATGAAGCAACGACTACGCACAAAAGTCTGGTGGCCGAAAATAGATAAGGATGCTGAGCACATGGTAAAGAGTTGTAAGAGCTGTACACTTGTATCTGCACCAAATCCACCTGTTCCAATGAAACGTCGCAGTTTACCGATCGAACCTTGGATAGATGTGGCAATCGATTTATTGGGACCATTGCCTTCTGGGGATTATCTATTAGTGGACTACTTCAGCCGCTACAAAGAAATCAAAGTCACCAAAAGCATAACATCCGATGATATGATCCATCTACTCAAAGAAATATTCTCGCGACTAGGGTATCCTGTGTTTATTACAGCCGATAATGGAAGACAGTTTACCAGCCAAGAATTTAAGGATTATCTTCACGAATGTGGTATAACATTATATAACACCATCCCGTACTGGCCGCAACAAAATGATGAGGCGGGAAGACAGAAAAGAAGTATCCTTAAACGAATAAGGATCAGTCAAATAGAAAGGAAAAACTGGAAAGCTGAATTACTCTACTTTAATTATGTACAACTACTCCCCACACCGTAACGGGCAAAACACCATCCGAATTATTCTACAAACGACAATTTCGAGACAAAATACCATCTTCTATTGATATAGAAAATGAAGATGACCACCACCAGTCGGAGCTGAGAGACATAATTTCGAAGGAGGCTGGAAAAAAATATACTGATATACTGACATTCACCACTTCCTAGTGGAATGTGTCCGGACTCAGTCGGTGAGGGATAGGATGAACGCCACTTTTAATCTTAATCTCTTGGAACTAGGTATAGTTTATTACTACTGCTAAAACTTTGATAAACACTGAAGTCAACATACTCGATTCTACCCCTACAGCAAGTACAGGTCATAGGCATGAGGAAGTTCGTAAAATTTGTGACGGACCGATCAATCTTTCTAGTTTAGGTAGATCTTCCAATGATTTAGTTTTGATAAAATACGAAAACCTCAAACCAATCACAACAAAGTTAGTTCCTACTGCTAAAACATTGATTGACACAAAAGTCAACGTAAGGTAGGGTGGGTGATTAACGCCCGCTGTATAAACACGCCCAGGTAACAGAAAACACACTAGGAATAGTGTGATTTAGTAAAAACTCCACGCACACATAGACTAAGCCAATAAAACGCGCATGGCGCGAGCGGCGGCTCGCTCGCGCAACTTTTGTGGCAGTGAGAAGCGGCGTTCCGCACAGATCGGTCACGTCTCAAGCTGTAATAATAAGTGCTGCGACGAAATCGTAAGTTTTTGCTGGTTTTTATTGCGTTTTGCCTGTACATTTTTGTTATATTTGGTTCAAGATGAACTTATTATACGAATGCTTGAATATTTTGTGTCGATTTCTGCTACTATTTTCCAAAAAAGTGTCATTTGGATATTAACGCCCACTTGGGTAATAACGTCCTGTAAAATGACGGTTGGGCGCTAATAGCCTGCATGGGCGTTAATAACAAAGGGCATTTTTATAGTTTTTCAAAACTACAGTGACTTATAAAAATTCGTTTAGATTATCTGCTAAATGTGTTTCTTACTTGAGTGTCCCTTATCATTCTTAAAAATTTCTCGTTGGGTATAAATTGTTTATCCTAAAAAATCTTTCGTGTATTTTTGATAAGCATAATTTATAACTTTTTAATTTTAATAATTTGGATGTCATACCTACTGTGTTTTGTTTACATATTTTCTGTTTTTTAAGGTATTTACAAAATGTCTCCTCGTAAAAAGAGAGGGGAGTCTTGGTCAGAAGACGATTTAAAAGCGGCCTTGAAAGCTTTACAAAAAGGTATCTTAAGTCAGCGAGCCATAGCTCTCAAGTATAAAATTCCGCGAAGAACATTGAGGGATCATTTGAAGAGTGGTCAAGATGTCAAACGTTTAGGACGAAAACCTGTCTTAACAAACGCGCAGGAAAATGATTTATGTGCTAGAATAAAGAGGTTCGCAAAAATTGGAGTACCCCTTACGCCAAAGTTCATTAGAAAGCAAGCTTTTATGTTTTGTGAGAGATTTGAAATCAAACACAACTTCAATTCCTTAAAAAGGATTGCAGGTGCTGATTGGTTAAGTCAGTTTTTGAAGAGAAACCCATCAATCAGCAAACGTAAGCCCCAAATAATGAACCCAGCTCGTGCTCAAAAATTGAACAAACCAATAGTTCAGCAACATTTCCAGAGTGTAAGTAAGTTATACGACCAGTTGGACATTCTTCAGCATCCTGAAAGATTGTATAATATGGATGAGAAAGGTTGCCGAATTACCGTCCATAAGCAGCACACAGTACTTGCAGAGAAAGGAAGTAAGAGAGTTCACCTTGTTGCACCCGAACACGCAGAAAACGTTACGATTGCAATGTGCGTCAATGCCATAGGAACAGCGATTCCTCCTATGCTCCTCTTTAAGGGGCAAAGACAAAGACCTGATCTTTCAGAAAACTTACCTGCTGGAACATTAGTTAGAATGGCACCGAAAGGGTCTATGACTGCGGACTTGTTTGTGGAATTCATCCAGCACCTAGCGAAATACAAGGTACCCGGAAAATGTTTACTCATTTTTGATGGCGCTAAATGTCATTTATCGATCGTAGCACTCGAAGAAGCAGATAAAAATGACATTGTGTTATATTGCCTCCCTTCAAACACAACGCACGAGCTACAGCCCCTGGATAAGTCCGTTAACAAGTCTTATGAACATCACTGGGATGAAGAAGTTCTCCACTTCTTATACGTTAGCGCCGACAGAGCACTCACAAAAGCCACATTCAATAAAATATTTACTCGAGTTTGGCCCAAGTGTATGACGCACAGTAACATAGTCAATGGCTTCAAGGCTACCGGTCTCTTCCCGTTCGATCCTGAAGCAATACCAGAGGATGCTTTTGCCCCATCTGTTTTATCAGAAATTCCCTGCCCCCAAACTCAGGAGCCCCTGCAAAACCCTAACTCATTAAACAATGACACTGATGACACTGATGACATCGATGACACTGATCATGATCAATTAGCCAAAATTCCAATTACACCAACAGCACAGAGACAAACAGAATCATGTAATGAAAATATCAATCCAGGCATCAAGCCCCACCTTGTGGATTATAGCTCGTCATCCGATGTTTCTTATATGGAATCAGTTTTGCAAAATCCTACATCACAAGTTACGGTAGAAGAGGAGCGTGCTTCGCCGTCCCTAATACCAGACAGCAACATTACTAACCTAACCATCTTTAATATTAAGTTCCTCCTTTCCCTTTTTATGTTTTTCAAAATTATATAGTTTAGGTATTTACCTATATAAATCAGTGGAGTAGGGCACTGGTGACCTGTAGCACAGGTTTTTCTATACCTATTTCAGGCACCAGTCTCTCACAAAACAGGTTTTTATAATGCAACGTTTTTAATATTAATTATTCTGTATATTTATTTTACTATTTATAATATTGTTTGTGAGAGAAATAAATAAATGATTTTGATTTGATTTTTGATTTGATTACTTGTTTGTCTGAAACAGAGGATGAAACACTTGATGGACATAAAAATTTAAAACAACATGATCCGGCCGTTCCTGGTTGTTCAGGATTACAAAGATCAGCACGCGACGACACCGGTTCTGATTCAACTATTTCAGATTTGGATTCATTCGTAACTAGGCCTATTTTCAAGCAATCAAAATATTTCGCTGATAATATCTATAGTTACTCATCAGATGAATCGTCATGGGATGAAAGTCAGTGTCCTATTAACAAAGCAGAAACAACACCGAAAAAACAAATGATCTGTAATATTCCAAATAAAACTCGCTGCTCAGATGATGACATTCCATTGGCCAGTCTACAACAAAAGAAAAAGACACAATTTCATGAATTCATACCAACGCCAAACTATGCATTGACTAAATCTAAAAAGCCGCGTAAGAAAGCGATGAACTACAAAGGACAAAGAATCACTAAAGACTTATTCAATGACGAAACCGAAAAAGAAAGCAGAAGGAAAAAATATGACAAGACCATGAATAAAACTGATAAAGAGCAGAAAAGTGATAAGAGAAATAAGAAACCAAGGGAAAATAACAAAAATAGCGAAAACAACCAGAAGAAGAAAGAGGAAGAAAAAATGAACACTGACGAAAAAGAAAGAAAAGGGAAAAAACATGACAAGACAATGAATAAAACTGATAAAGAGCAGAAAAGTGATCAAAGAAATAAAAACCCACAGAAAAATGAAAAAATAGCGAAAAAATGCCAGAAGAAGAAAGAGGAAAAAAAAATAAACACGGATGAAAAAGAAGACTGGTACTGTTATGCTTGTTGCGAAATAAAACAGTTAGATATGCGGCAATGCGAAATCTGTGGAAGATGGTACCATGAGGAGTGTGTAGGTCTCTCTAAATGTGATATAGAGTTTATTTGCCCAGATTGCTAATAATTGTAGCATTTGTATTGCTTCATTTTGCGTGAGACTGAATTAATAATGTAAGTACATAATAATAAGAAGAATAATAATAAAACCAAAAAATATGTACAGTCAGCGTCATCAATCGGTATTCCCCTATTGATTTTAACAAGGACCCTTTTCATTTCAACTTTGGATTTCAGTCGGATTTGCTAGTATAGGAACTCGAGCGAAATTAGATATCCATAAGTATACTAGCAAATCCGACTGAAATCCAAAGTTGAAATGAAAAGGGTCCTTGTTAAAATCAATAGGGGGATACCGATTGATGACGCTTACTGTACCTACGTAGAATTTAAAAATAAAAAACTAAAATAATTGTTTGTAAATTGAGTGCATGTGTCATTTATTATGATTGGATAAGTAAGTGTTTTGTACCTATGCTACACTTTAGGACAAAAAACATTATGTCTATAAATAGATCCCTTATGTAACATGTGTAGGTATTGAAGTGATTTAACAATTCTCTTTTCAATTGCCAAACACTTATTTTTAAGAATTGTCAAACCACTTTGTGATAGTAGAAATTATTTTTTTATGTTAAGTATAACTTAATTTCTTCGGGCGTTATTACCCCTGTTCGTTTAATTGCGCCCAACGAACATTTAATGATTATCTTAATTTAGCCTTAAAAACAGTTAAAATGCAAAGTACTCATGATAATATTTATATGGACATACTCAAAAATGTCCATATTTACGACCAAACACAAATGTACCATGTGATGTTGGGTGCATTGTTTAATTGGACAAAATTTGTCTTAAATATTGAATTTATTTGTTTATTTTTAGTGTAACGAAGATAACGCAAGGTGAGATTTTGGTTGTGAGATTATTTTTTTTCTAGTAAGTCTATTATTGCATTAAAAGCCTAGTTTTCGAAACGGGCGTTATTAGAGGCATAATTTTTAATAACGCCCAAAATAGGGTTTTTTTAAAAGGTAGAAAAACATGATAATGATTAGTCAAATTCATTGTTAAATGTTATTTTTTTATTCATAAAATAAAAATACGATTGCTTAGAACCTTGTTTTTTTCATTTTCATGTAAATACCATAATTATTTCAAGTTAAAGTTAGGTGGGCGTTAATCACCCATTGTACCTTACTCGATTCTACCCCTATAGCGAGTACGAGTTCTAAGCAGGAGGAAGTTCGTAAAATTTGTGACGCACCGACTGTAAAACCTACAAAGCGCATACAAATATTGAGTGATTGCATATTTATCCCAAACAAGAAGATCAAAGTTATCCTTCCCTGTCCCGCTAAAAAGAGTACAACAAGAACATTTTTCTGTGGTGGTTGCAAATCACAATTCCCATTTGAGCTTCAGAAAATAATAAACTGTAAGATTTGTAAGACCTGGAGCTGTCTCTCGTGCAGTTTACAACATTCTTCACATCAGACCTTCATTTGCGAAAATTGCAAGGTCAAACCAGAGCTTTAGATAGAATGTGTGAAACGGGATAATCATGTAAATAGGTAACAATAATAATACATTCATTTATTTCAGATAACGCAATTCATAGTACATAATTTAGAATCAGAATAGTTATTATAATGCGCATGTAATGTACCATGCTACAGTGGTTCGGGTACTCGCAATCGAACCTGCTTGCAAACACATTCAGTGTACTGTTGGAGTTGGCCCGGATCCGACGCCCCAGGGATGTGCACCGCTTGTTTAAAGGGTATTTCTTTATTTCCTGTAATAAAAGTGATTTACAATTTATTTTATTCACTTTTCTTACAGGAAATAAAGAAATACCCTTTAAACCTGTTGCTGTTGGTCAAAAACCAATTGCAGACCTTGCGATGAAGCAGAAAGAGCTCTAACCATGTTTATTGCAGAGCATTGTTCTACAATGAGTGTAGACCCTTTAGGAGAATTATGTAAAAACATTTTTCAAGACTCCGATGCTACCAAAGAATTGAAATTGCATCGCACTAAATGTACTGCATTTACGACAAATGTTCTGGCGCCACACTTTCGTCAAGAACTATTGGACGACATAGGAGACCAAAAATTTAGTTTATTAATGGACGAGTCCACTGATGTTAGTGTTAGTAAATATATAGGCCTTGTGATAAGATACTATAGTACAGTGTAGACCTCGCGAGTCTTGTCTTTGCATAGCTTAAAACCGAATAAATGCTCACAATTCTCTAACTGACAGAGCGAGCGAAGCGTCTATGCTTTAGCTTGGAGAAAAATGCATTCGTTTGTCCGCCGGAAACCTGTCTGTCGGACGTCTGTCTGTCGGTCGTACGTCTGTATGTTCTCCTCTACAGGTCGCATTTTTCAACCATTTCTCGTGAAATTTTGTGAGCAGGTTCGATTATTTTAAAGAATTTTACTATTGTTGGGGATTTTTGATTGGGGGGGGGGGGGGGTACTTCCTCCAAAAAGAGTCAAAAAGGGGGCTACAGGGTATCTCTGTCTTATGACATCCTATTCCGTTGGTTCTTTTTTGTTTGAAAGGTTGTATGTAACATTAATATGGTCTCATAAAAATTAGGTGAAGATCTGATGAGGATCAGCGTGATGAGCAGAATAGATCCTCATCATTATATTGCTCACTTTTAGATTTCTACCAGTGGAATCGGCCCTATGATGACATGATGACCTCCACGACGTGTCCGTTGACGGCGAACCCTGCTATTGGATTGAGCTAGGCATTTAGCTGATGTGCGTGAATATGACTTGCTAGCCCAAATTTAGTTTTAAATGCCCTGTTACAGCACGCACAGAACAATTGCCCGAGAGTGTTGTATATGTATGTGTAGACGGTTTTGGGTTTTGCTTTTCGCAGCTGGAGCTTGGCGTCAAGATGTTTAAGACACGTTTCGTTCAGCGTTCAGCGTACGTAGGCCTTATGCACTGTACTGCGCCAGTCAGAGCGGCGATGCGCGAGCTCCCCCAACTGTCACATGGTGATAATATCATCATGTGATATACTGCTGTGGGGTCTGCTGTTTCACCCCTTGGCGGTTGTTTCAACACCTGGGTTTTGGAAACACTGATGACTAGGCCAAACTTACGGCATGATTCTTCAAGGCTATTTATGTATAGTTGGAGGCTATCAATGCTGTCAGCCATAAGGCAAATTCATCAGCGTATAGTATGTCCATGACAATGCTTTTGTACCTTATCCTTTGCCCTAAAGCGTGAGGTATCAAAGACGCTTTTGTCAGATAATGCAGGTTCTGTAGGAATCGGTCCTATTACTACTAGGTGATTGATGAAGCACCTGGGACCACCTTCTCATCACAAAACTAGATCATTGTGAATATTTATTCTGTTTTAAGCTACGCAAAGATCCGACTGAAATCCAAAGTTGAAATGAAAAGGGTCCTTGTTAAAATCAATAGGGGGATACCGATTGATGACGCTGACTGTACATAAAGATAAAATAATTGATTATTTGATTAGTATTGTCATCCGTTGTATGATTTTTAATTATTGCAAAAATATCAATAAAATATTAGCTGGGAGAAAACAGGTTGATGATGATGAGGACAAATTACAAATGAAAGCCAAGAAACTAAATAAATGCTATAAAAGACACAAATAAACTTGTTTTTGATGAAATAAAATGTTTTATTATCCTATTTCATTACCTATTTATTCTACAGTAATCAATCACCCATAAAAATTATATGTATGTACGTACGTATGGCGTCTGTCAATCTATATATTTTTATTATAGGTAGAGATGTATTGAAAATAGTTTTTTTCTTACGATAACAGATGGCGTCGTAAGTGGTTGCCAATTTTGAGGGCGGAGATTGGTCTCTATTTCAGTATATAATAATGTACTCTGTGGTTTGAATTTTCCCGGCAGTAAGTTTTTTTGGGGCTGACACTAGATGTCGCTAGTAGCGATTTTCGTTGAGTTTTTTTTGTATGATGTTGATTTTCTTCTCCGGTAGGAGTAATAGTGTTCTGTGCGCAGCACAGTCTCGTGCCACCTACTCGCGCAGTGAACTACAAATAAATATTGCTATAACGTCTGCTTTATACGAGTATTCTAAAATTCTTCGTTACTCAGCACAGTCTACAAATAAATATTGTTTCCGTGTTCTACCGTATAAAATGGAGGTAAGTTCTATATTACCTAACAACTTTGACTTTATTTGAACTTGGTTTTGTTGATCTAGGTTTTGACAGCGAACGGTGAAATCGGCTCTTAGTGATCTATGATTTTCCATATATTATGTTGTGCACCTATGTGATACTTGTATCTATGTGTTTTATAAAAGTACCTAACATGTTGTTACAGGGCACATCAAGTTACTCCCCCGTGGAGGAGGAAAACACATACAAACAATATTATTATAATTCTATATCTGATGAAGAAGACGACGCCACCACTTGTGTGCCATATTTCCTTAAAAAAAATCTAAAACCTGCAAGCGTTCCCGAACCACCCTCGACGACATCGTTGAGTTCTTTTCAGAAGAGCCATCTAAAAAGAAAAAAATGAAAAACTCTTCGAACGTTGGGCGCATTAACAAAGAGGGTGGTACATCATATTTATCCACAAACACAGATGATGGTGCCAAATGCCAATGCCACACACCTTATAAAAATTGAGGTGTATGATGTAAAAAAGCTGAGCAACTGAGATACCTCCGGTGCAACATTGGAAACATGCTGACGTCCGCGTCAAATATTACTGCAGGGATTCATCCAGCAAAATTTATGAAAATTTGAATAAAACTGTTTATCAAATAACAAAAGAGGTATCTGAATCGGAAGGCAGGAAAATGTTTTCGTTCAAAAACAATAATTAACTAAATGCAAAATAATGATTTTTTTACAATTTTATTATAATTATATTTCCGATGAAGAGGACATGAATTCTTTCTGGAAGAGCAAACAAAGAGATGTAAGCGAAAAACTCATCAAACTTTGGTTGCATACACAAAGAGGGTGGTACATCTTATAATCATCAAACACAGATGACAGTGCCAATGCTACACATCTTATAAAAATTAGTGTATGATGTAAAAAAGCTGAACAAGATTCCTCCTCCCCAACATTGGAAACACGCTGACGTTCGTGTCAAATACTACTGCAAGGAACATTGGAAACACGCTGACGTTCGTAGCCTCGTCCCTACCTGTCTACCTAATCTTACTTAAGTACCACAACTATTCTAAATTTAGGTACTGTGTCGAAGTGTCACGCTGAACGCATCAAAACATACGAACGGTTAATTGTTATTGTGATTTGTTAAACCATGCCGTACATTCCTGTGCATCGATTTTACTGTACCGAATTGAAACGCCTCCGAAGCTTTGCTACTTGGCCAAGAGGGTTAACTCAAAAAGCTAAGGAAATGGCTGAAGCCGGTTTCTTTTACACTGGATATGGTGATAGAGTTATTTGTTTTTACTGCGATGAAAAACTTAAAAGACTGGACCCCTGAAGATCAGCCATGGGTAGAGCATGCACGCTGGTTCCAGTCCTGTCCGTATGTCTCAGTAATGAAAGGAGAAGACTATGTGAAGACCATAATAAATGAACCATTTTGTACTGAAATGAAAGGAAACTGCAATCAAAATGCACCAGAAGCCTCACATTGTAAGACCAGCATTACATCGATCACCTGTAAAATTTGTTTAGAGGTAGAATTAAATACCTGTTTTATACCTTGTGGTCACGAACTTCAAAAAACAAAGTGTCCTAATGTATATCTGAAAAAGTTTTAAGGAAAAAAGGCAATAAACTATTCGCACGTTCCC
Source organism: Camptogramma bilineatum (assembly GCA_958496255.1). NCBI lineage: Eukaryota > Metazoa > Arthropoda > Insecta > Lepidoptera > Geometridae > Camptogramma > Camptogramma bilineatum. Next base: position 10,506,340 of record OY292471.1, read on the forward strand.
TACCTTGGCCGCGTCTGTGCGTTTTCATATTCATCACTATGTATGCCCCGGACGTGTTTACGCGTTTCATACATGATTCATGATTTTGACTTTGGTTCGTCTTGTGAGAGAATTCTCTAGGTGTCTAAATAAATTCGGCACGAGCAAACGGCCTAGAGACTAAAACATTCTCTGAGGAAATGCCCACAATGACTTAAAAAGAACCTAAATTGTGTAGTCAAAATCGATAGTATTTCACACATTTTGCGTGCACAAACCCAAAGTATGTAAAAATGATTAGGTGCAAAGTGTTGTTAAACTAAATCGTGAAACTGTCCGCTGCTGTCATTCGTGCAAATGGATTGGGCATTTCAACTCACAGGTAATTATTGAGGTATTCTAACTCACCGCTTTTCGTTGACTGAAAGGAGACAAAAAGTGAGTTTGAATGCCCAATAATTACCTACTGACATCAAATAACTACATCGAAGACTTTCTGTCTGTACTCCTATACTAACCTAAAATAATTTTGTCTTGTCTGGTGGTTTGGTAGCAAAATATTTTTGTTGGTTAGTTGGTTAGGTAGGTATTCTACTTTCACAATATTAATATTGGAAAAAGTAGCTAATTGCAAAATTATGAACACCAGCGTTGTAAGCTATCATTAATAACTTATTAATGATAGCTTACAACGCTGGTGTTAGTTATCATTAATAAGTTATTAATGATAGCTTACAACGCTGGTGTAGAATCTGCAGTTATTAATAATAAATAACTGCAGATTCTACAGGAAGTAAAATAATAGATTTAATATTAATATTGTTTGATGGTAATTAAACTTATGTTTTCAGAAAATAAATGGGTAAAATGGCATCTAAAGGCACTGAAAACAAGGGTGTCAGCTGTATTGAAACCAGACACAGTTACAAAAGCAAGTGTCACTGGCCGACTGGATAAATTAAGTGCAGCCCGATTGGAACTGGTACAGTTGCAAATGGACTACCCTAAAGAAACATCAGTTCATAGAAGATGAACATAAACTAAAAATGATACATCTTGCTAATGATGAGGCAAGAAAGCAAGAAATGCATGAACTGATTTTACAAAAATTAAGAAACACTGGACCTGATTTTAATGGTAATACATATATTTAGAAGAAAATAAAGACTTTTTTTATCATAGTTTTGTTTTTAATACATTAGTAATACATTAAAAAATAAAGACTTGTTGAAAGTAAAATTTGTTAAATTTTGAAATAATAAGTTTATCTGTAACTTAGATAATCAAGGAACTGAAATATTCTAGCACAATGTTTCTAGTCATGTGCCTTTCTTCACCAGTGGGATTGACTATAGTGGGGGCAAACATTGGTTGTTTGGTTGTGGTGGAACATTTACTTCTGGATCCTCTGGCGGTTCCTCTTCATTTTTTATTCTTGCCAAGTTGTGTAAAACTGCACTGCACAGGCTACAATTACATCTTGTGCTAGTGTGAAAGCCACGCCGCCGCCGGATAAAAATCAGCAGCGCGCCGCCGCTGACAATTTTCTACGCTGCGCACATGTTTAATACGTAGTACATTTATTGGTTATGCCATTGATTCAAAATGTAGCGACTCAACCATATTTAGTTTCTTATAAAATGTTAGAAATAGTTAATGGAGAAACAATATTGTAGTGTACAGTACAACTACCGTCTCAAGCGTTTACGTCACCACCGACGGACCGACCCACCGGGGAGTCCGAGCGCGGCTGTCATGCCGAGCGGTCATGTCGGTTGTTGTGTTTGTGTTAGTGATGAAGCGTTGATGAGCCGAGTATACACCACATATCGTGGACACTACATGTGGCGACGAGGACAAAACGTGAGTAAATACTTAATAAAAAAAAAAGGGAATGGGAGTGACGAGTTTCGTTTCCAGTTGGCACAAGAAATTGGTTTAGTGCGTGTTATCTATTGAGTTAGCATAACTGTCAATGCGTAGATTGATACAAATTTTATTGTAGGTACCTACGCTGAGGTTTTTCTATCTTTTATTTTACCAATGGGTAAATCGGAAAATAACCAATTGACTCATCGTTTTGCATTATACAATGTGGGTACTTTAAAGTATTAAAATATAAGTATTTATCATTTACTTAAGAGTGGAATGGTAAACTTGGACCACTCTAGCAAATAGTCGGGATGGTGAAATAACCTACCAACAAAGACATACCTACTAGGTATAGGTACTTATAAATGCAATTAGTACCTACAACAAAGAATTTAATGATTGCACACTTTTGCTAAACCGCATTCTTGGATTACTGCTTGTGAACCTACCCTTTCTTTGATTTTTCTGATTGGTGGTTTTTTACAAAATATGCTCCTTATATACAGTATTTACAAGTATACATACATGTACCTGAGTATTAACAAGGGTTGATGAATACTAAGTTTTTATCTTTAAGTTTTGTTGTTCCTGTTTATGGAATTAGTGTCTCAGTAGTGAAAGGTGTACTTATACCAACTTAGCATTGTACGAAGACGTACATTTACAAGGTGTTTGATTTTAGTGAATTACCATCTTTACACCCTGGCACAACTGATCGCGCTGCGATAATTACATGTGACGAACCCGTTTACCGCAAACTTACGTTAATTGTAATAAGTATTTTAATAAGCTTTTAAGTGTGACCAGTGCCAGTGTTTGAACCACTACTAAGAACTTTACTGTTCAGTCTGACTGGACTGTACCTGCACCAATAAGCAGGAAATATCCTGACTACTAAATTGGAATTATTTGTTAAAGTATTGAAACATTTATATATATTGAAGCTGTTATGAACATGTCAACTGGCTCTTAGCTCAGTTGGTGGTGGCTCTGCCTTTCGCGCTGTGGGTCGTGGGTAGTGTTACCAGGTGTCCCGAATTTCGCGGGACGTCCCGCTTTTCAGGGGTCTAGGGACGCGTCCCGCGCGACCCTTGCGCGGGACGCCAAATGTCCCGCTTTTTGGGAATCAAAAAATCACCGCACTAGTTTACACGTTTGAACACAGTACAAGCAGTACGCAGAGTTATAATACGAGACAAACAAGTTGTTCGTGACGTATGGCTCTATCTCGCTCTTTGGCCTATGAATTGCGTATTGAGCATCCTTTTCACGTGGTTCGCTAAGAGGACAACTTGTTTCTTGAGTACTATATGTCGCAGTCACAGGGCGATAGAGAGAGAGCTATAAAGCTGTCCTGTTTCACGCGCTCTCACTTGCTTTGCCATGGCATAGATATGTAAAATCAAAAATGATTGAATATTGTGTTTCAGGATTTTTCAAAATAACTCTCAAAAAGGGGTAAAACGGGGTTTCAAACGTTGTACGGAAACTTTTTAATGAGTTATGCGATTAGCTTGAAATTTGGTTCGAATACTTTAATTAAATACAGAATAAATAAAGACGTGTTTCAGGGTTTTTCAAAATAACTATCAAAAAGGGGTAAAATGGGGTGTCAAAGATTGTATGGGAACTTTTTAACATGTGGTGCGGTTGGCTCGAAACTTGATTAGAATACTTTAAATACAAAATAAATGAACACTTATTTCAGGGTTTTTCAAAATAACCCTCGAAAAGGGGTAAAATGGTGTGACAAAGTGACTCGCTTCGCTCGCATATTAGGTTTATGAGTATTTTGCGGGCAAAATAATTCAAAGTTAGGAACCGATAACCATCCATCTTTTTCTTAGAGCACCGTTAGCAAAATCAAGTGTCACGTGTCTAAAAAATTCCGCTCGCTTCGCTCGCATATTACTTTCATGAGTATTTTACGAGCAAATGAATTTACTGTTAGGAACCGACAACCATCCATCTTTTTTACCCGGCTGACTGTCAAGTCACCCGGGTTATGTAGATCACGCGTTTCTATGTATGTGTGTATGTAAGTAATATTCTTTATTACCACGTTGCTCCTAAACGGCTGGATGGATTTTGATGAATGAGGTATCGTTAGAATCGTCTCCATCTCGATTGTGCTCTTGGATACTTTTTATTTCGATAAATCAAATAGTGCGGCTAAAAAATGCAACACTGTGTGAATTTTCAAAATGAAAATCACGCCATCATATCAAAATCCATGTCAAAATCAAGAAGTTGGTGGATTGATATCAATTATATATTTTTTTTTAATCTAACATGACGTCTTCGAAAACTAAATCGAGTCTGAAAATTTTTGAAAATCTATTTTTCGCCCTAAAGAGAATTGCTAAACAAAATGCATACTAAAACTTTATATTTAGTCACACGCAACGTTTAGAACAAACTGCATCGAAATTGGTTCAGCCATTTAGGAGATATCTCATATTTAAGAAATATCTTACACGCTTTTAATTTTACACACAGAGCCATCTGTGTGTCAACTGTCACAACAACGATTAGAAAAATGCGCACGGTATCGAACCCTAGATAAAATAAAATTGTAATTTAATTTTGTGATTGATAAGATAATGCTGTTTCCAACTTTTCAGTTCAGCCGGGTTTTTTTATTTTTGAATAAATTGCTTGTCTTAGAGCACCGTTAGCAAAATCAAGTGTCACGTGTTTTTGTCTAAAAAATTTCCGCTCGCTTCGCTCGCATATTACTTTCATGAGTATTTTACGAGCAAATTAATTTACTATTATGAACCGACAACCATCCATATGTTTCTTAGAGCACCGTTAAAAAAATCAAGTGTCGCCTGTTAAATTTGTGTAAAAAATTTCCGCTCGCTTCGCTCGCATATTACTTTCATGAGTATTTTGCGAGCAAAATAATTCAATGTTAGGAACCGACAACCATCTATCTTTTTCTTAGAGCACCGTTAGCAAAATCAAGTGTCACATGTTAAATTTGTCTAAAACATTTCCGCTCGCTTCGCTCGTATATTACTTTCATGAGTATTTTACGAGCAAATTAATTTACTGTTAGGAACCGACAACCATCCATCTTTTTCTTAGAGCACCGTTAGCAAAATCAAGTGTCACGTGTTAAATTTGTCTAAAAAATTTCCGCTCGCTTCGCTCGCTTATTACTTTTACGAGCAAATTAATTTACTATTATGAACCGACAACCATCCATATGTTTCTTAGAGACCGTTAGCAAAATCAAGTGTAACATGTTGTATTTGTCTTTAAAATTGCCGCTCGCTTCGCTCGCATATTACTTGCATGAGTGTTTTGCGAGAAAAATAATTTAATGTTAGGAACCGACAAATATCCATCTTTTTCTTAGAGCACCGTTATCAAAATCAAGTGTCTCATGTCATCAAGCATTTCTCAAAAAAAAATCAGCTCCCACCGCGGGTAACACCACGGGGCACAGCTAGTAAACCAATAATTTCTTAGGAACAAAACTTTCTAACTACAAGAAAAAAGGTCTCTACCCTGAAATGCCCAAAAATTTGTTACACCCTTTATAATTTTCCAGATAGGTACTTATTACATAAATATTAAACTTTGATTATACAAAGCTTGTTTTTTTTTGTCGTCCCGAATTATAGCACAAAGTCCCGCTTTTTGGAACCTGCTGTCCCGAAATATGGCATAACACACCTGGCAACACTAGTCGTGGGTTCGATTCCCATCCGGCACATGCATTTGTGTGATGTGATGAGCATAGATGTTTGTTCTGTGTCTGGGTTAATTAAGCTGTTCACATAATTATGATCGAACTTCACGTATGGGTAAGTTCGTTTGATCATAAAGTATTCTATGTTCCTACGCATTTAATCAGTTGTCTGATCCCCGTGGTGCGGGCTTTTCTTGGTTTCGGGCTGGATGGCGCTGTGTGAGGTGACCAGCAATATTTATTTATGTGACTAGCGGAAAATATCCGACCATTAAATTGGATGAGAGCGGGCCTAAAAGGGCCACTTTAGCCGAATCCTAATATGAATCGTATTATAAAAGTAATAATAATGTTTTATTTCGGGATCTAGTCCTTAGTCACAGATATTATGTACTTATACAGATAAAATAAGATGAAATAAAACACAAGTAGGTACAATGCCTGCCTAATACAATTTTAAATTGAAAATGTTAGCGAGCTAATCTAGGCTTGCTAGAATGCCGTCTCGGATCTTTTCCTAATCATGAGAGTAACAAGAGAAAGACATAGGTATTTACGAATGGTAATAATATGATTCATAAAAGGAATTGCGGTAGCTGCCATTTAAGCCTTCCAGGCTTACGATGCCTGTAGTTACCTATTTGAACGGAACGGAGGATAGCAGGCTATGCCTGATCGTTGAATCGAACTGCAATCAGTGTTAGACTGATAAGTGTTTACAAGCACAAGTACCTATATAAAATAGTGGCTATTATGCCAACTGGTTATGAAATATTAAATTGTTTTGGCAGATAATTTAATCTGAACATTAAATTGGTATAACAGGTAACTTACCTAATATGAATATAAAATTATTTCAGCAGATAATTTTATCTGGACATTTAATTGTAATAGCAGATAATTTAATCTGAACATTAAATTGGTATAACAGGTAACTTACCTAATATAAATTAAAAAAAAAAAAAATTGTTTTAGCAGATAATTTTATCTGGACATTTAATTGTAATAGCAGATAATTTAATCTGAACATTAAATTGGTATAACAGATAGCTTAATCTAAATATTAAAATTGGTTTGGCAGATAACATCTGAACATTAAATTGTTAAATGAAGTAATTTAATCTGAACATAAAATTATTATAGCAGATAATTTAATCTGAACATTAAATTGGTATAACAGATAACTTAATCTAAACATTAAATTGGTCTGGCAGATAACATCTGAACATTAAATTGTTAAGTGAAGTTATTTAATCTGAACATAAAATTATTATAGCAGATAATTTAATCTGAACATTAAATTGGTATAACAGATAACTTAATCTAAACATTAAACTGGTTTAGCAGATAACATCTGAACATTAAATTGTTAAATGAAGTTATTTAATCTGAACATCAAAGTATTATAGCAGATAATTTAATCTGAACATTAAATTGGTATTTAACAGATAACTTAATCTAAACACTAAATTGGTTTTGCAGATAATATCTGAACATTAAATTGTTAAATGAAGTAATGCGAGATAAAACAGCAGATTTATTCAATCTGAATCATTAAATTGATCGTTTTATGTTGTGGGCTGGTACAACCACTGCCGTTCAATCACGCTGAAAGTAAATCATTGTAACGCGACCATTATTTATTGTACATTCAATTGTTTTGGCCTAATCACTCCTACAACTGTTGGAAAAGGAAATTGCTCTGTACCCTTGTTAAGACTACGCGCATTACTGTGTGATGTGACGTACCTACCTACTAACTTATAAATCAAACGTGCTACCTGCATTCAAAGATTTTGTAAAAAAAAAGCAAAAAAAAAAAAAAGAAAAAAAAAAGTGAAGCTAAATTCAACTATAAGTACCTAAGTAACTTATATTCTGTTATCGATGGCGAAAAAGAATCTACATACTGGAATGAAAATTGCTGTGTTCTCTACACAGGAATCACTTATTATTTGACAATTCCTATAATAGCTTCCCTATTAAACGCTGTTTGCTAAGTGGATGGTTAAGTATTGTAGTTATATATTTATTTGCTTAAATAAAGGGTATGGAACACAGGTTTACATTAAACTTAAGAAAATATATATACAGTAAGCTGTCCTCCAGTGCTCCCGTAAGTAAAGTATATATCACAACATGCGTAAAGGTTAGAAACCAAGTTATTCCTATATAGCTAGGTAGAATAGAATACCTTTCTAACACGAATAAATACGCGTACAATTAGAGGTAAGTAGGAACTCTCTACTTTTACAAATAAGAAATCAAAAGACTCAGGCTTATTAAAAAAAAAAAGGGAGAGAGAGAGAGATGAGAGGTTGAAATCATTGTCAACCAAGTCTCAGAACTTTGACGGCTTAAAATCAGATAAGTAAGTAGGTACTTTGAAATCTGATGGTAATTGGTAATGTTACTGCCCTAGTAAAATTATACAGTAGCATAAGAATCTGATATAATTAGTCAGTTATTCGGAAAATACCTAAATCATTCGAAAAGATAATAAAACTCATACTGCCAGATCTTAATCACTATTAAGGCGCGATAAGGAAATACCTAATTAAAAAATGTAATAATCGAAGGTGTACATTTTAAGTAGATAGATAATTATACTTATTGTACACTAAATTAATTTTATTTTATTGTTAATATAACGTCGCTTTGGCTATATGCTGTTATGGTGTTATGTTATATTGAATAAATAAATAAATTAAATTTTCTCTCATAGCCATTCCGTTAGGTACAGAGCGCGATTAGTAGCTAGAGGTTTCAGAATATCACCTGAGTGACCTGACGGACTACAATTAAACCTTTGTGCTTGTTGCTAATTGCTGTTTAAAATTTTTTTAATAAGTTTTGAAGATCAACATACCTAATTTGTTGAGTAAGTAGTACACATCATTTCAATGTAAAGACCACTTTCCTAAGTAGCGAGTTGAAACAGGAAATTTTCACGATGATTCCTGAAACGTGATAATTTGAATAGGTACATAATGCAAATTACTTGTGTAAATTGAACAAATCATTGATTATGTCAATGATTTCCAGATAGCAAACAAATGTGTGAACTTTAAATAAATAATATGGGAAAATAAATAATTTTATTTTAGTAAGTTAGGTACCTAAGTACCTACTCATTTCATCGAGATCGATCTTAGACGAGCAGCTTTTAGCTAGTAGATAATGTCAATATCACACAGTGCTAAAATAGCCTTTACTGAAAGTAATCTGTCTGTTTAAGATTGGTTAATCTTTTTGAGCTTGGTTATTTCGTAGCTATTATTAAGTAACTGTAATCTGGTACTTAGTGCATTTCAGTTGTGTCAAATTTTAGAGGGTATTTAGATGAGTAAATTTTAATGAGTAAATAGGTAATAATAAAAATTTTATTTCAGGCAACAATAGTTAAACAAGTAAAAGATGTAAAATAGGTACTTAAAACTACGGCTCATATGAATATACCGTATAGCACAGTGTCCCGCAAGGGGTGTGCCGCGGCGCACTGGTGTGACGTGGTCAGTGGTTGGTGTGCCTCGGAAAGGTAGCGTTGCCTGTCTCAGTTCAGTTACTCCAAACTTGAATCCCATATGCTCAACTGAACAGGCTCATGTTTCGCATAGGAAAAGATTATTTTTAATTTATGGTGTACCTCCAAGGTATTCCGATTTCCTAGATGTACCTTGAACACAGGAAGTTTGCGGAACACTGGTCTAACATACATATTTTGACCAAAGAGCTTTAGATATTAAACAATTTGATGCGGGATTGAAAACCTGTAGGAGTAGGTATTCATTCTTAGAAAATAAACCTGAATTATGAGGCTTTAAATTCAGAAGATAAAAAATTATGCTCCTACCGAAACGTTGTAATTTGTAGAATGTAAATAATTACATAAATATAATATGAGTAGGTAGGATATTTCATATTATATCAATACACTGTATAATAAATTTTCATATTATAGAACTATGACTGTGCCATAAAAAAGGTTTCGGTACTTTTTAAAGGTACCTAGAGTCATTCGGGGTAAGTGATCGCAGTGGGTAAGTGGGCGCAGTGCCATTATCTCCGAAACGGAGCACGGGGGGTATACAGTTTGTTTTGGTAAGTTGGCAACATTTATGCAGACAACTAGTTGCGACACATAGTTTGACCGCGCTGTGCGTGTACGAGCTGGTAAGGAGCGAACTACAATTTTGACAATTTAAAGTTAGTTTTGGGTTATTTTACGAAGCGTGTAGCATATACGTTCTAAGGCCGATATTGGTAAGGCTTTTTGCTATAGATTTGGAACTTATCTGAGCGTGTTTTGCCAAAGAAAGTTCTTGGCTGAATGAATAATTTTCTGATTTTGTGTGCATTCATTCGTAATTTGTCCGTTTGGGGTAAGTGGGCGCGGGTAAGTGTTCGCACTTATATGCTAAGCAAATAATTAATAATAATTATTTTTTTTAGGTTTATAAATTTTATAATTATTAATTATTTCATTTGCCAACTTACTTAAGATAAGTTCTAGGTTTTTTTTTAACTTAATGTCAAGTTCGATATACTAATTATGATTAACTGATCTCTAAATAGGTAAAATCTATGCAAAAATAAAAGTTAAAATTTTGTTTAAATATATAGGTACATAACATAACGTTTTATTAGGTATATAAATTTTATGATGACTGATTATTTCATTTGCCAACATGCTGGTATAATATTTAAAGTGATTCTTTCTTATGTGTTTTCTAAGTGTATTTTATACTTGTAATTGGAATTAATAATGCTTGATTTACTTTTATTTTGCAACGCGAACACTTACACCACATGCAATCACTTACCCCGTAAGGGTGCGAACACTTACCCGCAAGTCGGGGCAAGTGTTCGCATTCCGATTTTTCGTCTTAAAATGCATTTATTTCAAAAACTGAAATAAATGACAGTACAAATTTCATTTATTTTAATTGACAGATAATTTTTCTAACTAAAAACAATACTTTAGGTGCTCTAAATACTAGATCTTGAGCACAGTGAGGTGTCAAAGTGGAAAGTGCGCCCACTTACCCCGAATGACTCTACAGTTGATTTAAATTATAAGAAGTATGAGTACCTACATAAACATTATGTGTGGGTAGATACCACCTATGCAGATTAAGAATATGATACAAAAAAAAGTACAATCAGATTTATATTTGAATTGTAGGATTGATGCACAATATATAGGTAAGTAAATAACAACGAGTAATTGTCAGTAGCAGCCTCTTCGACTGAGCTGTGTACATGGCTTTGTATTTGTAACGGAGACACCTATGATTTAAAACACAGATTTAAAAACTCTGTAGATATGGATTTGTTATTTGATAGATTAAAATGTGTTAAGTATAATTTTATTGTAAGAATTATTTAGGTACTTACCTATTATACAAGTGAATGAGTGATCCGATTAGATTTTCCTGGGTTTCTCTTATCCTAGCAACAAATCCTGGACCATTAGAACTATTGTATTCTCAATAGTAATAGTTAGTACTTACCTATGCAACGTTTGTAAACGAATCTATATTTGTACAATAATTGGTATGATAGTTTATTTTGAGGGAACCGAACGTGTTGAATTAATTGAAGATGTAAAATGGAAAATATTTATTATAGCGGATAAGCAAATTGTGAAAATTTAATTAATTATGTAGGTACCTAGTTGGCTATAGAATAGGTAGGTACAAGTAAGTACAACAAAATTTAGGAATAAGAATACCTGTCAGATTCCTCTCTAAGCCTGTAGGTATTGAGGAAGCTTGGGCACCAAAGTATTCTGTCAGATATAACTTTTGAAACTATCATGGTTACGAACATAAAATCATGGTAATTATCCCGTTGATAACAATATTTATATTCTGTCAGATTCCTCACTAGGCTAACCCTGTATCGAGGAAGCTTGTATATAAGTAGTCTGGTTGTCATATTAGTATAGAAGTAGGTACCTATAGATATTAACAGTACCTATAGATGTTTAAAATCCCTGGAGACAGTTTCAAACTCTTTTGTTTAAAGATTAGAATTAAATATACCTACAAGTAACTGACAGTGAACACAAAAGGATGTAAACAAAACAAGAATACCTAGCAGAATACACTTAAGAACACTGATGGTATGAGGTATTTACCTACTAAGTATATAATAGAATATGATTAGGTATGGGTGAGACTAGCACTTCAAACTGAGTAAATCCTCAGTTTCGTTTCTTCACAATCAATTAAAAAAAAAAAAAAAAAAAAAATGAAAGAAATAGAAGGTGAATGGAGAACAATTTTTAAAATCAAAATAAAATATAGAAAAAACAGAAGACAATGATTATAAGAATATTACACTACTTTACCCAGTACCATAATTAAAAAAGATTAAGTAATCAACTTTATAAGTCAAATTAGAGACTGTGGAATTGTGGAATAGTAGGAAAACTTTTAGTATTTGTGAATCCAATTGGTTTAAATAATTCATTGCTGATACGAAATAAAAAAATAAAAAATCTGTAAAATAAAACTGATTAGATGAGTAGAAAAAAAATACTGATTTAAATACTAAGTTTATTTATAATAAATATCAGTCAATACAATCTAGAACTAAAACAATTAAAACAAAAGAGGGATGTAGTGTACAGTACAACTACCGTCTCAAGCGTTTACGTCACCACCGACGGACCGACCCACCGGGGAGTCCGAGCGCGGCTGTCATGCCGAGCGGTCATGTCGGTTGTTGTGTTTGTGTTAGTGATGAAGCGTTGATGAGCCGAGTATACACCACATATCGTGGACACTACAAATATCATATTTTATAATTGAATCATTTAAAACTTGTGGGGTTAGTCCTTTCAAGATAACCTAGACAATATTTTAATGTTATGTACTGACAGCGTTGCATACATTTTGCGAGCTGGACGACTTTAGACAAATTCACTGTCCCAATATTATTCACATAACATTTTTAGCACATGCCCTAAACCGGGTAGCAGAACAAGTTCGCTCTCAATATGACAATGTGGATGCACTAATTGCAAACGTAAAAAAGATTATTTTGAAATCCCCAAAGCGAGTAAATATTTTAAAGAATATGTCTGACATTCCGTTACCTCCTCAGCCGGTGATTACTAGATGGGGTACATGGTTGAAGGCAGCAACAAAATGCATTCAAAATATTTTAATCAAATATCAAATGTTATAAATTCTCTAAATAGCGATGAAGCTATCTCTATTAGACAAGCAAAACGAGCTTTAGCAAATTCCAATATTCGTTCCGAGTTAAATTTTATTGATAAACATTTTAAAATAATAGATATAGCGCTCACTAGACTGAGTAACACTAGTTTCTCACACGAACTTATTTTTACATCTGAATGGATCACTGACCTGAACAAGCTTATAAACGGATAGTAATCCACTTCATTTTTCCCATCAAAGCCTGGTATTGTAATTTTAGGAAGTTTTTTGAACTCACCAGAAGGAGCAGGATCCTTACACACTGAATTTCCATTCAGAAAAAGTTTTAACTGTCTATCTAGTTTTGATATAGGTACTTTGGTAATATTTTTCTTCGGCTTCTGAGTAGTTTTTTCGTCGTCTGGATCCAGCATTAGAATGTTTATATTGCGCTGTAGTTCTTGAATGCAGTAACCAGCCGATTCCGCTTCTCTTTCAGAAACTCGTGAGCACACTTTGTCAAATCGGTCTCGCAAAAGTTTGCGATTCGAGTAATTGTGCGTTTAATATAACCGCGGCTAGTCAACAATTCCTTTAGTTCAGTCATCGTGAATGCCTTAAAAAACAAAAGCCGAACGCAAAGTTAGTACCTACAACGAAAGAAATCAAGACAAGAAAACTGTGCAAGAAAACCAGTGCAGTGCAGCAAGTGGGTTTAGTTAGAGAGATATTATGTTTTCCCTTCTTACCTAAGTTAGTGAGATTTGAACCCTATTTTTATTTTATAGGTACGACACACTGTCCATAAAATAAGCCATAAAATAATATGTCACACAACAAAATGGCGACTTAACTTTACGAACAATGCAATACAATACAAACAGCAATATTTTTCGATATTTCAATAAAATCAACTTCAGATCGAAACTGTCTAGCGTCCAATGAGAGAACACTAGTGACGCGAATGAGTGAACGAGCATGATACACACCGCACTGTGATTGGCCGAAACACTTTGTAGAACACTTTTGTCTATGGCTCGCACTGCGCTACGTTCACACTACGGATTATGTTCCGTTCTACGCGCGTTGGAAATTGAATAATGTTGACCTTTTCTTTCTCGTTGAAGTTGGTTGATGGATAATGCTGGCTGTCTCGCTCGCACCTTTCACAGGATTTCTCCAAGATTTTGATAGGTTATGAAAAATGTTTCACCTTTTCTAGATTTTCTGATCGGAGTTCCAATTAGGCAGGCTGAGATCCAAGCTGAAGTACCGCGTGGCGCGCGTGAGAACTGCACACCACGTAAGGGTTAATATTTCTCCAGGGAGGAGGCACCACTAAGTAGGTTTTACTCTCGACCACTGCTCCGCAGATATTTGTGCGGTGTTTGTAGGTTTCCTCTGTAGCTGATGTAGGTAGTAGGTATCGTAGGTAACGCTTCCCCCGTAGTCAGGTATTGGAATACGCTCTTCCTGTGCAAAGCACAGAAGAAAAAAGATTTAATTTTTGGAAACAATGTGGCTTCTTTATTTCTCCATTACACACTGCTGCATTACAGTCTGCTTAAACCTAAACTTTACGCTAGATGGCGCTGGCGCCTTTTTACCAGAGACAATTAAATCTAGTGTTCGTATTGAACAAGTGTGACGACTATAATACTAAAACTATTAAAAAAAATGATTTCTATTGTGATGACTTGCTAACTGGGGCAGATAGTGAAGAGGAAATACGTCACATCCAGCAGACTGTTTCCAATGAACTGGCTAAGGGCGAGTTTCCTCTACGAAAGTATCGCTCCAATCTACCCAATTTAATAAGTATCTGAGAATGCAACTAATTCTGAAGAGTCAAATCTAATTATTAGCATAGCAATGCTTCTAGCACTCTTAGTATTGGGTGGACATGGACACCGAATCTTGATGAAATTCATTTCCTATAGATTTCTCGTCAGACAAAACTTCTACCAAAAGAAATATCTTGTCATCAACATGCAAAATATTTGACCCCCTTGGTCTACTGACCTTGTGCACTATCAGTGCAAAAATTCTACTCCAAAGGTTGTGGCTACAAAAACTGAGCTGGGATGAACCGGTCCCCCACTCCATCCTAACTTCATGGCAAGTCTTAAGTCAACAGCTTAGCACTCTATCGTCTCTACGGGTACCTAGGTGGGTTCTAATAGATAATGCAATTAATATCGAACTTCATTGTTTCTGTGATGCATCTCAGCTAGCCTATGGTTGCTGTATCTATCTGAGATCTGAAAATAGCCATGGCCTCGTCCAAGTCAACTTGTTGTGCGCGAAGGCCCGTGTGGCCCCTATCAAATCTTGTACCATTCCTCGCCTAGAACTTTGTGGTGCTTTGCTGGGTGCAGAGTTAAGTTCTGCGATCACTAAAGCACTAAGACTCAAACTGACTCGCTGTGTCTTTT
This sequence comes from Camptogramma bilineatum, assembly GCA_958496255.1. NCBI lineage: Eukaryota > Metazoa > Arthropoda > Insecta > Lepidoptera > Geometridae > Camptogramma > Camptogramma bilineatum. The sequence goes on from OY292471.1 coordinate 10,521,501, forward strand.
GGACAGATTCTAGTGTGGTTCTAGGATGGCTGCGAATGCCTAATAAAACTAAAACTTTTGTAGCCAATACAATTGCCACCATTATTGAACTTACTAATTCCAGAGACTGGCGCCATGTACCCACAGCGGACAATCCCGCAGACCTCGCTTCACGAGGTGTAAATGCCCAGCAGGTCCTTGACGCATCCCTTTGGTGGCATGGATCGTCGTTTCTTACGCTACCAGAATCTACTTGGCCAACTCTTTCACCCAATGTGGTAGTAGATCTACCTGAATTGAAAGCGATGCCCGCTTTGGTGGCGGAAGATGTGCCTTCAGCACTAGTCATAAACTTTCAAAAATATTCTTAAGTAATCACTCTACAAAGAGTATAATATGCTAGAGTTCTAATATTTATACACAATTGTAAATTCCCTAACAACAAGAGGGACAACAACTCATACATGCTGCAGGTATGGGCACACTAAAGCGCAATGCAGGTCCAAACCCAGATGTTTCTGCTGCGGCAAAGAACATACTGGGGATGGATGCGATGTCCCAGAGGCCAAAGCCTCATGCCTTCACTGTTCTGGTCATCATTTTGCAACGAGTAAATCCTGCCCTGAACTCGAAAGACAAAGATCAATTAAATCAGTCATGGCCTCATCAAACATCTCCTATGAGGAAGCTGCTTCTCAGTTTCCGCAAGTATCCCGATCTTATTCTGAGGTAGCTAAAGAAATGTTTGCCCGCCCTATTCTCTCCCAATTCACACAGAGCCGCCCCTCAGCAGGACTTCCCCAATCTCAACCTACCCGATCGTACAATAAAACTGTGTTTACTACTCTACGACCCAGAGCACCTTTAGGCAAGTCTTTTGATAAGACTGCCCACCGAAATATTGTGTCTTACCCAGCTTCTTCAATGCCCAATGGTTGTGCTCTAGGCAACCCCCTAGAACAGTGGCGGATTATCCCTAAGGCAGTTTGCCTTAGGGATAATCCGCATAGGCAATTGTCTAAGGGCGCGAGATTACAAAGGGGCGCGCAAGGAAGATTTGGAGCAAAAAAAAATGTTTAAGTGGTTGGGTAATTAAATAGCGCTACTTCCATAGCGCTTCCGAAGCGTGTCTTCTTGATTATTTCTACGTCACCCGTCACCCGATTCGATTTAAATAAGACAAAATTGCGCGGAACACAGAGCATGATAAAGAGCAGAATTCCAAAGCATCATCAGTGATCAGCCTGTGTTGACGATTTCCCAAATCTTACAGAAGATGATTTTATTCTGTTTTTTCTCGGTACGTACCAAGTGTACTTTATACCATGTGCTCAGGATAATAACTGTGGCAACGCAGTTAATATCCTGAGCAAATAGTATACGGTTTGTATTATATTGAAGTGTACCGAGAGCAACACATAAGTGGTATTAGCGACTACGTTGCAGAGCGATTTCTGGTTGTTACGTGTCCGAATACAGTCTAGACATGCTAGGTCTAGGATTTATAATTCATCTAATGTATAGTATATAGGTAATTCATATAACCGACAAAGGAACGGATGAGAAGCTATGCACCCATTACTATTGTTTATGTCTGAGTGGAAGGCGCACGGTTGGATGCTGCGCACATGTTATGTGCGAGGTGTGATATTAAGGCGAGGCAAGAAATCAAACCACGGAGATTCAGTTACCTGTAGTGCAATTATTGGGTATGAGAAGGCACTGTTATTTAGATACTAGCTGATCTAATTATAAAACGAAGTTTTTATTGTTGTATTATCTTCTCTACCTTATAAAGTTACATAAATATATTTCAGAATATTATAGAATTGCTATTTCACTTTTGTAGTGTGGGTTACGTTGGAGCTAAGATAAAACATCAATTTGAAAGTTTAACAAAACAATTATATTTTTTGTAACAAAGAACTGCCAAAGGTACAACAAAATTCTACTTTTCAAAGGCGCAAATAAACTAAGAAAAAAAAACAAGAAAGAATTATACAAAACAAGGATAGGATACTTTACGAAAAATCAGCAATAACAAAACGAACCAAAATTACTAACTTTATACAATAATCTAACTATTTACATAAACACATCAAACAATGATTAAATGTGGGTAGGATTTTAACTATGCGTGAGGCGCAAAGGCAAACAATCAGCGAGCGCAGACGGGTCCAATGCGGGCGCGCGTCAAGCGAATTCGCTTATGTTAAGAGTCCGTTCAATACAAGTCGTGTTCCACTGCGGAAGCGCCGTCTGTACCGAGCGTACTGGCGATAGGGCCGGCCGGGGCGCTTTTTATACTGTTGCGAGGCGCAAGATGGCCGCCGTAGTGGGGCTGCGTAGCCGACGATTCCCGAGGAGACGCGAGTATGTACGAACGATGCGCGGGAGCGTTCAAGTTATCGTGTTACAGTCTGCCCCTCTGTCTTCGAGATCGTCCCGATGAGGAAGACAGGATGGCTGCGTCTGACTGGTCTTGCTGCGGCCTTCCGGCAGGCCGACGTGGTTTGGAGGTGCTCGGAGCAGGGCCTGATGCTGGTTTGCGTGGCCGTCCTCTCCGGCGAATAGGTTGAGCGGGCACCGGCAGCGGGGCTCCTGCTGAGCCTCGGTAGGGTCGCAAGGCTGAAGCATGATAGAGTCCCACAGGCGTGTGTGGTGCCGAGGGATCTGCGATTTGGAAAGAACTAGGTCCATGACTTCGTAAGATTACATAAGGCCCGTCCCGTCGTGGGGCCAACTTAGCTGAAAAACTTTGAGATGATTTACTCAGAAGGTGAGAGTCAACCATCACAGTATCACCAGGTGAATAGGTGGGACACTTTCGTCGGTTTTGGTCAACATATTCCTTTCGTTTCTCTTCCTTCATTTCATTTATCTCTCTAGCTCTTTTCAATGATTCAGCTATTAGCAGCAATTTTGGTGTAATCTCCGGGATAAAATTTTCATTGAGGACTATTTCTCTCATATCTTGATTGACGTCATCTGGTGTTCGGAGTTCCCTTCCGAACGTTAGGTAGGCGGGTGTGTAACTCGTAGCAGCTGAGATGGCAGTATTCATGGCAAATCTTATACTTGGTATTTTATCTGCCCATGTTGTGTGATCATCATCGACTAAGATTCCTAATTGAGATTTTAAATCTCTGTTCCTTCTCTCTACAGGGTTGCTTTCAGGATGATAGACTGGTATGAAACCATGATGAATCTTCATGCAAAAGACTAGTTGTTGCATCACGCTGCTCACAAACTGGCTACCATTATCGCTGATCACTCTGCGGGGTGTTCCATACCGCAGGAACACTTCATCAATTAAGAGCCTAGCACATTCTTCAGCAGTTGCATGTTCTAATGCAAATAGCTCTATCCATCGGGTAGTAACATCTTCTACAACGAATATCCAGGACTTGTTGCATGCTGTTTTCGGAAGTGGTTCAAATAAATCAAACGCGATAACTTCAAACCGTTGATTTATTGCCGTTGTTTGGAGAAGTCCGGCTGGTTTTAGATTAGAGGGTTTGTATCTTTGGCATTTGATACAGTTGCGTATATATTCCTCTACATCAGTCCTCATACCCTTCCAGTAATATCTTTTTGCTATTCTGTCAAAGGTTTTGTCAACACCATAGTGTCCAGCGGTAGCTTCGTCATGGTATGCAAACATGACTTTCTGATACTCCTGTTTCGGAACAACTATTTGAGCATCTTCACTGTCGATTGAGGGATTATATGTATATAATAACCCGTTATTCATAACATATCCTTTTCTTGTCCAATAAAGAGCTTCTTCATCTTTTCCGTTTTCTTCTAATGACTTCACTATCTTCTCGATTGTTTCATCTTTCAACTGTTCTTCTCTTATATCTTTAGCACTTTTTCTTGGCAGATCAACGATGATGCTACAAATGCCACATACTGATTCTGTCTTCGAATCACAGTTGGGACTTGAAAGTGAATCAGCTACGACGTTAGTTCGACCTTTTATGTATTTTATCGTTATGTCGTATGCTTGCAACTGTAAAGCCCATCTGGCTAAACGTCCTGAAGGCGATTTCAGTGTCATCAACCACCGAAGAGCTTGGTGATCGGTTAAAACAATTATCGGAGAACCTTCTATGTATCCGCGAAACTTGTTGATGGCCCATACTACGGCGAGGGCCTCTCTTTCTGTGGTAGAATAATTCCTTTCAGCGGAAATCAACAGGCGGCTTGCATATTCTACAGGGTGTTCATCGAAACCCTCCCCCTGCACCAAAACAGCACCGATGGCATAGCTACTTGCATCTGTTTTGATGATGTACGGTTTGCTGTCATCCGCTTGAACTAATATTGGTGAGGTTGCGACGAGTGATGTTTTAAGTTTCTCAAAAGCTTTCTGTTGTTCGTCATTCCATTGCCATTGAACCTTTTTCCTTGTCAGTCGAGTGAGTGGTTCTGCGATTTCTGCAAAGTTTTCGATGAATCTTCTGTACCACGAACACATCTGAAGAAAAGACAGCAGGTGCTTCACATTTCTCGGAACGGCCATACTAGTGATTGAACTTACTTTATCAGGATCAGTGCTTAGGCCGGTTGGGGTAATGTAATGACCCAAGTATTTTATGCTCGAACAACAAAACTTGCATTTCTCTTTGTTTGCTGTGAGATTGTATTCTTTGAGTCGGTCAAATACCTCTTGAAGGTCTGTCATATGTTCTTCAAATGTAGATGATAAACATATCAGGTCATCCAAGTAAACTAAGAGTTTTATATGGCTTAGTGAAATGCGGAATTGATCCATTAGTCTTTGGAATGTTGCCGGGGCGTTCCTAAGCCCAAACGGCATCCTCAAGAATTTATACATTCCGAACGGAGTTATAAACGTCGTTTTGGTTTGATCTTCTTCTTTGACTTTGATTTGCCAATATCCGGCGCGAAGGTCGATAGTCGTCATATATGGTGTAGGCTTAGCATTATTCAGGAGATCATCGATCCTGGGAAGTGGGTAAACATCAAGAGTCGTGATAGAATTGAGCTGACGGTAATCGATACAAACTCTGATTCCTCCATCCTTTTTTGGTACCATGACGACTGGAGCTGACCATGGGGACACACATGGTTCAATTATCTTTTCGGTGAGCATCTTCGCTACTTCATCCTTTAAGACTTGAACTCTAGCCGGAGATAGTCTATAGGGTGGAACCGATATAGGGCAATGCTTACCAGTATCAATGACGTGTTCCGTCCTTGTTGTTGGTTCTTTGTTGGATATGAAAATGTTTTCGTTCTCGTGTAGTAGTTTTTGTAGTTTTCCATGCTCTTCTGCGGTAAGTGCTGTCATCGAATTGACTTCGACCGATCCTATCTCTGTTTTAGGACTTGGAAACAAAGATGCAGAGTGGGGAGAAAGAGTCATTTCCTGCTCGATGATGTTTCTTCGTGCATCTTCATACAGCTGAGTAACTCCAGGAGAATGTCCATCAAATAGCATAGTTTGCTTCTTCTTTGGAGGAGGACTCTCGAAATCAATCGGTACTACAGGTCCATAAGGTTTTTCCTTTTCTAACATGTTAGCCTGTTCTTCCGGTCCAGACATGAACAAATTCATCCCAGGTATCTTTGCCATTTCCGATATCAGAGAGCTACATGGCTTGCTTTCTGTATCAGGAAAATTATCAAAGATTTCGATTAGTCGCTTCCTGTTTCTGATTTCTGGCATCTCAGGTGACTTGATTGTCTCAGGCGAGCTGGGAAATGGTGAAATCATGTTTGGCACGGCTACATCGGACACCAGTCCGGCAATTACCGCAGACATGTCAGTGATTTCTTCCTCCAGTTCATAGATACGTTCTGGTTCATCCAAGAACGTGAACGTCAGTTGGGGTAAGTTCAGTATCATCATGGCATCCTGAATAAAGCCAACACCCAACAAAGTTCTGTTTTCTTTTGCGTCTGGAAAGACGATAAACGACGTCGGAATTACTCTTCCGTACACTATGACAGGAGCCCTTACAGTCAGTACTCTCTGTCGTTTTGGTATGCCGTCCGCGAGAGTAATAAGCATCTGTTCCTCCTTGAAGGCATACCCCCCTTTTTGCAGGCATTTAAAAAGGTTGAAAGAGGCGACGTTCGACCTTGCGCACGTGTCGATGTGGGCCTTTCCTTGCACATTTGCAATTCTCACTGGGATTGTTGGCCGGAGACGAACATCTGTCTCGGTTTGCAGTGAGCAGAAACTGACAGTATCAATGGCCAGCTTCTTTTCTCCAGTACATTTTGGGCAGCGGCTCCGGACGACCCCAGGCTCGCCGCAACCATAACAAGAGAACTTCACTCCTGCACTGGTTGTTGTAGCTGGTACTTGTGCTACTGACTTTTCTACAGTGGCTTTCTGGGAGGCCTGTTCTTGCTTTATTCTTTTCCGGCAAACACTCATGGTATGGCCTCGCAGACGACAAAAGTGACATCTTCTCTCTTTGTCTTCTTTCGGCGTATTTGGCTTTTGTGTTTCCGGTTTGTCTCTCTTTTCGGCCAAATTCAACTCGACATCTTTAGCCTTTTTTAGGAGCTCTTCAAAGTCGCTAACGTCGTCACGTGAAATCTTCTCTCTGATGTCGAATCTAATCTGACCAAAGATGAGATCTATTTGCTGCTGCTCAGTGTGAGCTGGTTTTGGGAGTTGCGCTATTAGTGCGCGCTTCTCTGCTACAAATATCTCTATTGGAGTATTTGACTCTTGTTTGTTCTTAATGATCTCTTGATAAATCTTGTAGGGAGGTTTCTTTGGTGCAAAGGTGCTCCTCAGACGCTCAGTAAAGCTGTCCCAGGTTTTTATGTCATTTTTAACACTTTGCCACCAAGTTCCTGCATCTTCAGTAAATAAAAGCGGTAGTCCTCCAAGCGCGTTCTGTTCTTCCATATTTTCTACTTCTTTAAAGACATTAACTGCTGCTAGGAAGGCCTCTAACTGGGATGCCTGTTTAATCCCCGAAAATCTAGCAGAACAACTTGTGAAGGTTTTGCCTTGCTTCTTGCTTGGGTTTGATTGCATGGTCGATACAAACGTCGTTAGTAGTTCCTTAAATTGTTTGTCTGTCATGTTGATATTCGATGTTGACGGGTTTGATATCCCTATCTTCTTTTCAGACTTTTCAAGTTTTCTCTCGTCTTCTTCTTTCCCCATCTCTTCTAATTTCTTTTTGCGCTTTGGTGTAGGTCTAAGTTTTCCTATTGACAGCTCCACGCTGGGCCGCCAAATTGTAGTGTGGGTTACAAAACTAAGCTAAGATAAAACACCAATTTGAAAGTTTAACAAAACAATTATATTATTTGTAACAAAGAACTGCCAAAGGTACAACAAAATTCTACTTTTCAAAGGCGCAAATAAACTAAGAAAAAAAAACAAGAAAGAATTATACAAAACAAGGATAGGATACTTTACGAAAAATCAGCAATAACAAAACGAACCAAAATTACTAACTTTATACTATAATCTAACTATTTACATAAACACATCAAACAATGATTAAATGTGGGTAGGATTTTAACTATGCGTGAGGCGCAAAGGCAAAGAATCAGCGAGCGCAGACGGGTCCAATGCGGGCGCGCGTCAAGCGAGTTCGCTTATGTTAAGAGTCCGTTCAATACAAGTCGTGTTCCACTGCGGAAGCGCCGTCTGTACCGAGCGTACTGGCAATAGGTTTTTTTTTTTTTTTTTTTTCGGACGGACTTTTATGTTGGCTGGTCACGTGTCGACCTTTGCAACGTTACCGGACTATGCTGGCGATAGGGCCGGCCGGGGCGCCTTTTTAACCGACTTCCAAAAAGGAAGAGGTTCTCAAGTCGACTGTATGTTTTTTTTTTTTTTTTTTTTTTGTATGTGTGTTACGCGATTTCTCCGTCAATTGTGGACCGATTTTGAAAATTCTTTTTTTGTTACAAAGGGTATACTTCCGAGGTGGTCCCATCGTCACCAAATCAGGATCTGATGAAGGGATCCCATGGAAATCGAGGGAAACCCTCAAATTTTATGGTTTTTATTGTATTTGTAGAACTATCGGGCTGAAATTTTGCACACTTATAGATTCTTGGTGACAATGAAATATTATGGTATCAACAAGCTGATCTGATGATGGAGTCAAGAGCTGTTCAACAGAACTCCTCAGTAAATAGGCCGATTGAGTTGAAACTCGGCATATTTGTCAAGTTCCGACCACAATGTAATAATATGGTGACAACGAGCTGATCTGATGATGAAGTCAAGAGCTGCTCATCAGAACTCCTCAATAAATTGGCCGATTGAGTTGAAACTCGAAACTCAGCATATCTGTGAAGTTCCGACTACAATGTAATAATATGGTAATAATATGGTCACAGCGAGCTGATCTGACGATGGAGTCAGGACCTGTTCCATGGAACTTTTTAGTGACATGGGTATCAAATGAAAGGGCTTGATGAGCAAAACACAATAAGTAAGGTGACGTCATTCTAAATAAGAAAATTAAACACTAAAAATGGAAAAATAAAAAATTTTCAAAAAAAAATACTCAACCGACTTCAAAACATCTTGCACTGAAAAGCAAAAAATAAGAATATAAACAGATTTGTTTCATTACTAATTAAATTATTTATGTTATAATGTTGAAGTCGGTGTAAATAAAATAATGAATAAGAATATTAAATTTTATGCACACCGATTTCAACATTATAACATAAATAATTTAATTAGTAATGAAACAAATCTGTTTATATTCTTATTTTTTGCTTTTCAGTGCAAGATGTTTTGAAGTCGGTTGAGTATTTTTTTTTTGAAAAATTTTTTATACTGTTGCGAGGCGCAAGATGGCCGCCGTAGTGGGGCTGCGTAGCCGACGATTCCCGAGGAGACGCGAGTATGTACGAACGATGCGCGGGAGCGTTCAAGTTATCGTGTTACACTTTCCTTTTTCTATTTTTGCATCGGACAAAGCCATAAATATTATTATAAAAAAGATAAAATGCTCAAAAACAAAAATGTATTTTATTCGGCCGCGGTTCTCGTGGTGGCCGCGGTTCTCGTGGCGGGAGTGGTGGGAGATTTTTGTACGTTTGCCCATGGGCAAAAGTAATTTGTAAACGAAAAATGAAAGAAATAATTTCGTCTTAGAAAAAAGGTGAAAAATATTAAGGCCAAGAATATTATGAAGAACATATCAGAGGATGACCTATAAAAAGTCTTTTTGACTTAAAATAAGTAGCTCATTAGCTATTTTGCTACAAAGCAATTTAAAAAATTGGCCAAGAAAGGCGAAAGGCAGAAGATATAGCCTAAAAGACAAAACCATGGCTCTTGTGTTATATAAAAAGTCTCCAGCTTGTTATAGACTTCTGAGAAGAATGTTTGCATTGCCGTGTCAAAGCAGATTAAATAACATGCTTAACAAAGTGCCACTGCAGCCAGGCATAAATCATCACATTTTCGATGCATTAAAAAAATGGCACAGAAACAGACGGCAGAAGACAACATGTGTATCTTGTCTTTCGTTCGATGAAATGTCCATTCGAAAGCATCTTCAATATAATGTCAATGTTAACGACGCGTGAATTACTTGATATTTTTGTGTTTTAATTTTGTATTGATTTTATTGTGCTTACCTATTTACGTTTCTTTGTTTTTGTATGCTTTGTTTGTTTATAAATTCAAGGGCTGGATAAGGCGGGAGGGACGCACACGAGTAGTTAAAATATGGTTTAACCAGTCATCTTTACGATCGCTAGCGCACGGACGTGTTGCCTCTCTCCACCCTTCTCACCTTTACGATATAAAACTTGTCTCACTGTGCACATCCCCTACATTAATGGTCTTCGAACCGGATCTTAAGATTGATTAGTCTTCGAACCTGATCGCAAGATGTATCATACACCACCGCGAAGCATGGTGAGCACCAGAAGTGCGAGAACAAAAGAAGAGGCGCAAAAGGAAGCGTTACATAAAGATACTCAACTATTGAAAGCCGAACATCCAGACATTTCGAAAGAAGCCGTAGAACTTGATGAACCCGGGAACAAGATGCAAGAAAATCCTGGACCATCTACGGGAGCCCAAAGTGTCCGGAAGTCGGCCCGCAATAAATCATCATCTTCATCTACCCTGGCGCGAAAGAAAAGGCTACAATATGAAGCCGCTCAAGAAAAAGCTAAGATAAGAATGGAGTTGATTGATAAAAAACTAGATGCGGAACTAGCTGAACTAGAAGATGAAGGAAGCTGTAGCTTACCTTCAGAAAAATCTAGTGAAAACTACGACCATTCAGTGGAAAAGTGGCTAGAAAGTAGTCGGCAGGAGATGAAAACTCAGTGCGTCACTACCCGTGGTACCTGTGAAGACGCATTGTGTCCGGCGCCGCAGGAATCGAACCTGCACCTTGGCGGGCCCGCCGGCCCACAATCTCCTGCAACGAATGCCGCGCTCAAAGCTAGCTCGTCACCACCAGCTGCTGGTGGTACTATTGATACCGTGCAAGCTCTTGCAAGTGCCCTAAAAGACCTGGCTGCTGTTTCCGCTGCTGGTGCAAGCAAATCTAACGATAGAATGCTGAATCGTTTGTGTACGCCGAGGGATTTACCTAAATATGCGGGTGATCCGCTCGAGTGGCTGCAATTCAAACATGCGTTTGAAGAATCGTCTCAAGTGTGCAGTTTCAGTGATCAAGAAAACCTGTGGCGTCTGAGGAGGAGCCTTCAAGGACCGGCAAAAGAAGCAGTGATGGCCTTACTAATTGGTGCTACCTCCGCAGTCGACATCATGAACACACTTGAACTACAGTTTGGAAATCCTGACGTCATCATATCCAGGATACTACAGGATTTAAATAAACTTCGTCCAATGGCACAGGAATATCATCGAGATATTATTCCCTTTTCTGTGAAGGTCAGAAACTGTGTTGCAGCTGTGATTGCCATCGGGCGTGAAGATTATTTGCAAGGAATGAACGTTGTCTCAGTAGTTCTCTCAAAACTACCGATAGTACTATTGTCGAAATGGACGGACTACAGTTATCCTATCATCAGTGACACAAAAAAACCGAAACTGCTTATCCTATCCGAGTTCCTGAACGAAGAAGCGATAAAAGTCACAAAAACATCCGTGAACCTACCAAACGTCCAAAGCTTCGGTAAACAAATGTTAGGGTTTCTAAAATTGTAAGAAAATTATGTACTTTATTTTACCATTATTTTAAATTATTTTAATGTCTGATTGTTTTTCTATCGTATTTTAAAAATTAAAGATATAATTTCCAGTGGGCAACACCATGAGGTCTAAGTTGTTTTATGTTATTGTAAATAAGTAGGTAGGTATTTTGATAAGCATAATTATTATTTTTAATTATCTTTAGTATATGTGGACGAAATAGATTTATTATAAATTGTATTTTGTAATTAACACTTCAATTGTAAGCCCCACGATTGGTTTTTGAAATGTTGGCGGGTTGCTTAGCCAATCACAGAGCCGCTTGGCTGTGATTGGACAAGCGCTTTGGGAAGTTGGAACCCAAACGGGGGGTATTTTTTTCGAAACTGATTTTGTAACGAGATTATTTTATTCGAGCATTCTGTTTTTGAGAGCCGACAAGTAACATTGTACATTTATCTAGCTAGTCTTAGCAGTCTTAAATTTTATAATAAATTCCTGTACTTCGCCTTAACGTTTCTTCTTTTCATCGGTATCCTGATAGTAGATTGTTTCTACAAATCAGAAGCGCTGGATCGAGATCAACTTAACAGTAAGTACACGCCCAAGATTATTTTACCAAGTGGTAGTTTTTTATTTTATTTTACGAAGTTATTTTTCTTTATTGGTGTTACTTTTATGTTGCGGTTTGGATAAAGGCATCGTTATTTTTACCATTGTTTTTCTAATGTAGTAGGTACCTACCTAGATTTCGAATTGATTTACATAAAGGTACCGTCACTGATAGTTTTTTTTTCAGTAGTTAAGAATTTACAACATTTAGGAAATTTTTATAATTGTTTTTCTTTAATTTAAATAAAAGCTACCTACCTACAGTGATGCAATACTGTTCTCAATTACTATCGTTCGTTACAGATTTACCTGTTAATACTGTGTGATACTTTAAACATAATCTACCCTCTTTTATTTTTTTTCTTACTCATTCTTTTTCTGATGCAAGTGAATTTGAGGAATCTCACGAGACATTTTTTTTTTTAAGTCTACCTTCAATTTGAAACAAAGCCATCGATATTTAGCTTCATTGTTTGAATTTATTATAAAGGTTATACTTATAATATTAGGTACCTAGTGGTATTTTAAACAACTACCTACAAACAGTATTTATTTAATTTTTTTTCTAAGACATTTTTTTTTCCGATTGCATACAACGCAATCCTTTCAGGCGATGAACGAGCACGATCACCGGCGTCGAGACTCTGACCGGGACAGTCGAAGGCGAGAGACACCCAGTCATCGCCGCACTGCGTCTCGGAGTCGAAGCCGTGTTCGGTCTCGCAGTCCTAGTCACGCAGGACGAGACCGTGACCGGGAACGTGACCGCGAGCGGGTCGAATTGCTGGAGAGGGAACTGCAACGAGCGCGCGACCAACTCCACGTGCCAGAGCGACGGCACCATACGTCTAGGCAGAACAGCGTGCTTCGCGATGGGAGCCGCAGCCGCAGCGACCTGCGGCATCGAGAGCAACACCCGGAGCCACGTGTCGCCGCTGGAGAACAAAGGTCACGTAGTCCTTCTTTATCTAAGAATGATTTTGTGGAACTTTTAAAATGTTTGAAAGATGGTCTTACGTCACAGTCTGCCCAGAGCACTCCAGTTACTCAGAAAATAGACTTTAAAAATATCCTTCCAAATTTTGATCCTTCATCAAAGACTCAACGCATTGACGTATGGTTAAAAAAGGTTAACGAGTGCGCTGCTGTGTACGGATGGGACGATAAGACCACCACTCATTTTGCTATGCAAAAACTTCAAGGCCTGGCCAAAACCTGGTACGAAGGCTTAAATTCAATTCTTTTCTCATGGAAGGAATGGGAAAAAAAACTTTTGGATGCGTTCCCATTCGAACAGAATTATGGCCAGGCCTTGGAAGAAATGCTTAGAAGAAAAAGTAAATTCCAAGAACCAATAGAGGTTTACTACTATGAGAAACTGACACTTCTTAATCGATGTGATATTGAAGGTAAACGAGCGGTGGATTGTATTATACATGGTATTAGTGATCGAACTTTGAGATCTGGAGCTTTAGCATTGCGTTGCTCAAACCCCGATTTGCTTTTGCAATATTTGGTTAGTAATAAAGATTCGAATCAGTCTATGATAGATCGTACTCTATTTAAAGGTAAAAATACTGACAATAGCACCGCTAATACAAACCACAGCTCGAAAACGAAGGTAGGATTTAGGCAGCCTTCAGCTGGATGTTATAACTGCAAGGAAGTAGGACATAGTTTTTTGTATTGTCCTAAACCTTTGATTAAATGCTCTAAATGTAACAAAGTAGGGCATACGTCTGAAAATTGCTTTGTAAAACTGCCTGAACAAAACGGTAAAAGCGCCAATGTCTCCAAAACCATGTGCATCGATTCTAGTTTAGAACAAAATAGCTTGAAAACAAATTCGAAGTTCTATAAGGAGATAAGAGTGAACGGGATTGAATGCAAAGCTTTTGTCGATTTTGGGAGTGACGTTACACTAATCAAAGAATCGGTTGTTAGTAACTTAGGCTTGGCTCACAACAAAGTTTCGGCGGCTATGAAGGGTTTTGGGAACGAAATAGTGCACTCCTTAGGAGAGCTGTCGCTCGTTATTGATGTCGATGAAGTTAGGGCTACTGTTGTATGCAGGGTCGTGAATGACGAATTGTTAGATAACCCTATGTTGTTAGGGCAGTCCTTCACGGAGCAGCCTCATATAATCGTTTACAAAAACGCGACCAAGCTACAGTTCCTTGATATAGGGAACGAGTTACCGTTACCTGATGTAGATCTCGGTCGTGAAGGCTCATTCAAGGTTAGGTCAGACAGTGTCCTTCAGCTCCATGGCACAGCCACAGTGAGAGCTCGAATTGAAGATTCATATAGTGGCAGTGTGTTTCTGAAGAATAGTATCGCAGGAGAGCCTAGTAATCAATACTTTGTAATTGGTGGTTGACATTGCAGGATTTTGACTGCTCTATTGAATACAGAGCCGGTTCCAAAATGAGTCACGTCGATGCATTATCTAGAAACCCCGTTGTTGACTGTGGAGATGTATGTGAGGAACAATTTCCGTCTGTAATGTCGATTACTGATGATGACTGGTTGGATACTCTTCAGCTTGGAGACTCCGAGCTATGTAGGATCAAAAATGTTTTAAACTATCGTCTTGATGAGAAGGGTCTTAAATACATAAACGAAAATTACGTCATTAAAGATAATAGGCTCTTTCGTTGTCTAGGCGGTGATAAGGATAATATCCGATGGGTAGTACCAAAAGGCGCACGGTGGCAACTTTGCCGCATGAATCACGACGACATCGGACATTTTGGCTATGAGAAAACTCTGGAGAGAATCAAGAAAAACTATTGGTTCGCTAAAATGACTAAATTTGTAAAGAAATACGTAAGCGCTTGCATAGAATGTGCTTTTGCAAAAAAAACATCAAATGATCACGAAGGGCTCCTCCATCCCATAGCCAAAATGGATGTACCATTTCACACTCTACATGTTGACCACCTTGGGCCTTTTGTTAAATCTAATCGGGGCCACACTCATCTGTTGGTCATAGTGGACGGTTTTACAAAATTCTGTTTTGTGAAACCTGTTAGAAACACAAATACTCAGAATGTTGTTAGAATTCTAGAAGATATATTTTATACGTTTAGGACGCCTGATCGTTTAATTACTGATCGTGGGAGTTGTTTTACATCTCATGCATTCAAAAAGTTTGCACTTGACAAGGGTTTCAAGCATATATTGAATGCTGTGGCCAGCCCTCGATCGAATGGTCAAGTGGAACGGTACAACCGTACCATTCTAGACTCTTTGAAGGCTTTAAATGTAAAACATGGCGAGAAAGATTGGGATCATCATTTGGGTAAAGTTCAATGGGGGTTGAATAACACTATACAGAAAACTATTGGTAGAACTCCCGCGGAAGTGTTATTTGGTTCCGTCACAAATGCAGAATTAAGTCCCATTCTGAACGAAATTGCTGAGGAAACTCGTGACTCCAGCGATCGTTCCGTCATACGCAATGAGGTTAAGGATAGAATAGATAAAGAACAGGTCAAACAGAAAGAGAGGTATGATAAAAATAGGAAACCGGCACGTAAATACGAGGAAGGGTCGTTGGTGAAAATAACCAAAACTTGTTTTAATAATGATGGACAAAGCAAAAAATTGATGCCTACTTATGTAGGGCCTTATCGCGTCGATAAAATTTTAGGTAGGGACCGTTACAAGTTAACTCCCGTCCCGGGTTTAGATTGTTCTCAAAACAAACGAGAGACTGTCGTTGCAGCTGATCGCATGATGCCATGGATTCACATCGCTGCCTTGGAACTAAATGAAAATGAATCTGATTCGAACTCTAACGATGAAAGCGATTGAATAGTTATTGTTTTTCCTTTTGTCTATTGTATCTGTCAAGCAAGAGTAGCATTTATCTACAGATTGTTTTATTTTGTTGTTTCAGATCAAAACACGAGGATCGATCGGTCGTGTTTTGATCGTCGTTGCTAGAAGTCCACCAGGTGCGTGATCAAGTATTCGATCGGCTTGTAAGCGTTTCCTGATTCCAGTATTGTTCGGTATCGATGATCAAACACTGAACCGAATCGATCGGTTCTGTGTCTGTAATCCCACGTGGCGTAATCACAGGTAATCGATCGTCCTGTGAGCGCTAATTTGACGTATCGATCGTCATTCGATTAAGATTTTGCAAGAGATACGAAACTGAATCGATCAGTCCGTTCGTAATCAGCGATTGCCCTACTTGTATTCAGTTAAGTAAGACATATCGATTGTCACTACTTAAAATAAGTTGTTTGTCGAGTAAAATGTATACCTACTTAGCCCTTGAGAATTTAGATGATTTGATAATTTACTTGATTCATACTTAGGTATAAGGTTTTTAGTTAAAAACTATGATTGTAATCTTAAACGTATTTAGGAATAACTAGGTACTTAAAATAAGTTATTTGTCGAGTAAAATGTATACCTACTTAGCCCTTGAGAATTTAGATGATTTGATAATTTACTTGATCCATACTTTTAAGGTTTTAGTTAAAAATTATGATTGTAATCTTTAACATATTTAGAAATAGTTTAGAAATAGTTTAGAGATACAATGTGAATGTTATTTATAGTAGCTAAGTAAAAAACTAATACTTGTCAATATCAGACTCCGATTGTTAGGGTTCCACCTGGTACCGTATGCGGGGACGCACACGTTATCAGGATGGTCGATTGTTAGGGTTTCTAAAATTGTAAGAAAATTATGTACTTTATTTTACCATTATTTTAAATTATTTTAATGTCTGATTGTTTTTCTATCGTATTTTAAAAATTAAAGATATAATTTCCAGTGGGCAACACCATGAGGTCTAAGTTGTTTTATGTTATTGTAAATAAGTAGGTAGGTATTTTGATAAGCATAATTATTATTTTTAATTATCTTTAGTATATGTGGACGAAATAGATTTATTATAAATTGTATTTTGTAATTAACACTTCAATTGTAAGCCCCACGATTGGTTTTTGAAATGTTGGCGGGTTGCTTAGCCAATCACAGAGCCGCTTGGCTGTGATTGGACAAGCGCTTTGGGAAGTTGGAACCCAAACGGGGGGTATTTTTTTCGAAACTGATTTTGTAACGAGATTATTTTATTCGAGCATTCTGTTTTTGAGAGCCGACAAGTAACATTGTACATTTATCTAGCTAGTCTTAGCAGTCTTAAATTTTATAATAAATTCCTGTACTTCGCCTTAACGTTTCTTCTTTTCATCGGTATCCTGATAGTAGATTGTTTCTACACAAAGTTACAACGAGAACTACAAACATCGTACTCTATTGATGAACAACGAACAAAAAAGCGATAACAAGTGTCGCTACTGTCACGTCTCTGAGCACCCATTGCATAACTGTAAAAAGTTTATAAAAACTCTGCGCAGGGACAGATGGTCATTTGTGAAACGACACGGCATTTGTTATAAATGTTTGACGTCACAACATAAACAAAATACTTGTGCCGCTCCGGCATGTGACGTAGACGAATGTGGACTTCCCCATCATCGATTGCTGCACTACATTGTGAACAAAAAGTCAGCGCCGCAAAATAGTGTGAATATAACCGAAGTTACTGAGACTGAGACTGTTCCACGAGTGGAGACCGTCAATCATCTCAAAATGAACTGCCATAAAGTGTTGTTAAAAACCGTGCCTATTGATCTACACCAGTGGTTCCCAACCTATGGTCCGCGGACCACTGGTGGTCCCTGGAACCACCCGAAGTGGTCCGCGAAGCTATCCGAAAAAACTTTTCAAACTTTTCTGCTTTTGATATGTTGAGCCTCCCTCAGTTAGGTACTGTTGGTGGTCCGCGACAAGTCAGAAAGTTTATCAAATGGTCCCTCATCACAAAAAGGTTAGGAACCACTGATCTACACGGACCTAACGGTACATTCCGAAGTGTCGCGCTACTTGACGACGGATCGACGGTGACGTTGATAAGCGCTGCGCTCGCCGCGAAAGTCGGGTTACGCGGTAATAAACAAACTCTGCGTGTGAGTGGCGCATGGGACGAAAGTGAAGTGGTGTGCCACAGTGAGATAGTCGACCTTGACCTATCTAACTGTGAAGGAACAAAGCTTACGCTTCGCGCGCGTAGCGTAACAGACTTGAACTTACCAGTGCAAAATGTGTCTGCAGTGGACTTGAGTGACTATGAACGGATGAAACCGGAAATTAAAAATGTGATTTCTGATGGACTAAATAAACCAGAGCTTTTGATAGGGCAGGACAATTACGATTTACTCTTACCGTTGGAAATAAATAAGGGTAAACCCACCGACCCTTACTTCACCCGTACTCCATTAGGGTGGTGCGCGCATGGGTGCATGCGCACTAAGTCAGTGGCTGATGATGATACAAATTTGCAGTCTTCTCTGTTCCTGTCAGAAGAGAACTCTGAATGTGAGCGTATCCTACAAGAAATCAAGGACGAGGTGCGCCAGTCATTTGCGATTGAAGCCGTCGGAATTTCCTGTAAACCCCGTCAACAAACATCAATGGCCGGGGCGCAAGCTGTATGTAAACAACACTACGCTGATGACTACATTGATTCTTTGAATGATGAAGAAACGGCAAATCAACTTGTGAATGACGTCACCTACATTCACAAACAAGGTGGATTTGAGATAAGAAATTGGACTTCCAATGTTCAATCTGTACTGCGACATTTACCCAAAGAAAGTCTGAGATCAACATCTGTAACATTCAAGAATGGACAGCAATATGACGGAGAACGTACGCTGGGCTTGATTTGGTTTCCGAACGATGATAACCTGGGATCCGATGTGTCATTCAAAATAATTCCACCTCCGATATTGAGCGGACAAAAGAAACCTACTAAGCGAGAAATGCTTCGTGTGTCGATGTCACTCTTCGATGTTTACGGTTTCTTATCGCCTATCACGATCAAAGGCAAGATTGTTGTTGAAAGTTGGGACGACGAAATCTCTGACCAAATGTTTATAAAATGGATCGAGTGGCTGAGCGTACTGAGAAACATTGAACAAATTCGTCTACCTAGACACTATGAGTCGGCCACTAGAAAACCGCGTGAGAGCGAGAAGCAAGACCTCAATGTTGGCCCACCAAACACGCCGCCGCCCTCACAGAGTGAGCGATATATGAACCTGCAACTATACGTATTCTGTGACGCTTTGACTCAAGCGTTGTACGCTGTGGCTTACTGGCGTTGGATCAATTGTAAACAAAAAATCCAAGCCACCTTTGTGTACAATAAGCGCAGAGTTGCTCCTATGAAGTATGTATCAATGCTGCGCTTAGAACAAGCAGCCGTTATGACAGAAAGATTTGATACATGCCGTTTAACCGGCAAGGACTGCCGAGTTCGAGTTGTAGATGTTATGACAAGCAAAGTCCGGACTTCTACGACGAAACGCAACACGCGTCGCACCTATCCCGATGGATGATGAGTGCTGTTCCAGCACTAGGGAGGGGAATGTTAACGACGCGTGAATTACTTGATATTTTTGTGTTTTAATTTTGTATTGATTTTATTGTGCTTACCTATTTACGTTTCTTTGTTTTTGTATGCTTTGTTTGTTTATAAATTCAAGGGCTGGATAAGGCGGGAGGGACGCACACGAGTAGTTAAAATATGGTTTAACCAGTCATCTTTACGATCGCTAGCGCACGGACGTGTTGCCTCTCTCCACCCTTCTCACCTTTACGATATAAAACTTGTCTCACTGTGCACATCCCCTACAGTCAAATTTATGTTTTTTTTTTTATAATCTTTAAACAATGGTTGAAACCTGTGCCTGAAGATGATACAAGGGCAATGTGTTTGTATTGTAAGAAGGATTTTCTTGCCAAATTAAGCGATATCCAGAGACATTGTGATTCAGTTCCATCGAATAAAAAGCCGAAAGCGAGACCTGTTCCAGCCGTTGTGAAGCCAACAGAACGTGATCTTTTTGGAAGAGATAGTGATGATGAAATCGAGCCGAAACCAAAAGGTAAAAAGCCTGCTCCAATGTATTCTCATTCAATGTATTCCGCGATACAGGCTTTGCTTATTGCGGGGTTCATTGTAAATGACTTGACCTATAAATTTATTTTATAATTTGCCCTATGTAATCTTAACAATGTTTTATGAAATAAATTATCTTATCTTATCTTATTCTTATTACACGAGGCGATTGACAAACGGTCACTCTAGTCTAGAGTCTAGACTCTCTAGACTCTAGTGATGAGAGCAAAGGAGGGTCTCATTTCATAGAATTCAAACTATTTAAGACTGACGGTTTGTCCCGGAGTAATTTAAAGCAATCACGAAAACAAATATGCGCCAGGGTGAAGTTGTCCATACACAGACATAAGACATAACAATATCCGTTTGGCATGATGAAAACATAGTGGCGATGATTACGACGTACTGTTATATCCCACACCATGTTCCCTAAATGCTTATTCTTCTACTTGCGTCTGCACTTATATGATACCTCCCACTTCACATCCCCTAGTACTTTCTTCAGTCTCTTCCTATCTATCAACGAGAATAGACGTTTTCCAATCTAAATCCTAAAATTCATAAATTACATACTTATTAAAATAAAGTAATTTTTAAATCTGAGACAAATAAAATAATTTTAAATTTCAATGTAAAATGTTTTTTTTAAATACAAAAGTTTCGGATAACATTTTGGTGGCAGCAGTGGGATTAAAAAAAAATCCTCGGAACGCCTCGAATTTTTATTGTGAACACTGTGAGCTGTGACTGTGAACACTGATTTCAAAGTGCCAACACTTACCTGAACGTTTTATTAGTGGGTACTTACCCACTCTTGCTGGACTTCGCCATGTCAATAGTGATCCTGTGAGTTTTAATATACGTACTATTTTTAACTAAAGTGAACATTTACAAATTTTACGAACCAGTTTTCCAGTTTTCTAGTTACCAATTCAACTCAGTGCTAATAATTAATTCACGATTCCTGAATTCAATACGAACTATATTTTGATGTTCTATTTTTAGATATATTTACCTTTAAGATTCTCATTCATTACATTGTAACGTGTAAGTGGAACTAAATATACTTACTAAATTCATAAATAAGTTCGATGGGACTTGTGATAAATTAAATGCCTTCTTAAATAATTGCAGCAATGCAATCAGTCTTTCATCCACGTCACAACAGGACTGTTACGGAGCTAGCACTATTATTCTTCTCTAAGTAAGTACCTATAGATTCATGGAGCGAAATTATTACCAAATAAGGTGATGCGTTTCTCCCGTTGTGACTAAGAAATGTGTTTCAAAGAGAAAAATCCTTATTGAAAGACACGATATTGTAGCCTGGCGTGCAAGATATTTAAGAACTATGAAGCGTTTAAGAGAGTCGGGTATGCCAATTGTATATTTGGATGAAACATATCTATATTCATACTTCACATGACGTTAACAAACGCTGGCAAAGCCCCGATGAACCTGGTGTGTCAAAGGCAATCTCTCTTGGGCAAAGATACGAGGGGAGGTCCAAAAGTCCGCGGAATGGGGGGGATGGGATGCAGGTAGCTACACTTATTTGGTATGTCGCTAATCGGGTACTCATTAGAAGTACAAATGTTAATTTTTAGCCCTTTGACACCATTCGTTTACGAGATATCGCCCTGAAAACAAGTAAATCGGAAAAAAAACTGCAACAATGGAGCAAATTGAGTTTTGTGTCGTTATTAAGTTCCTTACCAAGCAAGGAAAACCTCCGTAAACCATAATGAGTGAGATAAAAGTCGTTTATGGGAGTCAGTGCCCTGGTAAAACCATGATTTACAAGTGGCATGGTCTTTTCAAACAAGGCAGAGAGTCGATTGAAGACAACTCCCGCCCAGGACGGCCGGCTGAGGTCACCACACCGGATATCGTTGAAAAAGTAGAAAAATTAATATCGGAAGATGCTCGTTTGAAGAAGAAACAACTTTTTGCAATAGTTGGAGTATCAGACACAACCATTTTGAGGATCCTAAACGATCATCTTGGCATGTTAATAGTCAATGCAAGATGGGTGCCAAGAATGCTCACGCCACGTCACAAGCAACAAAGAATCGAAACGTTAACGCACTTTTTGGAGCTGTGTAGCGAAACATCTTCCCCTATTTTGGAGCGGATTGTTACTGGGGGTAAAACTTGGATTCATCATTTTGAACCGGAGTCTAAACAGGAGTCGATGCAGTGGCATAAGAAGGGCACACCACCCCCTAAGACGTTTAAGGTGTCGGAGTCAACCGGAAAGATTATGGCTACGATTTTTCAGGATTGTGAAGGAATCTTTGCGGAACACTGGTCTAAAGCATACTCGTTTTTTTAATATTTTGTTTATTCTTTGGAACCATGTATAGTCTGGCAAAAACGGGTAGCTGTACCCGGCAACTATTTCATTACATTATCTGAAAAAAAAACATCCAAAAAACAGAATTGTGTAAACAGGTATGGTATATGATCGAAGTATGTAAATTACAAGAAAATCATGGATGCGCAACCAAATAGCTCACAAAGAGACGCGAGTTCATCGACAAGAAAAAACGACGAAATTGTTTATAGTTTATTTTCTGTAAATAAATGTAAATATTATGAAAATAACTTGTTTATTATGATTATTATATAAACTTACTTACTAGGTTTTGCCCGCGGCTTCCGCTGGTTAATGTCAATTTAGATATTTTTATCGCTCGGGAACATTAATTTTCGGTAGATGAAAGGGTACCTTTCATCTAAAATTAATGTGTTCTTTTCTGTACCCCTTATAACAAGTGACAAAACTGTCATGATGATCGGTCAAGTAATTAAGGCGTGAAAGCGTAACAATCAAACTTACATTCGCATGTAGGGAAGTACCTACATTATTAGTTAAAAATACTCTTATTTTGAAAGCAACAACCTTTTAAGCTTCTAGAAAACACTTTAGATTGGAATCACGACATTTAAGAAGACTTAGTAATACAAAATAATGAAATTCATCACACGATTGCATCAAACTTATCACAGCTTTCGTTCAAATGACTGTGCTTCCAATTCGATCCAATTATGTTTTGAAGAAAAATTTAGATGTGCTCGTACAAAATCTCAGGCTATTGTTGAAAATGTACTAGCACCGATGACGATGGATGAACTAAAAAACAACCTTCAGGAAGCCCACTGTATAACTCTATCAACGGATGCTTCGAATCACGGATCGATAAAATTATTCCCTGTTGTGATTCGTTATTTTTTACCGTATGAAGGTGTTAAAGTCAAGATTTTAGAATTTCAAGAGCAGCCAGCTGAGCTAAAAAGCTCGCTATTGCAGAATCGCATTTAAGGAATTGAACTATTGCCATCTCTTTTCACTCTCAGTCAATGAATAATGCGATTCTGCAGAATCGCATTATTGCAATAGCGACCTTTTTAGCTCCGCAGGTGAGACTTCGGAAATAATTGTTAATTATACAGGGTGTGGCGTAAAGAGTGGATAATCCTTTACCTACGTGTCGGGGGCATCACAACTGTTCAGAAAATAAAAACATGTACCCAGTAAAAGTCCCACGGTTTTCGAGTTATTAAACATTTTCGAAATTTTCATTATTTTTTACCTCTGTCCATACTTTTCGATGCCAAGATCACAAATCAAGGAATTTTCTCCATCTGTTTTTTTTATAGCATTCTTAGATAACTGTTCTATCAAATGCTAACTGCCATTGGTATGTCAAAAGTGCAGTTTTTTTTTTAGAATTTTTTTTAGAAATAAAAATGTGATTTGCTAATTTTTTCAAAAAGTTTGACCTCCTGTGGTTTAAAAAAAATGTATGGTCACCTGAGTGACCAACTAATAAATAACTTGCCTACTTCATTGAG
The DNA here is from genome assembly GCA_958496255.1 of Camptogramma bilineatum. NCBI lineage: Eukaryota > Metazoa > Arthropoda > Insecta > Lepidoptera > Geometridae > Camptogramma > Camptogramma bilineatum. The sequence goes on from OY292471.1 coordinate 10,545,090, forward strand.
ATTCCGAAATGGTATAGCACTTGACAGTTTTAACTTTCAATGCAAATAATATTACTGTGAAGATTGACCAACGGCTGTTTTCTTAAAATTGTTTTTTTCCTCAAATATTTTTTATTTTCTATTAGACCAGTAAACTTAGAACCAACTACTCTACCGATCAAATAACAAATCTCGGAATCGGCAGGTAACGCGACCTACTGCGCTAGCGGCGGCCAGATGTAAATATCGTGTCCTTCCCTTTCATACAAAGTGTGAAAAGGATGGCTAATAATAACGCTATTGTTCATTCGTCCTGTCATGTTGTGGGGTTCGTTCGAGGGATGAGAGCTTGAGGGCTTGCTCGCGCCAGTATGCTTGCTTACTACTTCCGCGCTACAACATTTTACTCTGCCTTGGATTTGATTTAATTAACAATTTTGCTGTGCCCCTGGACTTGTTTTCGCCTTGTGATTTGGACAATAGTTACTGTGCTGTGACCCCGGAATTGATTTAGCCTAGTGATTTGGACTTTTTATAACCTGAAATGCCGCGACACTCTCAATACACTCCAATGGAGTATGCTCAAATGCACTTCATTTACGGCGAGTGTGGTGGTAATGCTACTGCAGCCGCAGCACTGTATCGGGAAAGGTTCCCCAACGCAAGGAGTCTGTCACTTCAGTTGAGCAGCTGCGTGAACAAATCCAAAGGGCGGCCCAAACCATCACTGAATCTGGGCATGCGCGCAAGATGAAGCGTTCTTTTATTAGAAGATGCAGGGCTTGCATAAGAGCAAGTGGAAGCCATTTTGAGCACTTGTTGTAAGAAATTTTAATGTAATAAATGTATTTTAAATATCTACTTTGTTTTATTTTCTGTTTTTAGTGAATTCCATTGCTATGTAATTCTTTTTTTGCAAAATCGAAATTCAATAAGTTCCTTTTAATCTTACTTGTAATTTGAAAAAATGACCCTTACCCTTCTTTTAACACAAATATTCTTTGCATTGAAAGTTGGAACTACCAAGTGCTATACCATTTCGGAATCTCAATGAAGTAGGCAAGTTATTTATTATTTGGTCACTCAGGTGACCATACATTTTTTTTAAACCACAGGAGGTCAAACTTTTTGAAAAAATTAGCAAATCACATTTTTATTTCTAAAAAAAATTCTAAAAAAAAAACTGCACTTTTGACATACCAATGGCAGTTAGCATTTGATAGAACAGTTATCTAAGAATGCTATAAAAAAACAGATGGAGAAAATTCCTTGATTTGTGATCTTGGCATCGAAAAGTATGGACAGAGGTAAAAAATAATGAAAATTTCGAAAATGTTTAATAACTCGAAAACCGTGGGACTTTTACTGGGTACATGTTTTTATTTTCTGAACAGTTGTGATGCCCCCGACACGTAGGTAAAGGATTATCCACTCTTTACGCCACACCCTGTATAAATGATTTGAATAAAAAATTGTTGCATTTTGTGGAGACAACACTAATATGTAATTTCGGAGGGAAAAATAGAAAAGGAAGTAACAATATCTACGCGAAATTAAACCTATCTCTAGAGAGAAAACTTATTGGGATTGGATGTGGAGCCCACATAGTCCACGACGCTATTAAAACAACTTCAGATTGTCTCCCGGTGAACTTCGAATGTATAGTTGTGAAAATCTATTAATTTTTTTACATTTACAGGATTTGAGTGGAAACTAAGTAGGTACATGATTAGAGCAGAATAACAACAATTGCATTTAACTGTTTCATTGAGTTACTAGAATTGTATCTAGTAACTCATCAAAACAGCCTACTGCAGCGATACAATTTGGAGCCTAGGATAATAATATCTATCCATTTGTTCTGGATTGGGCTGTCCGCACGCGATACAATCATCTCCAGGATGCGATTACGGCTGCTTCGCGCACGCTGAAGTACTTAATTAAATTTTTGCATTACTTAAGCATTGGAAGAAACACGGTTTGGGAAATAAATTGAAAAGAAAATAATGACTTCTCAAATTCCCGCTAAAATAAAAACCCTTTTTCGCGTCTGAGGTTCCCGGGGCATTGGTTGAATTCGAATTAAGTTAGTACCCAAAAATGGCAGATTTAGGTCTTTACCAAAACTTTCTGGAGCACGCGCGTCTTCAGGAAGCTCTAATGTATTGAGAAATTAGTGCCCAAATCAGAAATAAGGAATACGGATCTGAAATTCCTAATAATGAATTTAAAAAAATATATCGGTTAAATAAGGGCCTTACTAGAGAAAGAACTAACCTCAGAGATAGAGCCCTATTTACAGAGGGAATCAAATGGCATACCAACTGCCTCCAAAGTAAGTAAAGTCATAAGTGCCTACTCAATCTACCTAAGTCAGGAATGAATGTCTGTGATTGCCTTTGTTACCTATTTTACAAGTAAGTACGTCTTATGATAATTTTGGTTTTTCATCTGTAAGTAAGTACCTACCTACTTATTTATCTTTTTAGGTCTTATGTGCCCTGAATTTTTACGCATCAGGCTCTTATCAAAGAGTCGTAGGAGCCAGTGCACATCACACGATGCACCAAGTCAGTGTTTCAAAGTGTATACGGGACGTTAAACAATAACCTTTTCACCGAGAAATAAATACACTTTCCTCAAAATAGAGAAGAAATCTAAAGTTATCTACTTAGGTACTAGCCTTTAAATAAAAATAAAGTTCTTACCTAAGGTATTTTTAGCAAGCAAGTCTAAACCTAATTTACTTATAAATTAATTCAGGTTTTACGAAAAATTTGCAATGCCAGGAGTGATTGGTTGTGTCGATGGCAACTATACAACGTTGATTTTTGGTCAGTTTAAAGCCGGCGCCTACGTAATCTATATCGATAACCTTACTCAAAAAAATATAATAAAAAAAAAATCTATTTTTTTGCAATTAATAATAACACGAAACATACACGATAATATGAGAACCGATAGTAGTCCGCCTCCCTGAGTCGGCGCGGCGGCCGACTCGGACGCGGTCATTCACATCTATCAGTCCCAGCCCGCTCAGATGGATTCTCTATCTCGCTCACTCGAACTGAACCGGCGGAACTTCAGTCAGTCAGTTGTTCGCTGCGCTTGAGATGATCGTGTCGTGTCGGGTAAAATTGAACAAGCATTCGAGGATGTGAGTGAAAAGTGATAGAGATACGCTAAACAAACTGACTGAAAACATTTTAAAACGTGCGCGGTTGTGCATCGAAAGGGGAGGCCGGTATTTTGAACAATTGTTGCAGTACTGGTGAAGTACCATTCTACCTGGGATGTGCACAGAAACGTGAATTGATTTGTTAAAAACAAACTTCAGAATCGTGTTGATTTTCATTATTTTAGGTAAGTAGGTACCTACTTAAATACCTAGCTTTGTTTCCAATTTTTTAAGTAGGTACGCCAGAAAAGTTATTACGTATCCGTATCACCCAATGATTAATTATGGATGGTGATGTTTCGGAGACACTTGTTATTAAAGGTGATATTCGACGATCACTTTGCGGAGACAAAATGGGAACCCCTTATGAAGATTGTCATCATAACTTACGATTTTTTGTCTGATTTCTTTGAAATGTTTTCTGAAGTTAGTTTCTCAAGTGCTGTGTTAATAAATCACGTTTCCAAGTGCTTTTTTACATCCATCGCAATCGCGATACACATTCCGTAAGAAAGTTTTAGGTAGTGCTGACGTAGCCCGCATTTTGATTCTTCAAAAGTTCTTTGTTTTGGAAATTTTGTAAGTAAACATCACAAATCCTAAGTACATAATTATTTCATTCAAAATCGTTGTAAAATAAATAACCCAATTATGATTACTTTTCAGTTATAAATGGCTCCTCACACGGGTTCGGCTACTCCAGAGCAAATCACTACACTCCTCAGTTTCTTGGACGAGCATAAGGATCTAGCTCGCGGGAGATTGAGGAGTGTCGAAGAAAAAGTCCAAGCAAAAAGGCTGTGGGAAGAATTGTGCAACATGCTCAATTCCATGGGCGGTTGCATAAAAACAGTTCAGCAGTGGCAAAAGGTACTACTATAACCTAATATCTTGTTTTAGTAACGAAAGTATATAAATAGTGACATCTAAAATCTTATTATACTTTTATATTTTGCAGGTATGGTTTGATAGAAAACATTTAGCCAAGAAAGCTGCTGCTGAATCTCGAAGGTTGGCTTCAGCGACTGGAGGTGGACCATCCTCGGCAACCCCACTTTCCCATTGGGAGTTAAAGATCTTATCTATAATGGGAGATGGGTTTGGTGAACGCCAAACTGGTGCCAGAGTGCCAGCCTTCAGTGAGGTACCTAGTCATTCTTTTTATTTTAATTATTTACTTACAATTTTTGTTGTGTTCAAATATTTATTTCAACAATAATCCTTGTACATACTTGCATTAGCAATTAAAATCCATTTTAATCAAATGTACCTAAATGTTAGTTTTAGTATTTTCTGTTTTGTATTAAATATATGTATGTATTTCATTTTCAGTCCAATGAACCAATTCCGTCCACCTCCAGTCAAGCAAGCCAACCACTTTTACAGCCTCTATGTTTGGATTTGCCTAGCTAGATATTTCTTTTGTATTTTAGGAACAATTTTTCTTTAGTGATAATAATTATTTACTTTGTGTTAGTAAAAGATAACATTATTAATCAAACCCATTCAAGTGCCAAGCATTTTTAGTCAAGGTATTTACCTAAATTGGAAAAAAATTGTTTTGTTTTGCAGCCTCACAACCTACACGTCCCAGAAGGAGACAATCTGCTGCTGGCTCTGATGTGAGAAGCAGATTGTTTCAATTTGAAGAGGGACGTGCGGAGAGAGAAACAGTCAGGAACACCGAGCTTGCAGGCATTAGGGCTGCCTTGTTACAGCTGTGTGGGCTGCTTAGAGAATATTTAGACTCAAGACAATAGTTATTGGTTTCTAATTAGAGAAACAAATAAGTCCACTGTCTTATGTGGGTAGAGCCCCTGAACACTAGGGTTTCTACAAGGGGCAAGCGAAGCTTCGCATGCCCCTTGAAGTCATTGAATCATTCTAAAGAAGTTGAAGTTGACTTGGCTTTGTTTTGTGTATTACAATTTTTTTGTGTTGATAGAAATTTGGATACAGAGAAGATGAGGTAAGTAAAAGTACCTACCTACCTGTTTGCAAAAGTTTTCTTGACAATCTAGTGATAGTGTAGGTACCTATGCAATGATTTTGCTGTAGGTAGTGACTGATAAATATTCATTACCATTACAGTACCAACGAACGTCTCACCCTAGCCGGCAACAAATAGAGGCTCTTCTGCAATATTTAGAAAGAAACCCAAGCCTTGCGAAGGGTTTCTCAAAGGTTGCCAGTGCTAGGGATGCTGCACGAAAACACTGGGAGAGGCTGGCCGTCCAACTCAACAGTATGGGAGGGAGAGCTAAGACTTGGAAGCAGTGGACTAAGGTAAGTGTAGGTTCTAATTTACAATGGTACCTACTAATTTACATACCCACATTTTTATGTTCCTAATTTAATAATTATTTTATTTACCATATTCCTATCTAGATTCATTATGGGCAACTTATCTATTTTAAACTATAATATGCCTTTTCTAGTACTGGGCCGACAAAAAGAGTGCAGTTAAAAAAAAGCTGCTCTACGTGCTGCAGCCCGACGCAGGACCGGTAGTGGTGTGGAGGTGGTAGATATATCGGAGGTGGAGGAGCGGATCATATCACTAATGGGTGGTGAAAGCTTTGCTATTGGTGATAGGCATTTAGCTATTGATCCCTTTAGTGTAAGTTTATATTAGAAATATAATTTTAGTATTTTCACAGAACCTACTTTATGTTTGTAATGTAATTTATGATATTGTTTTTAGGAACCCCACCAAAATGAAGGATTGCCATCATTTTCACTAGGACCTTCAAGGCTGGGAGAGTTAGCAACAGACACTATGATGGTATGCCTAGATTCAAATTTTATATGAAGAAACAAGTACTTAGTCATAATTAAGTATATTTTATCATAATTCTGTCTCTCCGCGTCTGTTTTAGAACACAATAGCTGACACAAACACCGGTTCTGGCACTCCATACCGCTTACATACCAGTTATATTATACCTCCTCCTCCTTGCGTCGTTTCCCCAGTGCTGGGGGTCGTGACCCATCATGAAAGCATCTTCTCCCTCACGATGTTAGTAAATATTATATTATAAGTACCAGATGTTAGTAAATATTTGTTTTTTTTTCCTTCTAGTATTGAATAAAATGTAAGTATATAAAGTATTTCTAGGTGTCTACACAAACTCTCCCAGTCATGACTTCACCACCCAGGACCCCATCAATTTTGGTTGAGCACTGTGCACACACCCAATGTGCACACTCCTTCCAGGCAGTTCATCCAATCTCGGCATCTCCTACACAGCATCAACAATTTCGCGATTCACCACCACCAAGCCAGCTGCCACCTCTGCATACAAGTAAGTAATTTGCTTTCTTTTTCCTGTTCAAAAATCCTGTATATGTTGCTATTGCTTAAAAATAAAATTGTTACAGGTCCACGCCGACGTAGACGCACATTGATACCTCCATCATCACCATCACAACGCCGATCTCAGTTGACCAGCACCACTGACAGATTTTTGAGGTTGGAAGAACAGCGATTACAGCTAGATCTTCGGAACACCGACATTTTGGAGGCTGTTAATTCAACATTTCAGAGCCAAAATGAGGCCATTGCACAGGCGCTTAAATCAATCGCAGAAGCCTTAAAACTTTAGCAGATAGGATAAGAGGTAAAATAAAAAAAAATAGTGTTGTATAGGTAGGTATATTATTAAGTTAGTGTAGTGTAGGATATGTTGTCCTACTGTTTTACCATTTGATTGTTTTTTATTTTTATTATATTGCTTTTATTTTATAATAAATTGCGTGCGCGCTACAAACTATTTATTATAACAAATCATTACATGCAATTGACTTTAACAACATTGTTAGTAAAAATTATTATTTGACAAAAGGTAGCTATTACCCATCAAACTTTGACAAACGACAGGTAGCTGTTTCGCTATCTTATTTTTTAGTATAATAGCCAAAAACTTGGCTAATAAAACTGCTTCTATTGAGCAGCATAATGACATTCAAAACATGACTCTGGAACTTCATCCAAGTCATTTAAATTAAATTTTAAGACAACAAAGAGAACATTTACTAGTGCCATAATAATGGTAAAAAACATTTTACACGCCAAATCACTTGAACACGTCGATTCAATAAAGCACGGGAAAGACAATGAAAAAATAGCCCTAAAGCAGTTGTCCGAAAAAAAGTTGACAAGAAAAAGTAGATATTCACCCCTGTGGACTCTTTATTGACCCCGACGTGCCGTATTTCAGTGCAACACCAGATGGTATTATAAATGACGACATGGTGGTTGAAATTAAGTGTCCGAAATCATATTTTAACATTGGAGTTGACAAAGCAGTTGATGAAAAAAAACTTCAGAAAGATGACGAATTTTGGAAAAAAAAAATGAAAAAAAAACTTACACTTTTTTATTTAGATTGTTTATTGCCTGAGCTGGTTGATCCCAGTAACAATTTCAATGGAAAAAAAAATAATTTCTCCAAAAACAAAACCGAAAAAAAGGAGCGAAGCCTGAGAAAAAACAGCCCTTTCAAAAGGAATTTAAAAAGACAGATCGTGGTCACCAAGAGCGCACTAAGAAACCGAAAACAGCTAAGGACAGCCGCAAAAATCGACAGAACGACGAAAGAAAAATGGATGGTAAAAAGTCACGAGCTTTTTCAAATAAAAAAAGATATTGACAAAGAAAAGCCTATGCCGGAAAGTGGTGCCCTAATGTAAATGAAGTATCTTTCAGTCTACTAACAAAACACTTGAGTAATCCAACGTCTATTTTTCAGGTGTCCGCCCCCACCTCCCCCGGTGTCCAAGTAAACATCGAAATAGACGACGACATACCACTTGTTCTGGATATAAATAACTACCTCGGTCGTGGCAGAATAAAGTCGCGATATCTTACCAGACAACAGTCTCTAACCTAGACAGTTTTGACATGGATGTTGTGCGGAATAAAATAATAGAGTTCTACATTGTAAGAAAACCAGTACCCACACTAAGAACTATGTTGGCGAACCTCAAAGTATTGAATTCAGAGGATGTAAAGAGACTCTTCGTCAAATCTATTGAAGAATGGCTATGAATTCAAGAAATACAAAAATGAGCGATCATTGTTGAGAGTCTTACGACATTTCCGCATGGCAACATAAATTACGGACAACAGCTTCAAAGCGTTCGGAAGGGAATCCCATAATTTATTTAGATGAGACTTATGTCCACAAATCTTACAAGCCTAAGAAGTGTTGGCAAGGCCTATCAACAAACGGTGTAGTTGAAAATATTTTATGAGGGAAACCAATGATGAAACCAATATTACCCTGTGAAAAGTACTACTATATTCTAATGTAGCAACACCGGTCTCGTTCATCCAATTTGTCCATAGTTTGTCCAATTTGTCTGATGGCTTTGGAACGCGACCTAAAAATTCCGATAAAACGAAATTTGACAAACATTGTCTTTCGTTAGCAGCGAAAATTCAAACAGTGAAGTTCAAAAATTTCAAAATGAGTGCTTCAAATAAGAAAAAGTGAGTGAGAAAATAGCATCCGCACACAATATATTTTTAATAATGGGCAGCCTTTCTTGCTCTGTAAATAAATCGAAGTGTTCTGTCTGTGAAATTAAACCAAAAACCTACCATCACTTTTAATTTTCAGTATTCAAAGTAACAAGGAACAAATTAAGTTTTCGTGTCATCTTTGGTGTCATCATATGACACAAAAAACCTGAGTTCGCAGCAGGGGAGTACCGAGGTCCACTAGGAGCCCGGCAAATTGAGGATGAGTGGGTACGTTGCCCGCTACGCTTCAACACGCTGCTTTGGTCCAGATTTCTCCTTACACGGGCGGCCTGGGACTAGCCAACCTGGGTCAATCGGCTGTGGCGACTACCGTCTGAGGATCGTCGGCGAGAATCCCTATCCGGGGGAGGGCAGGCGGCGAGGCGCGGTATCTGGAGGTAGGTGATCCCCCTTTTATCTCGCAGCGTTTAGCCTCGTCTATCTCACGGTGTGGGGCTCTATATCCTTGGGACAACTCTAACGATCGCACGCTGGGCGCGCGACGTTCCCGACTTGAGGACTCCGTGGCGGGTGGAGAGTCTCCGAGGATGAAACCATTGACCAACACTACTATGGAAAAGGTAATAAATCACCCGAGCAAAACCCAGGTTGCAAAAAATGCAACCAAACACACAGCAGCACAAGGCGCGCTATCTACTTCGACGTCGGCGCCCGCGAGTGCGGCAGACACGCATCAGGCTGCGTCACCTACTGCGCCACAACATCCCCTCCCTTCAACGTCAAAGGATGTGCCCCTCGCGGCTCCGTCCTGCGACGACTCCATCGAAATGACGACCCTTAAGGACATCATTTCTGAAGGTAGGACCGAAACTGCCTGGTCTCTGGCTGCTCCGCGTAAAAGGAACAAGGCCAAGAAACGCAAAGACCAACCTCCCAAAGCGGAAGCCCAGGCGAAAAGGTTAGAAGAGCGCAAAGTCGGGGACGGATTTGAATTTGGAAAGTTTTGTTATGATAATATTGAATAATAAACTTGTAAATCATAGTCACGTTTAGTATTTAATGTGTCCATTATTTCTTCTCACATTTTGCGCATATGCACTGGTCGTTTGTTGCAGTCCTCCTCTAGGACTACTGTTGTGGTCGTTTTGGTGATCTTTTCATCTCTGATTGTTAAACGGTAAACTGTTAGATTTTTTTTTCATCGACTCATGTTTATTATATTCTAAATTTTAGAACTCGTTTGTAACTTTGTACCTAACTAGTCATTTTTAATTCACTTTGATACATTTTCCTTTAAAAGAAATTCATATTGTGATAGCAGACTTATGTAAAAATAGATCATTCGTCGAAGGTTTAACCTGACGCATATATATTATTTTGGATTTTAGAACATAAATACTTGTGGTGATAATAAAACTGCATATTAGACATCCTTCACCTTATTGAATTAACTGGTTCAATTGTATCAAATCGATTTCGTTTCATTAACTTATTGACTTCGAAAAAAGGAGGAGGTTCTCAGTTCGTCGGAATCTTTTTTATAGTCTTTGACATTTGAGGACATTCGAGTTTTTGTCCGTAGCTAGGTAGATAAAGTGTAAAGCTCGTGGCGCCCTCAATCTTCCTGGAGCCCCAGGATATTAGCGATGAGTAGGTCCGGATGGATACCGGACCGCGGACCGGAATCCCTCGCGGTACTGATGGATGTAAATCGCGCGTCAACTCGGATACCGGTCCGCCGGTCCGGACGGCGGACGGCGGACGGCGCGGACTGGTAACCCGGAGCGATAACGCGGAGCTGCAACCCGGAGCGGTAACGCGGAGCTGCAATCCGGAGCGGTAACGCGGAGCTGCAACGCGGAGCGGGCGGACGGCGGATTGCGGACGGAGTGGGGTACTGCATAGGTCTGGGAACTGCGGGAAGGGTGCAGGTGCGAGACCTCAAGCGAAGTTTGCGTGTGCAACACCGAGCTGATTCATTTTTGTTTGTGTTTTCGTGTGTCAAGTCAGGTCAGTGTAAATAAATGAAGCGTGTCGAGTGTCGCGCGTGTCACATCATCAAGATGTAAGTAGTAGGCCATATTTATTTTTATATCTACCTACCTACGCGATTGCATACGCATACCTAATTTTTTCTCTCTCTTTTGTGTGTAGCTTGCAAGTTTTATTTGTACCTACCGACCGTTGTGTTTCTCTAAGACTAATTACTTACCTACTTAATAGGTAGTAGTAGGTACATACCTAAATTGTGTAGGTAGTGTATTAGGTAACATTTATAGACTTAGTTCAAATAAGTAGGTACAATTGGAGTTACAAGTAGGTACCTACACAATGTAGATAGATACCTACCTACCTACTGTCTTTCATCCCTCGCTACTGGTATCTATCTAGGGTTGGGTGCAACGGACACGGAACCTATGTAGGTCATTAGACGGTGACACGGAGCGGGCGGAGTGTGGACGGAAAGGATAGGTACTGCATAGATGCGAGTGCGAGCTGGACCTATATGAGTGCAACGGACACGGGACCTGTGTGTAGGTCTTTAGACGGGGCGGAGGAACGGCATCGCGCGCGACGGAACCGAAACCTACGCTCCCGCAGTACCAAACTCATATGGGTCCGACGGACACGGGACCTGGATGTAGCTCTTTGGAGCTGGATGTACATCAAGATGTAGCTCCGAATTATCATCGGACCTACCCATCTTTGCAGGATATATCAAGAACCCAGACTAGCCAGGCATACCATCTTTCATAAGAAAACCAGACAGCTCATTTTCATAGGTTACAACACGACCACCGGGGACAACGGGAATACATCGCAAAAAATAGAAGGAATTTCAAAATACTTACTAGAAACGCAACGCGATTGAATGTGACGTCAGAGTTTATAATGACGAGTCTATCCATGGATAAGTATCTTTTTTAAATTTTTATAATCATTCCTAATCTGTCAATCAACGATAGCGCGCGAATTGTTTGATTTTCAATAACCAATAGTGTGGTTTTTTAACATAAGCTAAGGATATTATAGTATATTTAATTTTGTATCGTGAAAAAGAAAAAAGATTGTGTGGAAAATGACTGATAGTGGCTACGTAAAGGCGCAATCAGATAATTGACCAAAATTGACGTGTTCTGATGAATTTATAACAACATAATATTTTGCTTCGAACCCGGATTTTACGTCTTGGTTGTATTTAGTTTTTTATTGTACTTTCATAGATCTGAACGAGAATCATTTGTGATACAACAGTTGGGTAAGTGCAGGTAAAACGGAAGGGTGGGGCACCAGGTCAGACAACCTTCTCGCGAGCCCACAGCTGCTTGTCCCTTATGGATCCAGAGGATCCGGGGGGAACGGCAGCTGAGGGACGGTGTGCCCTGTTAAGTCCGGCAGTAACTTCTTCTTCGGGGGATCTTATTGCCGGATACCAATGATAACAGGGGGGGAGCTTCTTCGCGCGTCCCTCTGAACAGCAGAGGGCGCAGTGGATGAAGCTGGGGCGTGCTCGGCGTGCACTCACACTGCCATCGAGTAGGCACGGGGGGAGGGTCTCCCTTTGCCAGCGCCCAACGCTCGAAACCCTGCGGGGTCGCTAGAGGCAGCCTGCCCCTAGTGACTCCCGCGGGACCTGAGGAGTAAATATCTATAAAAATCCCGTTTTTAAGTGGCACCGCAGCGCGAGAAAACATGGCTTCCGCTAATTCCCTTATCATCTGATCTTTGGTCCATGATCTGGGAATCAGTGGATCCGGCTGGACGGATTTCCAGTCGCTACTGCGCCCCCGGGGGACTTCACCCCCCTTTAAAAAAGGATATCATGGAAAGAGCGAATTGTGAAAAACTACCCCAGGTGGGTACCGGCCTCTCCGAGGTCGGAGAATCCCACGGTGCCAAGGCATCCAGCCCCTCGTATTCTGGGGAGGGCAACAACCGCTCCGAGAGCTCTGTCTCTCTCTTAGACGTAAGAAGGGCCGAAAGTGCAAATCAACTTTTAGGCGGCCGGCTACGCCGGCGACGATGATGAGTGGAGACGAGGAGTCGGACTCTCCCATCATGTCCGTCTCCTCTCAGACTTCGTCAGTCTTAGGTTCCCGAGCTGGCATGAAGCGGGGCCGCAAGCCCGAGAAGGAGGGAGGCGTCTTGGATTCGTCTAAGCGCGCTTTCCTCAAGGATACGGGGGAAGATGACGATGTCTTCGACCCCAGTGTCCCGCCTTCGAAGTCGAAGGCAAAGGCGAAACTACCGAAGGATCTGGCATCGGAGATGCGGGTGCTCCCAACCTCAGAGTTGGAGACCAGCATTGGGATAGAGCTGCAGGCGATTGAGAAAATCGCCGACAAGTCTAAGAACTTGAAAGGCGATTTGCGAGTGATTTGACGTCTGCGAGTGGCGGTGAGGCGGGCGGGCGCCATGTCGGCTGAGCTGACGTACCGTGCGGATGCAAATGTGAAGCGGCTAGAGGCGGAGAACGCGGAGCTGCGTGCTAGCTTGGCGGAGCTCTCCAACAAGGTGCCGAGCTTGCGTCAGCAGGCAGGCACCCAGGCCAGCGCAGGGAGCGATTAAGTAATTAAAATTATCTTTTTTGAAAAACTCAAAACCAAAACCCCGTATAACATTTGGTGGCAACGTAAGGGATTTTGAAAAATCTTTGGAACGCCTCAGTTTGTGAAGTGACGTTTTACCAAGTGACCGGCTCATCCACGGTGTAGCCTTGTGTTACCCGTGTTCCACCGTGTTCTCTGCGTCTTCCCTTGACTCGCTGTACTGTATCACTCGTCGCCGCTAGCTACGAGTTCCCGTCAGTTGTCCATTGCTCTATCGAGGGAGCAAGTATTTAAAAAAAATCTAGCTTCAACCACACAACAAGATTTACTATGCAAGTACTTATATCCTCAGCCAACTTGAGTGTCGACAATCATATCTGCTGAAATGCATTTTCGACCATACCTACTCACACACTGACAATTTATGTCAATTCATTTTGTAAATTTAGCATTTATTTTTGTTTTGGTAACTCGGTTCAGTCAGTTCTTGGAAGGTTACTCTGTCTCTCTGTGGCTACGGACCTGGTTTCTGCCCGCCGGCCCACATCAGAGCATTCAGAGCTCAGTGTCCCTGAAGAGAAGTCCCGCGCGCGATTTTTTCAAAACCCGTTGATCCAACATAGATCAAAGCTCTGTCGGAAGTTGTAAAATTAACAAGTTTGTCCTGCTTTCACGTCAAAACAGAGCGACGGATTGACGTGATTTTTTGTGTGAAGATAGTTGGAGGGCTGGAGAGTAACATAGGCTACTTTTTAACCAGGTGTAACAGTTATATCGTTACATCGCCATCTATTGTCGCATTGTAAAACTAAAACCTTGACTTTTAGGAATTTGTGCGCAAGAGTTGATGTGCTAACGAATTATTGCCAAACTTTTCACCTAGATGGCGGTGCGCTATGTTATACAACTCTCATTAACTTTGTCCTTTTGTTATTAAAGATTTCCATTACAAAAACTATTAGCATAATTTAGATAATTCATTTGCGATTTTTGGTGTATTTTAAAATCAATATTAATTAAGTAAATAAATACCAAAGAGTAGATTTTTTTTTTGTTTGTTATTATTTTTTTTTGTTTCACGGATGTCAACGTCATGTCAATATGGCTGTCAGCGAAGAGGTTAGTGTTGGACAGAGGTCGGTGAACTTGGTATCGAAGATTCTGTTTGAAAGTTTTGGAAAATCAAAAGTTGTGTTTTTTACAGGCGAAGTCATATTTTTGTTGCAGATTTTCTATAATAGGTGAGTTTCAGGCGATCGTTATCTTTTCCATGTGTGCCACGCCTCCCGGCATAAGGGGTTTTCGAAATAATGACTAGGTAGACCCAAAAGGTCAAGGGTCACATCGAACCAAGCTACGTCTTGGATGTTGGCAAAGCGACGCGCCTCACTAGACAATTTCAAAGCTCCTTTTTCACGCTGGGGACTGCGGAGCAGTCCCCATGAGAAGCATTCTGTAATTTTTGCTGTGTTGACTCGGTCTGGTGGTTAGACCCTCTTCTATTTTGAAGAAAATGAAAACTGAAGCTTCATTGTGAGAGAGATATTGGTGAGTATAGGCAAGGGAGCTCCAGGATCAAAGGGGTCGAGAGTTTGGAATGCGACGCCATGTCGCATGTTTGTATAACATTTTTGTATCTTTGTTTTAGAACATTTGGTGATAGACAAACATTTTGAAGAAACCTAATTTCCATTGGACAATTGTTGCGGAGTATATTTTGAGGAGATCGGAAACGATTGCAGCATTAGTTTATCCGGGTGAGTGCCACGTGTCTGTAATCCGCAATTATCTCCATCATCATACTGTATTTTCACTTGAATGTAGCGGGCAAGTGTGGCGCACAAATGAGGGCATGCTTGCATATAGTAATTTAATATATAACATTTCAGGTTGGAGCTCGGTCCTTGGGCAGGGACAACGTCTTGCATCCAGCACATCCCGGTCTGCAAGTGGTGAGCCGAGAGGTCTACTCCTATCATCCAGGGCCGCATTTTAACGATCATGTCCTCGGCCACGGCATCCCACTCCAATTAATCTTATCAGGTGACCTTATTCCAATATTTTGGCTCCGTTCAGTTAAAATTTATTCATCCTTCGTGACCGCTCCATCAAAATTTTACAGCGTAATTAATATAGGGAGAGTTTTGTGCATAAAACCTGAGTTATAACTAAAATACCTATTAACCTTATAGGTATTTTAGTTATAACTCAGGTTTGAAACCTGGTTGTTGTTATATCTGGGAAGTTTAGTACTTAATATTTTATATTTAAGTTGGAATATAGAATTTGTGTTCAATGTTTCTCTCACATGTTTGTTTTTGAGTGCAAGTTTGTTGCACACCGTTGCTGCCCTCCTCAAGGGTTATTATTATTAATATTAGACCTGTGTTTATTTTGTTTTAAAAATCTGTAGAATGAGCATAAAAATTTTCTTTGTCATTGTTTGAACTTAACCTAAATTTCTTATTTGTCATATTTAAATTCACTTTGTTTGCTTCACAAAAATTAAAATTCGAGTCACAATCTTACTGCTAGTAAATAAATCAACGTGTTCATTGTATAACTCACTACGTTTAATTAAACAGGTTATATTGTAACAACATCTGTATCGTTTCATTTTATTTTCTTATTTTGTTTAGGACATTCGGGCTTTTGTCCTTGTAGGTATCCAAAGTATAAAGCTCGTGGCGCCCACACAAATCTTCCTGTAGTCCCAGCATAATTTAAGAACCCAGACTAGCCAGGCATACCATCCTTTAGAAAACCAGATAGATCACTTCAATAGGTTACACAGGTACCACATGAGCGAAGCCGCGGGCAGCAGCTAGTATTTTATAAAGTTTGAATATTTTATATAAAGCTAAGTTCACAAATACAGTGCAGTAAATAACAAGCAAGTAATAACTTACATTTATCATCGCATGGGTTCATGGGTATCGCATTGCGATGCGATACACACTTGCATGTATGCATGCCACTCTCTGTATTTATTGTCCTCTTTGTTTTTACTATTATTTATTATTAAATTTTTTTTTAAGAGGGCCACAAACTAAACATATTGTAACTCAACTAATGAGGTACCTGGGTCGAATATGGCCAGCCGACTAATATGGCCATATACCTATATCTCTTTATGAAATATAGTTACAAAACCGAACATACTCGTAAATGATCGGCCACGCGGCCCGCGTCACAACGGCCGACACGCCGCCCCTCCCGCGCAGACGCCAGTCGCCCAGAAGGAGTCAAAGCGGGGAGACGCGTCGCCGTTACAAAATTTTCAAGTAAGTTTTGTCAAATATTTTTCTTTAAATCGGGTTTAGGGTGTTTATTTTGTCATATTCTGTAGACCTAGTAATGCTAGACAACATTTCCGTGTGTTTTACTTCTAATGTTTGTTTGGTTTTCATAATGTGAGTAAAAGAAAATAATAATAATGTGTCTGTTAATATGGCCATCACCAGGCGAAGGTAAAAATGGCCATTTTTACCTTCGCCTGGTGATGGCCATATTTACCTTATGAATTTAACGCGCCTACTAAATGTTGTTTTTATCCGACTTCCAAAAAGGAGGAGGTTCTCAAGTCGACTGCATGTTTTTTTTTTTTTGTATGTGTGTTACGCGATTTCTCCGTCAATTGTGGACCGATTTTGAAAATTATTTTTTTGTTACAAAGGGTATACTCCCGAGGTGGTCCCATCGTCACCAAATCAGGATCTGATGAAGGGATCCCATGGAAATCGAGGGAAACCCTCAAATTTTATGGTTTTTATTGTGTTTGTAGAACTATCGGGCTGAAATTTTGCACATTTATATATTCTCGGTGACAATGAAATATTATGGTATCAACAAGTTGATCTGATGATGGAGTCAAGAGTTGTTCAACAGAACTCCTCAGTAAATAGGCCGATTGAGTTGAAACTCGGCATATTTGTCAAGTTCTGGCTACAATGTAATAATATGGTGACAGCGAGCTGATCTGATGATGGAGTCAAGAGCTGCTCATCAGAACTCCTCAATAAATAAATTGGCCGATTGAGTTGAAACTCGGAACTCAGCATATCTGTGAAGTTCCGACTACAGTGTAATAATATGGTAATAATATTATGGTGACAGAGAGCTGATCTGACGATGGAGTCAGGACCTGTTCCATGGAACTTTTTAGTGACATGGGTATCAAATGAAAGGGCTTGATGAGCGAAACACAATAAGTAAGGTGACGTCATTCTAAATAAAAATTAAACACTAAAAATGGAAAAATTAAAAATTAAAAAAAAAAAATACTTAACCGACTTCAAAACATCTTACACTGAAAAGCAAAAAATAAGAATATAAACAGATTTATTTCATTACTGATTATATTATTTATGTTAAAATGTTGAAGTCGGTGTAAATAATACAATGACTAAGAATATTAAATTTTATGCACACCGAGTTCAACATTTTAACTTAAATAATATAATTAGTAATGAAATAAATCTGTTTATATTCATATTTTTTGACTAAGTTTGTTTGGTAAATTTGGATACGGACATTTGGGTTGAAGTTTAGACGTAGAAGATGTTTCTAATCAGTAAATTTAGTCGTTTTAGGTCATGGCTCGCTACAAATGTAAAGGGATTCGGGGTAATTGGACTGAAGACAACATGAAATTAGCACTATCTGCTGTTAAGCGAGGAGTTATGAAAGTATACACAGCTTCAAAAAAATTTGACATACCAAGGCGGACTTTAAGAAGATATTTAGAAGAAAATAAAGTCAAAAAATTGGCCTTGGGAAGACAACCACTTCTAAGCATTGACCAGGAAAAGGATTTGACAAAACGAATTATACGTCTGTGTGAAGTAGGATATCCACTAACACAACGTGTATTACGTACATGCGTAAAGACATTCTGTAATGCGAACAGCATTCCAGTAGAAACTAGAGGCTTAATGATTGGACGAGACTGGTTGAGAGGATTTTTAAAGCGTCACAAGAACATAAGTAGACGAAAAGCACAAAATCTGAACCCTGCAAGAGCGCAAAAGCTTAATAAAGCAGTAGTTATGGACTACTTTGATAAACTTAAGAAGTTAATGATTGATAACGACTTACTCAACAAACCTGAACGTATTTTCAATATAGATGAGAAAGGTTGTCAATTGAAATTACACAAGGCTCCACAAGTATTGGCTCAACGAGGTGTAAAGAGAGTACATTTAGTGGCAGCTGAACATGGTGAAAATGTTACTGTTGTTTCATGTGGCAACGCTTTGGGTCAAGCGATTCCTCCAATGCTTTTGTTTAAAGGCAAAAGAATGAAACCAGAGTGGTTAGATAAGCCTACTGGATCCGAAGCCCAGATGACCCCTAAAGGGAGTATGAATACAGAAACATTCGTGAACTGGATTCACCATTTTGCAAAATATAAACTATCTGGTCCTTGTGTCCTGATTTTTGATGGAGCTAAGTGTCATTTGGATTTTTCTATAGTTGAAGCAGCCGATAAAGGAGACTGTTTTTTAGTGGTCTATGAACCAATAGCCATACTGCTATGGTATTTCTGTGGGGATACCTCAACTACATCCTTGTGCAAGGGGGCATCAAAATCCAACCCGGCAGTTTTGAGAAAAATAATACTTTAGAATTCACATTTCTTGCAAAAATGTTTTTATTTTAGAAACGTTTTGAACGGTTATTGTGGTTAGTGTCTGTAAAGTTCGGACTACAATGTAATAATATGGTGACAGCGACCTGATCTGATGATGGAGTCAGGAGCTGTTCAACAGAACTCCTCAATAAATAAGCCGATTGAGTTGAAACTCGGCTTGCCTGTTAAGTTTCAACTACAATGTAATAATATGGTGACAACGAGCTGATCTGATCATGGAGTCAGGAGCTGTTCAACAGAACTCCTCAATAAATAAGCCGATTGAGTTGAAACTCGGCATGCCTGTCAAGTTTCAACTACAATGTAATAATATGGTGACAACGAGCTGATCTGATGATGGAGTCAGGAGCTGTTCAACAGAACTCCTCAATAAATAAGCCGATTGAGTTGAAACTCGGCATGCCTGTCAAGTTTCAACTACAATGTAATAATATGGTGACAACGAGCTGATCTGATGATGGAGTCAGGAGCTGTTCAACAGAACTCCTCAATAAATAAGCCGATTGAGTTGAAACTCGGCATGCCTGTCAAGTTTCAACTACAATGCAATAATATGGTGACAACGCGAAACTGCAACTAATAGGGACTGCAAACTCGAAAACTATAAAAATAATAATGCTAGTGTACTTAAATGAGTAGACAACTACAGAGAAACAGTCGTCTAACATAGACTTTTATAATAGCCTAACTTTTATGATGATCAGAAAACGAGAGCAAAATTGATAATGACAATTGATAGTGATCAGTCATTGTACATGCATGTAAAAAATGTAACAACTGCGAAAGAATTGTGGGAAAAACTACAGCAATTATTCGATGACAACGATTACAATTAAATAATTATTAATAATAATTATTAATATTTAAATAATTATTAATTAAATAATACTAATAATTATACTTTGTTTTATACTGTATATATGTTAGATGAATTTTGAAATAAAAATATATTCTGTGCATTCTGTGCATAAAAATATATTCTCTGCTGCTACTTATATCAAATTACAAAAAATAAGAAGGAACTCTACTTATAGAGTTCCTTCTTATTTTTTGTAATTTGGAGTACCTACTTTTTTTGTTTTAATCGTCACCTTAAAATACTACAAAAAAAAACTAGACATCGTCACTAAAAAAAATGTTGAGGTGGCAAGTGAGTAGTAGAGAAACACATTGATAAAGTACTTATACAGTCAGAAATAACCGTTCAAAACGTTTCTAAACTATAAAATATAGCAAGAAATGTGAATTCTAAAGTATTATTTTTCTCATAACTGCCGGGCTAGATTTTGATGCCCCTTTGCACAAAGATGTAGTTGAGGTATCCTCACAAATATATCACTACAGTATCGCTATTGGTTCATAAACCACTTCCCATACAAAAAAAAACAGTCTCCTATGGGGTTTAACACCAAAAATAACCATAATGGCTTTATACAGCCGTAATAAGACCAACACTGACAAACGTTGCTATTGTCTGGTGGAACAGAACAGAACTCAACACTATAATTAGTCTGTGAAGCCCCCAGGAAACTTCTGTGCTTCTGGGAGGAGCTAGGCGGGCTTCAGTTTTAATGAGCCAGGTCATCCCCACGCATAAAGGACCACCTTTGAGTCTAAATGCGGAAAAGGGAGTCCACATACATACATCCATACATATGGGCACAGTTGTTGGTCGTTTCTCGTCCGTACCACCTAATAGATAACTACAGAAAAACAGCCGTCTAACATTGACTTTTATAAAAGCTTATACTTTCACTTATGGAAATAAACAAACTGCGCCGCGCGATGTAGTGTTAAAAATAATAAACGGACAGGTGACACAATGTAAATTGTAGTCGCAACTTGACAGACATGCCGAGTTTCAACTCAATCGGCTTATTTATTGAGAAGTTCTGTTGAACAGCTCCTGACTCCATCAACAGATCAGCTTGTTGTCACCATATTATTACATTGTAGTTGAAACTTGACAGACATGCCGAGTTTCAACTCAATCGGCTTATTTATTGAGGAGTTCTGTTGAACAGATCCTGACTCCATCATCAGATCAGCTCGTTGTCACCATATTATTACATTGTAGTTAAAACTTGACAGACATGCCGAGTTTCAACTCAATCGGCTTATTTATTGAGGAGTTCTGTTGGACAGCTCCTGACTCCATCATCAGATCAGCTCGTTGTCACCATATTATTACATTGTAGTTAAAACTTGACAGACATGCCGAGTTTCAACTCAATCGGCTTATTTATTGAGGAGTTCTGTGGGACAGCTCCTGACTCCATGATCAGATCAGTTCGTTGTCACCATATTATAACATTGTAGTTAAAACTTGACAGACATGCCGAGTTTCAACTCAATCGGCTTATTTATTGAGGAGTTCTGTTGAAAAGCTTCTGACTCCATCATCAGATCAGCTCGTTGTTACCATATTATTACATTGTAGTTAAAACTTGACAGACATGCCGAGTTTCAACTCAATCGGCTTATTTATTGAGGAGTTCTGTTGAACAGCTCCTGACTTCATCATCAGATTAGCTCGTTGTTACCATATTATTACATTGTAGTTGAAACTTGATAGACATGCCAAGTTTCAACTCAATCGGCTTATTTATTGAGGAGTTCTGTTGAATAGCTCCTGACTCCATCATCAGATCATGTCGCTGTCACCATATTATTACATTGTAGTCCGAACTTTGCAGACACTAACCACAATAACCGTTCAAAACGTTTCTAAAATAAAAACATTTTTGCAAGAAATGTGAATTCTAAAGTATTATTTTTCTCAAAACTGCCGGGTTGGATTTTGATGCCCCCTTGCACAAGGATGTAGTTGAGGTATCCCCACAGAAATACCACTACAGTATCGCTATTGGTTCATAGACCACTCCCCATATAAAAAAAAACAGTCTCCTTTGATATCAAGCTTTTTTGTCTGCCCAGCAACACAACGCACCAATTGCAACCGATGAATAAATCAGTGTTCAGATCTTTTGAGTACTTTTGGGGCGAAGAGGTTCTAAAATACTGGTCTATTCACGAAGACAGAAAAATCACAAAGCAAAGGTTTGGAGTAATATTTTCCAAAGTGTGGGACAAAGCTGCAACACCCACAAACATCAAAGCTGGATTTGAAGCTACTGGAATTTACCCATTTCACCCAGAGCGAATCCCAAATGAAGCGTATGCTCCAAGTATACCAACTCACAACCCCATAACATCACCTGTGCCTTTATCTTCTGAAAATGATGATACTGACAACACCGATGCCAGTGAGAGTATTTTGACTGAACAACATTATTTTACAGAGAACCACGATGACAACATCCCTGCACCTACTCAGTGTCGTCCTGACCCAAATGATAGACATGAGAACCCTTCGCTTACTGAGCGTCCTAATTCAAATGAAAGTGGTGAAAATCCTCAGATTGCTGAGCGTCCTGTTTCAAAAAATAATGACGACAACTCTCCGTATCATGCTCAGCGTCCTTCAAACGATAGTCATGGCAATATCCAACCATACAGAGGAGACGACAGTAGCCTTCTTTCTACACAGCCCTCTGATTCTATTTTTATTAATTTCGGCAATAATGACAGCCCTCTCACTCATTTACCTCAGAATATGGGGGATACACATATTAGGCAAGAGTCAAGTCAAGTCATATCTTTAAAAGCTGCTGAATCAAACATTTCATTCCAATCTATGTTGAAAACTCCAGAAAAGATGTCAAGCCCCAAAACTGCTCCTAGGAAGAAAGCTTTTAATAGCCTTGCTCAAGAACTCACAAAATCAGCTTTTACAGATAAAGGAAATATGCCAGGGCCATCCACAAGCTGCCCTCAAAAACGAAAACAAAGCGTTTCACAAAAAGCTAAAGCACGAGGCCATAAAAGACCTGTATCACCGAAAAAGACTGCTCCAAAACAGCCACGTGCAAAAGGAAAATCTCAAAATTTGCGTGCTGATGCAGAGTCCTGGTACTGCTTCGTTTGCGACGAAGACAGAATGGACGACATGAGGCAATGTTTTGAATGTGGAACCTATGTCCATGAGGAATGCGTTGGATTAACTGTAAACGACAAAGAAAAGTTTGTATGTACCAAATGTAGTGAAGACTAATTATGATTATAATCGATCGAGCGAGCGAAGCGAGCGAAGATCTTAGTGGTAAGTTGGGCGATTTTGCTTTGTATGTTTGTATGTTTCACGAATTGTTGTTCGCGCATAACTGTCGAACCGTTCATCCAATCTGCATGAAACTTGGTAGGTCAATAGGTTGTGGTAAGGAAATTTACGAGGGAGCATATGAGCTTAATCGATGAAGGGGTTGTGAAGATATTGGGTTCCCAAGGGGGTAAAAAATTATGAAAGTTACACAAATAAATTGAGTGGGGTGTCATACGAAAGGGCTTATTTTGTACATTCCAAAATGGTTTTTATTTTTAATCTAGGATGTATAGTTTTTGAAATACGACCAAAGACCAAAAACTACGAAACCAGAGCTGCAAGAGCTCCCGTTGCATAGAGTTTCGATGACTTCGTAGCTCATTGACTGGTCGGTCTTAAAAAGAGAGTGGCATCGTTGCGGTTTGGTTTGCAATGATTTTAGATGCTACTTGATTTATTTTCATGATAAAAAAAATTTTGATAAAGAATGAAAATAATTGGGGTAAAAAAAAGTTAAGTAAACAAATACATTGAGTGGGCTGTCAAATGAAAGGTCTTTATTTGTACATTCCAAAATAGTTATTATTTTATTCTAGGACGTATACTTTTAGAAATACGACGAGAATTCATAAATATGAAATACCTAAATGAAAAATTAGACACGACATTATGTATTGCATGTATGCCAGTATTTTTTACCATGAAGAGCTAGCGCAATAGGCATACTCGGCAGTATCAGTAGTAGCACTTGAAATTATAGGGGTAGTCAGAAGAAAGTCCAAATGTAAGCCATCTAAGGTGCGCGAGATCTCAGTTCGGGGCGAACTACTAGTTATTATGGATCTCAGATGTAATTTAGGTGATTGTTTTTGTTGTTGATTGTCTAATTTGAATATGATTAAGACTGATTAAAGTCCATTTAACATAATGACGACTCAATATAAACAAAAGTGGTAGAAAATTACAAAAAAATAAGTACTTAAGTACCTATTTATTTTTCTACAAATATTACGACGATATCTAGATATCTAAATAACTGATTTCTTTATAATCTTCTATGTTTAATTTAAAGTTAAGTAGGAATTTCTTGTACATTTGTTGATTTTTGTTAAAACATTAGAGGAGTGTTACTTTTTTTTAAGTTTTTTAAGTTGATTAAGACTGAACCAAGTGTTTTGTGAATAAAGCCATTCATTAATGAGTTCAAGTATTTTAATTGATGGGTACCTATCGGTTAAGTATTAATTTTTTTATCATACAAAAGTGATTATAATTAGGTGACTTGTTTCATACAGTTAATTTGGCCATAGGCATATTTACCTACAAGGTTGAAAATATGGCCATTTCCACAAAACACATCAGAAAAGAAGCTCTTTTGACGTCAGTAACGACCGATTACATTATCATTCATTTTCGATGAAACCATATTGAATTTCAATGAAAAAGAGTAATATTTTCTATACCGTAAAAATGGCCACATATATGACCATATTAACGTACAGGGTCGAAAAAATGGCCACTTTCCCTTTTTAAAAAAGTCTAAAATAACTTTAAAGTTACTTACATTAGCTATATTTTTTTACTGAAATATGAAACTTAGATAAATACTCTGTAAAATTAAATACCAATCATTTATCCCGCATCTCAGAAAATATAATAAATACGACTTCAAACCTTAAGGTGGCCATATTCGACCCAGGTACCTTGATAATAAATTTTTTAAATAGATTTAAGTAATTTTACGAATCTATTTTATTATAAACAAGATTTTAAGACAGATGCAGAGTTTCATTTTCACGCAACCTCTCAATGGTATGGGGGGCATGTGATGGTCTTGGAGGGAACCTGCCCCCCTAGCCATAATACACTATCTATCGTCGCTGTAGAATAGAAACACTTCAAAATGTATAGGAATTGACGTTTCAAGTAGATGAGTCACGTGGTCAGAACGTCAATTCTGTAGAATATAACATTTTGAAGTGTTATATTCTACAGCGAGACGATAGATAGTGTAATATGGCTAGGGCCCCTGGACCGTTTGGTGACACATGCAAGCTTGCAGTTACCTCCAAGTAGAGCAATTATTACGAATACACCAATGCGATTGTATGAATGGGTGAATTCAAATTTAACTCAAACAGCCACTTACTACTGCTAAAAAGATGATTTCAATTCTTTCTCTTTTCTAAATAAAATTAAATTAAATCCTCTATCTTGGAAACTTGGGAAGATAGTGGGGTATCAAGTGTACCCAGTTTCCCCTATCTAGGCAAAAATAATAAGAAGACCGGTAGAAGCACCGGACTACAATGGATGATTTTTCATTGCTGCAAATAAGTAAATGATATTTTATGTTTGTATATTGTGAATTGATATGCTATTAACAATATAACTAACAACTCTGACAATTCAGAAAAGTTCATCCATACTTTTTGAAACTTAAAAATTAATATGACTGATATTACTTTTGGCAGCTATATTTTAGTAAAATTTGAAGAACAAAAGTCTACTAAACTGTTTGCTGGAAAGTCTTAATGATTAATGATAAAGAACAGAATATCAAAGATGATTTTTTAAGAAAAAAACGACAAAAGAAAATGGATTCTGAACTTTTCGTCTATCCTCAAGTAAAAGATGTATATGAATGAAGTACACAGTGATTCAGTTGTCGATATTCTCGTAGTAGAAAAAACAACTCGGAGAGGAGAAATTCATTTCACCAAAGATTTGAAAAATGTACATTGCAATCTTGTCTATGCAATCAAGGCATAGACAAGCACCAGCACCTCACTAGTCGCCCCGCCTCCCGCGTCCCCCGGGCGGAAGGAAATGGCGCTCTCTTCGCTTTTACGTGCAACAAGAACTACATGTTTCCTTCGTATTTCACTAAAATTATTGTAAACCTAGAACTATCTTTGAGTATAATTATTACACATTGTTTGAGAGGAGTTTCATTGAAGAGCAGAAGCCCCAATCCTCAACAGTACAATAGCATGCCGTGCCTAAACTAAGTACATATTATTAAGAATGTGTGAACTACACTGTTTTGTAATTAAGATTATTTGTAATTGAGATAGTACTTATTTAATTTTTTCAAATAAGATGAAAATGAAGAAATGAACGATTTGTTGAAACAGTTTACTAATCCTGCATGTCAGATGAATTTGGTTTATCTTGTGGATATTTTCACACACTTAAATAAACTGAATATGCGATTGCAAGGTTCCGGAAATAAAAAATTAGAAACCGTTGCAAATATATTCATTTTTGAAAAACTTCGAGCTTTTATTTGCAAACTTTTGTTGTTTAGTTGTGGTTACGTAACATTGAAGAAAACAATTATTTAAATTTTGGAGACGACTTGTCTGATAATAGGCTTTCAAAAATAAACAATTTGACTAACTATTTCAACTAGTGTACGTTAAACATCGATAGACTATCGATAGTATCGATAGTAAATGGCTATCGATACTATCGATAGTTTTTAAAACAATCGATCGATGGCTTGGCTGAAGAAACGCAACAACCAATACCATCCACGTCTTCAGGAACACCTGATGACCTGTTGGGGTTCCTGGACGTTCCGGACGTATCGACCCCGTTAAGTTACTCATTGGTAGATGTCAGGCAATATCTGGAGAAGCCAGTAATTGACAGGAAAGAGTGTCCTATAACATACTGGAGATACAATAACAATAAATTAAAGGAATTAGCGATGCTCTATCTGTGTATTCCAGCATCTTCTGTGCCTTCGGAACGGATTTTTTCGAAGGCCGGACAAATCTTAATCGAACGGAGAAAACAGATTAAAAGAAAAAAGGTTAAACGAATTGTTGTTTATAAAACAAAATAGTAAATATTTTAATGCTTGATTTGTTTCTTTAATAATGATGAATGCTGATTTTTTATTGTTATTTCAAATTTAATTGAAAATAAAACTCTTCGTTTCGTATAACATTTGTTATTTTATTGATGTCCTACAATCTTTTAAACTATCGATAGACTATCGATACTATCGATAGCTTTTAGTAAAACTATCGATACTATCGGATTACCAAACTATCGATGTTTAACGTACACTAATTTCAACCAACGAATGGAAGAAATTAATGCCCTTCTAAAAATTTAGCCATAGATGAATCAATGGTTTTGTTTCGTGGTCGTTTGATATTTCGTCAATATCTAAAAGGCAAAAAGCATCCCTACGGTATTAAACTTTATATCTTAACCGACGAATTTGGAGTTGTTCTGAAAACAATTGTATATGCCGGTGCTACGGATACTCTAGTGGGAGGTGCTAATCACACTGAAAAAGTAGTTTTGAATTTACTAACTAATTATTTAAACCAGGGTTATTCCGTTTACATGGATAACTTTTATAATTCAGTAAATCTTGCGCACAAATTATTGACCCTTAAGACGTATTGTACGGGTACTTTACGGGTCAATCGGAGAAATAATCCAAAGGAAGTCATTCAAAAAAAATTGAAACGTGGCGAATCGATAGCCAAATTCAATCGTGATGGCATTAGTGTAATGAAATGAAAAGACCGGCGGGATGTTCTAATGATTTCAACACAATTTAAATCTGATGCAACGAGTGTTACAAATCGACGCGGTGAAACCGTTTCCAAACCTGAAATGATAGTAAAATACAATAAATACATGGGTGGCATAGACCACCAGGATCAAATGTTGTCTTACTATTCATGTGAACACAAAACCATTCGTTGGTACAAGAAGTTAGGAATTCACATGTTCCAACAAATGTCGTAGAATTCGTATACCTACACTGCACAACATTTTCTCACCAACGAAAAGTTTATATGATTACAGACTTGAAATCATATCGAAATTATTAAGTAAAGTAATAATGTACGAGACACTACGCGTGATTCTCTACCAAAAAATCAGGTGCATGTTCTTCAGCATTGTTCGCGTACAAATTATGGCAACAAGAAAAAAACTTTACGACGTCGATGTAGGCAGTGCTGGATATCAAAAAAAGTACGAAAAGACACTCCTTATTTCTGTGCAGACTGTCCCGCACAATACGGGTTTTGTTTAAACTATTGTTTTAAAGAATTCCTTCTTCTTTTTATTTAAGGGGTAGCCCCTTGTCGGCATAACTGATGTTTTTTTCTCCACGAAGCTCTTTCCAGGGCAGCCTCCTTGACTTCCCTATACGACATGACAGCAACCTTCTCTTTCACTTGGCTCATGTAGCCTATCCTCGGTCTTCCTCTTCCTTTCTTTCCTTCCACTTTTCCTTCAATGATGTTCTTAATGAAGCTGTCATGTCGTATAAGATGGCCAATCATCTTCCTCTTCTGTTCTCGACAACTTGCAACAACGATCTTTCCTCCTCTACTCTGTGCAACACCAAAAAAAAATAAAAATCCATAATTACATAATTAGTCTCTCACAAAACAGGTTTTTATAATAGCTACCTACAACGTTTTTAATATTAATAATTATTCTGTATATTTATTTTACTAAGTATTTATATTGTTTTGTTTGTGAGAGAAATAAATAAATGATTTGAAATGATTTGATTTGAATTACTAATTGTAAATTTTTAATAATAAACATTGGTTGATTTTTATTACTTTGTCATATTTTTATCTAATTATTTTATCCACTTCCTACCTAAAATCTACACCTTCGTACAATAAAAACGTACTCTCTGCATAACTCTGGGTCGGTTGAGTTTGGTAAGAGTAGATTAGATTACCTAGGTATACTATACAATGAGAAATGTTTTTTTTATTTGTTATTTTTAGCGATAGCCTCTAAATAATCCTGTATAATTAAAGGATTCTTTATTTATTATACAGGGTGTAATGAGACTGCTTCCAAAGCTGAAAACCACTCAATGCACCTACTATCTAAAACTAAGCTAATATCTACCAAAACTGCACCGCCGAAATTTGTTTAACTAAGATTATTTAGGGGCTATCGCTAAAAGTAACAAATAAAAAAATACATTTCTCAACAATTTTTAAGGAATACCAATTACAATACTTACCATTTTTTTACCAATAAATTTTGTGGATTTGCACTCAGAATCAGTAGTTACGTAACCTCCTTTCGGTTTTGGAGGTGTTCTAACGATTTCGATTAAATTTGGCGAAGCTTAAAAAGTGAGTCTTCTTTAGATAACCGAATGAGATGCCAGCGTCCAGTTTCAAAGAGAAAACTAAGGAATATCTCAAACTTATAAGATTGAAAAAAAAAACGCAAAGGACAGTACGAAATAAGTACCTACATACCTGGGTACTAAGTATGGTATTACTACTGGAAACAGTTTTAGGTGGCCAGAAAGACCAGATAAAATCTGGTACAAAATGAACGATGTGATCGATAAGACCTCCTGTTACACAAAAAAATATGAAACTTTCTGGTGCATAGAATCGAAAGAGAAAGCTGGAGAAAGAAGTACCTCTGAAAAAGAAAAAGTACAAGTAGGTACTTAAAAAAAGTTGCCATTCGGGAGTCAATCTGTATAAAAAAGTTTATTCCTCGACCCGCACGCAGGCTTATTATATAAAACTTTCCAGGAAACAGATATTCGATAATAATTTTTTTTTAATTTTTAAGTGGTTTCAAAGATTTTGTAAACTCCCTTGGATTTTTGATCTAAAAGAACATCGAGTTTCAGCTGGTCAGCTAGACGAGTTGCTTCAGCACCTCATGACGTACTCGAGCCTTGTGAAAGGCGTTGGCTTCGGAGCGAGGTCAAAGGAGACCATAGATCGTGAGTGGGATGATCTCGCTAGCAGGCTAAACGCTCACGGCGGAGGTGCAACTAAAACTGGCCAGCGGTGGAAACGTGTATAAATTATTGTTTTACATTTAGATCTCATGCTCATGTATCCTGCTTGGGTTACCTTAGGAACAATAACAGTTTTCTTCTTATATTCTAGTACTGGACGGACTTAAAGTTGAAGGCTAAAAATAGTGCCACCTTAAGAAGACGCGAATATCTGTCACTGGTGGTAGGCCAGCTACTCTCGACGAATTGTCTGAAACGGACCGAAAGCGATAATCGGCGAGGGTGCTGTGTATGGTGACACTCAGCACAGGGTGCCTCCATTTTTAATACTTGTTCTCAAAGTACTTTTTGTAATGTAAGTTGATTTTATCACTTTTAAAAATTTAATTTGTGAAGGAGGAGAGTAAAGTTTCGTCGCCGAACGAAGCTCAAATCACGCGCACGTCGCACGCTGACCAACGCATATGTGAATAACGCTTTCCCATTCGAACCAAATTAAATTCTTATATTACCCGCTAACGCTATCAACACCTGTGAATTTTACTAGTAGTTCAAATTAGCTGTCCTAATTTATTTTAATATTTTACAGGCCTAAGAGTTAGTCCATCGTGGGTCATAGAATTAGAGCAGAAACGAGTTGGTGCAGAGGGCAAGCTGGCTAGCGATGGGCGAGTCGAGTTGGCTGATTCGAATAACTCGAATCAGAGTCTACACGAGTTGATTCGAATCAAGTTCATTCGCAACTCGAATCAACTCGCTTACCTACCTATCTACTAGAATGCGGATAACGAATGCGAGTTATGCGAATGCGAGTGCACGCGAGGTCGCGAGTCAGCGATTCGCCAACTCGAAACCGTAACTCGACTCAAGAATAAAAATACGAATACGGTGCATTCGACTCGACTCGCCGCGCCGATCCGTTTGGCTGCTGCCGCGAAGCGGATCCCATCCGGTTGATGCGAGTCGAGTCAACTCGCGTTGCGATTCGAGTTAGCGGCCGAGTCAACTCGAGTTATCCGAGTTGGAATAAAATCAACTCGTAACATCGCTAAAGCTGGCTGATGCCGCCGTTATAACAGCAGAAGCGGCGTGAACGCAAGCTGAAGCCGCGCGCCTGCAGGCATCTCTTTCTGTCGCAAAGACGCTGCATGAGCACACTGTAATTTCTTGTTCCATCGTGGGTCATAGAACTAGAGCAGACGAATTGATGCAGAGGGGAAGCTGGCGGATGCCGCCGTTATAACAATAGAGGCGGCGCGAACGCAAGCATAAGCCGCACGCCTGGCTTCAACTCTCTGAGTAGTAGTGAGTGTTCAGTGGTGGACCACCACTGGTGGTCAGTGCTTCAACTGTAGAGTGAAAATAATTGTCTCGTCCATCCTACATCCAGATGGAAAAGTTGGTACAATTCTTAGAACAAAACCCAGGAATTACCTACTAAATGGTGTTTAGGTACGAATGTACGATCAGCCTAACCTCGCCACCAGACGAAATTAAAATGGGAAGAAATACCCGTAGAATTGAATTCCTTGGGTGACGCAACAAAAGACGCCAAATTAAAAAGGGGCAAAAGGGGCCAAGGTTAGCGGACCACATGAGATAGGTACCTAAAAAAAAGAACGCTCATTCTATGGCCTTGCTTGGTTAGTAAAGATATGTTTAGTTTATGTTATGTAGGTAGGTACCTACTCATTATTTTCTATTTTCTAATAGGCACCTACTTATTTAAATGTTATTTTCAGGTTTGGACTGACAAGAAATACGCTTTAAAAAAATTAGTTTACGAACGAAATGCATCTGCTTCCCGCACTGGCGCGGGAGTTGATAGGCTGCAGCCTATCTCGAAGTTGGACGAAAGACTCATCTCTGTAATAGGAGGATCCAGCTTTGCAGAAGGTAACCAGCAGTTCATTCCTGACTCAAAATCCGCTTACAAGTACTTACCTAGTTAAAATTTTACCAATCTTAAGTGAAAATTTTCTACGTCGTCGCCGTAGTAGGTACTAAGTATACGTACCTTGCATGACTTGATAAACCGATAAACCGTTATTCTTGTACGGCAAGAATACTAATAATAATACAATAGTAGAGAAAACTAGACCAAAGAAGTGAGATTTACTGTGTAATTTCTTCAACTTACTTTGTAGGTTAAGCTTTATCTTCAAAGAATGGGCAAGGTATCGTGATTCCTAAAACTAGACCAAAGAAGTGAGATTTACTGTGTAATTTCTTCAACTTATTTGTAGGTTGTAACGTTAAAGTTACAAATTTAAATTTTAGCGCGCAAGATTCAATACAAATTCAAATATTGCCGCGCAAAACTTGTTTACATACACGCACACAACCGTAGAACAAAGGAAATTCTCCTCATTGATTGGCTGACGGAAAGTCTTAGTAAATAGATTTCGCTAAAATGCGCCACCAAATAAGGTACCTAATGTTGAAAACCGACCAATAGCATAATAACAAATCATCACGCCATCACGATCATGTAGTAAACATCAATTATGTATTGCCCCCGTACGAATCTGGGAGGGAGGCTGCTTAAATAGGCTCGCCCGGTCAAACGGAGCCTCATTCTGAAAAGATCATCGCTCGTGATACACTCGTTATAGTGTCAAGCTACTAAATATCTATAAAAGGCAGTTACTATGCCGAATTAATATTAGAACGATGTCCTAAAACATCGTAGTTTAATTTATTAGTGTTTCAATCCCCTACTTGGGTAACTGTGCACAAATATTTAAACAGCTGTTAGGATGTAATTTCATTTCAATTGTGTGTATTTCTCTCTTCTAGGTTTGTCTTTAGAGAACCTGTGTTTTCTTTCACAAAACCTAGCTTTAATTATTTGCAATTGCGCTAATCATTTATCCGTGTACATAACCTACCCGCATTAGCGCTTGCATTTCAATTTATAGACTTATAATATATATATAATATATAAATCATTTATTTCAGGCAACAATAGCAAGTAAAAGATGTAAAATACTTAAAACTACGGCCCATATAAAATATATACCTTAGAGTCTAACATACATAATTTATATAAACTTATCTACTAGCACGTAATGTCGGTGACGTGTTACACACGTGTGCTGTCGGTAAACGTCCTCGAAAACGCCGGAACAGCACATTCTTCGGCCAGAATTCTTCCTTAGTGTAGGTCGAAAGATTATCAGTTGGAATACGCACCACGAAAGATTTAAAATCTCTATGACGCGACTCCAACTGCTCGACCCTCACCACGGTGTTGGTCTTCATCTTCACATATTCCACGATCTCCTCTACCTTCGTGGTATAGTGAAGCCTGGACACGTAGAGCAACGTCGAAGGCACAGCCGGGCGCAACAAGTAGTTAGGTCCGGTTGGCGCGACGCCACGCTGGTTTCGGCTGCAGGGCTTCTTTCTCCTACGCACTACCTCAGTGAACCCTTCAGCATCACACGGCTTCCTCTCATGAGAAGCCGGTACGGGTGCAGTGCTGGCGCGAACAGGTTCGCAGCGCTGCTTCTTATTCCCCTTTTTTGCTTTAGCTGCCGGTGCCTGCGGCGGGGGGGCAGCTGGCGGGCAGCTTTTGGCGGCAACGGTGGCGTATGCGCGCGCGGGGGGAGAGGGGGCGCGCGCACGTGTCTGTTCCACGAGTGGAGTGGCGGGGAACGGGCGGGGAGGGCACGGTGTACTGACGACATCGGTGTCAGCTGCGGCGAGCGAGGCATCCAATAACGCTGACTCGAACGATGCAGCCGATGCATTCAATTGACCTCCGCGACGAATGTTGATTTTAGAAATCTCGGGCGACCTGTCCACTGAAGCAGCGCTTCTTAATAACGCTACCTCAGACTTTAGTTCGCTGATGGTGTTCTGCGAGACCTCCAACTTCAACTGGACATCAGCCAAGCTTGCCTTCAACGAAGTGATGTCTTTCAGCAGCCTGGTCACATCGACGTGATCGAATGTCACGGGGGGCAGCTTACGCAGCTCCTTCGCGACGAATTCGGGCACGTCGTCTGGATCCGTCTCCTTCAGGATGGTGATTATATCCTGGAGACTCTTCTCGCCTCCGTCTCTTCGGCGTGACGGCATTCGATCGATCTTCCCAAGCGTTTGGAATAGGAGAGCCTTTCCACTGCTGACATCCTCCTCCGTAAAGTTGGACTTGCAGATTTGGATGATGCTCACCTCATCCATTGTGTCGATGGCGTATACAATGAACGCCAGTAGCTCGTTGGCTATGAGCGGTTTAGAGCCCATAGCTACAATTGACAGTGGCCTTTAGCCACACGAAACGCGAATTATTATAATTCGACACTGAACGGTGTGATATACGTCTATTACCGAGCATGCATCACACCGGACTGACGGACTTAGCCTACGCTTCACGCTAGCCTGATCTTTATTTCTTCTATATCAATGTAATAATAATAGGTACCTATTTACCTACATACTTTCTTCACCTTGTAAACTCCGTCCTGCTTGGCCACCACCACTCACTACTTCACTACGGCTTCCCTGTAGTAAGCATCATCATCGTCAGTGGTGGCCAAGCACATGAAAATGGAGTAGGTACATCATATCTCAACCTGGACATGCTCATTCCAGGGAACCAGAACCAGTTTGGAACCATATTGTATCCTGAACGGCGCCAGCACCTCTCCGGGAACAACCAGGTCGCCCGTACGAGCCCATTCCGCCGACGTGGACATTCTTCCCCTCGGCGGACCTTGAAGCCGTCGCCTGCGGCCTGGACCCCGTGCTACAGCTGCCCCTCATCAAGCACTCCGCTGCTACAGGGAAGTGCCGTTCTCGGTGCAAAGTGATAATTAGGCGGGCCATAGAACCTACGATCCTAGATTAAAGATCTCATGTGATTTACTTAAATAAATTTATGTTAACCTCGTCATCGTTGTTCATCTTTAAATACCTCGATAGGCGACCCTAGGTTACAAGGTTTGGTAAAAGTAAAGTTTGGTTCTCATATTTATTTATTAATATTAATAAATTTTCCAACAAGTAGTCATTGGTTAAAGATTTTAATTTCCTGATCACTGTGTTTTTGTCCAGGAACAATCACATCGAGAAAATCATAAGAAGGCTAGGTGGTGTTGAGGACATTCTTAATTTGATGAAAGAGAAATATTCCATAAATGATGGAGTTCAGGCTAGTGGCACAACTCTTGGTTCTAGAACCATAACCTGCCAAGGATTGCAGACCAGCAACCGCAGTGAGGATGTTCCATGACAAGGCAGTCAAAGAAATAGTGCCTTGCCTTATGATGGTTACCCTGCCAACACCAAACCTGAACAAAAACTCTCACAAAGTGTCGACGTGTTTTAGTTGAAAAGAAAACAATATCCAGAGCTAGCAAGGGAAGCTCTAAAATTATTAGTACAATTCGCCACTTCATACCTGTGTGAACTGACATTCTCTTCAATGGTGGACAATAAAACTAAAAAGAGAAATAGACTGCAATTAAAAAATGATTTGTTTGTTAACATTTCAAAAAGAGCACCACGATTTGATAAATTTTTGAAAATTAAACAAGCCTAAACTTGTGTTATTATTGTAGTCCAATGAGATTCTACCTCAGTTCATATAGAAGATTATTGTTGTCTACCTTGCCTTTTTCCTTTTGCCGGCGACCCTCCGACTAAGGCTTTGCGACCCCCCTAGGAGTTGCGACCCACAGATTGAAGACACTGTTCTCTCTCAATCTATTAGATTGTACAGGGATCTGCTGCTCTACTCCAATACACATGCGGTAAAAAAACTGAGATTATGCAGTCCCGCGTACATACAAAACCAACCAAGCCAATCAAAAAAGATCTCAGTGATATTTTTCATGATGTTCCACCATCAGACAAACGGAGGGGGAAATCGCCGAAGCAATAAAAGATCAAGGGGGAGCGCATAAGTTTCTTCCGCGGAAAAATAATAAATAAACCAGGTAAGACGCTCACGAAAACTGGTACCTTAAAGGTTAAAAAAGAACGACCATTAGAATATGAATCACAGCGTAAAAAAAACTTAGAGCGAATTAAATCTCGAAAGAAAAAATATCTGAAATGACTCAAAACGACGCTGAAGCCAAGAGAAAAGAATGGAGAGAAGAAAAAAGAAAATCAAGACAACGCCATCAAGATGCAAACAGAGAGATACAAACTGAAGCACAGACTGAAGGTCGTGCCTATCCCATAGCGGATATGCAAAATTCTAACAGCCAAATTTTTAGCAAAACAAGACAGAAATGTAGCGCAATGCGCTATAAAGGTGCTATAAATTCACAGATCTGCGAATTTATAGCACCTTTATAGCGCATTGGATATAGCAGTGATTTTAGAACCTTTAATGTCCAAGTTAGATTCAAAAGAGAATCATTAATGGTCCACTGCCCCAGAATCGTAGTGCTGACACCGCGATTACGTCTCACGTCGCAGAAAAAACGTGTTCTTAGTATTTTAAGATATAATTGTATATATGTTAGTCTGTAAGGTATATATTCTATGGGCCTTATATTAAGTATTTTAACATCTTGTTACTTAGATAAGTTGCCTGAAATAAAGATATTATTATTAAACACTTTTACAGAGTCGTAAAGTCGCTCTGTGTAAGTTTTTATCAACTCTGGCTATAGTACTTGACTATAATCGGGACTCGTTGGCTACTTCATCAGAGTATAACTTGAGCGTCGAGCGATGTCTCTCCATTTCTGGCGGTTTTTAGCGTTGCGAGCACACTGTACCGCGGTTGACTGTGTAACTTTGGTTATTAGGTCGATCCAGCGAGTTGGAGACCGACCACGAGATCTCTTGCCCTCTACGCGTCCTTGTACCACAAGTCTCTCCATAGAGTCCTCGTTTCTGGTGCGATGTGCCCAAAGAACTTCAGAATTCGCAACTGCACAATCGACGAAAGTCTGTCTCGTATGTGAAGCTCTTTGAGGATCGAGTTATTGGTGCGGTATGCCGTCCATGGTATTCTCAACATGCGCCTCCAGCAATACATCTCCAGCGCATCGATTTTTCGGCGGTCATGGAGTTTCAGCGACCAGGTCTCGGCTCCATAGAGAAATATCGGGAATACGAGGCACTCCATCAGGCGAGACTTTGTATTCTTGGTTATTCGACTGTCTTTCCAGATCTTTCCCAGTCGCTCTACTGCCGACCTTGTGATAGCGGATCGACGCTTGATCTCGTCTTCACATCCTCCAGAGTTGGATATAGTGGAACCGAGGTAAATGTAGTTTTTTACTACTTCGCAGTTGGCTATTTGCGTGTCTACAATCGCATCAGGTTCAGCCCGGTTCACTATCATGACTTTCGTCTTGTCCCTGTTTAGAGCAAGTCCGAATTGGAGACTAGTTGTTTCCAGACGAGTCAAGAGCTCCTCCAAATCTTCTCTCGATGTCGCAAGTAGGTTGGTATCGTCTGCGTATCGTAGAATAAAACATTACTTGACTAATGCAAAAAAAAAAGAGAGATTATTGATTGAGAAATTATAAAGCTAAATAAGTACGGTAGGTAAATAATAATTCATATTACTTCACAGAACATTTTTTTTTTGAAGATCCGGTTGCACCTGAAATTGTTGTTTTGATCCCAGAAGTTGTGAGGCCCTTTGTTTAGGTTGGAATATTCGATGAATTACATGTGTAAGCGAATACACTCAAAATTTCTGTATTTTTTGTTCACAAATTAATTTGAAAATACGTTTATCACAGATACACTGAAAAGCCCAATACAACAAAACTCTAAAGTGACTAACTTAGTGATGGATGTCCAGAAAAGAAACTCTGAATATTTACAACTGTTTTTACAGCAGCTCAAGAATTGGAAATTGGAACTGGTTGAGTAGGTATCTATTTCATATGGATACTTAATCTGTTTTTTGGACTGACGAAAACAGAACTTTTGCAACTAGTGTACCAGTATGTAGGGAAAAATAATATTAATCATCAATTTAAAAAAGCAGAAAGAAATATTGACCAGTACGCCCATTAAAATAGCACCAAAACAAAAACAGGACGCTGCTGCAGCCAAAAAGAAAGTTTCATTTGATGTTCCTGGTCCATCCAATATAAAAGAAAGACAAGCTCCAAAAAGCTCCCGTTGATAAAGAAAATAAAGACCGAGACTTTTTCTGCATCGCAATAGTATGATGAACCGGCCGGGCCTATTGCGATTTCATTAAAGTGTTTATATAAGTGTAAAGGTCCCTAAAGAACGGTCTTCCACAGGGTAGCGTGTTGGCTCTTTTCTGCTTCAGCTCGTTTAGCAGCTTTTCGGGATTACTGTACGAACCTTGAGCTTTCCCTAAAATCCCTTTTGTAACTGTTGTGCTAATGCTTGGGTTTTGGCGGTTCCAGGAACAAGTACTTACCGGATTTGAAGAAACAAGATCCAGACTTAGAAACTACCTAGAACAACTTAGACTGCAACTCAGGCTGAACTAAACGTCTGAT
This sequence comes from Camptogramma bilineatum, assembly GCA_958496255.1. NCBI lineage: Eukaryota > Metazoa > Arthropoda > Insecta > Lepidoptera > Geometridae > Camptogramma > Camptogramma bilineatum. The sequence goes on from OY292471.1 coordinate 10,583,337, forward strand.
ATTGGGTATCGTCGGCGCCTCTTCCTGTTGCACTAGACCTGCTTCCCGGCTGCACACGTTCTGAAGCCTGACGGACGGGATTGCCATCCAGGAGAGTGCGGTATTTCTCGATAAAAAGCCGTTAATTGTAAAATTTGACCAGGCTCGACCCGCTACCCCTCTTAACTTCTTTTTTGTAATTAAATCTTGTTAAACTTTAAACTTTCTTTTTCCTTTTGCACTATCCCTTCTGGGAGACGTGACAAGTGGCTCTGTGGTGACAAGTCGAGCTGAGCTGCTTTATTTAAAAAATTAAGATTGTAAAACAACAGTATTAGTAAAGAATTGACAACAGTAAAAACAGTCTGATCGAGTCAAAGGTAAATAGAAAACAATAATAAAAAACAAAAAACGACCCTAACGACCAGCCAACCACAACCCTTACAGAAAGATTCTTATATGCAGACGATCTTGCACTAGCTACCCAAACAACCAACTTTGAGAATGCCGAGGTGAACCTGAGGCGTTCCCTTGAAGTCCTAGGGAAATATTACGATGACAATGCTCTCAGACCGAATCCATCGAAAACTCTGTCTTGTTGCGTGTATCACCTGCGCAGCAGAGATGCTGATCTAGAGCTGAACATATAGGTATAACAAGGTATCTTGTCGTTGAATAGAACTTGAAATCAATGACAGCAATTCGTCAAAATTCTGCGGTGACCAGAGCCAGTTTGCATTCTGCAGGATCTTCAAATCTTAATTGCTTCAACAGTAAAGCAGAGCAACCAGTATCGTTTCTGTCTTCAATCCATTTTCTCACCCAACTTCGTTTATTTTTTTTTAAATCATTTTCTAACATTTCTGCTATTTCCTTCAACATCAAAATGGATTTATGTTTTAATAAGTATGTACCTACTTAATGTTTTTTTTTTTGCTGTTTTTTTCATTTTTGTTTTTTCTCACTGACTTCACAAACGTGTGCTCACCTTACTCAGCTTACCACGACTACTGACTCCATGTAAACGAATGAAGTCATGGATGGCGGCAGTGTCGGCGCCGATACTGACTTATGCACTGACCCTGTATAAACCTGGCTAGAAGCAAGAAAATATAAAGACAACCACGATGTTAGCTTTTAAGTAACTTTCCTGTAATAAATATTTTGTTATTTTAATGATTATGGTTGGTAATATACTTATAAGTACGAGTTTTTTTTTAGATCCAACAGGTTCGATTCCTGGCCAAGAAAATTATTATTTTTAAAATCAAATTATGCAGTTTTATTTTTTATCAAAAGTGGTAACGAGAGTCCTATTAGAACCAGTAGGCAGACTTCCGGCAACACACTTCACTTTATGTTAGAAAATTAAAAAAAAAAATTAATTTCTTCCAAGTACAAAAAAAGCATCAAAATCGGTCAAAGCGTTTGTAAGAATTACCAACAAACTCACGCCGGATTTTTATATTCAAAGATTATCAACAAATATATACTTACTTAATTCCTTCCAAGTACAACTAGTAGATCGCCCCGAACTGAGTTAACTGAGTTAACTTTTTTTACCCCAATTATTTTCATTTTTTATCAAAATTTTTTTTATCATGAAAATAAATCAAGTAGCATCTAAAATCATTGCAAACCAAACCGCAACGATGCCACTCTCTTTTTAAGACCGACCAGTCAATGAGCTACGAAGACATCGAAACTCTATGAAACGGGAGCTCTTGCAGCTCTGGTTTCGTAGTTTTTGGTCTTTGGTCGTATTTCAAAAACTATACATCCTAGATTAAAAATAAAAACCATTTTGGAATGTACAAAATAAGCCCTTTCGTATGACACCCCACTCAATATATTTGTGTAACTTTCATAATTTTTTACCCCCTTGGGAACCCAATATCTTCACAACCCCTTCATCGATTAAGCTCATATGCTCCACCGTAAATTTCCTTACCACAACCTATTGACCTACCAAGTTTCATGCAGATTGGATGAACGGTTCGACAGTTATGCTCGAACAACAATTCGTGAAACATACAAACATACAAACATACAAAGCAAAATCGCCCAACTTACCACTAAGATCTTCGCTCGCTTCGCTCGCTCGATCGAAAAAACATCAAATCAGTCAAATCGTTTGAAGAATTACCAACAAGCTCACGCCGGATTTTTATATTCAAAGATTATCAACAAATATCCATTATCAACAAATATATAGGTAAGTACTTAATTCCTTCCAAGTACAAAAAAAAACATCAAAATCGGTCAAACCGTTTGTAAGAATTACCAACAAGCCCACGCCGGCTTTTTATATTCAAAGATTATCAACAAGTATCAAACACAACTTATTGGATATTATGTTGGGAATATGTTTATGATATTAGTTAGCTATAGGGAAGCCATTAACAAAACAGTTGACAACAACGGAGTAATGATGTGAAGCCATCATGAAAGAGCAAACTCAATTTTTTGTTCCAATATTGTTTTTTTTTTTTCAATCGTTGATTTCCAACGATCATCCCCTAGATATGGAGATGTTACCACACAACGTCTGAGGATTAATTTAATATGAGAAAAACAACGAAGAGCCACATTCGACAAGACGGACACGACACCATACAAATTGGAAAACGTGGTTAGTTACGTTTCCACGACGAATAATCTCGTAGCGTATACTTGGGTTCATTATAGTACTATAACTAGTACGGAAGGCAGTCTCCTAACTGTTGCTTTCTTAACACATACATATGTAACTATGAACGAAACAAATAAAATTCAATAAATGTTAAATAAATAAATTATTGTGAGTGCCAACGAATCGTCTCTCCACGTTCATGGACAGCGGGTTTTGGCCGAAGGGCGTCGTCTTCAGGAAATTCGTAGGAAGGCTGACGTACGTCATCGATTGAGCGTCGATGACAAGTTTAATATTAGGTTTATATTTTTATATATGTTAGTCTGTAAGGTATTTATTTAAGGGCCACATACAAGGCTTAAGCATACCTTTACTAGGTTCTACGTCAGGAGGCAATGTATGCTTACACTCAACGGGACGCAGTGCCTAGGACCCTCAGCAAAAACAAAATAAATAAATATGGTGGACATTTTCACACAGCGCCATCTAGCCCCAAACTAAGCAAAGCTTGTACTATGGGAACTAATAACTGATAGTATACTTATATATTTTTTGTCTTCTTCTTCTTCTTCTTCTTTCGTATGAGCAAGTGGCCAACTCTGGTGACGGAGTTTTTAAATTTTTTGTAAAAACATATCTACTTATTATACTTTATAAGTTTTATAACACATCAAACGCAATAATTAGGATAATTATTAGGATAATAACGGAGGAAATGTCTCATGCGTACTCAGGCAAACTAATGAAGAAAGAGATAGATCGATTTTATTCTTCTCGATCTAGTACACTTGTTCCAACAGATCTTGGCATTCGTGAAGTTAGCTGTTTCGCATGCAACTTTTTCATACAAAATTTTCCACTGCGCAGCGAAAAACCTAACTTCACGAATGCCTAGATCCATTGTGACAACTGTGTACCTACAGTATAATTTAGAATAGTCACATGAATAGTCTAAAGTCCGGTCGATGCAGGAAGAATTTCGTACATTAACTAACCTAATAATTATTTAACCTGTCTCTGTTACACCCGCGTATCTTGCTGTCGCGCTCGCTCATTGCATCTGTGCGAGCGCGGCAACATATTTACGCGACCGAGACAGGTAAAAGCAGGATAATGTATGAAATTATTTCTGCATCTCGACCGGATTTTATTTGGACAGATAAGTCTACCTGTGTGTGCAAGTGACATAAATAAACCAGTAAATGGATAACAGCACCTTTATAATTCAAATAGTACCTGAAATTCATATCTTACACCTGAATACTGAATCGCTACTCAGTTTAAGTGATACTTATCATTGACATTAACTGTCATTTTTGTATACGATTCTGAAGAGTAAGAACGTCTCAAATAGATAAGTACGTCTTAAATATTTAAGTAGCGTTTCAGTATTCGGCAATTAGTATTGCACATAATATAGACTGCTAGCTAGCATGCCGCCGAAAGGGACAAAAATGAAGTGAATCCACATTTTCGTGATACATGATGTTCCAACATTGATGTTCCAACCAAAGGAAAAGGGACAAAAAATAGTGTCTAAAAGTCTTTTTTTTCACAAGAATTTTGCAAAATATATCCTTCTTTGTTTTGTCATGAAAAGGAATGTGTCCAGCAGTCTATATGTTGCTATGTCTACGAAACGTATAGTAATAAGCTAACTAAATCACATTTTAGCTAAAGTCGTCCAAAACTACTGAGATCTTGACACTAAACTATCACTTCGTTACTTTGTCTTTTTTGACCGAAATTTTAAAGCCATATACAGACAGTCTGATCGTCATTGTGTATTATAAAATAGGATATACTATTATAACACAGCCTAATGCCGTATTATGTTGAGCGCACACCTATCCGTGCCGAATTCTCGGGGTACTGCAAGATTCGGTAGAATCGGACGATTCGACGCGGGGAGATGTGCGAAGTTTCATACGATTTCTTCTAGATACGAAATAATTCAAAAATTCGTTTCATTCGATTGGTTCGGCGCGGGTAGGTGGGCGCTCACCTTTAGGCTACGAACGCACTCTTGCCTTGTCTATTACTATAGAACTGTAAGAGTCGGCAATACTTTTAGCATTGTATAAGATCAGACCAATTTTTTAAGGGACTGAAAATCCCTAAAATTCAAACATAAACGTATTTACAAAATTTAAATTCAAGATCGCAAATAAACACGGCCTTTAGAAGACAATACTACATTTTTTGTGATGACAACTTCAGTTCAGTTTTAGATTATATTTGTAAAACTATAAAATATTCACATTTACAGTACGTACCTACTCTTCAGACTTAATGTGGGCTGCATCCAGCCCGCGGGCCGGGGGTTGCCCACCTTAGATCGAGGCATTCATGAAGTTCGTCATTTATCTGCGCAGTAGAAAATTTTGTACGAAAAAGCTACACTGCGCATCGAAACTGACTTCAGGAATGCCTAGATCCATCGTGCGAGCTTACTAGCATTCGCCCGTGAATTCACATGAACCTAGAAATTAAGTACCTAGCCTTGGTCATTCTGGGGCCGATTCTACTAACAAACTTTTCAATCAAGTCAACCTTAGACAATGATATTTTCAAAAGGGGGTTTCCCTTTTGTTAACATCATTGCCGAACATCGAACTTCCGCATTTATAATGTTCTCTTTATAAATTACTAGTTGCTGCCCGTGGCTTCGCTCGCGTGAAACCCGTATAAAAAGTAGCCTATGTTAGGCTCCAGCCCTCCAGCTATCTCCACACAAAAAATCGCGTCAATCGGTCGTTCCGTTTTGACGTGATTCCACGACAAATAAACAAACAAATAAACACACTTCCACATTTATAATAGGAGTACGGATTTGATCATAATTTTTAGTTTCTATGAATCCACTGCCTTTTAAGACTCCGCCGAACAAACATCAAACAATCCTTCGTATAACCACATCGAGCTTCAGCTCAGTCATTGGCGATAGCGGCACGCTTCTTTTGCTCACGAAAAAACTTTGACAGCCTCTGTTTTTGTTGGTCGTTGTATGTCTTACGACATGTCCTGACTTGTTCCAACAGGTTGATTACAGCTTTGTTGTTCGGAGACACCTTCTCAGCTTGTTTGAGATCTATTAGCGCTGCGTCGTAGTTCTTTAGGGCGAAATTCGCTAAGCCGCGCCGGAACAATGCTTTCTCGTTTCGAGGATCTGACGCTAAAATCTGTGGAGGAAAATGAGCTTTCTTACACCTACTTGCTGTGTTTATCTAGTTCTATCTTTTACATTTTTTCAGCATAATGCAAACTTACAAACAAACGCGTCTCAACTTTAAACAATGCTCAAGATTCGCCCTGTCTCTATTTGACACTATCTAACAAAAAAAGGTTGGCAATTGTTTAAACGGTGTTTCAATTTTAACAGAATTTTATGACATAACTTGATAAGCTTTTGCAATTTGATAACATAATGATAATTATTAATACGGGAAAAGAAAATAAAGAGTAAGTACGCGATAAAATCCCGTAATAATAATGATCAGAATTTTATAAATAAGTACATAGAGGGATTTGTGTTTAGTGTCAGGAAGCAATCGCGACAATGACAGTTTTGAAAGTAAATCTTACCGTTGTACAAAGTTTAGTGCTCGACACGTAATCTTCAGTCTTTGTGTAGCAAGCGGTGAGGTTCAAACGGCATTGATGCTCGAACTCAGACATCTTTTCACTCACTGGAATAAATGAAATAAATATGATTATGATGAAATTATAGTGATTTAATAACACTAGGATTCGTCGAATAAACGAAGGCTCACTTCGCGAAAAAATTATGTAAATCTAAAAAATTTATAAATCGACTCTTGCTGCCACGCATCAGACGCAACAAAGTGCAACTCAGCTCGCATAAGCGCTTATGCCCGGGTTACACGAGGCTAGTTTTTCAAGCTAGGATAGCAACCTAGTGTTAGTAAGCTAGCAAGCTAGTACTTCTAGCTTCCTGTAGACAGAACTAGCTTCATTTCTAAGCTAGTAAGCTAGTTTACAAGCCAGGATAGTTTTTACTATCCTGGCTTGTGTACTAGCTTCATGTGGCCGGCGAAGCTAGTTTTGGGTTGGCTAGTAAACAGTAACCACGCATTTTGTCATTCGCAAAATACTCTGATATTCGCCTAAATCTTCATTGCGAAATTCTTCCAAAGCAGTATGAATAAAATAAAGTAAAGCAGAGTAATCCACGTTCTTCTCTTCTTAAAATTCATGGTCTTGTCCATACCCGGTTTTGTAATTCATCTGCTAGTTTCTAGTGGAAATTGGCACAGTGTTCAAAGTAACTTTTTCAATAGAATAGTGTTTTTTTTTTTCGCATGCAGTTCATTTTGGACGTGTGGTCACTTCAGTCACTGCAATAATACTAGCTTAAAATAAACTAGCCTCATGTAAACAGAACTAGCATGTTCCAAGCCAGGTTAGTAAGCCAGGATAGTTTAGTAAAAAACTAGCTTGCTATCCTAGCTTGAAAAACTAGCCTCGTGTATCCCGGGCATTAGTGCCTAGCGCTATATTCTACCAAACATTGCCTCTCTTTCTAACGCATAACTCTGTCACTGTCAGGGGCGGAAGGGTTGTCGACTTGTCGCATAAATAGGTAATCGACGCGAGTGGCTAGCATGCGAGCCGGGCGACAAGTAGGAACCCACTGCCATACGCCTGCCCAAGGAGGCGCGCGGCCGAACTTTCCTAAACTGCGGAGTGAGACCCCCCTGCCCCTAAAAAATATTTTTATCAACCAAAGCAAAACGTCACCTGTTTAGTTTTGTTTCATAATCTACTAATGACCAAAGAGGTTAGGTTTACTTTGTTGTGATGACGTTTTCTAACAAATTACCAATGAGGTTTAACACATTACTGTCATTTTGGAGAACGAAACAAAACGCAGCGGCAATGATACTTGTATGGTTGTATAATACGTCTATTACCAACCGACCAACCACGCTGTCAACCTAGTTGAACGGTTGGTAATTATTTTTCTTAACCGACAACCTATCTAGTTGGTTCGTTAGCTTGAGACCCTGGCCTGTTAATACCATATTGGAACTGACCACTGTGCAAGTTGTCCTGTCGCGTGAGACTTGCATGCTGTATATAACGCAGACACTTCTGGTACTTGCGTCGCGCCGCCGAGTAATGGCCGCCGACGAAATGTAAGTTCCCGGTCGCCTTCACAGTCTCTATACTCTTTATTAGATCTTCCATCTGTAGGACAAAATAAGAAAACGGTCAGAGCTAAAAATACCGTTAAAGAACATAATAAATAGGTACAGAAGACTTCGCGAAAACTTTTATTTAAGTAGCGACTCTTGCTGTGACACAACAAAGTGCAATTCACGCTTAATGCCTAAGTCGATATTCCCTTAAACTTACTTTTGCACTAATATTAAAGGTAAATAAATAAGACACACTCGAATACTGAAACGCTACTTAGTTTAAGTGGTGCTTATCTGTCATTAACTGTCATTTTTGTATACGATTCTGAAGAATAAGAATATATCAAATAGATAAGTATGTCTCAATGATGACTTATGAAAGATGTTTAAAGTTAAACACTGGTTAAACAACATCCTGTCTTTATTTGTGGATAGTGACGAATAGAGACAGACGCTGTTTAACCAGTGTTTAACTTTAAACATCTTTCATAAGTAAGGGGGAAAGGTATTAAGTAGACACCAAGGATTTTATAAACTAACGTAACTGGATGGTTCACTCGACTTTAATGTAAAAGGGATTTTGAACCTTACCATGACTAACAACATTCTATTATAATTCAATCTTGATTATAAGGATTGTCGGTCTCGTTGGGAGGACTTTGTGGTAGCTTTATCCTTTTCACACTCGTTGTTGGATTAGTAGAGTGCCCATGTCATTTAAATTTCAGGATATTCACTAAGGATTACGAATGTTTACTTCATGAATTATGGTCGCCCTTTAGAAAGAGATACACCGCCCAAGTTTTATCTCTCAAGCGGACCACGTTTTCTGTCTCAGTGAACCTTCCAGTTACGTTTAGTATACAAATTCCTTGGTAGACACTCACTGGCATTGGTTGGTTCATATCCGCCGGGTGTTCGGGCAGCGTGTCGGCGGTTCCATCGCGGCAGCACACATCCCATTCATCAGTCAATATCTCACCGCAGTCTTCTATTATGCACTTCTGGGAGATAACAAAAACAAATATTTATATCCTATTCTAATATAATGAAGCGGAAGAATTGGTTTGTTTATTGGTTTGAACTCGCTATATTCAGGAACTAGCAGTCCGATTTGAAAAAAAAATTCTGCATTTGATATTTTAACTCTTGAGGAAGGTTATAGGCTACTTTTCACCATTATACCATCACTATGGCTGCGTCCTGAGTCACGGCGTATCGTGGATGCGGATCCGCCGCGCACAAAACAAATGTTCCAGATGGTCCGAACTGCGAGCGGGCGCGGACTCAACCATGTCGAGCATTTGTTTTGTCCGGATCCGCGATACGCCATGCACGCAGCCTACTACGGCAACGCGGCGAGGGCGCTGCTAGTATATTTATAAGACCTACATTGTGTGTAACCCACGAGACGAGACCCTAGCTAAACCTAGCCCCAAACACACCCCGGACAGTGGCCATTCTATACGAAGTATTATTATCTATTCAATGCCCCAAGGCTTCTTCAAAGATCTTGAACATTTAACTTACATAAACGCCTCTCATCTTGAACACTCGTTAATAATACTCACAATATAACTTTTACAACTATCATGGTTACGAACATAAATATTATTATCAACGGGATAATTGCCATGATTATTGAGTTTTGTTGCTTCCCGATATTTCGACGCAGTTGCATGCGCCATGATCACGGGTAACTGAAGTCTTTGCACATAACTACCTTCTACCTCGCAAAGACTTCAGTTACCCGTGATCATGGCGCATGCAACTGCGTCGAAATATCGGGAAGCAACAAAACTCAATAATCATGGTAATTATCCCGTTGATAACAATATTTATAATACTCACAATATTTAAACACGGTTCGAAAGTCGAAGTATTCACTCGGTCAACACCGCTCTTAGCATTATAACAGAAGCATATCGTTCAATTTACCAACATACCACCGTCGGGACTCCGGTGTCGCGGTTCGCGAACTGTTGGATCTCCTCCGCGACCCCCAGCCCAGCCACAACCTCGCCGAACACAACGTTTGTTTCATCTACGGGATCCAAAATTATGTTTTAAACTCCATTGTGATTCAACTACATTAGTTCTGCCGTCATACGTTAAAAGGCCGTATCTTCCTTAAAGTATGTAAGAAAATTACGACCTTTCTACATTCTAAATAGGCCGTGACTTCCATAAAGTAAGTAAGGAAGTAAGGCTTTTTTACGTATGACGGCAGTGTTAGCATGGTATGGGCAATCTACATTAGCATGGTATGAGCAATTGAGCACTTCATGAGAAGGGATGAATGTCATGTTACGAGAAGAGTGCTTGATATGAAAGTGGATGGATATATGAGTAGAGGTAGACCAAAGAAAAGATGGATGGATTGTGTCACACAATCCACCATCTCACTTTCACACAATTTGTGTGAAAGTTGACATGAGTAAGAAAGGAGTGAATGCTGAGATGACGGCTGATAGAGGGAAATGGAAGAAGAATACATGTTGTGCCGACCCCACGTAAGTGGGAAAAGGGCAGGAAGATGATGTGATTCAACTACACAAATAACCATTTGATTGAATGTCGTTGTTCTTTCAAAGAGCTAGCTATTCAATTGAAAGGCTAGTTCAACCTGTTGGCTGCTATACTGCCGTCATACGTAAAAAAGCCTTTTCTTCCTTACTTACTTTATGGAAATCACTGCCTATTTAGAATGTAGAAAGGTCGTAATTTCCTTACATACTTTCAGGAAGATACAGCCTTTTTACGTGTGACGGCAGTATAGATCACAGCTATTTTATCAATTGTAGACACAAATACATAATTCTAACTTAGATGAGCTTTTAAGTCGTTAAACCATGATGGAGGCCTTTAGGCGGCCTAAAAACTCCGTCACCAGAGTTGGCCACTTGCTCATACGAAAGAAGAATCTAGATGAGCATTCAATAACTTACCTAAATGTGGGCACGGCACTGTAGTGATGCAGAATTGTGATGCATTAGTGTTTTTCTGTCTTCTGTTAGCCATGCTAAGGACACCGGGCTCGTGCTAGAATACGAAATTTATTTAAAAAAATATGTTTAAAGCTATGGCCAAACCAAAGCGTTTAGCTAACGTCCGCGGTGGCGTGCAAGGTGGCGATCAGTTGCTGTCCAATCAGAGGACGCATCGGTGTCACCTTGCACGCCACCGCGGACGTTAGCTGAAAGCTTTGGTTTGGCCATAGCTTAAGGCGCATGTAGCACCTAAAATTAGCACATTGATGAGTCAACTTCAAATAGTTGATTGAGCTTTGTTAAAATAGAGATGAATTTAGAATGCGTTCGGCTGCGGCGCTTACGACAGCTGCACGCTCCGAAACACGACAAAATACTTAGCAGTTTTTTAGAAATTCCTCATCACTATAGCAACCAATCGAAAAAGTAAGCAAATAATATGAATCGAAAATGTAAGTTATATGAAACAGCCAGATTCGGACGAATCGACGCGGGCAGATGTGCGAGGTTTCATACGATTTCATACAAATAATTCTAAAATTCGTTTTAGTCGACTCTTTCGGCGCGTTCGGCGCGGATAGGTAAACGTTCACATTTAATAGGTGAACGCACACCTATCCGCAATCTGCAAGCTGATCCAAACGAGCCTAAGCACGGAAATTTTACTTTAATCAAATTCACCGAGGAGTTCCATTAAACAGCTTTTTACTCTATTCTGTATGCATGTTACTGACATTTTAATTTTTTTCTAAACTTTTGTGTGTTGTACTTGTACCACATGAGATGAATAACTTTGATTTGGTATTGGTAACAACAATGTTCAGAAGCATCTTTATTAAAATTATCAGCAAATATCTATGAACTAATTGAAACTAATTGAACTTACTTTTAAGATGAAATTCTCATCGGGAAATGTGGGTCCGTAAATACTCTCCCCGCCTGATCCATCCCCATTTACTATGTCACCTCCTTGGATCATAAACTGGGAAAGAGCTGAAACAAATAAATTGTTTTCATATTTAACTAAAGTAAGACATTTGTTTATTTATTTGCAAAAACTTCAAAGGCTTCTGTTGCAATAAAAAAAATTTACAAATTCATCATCTTGCTGTCTATTTGTCATTGCGATTAGCGTTCTAAATACGATTTTTAGTGATATTTGTCTCTGTCGTTAGAATAACATAAGAATTTATAAGACAACATAACACAGACAGATGGCCTCAACTAAACAAACCTTTTTTTTTAGAGTTAAGATTAGATTAGTTAGATAGTTGAGGAATAATAAAGGCATTTTTATTTATTTATTTATTGAATTGACTATGACTAAGAGTAGAACTTACAAGTAGAGCTCTACATATTCCTTTTCAGTCACACAAAACAAAGAAGGATTATAAACAAAATTCTAGAGATAAAGCTTAATTTATTTTTTTTTGACCCTTACCACATGCTTTTTCTTTGCTTGGAACATGTTCTAAAAAGTACCAAGAAACTGTAGATTTACTTAATTTTTTGTCCCATGATCACAGTATTGGTACAATAAATAACCCTACTCAATCAGCATGAAACTGGCTGCTATGATTAAAATGCTAAAAATAGGTCAATTCTTACCTCTATGGAAAGGAACTCCTTTGTAATGCAATGGTTTTCCACAAGTGCCGATGCCTCTTTCTCCTGTGCATAGGGCTCTGAAGTTTTCAGCTGTTTTTGGCACAACATCCTTCCTGAGTCTTATAACTATACGGCCAGCTGGAAGCAAAGTGCATCAAACTTCAGCACAACACCATAAATGAATTGTAATGAAGTTCAGCAGGCTTAAAAAGGCAGAATCACAATAGGAATTAAACTACGTGTAAACTCGTAACGTCACTCTATTTAACGACAAACTCCCTTAAGCGTCGAAATCAATTGGCTTTGGTTGGTTTAGCTTGTCTTTCATACAATGTTTCACTCTACATAGCATTACACCCACTCTCAATAACGACAACAATTGAGTAATAAAAAGTACCTTTTAAGTTGCTAAAATTAGTAAAAACTGCGCAGCTGTGTACGATCTATTGTCGCTTTATTATCTTTTCGTTCTTTTGTTTTTACAAAAGTTGAATTAAATTACTGGTGCAGCAAAAGACGTCAGACAAAAATAACAGACTATACCTACGCAATAGCGTTCTACTAATAACATTCTTTTTTATGCACATAACTAGGGTAAACGACCCTAACTTTGGCCCCCCACCATTTATTATCACCCCTTTGAATTATCCTATTTATTAAGAAACAACCGAATCTCACAGTGCTTCAACTTATCGAAATCGATGAAAACAATCATTAGCTACAATATTAACAAACCAAATAACGAAAAATAAACATAGTGGCGTCGGTACAACAACATTAATAAAATGTCTCGATTTGAGCAGTGAGAAACTATGTTTTTGCTAAGGTAAGAGCTTTCTTAATTTTATAGAATCTAAGTTTATCAGGGGGTTTTACTTTGCTATAGTTTTTAAATCATTTCAACACATATTATTCGAGCTTCATGAGCACTAATTTTTAAGAATTACATTGTTTTCGTTCTTTTATTGCAGTGCCAACATTTGGTACAGCAAAATTAGTTGATTTCCATTTTATTGGCAGTGATGACAATAATTGGTATTTCTGAGATTTCTATGAGTATACCAATTATCGACACTAGGCCAATGTTTGAGCATAAGTCTGCTAATAATTGGTCTAACTAATGTATCAAACAAGAAAAAGAATAAATTCAACAATATCAGCCAAACAACAGAAATTAGGAAGGAAACAACAAAAGAGTAAACAAGTGTAACGAAACTTGTGTTACCTAAAAAGTTAGATACCTACTGTGGAAATAACCTTAACTCACAAAAAGAAGACTGTAATCCTAATGAAAAACAAGACGAAAAGAAGAAAATGATAGTGACTATGTTAATGTTATAACAGACAATTAATGAAACCAAGCAAAACAAAATACTGCATTTCAACTGCACTATAGTTAAAATAGAGAATTTTTAGACTGAGTTTGATGACAAGAATGAAGAAAAATAATAAATAAGTCTTTACGAATGTATTTTAAGCTCTCTTTAAGCGATTTCTTTCAATTTACTTAACAGTTAGAAGGGCCAATAAATTGGTCCAACTTATGCCAGTAATTAGTCAAAGTATGCCCATAATTGGTAAAATCATGTTTTTAAATAAACCGCAAAAAAATAAATACAAAACTATGTTTAAGTACGTTTCCCATGTATTAAAAACATCAATTAACTTTCATTCTATCATTTTGACTAGTTTTTTTTGTTCCCCACACATAACAAAGACAGTTATCATGATTTAAGTACATCAAGATCCTTAAAGGGCCAATAATTGGGCGTTTTACCCTACTAACAATAGTCGGAAATAAACTTTTTCTTTTTCTAATTCTGATGTTTCTTCTCTCCATTTAACGACAACTCTCTATAACGCCATAAAATGCAGTCCCTTCAGTGTCGCTATATAGAGTTTACACTGTATATGCTGTCTCTTTACACTTTCAGTTAATGAAAAGAGAGTTCAATTTCTATTGTGATTCTGCTCTATTTTTATTTACCCCACAGGAAAGATAACCTTGTTCAATATTAATTTGATTGTTTGATAATAAACACAAACTGTAAATGGCAAAGGATAACATCGTAAGGAAACTAGTTTCTTTTCTAATAATGCCCTGTAACATTTTTGAAAGCAAAAATTATCTGCAAAATGCATGAAAAATGTGTGTGTGTGTGGTTGTATCAAGTACTAGCAGCACCCTCGCGGTGTTGCCCCCATAGTGATGGTACTTTGTACCTACCCCACATTACCTTCCTCAGGAGCTTAGCTATCAAATGCAGAAATAATTTTTCAAAACTGACTGGAAGTTTCCTGAGATTAGTGCGTTCAAGCAAACTCTTCCACATATTGATATTGATTAATTCAGACATACCACTGACTACTCTCTAAGACATTTCCATTATGATCTTAAATGCAAGATCAGTTGCACCTTGGAGATACAGTTGTTATTTATTACATTTGATAAGAAAGATAGCAAATTGATTGTCATTGTTAATAATCAGTACTTGTTCTTGCTATTTCATACCAAATTCGATAAATTATTTTGATATGATTTGATAAAGGATTTTGATAGTAATTCAAATACAATAGGTACAATTGTCACAATGGATCTAGGCATTCGTGAAGGTAGGCTTTTCACTGCCCAGTAGAAAATTTTGTAAGTATGAAAAAGTTGCACTGCGCAATGAAACAGCTAACTTCACGAATGCCAAGATCCGTTGGAAGAAGTGTACGCACAATGATTTATTGATTACTTACTAACAAATTATGGATCTATGTTATCCAAAATAAAATATTTTTTTATTTAATGGATCCAGGCATTCGTGAAGTTAGCTGTTTGGATGCCCTGTAGGTATGAAAAAGCTGCATGAAACAGCTAACTTTATGAATGCCTAGATCTATTGTGCATACTGTACCTACTCACAATCACAAGTCTTTCAGTAAGTACCTGCCTAATGATGTTTAGATCGGAAGAAAATTACAAAGTCAATGATACTAAAACATTCCATGAATCAACAAGTAAGTACTAAAAATATCTATAAAACTTATTGTAATAGATATAGAATGATAAAATGTAGATAAAACTCTAGCGAGAAATCTTTAATTCATTTCCATCATGATTATTGTCATGTAACTGACCTTGCCAATAGAGTTTCATTGAGTTTATCATGGTCAGTTTTCAAGCAAATGGTCCCTATCTGTGCCGATTCTTAACGAAAGAATTAGTTTGAGCTCTTTGTGGCTCGGCTACTGGTACTATATTCTATTCGGTGCTAAAGAAAACCGAAGAAAACGAAACGATAAAATGCACATGGCAGAAAACAAAAAAAATCTATTGACCATAGAAGCAATAAACACTATGGGCCTTACTTATGAAAGATGTTTAAAGTGAAACACTGGTTAAACAACGTCCTGTCTTTATTTGTGGATAGTGACAAACAGAGACAGGACGTTGTTCAACCAGTGTTCAACTTTAAACATCTTTCATAAGTAAGGGGGTATATTGCTATTGCTATTGCTAATTTTATTGACTGTAGAAGTAATAAAAACACAAAACAGGTTAACATTGCCTCACCGTGCTCTCCGTCGATATTTATATCCAAGAAAACGAGAGGATTTCTTTGTGAAGAACAGCCCCCGCCCGTGGTCATTTTATTTTCATTGAATGCAGCCGAACGAATTGAGAAAATACGGAATGTAATGTGGCTCTGTCGTCAAGGATATTGGGAAATTGAGTTTTTGATAGAAATTAGAATAAAGGTATATTACTTTTTATATTTTTTAACGGAAAGAAAAGAAAGACGCCGCATTTGGAAAAAACACCACAGAGAAATTATTAATTGATAAAAAAAAACTGAGTGATGGGCAACTCGAGTTAGTAACTCGATATAACTCGAGTTGCGGCTTAACTCGAGTTGAATCTCTCTGCCTCGAGTTAAGATTGACGCAGTAATAAACGGTAATTTACAGTTGTCTTTAAATGATCATAATTGACTTGATTCGATACTGTATCGATCCGCAATAACGTATATCCTCTGTATCGATACAATGTTTTACGATTATTTCGATTGCATTGCAAACTGAAAAATCGATACAACCCGAATAACATATCGTCCATCCCTACGATCCCTATGAGTGAAACTTTTGTCATTGTCATGTTGTCATGTCTGTCAAGTCAAATCAATGTCATCCACCATCTCTCTTTCATTCAGTGTTGCCAGCTCCAATAAATCCGATTCGCTAAATTCAATCTGAAAAGTCGCTAGAATTATACTGATTTTAACCGGGAGCGGTGGGGAGGGGAGACCGGGAGAGGCAATGTTGTGTAAAACTAACAATAATTTGTTGATAGATTACTCTCCAGTAAAAACTTAATCCAGTTTGGTCGAATCCAGCCTAAATATATTTTGTCGCTAAAACTGATTTTAAGTCAAGGAATTTCTATACTACTACGTACCTGGAACTCTGACTGAGACAGAAAACAAGGTCCGCTTGAGAAAGAAAACTTGGGCGGTGTGTCTCTTTCTAAAGGGTGACCATAAACTAAACATTCCTAGTCCCTAAGGGGCCTCTTCCATCATTTTCTGATTTACGTGATGTTTCAGGGCATGATTTTTAAATTAAAATACTGATACAATTTTGATCCTTCATTTTGATTCTTGAATCTTGAATCTTGATTCTTGAATCTGAAAACTGAAATTTTGAATCTTGAATCTTTGAAGTGACAACTGTCAAACTTAAAACCGCCATATCTCGGGAACTACTCGTCCTAGACTCCCCGTTCTCAGTTCAAATGAAAGCTATGACCAAGATCTTCATTTGAAGTGACAGCTGTCAAACTACAAACGGCCATATCTCGGAAACTACTCGTTCTAGACTCTTCCTTTTTAGCTCAAATGAAAGCTATGACCAAGATCTACGTTTTCAATAACAGCTGTCAAAATGACATCTGTCATCTGAAATGTAGGTCTTGGTCATAGCTTTCATTTGAACTAAGAACGGGGAGTCTAGGACGAGTAGTTCCCAAGATATGGCCATTTGAAGTTTGACAGCTGTCACTTTAAATGAAGATCTTGGTCATAGCTTTCATTTGAACTGGGAACGGGGAGTCTAGGACGAGTAGTTCCCGAGATATGGTCATTTGAAGTTTGACAGCTGTCACTTCAAAGATTCAAGATTTCAGATTCAAGGTTCAAAATTCAAGAATCAAGGATCGAAATCCAGGATCGAAATCCAAGATCGAAACCAAGGATCGAAATCAAGGATCGAAATCAAGGATCGAAATCAAAATCAAGGATCAAAATCAAGGATCGAATTCAAGGATTGAAACCATGGATCGAAATCAAGCGCTGATTTTGTCGAGCGCGATAAGGTAAAAATATCCTGAAATTTAAATGACATGGGCACACTACTAATCCAACAACGAGTGTGAAAGAGACAAAGCACCCAAGAAAGCCTCTCAACAAGACCAACAATCCTTATAACCAAGATTAAATGATAATAGATCGTTGTGTAGTCGTGATAAGGTTCAAAATCCTTTGTACATTAAATGTCAGTAAGAACTCCAGTTACGTAGTTTAGAATCTTCTTGTTTTAAGTCGCTAACACCTGAGCAGAAGTCGCTATTTCTAGCAGCAAAGTCACTAAATTGGCAACACTGCTTCCATTTCCTTCAATTCATTCATTCATTCTTCATGATTCTTCCACATATATCCATTTTACACTTGTCGAAGATAATGTCGTAAATTGTTAATTTACTATTCTAAATTCACTTCACGTAAGTTTCATCATTTAGAGCGAAATATACCTTGTCTTCATAATATTGTTTTCACAGTAGCTCTCACTGATTCGTCTAATCTTGTCTAGTCAACCAGGTTTTACAATAAAGTTTACCTACTTTATTTACTTTTATCGTAAATCTCTTCGTTGTTTCAGCTCGAAAATGTCATGTTCTGGGATATACATATTAGATGTGAAAGGCAAAGTCCTCATATCGAGGAACTACCGAGGCGATGTCGACCTCGCTATCATCGATAAGTTCATGCCGCTGCTCATGGAAAGGGAGGAGGAGGGAATGCTGACTCCGCTCCTGCAAACAAGCGAGTGCACCTTCGCCTACATCAAAACCAACAACCTGTACATTGTGTCGACAACGAAGAAAAACGCTAACATAGCTCTAGTATTCGTTTTCTTGTACAAAATTGTTGAAGTCATGACCGAGTACTTCAAAGAGTTGGAGGAGGAGAGTATCCGAGACAATTTCGTCGTTATTTACGAGCTGATGGACGAGCTGCTCGATTTCGGCTACCCGCAGACCACGGACAGTAAGATCCTTCAGGAGTACATTACACAAGAAGGTCATAAGCTTGAAATGCAGCCACGGATCCCCATGGCTGTCACTAACGCTGTCTCCTGGAGGTCAGAGGGAATAAAGTACCGGAAAAACGAAGTTTTCCTGGATGTCATTGAATCTGTGAACCTATTGGCCAATTCAAACGGCAATGTATTGAGGAGTGAGATTGTAGGGGCTATTAAAATGAGGGTTTACTTATCTGGCATGCCTGAGCTACGCTTGGGACTGAATGATAAGGTTCTCTTTGAAAGCACAGGCAGGGGCAAGTCCAAGTCTGTTGAGTTAGAAGATGTTAAGTTCCATCAGTGTGTGAGGCTATCTCGGTTTGAGAATGACAGAACCATTTCCTTTATTCCACCTGATGGTGAGTTTGAGCTGATGTCCTACCGACTCAACACTCATGTGAAACCGCTGATCTGGATTGAGTCTGTGATTGAACGCCATGCCCATTCCCGAGTGGAATACATGATCAAGGCCAAGTCTCAGTTCAAGAGGCGTTCCACTGCCAACAATGTGGAAATAATCATTCCAGTTCCTGCTGATGCTGACTCTCCGAAATTCAAAACCACAATCGGCAGCGTGAAGTACACTCCAGAACAGAATGCCATAACCTGGTCTATTAAGTCATTCCCGGGGGGTAAAGAGTACCTAATGAGGGCCCACTTTGGTCTGCCCTCGGTTGAATGTGAGGACCTAGATGGGAAACCACCCATTCAGGTGAAATTTGAGATCCCCTACTTCACCACTTCTGGCATTCAAGTCCGTTATTTGAAGATTATAGAGAAGAGTGGCTACCAAGCTCTGCCCTGGGTGAGATACATCACCCAGAATGGAGATTACCAGCTGAGAACTAACTGAGCTCTAACATTCCTTAGAATAAGTGCACACTTATGTATTATTATGAATATTTTGCAAGTTGTTAATTATCGATCGAGCGAGCGAAGCGAGCGAAGATCTTAGTGGTAAGTTGGGCGATTTTGCTTTGTATGTTTGTATGTTTGTATGTTTGTATGTTTCACGAATTGTTGTTCGAGCATAACTGTCGAACCGTTCATCCAATCTGCATGAAACTTGGTAGGTCAATAGGTTGTGGTAAGGAAATTTACGCTGGAGCATATGAGCTTAATCGATGAAGGGGTTGTGAAGATATTGGGTTCCCAAGGGGGTAAAAAATTATGAAAGTTACACAAATATATTGAGTGGGGTGTCATACGAAAGGGCTTATTTTGTACATTCCAAAATGGTTTTTATTTTTAATCTAGGATGTATAGTTTTTGAAATACGACCAAAGACCAAAAACTACGAAACCAGAGCTGCAAGAGCTCCCGTTTCATAGAGTTTCGATGTCTTCGTAGCTCATTGACTGGTCGGTCTTAAAAAGAGAGTGGCATCGTTGCGGTTTGGTTTGCAATGATTTTAGATGCTACTTGATTTATTTTCATGATAAAAAAAAATTTGATAAAAAATGAAAATAATTGGGGTAAAAAAAGTTAAGTAAACAAATATATTGAGTGCGGTGTCAAATGAAAGGTCTTTATTTGTACATTCTAAAATAGTTATTTTTTTTATTTTAGGACGTATACTTTTAAAAATACGACGAGAATTCATAAATATGAAATAAATGAAAAATTAGACACGACATTATGTATTGCATTGCATGCATGCTAGTATTTTTTACCATGAAGAGCTAGCGCAATAGGCATACCCGGCAGTAGTAGCACTTGAAATTATAGGGATAGTCAGAAGAAAGTCCAAATGTTGGCCATCTACGGTGCGCGAGATCTCAGTTCGGGGCGAACTACTAGTTTAATTAGGAAGAGTAATGGATTAATCATATTATAATGTATCCGCCCGATTGCCTTAGGCCACTACAATGGCCCAGGGCACTTGAGGGGTCGCGCGGCCACTAAAATCACGATTTCTATGGTGTTAGGGCTTCCCCATTCGTCGGGAGTGTCTTTATTTGTTGGTAACATTATTCTCCCACTGCTGTTCATGCTAAAAGTCATAGATAATTTATAATATTTCTACAATGTGTCAAAATACCGGAAGAGAAAATACGTTTTCAAACTTTATTTTTGAAAGAAGGTTCAATTAAGATTTTCAGCGATGACCTATACATGTTTGGCATTAATTAAATCTGACAGGTATTTAGGATAATTACTGAACCATTAAAACCCCGTTTTATAGTAAAAAATTTGAATTTGATCAACATTTTGAATATTGCGGGTGAATTTTGTTTGAAGGTCGGCTATTGTGATTGGTGTGTAGTAGTGATGTGAAGGAGGTTTGTTTTGTTCGTATTGTTTGCTAACTACATATTTATACCAATCAGAAAGACTTCAAACCAGACTATAGGATGAGAAATGAACCAGTATTGAATTTTTATTTGCCGTGAGCGCACTCCCGCTCCTGGCGCGCGGAACAAAATGGCGTGTTTTGGCCTTTTGCAAACGCGAATTAGATAATTACTTTAATGTCGATGTGTATATGTTTTGTGTTAAATAATAAAGGTGTGTAGTGTACTAAGTGTGTGCACCATGTTGACGCAGATATTTGCTATCAATTTTGAACAATTGTGAGTTTTTATTTTGCAAGGTGCCAAACATGTTTACGGAATGGAATAAACAATTTATTTGGTGGTGACAATGTAATCCCCTTGAGCAGGTAAGTAAGTAGTTAATAAGCTTGTTAAATTCCGATTCCAATGATACCACAAACAGGTTTAGTCCAGGAATAAAATCACTGGCAAAAAAAGTTAAACCGCTGGCAAAAGTTGTTTCGCGGGCGTTGGTTATGCTAGGCAGGCAATCGGTCCGGGGGGCGGGGCACCTCAACGGGTATTTGACTATGTAATAAATTAAATTTCAGCATATTTTTGTTTTATTGGCCTTGTTACCAAATATTTTTTTTCCATTCTCAATTTTTTTTTAAAACCCGCTTATAATTAAACCCGTGATTATAGAACTTCTTGACAAGTTCTTGACTGGTGATGTGCTGGCTGGTAATTTTTTTTTAATTTTTGTTGTTGGCAGCCCAGACCTGTTTCTTTTCATTCGTTCGTTTCGTTCTCGTTCCTCCTGTTTCTTGCTTTGATTGCCCGCCAATGTTTTGATTTACTCCGAAGATCAAATTTTACTAAGCTAAAAATCAAAATGAAATCGCTCACTGTCAAGAATCTAAACATCCAAAGAATTTGCCGTAGATGTTACTGTGAAATATTTCCTTCTAGCGAAGTTAAAATAATAAGACGTAAGAATCCAAAACAAAATGATAACCTCAAAGGTAAACAAAGTCATCAAGTTATAAAAGAAAATATTTCAAAAGAATTCAGAGTAAACGAAGTCAATATTCAGATGATATCTCGGAATATTTATGATCAACTTTTCAAGACTGCTACCCCTTCAGTGGACCCCAATATAGTGAAAAGGTAAATAATTAAAAAAAAATTGGTTTTTGCCTTGGTTTGTTGTGATCACCTAGCTCTTAAGACGTTACAAAGTGGTCATAGCGGTCCTACTGAATAAATAAAATTTGTTTTTTTTATATAAAGATGAGAATTCTATATACTTTCAGTTGTCGAAACAGCCTACAAAAGCTCGGCATTGACTACACCAAGTGTAGTCATTTACCTGATGTGGAACTGACTTTGCCGGAGCTGCAAGGGAATGATGTTGTTGAACACTTCTACAACATCGCTGAAGGCCAATGTGCGGCATACAGAGACCTAATAAAAAAATTGGCAGAATGTGAATTACCTCCTT
The DNA here is from genome assembly GCA_958496255.1 of Camptogramma bilineatum. Taxonomy (NCBI): domain Eukaryota; kingdom Metazoa; phylum Arthropoda; class Insecta; order Lepidoptera; family Geometridae; genus Camptogramma; species Camptogramma bilineatum. The sequence goes on from OY292471.1 coordinate 10,605,812, forward strand.
TGCCAAAGGTAAGAAAAACAGTGTCATTAATTGAATATTTTTGGGTTGACTTAAATTCTTTATTGTCACTAACACAAATAACATACTTAAGGTCTTATTACCTATGTATGTATGTACAAATGTATGTACATACATACATAAAATCACGCCTCTTTCCCACATTTGTATGTACAAATGCACCTTGGGAATACAGTCATGATCATAATATTACATTAGATACATTTAATGTCAAAAGGCGATTTTTATTTCAGTTTAAACGTAATGCACATTAATTCCAGATCTTACCATGAAGGAAAATATTGTGATAAAACGAGGGGATTTTTATTTTTTAATATATGGATATAAGGCCCCTACTCCCAATACTTACTAAAAACGATAAGCATATTATTCAGCTTAATCTAGTCAAATGCTCCAAATTCAGTTTCCTTTCCACCAACATATAATATCGTTTATGTTTTGGGAGTAAGGTCCCAGATACCGGCCCGCGAGCGTTATTTACCACTGGCGCCGATATCTTTACATTATTGTTGTGTATGTTGTGGGTAATTAGAGAAACACATAGTAAGTTGTGGGTAGATATATTTTGACTCACTCCATTTTCGCGTGTCGTTTTGCTTAATGAACATATCAATTATATACTAAATTGCCCTAGCCAAATCAAGTCACCTAGCTAACTTAGGTCTTTGTACCATAGAGTATGTGCTACTCATATTTTTATTATAAGAACTTTTCTGTACTACCTACCATATTTCACGCAAATAAATTATTTCTATTTCTATAACTCTGATGACAGAGTTGACCAATAGCTCTTACGAACTTACTCTTTTAGCAATGGTCTAAATCAGCGGGCTGGACTAAATACTCAGGAGACGGAGCAGTCTCGGTGCCATATCCACCAGACAATGCTCTAGTGTTTGATGTGGAGGTACTTATGTCGGCTGGAACCAGGCCAACATTGGCTTGTGCAGTTTCAGCTGAAGCATGGTGAGTTATAGCCTGAAATAAATAAATAAAAAAATTGCTGAACATTTTATACATCTGCGTTTTTTGCATCGCGTTTGTATCGATACAAACGCGCTTCAAAAAACGCAGTGTGCCCACTCCCTAAGTCAGCCGAATCCACAAGAAAGACAATCAGTATTGATATGTGGCAGAGCCAACATACAAAACTGCGATGCGACGTCGCGTCGGTCGTAGAAATCTACAGTATCTATCTACATACAGATACAGCGAAGTGCAGTTTTCTGCGTTGCGTATTCGCATCGCGCCGATTCGCAGTTATGTGTTTTAGCCCTAAGCCGCGGGTTTCCTCACAATGTTTTCCTTTACCTACCGTTTAGAGCTCTGCGGGCTTAAAGAGGTCGCTAAAGCAGAATCACAATAGGAATTGAACTATATGCCGTCTCACTTTCAAAACTTTCGTGAGTTTTGAAAGCCCGCGTCCCGCGTCGAGCGTTACATTGCTCGCAGTGTGAGACGCTCGCGCTCGCCGCAACTCCCTCCTTACCCAGATGAAGATTCTCCGGATGAATCGAAACATTGTCGGTATCTAAATCGACGATATTTTTACGTGAGTAATTCCCGTGTGTTAAATAATGTATATGCCGTCTCTTTTCATATAGACTGAGAGTGACAAGAACGGCATGCATTGCAATTCCTATTGTGATTCTGCTACAGTGGCCATTTTAGCACCGCTGGCCTCTCAGCTCTACCATTCTACTAACTTACTTCAGGTACGGCTGGGTAAGCAGGCTCGTAGCTAACGACGAGCCTCACAGAGTGTACGACCACCTGGACTACCACGAGCTGATACCCCTGGAGACGGATGGAGAGGATCCTGGGCGCATGGCTCCGCGTCTAGTGGTGGGGCATAACGTGTCCTACGATAGGGCGAAGATTAAGGAGCAATACTGGCTTGAACAGACTGGTAAGGGAAGAATTTAAACACAAGTACAGTACGCCCAATGGATCTAGGCATTCGTGAAGTTAGCCGTTTCGATGCGTAGTGTAGCTTTTTCATACAAAATGTTCTACTGCGCAGCAAAAAAAACGGCTAGCTTCACGAATGCCTAGAATTGTGCGTACTGCAGAGCTAAATAAAGTGGCCATTTTTGATGAAACATTACATTTTTATCTAATAAAACATCTGATAAAAACATCAAATTTTTCAATTTTTTCAAATGTTTCATAGATGCTTCATATAATAAGCAAGCATCTGTGAAAAGCCTAACTTAACGAGTGCCTAGAATCATGAATCTAGGCCCTAGAGATCCATAGTGACAACTGTATCTATGATTGTTAAGGTGTACGTTTCATGGACACAATGTCTATGCACACGTGCGTGAGCGGAGTCACCAGCTACCAGAGAACTGTGCTCAAGTCCAAAAACAAGGAGCCACACCCTTCAGACGATGATTGGATGGAAATCAGCTCGCTGAACAACTTGAGCGAGGTAACGAACCCAAAAATATGTACACATTTATCTATACTTCTATACTATCTATACTAATATTATAAAGAGGAAAGATTTTTTGTTTTTTAGGGTTCCGTACCTTAAAAGGTAAAAAAAGGAACCCTTATAAGATCACTTTCTTGTCCGTCTGTCCGTCTGTCCGTCTGTCCGTCTGTCCGTCTGTCCGTCTGTCCGTCTGTCCGTCTGTCCGTCTGTCTGTCCGTGTGTCACCATCGATTATCTCAGGAACGGGTAGAGCTAGCAAGTTGAAATTTATAGCATATATCCTATAGTCTATAGTCCCTATTGTGAGAATAAAAATCAAGGTCCTGAGTCAACACTATAAAAAGATATAGGCAAATTTAGGTTTTCGTGAAAACTTGTGAGTACCAAAACTTACCTTAATTATCAACTTTTTTTATTTTTCGGAATTTTTCCTTTACTTGTGCTGGAAGACCTTGCTTGTAACCAAATTTGACAATTCTAGGTCAACCGGAAGTACCCTAGAGGTTTTGGGTCGAAAACCTAAATGGTAGTTCCCGTTGACCTAGAATAACGAAATTTGGCAAAAAGCAAGATCTTATAGCACAAATAAAGGAAAAATTCCAAAAAATTAAAAAAGTTGAAAATTAAAGGGTGTTCCCATACATACATAGTTGACGCCTATTAAAAGTCCTCCGAGTTGTATGGGCGCTCATACAATTAAGCGGACTAGATAATTGGCACCATGGCTAGGTACGGAACCCTCGGCGTACGAGTTCGACTCGCACTTGACCGGTTTTTTTATTTTTTGTTTTTAACGAATAGGCTCCAAAACTACTGGACCGATTTCAAAAATTCTTTTACAAATAGAAAGCTACATTATCAGGGAATAACTGCCTTTAATATATTAAAAAAAAATTAGGAATCCGTAAAAAAATTGCAGTATTGTAACCCAAGGTAGAAAACCCAAAATAGTTTTTGATCACTATAGGGGCAACGCCGCGAGAACACTGCTAGTAGGTATACAATACACTAGCAGCGCCCTCGCGGCGTTGCCCCTGTAGTGATGGCATATTGTGATGATGATGATGAAAAATAGCCTATAACCTTCCTCAAGAGTTTAGCTATCAAAGAAAAAATAATCAAATCCGGCTTGTAGTTCCTGAGATGTGCGTTCAAACCACAGAATCTGTGGTTCAAACAAACAGTCAAATAACTATTAATTACTTACTTCACGCGCACAAAATGTCATTGTGTAGTATCTGTGTTAGGTAGTTAGACGCCGCTTTTGCATAGAGATTTCATCGAGTGTCCGGGGTAAAAGTTTAAGAAATACCATTTAACGACCTCTGTGGCGCAGTGGATGAAGGCTCGCCTGTGACGCAGGAGGTTGCGGGTTCGATCCCCGTCGCGGGACAAATGTTTGTATGATCTGCAAATATTTGTCTCGGGTCTGGGTGTTTTCTATGTATAATATGTATACAGGGTGTGGCAAATTCTTGGTCACTGAAGGGTAGCTACCTTTTCTCTTGTAGTTAAAAGGTTTTGTTCTAAGGAAACTTCAGTTTTATTTTGAAGAAAAAAATAATTGCATTTTTAGTTTTTTGAAAAAAAGTACAGTTAGCCTAAAAAATTACATTTGTCAAAAAAAACAAGTTGGTCTTAATCGACTCTATTTCCCACCAGGAACACTTCTCCCAAAGTAACTTATCAAATCAAATCGTAAGTTTTTGCAATAATTCAAAAAAACACATCCCATACATTTTCTATGAAATTAGTAGTTGTAAACATTATAGTGCCACTTATTCGATCGTTCTTAATTTAATTTCATAACTGCTCCGGCAAGTTGAGAGGCTATTGTAAAGCGCGTATTTAAATTTAGAACAAAGTGCTTCCCTGCAGATGTACTAATGGTATGCTCCATGCATACCATTCTCTCTTGCGGCTCTGTCTTAGGCGCCTAAGGCTTTACAATAGCCTCCCAGCATACCGAAGCAGTTATGAAATTAAATTAAGAACGATCGAATAAGTGGCACTATAATTTTTACAACTACTAATTTCATAGAAAATGTATGGGATGTGTTTTTTTGAATTATTGCAAAAACTTACGATTTTATTTGATAAGTTACTTTGGGAGAAGTGTTCCTGGTGGGAAATAGAGTCGATTAAGACCAATTTGTTTTTTTTGACAAATGTAATTTTTTAGGCTAGCTGTACTTTTTTTCAAAAAACTAAAAATGCAATTATTTTTTTCTTCAAAATAAAGCTGAAGTTTCCTAAGAACAAAACTTTCTAACTACAAGAGAAAAGGTAGCTACCCTTCAGTGACCAAGAATTTGCCACACCCTGTATATTTACAAAAATGTATATAAGTAGTATATCAGTCATGTGGTTGCCATAACACAAGCTCTGCTTAGCTTGGGGCTACATGATGCTGTGTGAAATGTCCAGCAATATTTATTTATTTATTACTAGCAGCGCCCTCGCGGCGTTGCACCCGTAGTTATGGTATATAGTGATGATGATGATAATGAAAGTAGCCTATAACCTTCCTCAAGAGTTAAGCTATCAAATGCAGAAAAAAAAATTCAAATCGGACTGGAAGTTCCTGAAATTAGCGCGTTCAAACAAACAAACTCTTTCGCTTTATTATGTTAGTATAGATTTATTTATTTAAGTATCTTGGTCACTTTTTCCAGGTTCACAACCTATACTGCGGATCTACCATAGACAAAGCAACCCGCGACGTCTTCGTGACGGGCGAGATGGAAGATGTGACGGATCACTTCCAATCTCTGATGACGTACTGCGCTAATGACGTCACGGCCACCCACCGCGTGCTAACCAAACTATTGCCGTTGTTTCTGGAGAGATTCCCGCATCCCGCCACACTGGCGGGGATGATAGAACTAGGTATTTACTTACTGTTTGTTTTAGTTCTGAAGGCGCTTTTTAGATAATTTGTTTTAGTGCCTAAGCGAGTGGCCACACTGCGTTTTCTGCAGCGCGTTTTTGAGCAGACAGCTCCCACAGAAATAAATAGGTATTGTATGTATCCAAACAAATGTGATGCGAACGCGCGTTTGTATCGATGCAAACGAAGATACGCGCTGCGAACGCGATACAAACGCGCAGCTCAAAAACGCGCTGCCGAAAACACAGTGTGACCACTCCCTAAGATGAAACTAGATGGCGCTCAGTAGGGGATGCCTATGTCCAGCAGTGGACTGCTAAAGACTGATGATGATGATGATGAATATTAACTGCAAGAATACATTTCTGGTACGAGTGCTCAATACATTCCATCTGGAAATCTCAAAACTGGAACCACCCATATATTGTGCTAAACTACTCACAAATACAAATACACACTACAGAAAGATAATACCAAAATCGAATTTCATACAGTTTATTGTTACAGGCTCTGCATATCTACCAGTCAATTCGAATTGGCCACAGTACATAGATTCTGCAGAAACAGTCTTCGAAGACCTAAAACTTGAGTCCAGACAACTACTGTCTCTCAAAGCGGACGAGGCTTGCAAACTTATGGCCAACGAAGCATACAAGGAAGATCTTTGGATGTGGGATCAAGATTGGTCAACACAGACGCTCAAATTAAAAAAACAAATTAAAAAAAACAAGGGTGAAGTAATTTCGAAATTCATACTGGCCAGTGATAAAGAAAAATGTAATAAAAAAAGTGAAATAGGAACGAAAAATAAAACAGCACAAATAGATTCGAATTTCGAACTAAACGAAAAGTGCAAGGAGTTTGAATTACTATGTGATGAGTACATTGACTCTGTGGAGGGTTTGAAAAAACCGAAAGTTACCAAAGAGGTTGAGGAGTTGAGCAAAAAGTTTGCACATCTATACGATTTGGCTGAATTGTTGCCAGTGAAAAGGCCGTATTTGGCCGGATATCCGGCGTGGTACAGAAAGCTTTGTAGCAAGCCCGGGAAAGATCCGGATTGGGCGCCGGGCGCGAATAGTATAACTACTAGTATGCAAGTAAGTCCTATTTGTTTTGAATTAGTATCTTGGAGGGAATGGTAATATTGTTTTGAAAAATTGGGTCTAATTATCGGCTGCCTTGAAGCTATTTGTAACGTTTCTTAAGATTAGTTGTTTTTCTAGAATGAAAAAAAATGGTTTGTTCTTCTACAGTATTCTTGGGATACATTTGAGATTCTTGACTATGACAGGATGTGAAATAGAGTCGATTAAGTACATCTTGTTTTTTTTTGACAAATGTAATTTTTTAGGCTACTTGTTTATTTTTTCAAAAATTTAAAAATGCAATTATTTTTTTCTTCAAAATAAAACAATAGTTTCCTAAGAACAAAACTTTCTAACTATAACAGAAAAGGTAGCTACCCTGAAATGGCCAAAAATTTGCCACGCCCTGGATATGGTGATGATGATGATGAGTAGCCTTTACCTTCCTCAAGAGTTTAACTATATAGTAGAAATAATTTTTCAAATCTGATAGGTAGTTCCAGATACTAGCGCGTTCAAACAAACTCTTCTGCTTTATTATATTAGTATAGAATAGATTTGCAATATTACAGATAACACCAAAACTGCTCCGTCTGTCCTGGGAAGGCTATCCCCTCCATCATATAAAGGGTGAAGGCTGGGGGTTCCTAGTCCCGTGTAGTAACCGCGGGGCCGCGGCAGAGCCCCGCCTGCCTCTGAGACAACTGCTGGAGGCCTGTCCCATGCGGCACACGCAGGCCGTCGATACGGAGGGATATGTACTGCCTGAGACTGTAGAGGTACCTACCTATTATTATTTATTAGATAACACCAAATGAGTGTCGGTCGTCCGCCGACAAGATGGATCGACGACATAGCAAAATCCGCAGGTCGTACATGGGTAAGATTGGCGCAGGATAGAGGCGAATGGCAAAAGCGAAGAGAGGCCTATGCCCAGCAGTGGGATAAAAAGGTCTGATGATGATTATGAGATAACACCAAAACTGCTCCGTCTATCCCCCCTAGCCATATTACACTATCTATCGTTTCCGTCTAACATTCCTTTTATAGAATTAATGATCGACGGCAGAAAGAGGAAATGTCGTATGTCGAAAATTGGCCTAAATCTACTAATATTGAAAATTTTATGGACAGGGGATTTTATCGCGTAATTTACTTTATTTATCCCGACGTTTCCAGCATTATTTATTTATTATTATTTGTTGCAGGAAGATTTGGGCAGAAGAGCTTACTACGCTAGGAAGAAGATAGACGAACAAGCCGCCGCCAACCAATACCACGGGCTAGGAGTCTGGTGTGGCATACAATTACAAGGTATCTATCGTTCGTATACGGTTAAAGTAGCGATTAAACTATCCGTGGGTGTAGCTATAGCTTTGTTATGGGGGGGGGAGGGGTCCAAGGGTTCTAAAATACAAAGATCTTTATTATGGAGGTTGGAGGGTCCAAGGGTTCAAAAATACAAAGATTGACTAGGTTTCCCCCGAAATCAAAGGGTTTCAACTGTTCAAGGGTTCCTAGGGGTGGGGGGAGAGTCTGGACCACCCCCCCCCCCCCCCCCGCCTTATATACGCCCATGACACTATCCGATTTGTAGGAAACCGACCTAGAATCATCGCTCATCTCGCTCTTTGGCCTACGAATTGCGTATTGTGCATTTTTTCTTCCTACATTTGACTGAACAGGCAACAGTTAGGATAGTTAAAGTAGGATGCAAGTACGCAATTCGTTAGCTAAAGAGCGATACAGAGCGATAATTCCGAGATCGGCTCCGATAAATTGAATAGTGTAAGCAGAATGGTGTAGGTGCTGGGCAAGTCTACTCCATTTCAAACAATGCCCCAGGCACTACAGCATTCCTTTGTAGGTGTAGTTTACCTCCTAAAGTTATAAAAATAACTAGCTTCAGCCCGCGGCTTCGCCCGCGTTATATATTATCCCGTGGGAAATCATTAATGGGATAAAAAGTAGCCTATGCTATGTCCTATTCCCGGTCATTATCTATCTATATTTTAAATTTCGGCCAAATCGGTTCAGTGACAACATACCAGTACTCAGTGAAACAAACATACATCCAAACATCCATCCATATAAACATCCAAACTTTCGCATGTATAATATTAGTGTGATAGTGTGATTTTATTTAATTTGTTTTGTGTGCCTAAAGGATTCAGCCTACTTTAGGACTGAGCCTAAAGTCGTATAAATAATCTAGGTAAAGATAATACCTGAGTTTTTTGTTCTAGATTGTTGCCACTTTCTGCGTCTGCCGCACAAAGACGGGCCGAAGTATAAAGTTGGGAACCCATTAGCGAAGGATTTTCTGGATATGTTCAGTCAGAACGTGCTCACTGCGCAGGGAAACGATGCAGAAAAGGCAAGTGTCGTGACACCTTTTGAATTTTAATGTTATATGAAAACACAGTAATTACTTCAAGAAATAATAATAAAATAATGCGTTTCGGAAAACATCTGAAACAATCGCATAAAATTACAAAAACAATTGACGAAAACTCATTTGGAAATGAAAATTACTCATAATTTCAACTATCTTACAAGCTTTGCTTAGTTTGGGGCTAGATGGCGCTGTGTAAAATGTCCAGCAATATTTATTTATTATTAATTATTATTTATTAGATTTTTGTAATTTATCAGTGAACCCATTTAGATGAAACTTAGAATAGATGAAGTATTATATTTCAGGTGTTATCATTCGGTCGCATGATGTCGTATTGGAGGAACAACAGGCAGCGGATAATGTCGCAGCAAGTCGTGTGGCTGCCGTACGATAAATGCCCGCCTGCCGCGCGGCAGTGCGGCGCGATTCTACCTCAGGTTGTCGTTTGCGGGACTCTCACAAGACGGTAAAAAACTTAATTCACATAACTATAGTGTAATTGCGTAAAAACCGTGTTGGCCTAGGGGTATAGTACCTCGACTTTCGATCCGAAGGTCGTGGGTTCAAAACCTGGCGGGACATCAATGCATTTTTCGTTTCGAATAAGTTATATGCGCATTAACGCGAGCTCTAAACGGTGAAGGAAAACATCGTGAGGAAACCCGCAGCTTAGCCAGCCCCACACGTATTGACCATGTCTTTCCTGTGGATATGGCCGGTTAAGCTGAGTGGTTTAGGTGCTGGGCCAGCCTACTCCAACTCAACATTGTCCCAGGCACTACAGTGTCCCGATAAGTGTAGGCAAAGATTGCCTTCCTGACACTGTAAAAATCATCTAGTAAAGATGTAAAGGCCTAATTATGTAGTAATGTGTGTGGTTTGATGACAGAGCCAGTGAGCCGACGTGGATGACGGCCAGTAACGCTCACTCGGAGCGTGTGGGGTCGGAACTGCGCGCCATGGTACAAGCACCGGTGGGGTACAAGTTTGTAGGGGCGGATGTCGACTCACAGGTATGTTACTGATACAATGACAGAGCCAGTGACAGATGACAGTAACGCTCACTTGGAGCGTGTGATATCTAAGTTTTGTTTGGACGCTAAATCGTTGAATAAACGGCACATTCTAGGAAGGGGACTATGAAATGACGTGTTATTTCTGAAAACTGTTAGTGAAAAAGTCGGTGGATTACGGGATCTTTAGTACACATTTATGTTTAGAAATGCTAGTAGAGGAGTGCAGTCAATGGTGGAATGAAGAATTTTGTGAAGATAAACTAGGTTAATATATTCTCTACGAGTGGACGATTTTCGACTGTTTCCTATTCTACTAATGACTAACGACTCAGTTGTGGTGAGGTTTTAGCTAAGGTTTGGACTTTGGCAAAACAAATTTTTGAATAGCTAACCAAATGGCTGACATTTATGAGATCGAACCATAATGAAGCGGAATGATTGACGTTGTCATCTAGAAGAATTGGGGGGCTTGAAAGTTAGCTCGGAACTTTTGTTTAACAACGTTGTCTGTCTACGCATCTACTACTATGTTATGTTGCGCACCAGCTGGCAACGTCGCGCGCTGTTGTGCAACGTTGCCGTACAAAATGAGCGTCACGTGTTGCGCGCCAAATGTTGTCCAGGGGATACGAGGATTACGAGGCTAAGATTGAAGTCGGTTTTTAAAATTTTAATTTAGCCACTTGTTTCAACTGCATACTTACAGTCTCACAACACAGGTTTTTTATAATTGCCTACTTTTTGATAAATTGTTCTGTATTTATATTTACTTTACTGTATGTTATTTTTATGTTTGTGAGAGAAATAAATGATAAATGATGATGATGAGTTATTTGTTTGGTATGTTTAGGAGCTATGGATAGCGGCGTTGTTAGGCGACAGTTCCGTGGGCATCCTCGGCGGCACACCGTTCGGTTGGTCGGTGCTGGCGGGGGACAAGGGCGCCGGCACAGACCTGCACTCGCTGACGGCCGCCGCGGCTGACGTCAGCCGAGCACATGCCAAGGTCATCAACTACGCTAGGATATACGGTGAGACATAGCCTGCAGGAAAAACTATACAGACACCTGCCCCTTTATTGTCTATCTTTGATAGCGACCAAAAACGGTCTCAAACTCTCAAATACTAGTAGTTCGCCCCGAACTGAGATCTCGCGTACCGTTGCGTTGATAGCCTAGATTTGGACTTGTTTCTGACTACGTGCTACGCTACGTCTGCTGAGTTCACTCACTACACAATGATGTCTAATGCGCTAGCTCAGTATGATAAAAATTACAGGCATGCATGCAATACATTAAACGTGTGTCTGTGTGTAATGTTGTAATTTGTACACCTAAATTGCCTCAAATAGAAGATTTGCAATCTAGTAAAAAGTTTTTTAAACTCATTTTCTATACTAGATTCTCTTTTTCTCAGTTGAAAAATTAAACGAAAAGCAACGATGCAAAGTAGCTAATATGTATGACACATACGAGAGTTTACTATGGGCTAACATTTTTTTGGCAAAATTTTTGTATGGAGCTGTAAAGTCGCGAATATCATCGAGTTGCATTCGCGAAACGACATTTAAATAGCTAGCATACAAATGGAAGTAAATGTTATCCTTATCGATATGATTTTTGTATATCAGGTGCGGGACAAAACTTTGCAGAGCGATTGTTGAAACAGTTCAACCCGACGATGACCATTTCCGAGGCGAAGAGCAAAGCGGCCAAGATGTTTTCCACCACCAAAGGCAGGCGCGTTTACACGCTGAAGAAGCAATACATGGACGGATTTATGGACGAGGATTTGAATGATCAGGTACCAGAAGTAACTGCTCAACTCTGAAAGTTTCAGTTGAATTTTTGCGAGAAACAAAAAGTACCTACCCAAATTCAATTATGACTCGAAAACCTATTTTTTTTATAAAATACCTAGTTTTTTCCACGAACGTTTGGGGAATTTTTGATGATGCTAATGATAAAAATTGAAATAATTACTCTTCTTTCGATTGAATGTGCATATTTTGACGGTTTTTGACACTTTTCACGCATATTTTAGCCATTTTACATGCATATTTTGCTTTTTACGTTGCATATAATCCGGTCTCTATTTATATGTAAGAGTAAGAGTAAGAGTAACGTTTATTTGGCACACACAAGTTACAGTAAGTATATCACGCAATCCACAGAAAAAGAATCGCGTCCTTCATGTCCAGAGTTGACAGATGTAATAAAAGTAAGGCCTTTTGTATGTTTAAGGTGGTAGAAATGACAAGCTACCAAGCGATGCGGCTTGCTAAGTTGAGCGGTAAGAAAGTAGAGGAGATGTTCGAACGCCCGCTCTGGGTCGGCGGGTCAGAATCGGACATGTTCAACAAGTTGGAACAAATCGCAGGTATATATCACACTTATCACACTAAATGCGAAAGTTTGGAGGTTTGTTCCTCTATAACTCGACAACCACTGAACCGATTTGGCTAAAATTTAAAATAGATATAGATAATGACCGGGAATAGAGGCTACTTTTTATCCCGGAAAAATGCACGGTTCCTGTGGGATATAAAATAGTAAGTAGTCCACGCTGAGGAAGCCGCGGATGTCTGCTAGATTATAATATTAGTGTGATAATATAAAGTACCATGGGACCTCATGGGAGTATCCAGCATTAGCTGAGACTGGGCCTTTTTGGCACCACTGGTATGTGAACCTTTTTTCGCTGCGGACCCACCATATCCCTGGCCATACCCCTGGGGGTAGGGTGGGACGAAACCATACCACTATAGTTCATTGTCTGTTTTTATGTTTATAACTTCCTCAGTGTATCTTTTTCTGTTCTGTATTCTCTGTGTGTGTGTAAAAAGAAAAGTAGGATTAGTAGAATACAGATTTTTTTTGTGTGAGAAAGGACAAGCGTGTGAAAGGAGTAACACAAAGAGTGAGACAGGGAATTGAAGAGGAGTACATGTTGTACCGACCCCACCTAGTAAGAAAAGGGCAGGGAAATGATGATGAATAAGATTTTGTAATTTGTCAGATAGCGCGTCCCCATCGACGGCGTTCCTGTCGGGCCGTCTGTCGCGGGCCCTGGAGCAGGCGGCGGGCCGGTGGGCCGGCACTAGACTCAACTGGGCCGTGCAGAGCGCGGCCGCTGACTTCTTACATCTCATGCTGGTCTGTATGAGACATCTGGCACCACACACCAGGTATTTTAGTAGGTTTTTGTTCTTTTTATGCCGGGGCTACATTAGCGGGCGAAGATTCGTGTCGAGTTGACGCGATGCATCGTGCCGGATTGTGTTGTTATATATGCTACTTGGATATAAGACCTTTGCCCAGCAGTGGGACAGCATAGGTTAGATAAAAAAAAAAAAAAAAAATATGCTACTAGCGGACGCTCGCGGCTTCGCCCGCGTGGACTGCTATTTTTTTGTCCCACGGGAACCGTGCAATTTTTCGGGATAAAAAGTAGCCTATATCTTATTCCCGGTCATTATCTATCAACATTCCAAACATCAAAATCGGTTTAGTAGTTATGGAGATACGTGGGAACAAACATTCACACACGGACTTTCGCCTTTATAATATTAGTAGGATAGGATAAAAAACATAAAAATAATTCAGTAAACCTTGCCCTCCAGATTTTGCCTGAGTTTCCACGACGAAGTGCGTTACTTGGTCCCGGACGAACATAGGTACGAGGCAGCGCTGGCGTTACAGATCACAAATCTACTCACCAGGGCATTCTGCTCACAAAGGTAATATTCTCAACATTCTATTTTATTGTGGATTCAGTACTTTATAGTAAAATAAGAAAAGTAATGCGTTTCAGAAAACATCGGAAACAATCGCATAAAATTACAAAAACGATTGACGAAAAGTAATTTAGAAATGAAAGTTACTCATAATTTCAACTTTATTGCAAACAAATAAATATCAATGTAATTTTTAAGAAAAGCAAATTAGTTGCAAGCCGTGCGAGCTGCGCTGATCAACGTTCTTTTGATTCTCCATTTTGAAAACTTAATCCAACAAAACTCGACTCGAACTTGTCTCGAGTCCTGAGATGGTGTAAGGCGAACTTTAATGAGATTTCTTCTTCTCTCTTATAAATCGATGAACGCCGGCTGCACGCAAGAAAACGTGTCACGTTGCTCCTAAGCCGAGCATGCAAGCGAGAGCGCGGATAGATAGATAGATAGATAGATATTTTATTCATCAACACAATACATTTGACTGTTAAATAGTGTCTTAAAGCCTATGTTAGGTTTGACTAGACACTAGGGTTCTCTTAACACATAATCTGGATTTTAAAAATAGGAGCAGACACACGTTCTTTCAACCTTTAAGTAGTTAGGTATATGTATAAACTAAATAAGAAGCTAGCGCGCACAGGGACGTCCTTTCATTACAAATACGCAAAGCTTTTCTTATCGGTGAAACTACTATTTAATAATCTACTCGTCAGCTGTGCGGTGCGGAACAAGCGATAGAGGCACGATCGTTCATCAATGTTTTCTTATGACATTATCACATAAAACTATCGTCCGTAAACCGACGTTACAGATAACCAGTTTTTTGTTATTTTTTTTGTTACAGAGTGGGTATGAATGATCTCCCTCAATCCGTAGCATTCTTTACATCCGTGGAGGTCGACCAGGTCCTCAGAAAGGAGTCTAGTCAAGACTGCGCCACGCCTTCCAACCCTCACGGCCTGCTGAAGGGATACGGGATACCGGACGGAGAGTCGCTAGATATTTTCAAAGTGTTAGATAAATGTAAAATAAAGACTGATTGAAGATTTTAAAGTGGTTTCAATTAAAAGTTTGTAATGTGCGTATGCCCAATACTCAGTTTGGATGTGCCCAGTCAGTGGCGTAATAGGCATGAATCCTAATTTTCAAAATCTCTTCTATGATATTCAGAAGTATCTATTATGTCTAAAATATATCATATTTCTGTAGAAAATTAAGGTTTTTGTGCAATAAAAGTACATTTAAACGAGTGTGGGCAAAAATATATGGGCACTTCACCCACGGCCGCCACAGCTCAGACTACTTTTATTTTGAAGGTATCACAGCCTTGTATCTCTGTGCCAATGCGCATCAAATTCTGTCCCGGGGTTCTCTATTTATTTTGAGTCGAATAGGTTAAAATGAAAGAGAGGTTAAAATGGCTGTTACCGCATTTTTGGGCATAAATGTATGGACCCACCGCTGCACACAGCTTATACTACTTTTGCTTAGAAGGTATCAAAGCCTTGTTTCTCTGTGCCAATTCGCATCAAATTCTGTCCGAGGGTTCTCTATTTATTTTAAGTCGAAAAGGTTTAACTTACAAAAAAGCTAAAATGATTATGATAAGAGCGATGAAAGTCTCGATTTATTGGGATGTTTTTTTATTTCAAAATAATGTGAGGTTTATCAGAAAGTCTCTTAAGTATTTATTTTTCATTTCTCATGTTCGGAAAGTGTTTGAAGTTAGCTGAACAGAGGGATGAAAACAGTACTTTTGCGTCCCTTGGAAGCAATTCTCCCTGTGAAACGATTTTCCCTGCTGAAAAAGTATTAAATACATCACATACTACTATTTGACATTTCTATTGAGCCATGTCGTCTTTGTCAGCTATATTTGACATTTCTATTTACCTTAAGATGAAGATCAGGATCACGTAGGATCAGGATCACAGAATCAGAATCACGGGATCAGGATTATACGATCAGGATCACGGGAATAGGATCATGGAATCAGGATCACGCAGGATCACTGGATTAGGATCACGGGATTATTATTACGGGATTAGGATCACGAAGTCAGGATCACGGGATCTGGATCACAGGTTCAGGATCCTGACGCGAGACCGTAGCCAAGTGAGTTATCTGTCATACATTTCAATACGAACTGTTTGGCCACGTGGCCGGCGATGCGGCCATAGCGTCTCAGCGTGTTAATAGCTCTTACAAGATAGATGTGAATAACCTGTTAGGCACTCGAACTATTAGCGCCCTCGCTTCGCTCGTGCGCCAAACCATCTCGTGCCTAGGTAGGTTGCTTTCAACCCATGTGTAACAATCTCCTATTTCCGATGACGTCCTTTGAATCCCTCGCTGCGCTCAGGATTCTAATCTAGAATCCCTCGCTGCGCTCGGGTTTCAACTCTAACATCCCTCGCTCCATTCTGTATTCAAAATAGCACTCTCGTCGAAAAAATAATATTTTGCCCCGTTGTCATATCAATGTAGTACTATTACTCAGGTTAGGTAGGTACAAACATGGATTTATCTAGTGACCCCCGGGATAGATTTTAATGCGTCGATAATAAAAAATGCTTAGTTTTGTTAGTTCTTTCGAGTAATATTAATTACATTGCTGGCGGAGCTGGGTGAAGTTTGCCCACTATTATTTAAATTTTCAAATTCACGCCAAAACGCTCGCCGGTGTCATGGCGTCTGTTTTTACGTCACGGATCGGTATATCAACCAGTGATGCCTACATAGTTACTATAGAAACAAAAAGATGTTTACCGAGACGAGACGCAATGACAGACGCCATGACACCGGCGAGCGTTTTGGCTATCATGGCGGATTGTTGTATTTTGTAGATTTATTTTAGCAAATAAATTAGTAATCTCGACATTAATAAGAGAATAAATACATTTTTTAAAATCTTTGAATCCTATTTCATTAGTTCAGATAAATATTTTGGCGATACTTGATTACTGTCATCATGCCTATTAGCCGTAATATAGTATTATATTATCTGTGCCGTAATTAAACTTTTATGCGCCCGGTGCGAAATATCTGCGAATGGTCGCTATTGCAGAATCGCAATAGGAATTGAACTATATGCCATCTCGTTTCATTGACTGATAGTGAAAAGAGTTTATTTCATTTTGTGATTCTGCTTTATATTTCCTGAAAACAAACAAAAGAATCATCAATAACTTCATAAAGCTAGATTTTCATTAATTTTATCAATGCCAATGAATATTGGGATAATAAGAAGTTAAAGAATGTTAATGATGATTCTTTTGTTTGATAAATGGAAATTCTAATAAACGAGCAATGTTTGTTTCTTGTCCTCACGTGCTCGAAAACGGCTCTAACGATTTCGATTAAATTTCCGGTACGGTGGTTTACGGGGGCGAAGAATCGATCTAGCTAGGTCTCGTAGGTGGAAAAAATGGTTTTCTAGGCATTTTCACGCAAGGTCGCTCTGATATTGGAAAATTGGAAATAGTTATTTGCACAAATGATATTTTTGAATTTCCCGGGCTACAGTGACACATCCACCTTAAAAAAAATGTGACTTGACTTTTGTTTATCTGTCAATGTCATGTCTGATTTGACAGCACAGCATGTTGTCAAGTCAACTGTCAAATCAAATATTCGTCGCTCGCTCGAGTCGCTCGTGTTTTGAACTTGTTTATCGTTGTTTTTGTTACATTATTTCGAGATTTTGAGTAATTTTTGAGTACTTTCAGCAGTTTCCTGCACTGAAATATCAAGTGAATTTCATGTCTTTTTCTATTTCCTCTCAAGATGTCCAAAGTAACTAAAAGAAAACATGTAATGAACGAAGCATTGTGGGACGACTATGAACTACCAAAAGAGAACCAAAGTGTCGTAAAAGTACTGAAAAGTAAAGGAAATAACTTACACGAGGTTTGTTCTAATATTTATTCATTCATTCACGTATTTATTTCCATTTAAATCAAAAAATACTTTGTACATAACCTTACTAAAAATTAAAAATACTTTGGATCATATAACTTTTGAAACTATCATGGTTACGAACATAAATATTGTTATCATAATTATCCCGTTGATAACAATACTTTGGATCATGTTTTTAGTAAGAATTTCACGATTTATCTTCGGATCCTGTAATTGAATACTATTCCAACACTTTACAGATCTGCACACCTACAGGCGAAGAGTACTTGGTATCAATGCCTACAAAATTCAGGAAAAACATTTGGGTGAAGCGCGGTGACTACATACTCGTCGAGCCCATTGCGGAGGGTGATAAAGTAAAAGCAGAAATTGTCAAAATAATGAACAAGGACTCAATAAAGTACTATAAAGAGAACAATGTTTGGCCAAAACAGTTTGATGATGAGAAACAGGAGGCTAAGAATGATGATGATGAGTTATTTGTGAACACTAATAGGAAAGTGATAACTTATGAAAGTGATAGTGACTCTAGTAGTAGTGAAAGTGATAGTAATAGTATAAAGTAAGCAGATATTGTAATAATAATATGATTTATTTTAATTTCAAAATTTCAATGGGCTTGATTATTCCAAGCAGTGCAATTTGCTTTGAAAAATATATGCTCTATTCGTCATTCGAAATAAAGTTGTTATAGTACTGGGCCCACAGTTGTGTGTGTTTGCTAATATACCTACATAAAATAAATTATTTTCACTAAAATGTTAATATTTATTATTTCAAATCTACTACATGGATATTCGTATGAGGTAGGAACAATACTTCACTAATAATGAATCAATAATATAGTTACTCGGTCTATCCAATCAATAACATAACACCAAGATCAATTTAAATGAGGTAGATTGTATCCTGATATAAGATGTGGTACACTTGTACCGAAAGACTCAAGTTAGGAATTAAAATTAAAAAGAACATTCATGTTACTTTAAGTAGGTACCTACTTAGAACAGTAATGTTCTATTTAATAAATAAATAAATAAATAAAAATAAATTCGATTCGTTCGGCGCGGATAGGTGTGCGACCACCTTAAAGTGAGTGACGTTAGGACGTTAGTCACAACGTTTACGAAGACAGTGGTATTCACATCAAAAACTAATATCCCTAGTCTTCGAGCATTTCGAAGATGTGAGCGGACTAAAAAAACAGATGGCTAAAATGTTCATACTTTGTAATTTTTAAATAAAATTGTATCAAAATGCAATTAATTTAATGAAACATGAATGTTTTTTGTTTATCTCTGACTCTCTTTGTAAACATTCGTCGCATAGCTGGGAACAAATTATCGGACGCGGCTGACGGACGCGGCTGACAGCCGCGACTGATAAGTGTGCACACCGTCCGAACACCCAGCGGGCCAGATTGCCTTCGGACGTCTGAAGGTCCAAGGACGCGTCCGCGACTTTCGTCAGATAATGTGCACAGTTCTATGTTCGTTCTATATCCAGATACCTATTCAGTCGCGGCTAGAGGTGGGGAAAAGCGTAACTTTCGTATCGCGGTAACTGTCGTTCCGGTTCCAAGAAAGTCACAGTGAAAAATCGCCGTCACTTTGTCACGTCGATCACAATGTCGCACTAGGCGTTCCTACGTAACATAGGTTACCTTACGCGTAATCGTGAAACGAGATTTCTTTTGATCCAAATTAACAGTGCGCAAAAATATCAGCACTTTTTTATTCGAGTTAACTATTTCTCTAAGTAAATACTAGGTAACTAAATACCTACGTTATTAAATGAAAAAAACCTAATTATTTATTGTGTGCACTTTTTTAATTTAATTTTAAAGCTTTATTGTAATACTAGCGGTCACCCGCGGCTTCGCCCTCGTGAACTAGGTACCTACTACATTTTTACGGGATAAAAAGTAGCCTGTCTTATTCCAGGTCATAAACTATGTATATTCTAAGTTTCAGCCAAATCAGTTTAGTAGTTTTTGCGTGAAAGCAGGACCAATAAACAAACAAACAAATACACTATCACATTTATAATATGGGTGGTATGGATACCTACATGCGATTTGAAATCGTTCCGAACGGTAGAACGGAGCGTAAATAAATGAATGACGTTCCTTGGTGGAACGTTGTTCCTTTACGACGAGTCACAGTGATATCATGTGACTTCAGATCACTGTGATTTTTTCACCGTGACGTTATTTATCACTCACCTCTAGTCGCGGCTGTCTGCCGCGTCCGTAAGCCGCGTCCGACAGTATGTTTCCAGCTGTTGACGGACGGACGTCGATATTTTTCTCATCAAATTTTATTATTACCATTGTTTTGGTTCTACGATAGATTATCGTTCGCATATCTTATCTATAATGGCTTTTAAATTATAAAATGATTGTCGAGATAAAATATCGAGTATTTATCGCGTTAGAACAAAGTGAAAATCGTGACAGAAACTAATTTCTTTTTTTGGCCAATGTTTTCTTGATCGAGATGGAGGATTATAAGTTTTTGTTCAAAGTTGTGTTGGTTGGGAATGCTGGTGTTGGTAAAACCTGCCTGGTGAGGCGTTTTACCCAAGGTCTGTTCCCTCCGGGTCAAGGTGCTACCATAGGTGTGGATTTCATGATTAAAACAGTCGAAGTTGATGGCGAAAAAGTGAAGGTGAGTGGGCTGAAACGCGATCATTTTTGGCTAGTTTATTGCATCATTTCTCGTTTTATGCTCATGATTTCTTCAAATACGTGCTGTGTAATGTAATAATTATCTTCTGACCGTAGAAGGACCTCCAGATGCTGACACAACTTGTTTTTTTTGTTTTCTTTTTTTCTTTTGTATTTTATCTAAGCATTTACTAATAGATGCGATTTAATGAGTCAATTATGGTTGCATTCAATTAACATTACTATTCTAACTCAGTAATAACACCAGAACAGTAAATACCGGAGAACTATACCAATAGGAAAGTTTCTAAACACTCAAAGAATCCAATCTCCATTCATTGACAGTATCATTACCTACTTCTTAATTACAACTGTTAATCAATGTCTCATTACCTACCTAAAATCACAACTCCAAAGTCAATGTTTAATTGCTTTCATGTTGTACAATAAAACCAGGAAAAGAATGCGCTTCGGGTAACATCGGAAATGATGAAAAAACGATGAACGAAAAGTCATTTGGAAATGAAAATTACTCATTTTTTCAACGTTATCGCAAACAAATAAATATCAATGTCCTTTTTTAAGAACAGCAAATTAGTTGCAAGCTGTGCGAGTTGTGTTGCTAACGACGTGCACTTCTATCGCATTCTGTTTTGTGGAATCATACACTGCTGTTAGACATGTTCAGAAAACACGATAATAACTAATGTCCTTTCTAATAAGTTTCTAATGCTTGAAGTACTGTACATTATACAAATTATTATACTACAGCTTCTTTGTTTTAGCTACAAATATGGGACACTGCTGGTCAAGAAAGGTTCCGATCGATAACCCAAAGCTACTACCGATCAGCGCATGCACTGATTCTGGTCTATGACATATCTTGCCAGCCGACATTTGACTGTCTGCCGGACTGGCTTAGGGAAATAGAAGAATATGCTAATAATAAGGTGCTTAGGATATTAGTTGGTGAGTACTTGGTACATTACAATATTGCAGTGTTCTGCAAACTTTTTGTGTTCAAGGTATATCTAGGAAATCGGAAAACACAAAAAGTACACAATAATACACAAAGTAGGGTCCAGATACTAGGATTTCACTGATAAATCTAGTTTGAATTTATTTAGATACTAACTAAGGATAAATAGCCTTATTTATTTTCATTATTTAAGGCAAATAACAATCTCTTTAGAAAAGTTAATCTCAGATGTTAAAATGTTTCTATTTTAAGACTCTGAACAGCAATTTATTAAAAAAAATATTCTGTTTAAAGGGAACCTCACAATGTTTTTCTTCACTGTTTTGTTCTTCTTACTTATTCTCGCACTTCAAAGTTTTGAGTTTTACATAGGTACCTACATTTATTTAAATCAAAATCGACTTTTAGGTAACAAAACAGACAGAGAAGATCGGGAGATCCCCAGACATATCGGCGAGGATTTTGCAGCACGACACGGAATGTACTTCCTTGAGACCTCAGCCAAGGAGGCAGAGAATGTGGAACGGCTCTTCATGGAGATTGCTGTGGAATTGATGGAAGTAAGTCTCACAATCACACTATAAAGTTTGGATGTTTAGATGTTTTTTTTTTTTTTATCTATTTCTTTTAAGGAACTTTTGTCGGTGTCCGACTATACCAGTTCCATAAAGTCTTCTACTTTATTTTATACTATTCATCGACTAGCCGGCTTATAGACTCGTAGAGCATTCTAGCGATGTCCAAGGTCGGCTCCGCTAGAATGTCCTGAAACAAGCCTACATCCAACCAGTTTACATTTATTGATTCATTAAGATCTTTTCTCATAGTAGCGGTCCGAGCACACTCCGTAAGATGTGATGTTTGGATGTATGTTTGTTCCTCTATAACTCGACAACCACTGAACCGATTTGGCTGAAATTTGAAAGATAGATTAATAGAAATTGAACTATATGCCATCTCTTTTGATTGACTGAGAGTGAAAAGGAACGGCATTATAGTTCATTTCATATTGTGATTCTGCTTTAGCAACCTTTTTAAGCGCGCTGATGTAAATAAATGTCTGTTTCCAGCAAGCAAAATGCAAGGAATTGCCGAAATACGATGGCAGCTTAGGGCCAATCAATGGTAAGACCACTTCAGTCGGAGATAATTCCTGTTGTTCGCGCTAGTTGTACGTTTACAATGAATGGAAAGATGAAAGGGTATTAAGTGCGAGAGTTCCTTCTCGGTCGCGTTTACATTAACAAGTCTTTAAGTTGTACTTTTCTAGTTTCAATATATTTTTTGTAACTTTAAATTGGTTGGAACTCAAATACAAGTATGGAGGAGGGCGTTGGTGCCTGCGACACAGTTTTTACAAACTTCTGCAGGTATCATCGTTTCATTAATATTGTAAGCCACTGTAACTGTTCCTCAATAAATATGATTTATGATTATGATTATGAGTTCCCTGCCAACTCAGCGGTTCCTTCTAAGGAGAGGGTCGCAGGACAGCCTAAGACCGCTTGTAGACGTCCGTTTTTTTCACCGGTTTCGCGGTGGTGTATGGCGCGTAATGAATGTGTGTACACGCGCCGGATATCGGTCCGGCGAACAATTTATGCCGTTTTAAGGATATCCGTTTATTGACGGTCCGTTGTCCGGCGAAAAAAACGGACGTCTACAAGCGCTCTCAGACGTTTGCGTGCACACGACGGATTTGTATTGTTTTAATTTGTTATTCATATTATAATTATATGAATATGGGATTATATTGCATTATTTACATTCTGATCGGCTTGTAAAATTGTAGTTCGTCGACGCGATTGAATAAGTAAAAAACCTCGCACTTAGTACTGAGACCGTGTTCTTTTGAACTAACTTCTATCCGTATATTGACGGGTAGTTTTAATATTCTATCTACTTATCTACTATTTTGCTTAGGCTGGATTCGACCAAAAGTCATATTACTCCAGTGTAACTAGCCTACATAATTCGAAATACAATTGTTTAGAAAGCGCAACCGAACATTATTATGTGCATACAAATTATCCTAGGTATAAGGTGTCAACAATGTCAAAATATTCAAACAAACAGTAGTTTACTCTCGAGTAAAAACTTAATTCAGTTTGGTCGAAACCAGACTTACTGTGGTAAGATATTAGACATTTTTTGTATAGAAGAATTGTCAAATTAACTGCAGTAAGAAAACCTTCGATAGATAAAAAATTAAAACTCCTCGTAGTCGTATGTTGGATAGTTGCTACTGTAAAATAAAAAAAACATTCTTTGAGTAAAAACTATAAATAAACATCTCAACGATATTGTGATAGAGGGAAAATATTATAGTGCGCATGTTAAGCTGAGTAAAAAACGTAAGCAGGCCTGAACAGGACTTTCAAAGACTTAATGATAATTATTATTACGGGATTTTATCGCGTACCTTTTATTTATTTTGTTTCCCGACGTTTCGAACACGTTGCAGCGTTCGTGGTCACGGGATGACTGAAGTACTGGAACGAGGACTTTTCTGGTTCTGAAGACGAATTGGGGGTAGTCGTGGACCCTACTCTCAATTCTCGGCGGTAGCTCCAGTACTTCAGTCATCCCGTGACCACGAACGCTGCAACGTGTTCGAAACGTCGGGAAACAAAATAAATAAAAGGTACGCGATAAAATCCCGTAATAATAATTATCATTATGTTAACAAATCGCGAAAGTTTAACAAGTTTCAAAGACTTATCCAAGTCTGAGGCTGAGACACCACCAAAGCGGAGATGTTAGAACTTCGTTATTCGCACATCTCGTGATGACATTGTCTGAATAACGAAATTCTATTGGTTGTTTAAAACACATCTCACACATCTCCGCTTTGGTGGAGTCTCAGCCTTAAACGAGCTGAAAGGTTCATACTTAATGTGCGCTCTGTTAAAATTTTCTTCTCTACACTTTGGTATTTTTATAAAGGATCAAAATTAATTGTTTCTGAAATGTAAATTGTGCTGGTGAATGGTCGAGCTAGCTAAAAGGAAATATATTAAGATATATTACAAGATATTATTATTATATTAGAGATAGTTTTTTTGTTAATTTTCTATTTTACAATTTTTTTTGAAGTACCTAAGTATACTGGGTGTTGTAAGGAGGTTCAGAAGCTGTTTCAGCAATAAGAAGCCAATATGACCATTATGCTGCGATATTTTGTTTCACGCGTAATGTTGCTAACTCGGATTCGTTCCAACAAATTGATTTTTACGAACAACATTAAAGTTATTTACTGCAAAATTACTTTACATATTTTACACAACAAACATGTCTATCATTTTTTTAAATTATCTTCTACCATTTCAAAGTATTCCTCGTAAAAAAAACTATTTTTGTCGTAACGAATCCGAGTTAGCGACTTTACATGTGAAACAAAATATCCCAGTAGGATTAAACTGTATATTTTTGTAAAGAGCACTACCTACCTACGCGTTTATTTCTGATCTCTTAGATTGTTGTGTTAATAATTATCAAAATACTTCTCTGTTTAGAGAAGTATTTTGATGAAGTTTCGAGATCTAATTTTGTTTTCATATAGTAAAACAATGTTATATTTCTTGAGCTGACTGTTTGAATCACGGAGTATGGAAGGTTTTAGAAGTTCAGACGCAATAGAAGAGGAGAAACTGAATGATATTAGTAATATAGGATAAATGTGTTTAATAATTTAATGTATAAATAATTTCGATTGAGTTGGAAGCGGTGCAATAAGTTTATATACTTACATATTTTCTGATGCGATGCTTACATTTTGTTTCTAAATAGTATTGTTGTTTATGATGATAACTAAGTTTCTGTGTAAATAATGAAGAATATTCTTTAAAAATATTTCATATTTATCTACAACTTATTGAGGACTTCTTTTTAGGGTTCCGTACCTTAAAAGGTAAAAAAAGGAACCCTTATAAGATCACTTTCTTGTCCGTCTGTCCGTCTGTCCGTCTGTCAGTCCGTCTGTCCGTGTGTCACCATCGATTATCTCAGGAACGGGTAGAGCTAGCAAGTTGAAATTTATACCATATACTAAGGTCTATAGTCCCTACTGTGAGTATAAAAATCAAGGTCCTGAGTCAACACTATAAAAAGATTTAGGCAAATTTTTTTAGGTTTTCGTGAAAACTTGTGAGTACCAAAACTTACCTTAATTATCAACTTTTTTTATTTTTTGGAATTTTTCCTTTACTTGTGCTGGAAGACCTTGCTTGTAACCAAAATTGACAATTCTAGGTCAACCGGAAGTACCCTAGAGGTTTTGGGTCGAAAACCTAAATGGTAGTTCCCGTTGACCTAGAATAACGAAATTTGGCAAAAAGCAAGGTCTTATAGCACAAATAAAGGAAAAGTTCCAAAAAGTTAAAAAAGTTGAAAATTAAAGGATGTTCCCATACATACATAGTTGACGCCAATTAAAATTGTCCTCCGAGTTGTATGGGCGCTCATACAATTAAGCGGACTAGCTTAATTGGCACCATGGCTAGGCACGGAACCCTCGGCGTACGAGTTCGACTCGCACTTGACCGGTTTTTATTTTAAAGAATATTCTTCATAATTATTATGTTTTATTCAAGAGTGCTAAGTATTGCCGTTGTACTATATTGCCATTATTGAAAGTTATATTAATGTTGTTGTGTGAAAAGATGGATGGATTGTGTGAAAGTTGACATGAGTAAGAAAGGGGTGAATG
This sequence comes from Camptogramma bilineatum, assembly GCA_958496255.1. NCBI lineage: Eukaryota > Metazoa > Arthropoda > Insecta > Lepidoptera > Geometridae > Camptogramma > Camptogramma bilineatum. Next base: position 10,631,674 of record OY292471.1, read on the forward strand.
TTGAGATGACGGCTGATAGAGGGAAATGGAAGAAGAATACATGTTGTGCCGACCCCACGTAAGTGGGAAAAGGGCAGGAAGATGATATTAATGTTGTTGTGTATATTTTGCTAAGTTGTGAGCCTGTGACGCCTGTGATCTCTTTATAAAAATACCATCAAACTTTTTTAAATTATAGAATGAACATTCCATTTGCTTGTAAGTGCTAATTTGTTGGTACAATGATTGTTAATGTGTTAACTTTATCACGTGACTGCTCTATAGAAAAAAAAAAAAACAAAGTATAAAATCTTAGCACAGACATTCAGATTCATAAGCATAAAACTTTACATATTTTACTGATTTAAACAGTGTCAGGAGGCAATCTTTGCCTTAGTGCCTGGGACATTGCTGGGGTGGAATAGGCTTGCCTTGCCTACACCATTTTGAATAAAACTTACTTAAATTAAAACTGTAAAGAATGAAGGTGTATTACGTAGTAAGTACTAGTATTCTGTGGGTGTATTAAAGACTAAGAAAGATTACTCTACGAATAAGATTTCATTGTATCCACATAAGGTATTTCAAAATTAACCTAATGAACGCGCATCTAACGTATCGTGCGTTCAAAATCACGCGATAGATATTTACTTATAGATTCATTGGGATAATTGTTATACCAAATTGTAATTGGACTTGAACACGATTCACGAATTTCAAACGCAATTTGGCACACCTATTCGGTTATTTATTGAATTTTCAGAAAGTATTATAATGTAGATTAGATGCTTGAATATTTTTTCTGGTATTGTTGTTGCTTGGTACTGACTCCTAGCTGATTTATGTGGTATGGAGTACATAGCAACAAATTACAGGGAAAAAATACCACCTAAAATATGCACAAATATCTTCGTTTCTGTGTAAATAGTCTCTTGATTGCGCATTATAGGTAGCTATGAGGAATGCGTGGAGAGAGAAATCAAATTGTTAGTGCATTACTGTTTGCGACTAATTCGAAATAAAGATCGGGAAAAAATAGCGATTGAGCTAATCCTATGTAAGTTTTCGGTGTTAGTAAAACCACTCGCAGAATTTATACGTGAAATTACTGTTCACAACCATAGACTATATTTTTTTTATCACTCAACAGAAAAATTTGCAAAACATAAATATATTCCCTAATCTAATTATGGACACATTGAAAATATTGTACCAACAACGAATTATACAATTTGCTGTTGCAATACCTTTTGTTAGAAATTTTAAATTCTAGTGTTAAATGTCGCGTTGTGTTTTAAATCATTACCTAGTGTATTGTTGGAATAGGTACCTACTATTTTGTAGTAACTGTGTTAAGTTATGCCTGTTTATGTAAACTTATTCCCATTTTTACCAGTGACACACGCCTTATTAAGTGTGTTATCTGGTAATCCTCAAAAAGCCGCTACCTACTAAGAAAAGGGAAAATAAAGAAACTCAAAGGACTTTATTCAATCTTCGCTTTTTAGTGGGTTCGATTCCCACCCAGGACAAACATTTGTGTGATGAACATGATGTTTGTGCTGTGTCTGGGTGTTATTAATTATTATTATAAGTATGTATTTACAAAATATATATGAATTCTATCAGTTATCTGGTTCCCATAGTACAAGCTTTGCTTAGTTTGAGGCTAGATGGCGCTGTGTGAAATGTCCAGCAATATTTATTTATTTATTTATTCGCTGCATGCCACATCACTGCAAGCATCATCATCATTTCACTTCGTCTCCATCATCTCTTCCATCTTTATTTACCCTTTTCCTAGCAGGTAACTGCGGCTAGCAGCTACAGCATTTTTTAAATGGTTAAAGTAGTTTTCAATTGCCGGTTAAGCAGTCAAACCTAAATAATAGATTGACTTGCGATTTTAGGAGTTAATGTTATGCTATTTGGAAGTCTTGGTACGACTTTTACGAAATGATAGCAAAATATCAACTGCCTAAGCATTATAAAGTCCGATCGCGATGCAAGAAGAATTTCTATTACCTGTCTCTGTTGCTCCCGCGTAAATATATTGCTCATTGCATCTGTGCAAGCGAGGTGGCAACAAAATTTACGTGGGAGCAACAGAGACCGGTAATAGCAGGTTAATGTACGAAATTCTTCCTGCATCGCGATCGGACTTTAGCAATAGATTCAGTAACTTCGAACTGTTTGTAAGTATAGGTAAAAAATCTAGAAATATCGTAATTTTAGTAACCTACTTAACTTTTAAATATTTAGTATTGTAAAAATTCGCACTAAAAACAAAACATTCACAAGTATAAATTATCTACAATTTTGAATCATGTATTTACCTACTTGTAGCCAACTGGTTAAAACTCATGGTTGTCAATATTTTTTTACGCTAAATTAATTTTAATTACTGACACAACAACAACATACTAATTCTATGTTAGGGCGGCTTTTCAGTCAGCCAAGATGTTGAACGTTTAAACGCCATCAAATACACAACTAGCCGTGCGATTGAATGGCGTTGTTCAATAAAACGGCTAGCAACGACTAAGGCTGGATTCGACCAAAAGTTATCTTACTCCAGAGTAACTAGCCGACATAATTCGAAATACAATTTTGTAGAAAGCGCAACCGAACATTATTATGTGCATACAAAATATCTTGGTTATAAGTTGTCAACTTTACAATGTCAAAATATTCAAACAAATAGTAGTTTACTCTTGAGTAAAAACTTAATCCAGTTTGGTCGAATCCAGCTTTATTCTACTACCTACAACACAAAATATAGTGAGGAAAAATACCTAGCGTTTTTTTACAAAAGAAGTCCTGCGGAATTTTGCAGAACTAACTAAAAACAGGGCACTCTTTTTTTCATACATATGAAGGGACTTTTTTCTTGAAACGGACTAGTTCTCGTGGTCTCCCAGCGGAGCTAAAATGGCCGTTAGAGCAGAATCACATTAGGAATTTCAATGCATACCGTTCTTGTCACTCTCAGTCTATATGAAAAAAAAACGGCACATAGTTCAATTTTTTGTGATTCTGCTTTAGCGACCTTTTTAAGCCCGCAGTTAGTGGTATTCTTAGTACGAAATTACAATTGCATAATGATAACGATGCTTTAATAATATTTAAAAACAATTAGAACTTCCAATCCTACACTTTGCAAATATTAATGAGAAGTTTTTTTATTAATTTATTAGAGTAAACACTATAGTACCTATTTATTATTCCATGTTCAAGGTGTCTATTTTTTGGATTTTGTACCTACGATGTTTGACAAAGCGCCGCAAATGGCCGCAAGCTACAGCATTGAACATGCACTAGAGTCGGCGTCAGCACTCAAGTCCTACGGCAAAAGCTGGAACTAATTGTTTTATTTACTTTATTATGCTCTTTAATTCACGGTCGTTCAGTTGTTCTGGTGTGTAGAATTAAAGAACATACAAACTTGCATAAATATTATTGTTCAAGCCTTTTTGGACAATTAGTAATTTTTTACATAGGAATCCTAGTTCTGCGATAGCAGCGCTGCGTCTATCGGACTTCTGTGCTGACGCCGACTCTAGAAGTATTTTATTTAAATATAATATCCATACTGCAAATGAATCAGTTAAGCCTTATTTAAAAGCCATCTAAATGTTAGCAAAGAAAAATTAACAGGTTTTTTAATAAACTACCATAGTGCGGGGCTAAAAAGGCCGTTATAGCAGAATCATAATATGATTCGTATTACGTTTTGTTCTTGTCGCTCTCATGTCTATGAAAAGAGACGGCATATAGTGCAATTCAGATTATGATTCTGCTTTAACGGCCTTTTTAGCCCCGCTGGTTTAGTACTTACTATAAAATTTGTTTTATAATCTGCAGGTGCTTACATTCACTTACTTTTACCTAAATCAATACTTACCTAGTAAATAACTACTTTTGGTACCTACATAATAGGTAGGTACATTTTTAATGTTGATTATGTGCAATAGATGGATTTATATCAGCCATATTTATAAATTATTGGATTGAAATGATCAATAATAACTTTGAATGTGTCTAAAAGTATGTAGATATTCAGTAATACAAACTTTGCTATGTAACTATCAATAATGCTGTTTAAATGTTAAGTGGCTGATAGATTTATTGGATCTGATAATATTTACATATAAACATTTTTTTTTCATATTAATCCTCACCAAAGAAATTGATTATTGTAATTAATACTCGCAATAAATAAAATCACTTTGGATTAAATGTGTTTTTGTTTTAATATGATCCTTATTCCTATGGAGTCCATGGACATGAAACTAGCTACTTATGTAAGTTGTGTAGGTACTGAGGTACCATACCTATTATTCTTGACAACATAGGTAGGTAGGTACTTATCACATACCGATATAATTCTGTGGTACTTAGGTATATTAATCATTATAATATTCGAGCTCCTCTCAAACCTATTTCACTCATTTTCAGTTAGTACCTATTTTAAAAAGATTTTAAATGAATCCTATCCTAGACCACTAATTTTTTAATTTTTTTAAACCGGAGATTCGGCATGATCAAACTGGCAGTAGGTATCCAATAGATTGGACGATTAATCGTGCGTGGGTGGCCGCTAATAATTTATCGTTTAAAATTTTGCTTTAAAAAAAAAATGTACCGAAAATATGGAATTTGCGTGTATAGAAACGTAGGTTCTAGTGTTGGGTCATGTTGGGCTATCGATCGCGATCGATCTAATTGAATCGATTAAAAAATAGAAAATATTTTAAAATATATTGTATGGTTTGATTAAAAAATTACAAAAAGAAAAGAAAAATCGGTATCAAAGTAACGCTATTAACAGTAAACTAGTCGAAAATATGAATACCTAGGAATACCTAATTAATTTGTATTCAACAGGTATTCACTTGAATCGAGTGATGCGATTACCACATCGATACTCCTTGTTTTTCGAATCTACTAATCCAGTTTGTGTACATTATCGATCCGTCCACCGCCTTGCACCGCACTATTGTAATGTCGTCGCTTTGAAACAGGGTCTATCAACTCATATAGTGAATCTTGTGTTCTTGAAATTGCACACATACGCAATCTTTGATTGTGTTTGTTGCTATAAGATGCCACAGCAAAAAAAAGTAACTTTTTTTTTTCTTCTGGCAAGTCAAATATCAAAGTACGAAACAGTGTTGCTATATGAGCTTTGTTTTACAAAATTTGGGCAATTTTCTAATGGATCATCAATATAAATAAAAAGTAAATTTACTGCCGATTAGTTTCAAACAAGTTTCAAACGACAAATAATTAAATCATAGTCTATACAACATCTAATCGTTTTGTCTATTTATTAAAGATACACCAACCACCATAAATTTCATAAATATTTTGTGACAAATGTGGTTAATTTTCAAATTTTAAAATGGCCACACTAACTGTCACCACTGACTTCTGTTTTTTACGAAAGTCCATGTTTATTACATGCAATTGTTGTATTATGTAATATGTTACCGGTGTTTAATCGCTAATTGTTTTGTGCTTACTACGAAAGGACGTTTATATTTAGTGCATAAGTTATGATAGGACATTTCTTAGGTTAGTGTTTTACGTTGGTGTTTTTAGGTTAGTGTATTACGATAGGACGTTTCAGTTAGTGTTTTGTGTTACAATGTCAGTTAACAATCACAGGAAATGTTCCAAGTGTGGTAAAACACGCGCTGAAGATCCATCGGTGAGCTATCACAGGTTTCCGAAACCAGGCGTGAAAAATCTCAGAAAGTAAGCACTCATTTTTATTATGTTGTTTTCTTTTGTGTTTTGTATCGCCTTTTACCCTTGGGGGCACTTATGCCTACATTCCAAATAACGGCTAATGCTGTCTTACCACACTAGATAGATAGATAGAAAATAACACATGCTGATTTGTTAGTATTCATATTTTTCTCCGCTTTATTCAAGTGATGAAATTCATACCTATCATGATGATCTGTGGCTGATGCTGAAGATTACATTAATATAAGGTCTACAGCTTGGGTACAATATGGCGCAATAACTTTTAAGTTAGTACTTATCTTAAATTTTGTTTCCTTTATTTTATTTATGTTACTTTCAGGGCTCGAGCTTGGGCTGAATATTGTTGGCCAAATGATGATTGGAATTCTGTGGCATCTTTGGGTGCTATCTACACTTCAAACAAAGTTTTATGTGGACGGCATTTCAGAACATGTGATTACTATGATAATAAGCGGCAGAAACTTAGCATATATGCCTTACCTTATCCCAATGAGGAAGAGACATCAAATGATAAAGAAAATATTTGTGAACAGGTAAAAAAAAGTAGAATTTATTAAGGTTTGTTACCATTATATTTTTTCTGAAAAAGTTTATACACAAACTTAATAGACTTTCTTTTTTTCAGACTCCAGTACAAGGGAGAGATGAAGGACCGAATCCATTAAAACGAGTGCCCTTTTTACAAAAAGAAAACATTGTTGATGATCAGCCTTCTACAAGTGGAATACAAAGTATTCATGGTTTGGAAAACACAATGTCTAAATCGAGTGTAGAAGAACAGGTTTGTAGAATATATTTTTATGGATATAGATATATTATGATTTCTATGGCTAAGTCTATTACCACTATCCATTGGGTGATAAAATGAGCCAATCATAAGCCAGTATCTATAATATAAAATGCCATTAAACACCCAACTAAATAGACTCTTTTTTTCAGAATCCAAAACAAGGGACGGGCAAAGGACCAAATCCATCAAAACAAGTTCACCTTTCACAAAAAGAAAGCAGTGATGATTATCAATGTTTTCTGATGGCGGATCAGCTTTCTACAAGTGGAGGACAAAGTATTCATGGTGTGGAAAGAACAACGTCTAAATCAGGTGTAGAAGGACCGGTTAGTAGAAAAAAATGTTACATAATTATATTATGATAGAGCGGTGGTAGCTCAGTCGGGTGAGCACCCTTTCGTTTGCTTATCACGCCTATGTTAATTAGGGTGAATGTAGCTTTCAAATGATGAAAGAATTTTTGAAATCAGCCCAGTAGTTTTTGAGTTTATTCATAACAAACATATAAAAATACAAATCTTTCCTCTTTATAATAATAGTGTAGAGATGTACTTATGTATTTGATGGAAAATATTTTTATTTCAGCTCCTAACACAAAACCAATGTTTGGAATTGACATCGGCCATAAGGAATGATTCAAAAGGAATATTAGGAAAATTAAACGTTAAAAAGCTCAAAGAAATGACTCCAAGAGAGACAAAGCTGTACAAAATTTGTAAACGAAAAATGAAAGAAATATTTCGTCTTAGAAAAAAGGTGAAAAATATTAAGGCCAAGAATATTATGAAGAACATATCAGAGGATGACACTATAAAAAGTCTTTTTGACTTAAAAATAAGTAGCTCATTAGCTATTTTGCTACAAAGCAATTTAAAAAATTGGCCAAGAAAGGCGAAAGGCAGAAGATATAGCCTAAAAGATAAAACCATGGCTCTTGTGTTATATAAAAAGTCTCCAGCTTGTTATAGACTTCTGAGAAGAATGTTTGCATTGCCGTGCCAAAGCAGCTTAAATAACATGCTTAACAAAGTGCCACTGCAGCCAGGCATAAATCATCACATTTTCGATGCATTAAAAAAAATGGCACAGAAACAGACAGCAGAAGACAACATGTGCATCTTGTCTTTCGATGAAATGTCCATTCGAAAGCATCTTCAATATAATGTCAAATTAGACTTAATACAAGGCTTTCAAGACCACGGAAATCATGGCAGAAATAATGAAATTGCCAGCAAAGCCCTTGTATTTATGCTTTCCGGTGTAAGAAAGCGCTGGAAACAGCCCATCGCATTCTATCTCTCAAACATATTAAACTCCGATCGAATGGCTGTAATTGTGAAAGATGTAAGTATTTTCCTGAATTTTTCCTGCTTCTTCATAATTCAAAGGTGGTCAAAACAGCTGTTAGAAACTGGAAATATTCTGTTTTATATTTTTTTTACAAAAGGTGCCATAACTTTATAGATTTTAAAATAGCAGTATTTTTCTGTCTATCTGGCACTAATAAAACATAAGAATGTTTTCAGTTTTAACAGCTATTTAAATAAAAAATCCATGGAGAAATACATTTTTTTCGTAGAGCAAAAGTTGTTTAGCCTACTACAGCCGACTGGAGGCGACCTTTCGGCTTACTATACCCTTTTTTTACACCCTGTAAAGTTTTTGTTTTGTACTTTCAGATCGTAACAGAATGCATCAAAGCAAACATGAATGTGGTTGCTACTGTATGTGACATGTCGTCAGTTAACATGAAAGTTTTGAAGACATTAGGTGCAACTACAAGAGAACCTGTTTTTTCACACTGTGGACGAGAAATCGTGACAGTGTTAGATGCACCTCATCTATTAAAATGCACTCGTAATTTATTTATGAAACATGATGTCAAATGTCCTACAGAAGTTCAGGGTAACGAGAGTAATAGCACAGGTAAATATATATCCATTTCCAAATCATCTTGAATACTCTATTTGAAATTTATAAACAGCATTCATAGATATATAAATAATTGCATATACCCTGTATCTTTAAGGTGCTTATTACATATTATTAAATAAGGAAATATAGTTTATGAATATCTATTAATATATTTTAATACTTTGTTCTAGGCATAGCAAAATGGGCTCATGTTGTAGATTTTTACAACCTGGACAAAAACAATGCCAATTTTGTTTTTGCCCCTGCTCTGACAGACCAGCACATACACCCAAACGTGAAGCAACAGATGAGAGTGAAATTTGCTGCACAAATATTCAGCCACTCTGTAACAGCGGGCATATTAGCAAAAGTTGCGTTAAGTGAGTACATGATATTTATTATAATAATACTTATAATAATTTGTGTCTATTCCTTTTTTTGCTTTTTACTTTTTCATGATTTTAACGTCAAAAATGTCTCAGTAAATACTTGAATTTACTGTGCCTAGCATATTTTTTACATCTTTTGTTATTATTATTTATTTTTTTATTGCACAATTTACATAAGTAATAATGTACGACCAGGTGGACTTAATGCTAAAAGCATTTTCTACCATTTTATATTTATTATCTCTCTGACTACAGTCGGGGATTACAGTCGTGAGCATATGTATGTATGTATTATATTATTTTAATATTACCTTTTGAAATTTATAATTTATATTTTTTCACAGATGAACTTCCAGCAGAAGCACTAACAACTGCGTCATTCCTTAAAAAAATTGATGAGTTGTTCGATGCCGTAAATGCAGATACTCCGGACTTACGAGGAGGAAAAAAATATTCGACTAACATGACTGCCAGAAGCCCTCATGCAGAGTTATTTGGGGAAATGAAAAAATATATCTCGTGTATGAAATATATAGGTGCAAAATCTAAACCTCCATCACAGGACGGATGGATACACACTATGAATGCAATTGAAAGGTTATGGAAGAATCTGCAGATGCTAAAAATTAAAAGCCTATCCACGCGTCGCTTAAATCAAGACCCACTTGAGAACTTCTTCGGCTGCATCCGCTATAGTTGTGGGTCGAATATAAATCCGACCATAGATCAATTTATAGCAGGCGTTAAAACTGCTATAATAGCAAATTTGCGCCATACTGGGCAAAAAAAAAATTGTGAAGACGACGCTGGAGTGTTGTCAAACAATTTGTCAACATTTTTAACTGCTGCCACCACCACCATCACAGATTCAGATAATAACGCTGAACTGGGCACTGAAGGACTCGAGCTGGCTGTTGCAGACGCAGTCGAGGCGGTGGAGCTGGCGACGCCGGAGGGACAAGCTTGTGGATATGTGTGTGGCTTCATATTCAAAAAGCTCCGAAACAACAATTGCCTACAATGTCAAAAGGCGTTTTTGACGCAAAATCATGAAGCCATACACATATTCACAAGCTTTAAAGAATACAATAATAGTGACTCTTTGCACTACATTGAAAAAAATGTTATTCAGGCAGTAGAGGCCATGGCTATATTAATTAATGAGTTCTTGAAGACAAACGGATTTAACCCGTTTTTGAAAGAAAAAATAATGCATATTTTAAATGCAATCGATTTAAATTTTTTGCATAAATGTCCCACACATTTCATTATAAACAAAACACATTTAAAAGTGTGTACTTTTTTTATATGTATTAAAAGATTCACTGTAATTAAAAATAGGGAAATAGGAGAAGAAGATAGAAAAAAGTCTTTAGAAAGGAAAATGAGAATTTTAAAAAATAAATAAATAAAACTTAACACCTTGTTTAATTTTCCCTAATATTAGTTTCAACAAATCAATAGAGTTTCTCATAAATAATTAAAGTAACAGATTATCATGAAATACACACATTATCATAACAGATTATCAAAGTGTATTTCATGATAATCTGTTACTTTAATTATGAGAAACTAATATTCAGTACCTTACTTACCTATTTGAATATTCGCGCGCATTTTAGTTTACTTGCTAAACCGTAACGTCGCTAGTATACGTGTGTGTATGTATCTGTGGTCGCATTTTTTATGTACAGAGTTATCGTTCTTCTCTCGCTTTGAAATGGCCGACGTTTAGGGGGAGTGTCTTCGTAAAATATAATTTCTGAGTAGTTTTTACCTGATTAGGTGAGTTTATTGCTATTAATTTATGTGATAATATTAGCAGAACCATTAATTCACGCTTCTGGGATAGTGCGCTTCATGATTATGCTCAAAGAATGCATTTCCGGTGTCGTGCCCGGCCAAGTAATTCAAAACAATGGGCTTGTATACGTTTTTAGCATTTTTGTATTGATTCTATTACTTTTGGTGCCTATAATTATTCGTACCAAGAAACCATGAGTTAAGCAGTGAGTTTTGTCTCATAAATTTAATTGTTAATTCAAGATTTAGCCCAAAAACTTGCTTCCTTTCAAGCAGGTGCTATACCATAAAATACTTGTAGCGTAATCTAGGATAATCTACAGTTTTATGGTCGCATTACTTTCAGTCACTCTGTATATACTGTACGTATAAATATAATTGTTTTTGTTTCAGCATAAACGACATTCATACATTCCAAATCTAAAAGACTGATTTTTATACCAGAGCAACACCATGGCTTGGCGGTTCAAAGCCTCGAAGTATAAAAACGCGGCACCAATCGTGCCTAAACCCGAAGCATGTATCCGGGACATCTGTGTGGGGTCATACCAGACCTACGGGAACAATATCTGTGCGTCGGCAGCCTTTATGGCATTTAACTGGGAGCATGTAGGGTCGAGTATGGCAGTGCTGCCGTTAGATGACTGTGGGAGAAAGAGCAAGACGATGCCACTGCTGCACGCACACTCTGACACTATCACTGATATGGAGTTCTCGCCGTTCCATGATGGCTTGCTGTTGACAGGATCTCAAGACTCCTATGTGAGTTTATCAAATTGTTTTTAGACATGTAAATGAAGGCTGACAATGATACACAGGCATTTCAACATTCATGAGGGGTGAGTGGAAGTGAAAAACATGTTATGCCGACCTCACTTAGCGTGGGATAAGGGCAGGAGAATGATGAAGAGGTTCAACAGCGAGTAAGTAAGTTTGTATGAGCCAGTGGCCAACTCTGGTGACGGAGTTTTTAGGCTGCCTAAAGGCCTCCGTTGTGGTATTTATCTAGGTTGATAAATAATAGCTACTGTCATCCATCAAAATTGTGAATCCATCATGATATGCTACCAACAAATATTGAATTTTCGCCATGCTAATACAAGCCGGTCTAAATGTGCCCTGAAGCATGAAACTTTTTACAGTCATAATTCAGTGAATGACGCAAATTTCTTTCCTATTTGCATTTATATTGCTGCCCGACTTGTTATAACGCTAGATCAAAAAATTGGTGTTAATTACTCACTAAAAAGCTCGACGAAAATAATTTCAAATACCAATCTTAGAGTTAGAATATAATACAGTAGAAAATCGCTTATTTTAAGACAGGTACCATTTTATACTCAAATACAATTTCTAAAAAAAAGTTAAGCAAATTACCTACTTTTAGGTGTGATTAAAAAAGGGAGTGCTTTGGTGACTAATGGGGTGGAAAAAAGACACGATAGCCTATCCATGAGCATTATAGATTTATCCAGTCAGCTTGTCTGAAGACCCTGTCTGTATTGACTTGAAATTAGTAAAGTTATGAGTCACATTTGGAAATATTAGAATTTATTTCATTCTGGTCAAAAAACGTAAAATTATCGTCTGTAAACCGACTTTACAGACAACTTTTTTTTTATAAAAAAATATTTTAGGAACCTAGCAGTTACGACTCTGACCTACTTAATAAATCAATGTCCTGGCAGACTTACTCTAGTAAATTAGGTAGGTACGCTATTAATAGATTTTCCTTAGATTTTGAAATCTTTTTATCTAGGTACCAGGCGAGCGAAGCCGCGGGCGGAAGCTAGTATACCTATATTTGGGACTTCATGCCCATATTTTGCAGAAGTTAGCATTTCATACGTGACAGGTTGCAAGCCCATCAACGCTATTAGAAAGCTACCTAGTTTTTTCACGTTTTTTTTCTTCATCGTTTAGTTCCTGCCCGAGTTCTGTGTCCGGTAATTTCCGAAGGAGAGTGCCGTAGGATAACGGGCATCTACAGCACATGTGCGTCTTGGGGACTGAAAGCGTGAAATTATTTGAAACGAAAAATCCATTATTGCACGCCCGGGTTTGAACGTGCGACTTTCGGATCGAAAGTCAAGGCACCAACCCGCTCGGCTAACACGTCTCAAGAATTAAGATATCAAATGCATAAAGAATTTTTCAAATCAGTCTGGTTGCATTCGCACACTTGAGTCTTGCACAATCTACTCTCAAGTATTGATTTTTTGACAGTTTATCTTCTAAACTTCCATAGGTTCAGTGATGATGAATCATCGCTACGTAGGTACGTAGGTAACTAAGGCCTTTATATCTTTACAAGATGATTTATACAGTGTCAGATGCAATCTTTGCCTACTTAACTGGACATAGTGCCTGGGACATTGTTTGAGATGGAGTAGGCTTGTCCAGCACCTAAACCATCCTCTCAGCCTAACAGGCCATATCCAAAGGAAAGACATGGTCAATACGTGTGGGGCTGACTAAGCCGCGGGTTTCCTCATGTTTTCCTTCACCGTTACGTAGGTGTACGATTTCTTTATTTATTATTTTTTACGCTTGAGTTCAGAGTTAACACGAAACTTGTAGGCTGGAGCAAATTGGTTATTTGTTCTGTATTTATTTGTAGTAAGTACTTGTATCCGTATTATCACAATGTCCAAATATGGTCAACAAACAACCAAACGAGCGATGCGATAAAAGTTTATCTATTTACGACATGTTATCGGGTTGCACTTTGTACAATTAGTAAACAAAGTTTGTTTATAGTTATAACTCTGATTTTTAAAAGAAAGCTTTTATTCAACTTCACCTGTTAATCAGCAGGTTTTGGGATAAATATTGCAACTGATTTTTCTAATGATACAAAATATCCTAGCACTATAATTGAGAGTTGGCAACTTGCTCATACGAACTTACTTTACTTATTACTTTACTTTACTTATGTGTAACGAAAAAAAAAAACACATTTTCTTGAATCTTGTAAATCACACAAAGCTGTTGGCCGGGAGGCTGGGAGCCGTGTTGGCAGAGTTGGTTAGTACCTCGACTTTCGATCCGAAGGTCGTGGGTTCGAATCCTGGCCGCACATCAATGGATTTTTCGTTTCGAAAAATGTACATGCGCATTAACACGAGCTCTAAACGGTGAAGGAAAACATCGTGAGGAAACCCGCGGCTTCGTCAGCCCCACACGTATTGACCATGTCTTCCCTGTGGATGTGGCCGATTAAGCTGAGAGGATGATTTAAGTGCTAGGTAAGCCTATTCCATCTGAGAGGATGGTTTAGGTGCTGGGTAAGCCTATTCCGTCTCAAACAATGTCCTAGACACTACGGTGTCCCGTTAAGTGTACGCAAATATTGCCTCTAGTAAAGATGTAAAGGCCTAAGTTTATTTTGTGTGCTAAGTGGCAAATAAATGATGTGTCTATATCTTTATTAATAATGGAATTGACTTTTAACTTTTTATTCTACAGGTAAAAGTGTGGCACATTCCATCGGAGGGTTTGAAGGAGTCCCTCTCTACTCCGGAATGTTCTCTGTACCACAAACAAAGACGGGTGGAGAACGTGGGCTTCCATCCCGTGGCCGACGGGCTGATCCACGTGGCTTCGGGGCACGAGCTCGCCTTGTGGGACTTGACAACGCAGAAGGAAGCATTTGGTAAACCTAATATTATGCTGAAAATTATATGGATACGGGATTTTATCGCGTAATTTACCTTATTTATCCCGATATTAATTACTAGCTTCCGCCCGCGGCTTCGCTCGCGTGGTACCCGGATAAAAAGTAGCCTATGTCCTATTCCCGGTCATTATCTATCTACATTTTAAATTTCAGGCAAATCGGTTCAGTGGTTGTCGAGTTATAGAGGAACAAACATACAAACATCCATCCATCCAAACATCCAAACTTTCGTATTTATAATATTAGTGTGATTAGTGTGATAGTGTGATAGTGTGATTGTGCTGCTCTAACATCACATCACAGTGATGTGATGTGATGTTAGAGCAGCCGCCCGCGCCTTATTTAACGTTTTTGTTTTTGCGCGGAACTAATTGAGTGAGTAAGATTTGATGAGATTTTGGATGCGTGAGGCACAGGACCGGAATGAGTGGCGTAAACAAAGGGAGGCCTACACCCAACAGTGGGATATTATTGGCTGCGGATGATGAATTGAGTGAGTGATAGAAAAAACAAACAAAATCTACATTAACGCAAACGAAGCCGCTGGCAAAACCTAACTGTTTATTTCGTACAGTGAACCGTGACCACCCCGAGGTAATCCAGTCCACCTCTTGGAAGCGAGATGGCCGTCTCCTCGCGACGCAATGCAAGGACAAGCGGCTTCGTGTGTTGGACCCTCGCGCGCCTACGGCGTCGGTCGCTTCTACTTCCAGCCACCAGAATATCAAGGACAGCCGCGTGGTCTGGCTCGGAGACCAGGACAGGATCCTCACTACCGGTGAGTGTTGTGAGGAATAGCTCCTGGGACAAGCGGCTCCGTGTGTTGGACCCTCGCGCGCCCACGGCGTCCGTCGCTTCTACTTCCAGCCACCAGAATATCAAGGATAGCCGCGTGGTCTGGCTCGGAGACCAGGACAGGATCCTCACTACCGGTGAGTGTTGTGAGGAGCAGCTCCTGGGACAAGCGGCTTCGTGTGTTGGACCCTCGCGCGGCCACGGCGTCGGTCGCCTCTGCCTCCAGCCATCAGAATATCAAGGACAGCCGCGTGGTCTGGCTCGGAGACCAGGACAGGATCCTCACTACCGGTGAGTGTTGTGAGGAATAGCTCCTGGGACAAGCGGCTCCGTGTGTTGGACCCTCGCGCGCCCACGGCGTCCGTCGCTTCTACTTCCAGCCATCAGAATATCAAGGACAGCCGCGTGGTCTGGCTCGGAGACCAGGACAGGATCCTCACTACCGGTGAGTGTTATGAGGAACAGCTCCTGGGACAAGCGTCTCCGTGTGTTGGACCCTCGCGCGCCCACGGCGTCCGTCGCTTCTACTTCCAGCCATCAGAATATCAAGGACAGCCGCGTGGTCTGGCTCGGAGACCAGGACAGGATCCTCACTACCGGTGAGTGTTATGAGGAACAGCTCCTGGGACAAGCGGGTCCGTTAGACAAGGCGGCACTTTCCTCTGCCTCCAGCCACCAGAATATCAAGGACAGCCGCGTGGTCTGGCTCGGAGACCAGGACAGGATCCTCACTACCGGTGAGTGTTATGAGGAACAGCTCCTGGGACAAGCGGGTCCGTTAGACAAGGCGGCACTTTCCTCTGCCTCCAGCCACCAGAATATCAAGGACAGCCGCGTGGTCTGGCTCGGAGACCAGGACAGGATCCTCACTACTGGTGAGTGTTGTGAGGAACAGCTCCTGGGACAAGCGGCTCCGTGTGTTGGACCCTCGCGCGCCCACGGCGTCTGTCGCCTCTGCTTCCAGCCATCAGAATATCAAGGACAGTCGCGTGGTCTGGCTCGGAGACCAGGACAGGATCCTCACTACCGGTGAGTGTTGTGAGGAGCAGCTCCTGGGACAAGCGGCTTCGTGTGTTGGACCCTCGCGCGGCCACGGCGTCGGTCGCCTCTGCCTCTAGTCACCAGAATATCAAGGACAGTCGCATGAAAAAAAAAATATGTAAGGAATCTCTGACCCCCTAAACATTTTTAAATGTCTAAAAATTTAACTGGCTATCATCCTTGAGGTCCAATGTTCCAGGCACTAGTGTCACGTGAAGTATTTATAGATTGACTCCAGTCCAGACACTGTATGAATCATCTAGTGAAGATGTAAAGGCCTAAGGCTTATTTCACTCTTCAGCGTGTCGCCGGTCGCGTCCGCGAGTTGACCATTCACAGCACAGAGAAATTAATGTTGACCATTCACAGCACAGATAAATGTGCTGGGAATGGTCAACTCGCGGACGCGACCGGCGACACGCTGAAGAGTGAAACAAGCCTTAGTATATCGTCACTTTCTCTTTTTCTCATTTAAACATTCTCCTACAGGCTTCGACTCCGCTCGCCTCCGTCAGATCATGATCCGCGATGTGCGCAACCTCTCCCAACCGCAGAAGACCCTGGAGCTGGACTGTTCCACCGGCGTCCTGATGCCGCTCTTCGATCCTGACACCAATATGCTCTTCCTGGCTGGGAAGGGAGACACCACTATACTGTATATGGAGCTTACGGATAGAGAGCCCTATCTGATCGAGGGGCTCAGACATTCTGGTAAGTGAAGATATTCTAATTGCCGGTTACTCATTTCAGTTCATTCATCCTACTTTTACCGATGCTAACTGACTGAAGTTAGCCACAGTTAAAGTAGGATGGACAATACGCAATTCTTAGGCCAAAGAGCGAGATCGCGCTAATTTATGAATGAGCATCGTTTAATGTCAGCTGTCCTCCGTCTTTAGGCGGCCTAAAAACTCCGTCACCAGAGACGGCCACTTGCTCATACGAGTTTACTTAAATAGGATTTGTAATAGACATTGTTTTAGCACACGGGAATTACTCACGTAAAAATATCGTCGATTTAGACACCGACAATGTTTCGATTCATCCGGAGAATCATAGTATCGTAAGTGACATAGGATTTGTCTTGTTAATGTTCTCAGGCGAGCAGACTAAGGGCGCGTGCCTGGTTCCGAAGCGCGCGTTGCGCGTGATGGAGGGAGAAGTGAATCGCGTGCTGCAGCTAGCTAGTTCCACCGTCGTGCCCATCATGTACCAGGTGCCTAGGAAGGTAAGCGAGCTCGGCAGAAGATACTTGTATGATTAGTTATAGAATTAGCAAAAGCGAAATCTCTTCGTCATTTGATCCTGAATATAACTTTGTGCAATGAGCTGTGCGTTAACTTAGTGGTTCAATCAATCAATCATTTATTTCCTCTATAAACTTATTACAAGCACTTAGATATGTCATAAAATACATTAGGTTTCCCTGTAGATGGCGCTAATCGATGCTTTTATCGATTAAATGACCTTATCAAGATCTTCAATCCCACGAATATGGATTCCGTGGCCGAGTTGGTAGAGACACTCCGGCTTAAGAAGGATCTTAGATGACCTAAAAGATCTGAGAGAATGTCTACCGCGCCTTGGGGATATTTATTTTAATTTTTTTTTTTTGTTTTTTTTTTACATTTTAATTTAATTTTGCAGAGCTACCGCGATTACCACGCCGACCTATACCCCGACACAGCGGGCGCGGTCACATACCTCAGCGCTCCAATGTGGCTGGAAAAGCAGGACTGTCCACTACCCAACATATCGCTCAATCCCAACGCGAACAACGCTACACAGGTGGGTGGCCTATTTAACTACTAGCAGCGTTGCC
Source organism: Camptogramma bilineatum (assembly GCA_958496255.1). Lineage (NCBI taxonomy): Eukaryota > Metazoa > Arthropoda > Insecta > Lepidoptera > Geometridae > Camptogramma > Camptogramma bilineatum. The sequence goes on from OY292471.1 coordinate 10,649,661, forward strand.
CCCGTAGTGATGGTGTATGATGATGATGAAAAGTACCCTATAACCTTCCTCAAGAGTATAGCTATAAAATGCAGAAATAATTTTTCAAATCGGACTGGAAGTTCCCGAGATTAGCGCGTTCAAACAAAAAAACTCTTCCGCTTTATATAATTAGTTTAGTAAGTTTAGTATAGATAGTGAGTTGTACTCATGGACCTAGTATAGATATGGAGCCCCTCGATTCTACTAAAAGAACTTTTTCTCAACCAAAGCAAAACGTCAACTATTTCGTTTTGTTTCATTATACTAATGATCAATGATGTTAAGTTACTCTGTTGTGATGACGTTTTCAAACAAACTACCAATGAGGTGTTGCAAATTACTGTCGTTTTGAAGAACGAAACAAAACGCAACGGCAATGATGCTGGTATGGTTGACGTTGTGAAATAGAGGAATTGGGGCCCAGTTAGCGTGCTGCGGAAAAAAATGAATTTATTATTTAAACTTAATTTACTTTAAACGTGCTTTTTATGAGTTACTCAAGTGAGATATTTCAAGCTTCCTTACATATTTTGATACAAAAATTACCTATGAATGTACAGAAAAAATACTTTGAATTCTGCACCTATATTGGTAACGAATCCACCTTGATTAAAATGACTGATCATGTTCTATATGTACATTAATATGATGTGTAACTGTCTCACCTGAGCAACTTACCTTTTTATTTTATTGATTTGATTTGCGGTTTGGCAATTTCTTACAATTTTAAGTTGATTTTGTGTTGTTGTTTTTGTGTTGCTGTGTAGTTTGATTAGTTAGTGGGGTGAACGTGGTTTTGCAAGAAGTAAGTAAATTAATTTATTTTATGCGCTTTTTTAAGTTTTTGTGCTTGAATAGATACTTTTAACAGAATTAGATACTGGTAGACTAACAGTATAGTTAAATTGATTTGCATGTTAAAAACTTTCGAAGTTATGAAGTTAAGTATGGAAAAGGATTGTCAAAGTATTTTATTATTGATTTGCATATAAAAACTGTTGACTATTTTTAAATGGGGATGCTTTTGATTAAGGAGGTCATGGGATTTGTTATAGACGAGATAATAGGAAAATTCTTCGATAAAATAAAAGAGATTAAAATGGTTTGTAGTTTTTATTGAATACACACTTATATTTTAGATACACCGCGGGAACTTAGAGGATGTCGTCAAAAGCATTCTCACCATGACCCCGCCCAAGAAGACTGAAGCAAAGAAACCAAAACAGGCTGAAGAAAAACCCACAATCATAGAGAAACCCGTAGAAAAGGAGAAAGACGAAGATCGCATCGACTTCGTCAACGTCAAAGACCTCATCAAAGGAATGGAAAAGCAAACTCCTAAAGAGACCAACGGCTTCCACAAAAAAGATGATGATGATGATGAGGAGAAGAGAGAAGTGAGTGAGAATGGAGAAAAACCAGGGAAGATAGAGAAGACGGATAGCTCCGATTCGTCCGAGTCCAATCTATCTAGGAGCAGTAGTATTGTGAACGGATCGCAGATGACAGCTCCGAAACCTTTGCCCCGTTCATCGATTTCTGATGGTGGCGCGACTGATGATGCAGAGGCGCCGAAGCCGAAGCCGCGGACCACGGGTAGTCATACGTCGGGGTATAAGGTATTTGAGTTGACATTATTTAACACACGGGAATTACTCACGTAAAAATATCGTCGATTTAGAGTTTCAGCGTGAGACGCTCGTGCGAGGAGTAACCTTGCCGCAACTCCCTCCTTACCCAGATGAAGATTCTCCGGATGAATCGAAATATTGTAGGTATCTGAATCGACGATATTTTTACGTGAGTAATTCCCGTGTGTTAAAAAATGAATAGTACAACTCACGAAAGTTTTGAAAGTGAATTTGAGTTGGTTGTTCGTAGTGTTAGATGCCAGAATTTGTACAGATTTTAATATATAATTTTATCTAGTTTGTTTTGGAATACGGCTTGTTTGATTTTGTTGTGTTTTAAGGTGGCCGCACACCTATCCGCTCCGAAAAAATCGAATTTTAGAATTCTTTATATGACATCGTATTCCCATACACCTGCCCATGGTCGAATCGTCCGATTCGACCGAATATGGTAGCACTTCGTGCCTTCAGCGCGGATAGATGTGCGCTTAGCCTTAACTACCTTAGACTAAAGAAATATTTTTGCAAAAAGCGTTAATTTGATTAATACTTGAGTTTTTTTGTTTTATTTAAACGCCGAGGATGTCTAGTTTTTAATTTTTATTGTTGCTTTTGTAGCCTAGAATAAAAAATTAGAAAAGTTTAGTTTAGAAACTTGTACTATACTGGCTAAACTGTTGTAAAGCTGCCAATAAGTTGACAAGTTTTATGAGACAGAACTTTAATTTCTACACATTAGTGTTCTTTTCACGCTGGCATGCAGTGCTATATTAGAAACTAGCTTCCAGCCACGGCATTGCTTACGTGGTATCGAAACTATGCAGCAATACAACGCAATCCAGTTTCTTGTATTCATTATACAAGTAAATAAGTATAATAAAACCACAAGTATTAAATCCTTACCATTATAACTTGTAACGACTATGGATACTTATAGTTCGCGTCATGTAAAAAGAACGCTGGTTGTCAAGCTGCGCAGTAAAATTAATAAAAATTAGGCAAATTAATACCAAAACTTTTTAATTACGAAATGTTTTTCCATGGAAAAAAAAACAAACAATAAAAAAAAAAAAACCGGTCAAGTGCGAGTCGAACTCGTACGCCGAGGGTTCCGTACCTAGCCATGGTGCCAATTAAGCTAGACCGCTTAATTGTATGAGCGCCCATACAACTCAGAGGACAATCTTAATTGGCGTCAACTATGTATGTATGGGAACACCCTTTAATTTTCAACTTTTTTAACTTTTTGGAATTTTTCCTTTATTTGTGCTATAAGACCTTGCTTTTTGCCAAATTTCGTGATTCTAGGTCAACGGGAACTACCATTTAGGTTTTCGACCCAAAACCTCTAGGGTACTTCCGGTTGACCTAGATTTGTCAAATTTGGTTACAAGCAAGGTCTTACAGCACAAGTAAAGGAAAAATTCCGAAAAATAAAAAAGTTGATAATTAAGGTAAGTTTTGGTACATACAAGTTTTGACGAATATCTATATATATATCTTTTTATAGTGTTGACTCAGGACCTTGATTTTTATACTCACAATAGGGACTATAGACCTCAGTATATGGTATAAATTTCAACTTGCTAGATCCACCCGTTCCTGAGATAATCGATGGTGACACACGGACAGACGGACAGACAGACAGACAGACAGACAGACAGACGGACAAGAAAGTGATCTTATAAGGGTTCCTTTTTTTACCTTTTAAGGTACGGAACCCTAAAAAACAAAATGCCTAATACTTTCGTGTGCAAGTGTATCCATGCGCAAAAATACCCCCTCCACTGTCTTCCAGCGTTCTTTTTACGTGACGTGACTTCATCTCAGATTAATTTGCAGCCTCGTTTGGGCCCCAAGCCGTTCTCGACGACGCAAGGCAGCGATGAGTTTTCATTTGACAAGGTGTTTTCCGTACCTTCTGTGCCTGGCCTGCCGAAATCTGAGTCAGGTATGTATTACAACCAGTAAACACAAATAAAGCAAACAATCATTCTTTCAAGGTGATGAGACTTGCATTTTAGGACCATTTCGAATAAACTCATATTTTGTTGGTTATAGTATAGCACCGTGAGTATTGGTTATAGTAGGTTCGAACCCGGGCGTGCTTCAATAGATTTTTCGTTTCGAAAAAATTATATGCGCATTAACACGAGCTCTAAACGGTGAAAAAAAGCATCGTAAGGAAACCAGTTAGCTTTCTAATAGCGTCGATGGGTTTGCAACCTGTCACGTAGAATGCTAACTTCTGCAAAATGTGGGCATGTATCAAATCTGTATTTGGATATACCTCTGACTACCCCATTAGACATCTTCAATCTTAAAGATGCCTAAAAAGATCTGAGAGAATGTCTATCGCGCCTGGGGATACATTCATGATCATATTTCATTTAATTATATTTTTGCAATTTGTTATCAGCTACATCGCCGATATCCGGTGTGGCCACGACGCCGACGATAGTCGAGCCGATTGCGCGAGACGCTTCTGAAGAGAAGGACAAGTCGCTATCTCCTACTAGCGACGTCGAAGCTCCGAATAAAGGTAATATATTCGAAAATGACACTACAAGTCAGTACGGATCGCGTCATGTAAAAATAACACTTAAGAAAGTAGAAAACATGAGACAAACACACCCCCTCCACTTTCTACCTGCGCTCTTTTTACATGACGCAAACTATACCGAGGCTTTAAGCGCAAAATAAACATGATTGTTACTCGCAGAAAAATCTTGGCATTCCTGAAGTTAGCCGTTTCGATGCGCAGTGCAACTTTTTCATACAAAATTTTCTACTGCGCAGCGAAAAGCCTAACTTCACGAATGCCTAGATCCATTGTGACAACTCTACGTTTTTGCCGCAGATGAGTACACGAACGGCAAATCGGACACGAGTTTGGAGGAAGAGGTTAATTCGTCAGATTCCGGCTACCGACCCAAGACGCCCAGCACCGCCGAGAGACGCAAGGTGTTCGAGAGTACAGAGTGAGTTACCAATACATTCTTTTTTTTTTTTTTTTTTCCCCTCTTCATCATCATCTCCTTGCCCCCACTAGGCGGGGTCGGCACAACATGTTCTCTTCTTCCATTCCCTCCTATCACTCGTCATCTCAGTAGTCACTTCACACGCATGTCCTCTCTCACACAATCCATCCATCTTTTCTTTGGCCGTCCTCTACCTATGTATCCTTCCACATTCATATCCAACACTTTCCTTGTAATCGAACATTCTTCCCTCCGCATAACATGCCCATACCACGCTAACCTATTGCTCCTCATTTTTTCTGTCACTGGCGCTACTTTCAAACTACATTTTGTCCCTCTTATAGAATAGAAAATACCTGTATACAGAATAATTCAAACAATAAACAAAAATAGGCCCTCACAACTGAGGATTTTATCACACCAGTCGATCGATCGTCGATCGACGGCATCGATCGATAGTAGAATGGATTAGTCGACGTCGATATGTATAGAGACATCAAACGATCGACTTGTGTCGATCGATTGGTGTGGCAACACTCTAACATACGTTAAATGCACGGGACAAATGTTTGTATGTTCTGCAAATACTTGTCTCGGGTCTGGGTGCTTTCTATGACGTAAAATAATGTACCTATGTATTAAAAAAAGTAAATACATAATATATCAGTCATGTGGTTCCCATAACACAAGCTCTGCTTAACTTGGGGCTACATGATGCGTGAAATGTCCAGCATTATTTATTTATTCAAATATTTTGCAGTGGTAACCAATCTATCGCGGACCGCCGTCGTGCGTACGAGATGCGTTCTGTCAGCGTCGCTGTGGAGTCTGAAACGCCGCCTTCGCCCGCCCCCTTGAGGTAAGATAAGATAACGTTTATTAATCCAAAAAGTGTCTACATGATGGGCAATTTAAAAAAATTGCAGAAATGCAGCAAAATCTGCACCTCTTGCGTCTAAAAGCACAGTAAAAAGCATACTAAAAAAAGGAAGTTCGTATTGAATTTGTGGCCTGCTAAGGTGATGGAGTTTTTACACAACCTGCATCTTACCTGAGCACTCTCTCGCCACAACCATTATTTTGTTATGTCATCGTCATGTGATAACTAATGTGGTATGTATTACAGACGCAGAGACTCACTGAAGTCCCGTAAGAGTCCCGAACGGGAAGACAAACGCTCTTCTGTCCCTAATGTTACCACGAAGAGAACCTCCACTGTTTTCGGTAAGTTTTCTACATATCCTAGTAAAATATTAGTTGCGTTGCCTAGATAGATAGATAGATATCGATCGCAGTGCAGATTTTTCATACTAAATCTATAGCGTAGCGAAACGGCTAACTTTACGAATGCCTAGAACCATCGTGCGTACACTTCTCACAATAGATCTAGGTATTCGTGAAGTTAGCCGGTTCGAGCAGTAGAAAACTTTGTATAAAAAAGTTGCACTGCGCATCGAAACGGCTAACTTCTAGGTCCATTGTGCGTGCGGTACAGTTGAATATGAATAATGAATAGTATTATGTTGCAGGAAAAGTGTCAAAGTTCCGCCATCTGAAAGGCACACCGGGACACAAGTCGACGCACGTTGAAAACATTAAGAATATCAGCCGACAGATCTCTGGCGAGTGTAATGGATTCTACGGTAAGAGACTATGTAACACTCGTTTCCGACCACGGCTTCGCTCGTGTAAAACCATTTTTTTTTCAGCCTATATTTACCTACTGCTGGGCAAAAGTTTTTGAGAATGAGCTGTTTTGAGAATGGGCTGTTTTGAGCACGTGAGACTTCGCGAAAGGGACATTACTCTCCGAATCGCTCTCATCTGCCCTTCTGCATCGATAACGTTTCGCCAATGCTTGGTGTATTCCGATTGGTTGAAATAAATGATTCCAATTATTCCAGCCAATGGCGTGCGGGCAGCCGTCCCCCTCTCTGGCGGGGGCGGTCGGCTCGGCATCGTAGAGCTGCCTGTAGGAGCGTCTTCCATAGCCACACTGAAATTTTCAAGTGTCTTATTACGGTTCTAAAAATACAGCCCTGTGACAGACGGACAGACAAACATCAGATGCTTAGTAATAGCATGTTATGGTCCCCGTTGGCACCTTTTAGGTACGAGAAGCTAAAAAGTAGTTCTATCAGTCATCACTCGCACCATGGAGCGAGAGAGTTCTGCCCCCTGATTGTCTATCTTTGATAGCGACCGAAATCGGTCTCAAACTGTCAAATATGACCGTTCAGTGACCACGCAAGTAGCTCTGTCACTCTCATCTCAACGAGACCGAACGTGACAAAAGACGCGATCGTTTTGACAGTTTGAGACCAATTTGAGGTTTGAGACAAGTTAGACAATCAGCCTGCTGATATCCGATAAGTCATTTGTTTCAGTCACCGGGAATTGGTTCAAATAAATAGTTCTAATTGTTTCAGCCAATGGCGTGCGAGCAGCCGTCCCCCTCTCGGGCGGGGGCGGTCGGCTCGGCATCGTGGAGCTGCCTGTGGGCGCGTCCCCCCTCGCCGTCGCCCCCCCGCCGCACCCCGCGGGCACCCACCCCCCCGCGCTGCTGCACCCCGCCCCGCTGCAGGACTGGGCCTGGGACCCCTTCAGGGACGACAGGCTGATGGTGGCCTGTGATGATGGGGGGCTGAGGGAGTGGATCATACCGGAGAATGGTGAGTTTTTGGGGAACAGGGTGGAATCGTTCCCCAAAGGCAGAGTAGGTGGTTCCTCTGCAACGGGCCGGCCCATCTGGCCCATTTGCCCGTGGTCTTTCGACCGACAGTTGTTGTCGGTTTTGTATATAACCCGATCGGCGATGAGTAGTGCACTTGCGCGATCTAGACATTCTGATATTGAGTGGCGCCATCTTCGCTGAAGCTCGTAGTGCGTATCATGTCTATGTAGTTCATCTAGCGACAGGTAGATGTCGCTACAAGTTCATTGAGCTTATTTTCTTAGTTTTGTTAGTCCTGAAGTAAGTGCTTGTAGCAAAGATTCATTTCACATCTCTATGACTACTGTCTTGAATGGTGAGTCATTGACTCTTCTAGTCTAGGTGATTAGTGTCATAGTACTGCAGGACTGGGCCTGGAACCCCTTCAGGGACGACAGGCTGATGGTGGCCTGCGATGATGGGGGGGTGAGGGAGTGGATCATACCGGAGAACGGTGAGTCATTTACTCTATAGGTGTCTTGCAGACAGTCGTGTTCTTTACGCGTTCAGTGCTTATGATGATGACGCACATGAGCTCGCTGAGCCACGGCGACTAGGGCAGGTAATGGATTATGCTATAAAAGTGTCCAGTGGTTTGAGATTGGATTGGCTTTTGGAGACGAGTGGCGGACTATCATTAGAGACATTAGAGTCGCGAGGGAGCGTTTATCTGAAAATGGTGAATTCATTGACCTTCCAGACGATTTTTGATAAATTTTACATGTTGCCTTACTCCCAGACAATCCGCTTGCGCACGAAATGTGCGAAACCGGCAGTAAGTGCTTATAGCAAAGATCCATTTTACAATCTCCTTGACTACTGTCTTGAATGGTAAGTTCATTGACTCTTCTAGTCTAGGTGATAAGTGTCATAGTACTGCAGGACGGGGTCTCCCTAATTCAAAGCTGAACTGTGACTGTACATGCTCTAATCCACCTAATTCTTCCAGGTCTAACAGAATCAACGAACGAGCCCCACCGTTCGTTCTCAGCACATCCGGACAAGATCTATTTAGTCCGTTTCCACCCCACTGCCTCAGACCTGCTGACCACAGCGGCCCACGACCTCACAATCAAGATTTGGGACCTGACCGAGGACATTCCTACTGCTAAGATCACATTGACCGGTCATACCGAGCAGATATTCGCTATGGACTGGTCACCTTGCGGCGAGTATCTCGCTACTGTGTGCAAGGATGGGTTTATTAGGGTGAGTTTATGTTTTTTACTCAAAATTTTGCTGAAACTAGGTATAGTTCACGTCATGTAAAAAGAAAGCCGGCTGTCAAGCTGCGCAGTAAGAAATTAATAAGATTTAGGCAAACTAATACCATCGCGCACAAAAGATTCTAATTACGAAATGGTAATCCATAGAAGAAAACAACAATAAAAAAAAAAACAATAGGCCTAGTACTTTCGTGTGCATGCGCAAACATACCCCCTTTACTGTCTTCCAGCGTTCTTTTTACGTGACGCGAACTATACCGAAAACGGCTAAAATGACATCCAAATTCCTAAAAAACTAACTTCACCATCAAGTTATGGGAGGTATGGTAGGAATCTTTTGTCGCGTTCGGTCTCTTTGAGAGGAGATTGACAGAGCTACAGAGAATCTTTGGAAGAATATATCCGGTCACTTTTCCATTACAGAGGTTTAATATATTGTTGTAGATATACGCCCCTCGTTCGTCCCCGGAGCCGCTCCGTCAGGGCCCCGGCCCGGCGGGCAGTCGCGGCGCGCGCGTTGTTTGGGCGTTGGGCGCCACGCATCTAGTCGTCACCGGCTTCGACAAGTGAGTCAACATAACATGCTGTTAAAATTACTCTCTTTAAAGCGTACCTATACTGTACAGTACTTCAAGCTTTACATTAGACCTCGGTTATTTTCGAAATATGTCCGACAGCAGTGTATGATTCCACAAAACAGAATGCGACAGAAGTGCACGTCGTTAGCAGCGCAGCTCGCACGGCGCACAACTAATTTGCTTTTCTTAAAAATGACATTGATATTTATTTGTTTGCGATAAAGTTGAAATTATGAGTAATTTTCATTTCCAAATGACTTTTGGTCAATCGTTTTTGTAATCTTATACGATTGTTTCCGATGTTTTATTTGATGAATGTTTACAGAGTGTCAGAGCGTCAAATCCTGTTATACAAAGCGTCAGATCTGTCCGCCGCCGTGTGCACAGTCGGTTTGGATGTGTCCCCCGCTATTCTACAGATCCATATCGACCACGACTCCGCTACCATCTTCCTTACTGGACGGGTAAGGAATCTTAATCTACATTGATATTATAGAGAGAATAGAATAGAATAGAATATAGTTTATTGACAACACACAGAAGACGGAGGACAGAGCATAATAAAACAATACAATTAGTAGGTACCTACATAGAATAGAGAGGTAGAATTTTTATTTAGAAGTAGGTTACATAGGAGTTTATCGCGTTATTTACCTTACTAGTGAACGCTTGCGCCTTCGCCTGCGTGGACTACTATTTTGTATCCCACGGGAACCATACATTTTTCCGGGATAAAAAGCCTATGTGTTATTCCAGAACCTAAACTATCTACATTGCAAATTTCATCAAAATCAGTTTAGTAGTTATGGAGATACGTGGTAACAAACATTCACACACACACACACTCACACACGGATTTTCGCCTTTATAATATTAGTAGGATTCTGCCCGCGACCGCAGCTGATGTAAAGTAAGTTCGTATGAGCAAGTGGTCAATTCTGGTGACTGAGTTTTTAGGCTGCCAAAAGGCCTCCGTCATGACTTAACGACTTAAAGCCGGGACCGACAATTTAACGTGCCCTCCGAAGCACGGAAGCACTCAGTTCGTAATGCCAAATCGAAATTATGACCGCGCACGATGCCGCTTAACTTCTATGATCAATCAAGAACGTCTAAGCAAGCTATGCTACAAGCGCTGTTGTAACATAGCCGAAAAACCAGTATTTAATAGTAGATTGTATTATAAGGGGGCAAAATAATATTTTGACGGCGAGGGCGCTTTTTTGAATCCAGAGCGAAGTGAAGGATTCTAGAGTAAAATCCCGAGCGTAGCGAGGGATTCTTTAGTAGAATCCTGAACGTAGCGAGGGATTTAAAGTACGTCGCCCGAGCCAAAAATATATTTTGCGCCCGAGTGATACACTCTACTTTTCATTACAATCTATGAGAAAATAAAAGGGAAGAGAAAAGAATGTGTTAAATCGACGAAGTTCCACTTGAGAAGAGTAATCTGGGATTAATTTTTTTTATTTAGACTTTTTATCTGATACTAGCAGCGCCGAGTAGTGATGGTTTATGGTGATGATGATGATGAAAAGTAGCCTATAACCTTCCTCAAGAGTTTAGCTATCAAATACAGAAATAATTTTTCAAATCCGACTGGTAGTTCCTGAGATCGAAAACGCACAGGATTTTATGAAGTTGAAATTACAATTTTTGTATGCTATGCTATGCTATGCTATGCTATGCTATGCTATGCTATGCTATGCTATGCTATGCTATGCTATGCTATGGTATGCTATGGTATGCTATGGTATGCTATGGTATGCTATGCTATGCTATGCTATGCTATGCTATGCTACGCTATGCTACGCTATGCTACGCTATGCTACGCTATGGTACGCTATGGTATGCTATGCTATGCTATGCTATGCTATGCTATGCTATGCTATGCTATGCTATGCTATAGTATGCTATAGTATGCTATGCTATGCTATGCTATGCTATGCTATGCTATAGTATGCTATGCTATGCTATGCTATGCTATAGTATGCTATAGTGCTAAGAGTCCTCCCTCATTCATCTTGGTAGATTCGAGATGAATGAATGTGGAAAGTAGTTGTACCTCTAAAGTGCGCGGCAAAGATAATTCCGGCGCACTTAAAGGGGATTAAAAACTCATTATTGCCCGCTAAATTTATAAAGAGGATTAAAAACTCATTACTGCCCGCTAAAAGTTCCTTGAAGAGGAATCATCTACTTTGGGCGCACTTAAAGGCGAACAAAGTCGTCCTTTTCGAATAGATGGAATGAAATAGTAGATTGTATTATAAGGGGGGAAAATAATATTTTTACGGCGAGGGCGCTTTTTTGAATCCAGAGCGAAGTGAAGGATTCTAGAGTAGAATCCCGAGCGTAGCGAGGGATTCTTTAGTAGAATCCTGAACGAAGCGAGGGATTTAAAGTACGTCGCCCGAGCCAAAAATATATTTTGCGCCCGAGTGATACACTCTACTTTTCATTACAATCTATGAGAAAATAAAAGGGAGAAGAAAAGAATGTGTTAAATCAACGAAGTTCCACTTGAGAAGAGTAATCGGGGATTACATTTTTTTTATTCAGAAGGTGGCCGCGCGCCGGCTGAATGGTGGGCGGTATGTTTATCTGATACTTGCAGCGCCCTCGCGGCGTTGCCCCCGTAGTGATGGTTTATGGTGATGATGATGATGATGATGAAAAGTAGCCTATAACCATCCTCAAGAGTTTAGCTATCAAATACAGAAATAATTTTTCAAATCCGACTAGTAGTTCCTGAGATTTCATTTCATTTCATTTCATTTATTTATTTATTTCTCTCACAAACAATATTTAAATATAAATAAATAGCTAAATAAATATACAGAATAATGAATATTAAAAACGTTGTAGGTAGCTATTATAAAAACCTGTTTTGTGAGATTAGCGCGTTCAAACAAAAAATATCTTCCGCTAGAATTGCTCAATAGTTCCACGAAAACAAACTAGATGGCGCCAGTAGACCGTAGTTCTAGATCGCGCTGACGAAAACGCACAGGATTTTATGAGGTTGGACTTACAATTTTCGTATGGACGCTAAAACCGCATTGTAATAAATCTCTAAATGTGATTACAATTGTGGTGTTTTTGGAAGAGTCCTCATTCACCTAGCTAGATTCGAGACTTGAATGTGGAATCTTTGCACCTATGAGGTACAACTACTTTGCAGTGCAAAGTAGTTGTACCCCATAGGTGCGCGGCAAAGATAATTCCGGCGCACTTAAAGGGGATTAAAAACTCATTACTGCCCGCTAAACTTATAAAGAGGATTAAAAACTCATTACTGCCCGCTAAAAGTTCCTTGAAGAGGAATCATCTACTTTGGGCGCACTTAAAGGCGAACAAAGTCGTCCTTTTCGAATAGATGGAATGAAAATAAACATACATACATGCTTACATAAGTTCAAGCCTCTTTTCTGTAGGGGGAGACCACACATTTCCATTCTTGTTACACAATTTTGGCATCATCTTAGAGAGAAAAAGAGTCCTTTGCCCAGGTTAATAAAAAAATATCAAAGCATATCCTGTTTCAAATTTACAGGGTGATAAAAATAATATCAAAGGTTATCAAGTTTCATATTTACAGGGTGATAAAAAAAATATCAAAGTTAATCATGTTTAATATTAACAGGGTGATTCAACAATCTACGCGTACGAAGTGACTTGCGAGCCGCCGTACTTAAACCCTCTGTCCCACCATCGCTCGCCCTCGCTGCACCAAGGCATCGCCTACTTGCAGAAGAATCTATGCGCTGTCGAGAAAGTAAGTACAACAAAACCAGAAAATATTGCGTATCGGAAAACATCGGAAACAATCGTATAAAATTACGAAAACGATTGACAAAAAGTCATTTGGAAATGAAAATTACTCATAATTTCAACTTTATCGCAAACAAGTAAATATCAATGTAATTTTTAAGAAAAGCAAATAAGTTGCAAGCTGTGCGAGCAGCGCTGATAACGACGTGCACTTCTGTCGCATTCTGTTTTGTGGAATCATACAAGAGATTTAATTTATTTGTGTTTTTTATACTTTCAAAACTTTCATGATTTGTACTTACTGGATTGAGTTGATTATAGATACTTATGTCAGTTCGGTGACAATGCACTATTATGGTGACATGACAGCCAGCTGGTCTGATGATGGAGTCAAGCGCAGTCTAATGGAAGTCTTCAGTGAATAACAGTAAAGTAACCATGAAAAGGCTCATATAAATTGGCTCACTGTTGCACGAGAAATAGTTTTACAATAAAAATTATTACCTCTACAAAAACCTCTTGACTACTTCTGTTTAATATGACTCTGTTTACTCAAAGATAACATATTTCTGTTTATTTAGGTGGAGTTTGCACGAGCGCTTCGTCTGACCAATGGGAACATTGAGCCACTATCATTCACGGTGCCCAGGATAAAGGTTAGTCATCCATTTCTTTATAATATTGCTCGGGTTTGCTCTATTTTGTTAATTAGTTGCGCTCGCACAGTTGCAATGAGCGAGCGAGAATATGTTTACACGAGCAAATGCTCATGTCAGTCGCCACCTTAAATAATAAAATAAATAAAAATAAAAAAATAAAATTGTAAAAATACCCATAGCACATAAAAATACAATAAAATAAAATTACATTAAGGCCGGCCGCACTTTGGATCCGATTTTGCATCGTGCTTATACTTACGTTATTGGACGTACGAATTGAACGCGCACACTGCTTGCGTTTTTCTCCGTTCAAATGCCCTTTCGTACGTCGGAACTATACGCGCGTACACGCACGGCTGGTTTGCAATTTCGCATAGAGTGCGAGGCCCCGTAGTACTCGGAGAGTTGGGATTGTTCGTGGGTGTTCGTACGAGTAAAATTCGGACAAAAACTCATCTAAAGTGCGGCTGGCCTAGGGTTGTCGTTCAAAAGGGCTGCCGCTCCGTTGCGTCGTCGCAGCGCTATAATTTTTGTTCTGTCAAAGCGCGTCGTTTCAGCGCACCGTGTGGCATGCCGGGCAGATTTGTATGTAGAACTACGGAGCGTCAACGCTGCGACGTCGCAGCGACGACGCAGCGCAGCATCTCTCTTACCTCGAGAATTGAGACTGATATATCTATGTATTCCAGAGCGAGCTGTTCCAAGACGACCTGTTCCCTCCGACGTTGGTGACGTGGCAGCCCTGGCAGAGCGCCGGGTCGTGGCTAGCGCTGCGTCCCGCCCCGCCCCGCACCGCCAGCCTGCAGCCACTAGGGATGGAGCCCTGTGAGTATACAAGACGACCTGTTGTCTCCGACGTTGGTGACGTGGCAGCCCTGGCAGAGCGCCGGGTCGTGGCTAGCGCTGCGTCCCGCCCCGCCCCGCACCGCCAGCCTGCAGCCACTAGGGATGGAGCCCTGTGAGTATACAAGACGACCTGTTCCCTCCGACGTTGGTGACGTGGCAGCCCTGGCAGAGCGCCGGGTCGTGGCTAGCGCTGCGTCCCGCCCCGCCCCGCACCGCCAGCCTGCAGCCACTAGGGATGGAGCCCTGTGAGTATACAAGACGACCTGTTGTCTCCGACGTTGGTGACGTGGCAGCCCTGGCAGAGCGCCGGGTCGTGGCTAGCGCTGCGTCCCGCCCCGCCCCGCACCGCCAGCCTGCAGCCACTAGGGATGGAGCCCTGTGAGTATACAAGACGACCTGTTGTCTCCGACGTTGGTGACGTGGCAGCCCTGGCAGAGCGCCGGGTCGTGGCTAGCGCTGCGTCCCGCCCCGCCCCGCACCGCCAGCCTGCAGCCACTAGGGATGGAGCCCTGTGAGTATACAAGACGACCTGTTCCCTCCGACGTTGGTGACGTGGCAGCCCTGGCAGAGCGCCGGGTCGTGGCTAGCGCTGCGTCCCGCCCCGCCCCGCACCGCCAGCCTGCAGCCACTAGGGATGGAGCCCTGTGAGTATACAAGACGACCTGTTGTCTCCGACGTTGGTGACGTGGCAGCCCTGGCAGAGCGCCGGGTCGTGGCTAGCGCTGCGTCCCGCCCCGCCCCGCACCGCCAGCCTGCAGCCACTAGGGATGGAGCCCTGTGAGTATACAAGACGACCTGTTCCCTCCGACGTTGGTGACGTGGCAGCCCTGGCAGAGCGCCGGGTCGTGGCTAGCGCTGCGTCCCGCCCCGCCCCGCACCGCCAGCCTGCAGCCACTAGGGATGGAGCCCTGTGAGTATACAAGACGACCTGCTGTCTCCGACGTTGGTGACGTGGCAGCCCTGGCAGAGCGCCGGGTCGTGGCTAGCGCTGCGTCCCGCCCCGCCCCGCACCGCCAGCCTGCAGCCACTAGGGATGGAGCCCTGTGAGTATACAAGACGACCTGTTGTCTCCGACGTTGGTGACGTGGCAGCCCTGGCAGAGCGCCGGGTCGTGGCTAGCGCTGCGTCCCGCCCCGCCCCGCACCGCCAGCCTGCAGCCACTAGGGATGGAGCCCTGTGAGTATACAAGACGACCTGTTCCCTCCGACGTTGGTGACGTGGCAGCCCTGGCAGAGCGCCGGGTCGTGGCTAGCGCTGCGTCCCGCCCCGCCCCGCACCGCCAGCCTGCAGCCACTAGGGATGGAGCCCTGTGAGTATACAAGACGACCTGTTCCCTCCGACGTTGGTGACGTGGCAGCCCTGGCAGAGCGCCGGGTCGTGGCTAGCGCTGCGTCCCGCCCCGCCCCGCACCGCCAGCCTGCAGCCACTAGGGATGGAGCCCTGTGAGTATACAAGACGACCTGTTGTCTCCGACGTTGGTGACGTGGCAGCCCTGGCAGAGCGCCGGGTCGTGGCTAGCGCTGCGTCCCGCCCCGCCCCGCACCGCCAGCCTGCAGCCACTAGGGATGGAGCCCTGTGAGTATACAAGACGACCTGTTGTCTCCGACGTTGGTGACGTGGCAGCCCTGGCAGAGCGCCGGGTCGTGGCTAGCGCTGCGTCCCGCCCCGCCCCGCACCGCCAGCCTGCAGCCACTAGGGATGGAGCCCTGTGAGTATACAAGACGACCTGTTCCCTCCGACGTTGGTGACGTGGCAGCCCTGGCAGAGCGCCGGGTCGTGGCTAGCGCTGCGTCCCGCCCCGCCCCGCACCGCCAGCCTGCAGCCACTAGGGATGGAGCCCTGTGAGTATACAAGACGACCTGTTGTCTCCGACGTTGGTGACGTGGCAGCCCTGGCGCATTAATCACCTAAATAATAAATAAATAAATAAATAATGCTGGACATTTCACACAGCATCATGTAGTCCCAAGCTAAGCAGAGCTTGTGTTATGGAAACCACATGAGTGATATACTACTTAAATACATGTTTTTTTTGTAAATACATACATAATATACAGAGAAAACACCCAGACCCGAGACAAATATTTGCAGATCATACAAACATTTGTCCCGAGGCGCTAAACAACGCTGTCTGGCGCGAAGTGACGCGGAAGTGTCCGACTTGTCACATAAATAGGTAATCGACGCGGGCGGCTAGCGTGCGTGCCGAGCGGCAAGTGGGAACCAACTGCTATACGCCTGCCCGAAGAGAAGCGGCCG
This sequence comes from Camptogramma bilineatum, assembly GCA_958496255.1. NCBI lineage: Eukaryota > Metazoa > Arthropoda > Insecta > Lepidoptera > Geometridae > Camptogramma > Camptogramma bilineatum. The sequence continues at coordinate 10,666,349 of OY292471.1, forward strand.
ATCGTACCTAAGGCCGGTTTTAGTCTCACGCTCACCATCAGCGCTGATAGATGAGCGAGCTTTATTACAATGAAATAAGAATACTGATTGCTTGGCAAAAATGGCTACGCTGATTGCTCTCGTCAGTGCTGGACAATCAGTATCCTTATTTCATTGTAATAAAGCTCGCTCATCTATCAGCGCTGATGGTGAGCGTGAGACTAAAACCGGCCTAAACTGCGGAGTGAGACCCCCCTCCTGATACAACACGATCAGCCCCCCAATTCTTCTAGATGACAACGTCAATCATTCCGCTGCGTTTTGGTTCGATCTCTTAAATGTCAGCCATTTGGTGAATAGTAGAATAGCTTTTCAAAACTTTGTTTTGCCAAAGTTAAAACCTTAGCTAAAACCTCACCACAACTGAGTCCTTTGTCATTAGTAGAATAGGAAACAGTCGAAAATCTGAGGTTTAGTTGAGGTTTTGCTTGATAAAAAGTTTGGTAGGTACTAGAATTGACACCCAGGATTTTTGCCGGGAATTTGAGAAGTCGTGTTTTCGTTTTAGTTTTAATTTTCAAAACTTGTGTTTCTTTGATGTCAATGTGTAATAATAATAGTGGATTATTAACTGTTAAGTATTCATAAACGTGCATAAGTCTGAGCAAATGAAACAAAATTGAATAGCATTGCATTTCAAGTTCTATCAAAAAGTGTGATGTTTAAGTAAAGCCCCACATCTTTACCAATGGAGCTTGGCCGCTATAGAATTCCTATAATTAAACTATGAGGCTTGTAAATGCAATGAGCAATCAATTTTTTAGATTTATATTTTTTCATACGTACATGCTCAACGCACGCCGAACCCTTCTCAAATATTAGGTGAAAATTGTGGAATATTTGGGGAACAGGGTGGAATAGTTCCCCAAAGGCAGAGTAGGTGGTTCCTCTGCAACGGGCCGGCCCATCTGGCCCACTTGCCCGTGGTCTTTCGACCGACAGTTGTTGTCGGTTGGTTGGTTAAATCCGATCGGCGTTGCGGCGTGCGCTTGCGCGATCTAGAAATTCTGATGTTGCGTAGCGCCATCTGTAGTGCGTAGCATGTCTATGTAGTTCATCTAGGGACAGGTAGATGTCGCTACAGGATATATTTTAAAAATGTATTTTTATATATTTTATGTGTTAGTGTCAGCGCACACGCAGTCGCCGGTGTCGCGCGACTCAAACGCGAAGTCGACGCAGAAACCCAAACCCGATCTCATCGAGTCACACGTGCCGCTCACAACTAAGGAGAAACAGGATAATGTAAGTTAATCTATACTAATCTATACTAATTATATAAAGCGGAAGAGTTTGTTTGTTTGTTCTCAGGAACCACCAGTCAAATTTGAAATATTCTTTCTGCCTTTCATAGCTAAACTCTTGAGGAAGGTTATAGGCTACTTTTCATCATCATCATCATCATCACCAAATACCGTCACTACGGGGGCAACGCCGCGAGGGCGCTGCTAGTTAACAATAAATACAGTGAATTCACATGCGCTTTTGGTCAACTTTTCAGGCTGTATGAACTCCTACATCATGGTTTAAGTTTATAAGCCTTGACGGAGGAATTCATGCGACAAGCACCAACAAATAAACGTGCGCTCCGATTCGAGACTCAAAACAATTTAGCTGTTAATTCCACTATAGCACCTTTTTATTTAGTGACCGTGAAAAAAGAGCCTGATTTCGAGAAAAAACTTCAATCTCATTCATATTTGATTCTTAGTAGTTTGGCTGAACTTCTACATGAGTAATTTCTGTATTATTATAATGGTGTAGAGTGAAAGATGTAGTGATAAGATTTGAGAAAGGCATGTTAAGATTGTTTGGGCATGTAGAGAGGATGAATGAAAGTAGTTTAATTAAACAGGTGTATGAGGCCAGTGTGAATGAAACAGCTGGAAGACGAAGACCTAGGCGAACATACCTGGATCAGATTGGTGATATTTTGGAGAAGAGCCAGCTCAAAAGTACCCTAAATCGGCGAGCTTTTGTAAGGAATGTGATGAGAGTGAATGAGGCGAAAGAGGTGTGTCAGGATCGTAGCAAGTGAAAATCCGTGGTCTCTGTCTACCCCGTTGAGAAAGAGGTGTGATTTTATGTATGTATGTATGAGTTTATATAACCTCAAATAATATTTTCAGATACTGAAATCAATGAGCGCCAAGGTGCAGATAAATCTCAAATTGGAACAAGACAATATGGAGGGAGTCGACGAAGCCGAGTGGGATCAGTAAGCGTGCAATACTCTGTTAGGATTCGCTTGATGAACCTTATTACTTTAATGATACGGTTGCAAATCTCTTGAATGACTTAAATTTTTAGAAATACTCAGTCTCTTTTCGTTGGGATGAAAGTGACAGTGACAAAACATCAGCAAGCAATAGAATCCCCTGAAAACTTCAAGCTACCAATAAAGCGATCGTATTACAGTAGCGTAAGGTTCATTATATCAAGCTTGTGTCTTAGATTAGATACCGAGGCTCAACTGTGAGCGATTTGAAGACGTGACAATTTAGCGTACTGGATTTTTGATGCTCAAAATCTTGAACTTAGAATACCAATAATAATGTGACAATGATTTTATGATGTGCAAAATACGAACGGATACGATTTGTCTTAACTTATTCCCTGCGACCACGGTGAGTTCGCGTCTCACGTGCGTCATGGATACTAAATGCGTTAATAATTGATGTGGTTTTACGTCTGAGGTGTTCAGTCCGCACTCTTTAAGCCTCGTTGACACGATCAAAGTACACTACATCCTAGTGCTACTTGGATGACTCTGATTAGACGCCGTCGGACTCACGTGACTCACTCGTACGACGGCGTCCAATCAGAGTCATCCAAGTAGCACTAGGATGTAGTGTACTTTGACCGTGTCAACGCGGCTTAAGTCGACTCAAGTTTGACAGTTCTCTATGAAAATTATTCATTCAATCAAAAATATTAATTGCTTGTGATAATATGATGAACGTTTAAAGGACTTTAAACACCTAAGCTGCCGACAGTTGGCGGCAAATGTCGGCGACATACAAAATAGCATAAAATACAAAAACCCGCCGGGTTGTGTAGTGTTCTTGAGTGCGGACTGAATACGAACTTAAAATATAACCTCTGCAAAATCATTTGATTACATGAACATCTAGACTAATATTATAAAGAGATAGTGCTTATTTTGCGAGTACTTGGTAATCTTCGAAATCAAATTGAGAAATTATTTCACAATTTAAATGAAATAAAATATGAAATGAAAAAGGATAAGTGAGTAAGCTAGTTCATTATATTCATTGTCACATTATTATGATAAACCTGCCCGTTTATAGATCAAATGTAATGATGAAATTAGGCGTAATTTCGCCAGCACTGTCGATTTAAGAAGTAAAGATAATTTACGTTTTTCTCAATCGTAAGTCAAATTGTCATCAAATTATCTTTTCATTCAAAAAAAAAAATCGGAAACTTCTAAATTATTTACTTCTGAAATTTAAACGGGCGCTAGTTAACTTGCCCTATCTATCGAATAGTTATACCCACAACCCTCCCCAATGTACTGACCCCAAAATATTTTATAGATCTTTTCCTGTATTTATAACGTTTTAAATATCTTAGACATAATCAATACGCGATTAGGTGTAGGATAATTCAATTTATTGGCTCTGTACGCTATAGAATTTTGATTTCTTTGGATTTAGAGATAGAGGTGGGTTTTGTAAAGCAGATATACAGGATGGTACAGTTGTCTCAACGTGAAGTTAGGCTTTTCGCTGCGCAGTAGAAAATTTTGTATGAAAAAGTTGCACTGCGCATCGAAACGGCTAACTTCACGAATGCCAAGATCCGTTGGAAGAAGTGTACAAAGTTTTTTGGATACATTTTACACTACATCTAATTAGCAGTAACATATTTTTGTGCTTTTGGCAAAAATATGTTTTAGTTGTTCTGCTTTTCTATTATAGAACAAGAACAAGCTTTGCTTAGTTTGGGGCTAGATGGCGCTGTCTGAAATGTCCAGCAATATTTATTTATTTATTTATTTTATTTATTTACTGCACTGGAGGTGACTTCGATTCATAATTATGCATTTGCATCTCAAATATTTTGGTGATAAGCAATAATCTTGTTCTATGCCTGCATGTTAATACTTTAAAAAGGGTACAAATATTAGTTCTCAGATTTTTATAGTAAAAATAATCTTGGCTTAGTTTGGTTAGATGTTGTGTAAAATGTGTGCCAATGTGTTTTACCTACAACTTCACATTTGAGTTCGCATTTATAATATTAGTATGTATATCTGCTATGCAAAAGTACCTGAACAACCGTTGTGATCTCAACGACCAAATCTTACGATGCTCACTATAATAATGCTCACGTTATTATGCATTCTTTAAAGTGTTTTTGAGGTGTATTGTACAGTCAGCCTCGAAACTTCCAACTGACCCCTCGCAGCTTCGAAAATAGACGTAATTTTAGTATTTTTCCAATTTTATACCTACATTTTACTTGCCTTACGAACGCGCAGCACGGCTTCCGCCCGGGTCGGAGTACGGGGAGCAACCTGCTATCGTTTGTGTCGCACCTGGCGCCAGCCATCGATGCCGGGGGGCAGGTGGACTCCGCGTATTTCGACTTCCAAAAAGCCTTCGATGTTGTCGATAACGACATATTGTTGACTAAGTTTTCTGCGATGGGTTTCACGCCGCATCTTCTCCAATTCTTTGCGAGCTATCTGGCTGATCGGCGACAGTATGTTGAATACTCGGGGTATGAATCTAGGCCATATTATACTTATTCGGGGGTGAGTCAGGGGAGTAATCTAGGACCACTTGGGTTTATAATTATGGTCAACGATCTGCCTAAGGTGGTAAAGGAAGCAAAATGTTTACTCTTCGCGGATGACCTGAAAGTATTTCTAACCATTGAAAACGCAATAGACTGCGAGCGGCTCCAACAGGATATAGACAGGGTGGTCCTATGGAGTGAAGTCAATAAGATGCGTTTCAACGTAGCAAAATGTTGCGTAATGAGCTACAGTCGGGCGCGCGCGCCGCTGCGGTATCAGTACGAGTTGGAGGGAGCCTTGATACCGCGAGCGGAGCGCGTGCGCGACCTAGGCCTCGAAATGGTACCCGATTTATCGTTTCGTCAACACATCATTAATATATGTGGAAAATCGTTTAGGAGTCTGGGTTTTATTTTGAGGCAAAGTAAGGATTTTAAAAGCACGAGCACGGTTAAAACCCTGTACAATGCGCTAGTGAGAAGCCACCTGGAAACTAATGCCATTATATGGAATCCACACGAAGCGAAGTACAGGTTGATGCTGGAAAAAATCCAAAATAAATTTACACGTTTCTTGTATCTGAAAGAGTACGGGGTGTACCCTTACTTCCCGCTCATGTACCCCAGCTTGTTTGTATTGGGTATGGTTGGGTACTGTAGGTTGTCGGTGAGGCGAGATGCTGCGCTGGTAAAGTACGTGGTGCGAGTGTTGCGTGGAGTGCTGCACCACCCGGAGGTGCTGGCGGAGCTGCGGCTGCGCGCCCCGCCAGGATACGTAGGAGCGCGCCGCCGCCCCGACTTACTCAGCCTACCAACACCTAAGTCAAATCTTTTAAAGTTTTCCCCGTTGTCGATTGCCATTAAGCTAATCAATACTATTTCTAAAAATAATATTGACATTTTCCACTTTAACCTGCCGAAGCTCATGGAGTTAGCTCAGGTAGTTTTAGAAGGTGTAGATCTAAGTAGATAGATATTTATATTTATCTACTTAGATCTACAATAATTGGACACTAAATTAATTAAGTAAATTAATTAAGTAGGTACTTATAGTGTTAATATAACGTCGCTTTGGCTACATGCTGTTATGATGTTATGTTATAATATGTAATAAATAAATAAATAAAAAAAAAAATAAATAAATAAATTTTTGAACATGGGCTATTTCATTTTGAGACTGACTGTATTTGGTATGGGTCTGAAATCATAATATTTTAAAAACGCTCCCCAATTATAACTTCATTATCATTATATCCAAGTTTATAATCAATCAATAATTTATTTTATAAAACGTTACACACACTTCGGACATAATATAGGGCAAATAATTTACAATGACCCCCGTACTGGTGTTTCTCGGAATGTTTTCCGACAGCTATTTGTTTGCGGATGGGCTTCTGTCACGAATGTTTTCGAAGATCTGCTCCAATAGGGGTTATTCCACTTTTCCCCCATTAAATTCGAAGGGTGGGTAGCAATCATGTGCAATGTGGTGCATGTCTTTTCGAATAAAATGTGTTTTTAAATTGATTTTGATAGTCTCAGTTAATGTTTTATATAGAATTAATGAAAACAGACAAGGCCCAGCAAAACAAGTATGTTAAAGGCGTTATACTTCTAATTACAACAAATCAACAATGTCAAACTAATTAATAATGAAGAACTAAACTGCGTTCTTATCTTGTAAACAAACAAATCATTATGACATTGAACTGACCCAGCATGCGAATGTCAATACAATCAACTATTATGCGACTAAGGGGTATTATGTGACTAATGGGCAGACCACAGAACAGAAAAAAGTAGAAGTAGCAAGTAGACCGCGTTACAAAGTTTCAGTTTGGATTTTGAATGTTTCCATGTTCATAATATATAATCGAGTACAGTCGTACCAAAGGGTTAAAGGGTACCCAGTTGAAGATTCTCCGGGTGAATCGAAACATTGTCGGTATCTAAATCGACGATTAGGTCATATAATCGAGTACGCGAGACGTACCAATGTACCACATTTGGTACGACTGGGTTAAAGGGTACCTAGTTGAAGATTCTCCGGATGAATCGAAAAAAAAATTCTATCTCGAAAAAACATTTTCGTTATCTAAATCAACGATATTTACCAGAAAAAATCCCGTGTGTCATTCTAGTACAGCTCATAAGAGTTTTAAAAGTGAAACATATTCGTATGAAGTTAAGGTTGATTCTAATGAAGAATAATACAACTGTGTATTCATTAAACACTATACATTCAGATAATGTATCATGTACTTATCTACTTGTAAATGTTAAACATCTAAAAAGACATGCTACTTCTATTTTTTTCTGTTCTGTGCCTATCTTATTTTCGTTAGTCGATAGATTCATTCCTTACATAAATACGTCACAAAAACACACAACATTCCTACATATTGCCATAATGAAATGCATTTATTTACTTGTAATTATGTATTTTATATATTTATAGATAAAAAGTAATGTAAAAGTGGGTTTCGTCGCGAATTTCAACGTGATGCCATTAAATAATATTGTAGCTTATAGAAGTGAAACTACATCAGTCACAAAACTAAGCTCTTTTTACTGACCGGAGTGCCGTATCAGGAAGTCTTGTCAAAGTCAGGATTACACCGGTATAAGTAGTAGCGTGGGTCAAAATTTTTTTTTTTCGATTTTCAACTTCTAATAGCGATAAAAAGTGGCTAAATATGGTTGAAATGAGACGTGCAAAATATGGTTGCTTTATAATAATGTTAACTGCCTCCGAATTTAATTTGAAAATTCAAAAAATCTTGAAATTGGTGTTGAATTCATGAACTGATAAAAGTACTATGCAGGTAGTTTTTGGTTACAGTTTTGCCTTGAAACATAAGATAGTATTATATATTTACTTACTAATTAACATTATTTACCATTTTCTTAGGAAAAGTGAGATTTTGAGAGTTTGCAATCTCGAGCTTTTGTCGCAAAAGTGACGTGGTACGTTTGAAGTTCGAAGATTACTTTTTAACAATGGAAATGTCTAAAAAGTGTTTTAAGCATTCTTTAATTGATGATAATAGCGATAATAAAGATAATTTACTACCAAGTAACAACGGTATTCTTAAACATTATGAAGAATTGAGGTGCCAATGGGAATTCGAAAATGACTTACAAAAAGAACCAACTTGCATTGAGATATTGCATAATTTTTATTGATTGAATTAAAAATAATAGACAAAAGGACTTATTATTATAAATTCAGATAAAAGGGTGTTACAAATGCTTAAAGTACATCATTTGAAGTCTAAAAACCTACTAAAGTCCTTGCCTAAAACTTCACCAAAACATTACAGATTTCAAGAATAGCAGGAAAGCTCTTTTCGACATTTCTAGCTGAAAAAGCATAGATTTGAATGAGGGCAGGAGGCCTGACGATCTCAATGTACCTACAAATTAACACAATTGATGAAATATCAATTCAAAAAATGATAAAAGGAACATCCATGATGCTACCACCAAAATACAATAGAAATACTTCTTGCCTGTATTTCAATGGAGTTTTTCGTGACTTTCACCAGGTAAAATGCCTCATGCTCGTTGGTTCACACAAACAAGTTGCATTTTTTTTAATTTATTCATCCACAGAAGCTCCTTCAATAAATCTGGTGATTCTAGCAACGAAAGATTTAAAAGTTTTGGTTCACTATTAAGATCCACGCTACCTGCAATGAAAGACCGCAATACATGCAAAAGATAATTGCCACATCAAGATAATAATCAATAGAATTCAAAGGAATAAAAGATTTTGTCATATTTAGCCTGTATTTTGATCATCCTGATAACTGTTTGCTAGCAATGTTGTCTAATCTACAAAAAAACATTAGAAAGTTTACCGCTCGTCGAATTCTGAAAGAATGTTTCATTTCTCGCACAAAACTAAGATTTCTCAAGTTCCTGAACAATTTTAAATGCATATTCTTATGTTGATCTGATTTATTAGTGACTAAATGCTACCGAACCATCGATTCAAAGGTGCAAAATGACGAAAACTTACAAACTTTTGTTGTACAAGTGGGCGAAGGCGAACTGCCTCTGCTTCGCATGCCATGTCATTGTAAGGTGTGGAAAGAGCTATTACGACTTTGGTGGAAGCATCCAACACTTTAAACACCAAATTTGAGAGAAAAGGACTTATAATCGGTTCAGCTAAAGTCACGCAAACATATGCGCACATCTTACAGTAAAAAAGGATTTTGCTATACTTTGAAGACCTAACCTGCATTTTTTAGATAAGTAACTGAGTAATTTATAATTAAGTATACAAATATGACTTCTTGTATCGTGGTTTGTTCCAAAATAAACCATACACAAGTATATTTTCATAGTTTTCAGCAGGATTTTCCAAAGACCTTTTTTTGTAATTTTTTAAAAGTTTAACTTCGATTCGGAGGCAGAAGATGATTTTCAATCCGTGTCATATTTTGCAGGTGGATTATTGACGTAATATGGCACCTTTTTATCACTATTAGAAACTGAAAAAAAAAATTTTTTTTTCTCCATACAAGAGTGACCCACCCTAATAAGTAGCGTCATGTAAAAAGAACGCTGGAAGAAATTGGAGGGGTGTGTTTTGTCCCATGTTTCCGCATGGGTTACCTATTCGCAAACATGAGACAAAACACACCCCTCCACTTTCTTCCAGCGTTATTTTTACATGACGCGAACTATACCTATCATAACTGTAATTACAAACAACACTTTTCACTTTAACAACAACAGTTTTTTTGAAAAACAATCTCATTTTTACCAATTCCTCTCAAATGACAGAGAACGAACATCAAATCTCACGATTTTCGAATATGTTAATTCTAATATTTTCCTTATTTCAAATGAGAGTAGAGAAATGTTGACGAAAACTCATAATTTCACGGTAACTTGTATGTTGTGTTAGTGGAGTTCTGTTTCTATACGTTAAATTTATTAACTGGCAATGCGACGAACCTAACTTAGTATCAGTAATGTAATTATATGTAAAGGATAGGGTATTCGTAATAGGGAATTGATAACCGATATTATTTCAATAAAACTCTTTAGATTAGACTAATGTTAGATGTCATTGCAAAATATTAATTCGTAATGTTGTCACAAGGGATCTAGGCATTCGTGAAGTAAGGCTTTTCGCTGCGCAGTAGAAAGTTTTGTATGAAAAAGTTGCACTGCGCATCGAAACGGCTAACTTCACGAATACCAAGATCTGCTGGAAGAAGTGTAAGTTAGCATAATAAGTTTTGAGAAAAAATAAATAATACATCGCTTTACTGGAACTTTATGGACTTAAGTAAAAAAAGTCTAAAAAATCAATTGAATTAGGTTTCAGTAAATGCATAACATTTTATTATCAAAATAAAGATTGTTCTAAAGTAATAGGAGTTCGGAAAATCCTTCCATCATTCAAAAGAAAAAGACTTAAGGCGTTCAGTGCCTATGACGCACATATGCTCCGGGTACAGCCTCACCAGGGCAGGGAACTTGTTATAAACTTTGGAAAAACCCACATTACGTCACAAGTGTCACATCACATTTCTAAAGCAAAGTGTCCACTGGCAAGTAACAGCAGTTTTTTTGCAGAAGTCAAATGACGACTAGTTTCCACTGACTGCAATTTTTCTATTTGCATACACGTGGGACTTGCAGCAAGTTCGATAAGTCACTAAAACTCGCAGAAGTCCACTTGCGCGAGCGTTTACACATTGGAAGTCGCTTGCGCATGTTATCTTGTGCAAGATTTTGGACACTTTGCTTATGAAAAATACTTTTGCAATGACATTCTACAAGTTTTTATCTTGATATAAAATTAGCTCGCGAATTTAGTATCGCTAGATATGCCATAGTCTACCACGTTTGCTCAATGCGCCAAAGAGTTTCAATGTAATCGTTTTTTAAGAGTTTTCTATGCATTTAATTTCCTGAACCATGAACCTAGCTGAGTAATAATAAGCAAGCTGGAATGAATGAATGAACTAGAAAATTGGAGTATGAACATTTCTGTTGCTTTTAGTTTTTACAAGGATGCGGTATTTTCAAGAGCTACATATTGCTAAATTTACAAATGTGAATGGCAGTATTTTTTTATACTACTAAGGTAGCAGACAGATAGTACTAAGCCTTAGTACTTGACCTTAGTTACTAAGGTATAGTTCGCGTCATATAAAAAGAACGCTGGAAGAAAGTGGAGGGGTGGGTTTTGTCTCATGTTTGCGAATAGATAACCCATGCGCAAACATGAGACAAAACACACCCCCTCCACTTTCTTCCAGCGTTCTTTCTACATGACGCGACCTCTAGCAGTATTTGCAAAATTGACACTAAATGGGGAAAAAATAAGGTTTTAGTTGCACTACATTTTTAACACACAACTGCAATGGACTGAAAAAAGGATCTAAATGAAAGCAACAAGTTCGAAAAATAAACACAGTCGAATACTGAAACACGACTTAGTTTAAGTGGTGATTATAATTGACATTAACTGTCACTATCTTTAATTTGGTATACGATTATGAAGAATAACAACGTCTCAAATAGATAAGTACGTCTCAAATATTTAAGTAGCGTTTCAGTATTCAGGAAATAATGAAGGGTAATAGTTATAGCTTGCTTATAATTACTCTGAGTCTAAGTAAAACTGAAGTATTGTTAGAATCTCTTATGAAATTCTTGAATGAGCAATAATTTTATCTCTCACTCATAATATACGGAGCAGGACAGAACGCTTTCTATTTACTTAATATTACGTATAAACGTAAATTTTATTCACTAGTCAAAAATAATCTTTAAAGGTAAATGGCGATTTCATCAACACGTAACGGACGGTTGCGATCCTACTTACTTAAAAGGATATTTTACTTGAAACATTCATTAATATCAGTCAATGTTTTACATCTTATAGTAAAAGATTGCAATACTTATAACCATTATTTTAACACACGGGAATTACTCACGTAAAAACGTTAAACGATATATAAACGTGAGACGCGACCGCGAGGAGTAACCTTGCCGCAACTCCCTCCTTACCCAGATGAAGATTCTCCGGATGAATCGAAACATTGTCGGTATCTATATCGACGATATTTTTACGTGAGTAATTCTCTTGTGTTAAAATTATGTCTTTTAAACCATTGTTTAGGCTCGGCGCAAACGGGCCACCGACCACAGCCACCGGTGGCCAGCGACAGCACACTTTTTCATATATCTTGTATAGACGCGCCGCACACGTGTAGCCGGTGGCGGCCACTCGCTACAGCTACAAAAATATGAAAAAAGTATGTTATGTCACTGTCTGTTATGATGAGCCTTTGGTTTAAGCGTTTCTGAGTATGGACGTCTGACTAAACTTATAAAAATAATGTCAAATAAACTCGATTCGAATTGGCAAGAAAAGGAAATCAAGCAAAATTTTAAAGGAAAAATGTTGAACTTTATTTATTTTGTTGCTTTTGATACATCAATGTCCAGACTCAATATTCCAAAACACTATCAACGCTCAATGTTTTATTCATATAACTGTTTTGAAACAAAGTGAGACAAAACATTTTTCCTTAAAAGTAGTTTAATTTCCCTTTCTTTTGTGATTATGAATATAACAAACTAAACTGTCCGTTAAGTGTTGTTGGGCATCGCCTGGGGTAACTTATGGATATATTACTTGATACATAATATCTTTTAATAAAGAAAAATTACATCAGGTAATTATTCACAGAAGACCCTGATTATATGAAAATGTATTAATTTATCGGTATTTTTTATAGTTAAGATTATGTATTTTTAGTTTTAGTTACTTGCTTATGGCGTTAATGAACTACCCTTGCTGGTACAGTTATCAATTTTGACCCATCTACATCGGGCACTCTCAAAACTAAAAACGATAAATTGTGCCAACTATCGTAGCTCAGATTATGTTGGTCAACTGTTCCGAATTGAGTATTCACCAACATAAATTGAACGATAAGGGCTCTTGTACACGCTAAGAAAAGTCGCCGGGTTTACGCAAGAATTAGTGTCGTTTCATTTATTTATCTGTATTTATTCATATATCTGCCGCAGACACAGAGAAATATCTTAGCGTGTACAAGTAGCCTAATTGGCACGATATATCGTTAATAGTTGTTATTCTTAATCCCTTAAAATCCCTTAAAAGTTAGGGCCTTAATCTATATTATGTTTCAAAACTAAATTAATTATAAAACATAAGTTTATCAAATTTATTTATTTACAAAATGTTATTTTATGTCTTATGCACCTATACATAAAGCTCAGTTCATATTTCATGTACCAGAAGGTAATGTTTCGGTTGCAACATGCACAATAATTTAAAGACCACAGTATTTTGTACTAACTTTTCTTAATATATGGATATCACCAAAACGCACTTTTCTTTTAAACCATTTAACACATTTTGCACAAGATATAGGAAACGTGGTTTGAGAATAATATTTTCTCTTGAGAGTATGGAAAAATTGAACTATGTTCATAAGTGAATTTAAAATAATGAGGACCGTGTTAGCCGAGTGGGTTAGTGCCTCGACATTAAATCTGAAGGTCGCAGGTTCGAACCCGGCCGTGCATCACTGGATTTTGTTTCATTTGCGCATTAACACGAGCTCTAAACGGTGAAGGAATCGTAAGGAAACCAGTTAGCTTTCTAATAGCGTCGATGGGCTTGCAACCTGTTACGTATGGAATGATAACTATGATAAAAATGAGGGCATGTACCAATGTATTAGGTCATACCTCTGACTACCCCCTTAGACATCTTTAAAGGATCTAAAAATACCTAAAGATCTGAAAGAATATGTCTACCGCACCTTGGGAATACCTATTCAGATGGGAACTACCCCTTCGGGATCATATTTAATTATTTTTTTCAGAAATGACGACATGGTTTTATTTTGACCATACTCTTAGGAGTAATTTTGTTAAAACGCATCGAATTGAGTTCCAAAAAGTGTAATGACAATAATTTGTTTCGATACCTTCCATTCCCTGTCCTCTTGTTTTGGTGTTTGCTGCAAAATTGTAATTCGTGCCAATTTTTTTTAGATTTTTGTATAAAATTGAACTTTGTTAAAAAGTTGCATTACAAGTACGCGAAATTATTGAGTATTAATTTGCTATTGTAACAGTCTGCTATGAGTTTAAATGAAGTTGTAGATAATTGAAGATCTATCGGTGGATTAGGAGTTAGGAGGTATTAGAGCTTTTTACGTGTTTTCTAATAATGTTGTGGCAGAATTGCACTGCGAAAAATAAAAAATGGGGTTGCCTTAACCAAAAATACAATCTACCTACTACCTATAATCATGGCATTTTAAAGAAGAAAAGGTTTTATTTATGAGTAGGTCCCTAGGTACTTACTTTATGCAAAAAAATATTGAGTTTTAACGCCTGCCGGGCTAGCTAGCTCCAAACGGTTCGAATTGGCGCCCAACATGGGGCTAGCTGGCCGAGCGATAAAAAGTAACTTTATTTTTCGCAGTGCGGTGTTCAATACCTACTATACAAAATATCAGGAATATTAAGACTTTGTGTGAATGCGTGTTTTGTCTTTTGAATGTTGTAAACCTACCAGATAACCCTAGTTAAGGTTCAATATTTGGATATTTTTATTATTTTGCATTTTTTTATTAAACTCTTGCTAATTAAATCCTTGTTTGACTATTATTAGGTACCCCTTGGCCCCAGGGTCTCAATCCCAAAAGGTTCAAATATATAAACCAGATCAAGATATAATCGATAGGTAGGTATCTTCTTAAATCCATAGACGATTTTCTCTTAACGGTTCTACAAAGGAGACTTTGAAACAAAAATATTCCCATTTATTTTTCTACAACAGGTGGTTAGCCTAAACGTGCAAACTCATCGTCGTTATCTAATGTTTTCTGTCCAAAGTCAAAGTCAAATTCATTTTACTTAATAAGATCACATAGTGTACCACTTTGAATCGTCTTAAGAGCTAGGTGATTCTACTCCTGTTCCGACTAAGACCGTGAAGAACTAGGGCAACAAACACGGTTTGGGGCCTGAATTTCTCTGAATTTCTAACCAGGTAGCACTTCATTTTCAATAATGCTTTGAAACTTGCGAGACGTTCAGGAAAGCCTAGCTTGAACTGAACCTACCGAGACCAACAGAATAGAATAGTTTTGTACAGATATCTCGATTTCCGGACCGACCTCAACCAATCAAGTCGGCAGTAGGTTTGTGTGATCCTCAATTGAACTCAATAACGTGCAGGCCATAGGCCAGTGTTGTGTCTCGCAGTCTGATGTGGATATTCTCGGTCTGATCATGACTGACACGCGGGTTTTTATCTATAATTATCAATTCTTCGTCTATTATTGTGGGAAATTACGTTACACGAAATTAGTTTTGGAAATATTGTTGGAAATTACCACTGTTTGTTTTGAGGGATTTCTCTTCTCTGTTATGATTCCTTAATAAGTAATGTAATGACATTACATACTCCTCAATCCTCACTCCATAATCCTTAAATCAATTTCCAGATAAACTCTAGATTTATAACACCTTATCATTGGCTAAACATCATTGATACCTATACCTACCATACCAATGCAATACCTTACGCAAACCAAAACAATGTAATTTTCATATTAACCTTATTGACTAATACCAACGGACATCCTTCGTAAAATTAAATAGGTGCCTACATATATGTTGTTTTATTGAACCGACCACGTGCTTTCTGAAGCACTGAAGCGCTTTTCTAATAACTTCATTAGCCATCCTTTCTTTGTTCTTAACGATTAGGTAACCTAATCAATTACAAAAAGTTTAAAACTTATAGGTAAGTACCTATCTTGTTAAGTACCTATCACTATTTTTTTTGTGTTTTCTGGTCTATCTTTAAAAAAAAAAAATATTTTATTAACGACTGTCTGCCCAAATGTTCTTGTCTATAAAATGTAAATCCGTTAATGGCTGTAAGTTTAATTTTGTAAGATCTTACTAAGTTTAAATAAGGGTTGTGGATTTTGTTAAATAAATATACCTAAATAAAATAAAATAAAATAAATTACCATAATCTGACAAGAAAAACCAAGCCAGTTTCCTCTCGAGCGCATCGTCTAACAAAACCACAAGATACGTTGTGTAAGAAAATGTTTTTGTGATTCTAAAATGTTTTTCAAAGGTTTTCTAAAACTTGCTCCAGTGTGAGATGAATGGCAGCAATTTGTGCGGAACTCGGGTGGAGTGGGTTGATTGAGGATTTTTCAGTCTGAGCTTAGAACGCATTGTTGGCGGTGTGCTTAGAATTTGAAAATGCCTCGAAGTTGATAAGTCTTACAATACCTACTGAAGGAGTAAATATAAATTGAATTGTAAATACTTAGGAACAATGCTTAGCTCACTGTTAGCTTTATTTACCAGCCAAGATCAAAACGTGTGGAGCTGACTACTTAATCCGTGTTTTCCTTCATTTGTAGCACGAGTAGGTACGCAACAGTGTAGTGTCACTGGAAATGTAAGTAAGTACCTACTTTTACCCGTAGCACTACCAGTGGAGTCACGGGAAAGTAAAATTTCCCTTCACTCTAGGTACTGGTTGAGCCAAGCGGTAGTGCCACGGGAAATAAAGGGCATCCACTCGTAAATCCGTAATTTTAAAGAACATTGACGGCATTCGATCCCTCCAAAGCAAAGCTGGGCAAAGGTCGTCCCCAGTTGTTAATTTAAGTTTGTAGGTACCTACTTACTTACTTTAAAAACAATAGGTATGTCCACGTTTGTGGTAGGTAGGTACCTACGCACCGGCAGGTAGGTACCTACTTGATAATGTATTGTGGTTCCGACACAGAGCCTGGCTACGGATAAAGCCGACACGAGTGACTTGTTTGTTACACCTAAACAATTAACCGACGAATTTGGTATTTCATTTGAATAGGAATGGGGACGAGTGGATGCGGTGGGGCAGAGCCGGATTTAGGCCTTATTTAGGATACCTAAGTCTTGAATACCTTAGCATATAGGCTAAGGTAGGTATTCAAGACTTTTCTCTGACTCATCTTAGGATCTTAAATGCTCAAAGATGAATGTCTACAAAAAAGAGGCTAGTGGATATCTCCTTTTTTATTTTAAAGGTGTAGACTTTATGTTGGTCTCATAAAAATTTCGTGAAGATCCAATGAGGTTCAGCAGATGAGCTTAGATGATTAGCAACATAAAAGCTCAAAATGCAGCAAATTCCTCACTTTTAGATTTATACTAGTGGAATCTGCCCTTTAATTACTAGGTTAGGTGCTCGCGAGGTCTACTGTTCATAGAATTAATGAGGTTATAGATACTGTAGGCTACCTATTACTTAAGTCCAAGGCTATGTATTTCAATTGCATACTTCGGTAGTAGGTACCTATATCTAAGTACTCCCCAGACTAATATAAATCGGTCAAAGTTTGCCGCAGACAAATTCTAAAATTTTCCGAACTTTAGCGCTTTCCCAACCCCCACGAGTCTACAATTTCAGGCTCTCCTTATGATAGAGATATTTTTTCTATGGAAGAATAGAGATTGGAGATGTAGAATTTAGTAATTAAAGGAAGGTACCTGGTCGTCAGTTTAACTTTCCTTCTGCAACACTGAAGCGTTAGCGCTCATCCATATTACTCACTAGCTGCTGCCCGCGGCTTCGCTTGCGTGGTACCAGGATAAAAAGTAGCCTATGTTACTCTCCAGCCCTCCAACTATCTCCACACAAAAAATCACGTCAATCCGTCGCTCTGTTTTGACGTGAAAGCAGGACAAATAAACAAACAAACACAGTTTCACATTTAGAATATGAAATAGAAATAGAAATAAGTTTTATTCTATTTCACTATAGGTATGGTACAGGCATATTAATCAAAAATGTTACAGTGACAAGAAAATAGGGCTACCCCTCAGCATTTGCTCCAGCAGCGCCAAGGCTGTTAGAGCGCTGGTTTTCAGTGGGTACCTAGGTACCTACCTACGGATTATGTTTTGACGAACCGATTTCGATAATTCAAAAGCTACCAAGCAAACAATGAGGGCTTCGAATGATGATGCGGCTAACACAGAGCTGAAGGCCCTGATGAGAACAAACAGAAGCCTACCTGCTTATAGCAGCCTGACTTCGACTACTGCTGTAGGTAAGTAGTTGAAGTCAGACTGCGTACCTATGATGTTGATGAGTAGGTACAATTATCCAATGAGATTCATACTTCAAAAAGCCGTAGTGACCAAGCAGTAGCAATTCGAATCTCGGCCGTGCATCAATGCATTCTTCACATGGACGTATATAAGGGGGGGATTTAGGGGGTCCGGACCCCCCCTTAGCCCATTAAGTTCGGAGGAAACCTAGTCAATTTTTGTATTTTGGAACCCTTGGACCCCCCCCTTAACAAAGATCTTTGTATTTTGGAATCTTTGGACCCCCCCTTAACAAAGCTATAGCTACGCCCGTGATTCTTCATTTCGAAAAAAATATGTAAATATAGGCAAAACACGAGCTTTAGATAAAACCCACAGAACGGCCCTAAAATTAATTACAACATGTCTTTCCTGTGGATAAGGCCAATCTAGGTGAACGGATGATGCCCCAGGCATCTACAGTGTCATGTTAGGTGTAGGCATAGATTGCCTTTTGACACTGTCTAAATAGGTTAATAATTTTATTAAAGATAGGCCTTTGTTTCAACCCTGTGCCTTTAATTTTGCTCTAAAACATCTATTGCCGTGGCATTACGGTACATTATGACGATTACGTTCTGTATTTTACGATGTTAGTATGTGCCTGTTAGTCACATAATTTATTGAACCAGACTGTTTTTATTAGTCAGGTAATCCTCCAAACATCCGAGAGGTGCATTAGACATTGTAGTAGATAGAGATAGGTACCTACCTACCTCTATATCAGTCATGTAGTTCCCATAACACAAACGATAGAAGCCACGGGCGGAGTTTTTTGTGTTCGTGTTTCAGTCTCGCTTTTTAAAGGTCATAGCTGACCAGTCGCCTTCGCACCCGAACCTCACTGCATCGCCTCCGGTATTCTTTGTATGGAATTATAAGGAAGGCCCAAGTACATCCTCTTCGTAATGTCATAGGATCGCCGCATCGCAGTCCAAAAGTGAAGGAACAAGTAAACGCCGAAGAACCCATTCAAAAAGAGCTCTGGGGCGATTCACACCGCGGTCCGAACCGTTCGTGGTGCGAAACGACTAAAGACCCGAAAAGGCGATGCGGTGCGGTGGCGACTCAGCTAGGTATACGATTTTGATGAAACTTGGACTAAATGTAGGTACCTAGCCTGAAATGGTTTATCTAAGTACAAAAAAAAAATCAACCACAAAATAAAACTGGGGGCGCTTACCAAATGTAACAAGATTAATTATAATTCGACCACAAACAAACCACTCAGTAAACAGACTCAAATAAATTAGCTGGCCATTAACGGAATTGTAAATAGGCATTGGTGCTTAGGGAATTAGCTGCAGTACAGTTTAATCATATTAACTGAAGGCTTAATCGCCACATCTTGTTGGAAGAAAACACGCGGGCTAATGAATTTCAGCCCTCGCTTTGTGGCCACGAAGGTCGCTTGACGCTCAACAATGTTAGGTTTCTATTCGAAGATCAATCACAATAGCAACATTAAAAGAAACAAAAATAAACGTTTCTTTATTTTGAAGCTAAAGACTGATCGTCAAATAAAGAAACCAGGCATACTTAAGTAGGACCAGTAACAACCTTGCAAACGTTTTGGCTCAAGCTGTTAGTTTGTAAGTATTGAATATAAATAAATAAATAAATAAACAACGTCGAACGAAAACAATACGAAACAGCACCTCTGGGATCACAGAGCCTTGAGCTAGGTGATTCTACTCTTGTAGGAGGAAGGGTATAGTGGGTTTTTCTCACTCTATATTCGAGCAGCCCGCTTGGAGAAGTACCTCCGCCTTACAGGCGTAGCCAAATAACATAATTCTTCCCGAATAATGCTGTGTTCCTGCGGTGAGGTAGATTGCCAGAGCTCTGCGAGGAAGCGCTGCGGTGACAACTGGTAGACCAGCCTCGTCCATTGTGTTGTTGGCACAGTGATTCCTCTTTTAAAGGGCCGGAGCGCGAGTGTGACTCCTCCAGTGTCGCAGGCGTCCATAGGCTACGGTAACCGCTTACCATCAGGTGGGCTGAATGCTTGTCTGCTACCTTAGAGAGTGGGCACACGACGTTTTCTGAAGCGCGTTTTTAAGCTGCGCGTTTCTATCCATACAAATGCGCTGCAAAAAACGCAGTGTGCCCAATCCCAGTAGGTAAAAAAACAAGGTCTATCGTAGATCCTGCATAGCTCCAGACTGGAAGGTTTTTTGCCCTACAGTGGGAAGATGAAAATACAAAATCTGTCTATGATAGTTTTTCCGCCAGTTTCGCAGCCAGACGTCACAAACACCAGCGCGTCGGCGTCGGCTCCCTCGGCAGGCCATTTAAACTCCCTTTTGATGTGCGACCCACTTTCAAGTTTTTTGCATTTTTCATCGCGAGTCTGACGGTGGACGGGCGCAGTAACGCAGCTTCGTATATGGCGAAAATCTAGCTAGATTGGATAGTATTCTGGTGTTAAGAATACACCAGACCTACCATACCTTCATTAAACCTTTAACTAACAAATAAACGGAATTAATTATAGCCTACACAAATACTAGTCTTCGCTGTTTGTTTGTCCGTTCATCTGACACAGGGCTGTATTTTTTTAACCATTGCGGTTCAAAAAAAAAAAATACAGCATAGGTAAGCTTAAAGTTTTCAAAGTAGTAATGTAGTAATTAACTATCGTAGTATGACGTTGACTTGACAGGCACCGGGTCTCAATATAAAAAAAACTTACTTTTTATCAAAAGCTTTGTTACCTACTGCTTATTTCCCAACGCTACGCTATGACTGATCGTCTAAAAGATCAACTTTCCACAACTTTTCTTTTCACTGTACGCTGTTTTTCTGATCTTGGTAATGAAATTATGACTAACAACGCGAATTGTTGTTCTCAGATGAGTTATGATGGATCTCCCTGAAGTTTGTAAACATTGACGGTGTCCCGGGGGAGGGTAGTGGTTTTTAGGGGTAGGCTATGATAATCTGGATGTAATAAGATTACTTACTTCTGAAATCTCGCATGGAAAACAATGCCTGAAAAAAGACGAGGTTTATAAAAAGAAAGTGGATCTAAACTGACTATAACGATGATGATGATGACTCATTAAAATAGAAACAATGTACTCAGAGCATTATTCTTTCTGTAATGTTGAGGCATGACATGATCGCTCCATTCGAAACATTACCTATCCCATGACCAAAATGGACTGCGACTCTGAAATATCATGTAAAATTATTTAAAAAAACAACAACATTGAAATATTTACATTGCTGAGATTTCAAAACAACATTTCGATAAATTACTCGGATAATCTGTTGATGCCTTCCAGGAAGCATGGTGGGAGGCGGCCGGTGATCGCAAGAAGTGGAAGGATATGGGGGAGACTTTTGCCCAGCAGTGGGACACTTTATAGGTTGAATAAAAAATAAAATCTGTTTTCAATTTCTGTTGCTAGATCGAACATACTAAGTGGTAGAATAACTTTGAAAGTGTTTGAAAATGCAGCATTGGTCAAAATATCCCTCATGAGCGGGTCATCTAAAGAACAAAACGTCAAATACTTTACATATTCTATTTTTTAGGGTTCCGTACCTTAAAAGGTAAATAAAAACCGGTCAAGTGCGAGTAGAACTCGTACGCCGAGGGTTCCGTACCTACCCATTATACCCATTATGTTATTGTAGCCCGCTTATTTGTATGAGCGCCCATACAACTCAGAGGACAATCTTAATTGGCGTCAACTATGTATGTATGGGAAAACCCTTTAATTTTCAACTTTTTTAATTTTTTTGAATTTTTCCTTTATTTGTGCTATTAGGCCTTGCTTTTTGCCGAATTTCGTGATTCTAGGTCAACGGGAACTACCATTTAGGTTTTCAACCCAAAACCTCGAGGGTACTTCCGGTTGACCTAGAATTGTCAAATTTGGTTACAAGCAAGGTCTTACAGCACAAGTAAAGGAAAAATTCCGAAAAATAAAAAAAGTTGATAATTAAGGTAAGTTTTGGTACTTACAAGTTTTCACGAAAACGTAAATTTGCCTATATCTTTTTATAGTGTTGACTCAGGACCTTGATTTTTATAGTCACAATAGGGACTATAGAACTCAGTATATGGTATAAATTTCAACTTGCTAGCTCCACCCGTTCCTGAGATAATCGATGGTGACACACGGACAGACAGACGGACAGACAGACAGACAGACAGACAGACAGACAGACAGACAGACGGACAAGAAAGTGATCTTATAAGGGTTCCTTTTTTTAACCTTTTAAGGTACGGAACCCTAAAAAAGGAACCCTTATAAGATCACTTTCTTGTCCGTCTGTCCGTCTGTCCGTCTGTCCGTCTGTCTGTCCGTCTGTCCGTCTGTCCGTGTGTCACCATCGATTATCTCAGGAACGGGTAGAGCTAGCAAGTTGAAATTTATACCATATACTAAGGTCTATAGTCCCTACTGTGAATATAAAAATCAAGGTCCTGAGTCAACACTATAAAAAGATATAGGCAAATTTAGGTTTTCGTGAAAACTTGTGAGTACCAAAACTTACCTTAAAGATCTTGCTTGTAACCAAAATTGACAATTCTAGGTCAACCAGAAGTGCCCTAGAGGTTTTGGGCCGAAAACCTAAATGGTAGTTCCCGTTGACCTAGAATAACGAAATTTGACAAAAAGCAAGGTCTTATAGCACAAATAAAGGAAAAATTCCAAAAAGTTAAAAAAGTTGAAAATTAAGGGGTGTTCCCATACATACATAGTTGACGCCAATTAAAATTGTCCTCCGAGTTGTATGGGCGCTCATACAATTAAGCGGACTAGCTTAATTGGCACCATGGCTAGGCACGGAACCCTTGGCGTACGAGTTCGACTCGCACTTGACCGGTTTTTATTTAAACCTCTAATTGCTTATTGCTTCTAGTTATCGGTAAGTATAAATAAATCGGATACCTATTCGATTCATAAATATTAAAACGAAAATAAATATTCCTACTACAGACAAAATTAATGAGAACCAAGTAAATGATTGGCAGTCAACTACATTACCAAAGATCAAAAGGTTCCCGAAAAATTCATCTTCTAAAGGCCTTTTCGTAGAAACTTGAAAGGCTACACAAATAAAATGTTTGCTCTTCTTGGATCTAATCTTCCGATTGGACCCGAACGACAACAAACGCTGCCCGAACAAATAACATTTAAGCACCTAGTTGACCTTCTTTGAATGCTGAAGACAAAATGGTTACAAAGAATTAGAAGTAATTGCATTGAGAACTTTCTTTTGTAGTTTTACTGCTGCTTACCTGAGCCGTGTCGCCCGAGAGGATTAGTACCTCGACTTTCGATCCGAAGGTCGTGGGTTCGAAACCTGGCCGTGCATCAATGGATGTTTCGTTTCGAAAAAATTATATGCGCATTAACACTAGCTCTTAACGGTGAAGGAAAACATAGTGAGGAAACCCGCGGCTTAGTCAGCCACACACG
This sequence comes from Camptogramma bilineatum, assembly GCA_958496255.1. Classification (NCBI taxonomy): domain Eukaryota; kingdom Metazoa; phylum Arthropoda; class Insecta; order Lepidoptera; family Geometridae; genus Camptogramma; species Camptogramma bilineatum. The sequence goes on from OY292471.1 coordinate 10,689,790, forward strand.
TATTGATCATGTCTTTCCTGTGGATATGGAAGGTTGAGCTGAGAGGATGGTTTGGAAAGCCTACTCCATCTTAGCGTCAAAACACACGTACCACTACCACACCACGTCGCAGCGACAAAATGTGGTCCAGCTGTGGTTGCGTGTGAATTGTGTCGCAGCGACTTTTTGCAGTTGCGTTGTGGTACCGACAAAATGTCGATGTGGCAGGCGCCAGCTAGGCGCGCGCTGTTGATGACGTCATGTCGTCGCGATGTGGTTGCGATGTGGCTGCGATGTGGTCGTATTACACAGGTGGTCGATAACAACGACAAAATGTGGTACGTCTGAATTGGAAATTCATTTTCAATACAAATATACGCCCGACCACGTCGCGTCGGTGTGGTGTGGTTGTCGGTGTCGCGTGGTTGTGGTACGTCTGAATGGGCACTAAACTAGTAAAAGATGTAAAAAAGGCCTATGCAGAGAGCTCTTTGTCTCTACTTTACCATTATACCTACCTACTTAAGTTTTACGTTTGAAAGAATTACCTTATCGTATCGAAAACAAACAAGGAAAACATGGGATCTTCTTCTTTTTGAAGTTGGTTAAAAAGAACTACGTGTCGTTGTTCCTTAGGTGTCCTTATTGTGTCCGTTCTACATCCAGACAAACCATTATGATGTAATGCTACCATCACTATTACTACTCCATACGTCCTGTGGTGGGCGGCTATCAGTGCGTCAGCATTCCTCACGCACTTGCACCCACATTCCATTAGCCCAATGGATTTTTGATGGGATTGATGAAGTTGTTTTTGGTGCCTACCCCAAATGCAATCATGATTTTATCTTGAACTAGCAGCGCCTTAGTTGCCTCCGTGTAGTGATAGTATGGTGATGATGATGATGAAAAGTAGCCTATAACCTTGCTCAAGAGTTAACTATCAAATGCAAAAAGATTTTTTCAAATCGACTGGTAGTTCCTGAGCCTAGCGCGTTCAAACAAATAAACTCTCCCGCTTTTTATTAGTAGAGACTAGCTGTGCCCAGCGGTTTCACTCGTCATTTCATTTAACAGGAATAGCCCATAACCTTCCTCAGGAAATGAGCTATGATACGCAGAAATAAATTTTCAAATCCGACTGGTAGTCCCAGAGACTAGCGCATTCGAACAAACAAACTCTTCCGCTGTATGTAAGTCAGTATGTTATCAGGTAGGTAGGTATATTTAACCAGATAAATAAGAAAAAATACACCCAACCTCACCCAACAGATGTCCAGAAAACCAGAGGCGCGATTCAACAAATTAGGAAAGTAAAGTTTCTTTGTTGAAAAAACATCAACTTTCCGAGGAAAATCATCGAATCGGATGTATTTTCGGAAGTCTGAATCGCACTGTAGATCCCCTGTACCTACTGTAGATTTCCTGTGTCGTGGTATCATAAAATACGAGTACTCAACCACCCTATTATAACCACACCCTGAATAAATAATGTGCAGTTTATGCAAACATTTGGTCCGGCGGCGCTGCGAGAATCAAACTAACCTAGTACCTAGGTACCTACATATTTCTTCAAAGAACTAACCGCTTGGCTCTTGCAACTAAAAAAAGAAGACGAGAGTGTCGTTGAGAGTACCAAGTACGTAAGAGGTCAAATCCGTAAACGATTTTTTATGTTCCCTACTAAATTTTTAAATAAGGAATTGAACAAAAAACCTTATAAATTAAATACACAAGGAGAATGCACTCTGATAGGTGGGCATCTATCGTCACAAAGTGGAAGTTTGAAGACGGGCGGCGATGCCGAGGAAGGCCTAAAAGATGCTTTCGTGACGCGATGCCTGCCAGGAAGATTGGAGGAGGGCGGCCGGTGATCCTAAGAAGTAGGAGGTGATGGAGACCTTTGCCCAGCAGTGGGAAACATTATAGGTTAAAAAAAATACATAAAGTCGGGGGATTACCTCACTAGACCTTAGATATCTGAAAAGGAACTTTAATGTCTGAAGAATAGAGTGTGAGTCGTACTTCCGATAAAATGATACAAACGTCCATTGTTAACACTTCGAGTGCCACCGATGCACATGGTGTATCATTCACAGAGGGTAGCAGTGAACACGTTATACATTAACAGCAGATGAACCGATTGCTTGTTTAGTTTTATGAGCGCTTGCGTGCTTCGGAGGGCACGTTAAATTGTCGGTCCCGGCTTTTAAGTCGTTAAGCCATGACGGAGGCCTAGGCAGCCCAAAAACTCCGTCACCATAGTTGGCCACTTGCTCATACGAACTTACTTTTACTTACTAACAAAATCCAGCCCTTCTCATTGGTTTTCCGGTTCGGTAGGTGGTACATCCTCATGCACAGTGGTCAAAATTATTCATAGAATGACAATGAAATGGTGTAACAATTACCTACATTGTACAGCGACAGCGAATGACGTGATTACGCATGGAGCGTAATCACATGCTATGGAAGCCAATTTAAAATTTAAAACATCGAAAAAATATCCTTTTTTTACTTACTTAATTAAAATGACAGAAATTAAATACTTAAATAAATACCTACTTAATGCTGGACATTTTACACAGCATCAGTATTCAGTATTCAGTATCATTTATTTCACAATAGACAAATTAAATTGCACTTTGGAACGTCAAATTTACAATGTAGTGTAAATAATAATAACTACTTATAACTTATATGATTATGTAGGCATATTCTACATACATAACAATATAACAACTTGATAAAATATCATATTAAAAACAATAAGTTTATAGACAGTCATCATTCCCAGTCATTAATTTAAATTTTTCACAGTCTGAGAGAAAATCCTTAATATCATAATATGCATTATTTGTCAAAATAATCATCAAGCCCTCACAGTAAGCAGAGATTGTGTGATGGGAACTACATGACTGATATTATTTTACTACTTGTATAAGTACTTTACATACACTCATACCAACTCATACACTAATACCTAGAAAAAAACCCAGACCAGAGACAAATACTGATCATACAAACATTTCTCTCGCGGCGGGAATCGAACCCGCAACCTTTTGTGTTTCAGGCAGGCCTTCGCCCACTGCGCCACAGAGGTCGTCATTCTCACATCATTAACTGCGAAGTGTGAAGAACAGTTTGATATTTTGACCGCAAAACTGCAAAAGTCAATACAGAAATGCACATAAATGGTAATTTTTACTGTGAAAATGTCGACTATAAGCACTGCTCTCAATTTTCCTATTAAAATATGTACAGTTCCGTAAAATCCACGCTTCGCCATCGACAATAATATGGTGGTAATTCAGTATTTAACGGTTAATAGCCAGTGGGTGCTATACATTCAGCCGACCGATACCATCCCATACGCGCGCTTTTGTCCACAATTTAAAAATAAAAAAGTATTTTACGCACGTGAATAAAGAAAAGGTTTTACGCTCGTGCGGAGTAAAAAGGTTTAAAGCGGGAGTTTTTGTGGAAAATAAATTTTTCGCGCGCTTTCCCTTACGGTAAAACCATAGAGAACGCACATTTTTCGTCATCAGATACACAGTGAAATGGATTGCATTCTGCCAGTGGGACGTGGAAACAGAAAGCAGAGGATTTGAAATATGAGATTTGGATTGAAATTGAGTAAATTCTGAGGTAAGTTATTTACTTGTTTGTGAAATACGGAGCATAACAGCGAAGTGTTGGTTTAGTTCTCAATTGTTATGATTGTCAACAAGCTGAATTTACAGTGGGAAGCAGTTTAACAACGAATAGAGAATAGCAATTTATTAGAGCCCTTCGAAACTTATTGTTTTCTTTTGTATCTAATCCTAATGCCTGCAAATCAGTTGAAAAGTCATACTTTTTGGACTATTGGAAATTAAGACTTTCAATTTAAAGGTCGTGGGTTCTGACCCTGACGGAGCATCACAGGATTTTCCTTTCGAAAAAGGTGTAAGTGTACGATCTCGAACATCTGTTCGACTTCCTGCAAATGCCGCAGGTCTATTGAGTGGGGGCCGTCCTACACAGCTTTGTCCTTAATCCACTATACAGACACGCTGGACAATTATCTATGGCATAGAACCTATAATTTTAGATTTCTATGAAAAACCCCACAATAGTAGATCATACCTACTCACATACTACATTTGAGCATAATCCTCAAATGTAGTATGTGAGTATGATCCATTATTGTGTTGTTTTTCATAGAAATCTAAAGTTATAGGTTAAAGGAGTGAAGTGACTACTGAGATTACGAGTGATAGGAGGAAATGGAAGAGGCGAACATGTGCCGACCCCACCTAGTGGGAAAAGGGCAAGGAAATGATGATGACTCACATACTACATATTGTTACTTGAGTCGCCTGATACAATGTGTTTTTTCCCCATTAAATCATTTATAAGTAATGGCTCAAATACGAGGGCAGTGAAAATGGAAGGGTAACCCCAATGGCATTAACGCTTCCGTCCTTTGAGTGCACATTATGCTGACCATAATAATATATTTAAAATCGATATTCACTCTACATAAAAACTCGGTAATTGTTTTTTGATTGAAAACAGACATTAACACAAGCTCTGTTTACTTTGGGGCTACATGATGAAATGTCCAACATTATGTATTTATATTTTTTTATTTTTATAGTGTTAAACCACACTTTGGTATTATTTCATTGAAAATAAAAAATCTTGTCAAACTTTTCAAATCCGACGGTTTTTTTTCCATTTTCAATTATTTATTTACTTTTTTTTTTAATAAAAAAAGCTGACTGTACCTCTATGTTGTCTATGAAAAAGGCCTTATTTGTCCTTACGTAGGTTAATGATAGTTGCACGTGCACTAATTCACGTGCTCATAAAGTATTCAAGAGTAGTATCGATCTAACGCGCCCTACTTCACCCGCTTGTTGGTTTGGTGTGTTCAGTGTTCATTGTTTTACTAGCGCCCTCCCGAATAACTATATCACCTTTTGAATGGTAGGATATATTAGATGGACATAGGCCTGGATTAGCACCTAGATTAATGCGTTCAGTGTCCATGATGCACACGCGGTTGCTGTGTGCACTCAACCACGGCGTGGCGCTGTCATTCGAGGAAAGGGTTAAGGGCTCCCACACATAAACACGATACGACGTCGCGTCGTACAACGATGCGGCGTCGTTTCACGATACGACGTCGCATTGTGGAAATCTACGACACGATGCACGATACGACGTCGTGACGTTAGAAACTCACGATGCAATCCTGCGCAGTTGTTATTCAAAATTCAAAGATGACAGATGGTATTGAAGTCGATCATCTAACAGCAGAAGCAGAATGCGTCTAGTGCGGTCCAATTTTCGGAATGAACTGAAACACCACCTCACGGCATCGTGCGTGGCACGTTACGTAACGATGTCGAGTTTTTTTACGATGCTCATCGTAGATTTCCACGACGCGACGTCGTATCGTGAAACAACGCCGCATCGTTGTACGACGCGACGTCGTATCGTGTTTATGGGAGCCCTAACGCGTTCAGTGCTCATGACGCACATGTGCCCCAGCAGCAGCCCGGGCCGTGGTCCGGCCGTAGTCAGAGGTATACTCAAATACATATTTGGTACATGCCCACATTTTGCAGAAGTTCGCATTCTATACGTGATAATTGATATTGATAAACATTGAAAGCCCATCGCCGCTATTAGAAAGCTAACTACTTTCCACACGATGATTTCCTTCACCGTTTAAAGCTTGTGTTGTATGCATAATAAATTTTTTTCGAAACGAAAAATCCATTCATACTTGCCTGAGATTCGAACCCACGAAAATCGAGGCACGCGGCCACTCGGCGAACACGGCTAATATAAATCATGCCCTGAAGAAAAACTCTGCATATTATGTTGAATATAAAAAATGTAAATTGGCAAACGTAAAAATGTGAATTGTATTAACGAGAACATGATTGAATGTTTGTTCATGAGGGTACGTAAATGTTATGGCATTTCATCTAAAGAATTTCTCTAATGTTCTGTAATAAAATATTTAAGAAAGAAATGTAGGGAGGCCTGCGGCTAATGTCGTTAACTTTGGATGTTTTACCTTGTAAAATGTGATTAATTACCTAGGAGTATCAAGGAAGTACAGTTTTGATGATCAATTTAAGTAATTACAACTTAAATTACTTTGGATTAGTAGGTTTTGATATGATTAGTGAGCCCGAATTTAGATTACTTATTCGAAGATGGAAATCACCAATTTTATAAAAAAACTAGCAGCGCCCTCGCAGCGTTGCCCACGTAGTTATAGTATAATGGTAATGACGATGATGAAAAGCCTACAACCTTCCTCAAGAGTTAAGCTATCAAATTCAGAAATAATTTTTCAAATTGGACTGGTAGTTCCTGAGATTAGCGCGTTCAAACAAACAAACAAACAAACTTTTCCGCTTCTTTATTATATTAAGTAGGTATAGATAAGTAAGTATAGATATCTTAATAATAGGTAGGTAAGTACTATTAATTAAAACACAAATGTTTCATGGGTAGTCTCTTGATTTGGTGACAAAATTAATTTAAATAAGTACTTACATATAAAATAGAAAGGACTACAAAAATCAGCGATCTCTCAATCAATCAAATCAATCAAAAAATCAATTTGATAGTCAATCAAATAATAGACAAAGAAGTAAATAACTGAAAAAGATTTCCGTGTGAAACGTAGCAGTATAATATTTTTATTTCTTCTATTTCAGATATCACTATGTTCTTCTTCATCTTCCTCACGTTCTTCGCTACGGGATCCACGCTTGATGTGGAAGTGTCCACGGAATGCTCCACCTGCATCCTAGCCAACAGAACCTGCTTCAACGTCACCCACCTTCTAGATCTGGAAGCACCTTTCAGAAACAAAATCGTCATCCACAAAATGGTTCTGCAAAGATCTCTCAACAAACTCTACTACTCATTTGAACCAGCGATCGAAGACGTAGAGTACTACAAGGTCGGCTTCGTGAATCTGGATAACCATAATGACTCTGGAGTTATATCAGCACCAAATCTCATTTTAAACTTCGGGACTTTTGATATAGATCAAGATAATGGGTTGGTTTACCTCGGCGGTAGTGACGGTATCTTCGTTTTAGATACAAATGCTAATAAGCTCGGACCATTCAGCAGTCGTGGTGATACAATTCAGAGTGTATTTTACAAAAACTATGTTTACTTTGTCATTGACCACGATATGGGTATCGTTATGAAGAAAGGAGACAACTTCAAGACTCTTCTAGAATATATACCGGTTAAACTATTCGTGGTGAATAAGTATGACGTCATTGTTTTCTTAAATAGGTTTGGTCTTCACGTCGGTAAGGGAGAAGCGGTATTTCGTCTATCCAGAAACGCATTCTTCAGAGGACTGACTATAGATCTTGATGGTAATATCTTCGCTTGGTGGGTAGATGGTATCTATAAAGTGGTTATAGAAAAGGAACTGCATTACTCTAAGCTTGAGAAATATGTTGATATTGCCTCTATTGGAGCAATGACCTTTGATAATGATAACAATATTCTGTTTACCGTAGACAGAGGTTTGTATAGAATGAAGGAATCTCCGAGTGGATGCGGTGATATTGGCGTATAAAAGACATTAAGTTATTTTAGGATTTGATAAGCCAGTTTTTATGGCTAAGCACGAAACTATCTTAAGTAGGGTAAATTATAAGAAAGTCTTCTGTAATATACCTACTCGTAAATAAAAAACCAGTAAAGTACAATGTGATTTTAGGAAATATTCTAGGACCACTTACAAGATTTGTTTTCCTAAGTGATGTAACGATTGACACTGTTGATTTTGATTCTGATCAAATCCACAGCCTTAAACATGGAACTACTTAAGAAATCAAGACTTAAGTCTGTGATGCAATATCAATAATAAGATGCACAGTGATAGTTTAAGAGAGTTAATAAATTATTCCAAGGAAATGTTTGTTATGTTCTTTCTCATTGTAGTTTGTTAATTTACTTATAAAGACATATAAATACTTCATCATCGTATCCCTGTTCTTATAAGACCATGTGGTTGTTACAATAAACTACTCCCCTCTATGACGTCATTCCATTTACATTTTTCTTACTCATATCCACACAGGCCCTTTCAATATTCGAAAGTTGTGTAAGTATTCAAATTCCTTCCGTGTTTTTATTAATTTCGTTATATTGTTATGCGCAATATCGCGTGTAAATCAATTAGTGATCTACTAAACGTTGATGAGCTTGCAAACTGTCATGTACAATACTACAACTTTAATTTTTTTGCGGTTTTTAAGAACATTGTTGTTTTATTTTTGCCCAAACACTTCCAACGTAATCTTATCTTATCTCGCGCATCCAATAAACCAATTACTCCGTCTATCTATAGGAGTGTGTCATCAATAAAGCTGCTCTACTCAGAACAATTATACTAACAAGGACAAGGTTAATACAAATAGATTACTGGAGGTGTTCCATTGTCGGCAGATTGAAGATTAGGTATAATGGCTTAACCTACTTTCGAAAATGGTGTTGTCAATTGAGCGATTTTTACCAGACAATCTTTTAAATAATTAAAACTTGAGTCATTATAGAAATAGAATAGAAATAAAAATAGAAAAAAGTTTTATTTTCGTTACTACGATGCCACAGTACGATGCATACAACACAAATCAGAAATGCAGTGACAAGAAAATAAGGCTACCCCTCAGAATTTGCTCCAGCAGCGCCATGGCTGTTAGAGCGCTGGTTTTCAGTGGCGCCGAAATGAGTAGCGCATCAACTACTATGACACGCGTTTAAATTTTTATATTATCATCATCTCAGCCGTAGGGCGTCCACCAAGCGTCCACTGTTGAACTGCCTCATCATAGATCTCCATTTATTGCGGTTGGAAGTGGCCTGCATCCACCGTCGACCTGTGGTCTTCACAAGGTCGTCTGTCCATGTTGGTGGAAGTCCAACTCTGCGCTTGCTATGCGGCCTTCACTCGAGAACTTTTCGGCCCCATCGGCCATCTGTTTTGTGTGCTATATGGCTTGAACATTGCCACTTCAACGCAATAATGTGATTGCATTATTGCGTTGAAGTGGCAATCACTCACGTATAAATCTCGTCGCTTTAGATGTCTCGTTTTTTTCCGGAGAATCTTTATCTGGGTAAAAACTTCTAGGTTCTAAGAAGAAGTCGCTTTACGCTGACATGGGTACTTTCACTAGTATCAGTGAAACGCGAATGCGAGGAGTGACCGTACCGCGATATTTACGTTAAAGCTCCCTTTGAGTTATTATAATGTCAAATCCAAAGTTGAGAAAAAAAATTTAATTGCTCGCTACATTTGTTTTAAATTCCTCATTGAATCAAGATCTTTTTCAGACGAAGATTCACATAGATATTCAACTTCCGAATCGTAAGTAAAACGTGCGTCTAACATTAAAGTCATTTGCGTCGTTCCTGCATATTGCATAATGAATAGGCTTTCACGTCTTTATCTACAGCCAGCCGCTCTGAATTTTTTACTATCCAAGGTTTGGATCCTTCAAAATCAGTTTCACTCAAAAAGCGGTCGTAATTAACCAAAACTCGAAAACTGCGACCGAAACAGGATCACTACAATATCTCCGAGATATAAGCTAGACAGACATCCTCGCAGATGTTTAGAGAGGTACCTAATGAAGATTTTTAAAAATATCCGAGAGGACATTCATAAGCACGTTCAATTATTTTACTTACCACATGCCAAACCAAAACTCTTCAGTATCTTATCCGTAAGGTCCAACTGAATGGTGACCGAGACAAGGGTATATAAATGTTGGTCTTCCGGCTTCAAGATGGAATGTAGTCTACATTGACAAAGTCGCGGGCAAACGATGGATCGGACTGGCGCAAGATCGTGGCGGATGGCACCAAATACGGGAGGCCCAGCAGTGGGTGAAATCGTCCTGTGGATGATGATGATGATGATGATGAAAAGGTCCAGGGTCAGGGGCTAATATATTGTCTTTTTGTTAAATTAAGTCTCTATTAATCAATTTGCCAACCTCGCTGCCTTGGCCATTTGGAAGTAATGGGAGAAGATCGCATAGGGCAGAGAGCTTCTCTTGGCTGTCCTGTAGAGCGCCGCCTCGTTGGACGTCCCCAGTATCGCTGGAAGGATATAGTAGAGAGAGACCTGCAAAAGCTCTACAAAGGTGCAAAAAATTCAAAATTCAAATATCATTTATTCAGTAGGACCGCTACGACCACTTTGAAATACTTAAGAGCTAGGTGATTCTACTCCTGTTCTTTCGCGACCAACACCATGAAGAATCAGGGCAAAAAACATGGTATGGGCCCTAGCTTTCTTTTCGGTGATCCATCCGCTTAAATCTAAGTGCTAAGTGCTGGCGTGAACTAGTTTATGATAGAAACAGGTACTTTTGTACCTGTGTGTACAGACAAAAAATACAAAGGTGGCGTCTTATTTTGTCGAAGGTCCAGACCCACTTCGGGCTGAGTCAGCGGCTGAACGCCTTAAGAAATATTACGTCAACTAAACAACGGTACTCGATTCTCTGTGGATCGCAGTCTAAGCAAAGATCATCCTTAGTGATTATGACGATAAAAATGATGGAGCAAAAGCCCTTTTTACTTTTCCTCTTCATTGGCGCTGGTGTTTTTTTAAAGGATATAAATTGGGGTAATATTTCCGTGGAATTGAGACGTTGAACGATGCTTCGCCGTTACCTTTGATGATGGAAAAGCAAAGTCATTATTCACTTTGATTAAATGTTTCTTGTTATTTAAATAATGATACTAATAATTAATGTACTTACCTCTTTTACTATCAGAGAGTGTTGTGATGTTTTGAGTAGGTAATTTACAAGGAAGGGATTTGCTAACATTATTTTGTTAGTGTACTGCGGGCTTAAAAAGGAATCACAATATGAATCGAACTATATACCGTCTCTTTTCATTGATTGAGTGTGAAAAGAGACGGCATATAGTTCAATTCCTATTGATTCTGCTATTGCGGCCTTTTTAAGGCCGCTGATATTTTTGCAGGATTTTGTGATACTTAATTAATATTCGACAGCTTATGTCGCTAAAAATTGTGATCAGCAGGACGATTCATAATTCAACTGCATTCGATTCGAGGATCTCCTTCGAAACGTTTCTTCGAATCGAATGGCTTTTTTTTGTGATTCATAGTGACGTATCGGAAACTTTTGACATTTAAATTAAGTATAATAAACAGCTGATGTTTCTCGGAAAGTTATCCGACAGATATTTTAGCAGGTGGACTTCCGTCACGGATGTTTTCGAAGATCTACCGAATCGCCATGGAGGAATTACAATGTTATCTGTACTACAACTGTCATAATAAATAGTAAATTGTATTAGTAGACTATCTTGTCGTATAGCATCGTATAAGCGACACAGATCAAGATTAAAAACCCTTCGTCGATAGTGCACATACGAATTTACAGACTAGTCACAAATCATCAACATAAAAGTCTGACAATAGTTATTTTATTGTCTTTTTTATTACAGCCAACGTCCGATTATTTCTATCTAGGTACTTACTTAATACGATTTTTATACCGTTCCGTTTTTGTGTTCTATTGGCGATCAATTTGTTTAGATCACAGACAAGCACACCTGCTGTTTACAGTACGGCCAACGGATCTCGGCGAACGTGTGAAGTAGGTCGTTTCGATGCGCAGTGCAACTTTTTCATACAAAATTTTCTACTGCGCAGCGAAGAGCCTGACTTCACGTACGCCTAGATCCGTCGGCCGAACAGTAACTCGCTAAACAGCAACCCCATCCAACATATTAAATAAAATCCAGTGAAGAAAGTAGTTTATTTAATAAAATAAAACCCTAATAAAATCAGAGGAATCACACTCCCAAAACACATGTTCGTAAAACTAAATAGAATAAATAGCTGCGTAAAACGTGACGTTCTCTGAACGAACCCATCTAATAAAAGTTTACAGGCAGTTCACGCGATTTTCGATTTTCTATTCGAACTTCGCTATTAAAAGCTAATCATTATTCCGAGTCGTGAGAGGCTATAATCGCGTACACAATGCCTTTAAGGGTTCAAAAGCGAGGGGACGTGCGTAAGTTCCCGATTTTACACATGAAGGAACTTTTAAGACTTAGTAGACCAAAACATGGATCGAGAGGATCGAGAGGATCATCGTAGGTTCGATTCTCACACTATGTAAGGATTTTCATTTTTAATGATCAATACTTAAATTAGTTTTTTACAACTTAGGTAGGTACTAACTCGAATATTTTATCTTAATGAAAGTCTACAGTGACTTGAGAATAAAATCGTGATTCTTTTTGAACTGTGACGTGATCCCTTTTCAAATATCCAGGTTATCAGTCCCGATACGAAGTGTATTTCTCTTCCATCAAAGTGGCTATCGTAGCTACAGCTACAATGCAGTACAATAGCCAGTCACATGCGAGTCACGTGCCGATCTGAAAGGAATTCATTTGTAGAGAAAAGTTGCGATTTCAAGCTCTGTTGGGTTTTCGGAGAAGGTATTCTTGTATGTTTCAGAAATATATGCGCACTAGCGGATCTGGTAGTAGATGTTGTCCTGCAGCAGAAAAAAAAATAGAAAATTCTGGATCTCGACTACAGCCATCTGGGTTAAACTATCTAAAATGAATCAGATAATAATTATAGATCCTTGGCAATTCAGCAGATCTTCGAAAACGTCCATGACACAAGTACCTACATCCGCGAACAAATAATGACAATGATTGCGGCCAGGGTAGACTGCCCCTATACGAGGCACTGTTGTGAGCGACACGCCAGCAATCCAATTCGTTTTTAAGTACCTTTGTCTGTATTTTTGTGTGTGTTGCCTTACCCTTACCTACTATGAGTTAAATGCTCGAAATAAATGTATTTTATTTTATTTATTTATTTTAATAGCTGTCGCAAAGCTTTCCGAGAAACGTTAGCTGTTATTCAGAATTTAAATGTCAAAGTTTTCGATCCGACGCTAAGAATCGTAAAAAAAGTAAATAACAAAGTATCAGTGCTGTTCCTTACATACTATTTTTATGTAAAAAATATATTCGATTCCTAGAAACGTAACTTTTCATGCAGACAACTTTAAACACTGAATGTATGTTTCCCGTGAGATAAAAAAGTAGTAGTTATCGCAGGCGAAGCCGCGGGCGTCCACTAGTGTTCTTATAATCTTGAAAAGTAGGCGTTGGCTGCGACAAATATACCACATCCCACCATCCCAGCTTACCTTGCTTCACGTATCGTCCAAAAAACAGCGTTTGAAACGTTCAAGAACGTTTACAAAAGTTCAGGAATGCGAAATGTTGCGAGTTGGTACTTCCCAACGGTTCTATTGATAACATATTGCTGGGGGCTGATTCTACTAAACAACTTTTTATCGCTTGGTATCACCATTTTAAATAGCCTATGCTATTCCTATTTCAAGTTCCATACAAATCAGCTAAGGAGTGATTGAAACACAAACATGCAAACATACTCACAAACATTCAGATTTATGGGTAGGTACCTAATATAAGTAGGTATTGATTTTTATTTATAGATGAAAAGGGGCCTCAATTCCTCTCAACGTCAACCATTCAAGTATCATTGCCGCTGCGTTTTGTTTTCATTTTCCAATATGACAGTAATTTGCTAAACCTCATTGGTAATTTGTAGTAAACCTAACCTCATTGGTCATTAGTAGGTTACGAAACAAAACGAAACAGTGGACTTTTTGCTTCGGTTTTTAAAAGTTTTTTAGAGGAATCGAGGGCTGATTCCTTTCTGTGTAAGTAAAGTGTACTGCTGAAACCATAGATAAAGAATTGGTCGTCGTTCCTCCTGGCTGAAACGAAGAGAGTTGAACTGTTGTGCTTTTGTTATGGCACTTAAACTTGGCAAGCATTACCAAAACAAGAGTTTCGTTAATGGTTGCCATTTTACAAGTCGCGTAAGCATAATTTAAATATATACACGCTGAGCTCTCCCATAATTACTAGTACCTACAATTTATTAGTATTAGTATTATTTATTTAGTCAATTAGTTCTCGTAGGTACTTCGAAATGCTTTTAGAATAGAATAGAATATAACTTTATTAAAACATAAAAATACAAAAGTAAAGTAAAATAAGGCTTAATTAAAAAAGTGTATCAATGGGCGACCTTATCGCTGAAAGCGATCTCTTCCAGGTAACCTTTGGATGGACAGGATAAAAACGAACTAGTAATGGCGGTGGCATGCATAAAAATATTATTGTGACAGTAAAAAATAAATGGCAAAAAAACAAAAACAGTACCTATAAACTTTATCAGCAGTATCTACCTCTGATCGAATGATTCGTATCATATCAAATTGTACCTATAACTAATATAAAAGGTAACCCGCCGAACCCGACTGGTCGCCAGTAAAGTTGTAATAACTGACTTCAAAAAAAGGAAGTTCTCAAGTCGTCGGAATCTATGTATGTTCACCGATTACTCGAGGACGCCTGGACCGATTTAGAATTTTTTTTGAAAGGGTAAGTGTATTTTCCTATTGATGCCACAAAATTTTCATTAGGATCTGTCGAGGATCTTCGGAGTTATGAACAGAAATGCACCTCGAGAGTGCAGAAAATATAATACTGAAGTCGGTTTTTTAAAACTTTTAATTTAACCACATGCATCTCAGATGATCATTCAGTGAAAATCATGTGTATAACTTGTTAAACTTTCGCGATTTCTTAACATAATGATAATTATTATTACGGGATTTTATAGCGTACCTTTTATTTATTTGCTTTTCCCGACATTTCGAACACGTTGCATCCCGTGACCACGAACGCTGCATCGTGTTCGAAACGTCGGGAAAAGCAAATGAATAAAAGGTACGCGATAAAATCCCGTAATAATAATTATCATTATATCATGTATAGTACAGAATATAATGTAGGCAATGAATGCGGTAACAATACAGCTAATTTGTCAAAATGTATGCTGTTATGGTGGATGTAATTTGTCAGCTCCTGAATTGAAGATTAATTTTGTAATGTGACGTGTGGAGGCAGTTTTCAAGGGGAATCATTGTCAACAACGTGAATATAACTGGTAGGTACTTTCCTAATCACTCTGCAGTTATTATTTAGAGAGATTCCGAAAATTGTATTTTTTTGTTCTTATAAAACTTCTACAAATTAATTGCTACCTTGTAAGGTGACGTAAGGGCGATATCAGATTAGCGGTTTTTTTTGCGTGTAAGCTCGTTTTACGCGTAAATGCCTTGTATTTTGAACGAGCTTCGACGCGCTTGTAAGCTCGTATACGTCCGAGCTGCCTAGGTACAACGCCCGTGGTTGAAGATGGTATAGTCAGAAATATGTCCATGTAGTATATAGTACCAATTTGGTATTTGGACCTATTTCTGAAATGAAGACACATACTTTTTTTAACAAAAAAAAAATCATACATACAGTTGAACATAGAACCTCCTCCTTTTTGGAAGTCGGTTCAAAATTAAAGGATTTATTTGAAAATTCCACGCCCAACTAATGGTACATAGTCCGATGTAATTGAGTCAAAAAAACACATAAAATAATCCAACCCATAATAAAATCCATCTCAGTGAACCTGTCCCACGTTATTAAGTAGCTTGTTGAGATATCTTCAATTCGTGAGAGAATGTTCGTGAAATGCGAGGGAATGCCGCCGCTTTTTGAAAAACGGCGACCGCTTAATGACTCACGAATTTTGCGGCGATAATGCGCAAAAGATCAGCGTGATGCCACACCCCGGACACTCGACGAAATCTCTATGCAAAAGCGGCGTCCCACTACCTATGTTTACACTACACAATGTCAGTTTTGTACACAGTAAGGATGTCAATGTATAAATAATGTACACTGTGGTCTCGTTCTCGTCGTCGCGTCTGCGCGTGTGGTACGTTCCGTGCTCAAAGTCAGCTCCTCGCCAGCTCAAACTCACAGTGTCCATTCTATACGTAGTATTATTATCTGTTCTGTGCTGATGCGACGGTTGCGGGGGAGCTCCAACACCTGCAGCTCATTGCGGAGAGGCTGGACACAGACTGCCTCTTCAGCAGGCTGATTGTCTAACTTGTCTCAATTCTCAAATTGGTCTCAAACTGTCAGAACTATCGCGTAGGTATCTTTTGTAGCGTTCGTTGAGATGAGAGTGACAGAGCTACATGCGTGGTCACTGAACTGTCATATTTGAGAGTTTGAGACCGATACTAATTTAATAGCTATCAAAGATAGACTATCAAGGGATTGGCTTCTTTTCACTGGGCTATTCCCAGTAGTTATTCGAACAGTAACCGTACTATGAGCTCTTAGAGCAATGACAAAATAAGGTGAAATCCATTCCTGCCTTAAGCTTGATTTGACATTGTTTTCGTCCGAAAACAATCTTATTTTATTCCTGCCTTGGTCTTGACCGCTCTCTCTGCGCATGTCTTGCTCGATGACACCGAGCAGGACATGCGCAGTCCTGCATCTAGTCGATGTCATGTCCAAGGAAGTTATATACATACTGGAATGCTACCTGACATTTAATGTACAAATGATTTTGAACCTTATCACGACTACACAACGATATATTAGGTATAATTTAATCTTGGTTATAAGGATTGTTGGTCTTGTTGAGAGACTTTCTTGGTAGCTTTGTCTCTTTCACACTCGTTGTTGGATTAGTAGTGTGACCTTGTCATTTAAATTTCAGGACCGCGTTTTCTGTCTCAATTAACCTTCCAGTTACGTAGGTATATAACTTCCTTGGTCATGTCACCAAAACATCCTGTAATGGTCTTTTTGAATTTTCCCGCCGATAAATATTAAATCGATTGTTTTTGATCTTGCCATAGGACTTGAGTGCTGGTGCGGAATGTCATCTGACACGCCGTCAGTATGACAGTGACATTCCGCCATGTCTCCTGTCTACGTTCCGCAGGAAGTTTAATTTTTTTTATTTAGTGTTGCCATAGTGAACGCACACTGCTTGAAAGTAGCTTTTTTTTATTATCTCCAGCCAGCATCAATTTTGTTTTTTTTTCATAGTTTCAGGTTAGTTTCAGTGTCAGATCTTTAGAATTGTCAAATTCACATTCCAAATATTTTGGCTGTGCTTGAGCAGAGTTCATTGAACCTTCTTTGTGAAATTTAGTTGTAAACAAATTCAAAATATTCAAATCTCGATAGTTTTCTAGCGAATCCAGGGATTCCTGCGCTGGAAACTCCGATTCCTTTCATTTCCGATCTGGCGTGGTCTTGTCGGGTCGGCGTTCCTGTAGTTCTAAATTTTTTAATAAGAATCCGTGAATTTTGACTTCATCTCAGCTGGTAAGCATCTATTTCTTTGGCTTTCTATCGACGGCTGACAATCCTGTGAGCCTGGAATTTATATTTTGTGGTCTTTGTCGTAGGACACGTGTCGGCGCGTGCGCAGGGCCTTTCTCGTGGTGTACTCTCAGATCAGACCAACTTTTCGATCATTCACCCACGAGCGGACGGAAGCCCAGGAGAGTGCTTTCCCGGCGAAGACGCGGCGACCGAGTCCAGCTGAGGATTCAGCTCTTGTCTCGGTGGACAAAAACCCCGTTCGGGGTGAGTTAGTTTTCTTGTGATCCGCCGCCAATCCCTCAGTGACGTGGTCAGTCAGTAATTGGTTGATTTCTTCAACAGGTTTTTTTTCCTTACCCTCTTCTTCTCTCAACATCTCGAGTCACCAGCCGAGGCCTCGCAGACGGGATCTCACCTGGAGCGGTGCTGTCTTCGCAGTGAGCTGGCCCCCTTCCTTCGAGACCGGCCGCTGCGATCCCCTCCACGGTACCCTCAGTCTCCGAGCGTTCTCTCTCGGCTGAGTTCCATTACTTCTGTGTCGTCAACCTCTAACCCTCAAAACAGTCTACACACCTTTGATGCTGCCTTCTGCAGTATCCGTTCAATCTTAAATTTAAACGTTAAGCTGGTTGCTGGTACAAGTCTGATCGTGTTGGCTCTCCACGAACCCTGTAAACCCTAGATTAATTTAAATGCTCATGAGAGCTAGCCGTAGCATCTTACTTACCTAACCTATCTTTCTTAAAGGCGCCCAACTTACTTTCTTACTACTTTCTTACTTTCATATCAATAAATGTCTGTCATTTAAATATTTGTTTTTTTTCTATTCATCATCCCTCCGGTTAGGTATCCTCAAATTTTACAAACGTTACAATCCCTGCGTTAAGATTGTTTCCGTCCTAAGGCAGGATTAAAACAAGGTTGATTTAGGCCTGATTTATGCCTGCGTCAGTCTTACTTCAGTCTTATCTAAGTACGGACGAAAGTAATCTTACTTTGACATTGCTCTAAGACTTGGTAATACGACCGCAGATATAAATATTGAAGTATCCAAGCCTATCGATTGCCACCATAGACGAGTGCTAAATGAATGCGCTCGTTTATTGTAGATGGCAGTCTTCATAGTCCTAGATCTTAAACCGTAAATCCTAATTTAGACAAACGAGCGTGCTAGGCCTTAGATAAATGTGGCCATTTAAATTTTTTAAAAGGTAATATCTTTTCACTTTCTAGAGATATTTTATTTCTGCTCCCGAAAAGCTAGATTTCTAGAATGTACAGTGACAATCACTTAAGATGTTTAGATATCATTTATTTTCATTTTAGAATTGCTCTGTTATAAATGCGAATATTTTAAATGCGAAAGCTTGGATGGATGGATGTATGTATGTTTGTTCCTCTATAACTCAACAACCACTGAACAAAATTGGCTGGAATTTAAAATATAGATAGTTAATGACCGGGAATATCACATAAGCTACTTTTTATCCGGGTACCACGCAAGCGAAGCCGCGGGCGGAAGCTACAAGACAATACGTTTAAAATTATCTGTAGTTAGTAAAAATAGTAGTTTATATCTCACGTAACAAACGCATATCGTCTACTAGGGCTTAAGATCTCAAATCGAATGACCTAGAATGTTCTGTCCTGAATGTCCGATAAAAAATATTACCCCCGGTTTCAGTATGACAGGGTAAGTCTGCTTGTGAAACCCCACTTATCCCTCCGTATTAAAACACACAAAAGAAAGCTGAATGACATGTCCTCTTATAAAACATTACGCCATTGGACATCTAGGTATTAAACAGACCCTGACCTTTTGGATTCGTGTAATTTTTAGGGCTTAAGATCGGGAATTTGGAAGTTTGTTAGTAGTTGGACAAAAACAACAATGTTATTTGAATTTATTCAAGAAACAACAGCTTGGTACTTTTTAAAAATAATAGGTATTGGCTGCTGCCCGCGGCTTCGCTCGCATGGTACCCGGATAAAACGTAGCCTATGTTACTCTCCAGCACTCCAACTATCTCCACACAAAAAATCACGTCAATCCGTCGCTCTGTTTTGACGTGAAAGCAGGACAAATAAACAAACAAAAAACACACTTTCACATTTATAATATGGGTACGGATTGCGTCCTAGTTTAAGTATTGGCAAATGCTTCAATGGTTTTTCTTAAAAAAAAATCAAAACGTGAAACGACAGGGTTTTGAACTCGCAACTTTCGGAGCAAAAGTTGAGAGTATATTCCACAGGGCTAACAAGGCACTCAATCAAAAAATGTATAGCAAGGAAACTTTTGAAATGAAACCTAATGAAAATTTTGAAAATTGCGAAATGTCAAACTAACTTAGATTTAAATACTTAAGGACGTAATTACATTTTTGATGCATTCGAATTTGGGTATTTGAGACCAAAACAATTGAAGCCGCTTTACGCTCGATTTTTTATTGTCTAACTAATTTTGGTACTTGAAAGTTTAGTATGGGTAGGTAAAGTAATTAAATTAAATTAGGTGTTTGCAATAGCATTTGGTGTAATGTATCTTCTATCTGCCTATTCTATTTATATTATTCTACTAATAAATAATAAAACTGCAGAAGGTTGAAGCTATTTTATTTGAGGGTAGCCTATTAAACGTTCTATAAGCTAAAACAGGGGGTCTAAAGTGGCCACTTTTGAAGAAAAATCAGATGTTTCATAGATGCTTCATCTCTGAAACATCTGAATTCATAAATGCTTCATATATGCTTCATATATGAAGCATTATATGAAGCATTTATGAGGCATTTGATATTTTTTCAGATGTTTCATAGATAAAGCATCTATGAAACATCTGATTTTTCATCAAAAGTGGCCACTTTAGACCCCCAGATTAAGAATAAATAAAAAATTACTCAAATAAAACAATAATATGTAAGTACTTTTATAAAAGTACTTTTTATGTAATTTTTTTATAAAAGTGTTAGTATGTATTATCAAAATAAAAAATCAAATTCAATAAGATTATGTAAATACGTTGCACTTTTCTGGCCTAACATTTGGCAGCATAATATAAATTATTTTACATTTAGTTTTTTTCTCGTTTAATAATAAATTGTCCACATTAAACCATTCCACGACCATGGAGGTAGCACTGTTTACTTCGTCAATGTAACTAACTGCTAACTTGGTCTTCATCGATATTTTATAACAGGTATAACAGTTGATTTAGCTACATACACCATCGATCGTCAGCTTTCTTTTTTTGGGTAATTTCTGAAAGTAAAGAATTTGAAATAAAACCTTATTAAAAACTCCGTAAAGCTATTAGTTTTGTACGATTCGGTTTCCATCGAAACAAAATGATAATTGTATACTTATATTAATTTTCCATAAAAAGTGACATCCGCCGTCTTTAATTCCAAAATGAGTCAAATTCATAATCACCACCCTCAAAAACCCCGATTATCATTATAATTATAGATATTGGTTTTTCATAAAACTGTAACATCCGCCATCTTTTATGGGAGTCATGGTGATGATGATGATTGTAGTAACCTACCACACAGGTACCTAAGTACTTTTTCAAATCTAATTCTGGCTATACACTTACTTTTATTTTCTGTCCAAAAAAGTATCAATATAATTTACTCGCACTATAAAACTCACACGATACAATTACTTTAGAACCTTGTCGTTCCAAATAAATTTTCAAAATTTCGATACATCCGTGCTTCCATTGCCGCGTCTTGACGCGGAATGACGAGCAGAAATGAAATCTTTCTGCGTTTTGTCAGTTTTCCTTTGAAAAATGTATGGAGAAATTCTAGTGCATTTTCTGCCATCTATTCTTTCTCATAAATAAAAATGTAATTTATTTGGCAACAAAATAATCAGAAATTATTATAGAGGACTCTAAAAGCTACAATATGGTATTATAATTTTGTTCAAATATGCAGCGGGATTGGCTATTTATGTACCTAATCAGACCCCATTTTTCGGTATTTTCAGCGATTCTTGCAATGATAAAAACGTGTTTTTATGAAAATGTTGTATGGAACTGCCCAGTTTTTATTTGAAATTTTTAGAGATGAATATATTACCTTTAATTTTATACCATAACATTCTTACAAATGCGATTCCTGGTTCTTTAAATGGTACCTAAAAACCGTTGATATTTGTTGTTACGTCCTTAATAACGTAATAACGTAATCCAATTAGGTATAATTTGCACAAATACTCTGAGCCATCATTTTAATAAATTGAAATACTTACTTACTAAAGAGACATTTTAGAATAAATGCTGATGCAATTTTATCACGCTGAGATACACTGGGAGAGTCTATTAATATTATGATTGCCTCAACAAAAAATAAATAGACGATTTTACAGATTCATTTATTAGAAGTCTACGTCTGCGAGAGCAATTTAGAGAAAAGCCTTGTTTTATTGCATTTAAGGCGCTATTTATCTTGTTTATTTGACTAGTGGTTGTAGAATAGTGCCAGATCATCATCATCATCATCTTCATTCTTCTCTCATTCTCATCTTGAGAGCTCGGCACAAAACTTTTAACCGACTGACACTGAAAGGAAGAGGTTTTCGATCCGGCTATTTTTATTTTTTTTGAAAAGTATAACTAATCAGTTACGTTTCCACCATTAATGGGGCAAATCAATGGCGCAAACGTAACCTCGGGAAAAAAAGAGCTTTTGTAATTTTTTTTTCTTTTTATAGCAGTTAGGTATTGTTTAATTGAAAATGAAAAGTCTTAATTAAATTTGCGACTCCGACTGGATTCGAACCCGCACCGATAATCCTCCTTAAACCGGAGTGCCTTTACCAACTCGGCCACGGAATCCAAATTCGTTCTTTTCATTTTCAATGATGCTTTTATGACTCAGAACCGAAACATTTTTTAAATCGAAAATAATAAAGAGTTCTAGGTTTTAGTGCAACTCTAGAGCTAAGTATTATAATCAAGCAAAACCTTTAATGCAAACCTTAATTATGATGAATAGTTTATTAGTGTTTTTGCTTGTAATCAAAGGTCAAAAAATCGTTTATCTGTTGACCCTTGCGTCGTAGGTCTTTAAGATCCCTAATGAGGTTAACAATGAGATGGCAAATTAGGAAGTATGTAGGTCCCTATAGTGTTTAAAAATACGCTTCATCTATGAAGCATATTTAAAAACACCTTTTTTGACAGAATTGGGTAAAATGGATTCTATATAATTATCATTAAGCCCGTCACAGACTTAGCTATAATATATTAATATACCGTACTATTATACCATATATATTATAGCTGAGTGTGCGGTCACGCGAAAATTAGTACTATAGAAAATATATAGTAATATGCCTAGCTATAAAAAATACTCAACCGACTTCAAAACATCTTGCACTGAAAAGCAAAAAATAAGAATATAAACAGATTTGTTTCATTACTAATTAAATTATTTATGTTATAATGTTGAAATCGGTGTGCATAAAATTTAATATTCTTAGTCATTGTTTTATTTACACCGACTTCAACATTATAACATAAATAATTTAATTAGTAATGAAACAAATCTGTTTATATTCTTATTTTTTGCTTTTCAGTGCAAGATGTTTTGAAGTCGGTTGAGTATTTTTTTTTGAAATTTTTTTATTTTTCCATTTTTAGTGTTTAATTTTTTATTTAGAATGACGTCACCTTACTTATTGTGTTTCGCTCATCAAGCCCTTTCATTTGATACCCATGTCACTAAAAAGTTCCATGGAACAGGTCTTGACTCCATCGTCAGATCAGCTCGCTGTGACCATATTATTACCATATTATTACATTGTAGTCGGAACTTCACAGATATGCTGAGTTTCGAGTTTCAACTCAATCGGCCAATTTATTGAGGAGTTCTGATAAGCAGCTCTTGACTCCATCATCAGATCAGCTCGCTGTTACCATATTATTACATTGTGGTCGGAACTTGACAAATATGCCGAGTTTCAACTCAATCGGCCTATTTACTGAAGAGTTCTGTTGAGCAGCTCTTGACTCCATCATCAGATCAGCTTGTTGATACCATAATATTTCATTGTCACCGAGAATCTATAAGTGTGCAAAATTTCAGCCCGATAGTTCTACAAACACAATAAAAACCATAAAATTTGAGGGTTTCCTTCGATTTCCATGGGATCCCTTCATCAGATCCTGATTTGGTGACGATGGGACCACCTCGGGAGTATACCCTTTGTAACAAAAAAATAATTTTTAAAATCGGTCAACAATTGACGGAGAAATCGCGTAACACACATACAAAAAAAAAAAAAAAAAAAACATACAGTCGACTTGAGAACCTCCTCCTTTTTGGAAGTCGGTTAAAAATATTAATATATATTATAGCTAAGTCTGTGACGGGCTTTATAAATAAATATCATAATATTTCTAACTGTCAAAAAAGGTGTTTTGAAGTATGCTTCGTAGATGAAGCATTGATGAAGCATATTAGGTATATATGAAGCATTTATGAAACATCTGATGTTTCATCAAAAGTGGCCACTTTAGGTACCCTGGTCTAAAGTACCATAAACAGTAGGCGAGCTTACTAGTGGATGAGGCAAAAATATGAGTGTTTGTGTGTTAAAAAGTTTATACATTATCGTAACTGACTGTGTTATATACCAGTGACCGCATGTAACTTCGGATAGACAAAGCAACACAACTTAAAGGATGTCTGAGCGCAAATTATCTTATTCAAAGTTCGGGTCCATTTCAACTTGAGTGGAACTTACAATACAGTATACGGATGTTATCGGGGCACAGAGAACTTCACTGTCTATGCATGTCACCATGTGCCAAATCAAAAACAGGCTTTTACATCTTTACTAGATGATTTATACAGTGTCAGGTCAGGAGGCAATCTTTGCATACACTCTAGTCCCTGTGACAGTGTTTTTTTTAACTGCTCCTCAAAAGTAATTGTCATATTCGCTTCAGCCCGATATAACTCACTGGTTATTAAGCCAGCCTTATAAATAAAAATAAAATTAACACAAATTAAGTAAAGTAAATTAATATAATTTAGTAGCTAACTCTGGTAACGGAGTTTTTAGGTCTCCGTAATGGCTTCACGGCAAAAAGCACTCAGCTATAACCACCTAATAAATAGGAATGTGGATTTTATTGGTATTAACATTGATATTTAAACTTTCAGGATTGCCGGTAAGTACTTCTAGCGGTAGGCACTTCTCCCACCATTTAAAAGTTGTGAAATATCAGTTTGTGAAGTGATAAGATGCGCCATTGCAAAAGTCAGAAACTGTATGAACCCCACTCTTCTCTAAGGACTGTTTAATTCAAAATTGAATATCTTGAAATAGCATGAATCCAAAATAATTAGACTACTAAGTGACTATTGTTGATAGTATTTAGACTAGTATTTAATACATAACTGAAATAATGACTAAGTTATCTTTAGTATTACAAAGAGAGAATCTACAGCGGTGCTAAACCGATAAATTTATTATGATGATCTTACTAAGGTTTAAGAGCCGACATAGACTTGTCGGAATCGAAATATTTGATAAGAATTTTCGATTAGAAGAGAGAAATTCAGCATGGTAAAAAATGGATAGGTGACCGCTAGTATAGCAATTGAGCACTAACAATTGAGCCATACGTGCTTCGGAGGGCACGTTATGTCGGTCTCGGCTAGACGGAGGCCTTCAGATGGCATAAAAACTCCGTCACCAGAGTTGGCAATAGCCTTATTTTTTTTTAGTTTACTGCGCGCTTCGAAAGTTAGTAAGAAAATACTAAAATGCCACAAATTAGTATTCCATGACATGACGTGACAGGTTGCAAGGCCATTGGCGCTATTAGAACGCTAACCGGTTTCCTCATGATGTTTTCCTTCACTGAAGCTCGCATTAATTTTTCTCAACTAAAAATCCATTGATTCTAGAGGCTCTATCCCACTCTGCCCACTCGCCTCTTGAAGAACGTGAAGTGGCTTGAAAATTTACGTGAAACCGTAGATACCGTAGTAACTACGTTCCAGCGATCCAATGTCGTCTAGTGCCAGTATTTATGATTTAATAAACCACGGAGGTTCACGCGATCCGCATTCCGCAGTAAATCAGCTTTCAGCCGAATATTGCGGGCTAGGATTATGGAAGGGGTATAATTGAAATAAGTTACAAGAATTTCGTGTTTTTTCCTTTGAAATAGTCTAAAGGAGTAGTCAGAATTATAATATTTTATAAGCGAAGAAAACAGTTTCAAACAAATTATTCAATTGATTCTTAATCAGAATACCTACTACCACATTTTTTCAATAAAAAAATCTTATTGAAAAATCATCATCATTCTTCTGCCCTTTTCCCACGTAAGTGGGGTCGGCACAATATGTTTTTCTCTTCCACTCTCCTCACCTCTATCATTCGTGAACTCTGGATCCACACCTCTCATATTCATATCCTCTTTCACACAATCCAACCACTTCTTCGTCGGCCTTCCTCTACTTACGTACCCTGTCACACACATACTCATCACTCTTCTTTTTTTTTCTTATTGAAAAAATGAGTTGTAATAGGTTAGCGGGGTTTCGGCATGTTATGCGGAGGGAGGAAAGTCATATTACCTACAAGATGAGTGTTGGATATGAATGTGGAAGGATACATGGGTAGGCCTAAGAAAAGATGGATGGTTTGTGTGAGAGAGGACATGCGTGTGAAAGGAGTGACTACTGAGATAACGAGTGATAGGAGGGAATGGAAGAGGAGAACATGTTATGCCGACCCCACCTATTGGGAAAAGGGTAAGGAAATGATGATGATTCAATTGATTTTTTTGTTTTTATATTTTTTTTAGGTTCAGTAAGTAAAATCTATGTTTTATGTTCAAGCATTTAAGTAACTTTGATGTCAGGGACACTTTTCACCATTGTTACAAAACGTCGTATTCCACATTTTTCTGTAATTGGAGTGAGCTCGGGGCTATATCACGCCCAAAAGTTTTCTCATAATTTTGATCATAGGGACGTGAGTGATAAAGGTTTCCGGTACCATTTGTCTCATAGCGTGTCCTTACGAGAGGACCTTTTCAGTTCTACCCATAGACACTTTATTGAGTCGTTTGAAACTATTTGGTAATCCTTAGATAAGTCCCTGCGTAGTGATGTTATAATGATGATGATGATGATGATAAAATTTAGCCTATAATCTTCCTCAAGAGTTTAGCTATCACATGCAGAAAGAATTTTTCAAATCCGACTAGTAGTTTCAGAGATTATCGCGTTCAAACAAACAAAAAAAAAACGAACTTGCGCTTTATTATATTGGTACTAGCAGCGCCCTCTCAGCGTTGCCCCCGAAGTGATGGTATATGGTGATGATGAAATTTAGCCTATAATCTTTCTCAAGAGTTTAGCTATCACATGCAGAAAAAAAATTTCAAATCCGACTGGTAGTTCCTGAGATTAGCGCGTTCAAACAAACAAAAAAAAAACTCTTCCGCTTTAATATATTGACTAGCAGCGTCCTCGCGGCGTTGCCCCCGTAGTGATGGTTTAAGGTGATGATGATGATGATAATGAAAAGTACCCTATAACCTTCCTCAAGAGTTTAACTATCACGTGCAGAAAGAATTTTTCAAATCCGACTGGTAGTTTCAGAGATTATCGCGTTCAAACAAACAAAAAAAAATCTCTTCCGCTTTATTATGTTGGTATAGTATGACAACAAATTGATACCCCGCTGATCACCGATACTCCGTTAATTAGTTGAAACAGGTTGAGCATTTATTTATACCGTATTTATGTAATTAACGTGAAATTTATCGGCGGAAGGCTTTACATGCCTACAAATTAACGCGCCTTGTGTCGTGCTAATTGAAACGATAAATTGACTATGATGTTCCATTGCGCTCTTCTGAATGGGTTGGGTGGGTTCAATTCAATAAAATGACACCAGTGTGACGCCATTGTTTATTTTAAATAAAAAAAAAATAATGCTGGACATTTCACACAGCATCATGTAGCCCCAAGCTAAGCAGAGCTTGTGTTATGGCAACTACATGACTGATTTACTACTTAAATATATTTTTTGTAAATACATACATAATATACATAGAAAACACCCAGACCCGAGACAAATATTTGCAGATCATACAAACATTTGTCCCGCTGCGGGGATCAAACCCGCAACCTCCTGCGTCACAGGCGGGCCTTCACCCACTGCGCCACAGAGATCGTCAAATTTTCTTTTATCTTTTTTATTCATCACACTCCTAGATCATAATTTGCCCAAATGCAGTTAGTTGCGTTTTCGAATGGTGGGTGATACAAATGAGTGAACAAGCTTGAAAAAATCTTGAGAACGAAAGTAAGCATTTAAAAGTACCTAAGCATTAGATAAAAACGGACAGTAAAATCGGATTTACGATAGTAGATATTAGTATAATGAGATTAGGTAGGTACTCTACCTATGTAACAAAATGTACTAGATCGTTTATTTTATACAGCTTCAGTAGGCAACCCAAGCTTACACTCAAGGGGACAGTGTAGTGTCTGGGATATTGAAACAGAGGGTAAGATTATGAAAGATGTTTAAAGTTGAACACTGGTTAAACAACGTCTTGTCTTTATTTGTGGATAGTGACGAATAGAGACAGGACGTTGTTAAACCAGTGTTCAACTTTAAACATTTTTCATAAGTAAGGGGGAGAGACACTCAGTACATAAAAAAACAACTCATCTTAATCGGCCATATCCCTATTGACTGTACTACGTATTATATAATCTGTGGTACTAGACTGGTTTGTATGTAGAGTTGACTCTACTTTTTAAAAATAATATTGGCTGCTATTGCACATAATTCAAGACATATTAAGATAAGAAATGACGTATTTCAATTGAATTGTAGCCAAAGTTTTATAAGTTCAAGTTTATAGTTAAATTGAAGAGAGAGCGTAGAGTTTAAAAATAATAATGGTATGTAGAGACTTTAGAGAAAAAAATTATTTTGTTTTTTGGTTGTAATAATTAAATTCTTTTTAAATAATAAATGTTAGTTGTGAAATTGATTAACATTAATATATAGGCCACGTTAGTTTCTAAACCTGTCAAGAGATGTCGCTACTGAGACGGCGAGAAATCACAAAATGTCCTGTCCTTTTCGCTCGCGCACGATAACGCACGCTGCTATCCCGTACCTTCGCCAATTATGTTTTATCGAACTCTAAATTCGCAATTGTAAAATTCTATTTATATCTGAACTGGTTCAAAAAATTATAAAAATAAGAATTGCGGTTCAAAAAGTTTGATAAATCGTTGTATTTTTGAGATATTTTGCTAGGAAAGGGCGAATCCTAGATCGCGCTTACGTTATTTTTCTGCACGGAATCAACTAAAGGTTACTAACCGCTGATTTAAAGGGGTGGTCCGTGTCTACACAGTGAAACAGCTGTGATGGGTGGGCTGTCTCGATTCACCCATCCAAGCGGGGTCAGTCATCATGCAAACGGAATATGCAATGACTGTATCAATTCATGCCACGACTTAGAGGTCGAGTCGTTGGTTTCGGCGCTGCGTCGCCAGTCGGGCCCGAGTGCCCAGGGCTCGAATGCCCAGTTCAGGCTGAAAGTATGCCAAGTTCTAGTTCAAGGCTCGATGTAGTCTTCAGTGCAACGAGGAAACGTCCTCAATACCACTGTGTAGACGATTTGACTACCCTTTTGCCACTTTTCATTACTATGATAGAATGGGGTGATCTCTTCTATTATCTATTCTGTCCAATCCCTCCTAGGTTGCCTGGAAGTCGTTGGTAATTCGGCGCTGCGTCGCCAGTCGGGCCCGAGTGCCCAGTTCAGGCTGAAAGTATGCCAAGTTCTAGTTCAAGGCTCGATGTAGTCTTCAGTGCAACGAGGAAACGTCCTCAATACCACTGTGTAGACGATTTGACTACCCTTTTGCCACTTTTCATTACTATGATAGAATGGGGTGATCTCTTCTATTATCTATTCTGCCAATCCCTCCTAGGTTGCCTGGAAGAGATCGCTTTAAGCGATAAGGCCGCCAATTGTTTTTACCTATGTTTAGATAATTTATACTTACCTACCCCAGGCGCAATGTTGAATAAGGTCTAAGAGAATATGAACCGTGACCTCGATACAATCATAAATGTTTTTTTTATACCATATACACACTTCGGGCGTTATTGAGCAATGTCGTTTAAAAACGTCATTACCATGCCCAGATTTCTATACCTTGATTTATTCACGCGCGCCCCACGCATGATATACGACGCAATTCATTATTTATATATTCAGAATTTTATAACATTAGCCTGCCCGCGGTTTTACTCGTAGGAGATTATGATAACGTTTGTAAAAATATAATAAAATATAATCACGACAAATTCAATTCAATTTTATTTCAGACAACAGATAGATATAATTTACACCGTCCATATAAATAAAACACACAAAAGAAAAATAAAACAAAGTAGGAATACAAATACAAACGACAAACAATTAGGTAAGTAAGTACTACCTTTTTTATATTCAACATTTTTTTGACAAAGGCGTGCTAGTCAAGTCAGATGATATTGTATAGGTATACTTATTTTAGGTTTTGTAATATTCTGTTTTGTTTGATTTATGTGCTAGGGTCGTTAGATCAGCAGTCGCTACGTGACACGTGCGTGCTGAGAAACGCATTTTGACAGTTTCTCATAAAAAAATTTGTTAGTTTAACTTTACATAAACGAAATAATTATTAGACATACTTACTCGTATTATAAATATTGTAAATATAAAAAAAAATATATATTGTACATCACCTTTTAATTTATGTTTGTACCTCATTTTTTTTTGTGTGCAATAAAGAATGCCGATTCATCAGCAGAATCTTGTCGACGAAAAAAATAATCCGGATGGCTTTAATAAAAGTTAACAATTCTGCTAAAATTTTTAAAGAAATAAAGTTATGTATATGTAAATAAGAACCTGTTTTACTTATTTGTTATGTTAGTACAATGAATCAAGGCCGCAGGGGCGAGGGGCCAAGCTCTGCGTTATGGCCCTCATACAATAACTCCATTCATTACGGTAGAACATTACCACGGTACACTGTACTATAATACTATCTTGTATACTTTTGGTTCTCGAGCGGCACATTCTATTTCTTTCATCGCAAATCGCGAACATTAAAATTAAATGATAGGTAGTACCTACCTACCTAAAAAAAATATAAAATGTTCAAAACGATTCCAAAAATAGTTCTAAAATCGTTAATTTTATTCAATACGACCTCTACGAAACGACCTGTACGAACCATACATTTTTCCGGGAAAAAAAGTAGCCTGTATTATTCCAGAATCTAACTAAACTACCTATCTACATTCCAAATTTAATCAAAATGGGTATAGTAGTTATAGAGATACGTGGTAACAAACATTCACACACACACACACACACACACACAAACGAACTTTCGCCAGGATTACTATCCTGGCGATGATGTGATGGGATGTGTATCATAATTTAATTTTTTATATCATTTTTCATTTCATTAAACTCATTTACGAGTAGGTACTTACAATCTCATCATGTTCACACTAGTAACGCCACAATAGTAGGCCGCAACCTGACCGCATAGTGTCGCATTAAAACCCCATTACCGAGTCGATATACGATACGTTACTAATACTGCAACACATTGCATGACTACCCTCGTTCTACGCCTATTTATATTAACACGAGGCGGATCCGACACGAGTCACGACTTCTCTACACGGGCAATTTTAGAAAATCTATGACACATCATAACAGTCTGGGAGCTATTAGCTTTGCTAAGGGGGGTCCAAGGGTTCCAAAGTACAAAGATTAACTACGTTTCCCTCGAAATCAAAGAAATGTAATGGGTTTAAACTGTACTGACGGGGGGGGGGGGGGGGGGTCCGGACTCCCTAACCCCCCCCCCCTCCTAATACGACCATGGTGTTAACAACAAATACTTAACAAAATACTTCATCCGAGCAGCAAATAACTGTATAATACCCGTGTTAAACTGATTTCAATCAACCCGCGGCTTATTGAAAGCTTGTAAGTAAACTTATTTATCAAAACGTATTCGTTTTGTTTACTTTACACCTTAGAATAATTTATTATTTCTCGCGTTGCGGTGTCGTCGCGGCTAAAATAACTCTTTTTACAGGGAGCGGGTACCGATGGCATTCAATTCGCTTCAAATTGTGATTCCATTTTTTCCAATTTTCATTTTGTTACGTTGAACGTTTCCGTTTTGTATAGGAAGTGGCTTTTTAGCATAATAGGCATGGTGACAGTAATCAAGTATCGCCAAAATATTTATCTGATCTAATGAAATAGGATTCAAAGATTTTGAAAAATGTATTTATTCTCTTATTAATGTCGAGATTACTAATTTATTTGCTAAAATAAATCTACAAAATACAACAATCCGCCATGATAGCCAAAACGCTCGCCGGTGTCATGGCGTCTGTCATTGCGTCTCGTCTCGGTAAACATCCTTTTGTTTCTATAGTAACTATGTAGGCATCACTGGTTGATATACCGATTCGTGACGTAAAAACAGACGCCATGACACCGGTGAGCGTTTTGGCGTGAATTTGAAAATTTAAATTTAAATGTACTTTTATTGCACAAAAACCTTAATTTTCTACAGAAATATGATATATTTTAGACATAAGTAATAGATACTTCTGAATATCTTAGAAGAGATTTTGAAAATTAGGATTCATGCCTATTCAGATTACAATACCTGTGCAGTTGTTTTGAAAGGTTAAAATGTTTATGCAATTCATTTTCAGAAACATACAGATAATCCGTCAATAGAGATGGCGACTTGCTCATAAGAAGATAAAGATAAAGATAAAGATTATTTATTTGCTTAAACATGTGTAGATTAGATGATAATAATAGAGGATGTCACAACATGGTTTACCGAATTCGGTGTGCAAATTGAGAGATTGGCATGCTTCTGAACAATTAAATTAAACACAAATTATAATAAAAAGAATAAATCAAGATAATATCAAATATTAAAATGTACAATTGCATAATTAGGTCTTACCTACTTATTTATTGCTTTGTTAATAATTTTATAAACAATGCAATAAATAAGTAAGTGCACATTTGCGTTCGACTTAAAAATAAGTACTTATTTACTTATTTTAGGAATAGCGAGATAATGGTGATGATTCCGTTATGCACTGACTACCTAACTAAATTATCGCCTAAAGACCAAGACGAAATGACAGCCCGAGTGAATTTTTTAAATTACTAATGTTTTCGTAAAATTCAAGTGTGTGGGTAGTATTATCTCGTTCGCACGAACGTCTGTTGAAAAAACGTTGAATTGAAACATATGAATTTCCAAGTAGTCAGTGCTTTTGAAACGCGTCATTTTGAGCGCTGGGTGGTAGTTAAATTGAGTTTGACTAAAACTACCTAAGTATAAAGACGCAAAACAAGGTACTTACCTACCAACCTATATTCAATCTACTTTTCAATGCTCTCCACTGGGATAGCATTGAAAAGTAGATTCTTACTGAATTACTGTCTTACTGAATTAATAGCCCTTGAACTTTTCAGAGCAAATTTGATTGATCAGATTCTTAGCCCTCAGCTTGACGGCTCCAGTTTTTCTGATCAACTAAATAAAATCATTTGATTTGAACATTTCATTACCAATTTAAAGGTAGAAGCAAAAACTAAAGATAGAGAGCGCCCTGAATAATTCATATTCTAAATTAGGAATCTACGGTTGAATAAGATACGTAGGTACTGCTTTAAAGAACTACTGATTAAATTCATCATCATCATCTCAGCCGTAGGACGTCCCCAGTTGGACATAGGATTTCCTCAAAGATCTCCATTTATTGCGGTTGGAAGCGGCCTGCATCCACCGCCAACTTGTGGTCTTTACAAGATCATCTGTCCATCTTGTTGGTGGACATCTGCGTTTACCGGCCGCGGCCTCCATTATAGAACTATTCACTCAGTTTTAAGCTCGGCACAAACGCGCCACCGACCACAGCTACCGGTGGCCAGTGACAGCGACTTTCCATATATTTTGTAACAGTAGCGAGTGGCCGCCACCGGCTACACGTGTACGGCGCGTCTATACAAAAAAAAAACTATAATCTATAATAACATGGGATACAGTCAGTATTGGGAACGTTGAACTGCTGCGATAGTTAAAGAAAACTGTGTTGCAGAGTCAGCGCCCTCCTCCGTTAACAAGTAAAACATATTAAATAAAGACTTAAAATTAAAATGCTTAGAATGGGTAGGTACATAAATGTAAGAACAAAAGTAGGTTGTTAACAAAATAAAGTAAACTTAGAGAGTCACATCAGTATGGAAAAATATTTTGTTGGTGTGTGTATTTGTTTGTGTTTGTGTAGTGCTGCAAGAATGAGTGTGTGTGTGTGTGTGTGTGTATGAGAGAGATTGGGCCAACTCCTGATGGCATCAAGCTCAAGAGCTTGAACAACAGGAGTACTCAGGTATGTGTGCGCGTGTGTGTATGGTTGTGTTGTGAAAAGGTGTACTAGGTACTCGTATCAGTTGAGTGGTTTGTTTAGTTAGACCATAGGTTCTCAACGTGGGCGATAACGCCCCCTTGTGGGCGTTTGAGACTTTTAGGGGGGCAGTAGAAGACCCAGAGAAAATTGGGGGGCGTTGAGATGAAGCAGAGGGGGCGATAATGTAGTCGAAAATAGGCAAAAAAAAAACACCCTAATCCAGTGGTCGTCAAAGTGTGGCCCGCGGACGGTATTGGTGCAGCCCGCGGCCAAGCAAACCATTTTGATAGATAAATTAATAGATAATGATGATAGATAATGATGCTACCACGTTAGAGAAAATGTTGTGCCGACCCAACCTAGTTGGAAAAGGGCAAGGAAATGATGATGATGATGAATGATACTACCTACGTTGCTACAATAATAATTATAATTGATTATAAAACTTCGAGATAGGGAAGGTCGCTTTGTTTGCTTGGTTTGGAGCTCGCTTTTCTCGCATCTAGCCTCATGGGTAGGTATAATACGAGCAAACTGAGTTATGTCTGACCACAGAATAGAAACCGACAAGCAGCGAGCCTTTCTATGAGCACCACAAACAAAATCAAGTGTCACATGTTACATTTGTCTTAAAAAATTTGGCTCGCTGCGCTCGCATTTAACTTTACAAATAAGGTATATTGTGAATAAAGTGAGTTAAGTCTAACCACAGAATATGAACCGATAAGCAGCGAGTTTTTCCTTTGAACACCGCAAACAAAATCAAATGTTACATGTTGCATTTGTCTTAAAAAATTCGGTTCGCTTCGCTCGCATTTAACTTCATGAGTAGGTAAAGTATATTGCGAGTAAAGAGCGTAAAGTCTAACCACAGACTAGGAACCAATAAGCAGCGATGTTTTTTTTTGATCACCGCAAACAAAATCAAGTGTCACAATGTTGCATTTGTCTTAAAAAATTCGGCTCGCTTCGCTCGCATTTAACTTCATGGGTAAGGTATATTGTGAGTAAAGTGAATAAAGTCTAACCACCGAATAAGAACCGATAAGCAGCGAGTTTTTTTTATCACAGCAAACAAAATCAAGTGTCACAATGTTGCATTTGTGTTAAAAAATTGGGCTCGCTTCGCTCGCATTTCACTTCATAAGTAAGGTGTATTGCGAGTAAAGTTAGTAAAGTCTAACCACAGAATATGAACCGATAAGCTTTTCTTTGAAAACTGCAAAAAAAAAAATCAAGTGTCACATATTGTATTTGACTTACAAAAATTCTTCGTTTGAAGCTCAATTCGCTCGCATTTTAACTTCATGAGTAGTTATATTGCGAACAAAGTGAGTAATGTTAGACCGCAGAATAGGAACTGAGAAGCATCGAGTCTTCGAGCCCCGTAAACTTATCATAAGTTTCAAGTTCGTTAGTACCTACTAGGATTTTAACTCCTTTAGGAATTTCGAAAAATCGTCAACTAAATAATTCAAGAATGTGCGGCCTGCAGTGATATCTCACAATATCCTATGCGGCTCTTGACAAGAAAAGTGTGACGACCATGCCCTAATCACTATCACTAAAGTACAGTCAGCGTCATCAATCGGTATCCCCCTATTGATTTGAACAAAGACTCTTTTCATTTCAACCTTGGATTTCAGTCGGGTATTATATCAGCTATTTTTGTTTAGGAACTCGAGCGAAATAAGATATCCATAAGTAAGCAAGGATGTAAAAGATTTTACAAAATTTGAGATCAACGGCTTGCAAACCGACCTCTTACTAGGGGGATACCAATTAATGACGCTTTCTGCACCTAAAGTTAAAATTAAAACAGGAAAACCACGTACTGTTGAGGAAGATTTAATTTTAACAGCAGTTAAAGAAGTAATAGTTACTGTGCTCCAAAAAGGTGTTTAAAATTCGCGACAGATGGTAAG
Organism: Camptogramma bilineatum; assembly: GCA_958496255.1. Taxonomy (NCBI): domain Eukaryota; kingdom Metazoa; phylum Arthropoda; class Insecta; order Lepidoptera; family Geometridae; genus Camptogramma; species Camptogramma bilineatum. The sequence goes on from OY292471.1 coordinate 10,725,585, forward strand.
AAAAATAAAAAGTATGTAAGATAGGGGGGGCTCTAGAAAAAAAATTATTTTCAAAGTGGGCGGTGGGGAAAATAAGGTTGAGAATCTATGAGTTAGACAATAGATAAAAAGTGATGTGTCAATTTTATTTTACAAAATATTATGAAAATGATAATTTAAGAAAAATAGCATGTCCTTGCGTTACGTGAGAGTTTCTAGTAACTCCTCCGTAGCATATGAACAAAGTATATGAAAACTACAGGAAATAGGTCGGTAGCGGCGTTTTGTGGTTGTGTTCGGTGGTCCGTATGCGCCCAGGCTTGCCGATTAGTTTTACTAAATCAATTTTGTAGCCGCGCGGAATTATATTCATAATCACAATCTAGACCTTTGTGACCCATCGTCAGCCACATCGTCACTTACCATCAGGTGAGATTGTGGCTAAACAAAGGTCTATCTAGATTAAAAAAAAAAATAAGAAAGGACGAGGCGAGCTATACCTACCTTAGAAATTTGTCCAACAAAAGACGCGGAACTTAACTTTCAACAACTCTGTTGAACGAACAAAGAACCGTCAAATCCAACAGCCCAATAATTTCGTATCCGTCTCGAAAAGCAAACACAAAAGTGGTCTCGAATTGCAAAATTAATATTCCTATTTTCCCGAATTGATTTTAGCCCAGGTGCGAAGTTCGGTCCAATTAATTAATTAGATATTTGGAATAAGGTTAATTAAAGCCTAATTTGAATGTGTTACTTTGTGGTGTTGCGTAATGTGAATTCAGTTTGAATGTTTGCTTTAAATTTTATCTCCCATAGGTCCAATCCAAGTAAAAAAATATACTTACTTACTTACTCCATTGGCTCAGGGACCCAAAGTGAGTCTTGGCCTCCGAAACGAGAATTCGCCATTTCCTTCTGTCCATGGCTGCCTCCAGCCAGTTGTCGGCTCCGAGGGCGCGCAGGTCAGCTTCTATTCTGTTGCTCCGGCGATACTTGGGACGACCAATCGGTCGACGGCCGTTCGGTCGTCCCACGTATGCCCTATTAACGCTGCGATCTTCACCCACTCCCAAAAATAAACCAAAAAATATCCTATTAGGTAGTTAGCACATCGTCGAGTAAGGTTCCAAGTAAGTTAGTTGTCAGTTATGCCTGGGGTACACAGGTATAGTAAACAGCAGTCAACTGGCATACTACTTTACGAGATCCAAGTACTCTTCCATTTTCAGTAGAATAAAATAAATGCCCCTATGTTGTGTTCTTCTCCATACAATTAATTATTATCTAAGTATAGGAATTACGAGTAGGAACCTTATGAAATCACAAAAATTAACAAGTTTTACCGCCCTTTATAGTCTGATAAGGGGTCCAGAAAACAAATTTCCATATTATAAATGTGAAAGTGTGTTTGTTTGTTTGTCCTGCTTTCACGTCACAACAGAGAGACGGATTGACGTGATTTTTTGTGTGGAGATAGTTGGAGGGCTGGAGAGTGACATAGGCTACTTTTTATTCCGAAAAAATGCATTTTTCCCGTGGGATAAAAAGTAGGTAGTAGTCCACGCGGGCGAAGCTGCGGGCGTCCGATAGTATAGAAATAAAATATACAGGCATTAGTACGAGAGCCCACCGCAAAAAACCGACGCCACTTGATACTAAGATAAGCTCCATGGCACATGTTCAGAAAAGCTAAGTGCTAAGCTTTGACAATTATTTTAGAAAAACAACGACTACGAAAATGGCAGTGTGCACACTCCCTAACACATCCATTATCTCTGAACTTTGGAAAGCCTAATTGATGGATGCATGACTTGACTCACATTTGACCGGTCTAGTTTTTGTTAAATAATAACTATTGATTTGACTTATTATTTATTTAGTTAAATATTACTAATAGCCATGGCTTTCCATTGCAGGACGAATACAAAAAAAAAATGGCTAAATTAAAAATTAAAAAAAAAACCGAAGAAGCTGAGCAATATCCGGCTCTCGAGGTGCATTTCTGTTCATAACTACGAAAATCCTCGACAGATCCTCACCAAATTGTGGCACCAATCGGAAATCACCCTTTCGAACAAAAAAAAAATCCAAATCGGTTGAGGCGTCTTCGAGTAGTCGGTGAACATACATAAAAATAAAAAGCACAAAAAAAAAGATTCCGACGAATTATGAACCGCCTTTTTTTGAAGTCGGTTAAAAAGTATCTGTGAAAAATATTTTTTCAATTTACAAAGCGACACGGGAATTCATTTCAGTATTTCCGCAACCAAGCTGTTATAATAACAGTCGGGATATAAAAGATAAACAACGCAATGTATTTTCAGATTTATAATATTAGTAGGATAACCGCCCTTACGAAATCCGGGGCTTATTCAATCAAATGATTTGCGGGTCATGGTTATAATCCAAATCAAAATGGCGATATTAACGCACCTACCCTGATCCCCGCTAATCGATCCGGCATTAATCACCGTACACAAACAAATACTCGAGATTTGCCGGCGAATCCCCAAATGCGGGGATTTCGGGTTCGGTATCGCAGATAATGGTTGCAAATTTGCGAGGCTTGTGCTGCGCTAAGCTTAGAACAAAGTATAAAACAGTGCTTCAACTTCTTAGTTTAAGTTATGAGTTACCTACTCAAAATTCCCAAAAAACCCCAGTGTCTACGGGGCTGAAATAATAATGCTGGTGAAGAGAAACTGACACAAAATATTTTTATTAAGATCTTCTTCTTCTTCTATTTAGGGGGTAGCCCCTTGTCGGCATAACTGATGCTTCTCTCTCCACGAAGCTCTTTCCAGGGCAGCCTCCTTGACTTCCCTATACGACATGACAGCAACCTTCTCTTTCACTTGGCTTATGTAGCCTATCCTCGGTCTTCCTCTTCCTCTCCTTCCTTCCACTTTTCCTTCAATGGTGTTCTTAATGAAGCTGTCATGTCGTATAAGATGGCCAATTATCTTCCCTCTTCTTTCTTCTTTATTAAAACAAGATAGATAGTGACAGGGCTAATCTTGAGCATTGTTTAACCAGTGTTCAAGTTTATAAGTAAGGCCTTCTGTGTATGCGCATGATCAGACACATGAGAGTAAATGGAGAGTTTTTTATCACCAACTGATTAGCTTAACCGGACAATATGAGGAGATTTTCTACTATGCCTAGTCATAGCCTTCACTAGGACGTTGCGACCAATGTAAATGTGTGTGTGTGCGGCGGGTGTTAGGAAGGACCCAAAATTGCGTTACTGTCTTCAGACTTACCATGGTAGGGTCTGCTGTGTGTGCCGTTAAAGGTCTTTCAGTGCTGCGGTGAGGCTCTTTGAGAGCGATGCAGGTGCCTCTGCTCCAATTCTACTAATTTACAACGTTAACCATTCCGTTATCGGTAATGATAATCTGCTGCGTTTTGTTTTGTTCTCCAAAATGACAGTAATTTGTTTGAAAACGTCACCACAACAGAGTCGTTGGTCATTAGTAGATTATGAAACTAAGCTAACATTTTACTTTGGTTTATAAAAAGTTTGTTAGTAGAATCGGCCCCCCTGGTCAACTGCTTCTGTTTAAAGAACATCGGAGGGTTCGACTGATTTTCAAAAGACACATTGTTGTCGTCAAAGTGTTCTGATGGATTTACACCACGGTATCTAACTCATTGTGATCATTTGTAATCTTGTGTTGTGCTATAAAAAGCATTCGTACGATGTTTTGAGGCTTTGTAGATATCCTTTTAAATATCTTCTTTCATCATCATCATGATCATCATCATCATCAGCCTATAGCAGTCCACTGCTGGACATAGGCCTCCCCTAATGAGCGCCATCGCGCCCTGTCTTCAGCTTGACGCATCCAACTTGTGCCGGCATCCTTTCGCAGATTGTCACTTCACCTGGCAGGAGGGCGTCCTACACTACGTTCGCCGAGGCGTGGTTCTCGAGAACTTGAAATATCTTCTTTGTAGTCATAAAAATAATTAAACAATTTAGGGAGGTGATCCATTTAATAAACAATTTAGGAAGGTGATCCATTGCAACTGCATTTGCGAGTTACAATTACCTACAAAATTGATGTGTAGGTACACTAAGATATTCTAAGTTTTGTTTGCGTTCTCCACTTTCAGACTAGGAACAAAAACAGTTACAAAAACAGTACAATATTACGTTTGGTTTTTATTCGTTGTCGTCAGATTGCAAAGCAAGAAACAGTCTGATCTTTTCTTTTAATGCAACTTCGAAACTTTTCAAATTAACCGTATTACAACGATGGTCACGCCGCGGGGGCAAAAAATATATGACTTCACAAAACAACATTCCACAGACTATAAAATACAAACGGGCATTACGAAATTGGATGTAATGGGAGAAAATGCGAATGCGAGCGCGAACGTAAAGTCGTGCGAAAAAATTGGCGAAGGGCGAGTTGGGTACAGGGTGTTGGGATCCGTTTTCAAAGGTTATGGCAAAGGTAGATAAATTGTAAACGCCTTGTAGGTAGGTACTTAAGTAGTTGAAAATAGTTTTATACCCATTTGGCCAGTCTATCATAGAAGAATGAGAATGGGCGCTGTTTGTAGTACCTACGTTCTTTGACATACACCAATACTAACGCTAGTTGAGTACGCTAGCTTGAACGCCAAAGAGTTTGTCAGTCAATAGTATCCTAACGGGACAAGAGGATCGCGAACTTTACCTACTGGTTTAATAGAAAGAAACACAAGAGAAAGAAACAAAGTAAGAATATCATAAATCCTTTCCTTTTGTCTCAATAATAATTCCTCTAATCATCTTATAAATCGGTATTCATTTTTTATATCTATTGAGCTAAGTATGTTTTAGTAGAAAAAAGATAGAAAACGCCTGTTGAAAGTTTAACAGCAAACAGTCCGAAGTCTTGCTCACAACTTTACTAAGAGTATTTACGCAGCAATCAGAACACTATTAAAGTTAAGAAAAAACGGAACTCCAAACAAAAACGGGAACACAAATTGCAACATAAATAACAACGAAGAATCTGTAATTCAGGAGCCGAGTGTTTTGCGGGAGGGGTTTGCTTAATCACAATTAACAGTCTGTGTTGAGAGGGAAAAATCTTGGTCGAGGTAACATGTACCGCAGCTGGAATAAATCGTACGATGTAATGGAATTTTGGATGAAGAATATACTTTACAAAAAAAATTAGGATATTTAAAATTCTTAATCCAATGGATTCGACCAAAAGTGGATTAAGTTTTTAATCGTGACTATTTTAGCTAGCCGACATAAGTCGAAATTCGAATTATTATGTCCATACAAATGTTCCTGCCCCCCTAGCCATATTACACTATCTATCGTCGCTGTAGAATAGAAACACTTCAAAATGTATAGGATTTGACGTTTCAAGTAGATGAGTCACGTGGTCAGAACGTCAATTCCTATACATTTTGAAGTGTTCTATTCTACAGCGACGATAGATCGTTCTACAGCGACGATAGATCGTGTAATATGGCTAGGGCCCCTGGTTATAAGGTGTCAACTTTACAATGTCAACCAAATATTCAAATAAACAGTATTTACTCTCGAGAAAACTTAATCCAGTTTGGTCGAATTCAGCCTTAATGGTATGAATAGAGTAAGTGCGCCAAATATGGATAAGGATTTTCTCAAATAAAACTTTGAATTTTAAAGTAGGAGCAGCCTTAGTTGTTTTAAATTGTTCAATATTTATTTGGTAACAAAAACAATAGACAAAATTCTTTAAAAACATCAACATCTTAGAAATAATCATCATTTTCTAAAATATGACATTTTTATAAATGTACAAAAAGTGAACATAATATGGACTACATGGTTTCAAATATGGACCATGAATAACTGTGTTCGAAATTATATAAAAAAAGTAGTGGTATTACACCTAAAATTAAATCCGCCTGATTATTAGGGCTAAACTAATATTTAGTACACAATTCGGACACATAGAAATTAACCATATCTTTTTTGACTGCACACTCTTCATGAGCCCATTGCCTACAAGATGCACATTGGATCTGTCCATGAGAAGACGGAAAAAAGCCCAGTACAAATAAGCATTTACCATTCTGATTTTGGTAACAATCAGGACTTTCAGCTGTAGGTACTATCGTTGACTAAATAATTACTCTTATCAGAACTTTCAGAAGTTCGGAATTAGTAAATTTTTTAAAGATTTATTTTCTTTTGGGCTATATTTTTTAATTGCATCTGCCATTGCATTTGTATCCTAAGCTTGTCTGATCTTTTCCTTTGTTTAAGATGTCACCCAAAAACATTAAAATTAAACAAAAGCACCAGTTTTTAATATGGACTACTAGTCCATATTCAAAACATTCAGGTAGTCCATATTGTAATACACATACATTTCGATGTTAATATTGTTGTTTAGAAAATAATAATAACGATAGGATAATAAAACGTAATATGAATAATTGTAAAATAGCTCACCTTTCTCCTGGTTTAATCCATTTTCATAACAAATAATATTTGTTAAAGTTATGAGCTTACGCAATCAGCTAAAAAAATACATCGCTAGTTGACAAAAATGAAAAATGGCTTCCGTAAATTCGTGCGCGCTTTCTGCTGGCCTGAAAGTGGTTGGTGAGCCGTTGGAGAGGTGAAGCTTAGTGTGCACTGACCGTTGGCTCGATCCAACTAACGTTCTTTGAGAAACACCGGTGGTCCATATTACAAGACTGGTCCATATATGGCGCTTTTACTCTACCTAATAACGGATTTTAGTTTTTTCTCCATACACTTTTACATTTTTTTATATTTTCAAACATACACGTATGTGCCGGTATTAAAGTACCGATGTATTCTACTGTGAATGTAAGACATGAAAATTTTGTTTGGGGTTTGAAAGGGGTATGCTACCCCTTCAAACCCCAAACAAAATCTCTATAAAATTGTCATCATTTCAAATTAACTTATCTACATTGCCTTTTAGAATTATTTTTCTCCGTGAAATCCAAGTAAAAACTACTTTTCTTTATACATTTTTGGACCCTCACCCCCTATGATTACATCCCAGAGAGAAAGCTATAGCCATACCTGATATATCCCAGACTAAACCTGCAGATCAAAGCTAAGCCAACAGGCAGGCAGCCTGCCATACAGAGTAGAGCATCGGCAATTAACAAATCGCTGCGACGCCGACGTGCTTCGGCTTACTTCGGGGACTGTATTTATCAGCTGGACTTGCATACTATTGACCTGTGCCACTAAAACTTTTCCGTTACATGTATGCATGCATATAGTTTGTATGTATGTTCGTATGAGCTAGCACGCCAATCCGCGCCGAGCAAATCGAATTTTAGATTTCTTTTTAAGAAAAAGATTTCTTTTTAAGAGCCGTGTTGGCCGAGGGGTTATAGTACCTCGACTTTCGATCCGAAGGTCGTGGGTTCGAATCCTGGCCGTGCATCAATGGATTTTTCGTTTCGAAAAATTTATATGCGCATTAACACGAGCTCTAAACGGTGAAGGAAAACATCGTGAGGAAACTCGCGGCTTAGTCAGCCCCACACGTATTGACCATGTCTTTCCTGTGGATATGGCCGGTTAAGCTGAGAGGATGGTGTAGGTGCTGGGCAAGCCTACTCCATCTCAACATTGTCCCAGGCACTACAGTGTCCCGTTAAGTGTAGGCAAAGATTGCCTCCTGACACTGTATAAATCATCCAGTAAAGATGTAAAGGCCTAAGTTTTTTTTTTATGAAATCGTATGAAACCTCGCACACCTGCCCGCATGCGACCGAATCTAGCAGTACTTCGAGAGTTCAGCGCGGATAGGTGTGCACTCAGCCTTAGGTAGCCAAAAAGTCTCCGTCATGGCTTATCGACTTAAAAGCCGGGAGCGATAATTTAACGCGAACTCCAAAGCACGGAAGCGCATGTTTATACCACTTGCGGTCATCCATCCAAATTGCGACCACTCAGAACATCGCTTAACTTCAACGATAACGTAAATGAAATGTTAATACCAAAGTTAAACAGTCAGCCGGGTAAAAATTAGTAAATCGGTCATTCTCAGGCGCAGCATTTTTTTCGGTGGCACAATTTTTTTTAGAATTTGGATGTTTTGACATGAAATATCAAATCTATATTTAATTTAGTAATTATTAGTACAAGAGGGAACTCTTAAAGCCTAACGGTTAAAAAGTTATTTGATTTTGAAAAATTGGTGCCCACCGAAGTCAATATTCTAATCACCGAAATCAAATACATTAAACTTTGGTTAAAAAGTCAACAGTCTTTAGTTCGATCTATAATTATTACATAAAAAATTAGGTATTTGTTGATAAAAAATCATTTCTAAAAGGGGTTACAGCATTAAACCCCTTGAAGGAGTTAAATTATGTTTCAAAGTTTGTATGGCGATTTAAAACTAGTAGTTCTCCCCGAACTGAGATCTCGCGCATCGTAGATGGCTTACATTTGGACTTTCTTCTGACTACCCCTATACTTTCAAGTGCTACTACTGCCGAGTATGCCTATTGCGCTAGCTCGTCGTGGTAAAATTACTGGCATGCATGCAATACATAATGTCGTGTCTAATTTTTCATTCATTTCATATTTATTACGAATTCTCGTCGTATTTAAAAAAGTATACGCCCTAGAATAAAAATAATAACTATTTTGGAATTTACAAATAAAGACCTTTCATTTCACTCAACTCAATAAGTGTATTTGTTTAACTTTTTTTTTACCCCCCTTGGGAACCCAATATCCACCCATGATTGGATGGTAAACGATTCCGGCTGTCCAAAAGTCAAGAGCTAGGAACACGTCCTGGCTGGCATCCACCCGAGCATACTCGTATACTACTTAAAGTTAGTCTCTCTTGCAGAATCCAGCCGCTTCAAACCTTGTACTAGGTACTACTACAGGTGGCTGCCTGATTTGGCATCAGCTCCTCTCATTCACATACTGACGGATGCTTTCCTCACTAGTTGTCGGGTCTAGTTGGGATATATTATAAGCCGATGGTCGTTTCAACAGCCTGCAGGTCGAACCTGGCAGAGCGGAGGGCTATCCCACGTCAGTTGAGGGAAGGCTTCGGCCAATGCTTCTTATCTACGAGAAAAAATCCATCCGCGTCAGTCCTCCTCACATCACAAATGGGTATTTCCTGTTGTGTCAGAATTTTCTGTCGCTTTCACGGCGTCAGGTGCCGCTTTAACGCTTGGCACCTGACGCGGTAGCAGTCTGGAGGAACAATCAGTGGACTCCCGTTTCCGCAATTGGACTCGATGGTGGTCCTTTATGCGTGGGGATAACCTGGCTCGTTAGGTAACGTAGCCAACCTAGCTCTCCTAGAAGCACAACAGCTTCCTGGGGTCTTCACCGGCTTAGAGGAGCGACCTCGGGATACTGAAGATTTGTTGCCATTGTGTTGCTACTCCCGCACATTCCAGGACTGCGTGAGCAGCTGATTCTTCTTCGCTTAGACATCCCCTGCAGAGTGGCCTGTCCGTGGCACCAATGTTGTACAGATGTGTGTTGAGGGTACAGTGTCCTGTCAATGTCCCTAAGATTATTTCGAGGTCTTTTCTTTGTACGTTCATCAGACGACGCTCTGAAGTGTCGGATTGTCTGTCTCCAGCGATAGTTGTGTAGGTTTTGGGTATGTTGCAGCATCCAGATGCGTAGTTGAGAAAAGGGCGTAGGCAAGAATGAGGTTGGGCTCTAACTCTTTAGGTTTAAAGCTGCAATTGAGCTGTTCTTTTATTTTTTATAGATGCCGACACTAATCTGGGGCACCTGTTTTATGCCAGCTTTCTCTATGATTCAATACAATTATCATAAATCAGGAAACAGCACTCTAAGTGCTATGAAACTGTCTTTACCCTTCATATATTTCCACGGAAAACACTGAAATCAATACCACCGGAATCAAAATTATGAGCAAAATCCTAGATATTTTTAAAAGTAACCAAAATTTTGAATATTAGTCTGCATAATGGAAATTTTGTACCGCTTAGATACACTTTTGTTATAATTTGAAAATAATTGCTTGAATGGATTTGAAAAAAATGAATACACCGAACTCGTCTTGGAGGGTATACCAAGCCACCGAAAACGATTTTGTTCCTCAATAAAAGAGACACACAGAGACCCACAGACCTGGTTGTCCTCTCCACCAATGCGGAGGGGCTGATAGTTATTCTTACTCTAACAACTGTTCTTGCAACTATTAGAGAACAGGGTATATGCGTAGATCGGTGCGCGCCACCGATATCAATTCAAAACCTCGGACGCGACTAAAACTACTTGTAACTTATCAACGAAAGCCTAATATTTATTGGGAATATTATAAAATAAGCTAGTAATTATCTGGTTTTTTGTGAATACATTCAAAGTAGCGCCACGCTTTATAGAGATAAAGATAAAAAATAATTTACATCGCAAAATGTGCTTGGGACATGCCACCGAGGCTCAAATTTCAGCGGTTTTTATTTTTTTTAACTATTTTAAATTTATTTTATCTAAAAGAAAACATAGACTTCTTCTAGTATTTGATCATAACTATCATACAAAAAAGAATCAAGCTTTTAGAAATCTATTTAATAGAGGTTTTTGGCCCGGACGGTTTTTTTGAGCCGTTTGCGAATGGCCCAAATAATCTAGGTATTGTCAGAAAGCAAAAGTTTATGCAAAGAGTTGCAATTGGAGTAGTTGAGATCCACAAAAGTTGTGCAGTGCTCCAGTTCGTTGTGAAACAGTCGTGTGCCAACTTTGCGGTGGCGTGTATACCTGCTGCTATGATCATGTGTCACGTGATTCGGCTAAGTAATTATTACATTATACTAAATTGTAAAGTAGTGCTACCGCACCTTGGACAGCCGTGATCATATTTTTTTTTAATTGTGTTCAAACTAATACATCATCATAGCGAAGTTTAGGTAAGTACCAAAGCAGACGATGCATTTCAGGCCGTTTGCTAGTAAGACATGTTATGCGTTTTAGGTACTCGTAATAAGCTACTTTGACGTTTTTTTCTTTAGATGAATTGCTCATGAGCGGACATTCATGTTAGGCATTTTGCTACAAAGGCAAATTACGTTTTAGATGACCCACTCATGACCCGGAAAAGGAAAAAGAGATATAGTTGCCCCATAACAATACCTGCTCTACTCTAGAGATTTAGAATAATTTTTTTTTAGGTTTTGTCTATGATCGCCAACTGGGTATTTAGAAACAATTCCTACCACATTATTAAGAAGGTAGTTAGTATTCCATGACAGGAGGCTAGCTCACATCTGCTTATTAGAATACCAACTGGTTTCCTTAGAATATTTTTGCTCACCGCTACTCTCCATTTGATTTTTCATGATGGAATTTTTTTCTACTCTTTTCCGTTTTGATAAATGTTTGTTTATAATAATTACATTAAGTACATATAAATCTATAAAGTTATGTAAATATGTAGTAGTTTAGTTTCTAAGTCCTACATCAAAATTAATCTTGTTAAACTCTCTCTCCGTGGTCGGCTCTTCATGTCTGAAGATCGTGATCACTGGTTGTCTTCGTGATAGTGTGGACAGCTTGCCTCCAACGAGTTCTATTAGTGGCTAGGTGGACCACATCGCAGAACCTGAATCCAATTACCAGGACTCATACTCGCAACAAACAGATTAAAATGCTAGAGCACTGAGTCAACATTGCCAAGTCTTTTCATTGACAAAAATCGCGTTTGGATTTTATTTGATGTTAATTGTAAGCTGAATTATGAGTTTATTTTTAATTTAATGTTTATTAGAAGCCGAATCATGTGGTTCTTAATCACGGTTCGCATAGCCGGGCCGATAAATTCTCGATTTAGGCAGTCAATAACTTAGGTGTTTAGAGTTGAAGTTCCAATATGGCAGTTAGATCCTGCGGGTAGACGGTCAGCCCCATTTCAAACAGCCCTCGTTCAAGGCTCATTTACATGGTGCGAGTTTATTACCTCTAGATAAGGCTTGTTTCACTCTTCAGCGTGTCGCCAGTCGCGTCCGCGAGTTGACCATTCACAGCACAGAGAAATTAATTTTGACCATTCACAGCACAGAGAAATTAATTTTGACCATTCACAGCACTGAGAAATGTGCTGTGAATGGTCAACTCGCGGACGTGACCGGCGGCACGCTGAAGAGTGAAACAAGCCTAAGGCGCGGGCCACACAGAAGAGACGTAAGACGAGGACGCGTCGCGGACAGGGCGCCAGCGAACAGCGTTGCGCCCGCACCCCGTCTCTTCTGTATGTTTTGCGTCGCGACGCTTCTATACATTTTGTATGAAAGGGACGCGAAAGAGACAAAATGTCCGCGCCCCGTCTGCGTCTTACGTCTTTTCTGTGTGTCCCGCGCCTAAGATGCGAGAAACTAGCTCCATGACAATTCAGTGACTAGCTATTATCGTCCTTCCACGTATGATTTCAATGTTTAGTTTACATTGTCATTATTTTGACATTGATGACGATAATCGCCTCTTCGGGGCGAGATACTCGTACCATGTAAATGAGCCTTTACCTTATACACATGAATTGATTAGTCTAGTTAACTCTGTTTCTACGTAACATCGTCTCGTTTCGGTTGTGGGATGTTCTGTGCGAACTCGCACAGAATTTCTAATAGTATTATATAATATACTGTATACATTCTGTGACGTAGCTAGAGTGGAATTGAGAATTTGCGAATGCATGTATCGATTTTTTAAAGTTCTATTGTCTACCACCGTATTGTCTACGCCTTCACCTACCCCCTGGTGGTCTATCTTTGATAGCGACCAAAATCGGTCTCAAACTCTGAAATATGACAGTTCAGTGACCACGCTTGTAGCTCTGTCACTCTCAACGAGGCCGAATGACAAAAGATACCAACGCGATCGTTTTGAAAGTTTGAGATCAATTTGAGGTTTGAGACAAGTTAGACAATCAGTCTGCGGGAGTCGGAACGTCGATCAAAAAAAAAACATGAGAACCTCCTCCTTTTTTGATTAAGTGAATTTTATTTTCTTTTTCATTTTTGTTGATCTGTAAAGTACCTACTTTATAAGTTCTTTAGAACAGTTATTTGTTTTCTAAGTTAATTTAGGTTATAATTAAGTATGTTAAAACTTGGCAAAACTTATTAAGTTAATAAACTTATCTTTATCTTTATCTTTATCTTTTTGAAGTCGGTTAATAACAATAACAAATAACAATCGGCATAAAGAATAAGTACTTAGACCTAGAATCCTAAGCAATTGATGTCAGTTTAAGTTTTCCATGTATTTTCCCCTAATATCTTCGTCAGTTGTGTTATTTTTTGTTTGAAAGGGTATGTCCTAGTTTGGACCCATTGGTTAGGATCTGACGAGAATCTTCGGAGTTATGAACAGAAATGCACCTCGAGAGTGCAACATTGAGATCAGATTTTAATATTGCCACTTATTTTGAATTTGACGACCTTAATAAAACGGTAACCGTTTTACAAAATACCTTCAGGTTTACCTGATTCCCAATAGAGACATATCAGGCCGTAAAGTATACTTTGTTAGCCAACGAATATGCTACGGAACTTAGAACTTATCTCCTCAGAGATAGAGTTGGAAGTTGAACAGTTTAGTGTTTTAATGATCGGGGGATGGAAACTAACAAGTGTGGGTTGTTCTAGTTGATTGTGACTAATTTGTTCAGGGAATTATCTTTAAAAAGTTTGCTTAACTTCTGAATAGTATTACTATTTTTGGGGAACATGGTGGAATTTTCTCCCAAAGGCAGAGTAGGTGGTTCTCTACAATGGGCCGGCCCATCTGCGGTAATTTCTGCAGCAATAGACATACGACCAACGAACAACAACTGTTGTCCGAAAGATCACGGGCAACTAGGCCAGATGGGCCGGCCCGTAGCAGATGAACCACCTATTCTGCCTTTGGGGAACTATTCCACCATGTTTTCCCAAAACCATTTTTTTATAGATGCCAGGGTAGAACGGGCAATTTGTGTTTATGATCTTAAATTTAAGAGGGGTGGTCAGTTTCAAGTCACAAGTCTGTCTCTGCAATGCAAGGCCAATGACTCCATAGTACGAGTATAATAAAAAAGAGTATAATAAAGAGTATAGTAGGTAAGCGAAGGGTTTCATTCATTGTACGAGCACATTATTTCTTTGATAATATTAAAAATGTAGTAGGGAAAACCGCAAGCAATAACTACCGTAAAATACGCCAACATTGCCACCAAGGGTAATTTTGCCCGAAGATCAATTTTTAAGCAAATCTTTAAATTGCAAAAATATTTGAATAATATGTTAACATTTTTTGAATTTGATAGAAAATAGGTTATGTGTCTAGCAACACTGTCTATCTGGTGTGTCGCTAGCTTCACTCAGTAACTTGTTGGAACTCTTCGAGTACGGTGCGTATTTTCGCGGGCAAATTTTGGTGCAAATTCATAAGTGAATTGTGAGTGATGGCGAAAACACAGGTTAGTTTTATTAATATTATGATATGTAAGAACATTTTAGGAGTATTAATATGTTGTTATCGTTGCTGAATGTCTTTTCAAACAAGAGTTATAGCGGTGGGCAAAGTTATCCAGCAATGTAGCGATCTACTATTGACAACATTGCCCGCCATCAAAATAAGCTTAGGGTTGGCACTTCAGAAACTTGTTTTTTTTAAAGCTTTTAATTAACTTGCAATGTTTGTATGTTTGTAAGTTCCTATATTTGTAAGTATGTTTGTCCGGGTCAATTCTTGCAAGCTTAATTTGACCTACTTCCCGGTGTCAAATTGAGCTGAATTTAGGTAGGTAAAATTATGAGTCTTCGGTGACAATGCAATAATAATAGTGACAGTTAGCTGAAAATGTCTAATAGTTTAGTAATTATTTTAATTTAGCTCCTAACATCATTTGATCTCAATTAGTATTTCATTTTCATTTGGGTACCTATATAAATATGTTGATTAAAGTTTATTAAATAAATACCTGAATGAAAAATAACCAGTTTTTTTATACCTACAACAACTACGATCACAAGATCAGTTAACTAAGAAGTGCCAACCCTAGCACTTTTAATTTGTGAAATGCGGTTTGTATGAAAAAGACAAAAAATGTCAGGGTAACTTTGCCCAGCCACTTTGCTAGGAAACCTTCTATAGTATCGTTTTAAAACCTAAAGTAAACGCCATTATTGCCTAAATTCTTGTATTGGCTTTTTATTTCATCTCTCTAGAGCAGTGGTTCTTAACCTTTTAGTGATGGGGGACCATTTGCTAAACTTTTTTCTTGCCGCGGACCACCAATCCGTATCACGAGTGTATCTACTATTTTATAGGAGGGGGGGTGGGGATGTATCTTTCAAGTTACGTAGTGTTGTATTTCGTCAGGCAAATCAGAAGGGGGTCACATGACTTTGCACTCTCGCAAAATATCTACTCATGAATATGCGAGCGAAGCGAGCCGATTTTTTTTAAGTCAAATGCATCGTAGCTCATTTTAGTCGCAAAATACTCACGAAGCTAATAAGCGAGCAAAGCGAGTGAGCTTCAAACCAAGCGACTGAAGCGAGCTCCCTAATCCGCGAAGCGAAACAAATGCAACATTTAAGCTGGGAACAAATTATCGGACGCGGCTGACGGACGCGGCTGACAGCCGCGACTGATAAGTGTGCACACCGTCCGAACACCCAGCGGGCCAGATTGCCTTCGGACGTCTGAAGGTCCAAGGACGCGTCCGCGACTTTCGTCAGATAAAGTGCACAGTTCTATGTTCGTTCTATAACCAGATACCTATTCAGTCGCGGCTGTCTGCCGCGTCCGTAAGCCGCGTCCGATAGTTTGTTTCCAGCTTTACTCTTTATTTTGCTATCGGTTCTCAAAGAAAGGCTGGCTGCTTGTCAGTTTCTATTCTGCGATCAGACGTAACTCAATTTGTTCGCAAAATGCGTATGAAGCTAAAATGCGAGCGAAGCGAGCCGAATTTTTTAAAGACAAATGCAGCATGTGACACTTAATTTTGCTTACCATGCTCAAAAAAAAAGCTGGCTGCTTGTCAGTTTCTATTCTGTGATCAGACATAACTCAATTTGTTCACAAAATACTCATGAAGCTAAAATGCGAGCGAAGCGAGCCGAATTTTTTCAAGACAAATGCAATGCGTGCTTTTATATTTTGCTTATGGTGCTCAAAGAAAAGGCTGGCTGCTGGTCGATTCCTATTTTGCGGTAGCTCACTTTGCTCGCAAAATACGCATGAAGCTAAAGTTAAATAGAACGCGAGCGAAGCGAGCCGATTTTTTTTAAGGCAAATGCAGCATGTGGCTATTTATTTTGCTTACGGTGCTCAAAGAAAAGGCTGGCTGCGGCCGATTTCTAGTCTGCGGACAGGCATAGCATACTCACTTTGCTCGCAAAATACACATGAAGCTAAAATGCGAGCAAAGCGAGCCGAATTTTTTAAAGACAAATGCAGCATGTGACACTTAATTTTGCTTACCATGCTCAAAGAAAAAGCTGGCTGCTTGTCAGTTTCTATTCTGCAATCAGACGTAACTCAATTTGCTCGCAAAATACGCATGAAGCTAAAATGCGAGCGAAGCGAGCCGAATTTTTTAAAGACAAATGCAGCATGAGACACTTAATTTTGCTTACCATGCTCAAAGAAAAAGCTGGCTGCTTGTCAGTTTCTATTCTGCAATCAGACATAACTCAATTTGTTCGCAAAATACTCATGAAGCTAAAATGCGAGCGAAGCGAGCCGAATTTTTTCAAGACAAATGCAATGCGTGCTTCTTTATTTTGCTTATGGTGCTCAAAGAAAAGGCTGGCTGCTGGTCGATTCCTATTTTGCGGTAGCTCACTTTTCTCGCAAAATACACATGAAGCTAAAGTTAAATAAAACGCGAGCGAAGCGAGCCGATTTTTTTGAAGGCAAATGCAGCATGTGGCTATTTATTTTGCTTACGGTGCTCAAAGAAAAGGCTGGCTGCTGCCGATTTCTAGTCTGCGGACAGACATAGCATACTCACTTTGTTCGCAAAATACACATGAAACTATAATGCGACAGAAGCGAGCCGATTTTTTTTTAAGACAAATGACCCTCATGACCCTCCCCATGGGACCACGCCTGCTCAACACACAGTCAACCAATAATTTGATTCAAAACGTATCAAAAGCGGAAAAGTTTCCTCTTTTAACTTTGATCCGTTGTCAACTTGCTTAATTTTTTCGGATAGCTTCGCGGACCACTTCGGGTGGCTCCAGGGACCACCAGTGGTCCGCGGACCACCGGTTAAGAACCACTGCTCTAGAGGCTATATTTGCGTCAAAAATCAACGTGGGCAATGTTGGCTAAAAGTCCAGATAACTTTGCCCGCCATCAAAATGTATAAAATACTTAATTAAATATTGACGCATCATAAAATCTGATAAAGTAATACATGCACATAATCTTATAATAGCAGATGATAAAAGAAAATACTTACGTTCCCATAGAAATTTTTTACAAAAATTGAAATTATTCGAAAAAAGCGGGCAATGTTGGCGTATTTTACGGTAATAACAATTATATAGAAGTGAAACCACAAGTTTAACTCAACTTCACTCATGTAAATCCTCTTTCCTAGCAAAATAACACTAACAAAGAAGTTTCCAGTAAGTTTTTCATAAGAATTAGAAAATTTCTGTTCTACCGCAACTTAGTTGTGAATAAATCTACAAGTTTCAATCCTAATCGTGACTAGAGGTAGTGTATAGTCCCAAGTAAAAGGATTGGAATCGGGACGGGAGTGTGTTATTGTGAGTTTCGCTTCTATACTTTAGTGTTATGAACTTTTTCAGGGCAAAACCACAAGCTTTTAAAGCAAGAATTCCTTTTAAGTTCCCGACTTTGTGCGCGAAAAATGTAACAGAATCAATAATGTTCTAGCTACTAAATAAACTCTGAGAGCTACTCTATGAAGTTGTAGTTATTTAGTGATACAAAGATAAAGTTACTTTAAGCCATTACGTATTGCAGAAGTTTGCATAATGTGGTTTAAAAGCCTATTACCGCATTTAAAATGAAAAGTCTTATCAAAATTTGCGATTCCGAAGGGATTCGAACCTGCACTGATATAAGTGCCTTTACCAACTCGCGGCCACGTAATCCGTATTCGTTATGTCGAAAATCTTGATAAGATTCAAGATAAGTAAAGCACTGATTAATTAAGCACTGACAAATGAGCTTATCGAGATTTTCGACCCGACGAATATGGATTCCATGACCGAGTCGGTAAAGGCACTCCAGCTTAAGACGGATCGCTTGTATCAGTGCGGGTTCAAGTCCCGTCGAAATCGCAAATTTTGGACTAATCACCCATTCTAATCTAGACTTCATTCTAGTTAAATTTTACTTTTCTTGGTGTACCTACCATAATGTTTTCATTCATTCAATCATTAGAATACTAGGTAACTTATTTCCACATGATATTTTTCTTCACCGTATAGTTTATGATAATGCACATAAAAAACCCGAAACTAATTATCCGTTCTTCCAAATTCTTGGCATGCTTTCAACCACAACACATGGAAATCTTTGAGGGAGGCCTATGTCCAGCGGTGGATGTCCAACGACGGAGATGATGATGATGAATAATCTATTATACCTCCATCTTTTATAGCTCGTATTAATGGGTACCTACATACATTTTCTGGATAAAATATCCAGTTGCACATTCAGATCCAAGACCTTCGGGTCAAAAGTCACACCACACGGCCAACACGGATTAAAAAAATATATATTCCCATTGATTATCAATGGCATTTGCGGATGCTATCAAATTTAGCTTCTTGACTGTACAAACACTTTGTACAGTGTTTATAAATAGCATACTAGCGAACGCCCGCGGCTTCGCCCGCGTGGACTACTATTTTGTTTATATCACGGGAACTTTGCAATTTTTCGGGACAAAAAGTAGCCTATGTTCTATTCCCGGTTATTATCTATCTACATTCCAAATTTCATCAAAATCGGTTTAGTAGTTATGGAGATACGGGGCAACAAATATTCACACACACACACACACGGACTTTCGCCTTTATAATATTAGTAGGATAGTAGGATTAGTAGGATAGGATGTGATAGGATGTTAGAGCCTACCTTTTTATCTTTAAGTATTTTGAGAACCTAAGAGCATTAATTTGTGCGGATAAAATTAGCACTACGAAGACATTATTATGTTAATGCTAATTACGCTAAACCAACCGTGCTATTTGTGTTGTTAACAAAACAAGCGCTAATGAGTACAGTCAACCATAGTATTTGTAAAAACTTTTAGATTTTGGAAGCGAAATGTGCAAATGGAAAAGTGCTGTCTCACTGCAGTGCAAGCCGTGACGAAGGCCTTTAGGTAGCCTAAAATCTCCATTAGAGTTGGCCACTTGCTCATACTAACTTAGTTACTTTTTTTATTTTTTATTTATTTCTTAAATAAAATCCACAGCTCTTAGAAAATGAGTGCACAAAAACTTAAATGTATTACTGACAGCCAATAACGGATTTACATTATATTAACAGGTAAACCGACAGTGATCGAGGTGTGAGTGTCCGTGTGTATGTGTGTATGTGGTAAATGCATATTTAAATAAATACCTTCAATATATAATAATATAATTATAATACCTACTGTTATTTATTACTGCAGTGCATAGTGCAACGTTGACTTAGCTTCGCTTAGCTTTCTACGAATATGTCATTTTAGGTATGTGATATCAATGTCCACTGAAACCCACAAAAACGACGTGAATATCTTGCTCTTTGTGAAACCAGTTTCAAAATCTTAAATACATTCTTCTAATGATTCTTCTTGGTAGACCAGGTGACAACGCACGGAACAGTAAAAGAAGCAATGATTGCCTGAAAAATGTGTTTTCGAAAAATACCAGTTGCTCTATCTGAGATCGGAAGAAATCAAAGAATTCCTTTGAAAAGAATATGCAGCAGATGCAACTAGTAGCCTCTTAAGGTCATCGCTCACTGCGCAGTATCATAAGCGGGCCGAGCCATGACCGAGCCCGTCACGAAAATAGCACCTTACACAGTAAGACCGTATCATACTAGGACCGTCGCATAACCGTTTTGCGAAGCGTAATCCCGAGCCTATACCACAGTAATAGACATTTTGTTGGTTTTATGCTAAACACACAATTATTCTGAAAGCCCATTTTAAAACTTATAACTCAATTTTTTTGTAAAATACTATCGTAAATATAGAGCGTTTACAAGCTAAACCACACTAAAATACATATTACACACATTTTGTCGGGTTTACTAGCAAAGTGCAATATTTCATCATATTTTGTGTAACTTTAAATGGGAGTTTTATCTACAAGGTTTAAAAAAACAGACTTTTAAGAAACCTTTTTAAAAACCCAATTATAATCCATAGTGATGGCATAATAATTAATGCGATCATGATGATGATGATGAAAAGTAGCTTATATCCTTCCTCAAAGCTCCTGAGATTAGCGTGTTCAAACAAATTAACAAATAAACTTTTCCGCTTTATTACTGGTTGGTTGGTATAGATTAAGTGTACTTTCACTCTACATTCAAGGTTTTATGAATAACTGGATATTTTTTTAATTTGTAAGCTTATCTTTTTTCTCGAAATCGTGTTTTTGCTGTTACTACACTTTGATTTCGGAGGGCAGTATGGGATTTTGACGTTTGATAAATGTCACATAACGTGCGGAACGCATTCAGTGATGCTAGATGGGGGGTTTTCAATTCAAATTTGGGGTATTTACCGACTCAGAAGGAAATCCTTTGGGAGAATTTTCGTAGGTAAAAATTATAAATTATATACCTACTTGATATTTAGGGGTGATATTTGATAGGTTTAGAATGTGTACATGTATATGTGTATAAATGGGGGTACTTGAAAGACTTTGTGAAGTGAGAAAAATAACTGAATTATTATCTAACCAATATTGGAGCGTTTCCTCTTGCTCCTACTCGATTCTCCTACTGCTCCTGCACGAGGACCAATATATCCTTATAAGTATATCCTCGTGCTCCTACTAATGGACAGTCAAGGTACAATACCCCAAAATAAAACTATCAAATAGGGGCACAGCCGCGAAGCCGTATTTTGATAAACTTCAAAACAAGATAACATCTTCATCATCAACAAAAAATAAAATCGTTATTCTTATAAATAAATACTTATGCTATGATCAAGATCTACATTTAAAGTGACAGCTGTCACCAAATGTACCAATATAATGTATAAAGTAGAATGCTGACTGACATTTAATGAACAAAGGATTTTGAACCTTATCACGACTACACAACGATCTATTATCATTTAATCTTGGTTATAAGGATTGTTGGTCTTGTTGAGATGCTTTCTTGGTAGCTTTGTCTCTTTCACACTCGTTGTTGGATTAGTAGTGTGCCCATGTCATTTAAATTTCAGGATATTTTTACCTTATCGCGCTCAACAAAATCAGCGCTTGATTTCGATCCATGGTTTCGATCCTTGAATTCGATCCTTGATTTTGATTTCGATTTTGATTTCGATCCTTGATTTCGATCCTTGGTTTTGATCTTGGATTTCGATCCTGGATTTCGATCCTGGATTTCGATCCTGGATTTCGATCCTGGATTTCGATCCTTGATTCTTGAATTTTGAACCTTGAATCTGAAATCTTGAACCTTGAATCTTTGAAGTGACAGCTGTCAAACTTCAAATGGCCATATCTCGGGAACTACTCGTCCCAGACTCCCCGTTCTCAGTTCAAATGAAAGCTATGACCAAGATCTTCATTTGAAGTGACAGCTGTCAAACTTCAAACCGCCATATCTCGGAAACTACTCGTCCTAGACTCCCCGTTCCCAGTTCAAATGAAAGCTATGACCAAGATCTTCATTTGAAGTGACAGCTGTCAAACTTCAAACGGCCATATCTTGGAAACTACTCGTCCTAGACTCCCCGTTCAAAGTTCAAATGAAAGCTATGACCAAGATCTACATTTCAGATGACAGATGTCATTTTGACAGCTGTTATTGAAAATGTAGATCTTGGTCATAGCTTTCATTTGAGCTAAAAAGGAAGAGTCTAGGATGAGTAGGTTTCGAGATATGGCTGATTGAAGTTTGACAGCTGTCACTTTAAATGAAGATCTCTTCAATAGCTTTCGTTTGAACTGAGAACGGGGAGTCTAGGACGAATAGTTTCCGAGATATGGTGCTTTGAAGTTTGACAGCTGTCACTTCAAATGAAGATCTTGGTCATAGCTTTCATTTGAACTAAGAACGGAGAGTCTAGGACGAGTAGTTTCCGAGATATGGCCTTTTAAAGTTTGACAGCTGTCACTTTGAATGTAGATCTTGGTCATAGCTTTCATTTGAACTGAGAATGAGGAGTCTAGGACGAGTAGTTTCCGAGATGTGGCCGTTTAATGTTTGACAGCTGTCACTTTAAATGTAGATCTCTTCAATAGCTTTCACTTGAAGAGAACGGAGAGTCTGGGATAAGTGGTTTACGAGATATGGCCCATCTGTCATTTTAATATACACCTAATCTGTCTTTTTGACGTAATCTGTCATTTTGACATAATCTCTCATTTTGACATGATCTGTCATTTTGACATAATCACGGGCAGACTGCCCGCAACCACGGCTATTGTAACAGCCAAATCGTCGCGTCGTGATAAATAAGGTAAATTACGCGATAAAATCCCGTGTACATTAATCAACATCCAGTACCAACAATACGAACCAACTCGGTGGCGCAGTGTGCGAAGGTCCAGCTAAAACACAGAAAGTTGCGGGTTCGATTCCCACTGCGACGCAAGTGTTTGTATGATCTGCAAATATATGTATCGGGTCTGGGTGTTTTTCTATGTAATATTATGTATTTACAAAAAAAGGATAGGTACCTACAAGTAGTTTATCAGTCATATAGTTTCCATACAAGGTCTATTTACCTTGGAGCTAGATGATGCTGTGAAATATCCAGCATTATTTATTTATAGAAAAAGGCTGAAAAGCTGCCCCTAGGGGCTGACCTGGCTACGCTACTAATATGATGGTTACATGGATTGACAGATGGGCGGGGCTTGTCATTGATTGTCAGCAAAATAATCATGGCGGCCGGAGATTGACAAGACGGCCATGGCACGGGCAGGGCACGCGACGGTGTAGGAACAGTGTGGTGTGGGGCGTCGCATACATTTCAATACAAAGAATATCATTTTTGCCGCGACGGTGTTGCTACGGTCATGCTATGCGACGGGGTAGAGACGTGATAATGTGGCAGCACCCTTATCGAAAATTGAATAGTTATGGAATATGAAAGAATGAAAACTCCTTGTGACACACGTCTACTAGAACAGTATTCCGCAAACTTTTTGTGTTCAATTCAAGGTACATCTAGATATCGGAAAATCTTTGAAGTAGGTAAAATGAAAAAGAAATGAAAATATTTTTTTAATGCGAAACATGAGCTTTTTTAGCATTATGCGTCCAAAGGAGTAACTTAGAGAGTGGTCATACTGCGTTTTTTGCAGCGTTTGTATCGATACAAACGCGATTCGACCGCGATGCGAACGCGCTGCCCCCCTCTCGGTTTGCGTTTGTATGGAAAAAAACGCGTTGCGAACGCGCGTTTGGTATCGATACAAACGCGCAGCTCAAAAACGCGCGACAGAAAACGCAATGTGTCCACTCCCTTAACTGAATTAGGAAACCTAATTTTGTCGAGGCATACCAATCAATGACCACGGTACATCAGTGTGCCACGGCACACCCTTTGCTGAATACCTACTGGTCTAAAGCACACTCGTTTTTTTTGACAGTGAATAAGTCTTGTATAATTAAATCACGTTTTATAATAAGAGCTTTATTTCCTTTGTTTTTCCGGCCATTCGGTCAAGGTTCTATCCAACGGTAATTCAAACCCCAAGCTGACCATTTAATTCCTCGGAATGAACAAAATTGGGCTTTATTTTATTGTTTTGCGTTATACCACTTAGGATCCTTTTGATCGCAAATAGATAAAAAGCGGATTTACCGGTGAACAAATAGCTTGAGATTAAATAGAGGCAGAAAGAAGATTATATAAATAAATATTGCTGGACATTTGACACAGCGCCATCTAGCCCCAAACTAAGCAAAGTACTATAGGAACCAGATAACTGATAGAATACTTAGGTACCTATATATTTTGTAAATATATACCAACTTATAATACTTTATAACACCCAGACACAGAACAGACATCTATGTCCATCACACAAATGTTTGTCCTGGATGGGAATCGAACCCACGACCTACATCGCAGAAAGCAGAGATACTACCAACTGAGGTAAGAGGCCAGTCCAGATGAAAAGATGATTATGATGTCCAAGATGAAAAGATAATTATGTTCATGTAATAGATGATAGCGAATTGAATCACCGAAAAGAAAGCCCCATACCGTGTTTGTTGCCCTGATTCTTCACGGTGTTGGTTGCGAAAGAACAGGAGTAGATTCAAAGACGATTCAAAGTGATACTAGTAAACTAGTAGTTCGCCCCGAACTGAGATCTCGCGCACCGTAGATGGCTTACATTTGGACTTTCTTCTGACTACCCCTATAATTTCAAGTGCTACTACTGCCGAGTATGCCTATTGCGCTAGCTCTTCATGGTAAAAAATACTTGCATGCATGCAATACATAATGTTGTGTCTAATTTTTCATTTGTTTCATATTTTTTATGAATTCTCGTCGTATTTCTAAAAGTATACGTCCTAGAATAAAAATAATAACTATTTTGGAATGTACAAATAAAGACCTTTCATTTGACACCCCACTCAATATATTTGTTTACTTAACTTTTTTTACCCCAATTATTTTCATTCTTTATCAAAAATTTTTTTATCACGAAAATAAATCAAGTAGCATCTAAAATCATTGCAAACCAAACCGCAATGATGCCACTCTCTTTTTAAGACCGACCAGTCAATGAGCTACGAAGACATCGAAACTCTATGAAACGGGAGCTCTTGCAGCTCTGGTTTCGTAGTTTTTGTTCTTTGGTCGTATTTCAAAAACTATATATCCTAGATTAAAAATAAAAACCATTTTGGAATGTACAAAACAAGCCCTTTCGTTTGACACCCCACTCAATATATTTGTGTAACTTAAAAAAAAAGTTACCCCCTTGGGAACCTAATATCTTCACAACCCCTTCATCGATTAAGCTCATATCGATGGCAGCAAAGTAGATGCGGACATCTACAAAAACGCTACTTTACAGGAGAGCACATTTAGTAAAAACATGTTGCCTTTTTGAGAGTTATGAACCGATTAACATGAAATTTTCTGAGGTGCATTAAAATAACCTTCTTTATTGATTGTATAACAGATTTTTTTGATATATCACTGTTTTACTGAAATAATGTAGATGTACTTTTATACTCTGAAAAAACTTCGACGTAGAAGAAGACATCTGCCTGATATCCGTTTATACGTTGTGATAAAAAAAGCGTTCATTCCACCTAAAATATCTAATAAACTAAGATAATGAGCATCCGGTAATATTTCTAATGATATTTAAAGAAAATCTAAGCACCATGCAAACAGTATTCTCCTTTTTTTGACCAAATTTTGTAGATGTCTTCATTTACTTTGCATTTAACATTTCACTAAACTTCATCTACGTCTATCAGTTAAACTCATTTAGTTCCCAAAACTCACAAATTAGTAAAGATATTTATACCTTTTTTTAAGAAAACATCATGAAATGTATTATTAAGTAGGTATTACACTAGATACCAGTAACTATCAACTAAAACAAAAAAAATCTAATACCCATCAATTTCTAACGTCTCTCTTTCTTAAAAAATCAGTCTTAGAAAGTTAGTTAGTCAATTAATTATAGGCCTCATTGGCCAATAGGTACATGGGAATTTATTAGTAATTCCCATTGTTTATCATCATTACCCAAACCTTAAAAATAAATCAAATACCTACTTACCTACTTCGTGTTACTTCGTCACTAATTTTTACAGTTTTAGCATGAGAGCTGCACATCTTTTTATTTTTTTATCAATATTAAGAAAAAAAATCTTCTTCTAGCGATCGAATTCTCTTTTCTGCATTTTCTGCTTTACTTCCTAACGTCAACTGCAAATTTACATCGTTTTCTCCGAAGGAGAAAAGCTTACACTAGAAGCACCATTGCTGATGATGTTGCACTAGAATCAGTGATTAAAATGTATGGTAAAGTGATTTGTGGATTGAAAGAACGTAAATGATCATCCTCAGCAATAAGTTCCAGCAAATGCGATTCTGTTTCAAATGAAAGAAACCCATGAGGTATAGGTGTTATTGCGCGTGATTGAGGGCAAACAGTTAAATTGGCTAGACTAGCATTTGGCTTAGAATGTATTTTAGCAGAGGTTGTAAGTGATAACGCTCTTTATCATCAATCAAACGATGTTCAAGTGTGTCATTTCCTAAGATCAGTAAGCTGTAAATAATATTAACTTATGTACCTAGTCATATTGAAAATTTTATGGACACGGGATTTTATCGCGTAAATAAGGTAAATTACGCGATAAAATCCCGTGTCCATAAAATTTTCAATATGAATGAATAGTGATCGCGAAAGTTTAAGAAAGACTATTAAGTACCTAGTGGTTTGATGTAGAGGAAATATGTGAAAATATTAAGGGAGGACCTAATAAACGCCACATACGATGGTGTAAAGATGGCAAGGTTCTACACGAATTTAATTTATTTGTTGTAAACCTGAAGATGTAGTTGAAGAACATTCTAAATATTTTTTAAAGTAGTTTTAATAAATGGCATTAACCTGCTTTTATGAAAAGGCCCTCTAAACATATAGGTATCTTAATTGCCGTAAGTGTCTGCTTGTAGATCAATTAGCTGAATTAATTCATTTTCTGCATCTTAATTTGAAAATAAAACAAAGAATTTGATAAAACCAATGTTTAAAATAGTGTATCTACAGAAAAATTAATGAATTTCCTTATAAAACACAGAATAGTAAATTAATTAGATTGGGATATATGCAAAAAGTACGACGGATAAACGGATAAGTGGCAGATGTCCGTGCTTACGTCGTACACATTTTTGGGCCACCTGTCGAAGCTCCGAAGTAAAGGCGGTCATATGTAAATGTCCGTTTCTACTGCGACGTTTTTTAAAATTCGTGTGTAGATGTCTTTTTATACGTGCCAGATTTTCTTCATTATTTTGAAATTCGAAATTATTTTAATGCAGACTTGTAGATAAGGTTAAAATAAGCTCATTTTTGTAAAAAAAGCATTTTCGCAAAAATGCAGATGTCCGTTTCTACTTTGCTGCCATCGATATGCTCCACCGTAAATTTCCTTACTACAACCTATTGACCTACTAAGTTTCATGCAGATTGGATGAACGGTTCGACAGTTATGCGCGAACAACAATTCGTGAAACATACATACAAACATACAAACATACAAACATACAAAGCAAAATCGCCCAACTTACCACTAAGATCTTCGCTCGCTTCGCTCGCTCGATCGATAAATGGAGTTTTGATTTTTTTAAACGAGTGTGGGCAAAAATATATGGGCACTTCACCCACGGCCGCCACAGCTCAGACTACTTTTATTTTGAAGGTATCACAGCCTTGTATCTCTGTGCCAATGCGCATCAAATTCTGTCCCGGGGTTCTCTATTTATTTTGAGTCGAATAGGTTTAACTTAAAGAGAGGTTAAAATGGCTGTTACCGCATTTTTGGGCATAATCATAAATGTATGGACCCACGACCGCCACAGCTTATATATAGCTACTTTTGCTTAGAAGGTATCAAAGCCTTGTTTCTCTATGCCAATTCGCATCAAATTCTGTCCGAGGGTTCTCTATTTATTTAATTCGAAAAGGTTTAACTTACAAAAAAGCTAAAATGATTTTGATTAGAGCGATGAAAGTCTCGATTTATTGGGATGTTTTTTATTTCAAAATAATGTGAGGTTTATGAGAAAGTCTCTTAAGTATTTATTTTTCATTTCTCATGTTCGGAAAGTACGCTTGAAGTTACCTGAACAGAGGGATGAAAACAGTACTTTTGCGTCCCTGGGAAGCAATTCTCCCTGGGAAACGATTTTCCCTGCTGACAAAGTATTAAATAAATCAGATGCTACTATTTGACATTTCTATTTACCATAAGATGAAGATCAGGATCACGGGATCAGGATCACGGGATTAGGATCACGTAGAATCAGGTTTACAGGATAAGGATCACGGGATCAGGATTATGCAGGATCATTGGATCCGGATTACGGGATTAGGATCACGTAGGATCAGGATCACAGGATCAGGATCACAGAATCAGAATCACGGGATCACGATTATAGGATCAGGATCACGGGAATAGGATCACGAAGTCAGGATCACGGGATCTGGATCACAGGATCAGGATCCTGACGCCAGACCATAGCCAAGTGAGTTATCTGTCATACATTTCAATACGAACTGTTTGGCCACGTGGCCGGCGATGCGGCCATAGTGTCTCAGCGTGTTAATAGCTCTTACAAGATAGATGTGAATAACCTGTTTAGGCACTCGAACTATTAGCGCCCTCGCTTTGCTCGTGCGCCAAACCATCTCGTGCCTAGGTAGGTTACTTTCAAACCATGTGTAACAATCTCCTATTTCCGATGACGTCCTTTGAATCCCTCGCTGCTCTCAGGATTCTAAGCTAGAATCCCTCGCTGCGCTCGGGTTTCAACTCTAGCATCCCTCGCTCCATTCTGTATTCGAAATAGCACTCTCGTCGAAACAAATTATATTTTGCCCCGTTGTCATACAATCTAGTACCTACTACTCAGGTTAGGTAGATACAAACATGGATTTATCTAGTGACCCCCGGGATAGATTTTAATGCGTCGATAATAAAAAATGCTTAGTTTTGTTAGGTCTTTCGAGTAATATTAATTACATTGCTGGCGGTGCTGGGTGAAGTTTGCCCACTATAATTTAGAATTGAGAAAGTGGATAAGAGTTTCCAGTTCAGTGCACCACAGAATGTCTTCAGTGTTAAGTCTTTTTATGACACCAGCTTCGCATACAAATGCGATAGTCTCCCTAGATAGCCCTAGACGGTTACTGGTAGGTTTTCGGTCGTTAGCAGGGAGATAAATCACTGAGTTCACTGTCTCTATAAATTCACGCGTGGTTTGGGAGAAATAAAAAGCTTAGGCCGCACCCGCAGTGAACATACTTCACTCTGGATCGCTTTGTAAGTGGAAGCTATCTTTCAACGGGAATAGTGCCTAAACAGAACTATCGAGTTGATTTCAAAGCTTTCGTAAGTAGGTAGATGAATATTTTGACCCCATTATTTAATTTTATAGGACATTTTAAACTTTCGCGATCTGTAGACATAATAAACAAAGGCAATAAACGCGATAAAGTCCCGTTAGTTCGTTTAAATTAATTTTATAGGCTTTAGAGAATGTATTTTGATAAATTGAAAATAGACGCTGTATCAGCCTCTTGATTGTCTATCTTTGATAGCGGCCAAAATAGTCTCAAAATGTCAAATATGACAGTTATTTAACCACGCATGTAGCTCTGACACTCAGCGCAACGAGACCGAACGCGACAAAAGATACATACGCTATCGTTTTGACAATTTGAGGTTTGAGACAAGTTTAGACAATCAGCCTGGTGTGTACAGTCAGCGTCATCAATCAGTATCCCCCTATTGATTTTAACAAGGACCCTTTTCATTTCAACTTTGGATTTCAGTCGGATTTGCTAGTATACTTATGGATATCTAATTTCGCTCGAGTTCCTATACTAGCAAATCCGACTGAAATCCAAAGTTGAAATGAAAAGGGTCCTTGTTAAAATCAATAGGGGGATACCGATTGATGACGCTGACTGTACCTATAAGGACGCACTCGGCATCTAATCGACGCATTTACTTGCGTACTGTGCGGACGATACGATACGATACTTATCCGAGCCGTACGGTTGGTCCGTAAAGCACTAAACGGTCTACCGTCCGTGCGGACCGTTCGCGTAGCAATAGGGATGATTTATATTAGACCGGGCCGTGCCGTGTATGTGGCCCCGGACGGGGCACGGATTTGAAACGTTACATACATTTTGTATGAACCAGTTTATATTAAACAGTGATCCGTGTACCGTCCAGGCCCGTCTACTAACAAACGACGCTCGTCTACACTACGGTTGGCCCGGACACGGCCCGGTCTAATATAAATCATCCCTTAAACCCAGTCTAAGCTTGTTAGAAATAAAACTTGTTCCGACAATGTTCAGCAGAGGTTCAATAAAATTAACCGAGTAACTTATAACCTTTTACGTTAAGTAGTAAGATAAAGACATATAAACTGACTTTAGTTCTATATAGTTATAGTGGGTAATTTCTTCAGGAATAAAAGCATAGCCTTATCTTAGGAGGTGATAAATCGAAGCCGAGATAGCAAAGATATCAGTAGATTCACCTTGAGGATAATTAGGGATGGTTCATGTAAGATCGAGTCAGTATCAGAAATGTACGAGTTTTTTTATTATTAACTCAATTCAAAAATAATGATGGACAGCTCACACTGTATTCTGATCGAGTCTGGTAAACAGCAAAAGTAGAATAATAGAATATAAACAAAATAGAACCACGACTGGACAGCATTTCGAATAATTTTAGGATCGAATCCTGTCCAGTCGTTGAAAAGTTGAGGCACTAATGACTAACCTACTCGATCCACATTGCTTAGACATCACTCACATCGACAGGACGATTTTCTATACCGGGATCATCAATCGAGTCTTATTTACTTGATACCGTCAACCGAGCTAACAGCTTTGGATTTCCCCAAAAGCAAAGTGTATAATACCTACACTACTTTACAAGTGGGGAACGAGCTGTTCCGTCCATCTTTTTCATTAGAGAAATATAGTTGTTATTAAATAACTATGATCTTCGCATACAAATGCGATAGTCTCCCTAGATAGCCCTAGACGGTTACTGGTAGGTTTTCGGTCGTTAGCAGGGAGATAAATCACTGAGTTCACTGTCTCTATAAATTCACGCGTGGTTTGGGAGAAATAAAAAGCTTAGGCCGCACCCGCAGTGAACATACTTCACTCTGGATCGCTTTGTAAGTGGAAGCTATCTTTCAACGGGAATAGTGCCTAAACAGAACTATCGAGTTGATTTCAAAGCTTTCGTAAGTAGGTAGATGAATATTTTGACCCCATTATTTAATTTTATAGGACATTTTAAACTTTCGCGATCTGTAGACATAATAAACAAAGGCAATAAACGCGATAAAGTCCCGTTAGTTCGTTTAAATTAATTTTATAGGCTTTAGAGAATGTATTTTGATAAATTGAAAATAGACGCTGTATCAGCCTCTTGATTGTCTATCTTTGATAGCGGCCAAAATAGTCTCAAAATGTCAAATATGACAGTTATTTAACCACGCATGTAGCTCTGACACTCAGCGCAACGAGACCGAACGCGACAAAAGATACATACGCTATCGTTTTGACAATTTGAGGTTTGAGACAAGTTTAGACAATCAGCCTGGTGTGTACAGTCAGCGTCATCAATCAGTATCCCCCTATTGATTTTAACAAGGACCCTTTTCATTTCAACTTTGGATTTCAGTCGGATTTGCTAGTATACTTATGGATATCTAATTTCGCTCGAGTTCCTATACTAGCAAATCCGACTGAAATCCAAAGTTGAAATGAAAAGGGTCCTTGTTAAAATCAATAGGGGGATACCGATTGATGACGCTGACTGTACCTATAAGGACGCACTCGGCATCTAATCGACGCATTTACTTGCGTACTGTGCGGACGATACGATACGATACTTATCCGAGCCGTACGGTTGGTCCGTAAAGCACTAAACGGTCTACCGTCCGTGCGGACCGTTCGCGTAGCAATAGGGATGATTTATATTAGACCGGGCCGTGCCGTGTATGTGGCCCCGGACGGGGCACGGATTTGAAACGTTACATACATTTTGTATGAACCAGTTTATATTAAACAGTGATCCGTGTACCGTCCAGGCCCGTCTACTAACAAACGACGCTCGTCTACACTACGGTTGGCCCGGACACGGCCCGGTCTAATATAAATCATCCCTTAAACCCAGTCTAAGCTTGTTAGAAATAAAACTTGTTCCGACAATGTTCAGCAGAGGTTCAATAAAATTAACCGAGTAACTTATAACCTTTTACGTTAAGTAGTAAGATAAAGACATATAAACTGACTTTAGTTCTATATAGTTATAGTGGGTAATTTCTTCAGGAATAAAAGCATAGCCTTATCTTAGGAGGTGATAAATCGAAGCCGAGATAGCAAAGATATCAGTAGATTCACCTTGAGGATAATTAGGGATGGTTCATGTAAGATCGAGTCAGTATCAGAAATGTACGAGTTTTTTTATTATTAACTCAATTCAAAAATAATGATGGACAGCTCACACTGTATTCTGATCGAGTCTGGTAAACAGCAAAAGTAGAATAATAGAATATAAACAAAATAGAACCACGACTGGACAGCATTTCGAATAATTTTAGGATCGAATCCTGTCCAGTCGTTGAAAAGTTGAGGCACTAATGACTAACCTACTCGATCCACATTGCTTAGACATCACTCACATCGACAGGACGATTTTCTATACCGGGATCATCAATCGAGTCTTATTTACTTGATACCGTCAACCGAGCTAACAGCTTTGGATTTCCCCAAAAGCAAAGTGTATAATACCTACACTACTTTACAAGTGGGGAACGAGCTGTTCCGTCCATCTTTTTCATTAGAGAAATATAGTTGTTATTAAATAACTATGATCTTCGCATACAAATGCGATAGTCTCCCTAGATAGCCCTAGACGGTTACTGGTAGGTTTTCGGTCGTTAGCAGGGAGATAAATCACTGAGTTCACTGTCTCTATAAATTCACGCGTGGTTTGGGAGAAATAAAAAGCTTAGGCCGCACCCGCAGTGAACATACTTCACTCTGGATCGCTTTGTAAGTGGAAGCTATCTTTCAACGGGAATAGTGCCTAAACAGAACTATCGAGTTGATTTCAAAGCTTTCGTAAGTAGGTAGATGAATATTTTGACCCCATTATTTAATTTTATAGGACATTTTAAACTTTCGCGATCTGTAGACATAATAAACAAAGGCAATAAACGCGATCAAGTCCCGTTAGTTCGTTTAAATTAATTTTATAGGCTTTAGAGAATGTATTTTGATAAATTGAAAATAGACGCTGTATCAGCCTCTTGATTGTCTATCTTTGATAGCGGCCAAAATAGTCTCAAAATGTCAAATATGACAGTTATTTAACCACGCATGTAGCTCTGACACTCAGCGCAACGAGACCGAACGCGACAAAAGATACATACGCTATCGTTTTGACAATTTGAGGTTTGAGACAAGTTTAGACAATCAGCCTGGTGTGTACAGTCAGCGTCATCAATCAGTATCCCCCTATTGATTTTAACAAGGACCCTTTTCATTTCAACTTTGGATTTCAGTCGGATTTGCTAGTATACTTATGGATATCTAATTTCGCTCGAGTTCCTATACTAGCAAATCCGACTGAAATCCAAAGTTGAAATGAAAAGGGTCCTTGTTAAAATCAATAGGGGGATACCGATTGATGACGCTGACTGTACCTATAAGGACGCACTCGGCATCTAATCGACGCATTTACTTGCGTACTGTGCGGACGATACGATACGATACTTATCCGAGCCGTACGGTTGGTCCGTAAAGCACTAAACGGTCTACCGTCCGTGCGGACCGTTCGCGTAGCAATAGGGATGATTTATATTAGACCGGGCCGTGCCGTGTATGTGGCCCCGGACGGGGCACGGATTTGAAACGTTACATACATTTTGTATGAACCAGTTTATATTAAACAGTGATCCGTGTACCGTCCAGGCCCGTCTACTAACAAACGACGCTCGTCTACACTACGGTTGGCCCGGACACGGCCCGGTCTAATATAAATCATCCCTTAAACCCAGTCTAAGCTTGTTAGAAATAAAACTTGTTCCGACAATGTTCAGCAGAGGTTCAATAAAATTAACCGAGTAACTTATAACCTTTTACGTTAAGTAGTAAGATAAAGACATATAAACTGACTTTAGTTCTATATAGTTATAGTGGGTAATTTCTTCAGGAATAAAAGCATAGCCTTATCTTAGGAGGTGATAAATCGAAGCCGAGATAGCAAAGATATCAGTAGATTCACCTTGAGGATAATTAGGGATGGTTCATGTAAGATCGAGTCAGTATCAGAAATGTACGAGTTTTTTTATTATTAACTCAATTCAAAAATAATGATGGACAGCTCACACTGTATTCTGATCGAGTCTGGTAAACAGCAAAAGTAGAATAATAGAATATAAACAAAATAGAACCACGACTGGACAGCATTTCGAATAATTTTAGGATCGAATCCTGTCCAGTCGTTGAAAAGTTGAGGCACTAATGACTAACCTACTCGATCCACATTGCTTAGACATCACTCACATCGACAGGACGATTTTCTATACCGGGATCATCAATCGAGTCTTATTTACTTGATACCGTCAACCGAGCTAACAGCTTTGGATTTCCCCAAAAGCAAAGTGTATAATACCTACACTACTTTACAAGTGGGGAACGAGCTGTTCCGTCCATCTTTTTCATTAGAGAAATATAGTTGTTATTAAATAACTATGATCTTCGAAATTTGAAGTTAGAGATGCTCTGGACGTGACTAGGCTTGATCTAGCATAAACCATCCTTAGAATGGTCCTCGTGCTAGAAATAAACTACTACGTACAAATAAGAACATCATACTGCCTAGTCGGATAAGGTTATAATAGCACTAAACCCCAATTTCTAATCTCCCTAAGTTCTTGGCCCAGGACGGAACGTAAAGATAAATACTAAAATTCACATTGTAGTAGACATCCCTCATAGCCCAGTCAAATTAGGAATTAACCTCGGAATGAGAGATAATAAGCTGAATTTTCGTATATACCTTCATTTAGGCGCCCTAAAAGTTGTCTCAAAAGTCTCATAAAATCTCGTGTCTGCGTCTTAAGTTATTCAAGGTCAAAGGTAAAAAAAAATAGTTTTTCGCGAATATCTCGGTTGCTATTGGTCCAGTGATGTTAACATCTATTATGAAGTTGTAGAGCTTAAAATTTGCGACCAATTCATTGAAAAAAAATTTCCATGCGCTCAACCGTTTTTACGATACAGGGCCGTGAGCGCAAAGCGTTCAGCATGTGTATTTCAAAAACTATACTTCCTAGAACAAAAATAAAAACTATTTCGGAATGTACAAATTAAGACCTTTCATATGACACCCCACTCAATATATCTGTGTAACTTTTATCTTTTTTACCCCCTTTAGATCCCAATATCTTTACAACCCCTCCATCGATTACGCTCATATGTCATATATCAAATTTCCATAGCACAACCTAGTTATCTACCAAGTTTCATGCAGATTAGATTAACGGTTCGATAGTTATGCGATAACATAAAAATTACACATACAAACATACAAAGCAAAATCGTAAGATCTTAGCTCGCTTTGCTCGCTTGGTCGATAATTAATTGATAAATAAAACAAATTATTCAAAATTCAAGGTATTCACAGATATTCACGTTCGACTTTGCGTTACAGTACCTACGCGTATGGCTGAGCGCTGCGCACTCACCCTCCTCTATCGCGAAAACGGTTGAGCGCATGAAAGAATGTTTTAAACAAAATATGTCGCAAATTGTATGCTCTACAACTTTATAATAGATGTTAACATCATTGGACCAATAGCAACCAAGATATTCGCGAAAAACTATTTTTTTTACCTTTGACCTTGAATAACTTAAGACGCAGACACGAGATTTTATGAGACTTTTGAGACAACTTTTAGGATGCCTAAATGAAGCTACATACGAAAATTCAGCTTTTTATCTGTCATTCCGAGGTTGAGCCCATTTTTATGCTAAGCTGACTGGACTATCAGACTATAAACGACCTAGCAAACTAGGCGTTTAGTCGCTGCGACATGACGCTCAGTTTGCGCTGGTTTGCGTCTAGTCGCGAAGTCACTTTATCGTTGCGTTTGACCGTCTGACTGACCTACCTGTCGTATGCAAGTGTCGTCGTGTCATGTCGTTAGTCGCTGCGACTCCCTCTACCTTCTCTCTGCGATAAATTTAAAAAGAAGTATTCTCAACCGATTATGTGGAAATCCGGCACACATAGATTCTTGGTGACAGTTGGTGACAATGCAATATTATGTTGACAGCTGATCTGCGGGCTGACCAAAGAAATTCTATAGGGCTGACTAACTTGTTGCAAACCTCAACTTCAAACTGTCAAAACGATCGCGTAGGTTTGTCGGTTTTGTTGAGATGAGAGTGATACAGCTACTTGCGCGGTCACTGAACTACCATATTCGACAGTTTGAGACCGATTTTGGTCGCTGAGCTGTTTAAGGATATCCTCAGTGAATAACTGTAAAATACTTATTTAAATCAGCCCGCGATTACATAATAAAAGCTTGTTATGTGAGAAATGTTTTTCAACAGAACACTACTTAATATATTGAAAACTTATTCCTTTTTTTGAAGTGTTATTTTGCTACCTACCCGATCAGTCACAGAGTAGTATCGTGATGAGCAGTAAATTTCTCGCATTATGACCGCGTCAGTGTTTAGCCAGCACTCGGCTCCGAGCTCGCGGCTTCCATTCAACACCAGCGTTACTATGACCATGATTCCATATTTATGTAGCAGGACTAAATAAATAAATAAATAATAAAGATAAATAAATAAATATTGCTGGACATTTCACACAGCGCCATCTAGCCCCAAACTAAGCAAAGTTTGAACTATGAGAACCAGATAACTGATAGAATACTCATATAATATTTGTAAATACACACTTATAATACTTTATAACACACAGACACTGAACAAATTTCTATGTTCATTACACAAATATTTGTCCTGAGTGGGAATCGGGCCCACGACCTACAGCACAGAAGGCAGAGCTACTACCAACTGAGCTAAGAGGTCAGTCATCCAAGCGGTTACAATTTGATTGGGTGACCGCATTAACAGCTGAGTGCCTGTATATTATTATCTTTAATAGTTAATTTATACAGCGTAAGGTAATCTGTGCCTACATTTAACGGGGATAGTTTTCTTCTTCTCATGTCGATTGACTAATTCCAATTTTACTTCTAACGACATCATCAATAAGATCTAGCTCTAACTAAACGATGAAGAACATTTTTCCGAAACGAAAAAATCAATGAGCTGGTCGTGCAAGCCAGGATTTAATCCAACGTAAAGGAACTTTCAACTCATCCAATACGTCTCTAATGTTGAGAAGGTATACGAATAATATAAACCCATTATCATCATTCTAAGATCAGAATGTTACCATAATTTATCAAATTCACAACAATCCCCATATTTTGTCTAATTACAGTGATTATGTCATGTCGCACGTCAGCGGGATTTGTGGCGATGGATCACCCTGTATGTACCCCATGTAGCCTAATGCGACGGATCACCCTGTGTGTTATACGTAAGATTAATGCGTGTGATGGAATATTTATTACGTGGTGGTAATCCCGGTCTATTGCAGGGAGCGAGGAAGTTTTGTTTATTGGATTAAATTTCCTTACGAATACTTTGTTATAAGATTTTGAAATCTTTGAATAAGCAATTAACAATTATTGTCTTTGATTAAATTCAGTTGTATTTCTCATCATGATTATGATAATTATAAGTAGCTAATCTTTTATTTCGACCGTGTGGAAAAGCGTAACAAATAAAGCAGGACAGGATAGTAGTAGATAACACCTTGATCTACAGATCCTTTGAATTGTCTAGGGATGTAGTCAGAGGCAAGTGCATAGCGTTATTAAAAAAAAACCAACGTGCCTGTTTTTGGATTTTTTTCTGCAATTTTTCCTCTTTACCAAAACCATGGTCACCGTGTCATCACCAATATCCACTCACACGAATAAATCGGTCAGAATATCTGGAATTTGAGCATGATTGTATTATTCTGATACGATTCTGATACGATACGCAATCTTTTTTTTTTTTTTTTTTTGGACATTTCTCACAGCTTCATGTAGTCCCAAGCTAAGCAGAGCTTGTGTTATGGCAACCACATGACTGATATACTACTTATATACATATTTTTTTTTTTTTTTGTAAATACATACATAATATACATAGAAAACACCCAGACCCGAGACAAATATTTGCAGATCATACAAACATTTGTCCCGCGGCGGGGATCGAACCCGCAACCTCTTGCGTCACAGGCGGGCCATCTCCCACTGCGCCACAGAGGTCGTCAAAATCTTGTTATAAGAGTGTTATAATTATAAGTGACTTACCTACCTACCGCTATATTAATTGTAGTTTCATGTAAATTGTGTAGCTGTGCTTTTTAAACAGTCGCTTTATATGTAACAACTAAAAAAATGTAAATCCGCTATTGGCTGTGTATTTAAAAGTATAAGCATAGATTTTAAGAGATCTGTGAATTTTGTTCTTAAATAAAGTAAAATAAAATAAACATACCTACGATCGCTGAGTAACAATAACTGATTTAGGATGGCGTTATGCCTGCCTTAGGCTTACCTCAGTCTTATCTAAGTACGGACCAAAGTAATCTTACTTTGACATTGCTCTTAGACTTGGTAGTACGGCCCTTCCTATTTGTATGAAGCTAACGTTAAAGAAAACAAAACTGCAAAACTGCATATCTCGGTCACGTGCTTCGGCATGATAGATATCAGCTTCTGCAATTAATTATGATGGGCAAGGTTCCTAAGACGAGTTGGTCGAAGAAAGAAGTCGTGACGCAACATCCGGGAGTGGACGGGAATGACCAGCGCATCCGAAAACCACCTGGCAAAAGACCGAGATAGATTCTAGCAGCTGACAGCCGACCTTCACTAGTTGGAGAGGCACTTGAAGAAGAAGAACGTCAAAGAAAACGCGGGCGGCCGCTGGTTTTAAATACTTACTTACTCCAGAGACCCAAAGTGAGTCTTGGCCTCCGAAACGAGAATTCGCCACTTCTTTCTGTACATTGCTGCCTCTAGCCAGTTGTCGGCTCCGAGGTCGCGCAGGTCAGCTTCTATCGTTGGTTTTAAATATAAAGATAATTTTCATCATAAGTTTGTTATGATTCGCGCCTTTTAATAGGCAGCAAACATTAAAAATAAATAAATAAATAAAAATAAAATTTGTTTATTTCGAGCACTTTTGGACCCATATCACACACAAAAAGACATAAAAAGACAATTAAAATTAAAAGTTCAAAAGAACATAGGTACAATAAGTATAGTCACTTTTTGTTACCGTCTACATGGACGGCTATCCAATGCCTGTAAATAGGATTGCCTACATAGTCAGAGACAGCCCTCAGTATGCTGTTGTTGGAGCGATGCAGCCTACTCCAGAAGGACGCTATACGAGTTCGGATGATGGCATAAAAATCGGGGATCCTCGCCTCGGAGAACATGGTCGACGCGCTGCAGTATCTCGGCAACTTCATAAGAATACGGTATGCATCATTATACTGGACTCTTATGGTGTTGATAGCCTTTCTTGTGTAGTTCGACCAAAGTTGGCAGGTATACATGCTGAGACAGTATGCTCTAAATAGTGTGTTCTTTACGTCCTTACTGCAGTTGTTGAAGCGGCGAGCGATCATGTTACTCCGGACCGCGAGAGCTCTCCGTTCCCTTTCGATGTCATCATCATCCCTCAGCTTGTCAGTCAACAAGTGGCCGAGGTACCGGAACTGCTTTACCATTTTAATGGTTGAGCCACTCATACGGACCTCGGGCACCATCTCGGGACCTCTTCCAGACCTGAATACCATCATTTCCGTCTTCTTTACATTATATTTTAATCCATGAGAAATAGCATATTTCTCACAGATTAAGACTAGCTTTCGGAGCCCTTTGATTGAGGGGCTGAGGAGCACCATATCATCAGCATAACTCAGGTTATTAACGCAAACGTTACCCATATAACAGCCTACTTTGGCACTCCGCAGCTCCCCTATCAGGCTGTTGACATATAGGTTAAACAGGTCCGGAGAGGTCAACCCCCCTTGGCGAACACCGCACTCTAGTATATAATCACTAGAGATCGTGTCACCCCATCTAACATTGTTAGTTTGGTTCCCATACCAGTATCTCAACAGATTCACCACGTAACTTG
The DNA here is from genome assembly GCA_958496255.1 of Camptogramma bilineatum. Taxonomy (NCBI): domain Eukaryota; kingdom Metazoa; phylum Arthropoda; class Insecta; order Lepidoptera; family Geometridae; genus Camptogramma; species Camptogramma bilineatum. The sequence goes on from OY292471.1 coordinate 10,765,845, forward strand.
GGACTTTCGCTTCAATAATTTTTGACCAGAGAATTTTATAATTCACTAGATCAAATGCGCGGCAATTAACATAGCCTATAGTTAGAACATCAATCTGTGTAGAAGACATAAAATTTTATAGGCTCTCACGTTTAATGTCGTTTCGGCTTAGGTTTTTATCGTTCAATTATAGACCGTATCGCTTGTACACGCACTCCTGAACCACGGCATAAAATGAGAGTAAATCTGATTTGCAAGGTTGGGTAGGTACTGTAAAATCGTATGGAATATGTTAGAACGCTCTATCATCATCATCTCAGTCGCAGGATGTCCACTGTTGGATATATGCCTCCCTCAAAGGCTGCGTTCCATGGATCCACGTATTGCGGTTGGAAGCGGCCTGCATCTACACAATTATCTATGGCTAGAATTAAAAAAAAAACAATTTCCATAAAGACTGCGTTCCACGTATTGCGGTTGCAAGCGGCCTGAATCCACACAATACTCTTTAGCTAGAATTAAAAAAAAAACAAGTTTATGGCTCTATCCCCAAGGACATTAACGCGTTCAGTGTCCATGACGCACTGTGACCCGGGTGCATGTGGTCCCGCGGCCTTCTTAACAACCAAACCTTCTTTAGAACCAAGTGCATAATCGATCGAGCGAGCGAAGCGAGCGAAGATCTTAGTGGTAAGTTGGGCGATTTTGCTTTGTATGTTTGTATGTTTGTATGTTTGTATGTTTGTATGTTTGTATGTTTCACGAATTGTTGTTCGAGCATAACTGTCGAACCGTTCATCCAATCTGCATGAAACTTGGTAGGTCAATAGGTTGTGGTAAGTAAATTTACGGTGGAGCATATGAGCTTAATCGATGAAGGGGTTGTGAAGATATTGTGTTCCCAAGGGGGTAAAAAATTTTGAAAGTTACACAAATATATTGAGTGGGGTGTCATACGAAAGGGCTTATTTTGTACATTCCAAAATGGTTTTTATTTTTAATCTAGGATGTATAGTTTTTGAAATACGACCAAAGAAAAAAAACTACGAAACCAGAGCTGCAAGAGCTCCCGTTTCATAGAGTTTCGATGTCTTCGTAGCTCATTGACTGGTCGGTCTTAAAAAGAGAGTGGCAGCGTTGCGGTTTGGTTTGCAATGATTTTAGATGCTACTAGATTTATTTTCGTAATAAAAATTTTTTTGATAAAGAATGAAAATAATTTGGGTAAAAAAAGTTAAGTAAACAAATATATTGAGTGGGGTGTCAAATGAAAGGTCTTTATTTGTACATTCCAAAATAGTTATTATTTTTATTCTAGGACGTATACTTTTAGAAATACGACGAGAATTCATAAATATGAAATAAATGAAAAATTAGACACGACATTATGTATTGCATGCATGCTAGTATTTTTTCATGAAGAGCTAGCGCAATAGGCATACTCGGCAGTAGTAGCACTTGAAATTATAGGGGTAGTAGAAGAAAGTCCAGATGTAAGCCATCTACGGTGCGCGAGATCTCAGTTCGGGGCGAACTACTAGTTATATATTACTAGCTGCTGCCCGCGGCTTCGCTCACGTGGTACCCCGATAAAAAGTAGCCTATGTTACTCTCCAGCCCTCCAACTATCTCCACACAAAAAAAAACACGTCAATCCGTCGCTCTGTTTTGACGTGAAAGCAAAAGCAAGTAAAACCCCGTTGCTAGTCTTATACGATTTCTTTTGTCTTGTTTATTGCAGGGTTTATTAGCGGCAAAAAATCCGTAATACTAACAAACAAAAGAGTTTTAAACTGAATTACTAAACACAATACTAAGTTAAGGACAGACGACTTTAATCAGACCTCTGATTAAACTTTCTTGAGTAGTTTTTTAAAAAACGGCCACCGTCATTGACATCAGTATTTTTATACATTCTTAAAGTTGATCCGTGTTACGAGGTATTATTATTTAGTAAAGTGTCCACTGGCAAGTAAATTCCGCAACTTTTTGCAGAAGTCAATTGACGACTAGTTTCCACTGACTGCAGTTTTTCTATTTGCATACACGTGGGACTTGCAGCAAGTTCGATAAGTCACTAAAACATGCAGAAGTCCACTTGCGAGCGTTTACGTTGGAAGTCGCTTGCGCAAGTCAACTTGTACAAGATTTATTGCCAGTGGACACTTTGCTTATTATTATTTTCTGTGTCCGTGTTATGTCAAAACGTTTCAATAAATAAACAAGCCCAATTTAACATTTCCCTACATGTTGGTTAATTTAATTTTTTTTTAAAGTAGTAGTATATTTTTGAATGTTAGTTATATGTGATGAGAGTGAATGAGGCGATAGAGGTGTGTCAGGATCGTAGCAAGTGGAAATCCGTGGTCTCTGTCTACCCCTGTGCGAAAAAGGCGTGATTTTATGTACGTATGTATGTTATATGTGATCAGTTTATGGTTTGTGGTCCCAATTATTATTATCTACACTTTTTGCTGACTTTCACCTGTAACGCCAATTTCTCGGTAGTATGTGTAAATTAAACTATGAATGCTTTTGTTGATTAACATACGTAAAGTACTTTAAGTTTTATTTTACGGTTGTATTAAAGCGTCTACCGTTTTTTTGGCGATCGTGAATTGAGCACAAGGCGCAATAACAGGCCAAAATTACAGGCACAATAATCTGTGACCTAGAAATTACAGTTACACAACTGTCTCGACTTCGTGCCGTGTCGCGCGCGAAATAATTGGAAATATTACGCTTGTCTACTTATAGAGACGACTGTTGTATGATCTTCCAATGTAAACATTCTTTAATAAGCATGCAAGTAGAGCTATGTCGCTCTCGTGTGTTGAGACCGGAGATCGAGACCAGAGACAGGAGACAGAGAACCGTCAGTTTAAATGACAACGGTCTGCTGTCTGCTGTCGGTGTTGCTCTGATTCTTTAAGGTGTTGGTCGCGAAAGAACAGGAGTAAATTAACTAGCTCTTAAGACATTTCAAAGTGATACTAGTGGTCCTACTGAATAAATTATATTTGAATTTTGAATTCCAGCCTTCGGTCTCGGTCTTCGGCGCGAACCGCCAGCCTAAGATCTAAAGGCGCGTACAGATGTTGGCCCAGGGTCGCATTGTCTCTCTATAGCTCTTGCCTTGAATCGATTCGCCTTCTCGCTCGCACTCGCCAAAGCTGGCCTAGGTTGGCCCAACATGTGGTTGCAGCTTAAGATCGCATCTATCCCAGCGTAATTTCTTAGCTCTGTACCTCGGCGGAATAACACCGTATTCGACAGTAAAACGCATTAATGATTGTTTTAGGGTTCCTCAATAAAATTTACTGCGGCTTGACATAAGGTGCTCCAAGATGTTTGTTGTAGCCGAATCATTCCTGATATCATATAGGCCGCCATTTTGTAACAATATGTTTGTGTGAAGTAGTAAAATGATTGTTTTAACACACAGGAATATAGGTATAGATGTTACGGGCAATGTCCGTATGCATAATGACCGGGTCAATTGGGCAATGTGATAAAACTGCATGATTAATCACTTTGCCCGGTCATTATGAATAATGACCACCCTATCTTGGGCAATGTAATAAATTAGATGAATTGCAGTGTTTTAATTGATTTACTACATTTCTGGCGCTTCGGCGGCCGCTACCGCGGCACGCTTCGCTCGCCTCGCGCGTAGTTTTTTTACTAACCTAACATAACCTAACCTACAGATTTTAATCCAATTTATCACATTGCCCGGCTAGAAGTAGGGCACTATTCATACTGCCCGGTCTAAGTGATAAATTCAAGCCTTGATTTATTAAATGGACCACGGGTCGTCGGGCATTATGAATATGGACCGGTCAAAGTAATAAATTTATCAAACCTTCCGACGCTCTTGGTCATTATGCATAATGACCGGTCCATATGAATACTGCCCGATTAATCAAGTTGCCCGTAACATAGATACCGACAATGTTCCGATTCATCCGGAGAATCTTCATCTGGGTAAGGAGGGAGTTCCCGTGCGTTAAAACAATGTCTAGTACAACTCACGAAAGTTTTGAAAGTGAAATAGTAAAATAATGTTTTTAGGTGCCTTAATTTAACTCAGATGGAGTTTTGGACCGCCTTAAGGTTTTTGTCATGAATTAATAGAATGAGTTTATAGTTAGAATTGACAATGTGACATTGACATAATTATCTACAAAAGACTTACGGACTCGTTCATGTCTTACCTTTAATTACCTACCTACTTATAGGGTTACTAGAGCGAAGATGGCTGATTATGCTGCCGTTTTTTAATAACAAGAATATAAAAAAACATTCTCTAACTAAAGCCTTGGTAAGTTGACAAAATATTATAAATAACCAGCTTCTACCCGCGGCTTCGCTCGCATAGTTCCTTGATAAAAAGCAGCCTTTGTCATATTCCCGGTCATTATCCATCTATATTTTAATTTTCAGCCAAATCGATTAAGTGGTTGTTGTGTTAATAGAGGAACAAACATACATCCAAACATCCAAACTTTCGCATTTATAATACTAGTGTGATAGTGTGATATGATTAGTGTGATAGTGTGATGTGAAGTAGGATAATGATGTGGCACCTATATGTCTGAAAGAATTATTTGAGTTACACCATTTTACTACTGTGTTCAACACATAATATGTAGCTACATATATCTTTCGAGATATAGAACCCATTCACACACTCCCATACATTTCCCACTGAAGCTTTATCTGCCGAAACGCGATGGGTTAATTTATTTGTCGGCGCGTAGTGCTACGAATAGATCGGCAGCTTGAGTTGTTGATTTCTACAACATATTGCGTAAGTCCTGAAACATTTATTACAAAAACAGTCAGGTTCCTGTTTTCAATTCATCGCCTTAAAAATTTAAATAATATCAGCTCATATAAAACAGATGCCAAAATTGATAAATTTAAAAACAAAAAACCAGAATAGCTTACACTAATTAGGCTGGATTCGACCAAACTGGATTAAGTTTTTACTCGAAAGTAAACTACTGTTTGTTTGAATATTTTGACATTGTAAAGTTGACACCTTATAACCAGGAGAATTTGTATGCACATAATAATGTTAGGTTGTGGTTTCTAAGCAATTGTATTTCGAATTATGTCGGCTAGTTACTCTGGAGTAAGTAAGTAGTTACTTTTGATCGAATCCAGCCTTAGAGAATTAAGACACAATACATCTAAAAACATTTCAATTATGTTCGAATCCATCAAGCCGTTTCGACCGCGATGATGTAAATAAATCACCGACATCTCTCGATCTACAGTTTCTACATACGTAGAAGTGCTACGAAACCCGCTACGAAGTACGTAGAGGTGCTACGATCGCAATTTTCATAGAAATGATGATTGCAATACTTTGACAGAACATTTTCATGAGCGTGTATTTTTCCGTGAATTATATGATTCTCTGTGGGGTAAGTCATGGCTTTTATATTGTGCAAGGGAATTCAAACTGGGTTAGTTGGTTTAGAGGGCCTATGTTTTCGAGGTCACATTACGACCCAGTTTGAGAAAGTGAATGATAAAGAATGATACTACATTGTATGAAGTGTTACTATCATATTTTAAACTTTCGCGACTTGAACACATTTCAAAATTATTAACGAAACTTAATCGCGTAATGAAATCATTTTATTTTTCTCGACGTTTCGGCGAGTTGCCTAGACCTTGGTCACGAGAAGACTAAAAAATAAAATGAATAAAATGTCCCGTTAATAATTTAAAAATGTGTTCAAGTCGCAAAAGTTAACTGTAATGTCGCCGAAACGTCGAGGTAAATAGAATGATTTCATTACGCGATTAAGTCCCGTTAATAATTTAAAAATGTGTTACTATCAGTAGATAACATTAAAAAAATTCACGACACGACCGTATCCCAAAGGTACGGTCTCTCAAGATTATTTGAAGATGGAAGATTCAATGTGATCCTATTTCGAAGGTCGATAATCGCTTGTCACTGAATTGTCTCTAATAAGCGCTCGTGGCGTAGCTTGCTTGGACATTCTTGATTGCAGCGTTGTGCGCGGTCACACTTAGGATGGGTGACCGCAAGTGGTATTTCGAGCTTTGCGCTTCCGTGCTTCGGAGGGCACGTTAAATTGTCGGTCCCGGCTTTTAAGTCATTAAGCCATGACGAAGGCTTTTGGGCGGCCTGAAAACTCCGTCACTAGTGTTGGTCACTTGCTCATACGAACTTACTTACTGAATTGTTATGGTGTGAGATTCTCGAACCTACGTGGCAAAAAACTCGCAGTATGTAAATGGCACTTTAGAAACTTTTGGAATTGATTGCGGTGGTACTTTCATGTCAACATGCAATGTCTATGATGCCAGACATAATTTGTGATCCTAATCTGATTCCCAGTACTTTCACTTTATAATCTACTAGCTGCTGCCCGCGGCTTCGCTCGCGTGTTACCCGGACAAAAAGTAGCCTATGTTACTCTCCAGCCCTCCAACTATCTCCACACAAAAAATCACGTCAATCCGTCGCTCTGTTTTGACGTGAAAGCAGGACAAATAAACAAACAAATAAACACACTTATACTAGGGGTATGGATTTTACCGATCTTACAAAATATTGAACAAAAAGTAGTAACCACTTAAACCCATCTCGGAACCAGCAGCAAACCGTTAAAAGCTGTCTGCTTCCAGCTCAAAATTAAACTTTAAAATTGAGTAAAAACCTTCCCCAGGTGACAGAGGGCGGGACTAATTACCGCGAAAATTATACCCCCTACCCCCTTCACCCCCTTCTCGCAAAATGGCGAGGCTAAAAGGCAGACGCTGTTTTCAAGATGAGAATTTTTGTAAGTCATTTTATATTTTAGCGAGTTCGGGAATTCGGCCGTTAAAGGCTGAGTTTATGATTGTTGTTGAAACAGATGGATTTAAATTGTGGTTGTTTAGAATTAATGGTTTATGGAGATTATTTTGGAGGGTTTTTGTGTCGATCTGTGTTACTTTCAAGGATGTTTGCAAAAGAAAGTTATAAGTGCCTTTTCATACGTCCCGGTTCTCGGGTAGGTCGGCGGCAAAGTGTATGGGCATGTACGGTAGCTTTCACACGTACCAGCGTAATTTGCATACAAACGCAAAGATGCTGGAAATAAAGTTATTTTCTTGCAATAACTTTATTTCCAGCATCTTTGCGTTATATTGCTATATAGGGGAGCAATACATTTATATTTTTTACTAATGAACGCCCGCGGCTTCGCCCGTTTTGTATTTTTGTATCCCACGGGAACCATACATTTTTACCGGAATTAAAACGTGTTCAGCCTACGTGTTATTTCAGAATCTAAACTATCTACATTCAAAATTTCATCAAAATCGGTTGAGTGGTTATGGAGTAACAAACATTCACAAACACACACACACGGACTTTTGGCCTTATAATATTAGTAGGATTGATTTACTCAATTATAATTTGAATATTAGCGGTGGAAGTTGTGCTATCCCTAAATCTGATTTCTCTCACTTTAAGAAGTTTTAACAAACTTCACAAATTCAAAGCACAAATAAATAACAACAGTTATTTCGATAAAATTAGGGGCTTTGAAGCAGAATAAAGCAGTAATCTACGTGAAATTCGTTTATCCGCGCTAAGCTGTGAATAGCAGTGATAATACGCTTTTTACTTTTTCATAAGTTCATGGATGCCACAAATATTGTGATTGCAAAGTGTGGGTTGTTATTTTGTTTGTATTTTTTTAGAAAAATACGCTTTTGATGGAACCGACAGGAAACGACTGGCAGGCATCGAGGCGAGACGATGGAAAGACATTGACTCTTACTATAGGTACAGTCAGCGTCAAATTGATATGAGCGTCTAGAGTACTCCAAATGATCTGAAAAACATAAAAGCAATTTGATATACGCAGTTCGAATCATCATATTGTTGCAAGCACCTAAGGTGTTCAAAATATCTTACTACTCATTGTTTCTTAATTATATGAGCAGACAGGGTGTTCAAAATTATCTTAGTAAACAAAGCTCTCAAAGTTATCTGTGCATAAACAAATTATTTTAATATTCACGTCTTAATTAATAATCATAACCCTCCTTTTTGCTTCGCCGTAGTCGGGTAAAAATAAATAAACTTTCATTTCTAATGAAATAAATAAACGTTTTAATGACACTAAAAATATCTGACTTATCAGATAATGGTTATATCTATGATATTTCAAGATTTTCAAGTATCTATGACATTTCAAGTATTCACTCAAAAAAGAGTTTGCATACTACCTTTGAAAGCTTTGTTTATGCATAGATAACTTTGAGAGCTTTGTTTACTAAGATAATTTTGAACACCCTGTCTGCTCATATAAATATGAAACAATGAGTAGTAAGATATTTTGAACACCTTAGGTGCTTGCAACATATGTTGATTCGAACTGCGTATATCAAATTGCTTTTATGTTTTTTAGATCATTTTGACTACTCTAGACGCTCATATCAATTTGACGCTGACTGTACCTTCCCCTTTCTTTCATTCCTCAGATAACTGGCTTTTAATACTAGTAACAATGATAACTAGTACAAGCTTTGCTTAGTTTGGGGCCAGATGGCGCTGTGTGAAATGTCCAGTATTTTTATTTTATTTAGGTACTTATTGTTTTATTTATTTTTCTCTGACGATTGGTGTCTAAAATAGTACGTATAAAAACTGCACGCCAACAGATGTTTACGTAAAGTTAACATAACTTCATTGAAACTGGCACTGCGCAGTTCACTGCAGAGTAAGTGACTTTTCACACGATCCGGTTTCCGGGTGGCCGGGGCGTTTGTATGCAAATTACGCCGGTACGTGTGAAAGCTACCGTACATGCCCATACACTTGGCCGTAGCCGGCTACCCGGATACCGGGACGTATAAAAAGGTACTAACTGGACGCCATTATTGCCAATCGACTGCGCAATTTTGGCAATGATACAGTTATGTCAACTGCATGTTTATCATAAACCTAAAACATTTTTGTTTTTTTCAAAATAAAATTTGAATTTGTGCAAAAATAATTGCTTAAAAATCGTTACTAAATAAACTTGCCTACAGAAAGACTATATGCTCACAAACATAAAAATTATTTATTTTAAATTACAAAATGCTACCACCGATTGAAGCAGAGTGTAAAAGCTAGTCACTTCATAAATAAATTCAAAAGTTGTGTAGAGTTTTTGACGCTGAAAATTGGTTTTATTGGATATGAATTGATACAGAAACGAATTTGTTGGCTGCGTATCAGTTATGCAGTATGTATATTGCATACTAAGCCCAGTAGGCCTAATATTTATTGCATAGAAAGAGAATAATTTATCTCTATTGTACACCAAATATTTATAGCGAGAAGATTTGAACGGATATTTTATAGTCATATTTATCAGATAACAAATAACTAAAATTAAAAATATAATGAAAACCCCCCGACATAATTTAGAAAAGAGCTGATGATCTTTAAACAGCTAAACAGATTTTCAAAAACATAGCTAAAAACACTCTCGACAAAGACACGTTTCACACAAAAAAAAATAATTAAAATTAATTACTTAATCCCTTCAGGAGCTATGATGTTACAGACAGACACACAAATACTTACTCACTATAAACTCACTAACACCCCTCTTTTGCGTAGGGGGTTAAAAAAACAAATGTTGAGTTAAGGTGGATTCACGTTACATCGGGCCGGGCCCCGGCCGGGGCACGGTCAAACAATGTGGTATACTTTTTGTATGAAGTGATTCATGCCTGACCGGGCGCTGGGGCACGGCCGGGGTACGGCCCGGTGTAACGTGAATCCACATTTAAGCTTAGTTTCCTACTTAAGTAGGTATATCTGAGAAAAGGGCTACTTTTAATCTTACATTGTGATAGGCACTGCAGTCTTGTTGAGTGATGCCTCATGACGCGGTATAAGGATAGAACAAACATTTTACTTTTTAAATCCCGCAATCTCCTTCATCACCATTTCAGTACCGCAACCCACATTTGCCATCAACGTTTACCCCAAAAAACTTGGAGTTCAAAACAAGTTCATTCCGTGACCATAGTAGACAAGAAAGGTACAAACAAACATCTGAATTAACTCAAAGTAGCTCATGTTTTTGCTAAAATGACAAAAACTGCCATCCCCAAGCATTCCTCAGAGTGATATCCCTGAATGTGCTGAAAAAATTCTGATCACGGCGTAAGCCAGAAATGTGTACACCCAATAGACTTGCTTTTATTAAACCATATCTTTGTAAACATAAATTGCTTATACATGCTTCTCAATAGAGATGGGAGTGGTAAGATTATCGATAAATGCAACTATTAGAAATAATGAAGTGTACTCGTATGTGATGTACTTGCATTATTTAAACGCTTCGTAAAACTATAATAACAAGGGAAATACGCGCGTAAAAATATCGTCGATTTAGATTTTGTGTAAGACGTGACCACGAAGAGTGATGGTACCGCGGGACCACCACCCTACCCAAATCAATTTTCCGGATGAATCGAAACATTGTCGTATCTAAATCGACGATATTTTTAACGTGTGTAATCCCCGTGTTTTAATAACTAATGTAAAGTTTTCAAATCAAAAAAGTTTTGAGACTATGAAACACTTTGAATTTTATCATCAAAGTGCTTTTCTGAAACTGAAACGGAAGATAGTGCCAGGAACGATCTGTTCTGTGTATGTGTTGAACATCAAATCGTCGATCTATATACTTAGAAGAGAAAAATACAAAGACTAGGCAAGTAGACCAACATTCCGAACTGTTTCAAGCGTTATTTTGTACTCGATGGTACTGGTCTAATCGCGTTATTGATAACTGAAAATTGTAATGTTGTTCATTAATTATGAATTACTATCGATAGATGGCGCTATTTTGATACAAACCGTTGTTTATGTCAACGCGATTGAATGAATAAAAAACTCACATTCTGTACCCAGTTCGAAATTCTCGTCTACTTCTTGCTGTCACATGGAAACGGTTAAACTTCGTTCATCGATATTCGAATATCTAGTTCACCGTCCCATCCCTAGCCGGTATTATAGCCGAAGGGTCGAAGGAAGTCGCTCGCATTAAAACGGCATATTCGGTGTTTTATTCGTTTATGATAAGGACGTATGTGCCCATAGGATGCATTTATTTGGCAATACAGGAAACTTGGCAGCATTTAAACTGAATGAAGGACATTGGAACCGTGTTGGCCAAGTGGAGTAGTGACAGCTTTCGTGAGTTTGAATCCCGAGCTTCAATGAGTTAATGATTAAATTTCAAGGTGATTTCATTCGAGTGAATCAAAACATAATGAGTAATTAAATTGGTGACAATTATTTAACATGACTAATGCCCGAATAAACCGCTAAGTACTTATATATTTACACGTATTGATCATGTCTTTCCTGTGGACATGGCCGGTTAAGCTGAGAGGATGGTGTAGGTGTTGGGCAAGCCTACTCCATCTCAACAATGTCTCAGGCACTACAGTGTCCCGATAAGTTTAGGCAAAGATTGCCTCCTGACACTGTAGACATCATCTAGTAAAGATGTACCTAAAAGGCCTAAGTAAGTACCTACTTAAATATTTAAGACGTACTTAGGTACTTAACTATTTGAGAAATTCTTAGTACTCTTCAGAATCGTTTACAAAATAAACAGTTAATGTCAATTATAAGCACCACGTAAACTAAGTAGGGTTTCAATATTAGAGTGTAATTCCCATGTTTTATTATTAGGTACATACAACAACTCATGAAAATTTTGAAAGTGCCTCTAAATACACAATACCAGTTAGGTACAAATAAAACCTACATAATAGGTACATAATAGGTATAATAGGTACTTATCTTATGAAAATTAGATTTCTCAAATAAACTTTTGAAATAAAATGTGTTGATAAATTATAATAAGCCATTGCGAGTGTACTTAGCCGTTATTTTCTGGCAAACTGAGAATGTATTCAAATTTTTCTTCAGCCATTCATATGCAGAAGATAAGCTGCTGCCATTGTGTTTAAAATGATCATTTTTGTGGGTGCAAACTTGGACCCTTCAAGCTCCAGACTCAAATTAAGAAACATCTTGAACCTTTACGTTTTTTACTTGTGAAGTTCTATTAATAAAAAGATTAGCTTAGTCACCTGTATTAAACGGTGACTCGACTTTCAATAATTGATTAGAATAAAAGATTTTATTCTAAGGTCGTGTGTTCGACAGCTACGTCTTGTAAAGATGTCTAAGCAGCACCTAGTGCTTGATTTTTGTCGGGCCTTATAGCTCAGTTGGTAGTAACTCTGCCTTTCACACTATAGGTGGGTTCGATTTCCAGCGAGGACAAATATTGACGAAATATTTGTACGGATTAAGAAATAAACAGAAATAAGTATTTGATCAACTATCTGGTTTCCTTATAACAAGCTTTGCACATTTTTACCCGACTGCGCGTCGCAAAGAAAGGGTAATTGTGAATGAAATCGATTTTTTTATTGATCTACTTATATTTATTTGGATTCTATATTATGGGACACTATTTGTTTATCTTGCCTAGCACTTTAGCACAAACTCAAAGCACACATGCATTAAGTTAAAATAACCTTCAAGTAGGTACCCAAATGTTTTTGGACATACTTCTGACTACCCCCTTAGACATCTTCAAAGGATCTAAAAATGTCTAAAGATCTGAAAGAATATATCTACCGCACCTTGGGAATGCATTCGTGATTACATTTTTATTTTATTTTAATACCATTTTAGTGTCTAGAAAGGAAACAGTCTTTTCTGTAATCGCACCAGCCGTATCTTCACGACTTCACCAAAAGGAACAAACCGTAAAAACCATAAAATGCAGTGGTGTGTAATGTGACCGTGGATTTTGTTTAGATTTTTATGTGCATTAAACGGGATATTTTTATCTCAAAGGTGTTATTTTTTATGCTCAGAGCTTGATAAAAATATTGTTAGATAACTTAGCTTTATTTCAGTTTAACTTGTACGTGTCGGGTTCAAATATAAATAGAAGGATCACGACCAAACTCCAAGGTAAGTATATTAGAAATTTTCCGAAATCTTCAGTTCACATAGTCTTTAGAAGAATTTATTATGTAGTATACATCTCGCGCTTGACCAACAAATTGACCATGTCAAAATTGTTCACACAAAGACCGAATGGTTCCTAAGACAGTTTCCCTGAATCTTCTATTGTACAAATCTTTAAGCTGTTTTTTCTGTTTCTTGTGATTACTTTTATTTAAGTAGTATTACTTTTATTACTTTTTTTACTTTTATTATCTATCTTCTATGATTTCGGTTTTCCCATACTGTCCCAGTTTAGTGCGTAGCTACGATACTTGACTGATTATCAAGTGATCTGACATGCTGGCCTGGAAGCAATTCATTTCCCTACCCTTATGCTATCAAATGGTATGGTTCCCTTCCATTCTTTACATCAAGCCCATTTTACTCATAACATCTTTCACACAATCCATCCATCTTTTCTTAGGTCAACCTCTACTCACATTCCATACGTGTTCACTTTTTTGTATGTGATGACTTTCGCATTTGCCCATACCACGTTAACCCTTCATTACTCACATAACTTTACGCTATCTAACAAGCGTGTTGAGCTATTCTTACCTACGCTTAAAAACTGTTTATTATTACTGATACATTGAGTACAGACATTGAGTGTAACTGTATATATAAACAATCCTAAGTGTATGCCCAAAGGCGCGTACAGACATTGCGAGACGTGCGTTGCGAATTGTACGTCATTTGATATTGACGGTACATTTATGCATGCGTCCCGAACGACACATGCTCAAGCTGAGCACGCAAATAACCACGCACGGAGTGAATGAGCGCGTAACGCAAAAAACACCCGTCCATCCATACGGAGCGCTCGGCTCGCACTGAGCCAGCGTTCGCAACGATATGCGGCGAATGCTCACAGTGAGCACACACGTCCACACAGCCCGAGGCATGCGCGATGAACCATTCGCAACACACGCCTCACGATGTCTGTTCGCGGCTCAAGACGCACGCGCAACAAGCACCGTGATGGTTGAACAGGGAATGGAATACACTGTATATTATTATTAAACTGCACGTTTGTATTGCTTATACATCTGTATTATTATTATTATTCTTATGTATCTGTGCCTGCTTCAATGTTGATTTGAAAGGAATTCTGCCATAAAACAATAACACGCATAAAATCGGCTCTCGTGGAGATATGTGACAGACAAGAGCTCAGTGATATATCGAGCACGTACGGACGTAATGGCCGACATTACGACGACCTACCGATGGATTTCAACCTTTTTCTATATCACTGTGTGGAGCTTTATTACCGGAGACAGAGGACCTGATCTATTTCGTACGAGAATACAGAAAAATATATATGCGGAAGAAAGATGAGGAGCAATAGGTTGGCATGGTATGGGCATGTCATGAGAAGGGATGAATGTCATGTTACGAGAAGAGTGCTTGATATGAAAGTGGATGGATATACGAGTAGAGGTAGACCAAAGAAAAGATGGATGGATTGTGTGAAAGTTGACATGAGTAAGAAAGGGGTGAATGATGAGATGACGGCTGATGGAGGGAAATGGAAGAAGAATACATGTTGTGCCGACCCCACGTAAGTGGGATAAGGGCAGGAAGATGATGATGATGATGAAAGGCATGTCTTTATCAAGGAAGGCCTTTGCATCTTTAATAGATGATTAATACAGTTTCAGGAGGCAATTTTTGCCTACACTTAGCGGGACACTGTAGTGCCTGGGAGTTTTAGATGCGGTAGGCTTACCCAGCACCTAAACCATCCTCTCAGCTTGACCGCCCATATCCACAGGAAAGACATGGTCAATACGTGTAGGGCAGACTAAGCCGCGGGTTTCCTTACGAGCTCGTGTTAATGCTCATATAAATTTTTCGAAACGAAAAATCCATTGATGCACGGCCAGGTTCCGAACCCACGACTTTCGGAACGAAAGTCTAGGTACTAATCCCCTCGGCCAATAGGGCTCACTATCAAGGAAGAGGTCATGGAAAACAATGGAAGAGTCAGGACTCTAAAGATGTGATAGACACTCTCAGATTTTTATGTATTCAAGATCCTTTGTTTTTTTGAGGACGGTAGGAGAGCAATGGATCCGGCTAGCACAAAACCGCCAGGAGTGGCTTGATGGAGAAGTCTTACCCATCTCTTCCATCTCGCATCCAACTCGTATCTAGCTAATCGACAGCAGTGGTACCTAAGTACCAACTAGGTTTTGTAAAAAAATTACTAATTGTCCAAATAAGGCTTGTACAATAATAATTATACTAGTTTGTACGTTCGTTAGCTCTACACACGAACAACTGAACGACCTTGACTAAAAGAGCATAATTATAAATAAAACAATTCGTTCCCGCTTTTTCCGTAGGACTTGAGTGCTGAATCCTACTCTACATCCCTTTCGTAACGGTCATTGATTCTCAGAAAACCGGTAAAATGAAAACCGGTTTTCCAATAGCTCCGTAAATCGAAGTTCGCTGAAAGAAATTCATAAATAATCTCATAATAAATCTTTCCATTAATTAGCCCAGTCATCGGATTTCAATAGCCATTGAGAGCCGCGAAACTTTCTGAATCGTGTTTTTTGTCAAGTGGTACAAGGGAAGGCACTTATGATGCGAAAGTAGAGGCATAATGCTATAGCTTTTACCAAATTTTACCTTCTTCTGACTACTTTGACATCTTATCGCGGCCGATTGTACTAAAAAACTTTTTACCACAGCAAAACGTCAACTATATTCGTTTTGTTTCCTAATCTACCAATGAGACCAATGACCAATGGGTTTTTGTGGTGACGTTTTCAAACAAACTACTGTCATTTTGGAGAACGAAACAAAACGCAGCGGGTAATGATAACGGAACGGTTGACGTTATAAATTAGTAGAATTGGGGCACTAGGTTATGGCGCATATTTTAAGGCACCCTTTGCAAAATTTTGTCACTAGATCATACCGACTTACAACATTTGTTCGTGTGGCTTATAGTCACCTAATTCTAACTCTACGGTAAACCTTACTTTGTACGTGTACAACAAGTTGAGATAATGTAAGGCGAAAAGTAGTTTGAGCAAATTCCGGCAATTTTCGACAATGTTCGTAAAGAGGCTCGCCTGAGGCCTACATAAGAATTATTGAATAACTTTTGTACCATACTTTTCAAGATGACTGAAGAGTGTGAACTATTTTTAACCGACTTCCAAATAAAGGAGATGATTGTCAATTAGTCGGAATCTATTTTTTTTGTGCTTTTTTTTATGTACGTTCACCTATTGCTCAAAGACGCCTCAATCGATTTGGAAAATTCTTCTTTTGTTTGAAAGGGTACTTTTAGATTGGTGCCATAAAAATGATGAGGATCTGTCAAGGATCTGTGGAGTTATGAACAGAATTGCACCTCAAGAGTGCTGAAAATTGCTCAGCTTTTAACAGTTAAGTCTGTTTTTTAGATTTTTAATTTAGCCACGTGCAAAAGTGTGATAAAAGATGTCTGTCTCTCATCAGCCTATAGCAGTCCACTGCTGGACATAGGCGTCCCCTAATGAGCGCCATCGCGCCCTGTCTTCAGCTTGACGCATCCAACTTGTGCCGGCAGCCTTTCGCAGATCGTCACTCCACCTGGCAGGAGAGCGTCCTACACTACGTTTGCCGAGACGTGGTCTCCACTCGAGAACTCGTTTACCCCAGCGGTTGTCAGTTCTTCGGCAGATATGGCCAGCCCACTGCCACTTCAGCTACCTAATTCTCTGAGCTACTGTCTGTCAACTGCAGAGTATGCACTATTTTTTTTTTAACTTCATCTTGAACCGTAAAGTCGGTAAGATAACGTTTCAAACATAAAAGAATATCGCAGAGCATAGCTGTTTTTGATGACGGTCGTCAAGCCTGCGTCCTCCGAAATTCCGCAGTCATTAGTATGCCACGCGTGTAAACCGTATTAAAATTACGATAACTTGACTCGAAAGTTGTAAAACTCCACATCGGAGCCATTCGTCTTCCTGTTCTTTGTTTTAATTAATGTACTTGTGCAGAGCTTTAAAATTAACTAATGTATGTACGTATGAGCTAGTGGTTAACTTTGTGTTGGAGTTTTTAGGCCGACTGACTGATAACCGGTTTAACGACTGAAAAACCGGTTTTCAGTCGTTAAGCAATGACGGAGGTCAATTTTACGGGTTCTCTGAAGCATAGAAGCGCTCCGTTGTTAGTGCCACTAGCGTCCAGCCAAATTTTGAATGCTTTTAATTTATGATTAACTATTTCGATACAGGAAGTTTAGCTGTGTTAAAATATTTTTTCAACGGTTTTGAAAAAAAAAGCTTTAATTGGTAGTAGTTTCAAACCTAATGTAAATGACAATTATAATTATATACCTTAGATAATTATGTTACGTTCATAGTTACCGACGTTTAAATCTGTTCCCACTTGACTTTGTTGACAAGTTCCGCAGTAATAGTAATTACATACATTATTAAAACACAATAGCATTTTATTGTTTTTGTAATTCACTACACGTGACAAACACGTCTAGGTCGTCGCCCTGCTTGACGCAGACTAAAGACAAGACGTCCCAATTAGGATGTTTTCGAGTCTTCATTTTGTGTGCGCTAGAAACACGTCTATTATAAATTAATGTCATTGGTAAATTATGAGTAAAACGCAAATTTAGACGAGATATCTCTTCTCTTATGAAATGCACTGTCATATTTTAATTAAATCCATGCACAGGGGTTATTCGTGGTCATAGATAAGGTACAAAGCAACGCAGGTCGGGTCACGTTAAATTACAATTCACCTGTACATCGGTGAGGGCGTCCATTGGCCTGTGACGTCATGCCGTGTCATGTTACACACGACCTTTGTTATTGCATATTCTGTACCGAAAGTATGTGAAACGTAAAATATCGTGATTTTTTTCGTGTCACAGTAAATCAAAATAGATTTAGGCTGAATTCGACCAAACTGGATTAAGTTTAGTCTCGAGAGTAAACTACTGTTTTTTTGAATCCGCTGCTCTGAGAATATCTTAGTAATGTCCTACTCTATGGTCCTCACTTGGTTCGATAGGCATCATATTGGAGATTCGCTATTTGGGTTTAAGAAATCCCCGGAAAAAGCTATGTTCAGTTTCAAAGTGATCCTAATGATTTTATGAAATAAATGCCTGTTGCAATGAAACATCTTAAAAGAGAAATATCGAGAGAGTTGTACCTTACACAGCATAATGAAGAAGGCATGAAGGGGACCAATACAAGAGACCTCCATATTCTAGGATTTGGAGATCTCAGATCACATAACGGAAGTTTTGGCAGCCTCCGACAATAGTGTGTAAATACTTTCTTCTTTCAGTTCAACAATCGAAAGAAAATATCTTCAATTGAATGTCACGCCTTACAAAAAACCGAGTAAGGGTGACAAATCTACATCGAGCTATGCTGCGCTGTACTGCGCTGTGCTATGTTTGGTCAACTCGCTCGTCTAATATTTCAATGACGTTACAAACAAACCATGCTGTGCTGCGCTGTGTGAGGCTACGCTCTGTTTACGACGTTTTGTTTGACGAGCGAGTTGACCAACCATAGCACAGCGCAGTATAGCGCAGCATAGCTCGATGTTGATTTGTCACCCTAAAAAACGAGTTTTTCGAGT
This sequence comes from Camptogramma bilineatum, assembly GCA_958496255.1. Classification (NCBI taxonomy): domain Eukaryota; kingdom Metazoa; phylum Arthropoda; class Insecta; order Lepidoptera; family Geometridae; genus Camptogramma; species Camptogramma bilineatum. The sequence continues at coordinate 10,784,536 of OY292471.1, forward strand.
GCCGGTGATGTTTATTTATGACACGCATTGTGAAAGACGTTTCCGACGATTGACGTGTCAATGAGTTCGATAGGAAACGATTTAGGGAAAAGGAAAAACGCGGATTCAAAGAAGTAAGAATATCTGTATTGCTATCTAAGCGAGAGTGCCGTGAGCTGTTGAGAGCCGTGTTGGTCGAGGGGTATACCTTGACTTTCGATCTGAAGGTCGTGGGTTCGAATCCTGGCCGTGCATCAATGGGTTTTTCGTTTCCAAAAAATTATATGCGCATTAACACAAGCTCTAAACGGTGAAGGAAAATATCGTGAGGAAACCCGCGGCTTAATCAGCCCCACACGTATTGACCATGTCTTCCTGTGGATTTGGCCGGTTAAGCTGAGAGGATGGTGTAGGTGCTGGGCAAGCCTACTCCATCTAAACATTGTCCCAGGCATTACAGTGTCCCGTTAAGTGTAGGCAAAGATTTGCCTCCTGACACTGTATAAATCATCTAGTAAAGATGGAAAGGCCAAAGTATCTAAAAAGGTAAAGTAGTTTTACGTTTGTAAAAGGTAACCTTTGAAATCCTAAGGATTATTTCATTAATCAGATCCATTAATCAGCCCCCTAATTGTCTATCTTTGATGGCGAGCAAAATCGGTCTCAAACTGTCAAATATGACCGTTCAGTGACCACGCAAGTAGCTCGGTCACTCTCATCTTAACGAGACCGAACGTGACAAAAGATACTTCCGCGATCGTTTTGACATTTGAGACCAATTTGAGGTATGAGATAAGTTAGACAATATTATTATAAAGTGTAAGTAATAATATTTTATTTATAAAGTATAATTTAAGTATAAATAAAATAAAATCTGTAGGTAATTATAAAAAGATGTTGATGAGAAAATACCTACTTATTTATTCTGGGTCTCAGTTTACATAAATAAATATTTACAAAAAAGTATGTAAATATTTTATCAGTATCATAACATTCAAATATTCCTACCCTTTACATAACATACTATGTTAACCTATTGACTCGATTTGCCGTAAAACATAAAAAAATATTACATTTGGGACAAAATAAGCCGATAATAGTTTATACATGCAAAATGTGTAATGTCGACGATATTTTTTATTGGTTCCCTGTGTACCTTTCAATAAATTTTGTATAAGGGCACGCGAAAGGTTTTATGGGTTGCTAGAGCAAGGAAAAGACGTATACGTCACGTATTTTCCTAGCAAAAAGATTTCCAGTAGAAATATTAAAGATATGGTTCAAACACATTATTTAGGCATGTTTCTATACATCTAAACAATTATCTCTATATCTAAATACTTATCTGTTATTTCTAATTATAATTAAAAATAATTTTCAAAATCGGTTCACAACTGACGGAGAAATCGATGAACATACATAAAAAAACATACATATAGCCGAACATAGAACCTCCTTTTTGGAAGTCGGTTAAAAATAAGCGAGTTCAATTTTCTTCTTGAACTGACTTTGATAAAACTCTCCATGGTAAATAGGTAGATGGATAGATAACACTTTATTTTACAGTAGGTACAACAAACGTAAAATAAATACATTCTTAAAAAGCCATTTCTCTGGCAACAGTTTCAGGCCATTTCTAACAAGGATTTAAAGAGCGATGCAATAATATTGTACAAAGCTACAAAAACTAGTGAATTAATTTATTTGCGTTATGCAAGCGTTGTTTCAAAATGTTGCATTCAAATCACAACGAAATAAACATAATGCCGACGCAATTTCGCTCACAACTTTGTCCATTCGAAGTGGACCGAATGAAACTGAATATAAACCGACACACATAGAACTTCCTAGCCAGCTTAATTTAACTGATTACAATTATACTGTGCAAGTTTAAGTTCCGTATTCGAGTCCTTGAGACTATAATCCTACTAATATTATAACGGCGAAAGTCCGTGTGTGTGTATGAATGTTTGTTACCACGTATCCCCATAACTACTAAACCGATTTTGATGCAATTTGGAATGTAGATAGTTTAGGTTCTGGAATAACACATAGGCAATCCCGGAAAAACATTATGGTTCCCGTTGGATAAAAAATTAGAAGTCCTCGCGGGCGAAGCCGCAGGCGTTCGCTAGTTTGAATAATAAATCATCGGTTGAAACATGATTTACTTTCGAGTGACTTAAAATCATTTTCTACCGACTATAAAAAGGCAGAGAGCTTCAATTCGACTTCTCTTTCACCGTAAATACGGGACCGAATCTGATAAATTTTGCGATGATACATTGAAAAAATTGGGGACAGGCAGGAATTTTGATTCCTGTTTGTCTCCTTTCAGGGACAAGACGCGGTGACAAACAGGAATAACCCGAAAATTACCGCCCATAATTCCTGAAGGCTAGCAACTTTTTTTGTAAAACATAAAAAATTTCGCATTGTGTTGCGCCTTCTGTTTCATTTAATAACAAAAATAGCTGTGTAAAAGAGGAAATCTTTATGATAAAGTAAGTAAGTACCTAAGTTCGTATGAGCAAGTGACAAACTCTATATTTGTAATACTTTTTATTTTTACTATGTAACTTTCAGTCAGTTTTACTTATTTATTTAACACACAGCAAAATTGGTGCAAGGAGGACTTAATGCTAAAGCATTCTCTTCCAGTCATCCTGGGCCTGTAAAAAGTTGGTATGGTTTGTATGGTTTTAATCTTTTTGGAAAAATAATGAAATGGAAATCAGACAATTTAAACATACCTACTAACTAACAAACTCAAAAAATTATATACCGTTTATTTTTGGTCAGTTTAAAGCCGGCGCCAACGTAATCTATATCGATAACCTTACTCAAAAATAATAATAAATATGAGATCTATTTTTTGCAATTAATATTATCACGAAACATAGGCAGGATAAATCACGGAGATACGTGCTCTGTGCTCAGCTGTTGCCACGGCATAGAGTCTATGCTACGTCGTAGTCATACATACATACCTAGGTCATCAGCTCTGCGCGCCTACGACACCATAACAAGTGTTTTACTCACTTTTGTTAATCTTTTCAACTATTTAGTTTCGTATGAAATACTTATCAAATTCAAAAACTAAACCAACGACACGAATACGATTAAGCAATACAAGCAGTGGGTGCTGGCTTTAAACTGACCCAGAATTAACGGTGTATTTAATGCTATTGGAAATACCGACGTAACTTAAACTTGTGTAAAACTGTACAAAAGTTTATTATAAATCGTTCTTGAATTTTGTTGTTGGTAACACTGCTCGTAAATAAATATTAAATTCGCTGTAAATAGGATGTACGAACGCTCTTAAAGGGAACGTCCATATTGAGGCTTTAGAAGTTTAGAGTATTTGGCGTGTTCGGTCGGTAATTATATGAATAACTAATATGAATAGAGAACGCATGCGGCTTCGCTCGCGACTACTATTTATCCTATGGGAACCATACATTTATCCAGGATAAAAAGTAGCTTATGTGTTAATCCACAACCTAAACTATCTACCTTATAAATTTTATTAAAATCGGTTTAGTAGTTATGGAGATACGTGGCAACAAACATTCACACACACACACGGACTGTGTGGTGTGTGGCGCGACTGTGGTGGCGCTACCATCTTGTCCTAGTGATATTGAGCCCTAATATCTAAAATTCTTGAGTTTCAATTCTGATCGAATTATCATTTCCTCTCAAATATAATTGTTTTTCTAATCGGCTTTCTTATTCGAAGCCTCACAAGGCTAGAGTGTAAATACCAAAATCTTCCACAATTCCCTCGATTATAAATTTAAATTTCCGGGAATAAATACGTATATTGTTTGCGCGTAGGACCCTCGTCAAGGCGTCTTGACGTCGTGTGTCTGGGCTAAGGCTCGTGCATAATGTCACCGTTTTTGGGTAAAATTGGGATTTTGTTTACATGGACAAGCCCTTGTTCTTGTCATTAGAAAAATCTTTTAGGATTGGGGTTTTATTTTAATTTTATTATTAGGTTTTTTGTGTACATTTTTAAGTGTAAAGATTGCCTCTTGACACTATATAAATCATCTAGTACCTAAAGATGTAAAGGCCTAAGTTTTTTTTGTGAACATTGGCATCAAATACTTTCTTACTATAGTAAATAGATTCAGGCGTGACTTTGCAAAAGTCTATCTTCAGATTTTTTTGAAAATCCAAAAATATAAAGTACTCATCCGTGAATCTATGCCAAAAAAGTTTCTTCAGGATGTTCACGGTAAAGCCACCCAACCACCCACTTTCCACTTACTATAAAAAAGAAATGCTCGACTTGACTGTGTAAATTAAGTAGGAATTTAAAAATCTATTTATTTTTCTTCTCTACTCTCCATAGAAACGTTACTTATCTTTAACATTAATTTAAGGTTTTTAATTTTTATAGTGTTAAACCACACTTTGAGCTTGTCAAGATTTTCGACCTGACGTAATAAGGATTCCGTGGCCGAATTAGTAAAGGCACTCCGACTTAAGGAGGATCGCTTGTATCACTGCGGGTTCGAATCCCGTTAGAATTGAAAATTTTGATAAGATTTTTCATTTTCGATGAAGTAGTTTAAGGTTGTCTCTGTCTCGTGTGTGATGGATTGAGTACAAAGGTATATGAAGCATAATATTATGTGATGTGTGAAGAACATAGTTTTTAACTATCTTTCATCCGCGGTCTCGCTCAAGTCGTAATACCAACATTTTAAAATACAGTAGGTACACAATCTTGAAAATTTAAAAGAATTTCTACCGCACTTGAGTATAAAATCTTGATCCTGTATGTATGTGAGTTAATGTAAGTTAGCGTTAGTCTCAAAAAGGAAAAAAATCTGTCGTCTCAAATATGCCCACGGCCTTATGTTAAAATTAATTATGTTTATGCAGAATTTTATGAGAAATGTTTAGTCAAGAGGTCCTGTTAAAGCCTTCTTTCTATTAACCGACGACACCGTCATAAGACGGACGTATAACAGCGTGAAAATATGGTAGGTACTTTATAAAAGACACGTGTTATCTTTTTTTATTTCTTTATTTATAATTTTACAGAAAATAAAGTTTAAGATTTAAAGCATTGCAAAAACCGTAACCGTGTGACGGTTTGTCCTCATGCCTGTGAGTATCTTATAAAATAAGCCTACATAATTAGTAAGTAAATAAGTTACCTACCTACCTATTTCAAACAAGAAGATTTGACTTGTACCTAAAGAGCAACATAAAGTAGACTAAATTATCTAGGTAGTAAGTTATCTGTTTTACACATGTAAAAGCCGGTGCATACTAATTGCGTGTGTGTAAGACTTACATAATTTGGCACTGCTGTGCTAAAATGGCCGCTATACCATACGGAATCGCGAATCACAAACTGAATTGCAATATGTGCTGTTCCTGTCACTCTCAGTCTATGAATGAGACGGTATATAGATCAATTCCTATTGTGATTCTGCTAGGATGTAATGTATTAAACACAGGTGTGGAACTATAAAGAAATGTATATAAGTAGTATATCAGTCATGTGGTTACCATAACACAAGCTCTGCTTAGCTTGGGGCTACATGATGCTGTGTGAAATGTCCAGCAATATTTATATTTATAAAGGTCGGACCGCATTTGAGCACAGCGCGTCAGGGTGCTGTACGACAAAATGCTTTCTCTGAGGCAATGCACAGCGCCGCGCCGCGCCGCCCTTATGCGATATAGACCGTACAAAAGATAGATAGATAATGCGTTTATTTGTAACAAGTCCTCTTAAAATACACAAAATTAAAATTAAAAACAAAGGAGTGAAGAAATTTACTGTTACAAAAAGGCGTCTGACTCAGCCTTATGTTGCGCGTAAGCACAACGCTGATCTTCCGTCAGAACCGGATGAATACGTTCTCTACAAAACAATAGAGGAAATTATAAACAAAAAAAACATCAAAAACAACAGACTAAAAGAATATTTTGACGCTTCGTGCAGTGTGCTCCGGCCTTAAGAAATATTCTAAATTCGTGGCGTGACTTGTGAAACTGTCAGTTTCCGATTTTTTTCTGTGGTATAAAAAAATATTCCAAAACATATTTATAAAATATTATTCTTAGGGCTGATTTTTCAATCGATAAATAACTTTTATCTGAGGAATAAATATGGCGTCATGACATATTTTCAATACAATATCTGTCAAATCGCATATTTATTTCCTCAGATAAAAGTTATCTGGGTAGGTATTGAAAAATCAGCCCTTAGGGTAATAAACAAAAAATATGAAACTGAATTGTGAAAACATTGTAATTAAATTTCAAAAACAGCAGAAATGTATTCACTATAATTTCAAAAATAAATAAATATTTTGTAAACCTCGTTTCAGTGCACCTGACACCATTTATTTTGAAATAATTATATTTTCTTTTTCCTTATTGAAGTAAACGTAAAATTAACATTCAGAAGCGAGTATAAACTATAAAGAGGATTGTCAAAATAAACAATATAATAATACAAACAGAAATAAATGTTTATCTGACAGTATGTAAGTGACAGTTCAGGATAGTTATATTTGGGATAGTTATATTTGGGGACCGTGTCACCCTCGTCCGTGGGAGTATACCCCTATTCTGTAACCCCACACGTGGTCCCCGGGTGGTGCGAAACAGGTGACATACTGGTGGTAGGCACAGCCGAGGTTAGTGACCACCCACCAGACAAAGCCACGGCGCCAAACAGCCTAGGCTGTGTTCCGCCGTGATGTCTGGTGACACCATTAGGAGGTCGGGTCAGAGCGATGGGCGTCCCTGTAGAGAACGGGTCTATGCTGGATCGCTGCATCGGGTGGCTAGTTGTGGAGAGCAGCGGGATCCGAGGCACGGTGCCGCCGCTGGCCGACCGGAGTCAGTAGGGGGCCCAATTGTGGGTTAGCCGCCCATGAAAGGCTGCCCCGCCAACTACCGAAAAATCCCAGGGATGAGTCGTCGTGCCGGTTGGCTACCGGACGAGAGGGCATGATGGACATTCCTGGGGGGGCTCGGGCGTCCCCGCGGTCTCCACCTCTAGTCTCCCCCAGATGTATGCGACCCCGGTAAGCTCCACGGGACCTACAAGCGTGACCCCTCATTCTACTTCCGACCTCCAACCTATTACTTCGAAACTATGAGTAGAAACAAAAGGATGAAAAAAGTTTCACAGCGGCTGCACTCCCTCTCGCTTAAAGTGCACCTCACTAACATCAGAGGCCTGCACTCAAATATCGTTCCTGTCCATCACCATCTCGAGACAGAAAAGCCGCACCTCCTGTTTCTCTCGGAGACGCAGATCAGATGTCCATCCGATACTTCTTACCTCTCTTACCCAGGCTATAGTCTGGAGCACAAATTTAAACAACGGGCGGGCGTATGTGTCTACACCCGGGATGACATCTGCTTTCGGCGCCTCCGAAAATTTGAAGACCCCACTTTTTCAGTACTATGGGCTTTGGTGGACACTGGTTTAGAGAAGATTCTCTATGCCTTCGTCTACCGATCGCATAGTGGAGATCTGGAGACGACCAGGCTTATTGAATACCTCAGTGAGGCTGCGGATGCGGCGCAACGAGAGTACCCGTCGGCCCAGATGGTGTTTCTGGGGGATTTCAATGCCCATCACAAAGATTGGCTATTCCCATACCAGGACACTGACCATGCTGGGTATGAGACGCGTCGGCTTGCCTTGACGCTAAACCTTATCCAGCTGGTCCAAGGTGCTACGCGGGTACCTGACATTGATACGCATACAGCCTATTGCTTGGACCTTCTGCTGACAACAGATCCAGACCGCTACTCGGTGTCGGTATCCTCACCGCTTGGTACTTCCGACCACTGTCTGGTGAAATCTGTATCCGTCTACTCTCCGCCTGACCCCAGTCCTAAGGGCACTAGGCGGATGTGGAGGTACAAGTCTGCAGATTGGGATGAGATGCGATCTTTCTTTGCATCATTTCCCTGGCAGTCTGTATGCTTCTCTTCTGGTGACCCCTCCGCCTGCGCTAACGCCGTTACGGATGTATTGCGTCTGGCAATGGAATATTACATTCCATTCTCTGACGTTCCGTCATCCGTTAAAGCTCGCCCATGGTTCGGGCCTAAATGTGGACATGCTGAAGCGTTGAAACATCAGGCATACCTGGCCTGGGCTGATGCTCGTAAGTGTAAGGCGAGGGACATTCACGTAAAGAAGAGAGCTTTTAACAAGGCTGCCAAGTCCTGCAAAAAGGTTCTTCAGAAGGCTCGCTTTGACCACATTAGCCGAATTGGGAGCAAACTGGCTTCCTACCCAGCGGGTAGTAAAGCGTTTTGGTCACTGGCTAAGTCGGTCGAGGTGAACTTCTGTCGCTCCTCACTGCCTCCGATGCAAAAGCCCGATGGGACACTGGCTCACACCGCTGAAGAAAAGGCAAATTTATTTGCCTCTCTTTTTGCGGAATCTTCACGTCTTGATGCTGGTAGTGCGGCCCCGCCCACACTTCCTAGAGGCGAGTTTGTCATGAATGACATCCGCATCCGTCAAAAGGAAGTTCTGAAGACACTACGAAATCTTGACGTGAATAAAGCCAGTGGCCCTGACGGTATTCCTGCTGTTGTCTTGAGGACATGTGCGCCTGAGTTGTCTCCCGTACTAACACGCTTGTTTCGGCTCTCTCTTGAGGTTGGTCAAGTGCCCAGTTCGTGGAAGCTTGCTAACGTGCAACCCGTACCCAAAAAGGGCAGTCGTGCGGACCCTGCCAACTACAGGCCCATTTCAGTTACATCCATTCTCTGTAAGAGCATGGAACGTGTGCTGAATCACAGGCTCCTGGCATACCTTGAAGCAAATGACCTCCTCAGTGACCGGCAATATGGCTTTCGCCGGAACCGGTCCACTGGGGATCTTCTCGCGTATGCCACTCACATCTGGAGTGAAGCCGTCGAGAGGTATGGGGAAGCGCTAGCCGTTTCCCTGGATATCTCGAAGGCTTTCGACAGGGTCTGGCACGATGGCCTTATTAGTAAGCTTCCATCTTACGGCTTGCCCACTGGATTCTGTGAGTGGATATCTGACTTCCTGCGGGATCGATCGCTGCGAGTGGTAGTTGATGGCTGTTCGTCCGATCAAATGGCAATTAATGCCGGTGTTCCCCAGGGGTCAGTGCTCTCTGCAACGCTTTTCCTGCTGCACATCAACGATCTGCTGAGTCCCGGTATATTTGGGTATGCAGACGATAGCACGGTTGTAGAGAGCTACACATCCAGCGCGCGAGCCAGTGGACATGAGATCATGACTCTCAGAGAGGCCATGGTAGAGCGGTTGAACTTGTCCCTTGAGGCTGTCTCAGACTGGGGCGATGCCAACCTGGTCAAGTTCAATGCCAGTAAAACGCAAGCGTGTTTATTCTCTGCAAAAAAGAGACCATTCCAACTGTCTCCTTCTTTCCGAAATGTATCCGTGCCGTTAGCTGACCGCCTCGAGCTTCTTGGTGTCACCTTAACATCGACTCTAAACTTTGGCTCATATATTGAGTCAAAAGCTCAGTTAGCCTCAAAAAAGCTTGGTATCCTCTCAAAGGTGAAGCGTTATTTCACTCCTGTGCAGCTGCTCACTTTATATAAAGCGCAAGTTAGAGCCTGTATGGAGTACTGCTCTCACCTTTGGGATGGCTCTGCCAAGTACCAGCTCCAAGCACTGGAGTCGATTGAGAGGCGCGCCAGGAAGCTTATAGGTGACGACTCCCTGGTTGAGGCTCGGCTACAAAGCCTTGAGCATCGCCGTAAAGTCGCTAGTTTGACGGTTTTTTATCGGATACATTTCGGAGAGTGTGCTCAGGAACTGCATAATCTGGTTCCGCCATCTCCCTTCTTCCATCGGACTTCCAGATACCCGGAAAGGCGCCATTTGTACATGGTTGATATTCCCAGTGTTCGTACTAAGCGCTTTGATTCTACATTTTTTATACGCACGGCGAAAATGTGGAACTCCTTGCCGGGGTCTGTATTTCCAGAAAGGTATAATTTGGGTGTCTTCAAATCGAGAGTCAATAGGTTCCTTCTAGGTAAGCGTGCTCCATCTTAGACCGCACTGTTGCTTTACATCAGGCAGAGTGTGGTCAAACGCGAACCTATTTTCGTTTAAAAAAAAAAAAAAAAATTTAAGAGATAAAATAATTTTATAGAGTCATGTTGGCAACACATTGCGCGCAACTTCTTTATCAAAATGTAAACCTTTTTCATTGTTTTAAATAAATCTTTTTGATATTTAGATTACTCAACATACAAGTATTAATGAAATCAAAGATTATTATGATTATTATTATTAATAATATCAGTATTGTTCCTTCCTGCTAAAATTATGAAATAAATAAATTGCTGTTTTGAATAGCGCAGAGGAGACTTCCGTGGCACGCGTGAATACGTTGACATGTATAAAACACCAACTTTTCAGGGCGGCCGTTTGAAAGTTTGACCGCTTCTGGTTTCTCGGTAAATTAGTTTACAGTATTTGTGTTAATTGTTTCTATGGTTATTTTATGCCCTCTTTCGAATGATGACAATAAATAACCGAAATTCCCCATAGTTTCCATGATATAAGACATGTCAACAAAAAAATTGATGAGATTTAGGTTACGTATCGAGATGTCCAGTTATGCCGCAAAAGATATCAACATATTCACCTTTAATGTATGGAATATTGGTAGGTAAACAATGCTATATTATCGGATTGCAAACAGATAGAGACTATAAAACTGGTTTTTTGAGTTGCTGAAGTACCTACTTATTACTCAGAACCATTCATACCGTTTAGAAATGAGATTTAACATAGTAAGGGTAAGCTGATTTTAAATGAGCCCAAACACGGATGCTCTACTGTTAATCACTGAGAATTTGAATGGAATACAACCAGATTTTATCAGCACATCTGCTCATTGTCACCATATTATTACAATGTATTCGGAACTAGAAAAAAATACAAAGTTTCACCTCAATCGAAAAATTTACTGAGGAGTTTTGTTGAATAACTCCTGACTCCAGCATCAGATCAGCTTGTTGTTATGATAATATTACATTGTTATCTAAAGTTTATAAGTGTGTTAAATTTTAGCTTAATGAGACACTGGAAAGTGGGTCAAATGAAACTTGCAAGAATTCACTAAAAAAAATATGAGTTTTGTTGAACAGGTCCTGGCTCCATCATCAGATCAGCTCGTTGTTACAATAATATTGCATTGTCACCAAGAATCCATAAGTGTGCCAAATTTCAGCTCAATCAGACACTGGGAAGTGGGTCAAATTAAACTTGAAAGATTTGACCCGAACACATATTGAGTTTTGTTGAACAGCTCCTGACAGCAGCATCAGATCAGCTTACTGTTAACATAATATTACATTGTTATCTAGAATCTATAAGTGTGCCAAATTTTAGCTCAATCAAACACTGGAAAGTGGGTCAAATTGCACTTGCAAGATTTCACTAAAAAAAAAGTGAGTTCTGTTGAACAGCTCCTGGCTCCATCATCAGATCAGGTCACTGTTACAATAGTATTGCATTGTCATCGAGAATCTATAAGTGTGCCAAATTTCAGCTCAATCAGAGGCTGGGAAGTGGGTCAAATTGAATTTGCAAGATTTAATCCAAACAAATATTGAGGTTTGTTGAACAGCTCCTGACTCCAGCATCAGATCAGCTTATTGTTAACATAATATTACATTGTTATCTAGAATCTATAAGTGTGCCAAATTTTAGCTCAATCAAACACTGAAAAGTGGGTCAAATTGAACTTGCAACATTTCACTAAAAAAAAAGTGAGTTCTGTTGAACAGCTCCTGGCTCCATCATCAGATCAGCTCGTTGTTAAAATAATATTGCATTGTCACCAAGAACCTATAGGTATTCCAAATTTCAGCTTAATCAGACACTGGGAAGTGAGTCAAATTTAATTTTCAAAAGTAGACCTGAACAAAAATCGCAAGTTAATAATAAAAGCTTGTAAAAATCAAGCAATGTCATTATAGCTTAACAAATAATTATAATCTATCAGTTTTCTATGTAAAAGCAATACTTAAAAAAAAAAATTCTGAACTGACGTTTTGTTTACCAATACGAGTGACATGTTCGGTTACGCCAGCGCGAGAGCGCGCGGGCATAACTGAACAACTCAATGTATCAGAATTTAAACGGAATACTTTGGTTAGCCATAACCTGACATTTTAATTTGTTAAAAGTTAATCAAAAATATCATATGTATATGTCGAGATATCATGTAACAAATATAATTTTGGCGAATGAGTAGGTTGATAAATTGAAATATCTACAAAAACATGTGTGTGTTAGTGGCTTGAAAAATTGACAAGTAGTTATGTCAACTAAAATACGAAAAATGGAGGAGTTGGCAAGGCCATAACTCGAAAACTTGTCTAGCTAGGGAGCTGTCAATTTTTTTATAGATACTTCATAGGCGTAGATATCGTTTAAGCCAATAAAAAAAAAAATTGACATCTCGACATATCAACGTATTCACGCGAGCCACGGACTTATAAGCTTAAAATATCCGCTATGCAATACCTTTTATAATATAAATCAAAAAAGGAATTGTTTTAGCCTTCCTCAAAAAAAAAAAAAAACTTAGGCCTTAACATCTTTACTACATGATTTATACAGTGTCAGGAGGCCATCTTTTGCCTACACTTATGAGGACACTGTAGTGCCTGGGACAATGTTGAGATGGAGTAGGCTTGCCCAGCACCTACACCATCCTCTCAGCTTACTGGCCATACCCACAGGAAAGACATGGTCAATACGTGTGGGGCTGACTAAGCCGCGGGTTTCCTCACCATGTTTTCCTTCACCGTTTAGAGCTCGTGGTAATGCGCATATAAATTTTTCGTAACTTTATATGCGCATTAGCTTTATTTCGAAAAAAATTAAGAAATCCATTGATGCACGGCCAGGATTCGAACCTACGACCTTCGGATCGAAAGTCGAGACCCCTCGGCCAACACGGCTCTCTAATAAAATAGCCTTTCTCAACTGCCTTTGTAAAACTAAGGGAGTGTACACATTGCGTTTTCTGCAACGCGTTTTTGAGCTGCGCGTTTGTATCGATACAAACGCGCGTTCGCAACGCGTTTTTTCTCATACAAAAGCGAACCGGGAGGAGCTGCGCGGGGGGCTGCGCGTTGGCATCGCGTTCGAATCGCGTTTGTATCGATACAAACGCGCTGCAAAAAACGCAATGTGTCCACTCCCTAATATACCTACAGACTTATGACGTATAATAAACTAAGGAGACGAAGTCTTAAGCCGGTACACTTTTAACGCTAAATTAACGTCGTGCCGGATTTTAAACTCTTCAGCGGTTATGCGCTCCCGGTGTTTTGTGGTAGGCCCTTTGTGACATCAAGTACTAAGCTTTGTTCTTTTTTGGTCACTCAGACATTTAGTAAGCAAACTTTTCAATAGCGATTTGTTTCATCGATGGATTACAATTTGAAATAGATTTTATTTGTAGTATCTTGTATCTCACTATTCCCAATCAGGCATGTGTTGTGTTCTATCACACTAATATTAGTGTGATGTGGTGTTTGCGAAAGTTTGGCTGTATGGATGTATTGTATATTTGTTCCTCTATAACTCGACAACCACTGAACTGATTTGGCTGACATTTAAAATATATATAAAAATGACCGAGAATATGACATAGGCTACTTTTTATACGGGTACCACGCGACGCGAGCGAGCCGCGTGCGGAAGCTAGTTTTTAATAAAAAATGGGCTTACTTTATATTATGTATTCTATGTATATAATTTATTTATAAGTATGTAGTATAGTAGTTGTTTAAAAAAGTATTTAATCAGTCATGTAGTTCCTATTACACACGCTCTGCTTACTTTGGGGCTAGATAATGCTGTGTGAAATGTTTATTTACTATTTATTGAAATAAACCTATTTACCAACGCTTTCCTTTACCTTTTAAGACCAATTAGTTCTCCTACAATTTTTCAAAGAAGTCTACGAGAGCTTTTAAATCAATTCAAGCTCTATAAAAAGTACCTTAAGGAACATTTTTAATTGCAAAGTGGGATTAGATTTATAGCCAGTCCGACAGGAGTTTAATCTTATAGTGCAGTGCACCATTTAACTTACCCTAACTCAATACAATGAGGGTTATTCTGCGAAGCCCTTGTCCATCAATATTAATAAACTCACATATTTTGAAAATTAAAAATCTTATCAAAATTTTCAATTCCGACGGGATTCGAACCCGCAATGATACAAGCGATCCTACTTTAGCCGGAGTGCCTTTACCAATTCGGCCACGGAATCATTAATCGTTAGGGTTGAAAATCTTGATAAGACCATATCTATCGATTAAAGTGTCGATGAGGCCGAATTGGTAAAGGCACTCCGGCTAAAGGAGGATCGCTTGTATCATTGCGGGTTCGAATCCTGTCGGAATTGAAAATTTTGATAAGATTTTTCATTTTCAAATGTAATAAGTACCTAAGTGTGGTTTAACACTATAAAAATAAAAAAAACTCACATAATATTTTATTGCTTCTTTACTAAATTAACTAGCTATTGCCAGCGGCTTAGCTCACGTGGTACCTGGATAATATTCAAAATATAGCACTCAGGGACAATGTAGCTCTCTAGGTGAAAGAGTTTTCAGAATCGCATCCGTAGCTGCAGTGAAACTCTTTACAAAAAAGCATATCTTACCTCTTAGGCCTTTATACATCTTTACTAGATGATTTATACAGTGTCAGGAGGCAATCTTTGCCTACACTTATCGGGACACTATAGTGCCTGGGACATTGAGATGGAGTAGGTTTGCCCAGCACCTACACCATCCTCTCGGCTTACCGGCCATATTCATAGGAAAGACATGGTCAATACGTGTGGGGCTGACTAAGCCGCTGAATTTTACCTCTATGTATGATAGCGCACATGAAAATTTGAACGGAAAATAATTGTAATTTACGTTAAAATTCATTTTAATAATTAATATGATTATTGCATGACTCGAATATTGTTATTTTTGAATACTTATTCAAATAAGTTTTTATTTGTGTCCTTTTTAATTAGAAAGCTATAATAATAGTGATTATCGATTTTTAAAATTAATATTTTATTGTAATGTTATTTTTAAAATAGTTTGTTGATTTTATAAAATTGAATTGTAGTAACCGGAAGTTAGGTTCACGTTATCACTTTTAAATTGGTTGAATTAACTGTACTTATTTACATTTTAAAATTATAGTTAGAATTATTATAAAATTAAGCTAATTATTCCTTAATTATTGGAACTGTTTTAAAAGTTACTTTTAGTTAAAAAGGAAGTCATGATTTGTAGCATGCTTCGTGCCAATATTTTTGTATAAAACGGACTGCTTCGAGCAAAGGAGGCTCACTTTTCGTTCGTCAGTTGTAGGGACAGTACCTATATTGAACAGTGTACCTAAAAGTAAATTAAAAGTGCAGTGAACATGTCGGAACGCTTTCATTCAAGATCCCTGAGCTCTCCCGCTCTTACATCAGAAGAAAGGGTTGAACCCGAGCCTCAACCTGATCCGCCTACATACTCGCCTACCCTGCCAACGCCTCGAATCGGGAACATGGAGGAACTTACCCTACTCCGCAGCCAGGTGGCATTGTTGGAGAAAACGGTCTTCCGAAAAGAAAAGTACCTACAAACACACACAAGCTAAGTGAAATTTTTATTCTCGGTTTTATTACAAGGTCCTTACGTCCTTAGATAAGTCTAGGTAGCTAAAATCAAAAACAGTCGTTGGTCAACAGCTGAAAATAGGACATTGACTAAGCGATATCGCATTTGACAATACTAGGTTTTGTGACACGACGGAAGCTTAATTTGTTTGCTTTGTTTTGTTTGTGTGAAGTTGTGTTTTGCTGTGCTGTGTGTGACACAGACAAAGAAGTTATTACTACGCTTAGTGTGTAACGCGGTCGTGGTACGGCAAAAGCACTAACTTTTAAAATCGTAGGTGTTACGTCATGTCGTGTTCAACAGATGAACGGTATTAATTATTTTGTTTTGTTAAACTTTGAAATTTATCATCATCATCATAATCAGCCCTTCACATCCCACTGCTGGGCATAGGCCTCTCTTCGCTTTTGCCATTCTTTTGAAATTTATAATTGATAATAATAGGCACTAGGCTAGGTATTGAGAAACTATTCACAGTCACACAACGTAGGTAAAGAAGGTAAGGTAAGTATTTATAAAGTCAAAGATTAACGGTTTATTTACTCCTTGCATACAGTTCTCTAGTCCTATTACAGCACATTATTTTGCCAACGATGCAAATACTTTTTTTTTTGTTTTATTGTTTTTGTTTGTTTTCCATGATGAAATCTGATTAGATGCAGAACATACTCGTAGAACACAGAATGGCCGAAGCAGCCGATAAAAGTAAGTAACGTTTTGACAGTAAAGGTTCTTAACCATCACAGGTACGGAGTAAAAAAAAAAAAAAAAAAAATACAAAGACCGAATTAAATGACCGTGATAGCGAGAAGATAGAAAGTTTACAAATATTAAAATGATGGTTTTGGTTTTAATTGGCGAATTAAAGGTAAGCCTTGGTTATGGCAAGCGAAGTTAACGACCCTGGTTATGGTCAGAATTGATTTCAACCCTAGTCAAAACAAGCTACGATGATGGCCTCTGAGTTTGACAGTTCTGCTAGATCAAGCATTATTATTGCCTCTGAATCTAGCTAATATTGAAATTCTTAAAATGATTTTGGTTTTATCTGGTTCCAGATCCCAAATGATTCGCTGGCCCCAGCAAGGGCCGCTCGTCAGTATGGCCGTGATAGCGCACATGAAAATTTGAACGGAAAATAATTGTAATTTACGTTAAAATTCATTTTAATAATTAATATGATTATTGCATGACTCGAATATTGTTATTTTTGAATACTTATTCAAATAAGTTTTTATTTGTGTCCTTTTTAATTAGAAAGCTATAATAATAGTGATAATCGATTTTTAAAATTAATATTTTATTGTAATGTTATTTTTAAAATAGTTTGTTGATTTTATAAAATTGAATTGTAGTAACCGGAAGTTAGGTTCACGTTATCACTTTTAAATTGGTTGAATTAACTGTACTTATTTACATTTTAAAATTATAGTTAGAATTATTATAAAATTAAGCTAATTATTCCTTAATTATTGGAACTGTTTTAAAAGTTACTTTTAGTTAAAAAGGAAGTCATGATTTGTAGCATGCTTCGTGCCAATATTTTTGTATAAAACGGACTGCTTCGAGCAAAGGAGGCTCACTTTTCGTTCGTCAGTTGTAGGGACAGTACCTATATTGAACAGTGTACCTAAAAGTAAATTAAAAGTGCAGTGAACATGTCGGAACGCTTTCATTCAAGATCCCTGAGCTCTCCCGCTCTTACATGTATGTAATATTAGTGTAATTAATCACAAAATGGGCTTTTTGGCAGGAATTTGAGAAGTCATGTTTCGTTTTTGTTTTATTTTCCAAAACTTGTGTTTCTTCGAATGATAATGTGTAATAATGGTGGATTATTAACTGTTAAGTGTTCGTGAATGTGCATAAGTGTGGGCAAGTGAAACAAAATTGGATAGCCATAGCATTGCTTTTTGAGTTCTCCCAAAAAGTCCGTGTTGATGTTTCAGTAAAGCCCCACATCTTTACTGAGACACAAGGGGAGGGGTGGGATATTATATTTATGTATTGTAATATGTATTTTTATAACATAATTATCTATAATACTTGAAATTTATTAATTACTTGACACTGGCTGAATGCACAAGACGTGCGAAGCCAAAATAAAGAAGAAAAAAAAAATCACAAAATGGATCCGTCGTCGTCCGTTTGTGCATATCGACTGGTTTGAGAATAAGTTCTCCTCCTAAC
Organism: Camptogramma bilineatum; assembly: GCA_958496255.1. Classification (NCBI taxonomy): domain Eukaryota; kingdom Metazoa; phylum Arthropoda; class Insecta; order Lepidoptera; family Geometridae; genus Camptogramma; species Camptogramma bilineatum. The sequence continues at coordinate 10,802,431 of OY292471.1, forward strand.
GAATTCAAGCCGCGTTGCAATAGTTAATGAAAACTAAGTGAAGTCAGCTCGAGCAACAAGTGCGTAGCTCTTGGATTTACCTCTTTTGTAAGGTTTCTGATGTTAACAGGAAAATTAATATCCTAAATGGCGTGTAATATGACTCAGTAAAACTCAAAAGTAGTGTTGGGTATAACATGATTTTAGATTGACTTTTGTTGGTTCATTTTCATTTTGAGCCAGTACCTACTGTGAGCCGGTTCATTTGAGCCGGTCATTTTCAATTGACTGTTCATATTTTGACGGACTACTCACTCATTCTCATATGACAATCTGTCTGGGCGTCGATTCTGGTACCGAACTTTTTATCAACCTCAACCAAAACCTCAACTAAAGCGACTGTTTCCATGACTACTAATAACAAACGACTCAGTTGTGGTGAGGTTTTGAACTTTGGCAGAACAAATTTTTGAAAAGCTTTAAGAGATCGAACCAAAACCAAAGCGGTTGTCATCTAGTAGAATTCAGGCCCTGGGGCTCGATTCCGGTACCGAACTTTTTATCAACCTCAACCAAAACCTCAACTAAAGCGACTGTTTCCATGACTACTAATAACAAACGACTCAGTTGTGGTGAGGTTTTGAACTTTGGCAGTACAAATTTTTGAAAAGCTATTCTACTATTTCACCAAATGGCTGACATTTAAGAGTTCGAACCAAAACCAAAGCGGTTGTCATTTAATAGAATACAGGCCCTGGTCTTAATTTGCTTGCTGTTCAAGACGCACAGATTTAGTTTTTTGGGTGGTTTTTTAAAAACTTTTATTTTTCTCAAATAAAGTTTATCTCACTTCACCGTTAACTTTTCTATATACATCTTCAATGCAACTAATGAGAGGTTGGTGACGAGACACCAATTAAATTTGAACTTGAATATTACGTTCTTGAGGAAAAGACAAAGATAAGTCTAAAGGCACACCTATCCGCGCAAAATTCGACTGGTCTCTTAGCTCAGTTTGTAGAAGCTCTGCCTTCTGTGCTGTAGGTCGTGGGTTCGATTCCTACCCAAGACAAACATTTGTGTTATGAACACAGATGTTTGTTCTGTGTCTGGGTGTATAAAGTATGTATTTACAAAAAATATAAAAGTATTCTATCAGTTATCTTGTTCCCATAGTAGCTTTGCTTAGTTTGGGGCTAGATGGCGCTGTGTGGAAAATGTCCCCCAATATTTATTTATATTTTATTTAAAATTCTCGGAGTACTGCCAGATTCTGTCGAATCGGACGATTCGACGCGGGTAGGTATGCGACGTTTATATTCGATTTCATATAAAGAATTCTGAAATTCGTTTTTGTCGGCTCGGCGTGTTCGGCGCGGATAGGTATGCGCTTACCTTAAACATGCATTATTTAATGTTGCTTTAAATTTCGTCAAATTCAGCACTCGAATTTTATTTCTGTGAAATAAACTTCACAATTCCAGCAGAAAAGCAAAATTCTTTGGGCCGAAACAGTTGAAACATTTAAAAATATACATGAGTACAACAGTATATTACTTGGAAAGTGGACTGTATAGTGTATATTCCGTTCTGCACATTCACAATTACATTTGTTTTGTAAAACTAGGTACCTGAAATATTCAGTGATTCGAAAGAGCTGGTCTGGTTCAGCGAGAAATGGCAGCCGCTTTTTGATGTTCATAGTAATTAACCGACTTCAAAAAGGAGGAGGTTCTACGTTCGGCTGTGTGTATGTTTTTTTTATGTATGTTCATCAATTTCTCCGTCAATTGTGGACCGATTTTGAAAATTATTTTTTATTATAAAGGGACGATTTTTTTCTTTTGTTTGTGTTGATTCGACTTTTGACCTGAAGCTCGTGGGTTCGAATTCTGGCCGTGCATCACTGGATTTTTCGTTTTTGAAAAATTTAAATGGGAAACACGAGCTCTAAACGGTGAAGGAAAACATCGTGAGGAAACGCGGTTTAATCAGCCTCACACATAATGACCATGTCTTGGGTGGCCGGTTAAAGTCAGAGGATGAAGTAGGACCTACACCAACCTCTCAGCTTCAACGGCTTGCTATACTGTAGGTGCTGATCAAAGTGGGCAAGATAATCATCGCCGATATCTCTGTAATTATTTTTAAATTTCAAAGTCTTTCATTTAGCGATGTTACGAGTTGATTTTATTCCAACTCGGATAACTCGAGTTGACTCGGCCGCTAACTCGAATCGCAACGCGAGTTGACTCGACTCGCATCAACCGGATGGGATCCGCTTCGCGGCAGCAGCCAAACGGATCGGCGCGGCGAGTCGAGTCGAATGCACCGTATTCGGATTCTTATTCTTGAGTCGAGTTTCGGTTTCGAGTTGGCGAATCGCTGACTCGCGACCTCGCGTGCACTCGCATTCGCATAACTCGCATTCGTTATCCGCATTCTAGTAGATAGGTAGGTAAGCGAGTTGATTCGAGTTGCGAATGAACTTGGTTCGAATCAACTCGCTTAGACTCTGATTCGAGTTATTCGAATCAGCCAACTCGACTCGCCCATCGCTACTTTCATTCGTAATTAGCGGACACCGTTTCTCAGGAAAAAAGATTTTGTTCGTATTTTTGAACTAAAACTCCAATAATGTAAGCTTGCACTTTTGCGAATGGAAATCCGAAGCGTAAAAACAAAAAGATACATTCAGTAGGATTTTAAGTATGTATGCTTTTTTTAATGAAATTTCACCGACTTCTCCTTGAATAAAGTGAACCCAATTTTTTTGTTTCAAGAAAGTGACTAAAACGAAACTACTACGACGTAGTAGCTTCTATAAGCTTATCCACAGGACAAGCATGCTCAATACATTGAAAGCTAAATCGCGAGTTTTCTTACCATCGATGTTTTTATTCACCGTTTAGAGCTCGTTTCGTATCTGAAGAAAAATACCATTGATTTAAATCCACGACATTAGAATTGAAAATTGAGCTGTAACTTAATACTAAGCTAGACTCACAGCTAGACCCTATTTTCTGTACAACATTATAGAAAATACTGCTATTTTCTAATGCCCGGGTTACACGAGGCTAGTTTTTCAAGCTAGGATAGCAAGCTAGTGTTAGTAAGCTAGCAAGCTAGTACTTCTAGCTTCGTGTAGACACAACTAGCTTCATTTCTAAGCTAGTAAGCTTACTAGCTTACTAGCTTGCTAGCTTACTAACACTAGCTTGCTATCCTAGCTTGAAAAACTAGCCTCGTGTAACCCGGGCATAAGTGACATTATATATTACCAAAACCCCGTGAAAGTCTCATATTCGATCCCAAAATGGCTCGCCATAAATACGTCATCCTCACTTTTGTCGTTTCGTAATTAATCTTGTGTGAGAAATGGGAGATGCAGGCGATACCGATGTGTGATAAATAGATTTCTGCTTTTACCAACTCGTTCGAAGGGGATACTGATTTTTTTCGCTTACCTATTGCTCTCTGGAATCGACATAAAATACATCCTGTTCATTATGAAATAGATAAAAGTAAGAGCTGATTTACACAGGGTCAGTAACTGACTACAAATTCGAGGCAAGTCAGTGCTGACCCGAAAAAAACCCTGTGTAAACTGATTGGAAGTCAGTACAGTGGCTTGAAGTCAGCGCTGACTTGAATATTCAGACACGAATATTTTAAAGTCAGTTGGCGCCCCCCGCCACCTGACTTGCTACTGACCCTGTGTAAATCAGCCATGCTAAAAAGCAAGGATCATTATTTTGGGACCTTGAGATTTGTCAAATTAAGCACGGCTATAGATAAAATATGTTTTTCTGTTGTCACTCATATGCCAATGAAAAGAGGCGGCATCATTTGTTCTGCCAGGGCTATTTTGATTCATACATTCATTCCTACAAAAATAGATTTTTGACGACGAAACTTTGAAATGGTAGAAGATGGTTAAAAAAAGTGATAAGTAGAGATTTTTATTGTAGAAAATAAGTAACGTAATTCTGCATTTTATAAATTTAATAATGTTCGTAAAAAATCTATTTGTAGAAAGTAATCAGAGTTTACAACTTTACGTGTAACTCAAAATAGGCTTGCTAAGCTTTAGGAAGCCTCTAAGTTCAATATGATTCAGGGTTACTTTTAGAGTTTTTTCAGTCTGTTTTTCTAAAGTCACTGTACAGATTTTTAGATCTATGTATGTCCCAATTCCTCTAAGTATGCGGGTCGCGGAAGGAGCCGCCGCCAATTTGTGTGAATGATTACACTTATTGCCGGAGGCGGTGTGTGAAGTGGCAACTATATTATAGTGGAATATCGAGAGTATTTTCTTCTAGGTAGGTACGTAGGTAGTGGTAGTATGTTAAGCCCGTCACAGACTTACCTATAATATATATTAATATACCGTACTATTATACCGTATATATTATAGCTGAGTGTGCGGTCACGCGAAAATTAGTATAGAAAATATATAGTAATATGCCTAGTTATAAAAATATTAATATATATTATAGCTAAGTCTGTGACGGGCTTTACAATGAAAAGCATTGATTCAATAATACTTCAGTAGGCCGTTTCTACTAACAAACTTTGTATCAACTAAAGCAAAACGTCAACCTTAGGCGCGGGATATACAGAAAAGACGTCTTTCGCTTCCCTTTCATATAAAATGTATAGAAGTGTCACGACGCAAAACATACAGAAGAGACGGGGCGCGGGCGTAACTCTGTTCGCGGGCGCCCTGTCCGCGATGCGTCCTCGTCTTACGTTTCTTCTGTCTGGCCTGCGCCTTAGATTTCGTTTTATTTCATAATCTAATGAACAATGAGGTTAGGTTACTCTGTTGTGGTGACGTTTTCAAACGAACTACTGTCATTTTGAAGCATCAAACAAAACGCAGCGGCAATGATACCGGAAAGGTTGACGTTCTAAATTATCAGAATTAGTGCCCTGCGGGCTTAAAAAGGTCGCTATACCTAACAGAATCACAATAGGAATTGAACTAGGTACATGCCCTCTCTTTTCACTCTCAGTATTATAGTTCAATTCCTATTACGATTCTGCTATATCGAACTTTTTAAGCCGCTGGGGTTACCATACCTTCCTGCAGATAAATATAATTTCTGATCAATCTAAAAATAAATCTTCCCTTTAAACATCCGTGACTTCATTGCTAGGCTCCAACGGAAGATCAGCGTTGTGTTACCGTAACACAACAAATGCTGAGGTGGACGCCTTTCTGTGGCAATGTAGATGTGTAGATGGTCAACACCGGGAGAAGCACATTTCGGAAAACAACACCTAATAATTATATTTTTGTATACCTTTTTGTGTGGTTTGTGAACATCTACACTTGCATTGCAACAAATAAATGTATTTTCTTTCTTTCTTTCTTTCTTTCTTCCTAAGCCTCGAACCCACGATTAGATTATAAGCCGAAGCACTGTCCCACTAGGCTAGCTATTTATTAAGTAATATAACTAGAAGTCTACCCTCTTGGCTCAAGTAATTGAGCGGATCCACTATTGAGGCCGTAACATCTAACCCTTATCAATAAAGGACATCCTCAATAAACAAACTCAACGCCGTACAAACTCGCTTAGTATCTGTATCTGTGCACTTTCATTTTTAACCCCGACGAAAGGGATGTTACAAGTTTGTAGTGTGTTTCTGTGTATCTGTGTCTGTGTCTGTCTATCTGTGGCTTCATAATTCCTGAACGGATGAACCGATTTTAATAATTATTTTTTTGTACGGTGTCTTTGTCGAGAGTGTTCTTAGCCTATGTTTCATGAAAATCTATTCAGCCGTTTGAATATGCAGCTCTGGAGTTTTTCATTAAATTTTTAATTTTACTTCGCGAGCTCGCTAACTTGGCTTAAATCATGTAGCTTTGTTGCTAAGCTATACGAGTTAAATAAGAAGGACTAAACATTAAGTAAGGCTTAAATAGATTTTGTGTGCGTGAGCTACAAAAACAACCTGCCTGGCACACCCTGTATTAAGTTGATAGGTACCAGAGAAAGAGTAGTAATAGAACTGAATTGAGGTGTGTCCGACTAGAATCCTCGTCTTCGATACGTTATGTAGTTAAAATTATGCTTAAAGTATAGAAGTGTGAACAGTGTGGACACAGCTGTGTATTGTGAAGGCAGGCTCCCCTTATCACGGAGGTGGTTAGTTTTTATTACACAAGACACCCTTCCGGCAGATAGCGAGACACACGGACTTCTGTTTTGAGCGACAACGCGGCGAGTTTGATGAAATAAAAAAAAAAAAAATGATTGTTGTATGCTCAAGTCGCGGTAGACCTAGACATTCTCAGGTAGACAGTCCAATTTATAGACATTTATCCATACCCATATTATAATGTGACAGTGAGTTTGTTTGTTTGTTTGGGGGGGAGGGGTCACAGAGTCTATTCTGTACGTAGTATTATTATCTGTTCTGTGACGTAGTGGTAATTTTGGCCCACAGATCTCCCGGCATGCGGCAGACGTGACCTGCCCAGTTTCGCGGCTTTCTCCCCTACGTCGGCGATTTTGGTTTTGGAGCGCAGTAGGGTGTTTTGGAGCGCAGTAGGGTATTTTGGAGCGCAGTAGGGTGTTATGGACGCGGTCGGTTTGCTTAACATTCGATTCTTCTTCTCTTCTTCTTCAGCATAAATTCGCCCACTGCAGGGCATATGCCTCTCCAATATTCTTCCACGCTGCTTTGTCACTGGTCTTCCTGGTCCAGTCTGTCCCGGCATATGCTTTTACGTTTTTAACATTCGATTATCTACGAAATATTTCCCGTATATTTCATTTCCATAGTTACCCATTCCACTATGTTCCGGTATCACCGCGGCTGTGCTGTCGATTTGAATATGGTAACACTTGTTGGCTGTGAAGCGACTACTAGTTCCTGGTCGTTTTCTTTACATATCATCGCTATTAGAATTTTTCATAGGACGCTTTTAAAATAGACGGTTCAACTTCTGTATAAAAATGACGGCTTTTAGGTATATTTTAGATGATTTGTTCACCGATGTTCACCATTGCATAGATTTTATCTAACCGTGAGGACCAGTCTTTTTAACCGACTTAATAATGCGAAAGTTTGAATGGATGGATGAATGGATTGATGAATGTTTGTTCCTCTATAACTCGACAACCAGGGATTTGGCTGAAATTTAAAATATAGATAGATAATCACCGGGAATAGGACATAGGCTACTTTTTACCGCTCGCGGCTTCGTTCGGGTGGCACCCGGATAAAACACATCCAAACATCCAAACTTTCACATTTATAATATTAGTGTGATTTACTGAAACGAAAAATTAGTTAATGTATGGCTGATCTATGGCTGGATTTCAAACCCACGACCTAGTCAACGAAATTCAACTATCTCGTCGGGCTACACGGTCCTGTTTTAATAAATCCGTGGCTTTTCCCCCGTCGAGTAAATAAACACAATGTGATTACGAGACCTTTTCATCCATTGTGTCACGCGACAATCACATATTCGCAATCCTAAATCAAACCATTCTATTGAAGCGTCCATTGCCGGTCTGTTCCCAGATCGCACAATAAGCGATGTGGACGGCCAGCAATGAATATTGAACAAGGCTAGGACACGCTGCGTGCTTGTCCGAGCAATGATTTATTGAGCAAGACGTCGCTTTGTTGGAAGACTGGACTGATTTAGCAACTATACGGTATTTATACATAAAATCTTGAGCAGTGTTGGCCGAGTGGGTTAGTACCCCTACTTTTAATCCAAAAGTCGTGGGTTCATACCCGGCCGCGCATCAATGGATTTTTACAGCAAACTCGTAACATTCACTCACACACAAAGGATATTGACCATTTTGGACCAAATGCTGCCCAGGCATGGGTATACCTTTATTTTTTTCCTTACATGAAGAGCTATTAAAAAATAAGTATTTAAAAAAAAAACATCCACGGGTTCATACGGGTGAATTTTTGAGACGGGATAGTAGGGCAGCTACCTTAACCGTTGTAGCTAGAGGAAAACGTTCTTAGAAGACTATCCTTAACTTTTGAAGATATTTCGACCTGCATCCTCTGATTTTGAAAAAAATGTACAGTCAGCGAGAAAATGGGCAATTTACACAAAAACTTTTTTTGATGCCAATCGATTCTGTTTCATCTAAGGATTAAAAGGCTCTATCGAACCAACTGGGATTAGAGTACTAGAAAAGTCAGAAAACGCTAAAATGTATTTCTGAGACAAGACAGTAAGGGCTACCTTAACCGCTGTAGCAAGAGGAAAACGTTCTTAGGAGACTATCCTTAGTTTTTGAAGATATTTCGACCTGCATTCACAGATTTTGAAAAAAATGTACAGTCAGCGAGAAAATGGACAATTTACAAAAAAACTTTTTTTGATGCCAATCGATCCTGTTTTATCTAAGAATTAAAAGACTCTACCGGACCAACTGAGGTAAGAGTACTAGAAAAGTCAGAAATTGCTAAAATGTATTTTTGAGACGGAGCAGTAAGGCCAGCTACCTTAACCGTTGTAGCTATAGGAAAACGTTCTTAGAAGACTATCCTTAACTTTTGAAGATATTTCGATCTGCATCCTCTGATTTAAAAACAAATGTACAATCAGTGAGAAAATGGACAATTTACACAAAAACTTTTTTTGATGCCAATCGATCCTATTTCATGTACCTAAGGATTTGACAAGACTCTATGGGACCAACTGAGGCAAGAGTACTTAAATCAGAAAACGCAAAAAACTTTGATTATACATTTCGTACGAAATCATTTTGTCATTTGCCATCATTTTTCATCATTTTGTCGAAATATCTTCAAAAGTAAGGGTAGTCTCCTAAGAACGTTTTCCTGTAGCTACAACGGTTAAGGTAGCTGGACTTACTGCTCTGTCTCAAAAATACATTTTAGCGTTTTCTGGCTTTTCTAGTATTCTAATCTCACTTGGTTCCCTAGAGCCTTTTAATCCTTAGATGAAACAGGATCGATTGGCATGAAAAAAAGTTTTTGTGTAAATTGCTCATTTTCTCGCTGACTGTAAATTTTTTTCAAAATCTGCGAATGTAGGTCGAAATACCTTTAAAAACTAAGGATAGTCTCCTAAGAACGTTTTCCCCTAGCTACAGCGGTTAAGGTAGCCCTTACTGTCTTGTCTCAGAAATACATTTTAGCGTTTTCTGACTTTTATAGTACTCTAACCCCAGTTGGTTCACTAGAGCGTTTTAATCCTTAGATTAAACAGGATCGATTGGCATCAAAAAAAGTTTTTGTGTAAATTGCCCATTTTCTCGCTGACTGTACATTTTTTTCTAAATCTGTGAATGCAGGTTGAAATATCTTCAAAAACTAAGGATAGTCTCCTAAGAACGTTTTCCTCTAGCTACAACGGTTAAGGTAGCTGCCCTTACTGTCCCGTTTCAAAAATTCACCCTGTACTTGTAAATTTTTCTTCTCAATACTCCTCGGATAGATTCTGAAGCGCTTTGGGTTACAGACTAGTATTAGTCTAAGGAACATTATGCACTATGATTCAATGTTGGGCAGCACTTGGTCCAACGTCCATACAAAAATGGTCAATCTCCTTTAGAGCTCCATACAACACTTATAGACACGGCGAATTAACCGTAGATTTTCATCCCGAAAAAAACATGTGTGGACAGAGGCCCTAAATGTCTACCGTTTTGGCTGAGTCCTGAGTCACGGCGCATCTTTAGAGGCAGAGTCTTGAGTCACGGCGTATCGCGGATGCGGATCCGCCGCGCACAAAACCAATGCTCGACATGGTTGAGTACGCGCCCGCTCGCAGTTCGGACAGATTCAACCATGTCGAGCATTTGTTTTGTGAGCGGCGGATCCGCATCCGAGATACGCCGTGACTCAGGACAGCCTCTAAAGATACGCTGTGACTCAGGACTCAGGCTCTAAAGATACAGTTGTGATTGTGACCTTTTATGTTTAAAAAAATATAAAACAAGAGGGTCATCTTAGCACCAAATAAAATGTACTTTTATTTTAATTACAAATACAAAAAGTTTTCAGTACCCTTTTTCAATTTGATTCTAGTTCCATTTAATCCCAGATTAGTTTTAACGAACTTGAACTTAATTTGTTTGAAATGTCCATTAGTAAGTTGGCAATTTAACCTAAAGGTTGACATTAATTTATTATTCTAGAAAATGAATTCCAGCTCTGTTTCTAGTTTCGTGTTGTCTTTTAATTTTAAACGAATTACCTTAACTTAATCAGAGAACGGGTCAATGTACAGACAGCAACAAAATTTATCAACATTTTGGATTTTTTAATACCTCATATTACTATGTATGTATGTTTGTAGAAGAGCTAGTGACTAACTCAGGTGACGGAGTTCAAAGGTTATAGCTGACCAGTCGCCTCCGCACCCGAAGCTCACTGCATCGCCTCGGTATTCTTTGTATGGAATTCTATGAAGCAACACTCACTACATCACTACGCAGCCGTATCGCCGCATCGCAATCTGAAAGTGAAGGAACAAGTGAACGCCAAAAGAGCGATGCGGTGCGGGCAGCGACTGGTCAGCTATAACCTTAACTCTGGTGACGGTGACCGTTGTCAAACTGAAGGTTCTCTGTCTCCTTTCTCTTTCTCGCGCTCCTTCAAAGCCTGTCTCTGGTCTCGGTCTTCGGAGCGAATCGCCGCCCTAGGAAGCTACGACACGAGCACTTCTTCTTCTTTATCACTTACACATTTTAAACTTTCGCGATCTGTAGACATAATTTAAACGAACTAACGGGACCTTATCGCGTAATTACCTTTGTTTATTATTTCGCGACGTTTCGAGTGTCTACGTTTCGAGAGCTGTAACGCACTCGAAACGTCGGGAAATAATAAACAAAGGTAATTACGCGATAAAGTCCCGTTAGTTCGTTTAAATTCTTTATCATTGTTTTGCTAACAAATTCCACCGTTCGTACCTACTTCAAAGATGTATGACACAAAGTTATAATACATTAAGTGACCCAAAATTACTTTCCAACTAGACCAAATGTCCTACGGCGTGTAAAATACAAAACAATACCTTCAAACTGGCGATCTTTTAAAAATAAATAAACCACAAATCGTGTAGATTTCATGAAATGATGTAACTACGCAAATAAATCCCTATCACCAAAGCATAGAGCTTATTTTCCTCAATAAATCACCGGTCAGAAAGCTAATAAGTAATTGCGCTTAGAAAATTATTCTATTGTCATCCACAACGCAATCTAAACATTTCAATGGCACAATGGATCTGCCGCCATTTTGCCGGAAGCAGGGTCAGTCGGGACGCTTCCGGTCGCCATTGTCGTGACCGAACTCTGGCTTAAGACGCTGCAGATAGACTTCGACTTAAGCATGGTATGATATTAGAAGCTTTCGCATTGTTTGCGGGATTATACAAGGGTCTGTTGGTATTATTATTTTCATAAGGAGATACTACGAGATTTTCTTATGATATAAGATGGATGTATGGACTGACAATCGCTGCATACTATAACTATTTTAAATACTAAGTAAATAACCACTAAGTGCTAACTTAGGAGTAACCTCCTTACCCAGATGAAGATTCTCCGGATGAATCGAAACATTGTCGGTATCTAAATCGACGATAATTTTATGTGAGTAATTCCCGTGTGTTAAATAATGTCTAGTACAACTTACGAAAGTTTTGAAAGTGAAACTAAGTAAATAGGTTATAAAAACTGCTACTTGTGTTACAGTTCATCGATAGCCATTAAAATCATGGAGTAATCAACTTTTTTAAACTAAATATCAGACGAATATTCGGCATTGTCCAAATACAAGCATTTTTTTAGTATTTAATATGGGTACATATTGCATCCACCTTTGTCGATAGCTTTTCTTTACATTCAAAGGTTTGCTGGCAGAAAACTCTTTTACGGTTAAGCTTGCCTTTGTACATGTACTTTTTAATGTCTTATTTGTAAATGTTCTCTTGTGTACAATAAAGAATTACAGAATTACAAAAGCATTCAAGACCCCTTGTAGACTTTATTCATAAACGCAAACCAAAAATAATTTAATTAATACCGTACCATAACACTAACTAATCCTGCGTCTATTATACAGGGCGATGCGAACGTCGTATTAATGCATGTAGCAGCACCCTGTACTTATTTGCATATAAACAAGATGTTTGTTCACTTTATATCCTGCTCGTTTATTAGCCAGCTGTGCATTATTAAGCTGACGGGATAACAAACACACGAGAGTTTTAAAATCAAACCTGAATATTTTTTTAATTTTGAAATATCAGCTTACCTTTGAATGCGAACTTTGTACCACTCCATTTTTTTATGATTCTTTATGACCACGCTTATATTGACGTACATTATGAAAAAAAAATACGACTGTATCCACTAGGCGTGATAGACAGTGGCGCTGATTCCCCTGTACACTGACTAATCCTATACTATTAAACGAGCAACATTTGTTTGTTTATTTGTACGCACGTTCTCGAAAACGGATACACGCATAAAGATTTACCAGTGCGATTTGGTTTGTAATTTCGCTACACGAATCGCGGCTTCAGTAGCTAAGTGTTAGCCTGCAACGCCAAAGGCTGCGAGATCGAATCCCAGCCATTGATAAGTTTTTTGTATTTTTGTTGTCTATTTTTTTTTGTTCTTCTTTCGAGTAACTTTTTTTTATTTTCAACCGAGCAGAGCTTGGTCGCCCAGATATTTTAATTAAAACTAAAACCGATAAGAAGCTCTTATTTCGTTTTCGCTAAAGGCCAAAACAAAACGACAGCCTGAAGTGATATTTATAAGTTACTATATTTTAGTTAAAAATGAAGTTATCTTCAGACCGAAAGTAGAGGTACACATCCACTTCGCCCACCACGGCTAAGTTTCTATATAAATAGTTATTATGTGACTTCTAAGTGTTGAACTGTTCAATCCATCTGAACCCAAGGTCACAGCGGTTGGGTTAACAATGGAACCCCATTATTTCGTGCGAAGTGAATCGCTTTAGACGATTTAACTTGCTTAGCAGATTTTGCCGGTTGACTGCCCCCGATACCTGCGTCGCTGTGAACGATGGAAGAGGGTAATTTAAGCCTTATTGTAATGAAGTTACGGTTACATTCTATAAAACTATGATTTAAGTAAAGTACCTATACTAGCACTTTGAAAGAAGAAAAAAGAAAAAAATAAAAGTAAAATTGTACTGCGTGGTGTAGTAGGCGAGTGTACAAAATGTTTTAATTTTTTTGATCTCTTGATACCAAAGAAAAAATAAATAATTAATGATTAATAATGTATAAACTGTGTATGTGACAGTTGGGATTTTAAAGTAGTGTTAAATCATTGAAGTTTTTATAAACTTTTTAAGCAATTTTCAAATTAACTACATTTTATTTTTATTATTAAACTTAGGCCATTACATCTTTACTAGATGATTTGTACAGTGTTAGGAGGTAAGGTAAGGTTAGGAGGTTAGTGCCTGGGACATTGTTTGAGATAGAGTAGGCTTGTCCAGCAACTAACCATCCTCTCAGCTTAACCGGGCCTGTCCAGGAAATATATGGTCAATACGTGTGAGGCTGACTAAGCCGTGGGTTCCCTTACGATTTTTTCCTTCACCGTTTAGAGGTCGTGTATAAATATAAATAAATGGTTTATACCATTTTTCCAAACGAAAAATCCATTGATGCATGATTCGAACCCACGACATTCGGATCCAAAGTCTAGTATCCCCTCGGCCAACACGGCTCGGTATCAATAATAAAATTACGAAAACTCTTTCGTCATTGTTATTATTGATTGAAAATTATAAGAATACTAGCTGCTGCCAGCGGCTTCGCTCGCGTGGTACCGGTATAAAAAGTAGCCTTGTTACTCTCCAGCCCTCCAACTATCTCCACACAAAAAAACACGTCAATCCGTCGCTCTGTTTTGACGCAGGAAAAATAAACAAACAAATAAACACACTTTCACATTAAATATGGGTACGGATTTTTGATTGTAAGAAGTGAAACTTTAATACTGAATTCCTGTTATCTATTCTACGCCTCGCTCGATTTCTACTCGGCCGTGCAAAAACCAATGCTTTGTCTTCAGTTATTGGCTGAAAGGGATGGCTATATGCATGAAGTACGAGGTTAGAAAGAGACAGAGGTTGTCAATGGTATGGTATAATCCGAACGTGATAAGATTATCAAAGAATTTAAGTTAATCGCAATTGATTTTAGAGAAAAAGATATTGTATCGGAAGTGGAAATACAATCTTTTAATCTCTGCTTTTGACAGTACTATAAAGCTCATTTTCCCTTAACTGTTTGAAAGGTTTTTAATTCTGTTGTCAAAGGATCTTAAATGCTTAAAGATCTGATAGAAATGTCTATCTACTGCTTCTTGGAGAATCAATCGTGATTTTTTTTGTATGTTTTTATTAGAATCAAACATAAACTATCAATCCAAAAGATTTACACTTCTTGATATTTGCTCCGCTAGTTGCTTAGGTCTGGAGGGCATGTAAAACTGTCGGTACCGGCTTTTAAGTCATCCAATCAAAGCCTTCAGGATGCCTAAAAACTCCTTCACGAATAGCCATTTAATTTTGCTCCTATGAACATTCTCATACATATAGTTGCGTAGCAATGTGCTACGCCGTAGCATCGTAGAGCTACGTAGAGGCTCTGTCAAATAGAGCGTAGCATGTTTGGCGAGTCTTGACATGCGTCAGAATGGCATGAGTTATAGCCACAATGCCGGTACCTTGATTTCAAACGTAAAATAGCTATTCAATAACTATACCCATATTATAAATGTGAAAGTGTGTGTGTTTGTTTGTTTGTTTGTTCTGCTTTAACGTCAAAACGAAGAGATGGATCAGGATTACGTAATTTTTTGTGTGGAGATAGTTGGAGAGCTGGAGAGTGACATAGGCTACTTTTTATCCCGAAAAAATGCATGTTTCTCGTGGGATAAAAAGTAATAGTCCACGCGGGCGAAGGCGTTCGCTAGTTTGGTAATATTTTCAAAGGTATCTGTTAGGGCGCCTTTTACCACGATTCTTTATTATGTATAAAGCTAAACTAAACGCGTTTAACGCATACAAAAATATTATATAGCTAGCTTAAATAACTTTTGAAGCTAGCCTAAACGCAAATTTTTAAATTTTGAATGACTAAAACAAAGAATTGCAGAGCCTAACGAAATCCATTTAATTAATGTAATCATTCCGTCCAGTACATCGAGTGGGCGGCTCCCTGAATAATTCAGTACATGACACGCACTCCACTCATACGGAATAAATGAAATACTCAGTTGCTTTTACTGTAAAACTTGAAAGGAGGTCATTCAGGTTTCATACATGTTGGGACAAAGCAACAAAGTGCCGGCCAACAGAAAAAAAAATATGTGTCCACGTTTGGGAAGTCCAAATATTTTTAATTAGGTCACCTAGTTTCTACAACCATGGTCATACCTTTTATAGTTGGCACTTTGGTTTTTGGGCCCAAAATGACCTTTACAAACCGTTATTATATAATCTCCTTTAAGGTTGATTCACGCTACACCGGGCCGGGGCCCGGCCGGGCCCGTCGGTATACATTTTGTATGAATTTGACATGAATATGACATTTTGATTCACGCTACACTGGGGCACGGCCGGGGCACGGCCGAGACCCGGCCCGGTGTAGCGTGAATCAACCTTTACTCTCAAGCCGCGGTAGACATTCTCTCAGAGATTTTTTTTGGGTATTCAAGATCCTTCGAAGATGTCTAAAATAAAGCAGGATTACGCCTGTGTTCTCAGATTTTTTTAGGATTCCATAGCCAAAATGACTTAAACGGAATCCTTACATAAATAAGTAATGCTGGACATTTCACACATCATCATCTAGCCCCAAAGTAAGCAGAGCTTGTGTTATGGGAACCACACGACTGATATACTATTTATTTACTTTTTTTGTATTACGAATTTACTCTAAGATTACGAATAACCTAACCTATCTCAAATCTAGTCTTTAAGAATTGCGTTTTATACCAAAAACCTCCAAACAAACATCGTTAAAAATAACCACAGAAACCCATTAATTGAAGGACACCAAGCAATAAATACTTGGACCTTTATGTCAACAGAAGTGTCCCGAAATAAATTTCACGACCCCTCTAGTGCGTGCGATGATATTTTGACAGTGCCTTTGACAAATAGCACCTGAGGGACCCCGCTCTTTGGGACGTAACAGGTTGGTATTGGAAATGGTTTATTGATAAGGAAAGGTTACACGTATCTTTAAGTTATACGCCGTTTTCAATTTACTCTATTTTGTTAACCCCCGACGAAAAAACTTAGGCCTTTACATCTTTACTCGATGTTTTATACAGTGTCAGGGGGGCAATCTTTGCCTACATTTAACGGGACACAGTAGTGCCTGGGACAATGTTGAGATGGAGTAGGCTTGCTCAGCACCTACACCATCCTCTCTTAAACCTCGGGTGAACCGATTTGAATGCGGTTTTTTATTTGAATGCAGGTTTTTAGTGATGGTTCTTAGACATGTTTATCAAAATCGGTTCAGCTGTTTGAAGATCATCAGATATGTTCTGGTTTATGTAGGTGCTTAACTCATCTAAACCTTATCAATCAGGGTGCCGAATCTACTAACAAAATTTTATCAACTACAAGCAAAACGTCAACTAAACCATAGATTTTCGTTTGTTTCCTTATCTACTAATGACCAATGACTCTATGGTGACGTTTTCAGCTGTAGCTATGATTCAGTTTTCGGTAGGACAAATGTTTGAAAAATGCATTCTACTATTTCAATCAAACACACTGTATTATGTTATGTAGTGTATCAGTTTCTGTTATAATTAAATTTGCTTATAAACTACAAAAACTAATGAAAATCTATAATTATAATGAATACACATAAATAGCTGTAATGTACTAATCCAATTATTCGATTATTCCAAAATGTACCCGTATTAAATAATTGCATTTAAAACATCCAATCAGATCTGCCACAAAATCGGCCGATCGCGAACTTCTGAACTGGAAAATTACTTGTTAAAATACACAATGAAGTGCTTAACTTTATTGAATCATTGAGAACCGGCGATTTTCGATGTGTTAATAATATAAGCGCTGTTGTCGAAAAACCGGCCCAGCTTACCAGGTATCAAAGCGAAATCACTTTTATTTCATGCTCCATAGAATTGGTATTCGAAATCCCAAATTTTATTTTTAATAACGTCGATTTATACAAGTAAACAGACCGTAAAAATACTACCACGGCCCATTGGTCACATGAAGCCTGTACTTTCTTTGGAAATTTGATTTACATTGGGTTTTATGTTAACTTTTGTAAATATTAAATGAATTTTTGAAAGCTTTTGACTATAAAAATGGAAATGGAAACAGCCCGTTTTAAGGACTGTTTATGACATTGAGCGTAACAGACACGTAGCGTGCCAGACATTGATAGACAACGAAAGAAATCGTCGGTCCCGGCCGCTTTCAAACAAAAGACAGAGAGAAGAAGCACTGTACGGTCCCGTTACGAATCTCTATTTACATTGACCGGCAGCTAGCGTAAAGCCGCGTATAAATTAAGCGCGGCAGCCGCGCGAGCCAATGTTCGACCAGAGTTGACGTTCATTTGCCGCGCGAGCCAATATGTAGATTTAAATTTAGTTGGACGTGGCAGGCGCGCGCGGCAGGCGATCCATCACGAACAAACCGCGAACTAACACCGTCGACAAAACTACAACCGTCCCCACTGCGCGCGAGCGAACGACTGAAGCTCCTTTGATGCGGTCTAAAAAACCGACAGCGAGCGGATCGCCCCGCGGCACGTTCGAGCGCGGCAATGTTCGCGTCGCCGCGCGCGGCGGTCCCGTCTACATAGAGCGCGGCCGCCGCGCGCGCCAATGTTCGATGGTTTGCCGCGCTTAATTTATACGCGGCTTAACGTAGCCGCACAGACACGAGCAGACACGCATCGCGTAGTCAATATTCTTTACGCAAATAATGTGTCTGTCTGTATCTGCGCGGCTACGTTACGTTAGATATGAAACTGTATAGAAAAATATGATTTTGTCTGCCACGCTTCGTGTCTGTTTCTCGTCGTGCTCTGTGTCTGTAGATATAAACAGTTTTCTATTGAATCATCAAAAATACACATCAATCAACTAAACTAAGTACACACATCTTCAACAGCCTGATAAAAATGTCGCCCGATAGAAATTCAGCAGTCTAGGAAGGTTCTAGTTCTTGTAGAAAAAGCAACGAACAACTTTGGCATACTCTTCCGCCATTTTGAAAAATGGCGGAAGGGGCCTTTCGATTTTGAAGCCAGTGAGAATTGGCAGTCAATGATGAAGATTTTATCACAGCATAATTTTTGTTTGGAATCACTTCCTCTATCGATTGACACATGTTTCATCACTTGGCTGTCTCAATCGAGGTTTCAAAATGGCGGACAGTAGGTATGCCAGGCTCCATACAAAAATGTTCGTACCCCTTTGTAGAAAGTAATTTACAAATTTTACTGAATTCAGGATTCTTTTTAAAAATTCTTAAACATAGTTTGTCGTTGAAATTCATTACTTCCACCGGCAGTTTCAACAAACATTTTATGTATTGTTTTAACGGTTTTAAGTTATAAGTGCTGGAGTTTTAAAAAATAAATATTTTAGGACTTGTTGCACATCCAAGTAAAGTTTTGACTAGTTTCTTCCCAATAACGTTACTCGGTTAGTAAATGTTCCTGCTGATATTTACAAACATCTGCGATTCAGCGATTAGTATAATCCGTGCGCGCGGTTGTTTTTACTTAAACTTTCAGCTAGTTTACTTGATGCGAAACTAACAAACAATTTTTTTTCAACAGATACCTACTTACATTTGAAATTTAAACCATTGCCTACCCTACCTCGGCGGTGCTATCCGAAGGTGAGCGCCGTTCTCCAACTTGCGCTCGGACGATAAAAGTTGCGGGCACTGAACACGTTAATAACATTCTTACCAAATATTAATTGACACAAGCTATAAGAGTGAAGGAAAACATCATGAAGTAACCAGCCCCCCTAGCCATATTACAATCGCTCCGTATCTATTCTATTTCTATCAGCGCTGTCGCTCGATCTATTCTATAGTAAAAATCGCTCAGTTGCATCTTTGGATACATCTCAGTTGACAACAAGGAGAATTTATAGTAGAAATTGTTTATGGTTATTGCTCTGCACTAATTTTGTTTTGACCATTTTTACCACAATTTTAGGTAAAAACTACACTAAACTGCTTAATAATATCGCATAATATACTTCTAGAATTAAATAATGGCACTTACAAGGAGAATTTAACAGTTAATTTGTTAAATCATCTTCCATGAATTCAGATGTTGAATAATAACTTCTTTAATTAGAAACTTTTTATAGATCACTGTCGATTCTATTCCGCTGATCGCTGCAAATGCTAGCCATATTACACTTTTTGACAAGCGCTCGCGGAACGGAACGATCGTTGTGATAGCTCGCCGAGCTATCGCCAAACCCAATAGAAAGCGCTGTAACCATGGCAACAGCTACTGCTGCTCGGACTTGTCATGTGATTTTTACTTTTTTCCATCTCACTTAGTTTTTTGACATCAATCAGTTTTCTATTCTACCAATAACTTAATAAAAATGGCCATGCCGATTTTGGAGGTTGGTGCCTTTTTTTTCGCGCGGGCATCAACCAAACATTAAAATATAAACTCTATAAGGCCTCTATCAATAAACTCGGATTAACTTCTGTCAATGTTGCGCCACGGATTTAACTATTGCTATCCTTATTATTTTGTCACTGTCTAAAAAAAAAATGGCCTAAGGCCTCTATTAATAAACTCGGATTAACTTCTGTCAAAGTTGCACCACGGATTACTATTGCCATCCTTATTTGTCACTGTCTAACAAAAAAGGATGGCAATAGTTTAATGCGTGGTGCAACTTTGACATAAGTTAATCCGAGTTTATTAATAGAGGCCTTAGGCCATCCTTTTTTGTTAGACAGTGACAAATTATAGGTAAATTGTAAATTGTTTATTGAGCACCTTAAATAACAAAAGTGTAACATTATAGAAATACAAATAAAGATGTCAATAGTAATCCGTGGTGCCACTTTGACAGAAGTTAATCCGAGTTTATTAATAAGAGGCCTAAGGCCTAAGGCCTCTATTAATAAACTCGGATTAACTTTTGTCAAAGTTGCACCACGGATTACTATTGACATCTTTATTTGTCACTGTCTAACAAAAAAGGATGGCAATAAGTAAGGCGTGGTGCAACTTGGACAGAAGTTAATCCGAGTTTATTAATAGAGGCCTTTGAGTTTATATTTTAATGTTTGGTTGATGGCCGATCGAAACAAATAAAGGCACCACCTTCCGGCATAGGCTTTTACATAGCAGCGCGGCAACCCGATAAGTTTTAATTTCACTACGATAATTATAATTTACTATAATTAAATAAACATACCTATGACACATTGAGAGAGATTTACAATAATAACTTAGTAGAAATTAAAAATGACTTCTAATGTAAATATAAATCATCAAGGCCATAATTTACTTACATAGATACTTTTTATTCCAAAACTATCGATTCTCCCGCGTACACACACATTCACACAATTCACAAGACGTTTTGACGTTTAAGATCGCTGACCATAAACAATTTCTGTTCTATATCTATCGGCGCTGTAGATTGAGCTATCGGCACAAAATTGTAATATGGCTAGGAACTTATCTCGAGCTATTATCGCGATAGATGCAACGACAGCGATGATATTTGACGTTTCAAGTAGATGAGTCACGTGGTCAGAACGTCAAATCCTATACATTTTGAAGTGTTCTATTCTACAGCGACGATAGATCGTTCTACAGCGACGATAGATAGTGTAATATGCCCCCCTAGCCATATTACAATCGCTCCGTATCTATTCTATTTCTATCAGCGCTGTCGCTCGATCTATTCTACAGTAAAAATCGCTCAGTTGCATCTTTGGATACATCTCAGTTGACAACAAGGAGAATTTATAGTAAAAATTGTTTATGGTTAGTGCTCTGCACTAATTTTGTTTTGACCATTTTTACCACAATTTTAGGTAAAAACTACACTAAACTGCTTAATAATATCGCATAATATACTTCTAGAATAAATAATGGCACTTACAAGGAGAATTTAACAGTTAATTTGTTAAATCATCTTCCATGAATTCAGATGTTGAATAATAACTTCTTTAATTAGAAACTTTTTATAGATCACTGTCGATTCTATTCCGCTGATCGCTGCAAATGCTAGCCATATTACACTTTTTGACAAGCGCTCGCGGAACGGAACGATCGTTGTGATAGCTCGCCGAGCTATCGCCAAACCCAATAGAAAGCGCTGTAACCATGGCAACAGCTACTGCTGCTCGGACTTGTCATGTGATTTTTACTTTTTTCCATCTCACTTAGTTTTTTGACATCAATCAGTTTTTTATTCTACCAATAACTTAATAAAAATGGCCATGCCGATTTTGGAGGTTGGTGCCTTTTTTTTCGCGCGGGCATCAACCAAACATTAAAATATAAACTCTATAAGGCCTCTATCAATAAACTCGGATTAACTTCTGTCAATGTTGCGCCACGGATTTAACTATTGCCATCCTTATTTGTCACTGTCTAAAAAAAATGGCCTAAGGCCTCTATTAATAAACTCGGATTAACTTCTGTCAAAGTTGCACCACGGATTACTATTGCCATCCTTATTTGTCACTGTCTAACAAAAAAGGATGGCAATAGTTTAATGCGTGGTGCAACTTTGACATAAGTTAATCCGAGTTTATTAATAGAGGCCTTAGGCCATCCTTTTTTGTTAGACAGTGACAAATAAAGATGTCAATAGTAATCCGTGGTGCAACTTTGACAGAAGTTAATCCGAGTTTATTAATAGAGGCCTAGACAGTGACAAATAAAGATGTCAATAGTAATCCGTGGTGCAACTTTGACAGAAGTTAATCCGAGTTTATTAATAGAGGCCTAGACAGTGACAAATAAAGATGTCAATAGTAATCCGTGGTGCCACTTTGACAGAAGTTAATCCGAGTTTATTAATAAGAGGCCTAAGGCCTAAGGCCTCTATTGATAAACTCGGATTAACTTCTGTCAAAGTTGCACCACGGTTTACTATTGACATCTTTATTTGTCACTGTCTAACAAAAAAAGATGGCAATAAGTAAGGCGTGGTGCAACTTGGACAGAAGTTAATCCGAGTTTATTAATAGAGGCATTTGAGTGTTGGTTGATGGCCGATCGAAACAAATAAAGGCACCACTTTCCGGCATAGGCTATTACATAGCAGCGCGGCAACCCGATAAGTATTAATTTCACTACGATAATTATAATTTACTATAATTAAATAAACATATTATGACACATTGAGAGAGATTTACAATAATAACTTAGTAGAAATTAAAAATGACTTCTAATGTAAATATAAATCATCAAGGCCATAATTTACTTACATAGATACTTTTTATTCCAAAACTATCGATTCTCCCGCGTACACACACATTCACACAATTCACAAGACGTTTTGACGTTTAGGATCGCTGACCATAAACAATTTCTGTTCTATATCTATCGGCGCTGTAGATTGAGCTATCGGCACAAAATTGTAATATGGCTAGGAACTTATCTCGAGCTATTATCGCGATAGATGCAACGACAGCGATGATATTTGACGTTTCAAGTAGATGAGTCACGTGGTCAGAACGTCAAATCCTATACATTTTGAAGTGTTCTATTCTACAGCGACGATAGATCGTTCTACAGCGACGATAGATAGTGTAATATGGCTAGGGCCGATGGCTAGGGCCGCAGTTATTTTAAAAACGATGATGAATTTTTAACTCCTTACAAACTTACTTGCTTATAACTTACACCACACATCAAAGGCCCAAAACACCTAAATCTCGGCCACAATAATGTGCAGATAAAAGCGTAGCTCGATAACTGGTGGTATACGGGACCCAGTCAGTACACGCCACATTTTAAGCATTTTTTACATTCTAATGTGTTTTTAGATAAAAAAGTGCCTTGCGATGGCATTTGTTTTAGAATAATTTTGCCTAAATTAACTGATAGCTATTCTGTTTAAGATTTTTTACATTTGCATTCCAGATGGAATAAAAATTGTGCTTGAAAATTTTATAAATACACAATTTTAATGTAGGTACAGTGTTTTTACGTTTCGCATTTGTAATTTGATAAGGAATTTATGATGTACTGATAAAAACCCCGTGCGAAGCCGGGGCAAGTCGCTAGTTCTTATGAATTGTGATTGAGAAAGTTTAATAAAGATTATTGAGGACAAGAATATTTTTTTTCTCTTTATAAAAGCAATTTATTATTTAAATTTAAGAGCTCAGCTGCTCTTGTCGGTGCAACGATGCAATTCTCTCCATACTTGCATCATTCATTACTTTATTGGTAAATGTTGTGCAGTAGTTTCCCGTTGCTTTCTGCACCGCAGGTCAGAGGTCTAGTCAGGAGCAATTCCGGAAAACTATTCTTCGGCCTTCTGCCAGTACTGCTACGGCTACTTCCTCGCATCAGGGGGGGGGGGGGGGAGTGCTTATTTAAAGGCGGCACTTGATCGCCATGTCATAGGATCGTCATAGGAACTTGTGCAGCAATTTATCATCTCATCGTAATGTGAGCTTCAACTCATTTATGATGAGAGTGCCGACTGCTCGTCTTGCAACTTTTATGGATGCAGCGTTTTTGGCCGAAGGGTGTTTTATACAAACGGTTCAGTGGGCGCCTGCGAGACACCCCGTTAGTGATAAATACGTGACAATTAGTGTAGTGTTATTTATAAAATATGTATGTTAGTTTTAAGGTATTTATTTCTATGGGCCGTAGACTAAGTGAAATAACATCTTGTAACTTATTTTAATGTTGCCTGAAATAAACTTATTATTATTATTATCATAGGTAATAGTAAAACCAATTATTTACAACAAAAATGTTTAGAAAACAACAAGTTCATTTGTTCACATCCGATTGCACAGTTAATCCGGTTATCTTCTCAGCCGTGTCTGAGATCCCATCCTATTGCAGCATCGGATTTAGTTCTTACTGCTCGCCAATCACGCTCAGGGTTTGGGGAAATTTAATCCGAGATTGTTAGACCGAGAGATGTTCGCAGAAATCCCGTCGATATCGAGTACCAACATCACCTACTGTTTCGCTAGTTAAAATTGGAAAATTGTCGAGATTGCTAGATTAGGAGATGATAGTAAAAATCCTATCAATATAATAACCCAAGATAAATGAAACTTTATGTATTTCATTTTTAACCGTGCGAGCGAAGCGAGCAAAGGGTCTTTGCTTCAGATTGGTCAAAAATGCTTTCGTTTGTCCGCTGGATCAATGTCTGTTCTCTTCTACAGGTTGCATTTCTCAATCCGTCATCAAGATCCCGTGTTCATTACGTATCTACGTTCTATTACTCATGTTGGTTTAACTTACGGCTATTGAGAATTGAATCCGAGATTGTCTGGAATATGGATGTAGAGAACTCAAAACTCAAAACTCAAGATGATTTATTCCATAAGATCATGTAGGTTGATCACTTTGACACGTCAATGTGTGTCAATGTGTGTCAATCACGAGATTCCATACATTATTGTATACCAGCTAGTATCTTCTACAGTTTCACAAAACATTATTGATTTACTCAAGGTTTCACAGAATTCAATCGGAGGTATTTAGACCAAGAGATTGATTGAAGAAATCCTGACATCATTAAGTACCAGCGCGAGTCTACTGTTTCAATCATACTGGCTTGACGTATTATGAGGATTTTTTTTTGACATCTTCCTTATAGCCCCTCCAGACTCTCGAGAGAAGGCTCGGCGAGAAGTCTCGCCGAGACTTCTCGAAGAACAAACAAGCTATCCACACTCTCAAATTTTCTCAGTCGTGATCTGTTTCTTATCCGGTATGGACGTCGATATTGAAACTGCAGCCGGTTTGGCTCTGTGTGCCATTGCATACTGTAACTTTGTGAGTGTTGTAACTAAAAATAATGTTAAAAAAAAATACTTAATGTAAAAAACTTTTATCTTAGTAGTTTCGATGTTTAGCATCCCATAAAATAGGCTCAGATTGAAAAAAATCGATAAATTTCAACTCTATTCATTATTCCACATTTTTACGA
Organism: Camptogramma bilineatum; assembly: GCA_958496255.1. Classification (NCBI taxonomy): domain Eukaryota; kingdom Metazoa; phylum Arthropoda; class Insecta; order Lepidoptera; family Geometridae; genus Camptogramma; species Camptogramma bilineatum. The sequence continues at coordinate 10,827,642 of OY292471.1, forward strand.
AAGAAAATTCTCGAAAAAAACAAACAATATAGATGTCTGCCCGCCACCGCTCATTAATCTGCAATGAGAGAAAACGTGAGTGTAGGAGCCTTCTCTCTTCTCGCCCGAGAAATCCTTTGGCTCGGCCAAAAATACCGACACCGTTCGGAGAACAGGCGAGCCAGAGAACGAGAAGGCGAGAAGCTCCTCACACTCACGCTTCTCGGGTGTTCTCGGGGGTTCTCTCCGAGAGTCTGGAGGCCCTATCACCGACAATTTCACATTGTTTTTTCTTTTAAACAAATCTATAAATGTAGATACAAGTATCTTCAATCAAGTAAATGTATGAAAGTATCTCAGCTTAAAAAAAAAATACCTTGCAACCATTTTAACATCACAATCTGAATCCCGGAGAGTGCCTTCAGGAGTTGGCAGTTACATGCCACCAGACCAAAGCAGTCCAAGATCCAGTGGGTTTCATACATAACCCATGTAAATAATTCCTACTACACAGATCAGCTAGCACATTTGTTCTGTAATTTCCCTGGAGGTTACATCCAATCAGAGTGGTGTTACCTTGCATGACTGATGCGTTATTGTCAAATTGAATTAGTTTATACTGATTAATTTGTGGCCTGTAATCTCCTGGCGCTTCGGAGACTGGCCATTTATGCCGCTACTGTCTTCGTTTACCATACAAGCAAATATTATTAATGGAAAGCTTCTATTGGAACGATAACTGTTAGATTACTTACATATTTCGTAAATACATATTACTAGTAGTTCGCCTCGAACTGAGATCTCGCGCACCGTAGATGGCTTACATTTGGACTTTCTTCTGACTACCCCTATAATTTCAAGTGCTACTACTGCCGAGTATGCCTATTGTGCTAGCTCTTCATGGTAAAAAATACTAGCATGCATGCAATACATAATGTCGTGTCTAATTTTTCATTTATTTCATATTTATGAATTCTCGTCGTATTTCTAAAGTATACGTCCTAGAATCAAAATAATAACTATTTTGGAATGTACAAATTAAGACCTTTCATTTGACACCCCACTCATTATATTTGTTTATTTAACTTTTTTTACCCCAATTATTTTCATTCTTTATCAAAAAAATTTTTATCATGAAAATAAATCAAGTAGCATCTAAAATCATTGCAAACCAAACCGCAACGATGCCACTCTCTTTTTAAGACCGACCAGTCAATGAGCTACGAAGACATCGAAACTCTATGAAACGGGAGCTCTTGCAGCTCTGGTTTCGTAGTTTTTGTTCTTTGGTCGTATTTCAAAAACTATACATCCTAGATTAAAAATAAAAACCATTTTGGAATGTACAAAATAAGCCCTTTCGTATGACACCCCACTTAATATATTTGGGTAACTTTGAAAAAAATTTACCCCCTTGGGAACCCCATATCTTTACAACCCCTTCATCGATTACGCTCATACGCTCCACAGCAAATTTCCATAGCACTACCTATTGACCTATCAAGTTTCATACAGATTGGATAAGCGGTTCGATAGTTATGCGAGAACATAAAAATGAAACATACAAACATACAAACATACAAACATACAAAGCAAAATCGCCTAACTTGCCACTAAGATCTTCGCTCGCTTCGCTCGCTCGATCGATAATACTTTATCACAACCAGACACAGAACAAACATCTATGTTCATCACACAAACGTTTGTCCTGGGTGGGAATCGATACCGCGACCTACAGCGTAGCTAGCGTTTTGCCTTTTCGATTTCATCCATATCTCTGAATATATCGTTGCTTGCCAGCAGTATTTGTTTTATTTATAAACCAATTTGGTTTGGATCTGTACAGAGTCTGACTTTTGTATTTGACTATTTTGTTTAGGAGTATCTTTCATAGAAAATCTATAATTTATTAGTAAATTAACGTGTCCATCGACAAGATGACCTTGTAAAAACTGCAGGCCGCTTCCAACCGCAACACATGGAAATTTTTGAGGGAGGCCTATGTCCAACAGTGGACGTCCAACGGCTGAGATGATGATGATGATGAAACTAACGAGACGCCTGGCATATTAATTTAATGAAATAAGCAACCCAGCAGCTCTAAGTTAATAATATATGTTACAACTGTAACAATATTTGTACCAATAAACAATTTATTATAATGAAACCAAGAGAGTAATAACCGTTTTATGTAAGTTTATGCAAACACTAAAGATTTTGAAGTTTGAATATTCATTTGCTAGTGAAATTCTAATATTTACTGACGTGGCATTATCGCGTCATGATAAAGCAGCCCTAACCTTGGAGTAATCCAACACCGAACATCCCTTTGGGCGATGTGCGAGTATCAAAATTAATATGCTACTACGAAGAAGTACCTAACACAGGACTGAATTTTGGTACCATTCTTTTCGCGCATTGGAGATGTTGTTTTTATTTTTTCTTCTATTTTGGTTCCATTAATTTTTTATATATTAATAAGGAAAACCAACTTAAACTCATTTACTAACTTGTTTATAAAACTGAAAGCCATCAATAACAGGTTTTCACTAATAGATTTATTGTACGGTAAACTATTTTACAATATGTTAAACAAAAACTGTAAATTTTATGAATAGTTATTTTAAAAAAACACTATTGAACTATTTCTCTTTGACTAGCAAATTTTGGTGTTGACACTTCAAGAGTAAAAATTGATCAAAAAGTGTGTATCGAGATTGCGAGGCAGCTCGTTCAAGGCAACTATCAAATCGACACGCGAGGCAAACTCGTCTCCACATCGCGATGCCTCGCGAGGCAGCCTCGCCAAGCTTCGCCGTTTTTTTCAAATATTTTTTTTTTTTTTTTTTTTTTTTTTTTATAAGGTGCAGCGGGGCAATTCTGGCAGCGGGGTAATTATGGCACATGGTTATATCTCTCGTTCTATGACTTATACCTCGAAGAGACATCTATGTACGCGTAGAGAAATGTTTTGTTCATTCATAAACGATAGATGGCATTTCTAGCGCAAAAACTGACTGATTGACAGCATCATTTTGACAGTCACCTATTTTTCGGAGGGTGTAAAAATATTAGCTTCTCAAGTTTTTGTAATAATTAATTGGTTTTCGCGGTTTAATTGAAAATTGAACAAGCTAAGGAGGTGTATTTTAGACTGGAGATTATTTTAATCGTACTAGTTCGTTTCTACTCATTGTTTCTTTTGTGTTATTGCATCCGCTATAATTACCCCACAAAGTGTTGATTTCATGTAATTTTATCGAAATCGGTTGCCATAATTGCCCCACCGATTTTGTATGAAGTTGCCAAAAACCAGTGATGTCCACAGCATTGAAGTAAACGTCGATAAAAATAATACTTAACTAATCGAGCGAGTGAAGATCTCAGGGTTAACTAATGCGACATTGCTTTGTATAAGTATTTGTTTGTGGCTTTGTTTGAGCTTAATTAAACCATAGTCGACACGCATTAAATTTTCAATCGAGCGAGCGAAGCGAACGAAGATCTTAGTGGCAAGCATGGTGATTTTGCTTTGTATGTTTCACGAATTCTTGTTCTCGCATAATTGTTGAACCGTTCATCCAATCTGCATGAAACTTAGTAGGTCAATAGGTTGTGCTATGGCAATGTACGGTGGAGTATATGAGCTTAATCGATAAAGGGGTTGTCAAAATATTGGGTCCCCAAGGGGGTAAAAAAACTAACAAGTTTATTGAGTGGGGTGTCATGAAAGGTCTTTATTTGTACATTCCAAAATAGTTATCATTTTTATTCTAGGATGTATATTTTTTGAAATACGACGAGAATTCATAAAAAATTAGACAGAACATTATGTATTGCATGCTTGCCAATATTATTTACCACTAGCGGACGCCCGCGACTTCGCCCGCGTGCACTACAATTTTTTTATCCTACGGGAACCGTGCATTTTTCGGGATAAAAAATAGCCTATGTCCTGTTCTCGGTCATTATCTATCTACATTTCAAATTTCATCGAAATCGGTTTAGTAGTTATTGAGATACGTGGGAACAATCATTCACACACATGGTATTTCGCCTTTATAATATTAGTAGGATGACAAGCTAGCGCAATAGACATACTTGGCAGTAGTAGCACTTGAAAGTATAGGGGTAATCAGAAGAAAGTCCAAATGTAAGTGATCTACGGTTCGCGAGATCTCAGTTCGGGGCAAACTACATTTCATACATCATTTTTGCGCGCGATTTTTGCGGATACTCCGTTTATCGATAGTCAGGGTCTCAACACTAGCATGTATGGGAGACTAAAGAGTGATGCCAGAATTACCCCACAAAAATTTTAATAGGTTTTTTATAGAAACTGGACCATCGTAGGAGATTAGAATGTTCAAATTCGCGTGTATTGTGTTGTCTAGTTTGTAAAGCTTCTGGATTTAGTATCATAGCATCATTGGTTCGAATAATATCACCACCTGACGGAATTACCCCGCTGAGGGGCTATTCTGGCATTTTCCAGTTTTTAGTTAAAATTGTGTTATTTCACCATTTAAATATGCTTTTTCTTTAACAAAAATACAATAAAGAAAAAGGCAGATAAAGGTTACATAACACCAATTTGTCAGAATTAGCGTAACTCAATAAGGAACGAGAGCATTGAAGTTTTAAATTTTGACTAAAATTTTTCGGCCAGAATTGCCCCGCTGCACCTGATGGTAAGCGGTTACCGTAGCCTATGGACGCCTGTGACACCAGGGGAGTCACACTCGTGCTGCTGACCCTTTTAAGAATTTCAAAACGCCCTTTTTGAAGAACCCCATACTGTAGTCACTGGGGAAAACCGCGGCAGGTAGATCATTCCACAACCCAACTGTTCGCGGGAGGAAATTCCTCTGAAACCGCACCGTACGTGACCACATTGGTTTCAAGGTGTGAGGATGGATCCCCTGCCGATGGCGAGCATTGCGATGGTAGAATGGAGCTACAGGCACCATTTCAAATAGCAAATATACTTTTTTAATATACTTTTTTAGTAAATATACTTTTTTCATACTTTCAAATTCATAAATTAAATGGTAAAGTTCTTTTTGACAAATAGGTGCACTGAGTAATAATGTGTATATGGATTTCCATGTATCATTGTCATGCCTCACCTTAGGCTGTGTCCCCAGTAGGCAAACTGTGAGCCGCCGACTGAGTTTGCGGCGCGGCGCGGCGTATCGGTTTAGTACGCTCTTCCATATTTGAAATGGAGTGTCCACAGTTTGCTAGTTTGCAGCGTTACGCTGCAAACTGCGTACAGTGAGCCCAAAACTAGCAAACTGTGGATACTCCATTTCAAATATATGGAATGGTATACTAAACCGATACGCCGCAAACTCAGTCGGCCGCTCACAGTTTGCCTACTGGAGACACAGCCTTAGGCCAACTGGTAGTAAGTAAGTCAAAATGAAAATGGTTCACCATTCCATAAGTCAATACATAATTCCACAAGTCCAAGATTACCTACAACAGGTTGCCGCCGTATTAACTGTACCGTCCTATTTTGCATGATAGCGTTATTAGACTTCTCCAAAGGTTTGTTTGTCCAAGGTCAATGTGGATTCCCTCGTGTCACGCCTTGCCTTATTAGCACAGCGTGTAAGCCCGACTTATCGAGACTGTACCATCCCCCAGTTTAAATAAACTCGGATATTTCAGAGCTTGTTAAAAACATTGATGAACTAAGCCTTTTTTAACTGTTATAAATAACTAGAGGTGAGGCAAAATATTTAAAGACCTCGTTGGTTGTACCTGTCACGTAAGGAATGCTAACTTCTGCAAAATGTGGGCATGTGCCAAATATGTATTTGGACATAACTCTGACTACCCCCTTAAACATCTTCAAAAAGGATCTTTAAATGACTAAAAAGATATGAGAGAATGTCTACCGTGCCTTGGGGATACAGTCGCGATCATATTTCATTTTTTTTTAAATTTTTTATAAATAATAACTAGAGGCGAGGAAAAATATGTAAAGACCTCGTTGGTGTTTGAAAAAAAAAAACTGTTGTAAAAAAATCGTTTCTATTATTATTTATTGATGCGCCACTGAAACTGTTTTCTCTCTGAAATCTCGATGGCAAGCGGATGTTCGGTTGAGATGTCTCTCAATCGAACATCCGTATGTGCGAATTCAATTTTTGTGGCGAAATAAATATCTGCAATTCACTAGCCTTGGACATTGTTGAGATGAATACAATTTTTACTAGATGATTATGAATGATGATTATGTATATGAAATGATAATATGAAGCGCTCGTGGCATAGCTTGCTTAGACGTTCTTGATAGATCGTTGAAGTTAAGGAACGTTGTGCGCGGTCACTCCTAGGATGGGTGACCGCAAGAGGTATTACGAGCTGAGCGCTCCCATGCTTCGGATGGCACGTTAAATTGTCGGTCCCGTCTTTTGTCGTTAAGCCATGACGGAGGCCTTTAGGCGGCCTAAAAACTTCGTCACCAGAGTTGGCCACTTGCTCATACGAAATTACTTACTACAATATTTTAATGGCATCAGGATGAAGTTTTTTTTACATTATCAAGACACTAGCTTGGATATTGTTGTGATGAAATAGGGTTGCCCAGCAACTAATTAATCTCTTAAGCTTAATAGCTTGTTGCCACAAAAAGACAGTCACCATGTAAAGCTAACTAAGCTGCGAGTTGCCGATGAAAGCAGCTTTATTCTTTAGAATATTCTGGAACATAAAATACAGATGTCGAAGCGGCGTTCCTTCCCGAAGCTTCCAATAATGAATGCTGAAGCACTGCAGCCTACGGAGCTCATTGCTGGCACTGGAACTTTGATAATTATTGGATGGGACATGGAATAAGCTGAACTAAAAGGACAACAACGAAAAATCGTACGAAATAAGACCACGTTGAAAAAACAACAAAACAAAACAGGGTCACGGCTGCACCCAAGGCGCAAGTCGAATCACGTACGAATAGATTTTTTGTCCATTTTGGTACCTGCTCAAAATTCGAACAAAAAATCAAAATATTAAAAAAATATATCATTAAAGCCTCTATTAACAAACTCCGCTCAACTTGTGTCTAAATTGCACCACGGATTTAGCTATTGCCATCCTTATTTGTCACAAAAAATAAAACCGGTCAAGTGCGAGTCGAACTCGTACGCCGAGGGTTCCGTACCTAGCCATGGTGCCAATTAAGCTAGTCCGCTTAATTATATGAGCGCTCACACAACTCGGAGGACAATTTTAATTGGCGTCAACTATGTATGTATGGGAACACCCTTTAATTTTTAACTTTTTTAACTTTTTGGAATTTTTCCTTTATTTGTGCTATAAGACCTTGCTTTTTGCCAAATTTCGTTATTCTAGGTCAACGGCCATTTAGGTTTTCGACCCAAAACCTCTAGGGTACTTCCGGTTGACCTAGAATTGTCAATTTTGGTTACAAGCAAGGTCTTCCAGCACAAGTAAAGGAAAAATTCCGAAAAGTAAAAAAAGTTGATAATTAAGGTAAGTTTTGGTACTCACAAGTTTTCACGAAAACCTAAATTTGCCTATATCTTTTTATAGTGTTGACTCAGGTCCTTGATTTTTATAGTCACAATAGGGACTATAGACTTCAGTATATGGTATAAATTTCAACTTGCTAGCTTTACCCGTTTCTGAGATAATCGATGGTGACACACGGACAGACGGACAGACAGACGGACGGACAGACAGACAGACGGACAGACAGACAGACGGACAAGAAAGTGATCTTATAAGGTTTCCTTTTTTTACCTTTTAAGGTACGGAACCCTAAAAAGGATGGCAATGGTTAAATCCGTCGTGCAACTTTGACAGAAGTTGAGCGGAGTTTATTAATTAATTAGAGTACAATACAATTATTATATTAGTTTGGGTAGGGTACCCACCAAACTAAGTTTTGCAACTTGTATCTTGGTAGGAAGGCACTAGGCCTTCCTTTTTTTTACATTTTCTATGTACTTTACATTATAAAGAAACACTTTATGTAAAGGAATTTAATTTTATATTTCTCTAATAAGGGCTGATTTTTCAATACCTAGATAACTTTTATCTGAGGAAATAAATATGCAATTTGACAGATATTGTATTGAAAATATGTCATAACGCCATATTTATTCCTCAGATAAAAGTTATTTATCGATTGAAAAATCAGCCCTAAACCGCTAAAATATATTTGGACATTCCTCTAACCCGCCTTAGATATTTTCAAAAAATGATTTTGAATGCCAGATCTGAGAAAGTTTATTACTCGAGGATAGCGTCATTATATTCTTCTCCTTTGTTCTTCCGTTTTTTATCCATTCTTTAGCCAAATAACTGTCATTTCGCTACATGCTCTACCTTGCACCAACCAAATTTCGCCACCAGCAAAGGCTACCGAAGTTTTCCATCGATTGCTGATATTAATTTTCAAAAAACTTTATATCAGTCGAAACTTGGTTGTTTATTTATAAGGACTACAAAGTTGCTAATTGAGAACCTTTTTTGAACAATAGGGAAAATTATTGTTTGTTTTCATTATTTTTATACATAAAAAACATAAAAAAAAGTTTCATGACTGTACCCCTAAGAGCGATGCCACATGGGCGTTGCCGATCCGTTGCGACGTCTCAGTTCTATGACAAAGTGTTCTGTCAAAGCGCGTCGACTTAACGCACCGTGTGGCATACTGTTCCTGATTTGTATGGAAAACAACGCAGCGTCACCGCTCCGTCGTCGCAACGCTGACGTAACGCATCCGTGTGGCATAGGCGTGGCAGACATTATACCCAAATCTAAAAAAAGAAGCACGATCTCGACTGTATTTCTAATTTCGCTGACTTTTTCTTACTTAAAACTTTGAACATCTTGGTGAAAAAGCTAATTAACTTCAACAAATATTCGCTGCAAGTCAGTCAAATTAAACGCTTCTATCTCTCTCCTTGCAAAATTCCACTTATTCTAGTTCCCCGTCTTTAACGAACCTTGCTAGTTTTCTTGAGAGATCCACTCAAAATAACTCTTCAAAATAAAACTACTTATCTTTTTTAAAATAAAACTCAATGATGAGATAATGGCCAAGTTCCCTAGACAACAGACTCATGGCGCGTCGCTGTGGCAAGTTACAAATTGCGTAGTAACTATTATGTACGATTATTTGTTGACAAAGCACAGCTTATAACATAATATAATTCATAGGAAAAAAACAATTGTCAAAAGGCAACGCTTCCACATTAGCATTGTACATTTTGTTTGTGAGCATCATAATTTTCAAAACCAAAAACCAAACCAAACGTGAACCGAAAATTCTCCCCTTGGCACGGCTATTAAAAAAACCTGTTAATATTCGCTTCAACATACTTAAATTACCTATTCGTTCGTGAATAAAATGCTCGAGTTTGCTTTGAGTTGTTGAATGCTCTCGGTGAGTACTATTCAAAAAGTACATAATATTAAATGCATTACAATGAGTGTAAGGTTTTTAATTACAGGCAATGGTTTGGTATGTTTTTATAATTTTAACATTATAGTAACTTCGATATTCTAAAATCCGGTGTTGATGAGAGTTTAGTGTGACTGAATGTAACTGCATCTTACTTCCGACTCCCTAGGCATTAAAAAAATAAAGATTTTATTTTTGTTTTGTTAAGTGTTTTGTGTTCTCTGTATATTTTTTGTCAAAAAAAATATTTCTTTCTTTTACATCAATATTATAACTGAAATTTTATAATTTTTCAATCGTTCAATCGACATGGCTCGTCATGAATCTGTAGATAGACGGAACAGAGAAAATGTGTGTTTTCTTTCCAAGGATTATTTCTGCTGGATTTATGATGACTCTTTCTAAAGATAAGTACGGAGTTTTTACTCACAGTTTTAATTGTTAGTTCAATATTTAAACGTCTTCTGAGATATTTCGACTGTTTGTTATCAAAATCAAAGTTAAAGCCACTATTAACTGAGTCATTAGTCAGAAAAAGTGAATAACAGTGCTATAGCAGGAATAAATAGAGTTTTTTTTCGGAAGTCTGGTAGTAAAGGCGATTTTTGTAGACAAATAGACAATCCCCTTCCGATCCATTTCCGAAACGAGACGCCTCGGAACAAACGAGTCATTAGCCAAGCCTTGGGTTTTAGTGAAGCAAGGCCCGTCATATTCTGTTCTTCAAAAATTTGAAAAGTCGTGTTTCTTGCGATCTTACGATTATGATATCACTAAGCGTAAAACAAGAAAATCTAAAAAGGTGTGTATTCTGTAGAATAGAGAATATGTAAAAAGTCGTCATTTCCTATTTTGATTGTGATACCATGCTCAAAACCCTCTTTAACCCTTTTTAGTGTTGCGAAATTTTCTGATTTTTTTTGAAAATACATCATTCTAAAACATGATTATTAAGGGCTCGGCGAACGTATCTACTTACCTAGGAACGTAATACCAAAATAATTTAAAATTTGAGCATATTTTTATCACTTTACGTTATTATTTGGATCAAGGTAGTATTTATCTAGGTTCCTGTTAAACTTTTGTTTCAAAAAACTTACTATAGAACAAATGAAAAGAAAAAATGCCATTTTTGGTGTACCTACAAAGATTTCAATTGGCTTACATTTCTTTTTAGGTAAGTTTTTCGGAACAAAAGTTTAACAGGAACCTAGATAAATACCTACTCTCCTAATCTAACAATATAAACTGATATAAACATGCTTACATTTTAAATGATTTCGGTATTACGTTTTTATGGAAATTCGCCGGTCGCAGCCCTCTTAACAGACAGTTTGAAAGTTTTGAGGAGAATCGTACGTATGGCCATACTGTTGATAGACCTATCAAAATTGTAAAAAAAAACGAATTGCTGAAACGAATCACTATAGGAATTGTCAATTTTGTGATTTCTAATACGAGAATCTCGCTATGAATCATTTAGGATTCTGCTATAACGACCTTTTTAGCCCCGCGCTGTATCTGTCCACAAATAATCGCCCATTTATTATTGGTCATATTACGGTCACCGTTATGTTTAAACTCAGAGCAGTTTGTGCAATGTTTTTATTTCTGCGTCTGCCCTGCCACGCTGTGGAACAAATACGTCTTGCAGCTTCCGAGAAAATAGATACCTAGCCACTGTTTGTGAGCAGAGTGATTTCCTTTGTGTTGCCCCAACAACCAGAGTTAGCAGCGCTAGTGTGACTCCTCTGGTGTCGCAGGCGTCCATAGGCGACCGGTAACCGCTTACCATCAGGTGGGCTACTTGTCTGCTACCTTAGTAGTAAAAAAACCAGACAATGATGATCATTGGCTTTTAAACTTTGACTGTGATCAAAGAAGCATCGTGTCGTAGTTTGAAGACGTTTGAGCGGTCACAATTTGGATGGGTGTCCACGGAATCGCGCGGAAGCGCTCAGCTCAGCGGGAAAAGGAATTGAACTATTGCCATCTCTTTTCATTGACTGAGAGTGAAAAGAGACGGCATTATAGTTCATTCCATATTGTGATTCAGCTTTAACGACCTTTTTAAGTCCGCAGTCCGAGAGCACAACTGTTACGGGCGATCAGGACCGGGGCCAGCTGCTCCCGGCGTTGAAGCCAGGACATAGCACTTATGCTACGCTCTTACCTGCCTACCCCTTAGTAGAAAGAAGAATCTACTGCTTAAGCGCTCAGCTGTTAATGCCGCTTCCGTGATTTGGAGGGCACGTTATGTTGTCGGTCCCGGCTTATAAGACGCTAAGCCATGAAGGTTTAGACGGCAGGATTTGAAAATGCCGACATGAACTAAAGTTTTATTTGGACCTACCTTTGACTACCCAAATAGACATTTTCAAAAAACCTTGAATGCCTAAAGATCCGTGAGAATATCTACCGTACCTCGGTGATACTGGCGTTATTATATTTTGTTTCATTATTATAATAAAGCTAAAATTAAACAAAGCACCATTTGTTTACACCTAACTCGTAGTTTCTACAACTATACTGTCGTGGAAATGCACTTGGTCAGTACTTAACTTAAGCTGTGCTTCGTTTTTATTATTTGAACTGTCTTCTAAAGCTTTATAAAAACAAACGGCAAATAAGTAAAGTAAGTATGCATGAGCTAGCTCTAGGGATGGAGTTTATAAGCCTGAAGGCCTCTGTCATGGCTTAATGACTTTTATAAGAATTATCAGGAACTGGTAATTTAACATCCCTTTCGAAGCAGGGGCCCTAGCCATATTACACGATCTATCGTCGCTGTAGAACGATCTATCGTCGCTGTAGAATAGAACACTGCAAAATGTATAGGAATTGACGTTCTGACCACGTGACTCATCTACTTGAAACGTCAAATCCTATACATTTTGAAGTGTTTCTATTCTACAGCGACGATAGATAGTGTAATATGGCTAGGGGGGCAGAATTAGTATGGGTGACGGCGAGTAGCATTAACAACTCAATGTTTCCGTACTATAAAGGGTACGCAAAGGACTATTTATATATACAGACATTCAGCCGGCCTAACATGTGCAACATCGAGAGAGATATCTCGATCGGTCGAACTGCTCCAACGCATACGTAAGAGCAGTTTAACCGATCGAGAAGTCTCTTTCCTCGACTCTCGACGTTGCCCACATTTTTTGAATTAGAGAGAAGTAGTGTTTCAATAAATTATTATTTCTACCTGTAAGTATTAAAAACTAAATAGCAGTTTGTTATACTAGGTACTTAATGTTTCAAATACATTTTAAACTGTAAAGTTTTGTGCAACAGAAGTAAATTCTGCATTTCATCCCGTGTAAAGTGCAATTTTTCTAAAACATTTTCAATGTAATTTTAAAAGCTTCAGGGACCGCTCCCTAAGTGCAAAATAACAAAGATAAAACTGCGTTTCAGTAAAGTGTTGTTCTATTAAATTTTACAGTTATTCTGCAGATCGCTGGACGTAGGTACAATATGGTCTGGGATGACGGTAAACAGAAGAATAAGCTAAGGCTTGTACATACTGTGCAATTTATCGGATATTATCGCTTTAAGAGGTAAATGAAAAACTGGCCTTTGAAGTTTTTCTAACTGATTTTAAAGAAAAAAAAAAAATTCTACCATGACAACCATACCCGATAGTTCTATTGGTAAAGCAGTGACCGCGAGTTGTGGATATTGAGGGTACAAACGAATTTGACTGGCCTTTGACGAATTTGGCTCAGTTGGTAGTAGCTCTGCCTTCTCCGCTGTAGGTCGTGGGTTCGATTCCCACTCAGGACAAACATTTGTGTGATGAACATAGATGTTTGTTCTGTGTCTGGGTGTTATAAAGTATAACAAGTATGTATTTACAAAAAGTATATGAGTATTCTATCAGTTATCTGGTTCCCATAGTACAAGCTTTGCTTAGTTTGGGGCTAGATGGCGCTGTGTGAAATGTCCTGCAATATTTATTTATTTATAATATTTATTTATTTATATCTGGGTAAAAATTGAGGTAAGTATAAAAATTTTTTTAAAGATATTTATGCATTAAAATATAAATTGATCTTCATCTTATCTCTCGCCGTACCCCACGACCCTAGAATCGAGTTCAATTTGCGGCGAGTAGTTCTCCGCGAACAAACGGCTTAACGGCTGACTTCGCCGGCCATTGCCGATGTTTATGACATATCCTCTGATTGTTTCGCCGAGAAAATGATAAAATATCGCACTGGCCTTAATGAAACGAAATGAACAAGCTGACATCTTAACGTCTTTTAGGTTCTTGACATCGGGAAATGAACGTATTCAATTTCGGTATTTATTGGTTTAGGAATAAAGCTGTTTTTAATTAAGTGAATGTGGTAGTATATCTGACTGACCTCTTAGCTCAGTTGGTAGTAGCTCTGCCTTCTGCGCTGTAGGTCGTGGGTTCGATTCCCACTCAGGACAAACATTTGTGTGATGAACATTGATGTTTGTTCTGTGTCTGGGTGTTATAAAGTATTCTATGAATATATTTACAAAAGGTATATACCTACTCGTAAGTATTCTATCAGTTATCTGGTTCCCATAGTACAAGCTTTGCTTACTTTGGGGATACATGATCTGAAATGTCCTGCATTGGTAGTTAATTTTATCCTGTCCACCCAAAGGCTGCCTAGAAGAGATCGCTTTCAGCGACAAGGTCGCCCATTGTTACGCTTTTGTTTAATTAAGGCTTATTTTATTTTTGTACTAGTGAACGCCCGCGGCTTCCCCCGCATGGACTACTACCCTTGTATCCCACGGGAACTATACATTTTTACCGTGAGAAAAATTAACCTATGTGTTATTTCAGAACCTTAACTTTACGTTTAAAATTTCAATAAATTCGGTTGAGACGTTATGGAGATACGAGTTAACAAACATTCACACGCACAAACACACACATACATTATGGTGTACAATAAAGTAATGTTCTATTATATTCTATGATTATCATTGTTATTATTATTTATACGGCATTGACCAACTTCTTCTAAGAATTTGCTTGCTTTTAAAGTTGAGTGCACAACTAAAACGTTTGTTCATGTAGTGGTGTATTGTCAGCATAATGTAGAGCGCAGTAGCTCACGCTGCGTATTCGGTACACGTCACAGCGCCGGTTGTTCCGGTCTCGGAACTCGCTCCTGCGGGAATCTCGGTTCTGACAATGGCCTGTGTTATAGGCTTCGGGCTCCGAAGAATTGATCGAATTACAAGGTCATTAGGTTGATGAGCCGTGTTGGCCTAGGGGATTAGTACCTCGACTTTCGATCCGAAGGTCTTGGGTTCGAATCCAGGCCGTGCATCAATGGATTTTTCGTTTCGAAAAATTTATATGCGCATTAACACGAGCTCTAAACGGTGAAGGAAAACATCGTGAGGAAACCCGCGGCTTAGTCAGCCCCACACGTATTGACGATGTCTTTACTGTGGATATGGCCGGTTAAGCTGAGAGGATGGTGTAGGTGCTGGGCAAGCCTACTGATTCTCAACAATGTCCCAGGCACTACAACGTAAGCAAAAACTGCCTCCTGACACTGTATATATTATCTAGTAAAGATGTAAAGGCCTAAGTTTTTATTTATACGCTAGTGACCAACTTTTTTTATGAGTTTGCTTGCTTTTAAAGTTGAGTGCACAGCTAAAACGTTTGTTCATGTAGTGGTGTATTGTCAGCATAATGTAGAGCGCAGTAGCGCACGCTGCGTATTCGGAACACGTCACAGCGCCGGTTGTTCCGGTCTCGGAACTCGCTCCTGCGGGAATCTCGGTTCTGGCAATGGCCTGTGTTATACGCTTCGGGCTCCGAAGAATTGATCGAATTACAAGGTCATTAGGTTGATTATAATTCACAGTGTGTAAAGACCTGTTTTTCATAATGAACATCAACACACTAATATTATAAATACGAAAGTTTGGATGTTTGGATAGATGTATGTTTGTTCCTCTACTCGTATAACTCGACAACCATAGAACCAATTTGGCTGTTTGAAATGTAGATAGAAAATGACCAGGAATAGGCCATAAGTTACTTTCACCACGCGAGCGAAGCCGCGGGCGGCAGCTAGTATTATTATAAGCTTACTAGAGCTCAAGCTGCTATTGTCATAAATTAAAATGTGAGTGACAAGAAAAAAACACAAAAAATTATTTGTAATAATAGTAAAGTTCAACTTTTTGAACTTCAACAAAGAATGAGAGCTGTATTGGCCTAATGGGAAACCTCGATTTAAAATCTGAAGGTCACTTGTTTGAGTACCTACCTACCGGTATAAGAGGCAAGTTCAAATACATAAGGTTAGAAAGTGTTTTAGTTAAAACGCTGTTCTCTCATGGCAAAGGCACGAGGCTCTCAGAAGGCGATGCTCTGCACGTCGGCCTTCATTTAAGTTTTTATTCTCGCAAGAGTATAGGATTTAAACTTCCAAAATGAGTGTAATTTTAAAACTACCTACAAACTCCCCTCGTAAATTGAAACTGTCATTTGAAGGCCGTAGATATTGTATTGCTACTGTTAAAATTTAACGTGAAAATGTAATTGAATCAAAGTCACGAAAATGAGTTTTAAGAAATAGTAAATATCCGTACCCATATTATAAATGTGAAAGTGTGTTTATTTGTCCTGCTTTCACGGCAAAACAGAGGCACGGATTTACGTGATTTTTTGTGGGGAGATAGTTGGAAGGCTGGAGAGTAACATAGGCTACTTTTTATCGGGGTCGGGGCAGTATTATCGCTAGAAGCAATCTCTTCCAGACGTCTTTTGGCCCATCCAAAAGATGTCTGGAGGTTGAATTGACATCTTTCTTTTGGACGGAATAAAAAAATCAAAAATGATTGATGTAAGTATGTTTTTGGCTCGATAAATCCTCAACGGCTGAACCAATTTTGATAGAAATAAGTGTAATTGGAAAGTACGTGATCAGGATTTTTAATTTTAATTTCATTTAATTTCTTAATTTTTACTATTTGATTTTCAAACTATGTTTTCTACGCGTTTTAGACCTCGTGTTAAATTTCATCCTATCCACTTTTTTCACTATTTTACGAACGTTAACAAACGTTAACAGCTTCTTAAAAAATAAACTCAATTTACATTTTCTTCGCTGCTAGTGTGAAATTAACGCGATTGTGGGACCAACTTTCGTGTTTAAAAGTTCTTTAATTATTGAGAAATTCCGATTTATGAAGCGTAGGTAGTTTTGCTAGGAATTGCCTCCCGTCATAATTAATACGTATATTAAAAATAATAATGGCGTGCAGTATGCATCTATATACTATATTTGCATTTCTTTTTTGACATTGGTTTTTAAATTTGACCCCACTATTGCATTAGGTAAAGCATGTAAAAATAGTTATGTATGTGGTGGTAAATAAATAAAAAATTAAAAAATAAATGTTTGTATGTTTGTCTTACTGTACTTTTATCCCGAAAAAATACACGGTTCCCGTGGGATAAACAAAATATTAGTCCACGCGGGCGAAGCCGCGGGCGTCAGCTAGTTTAATAATATAATTTAATTGCCTTCTATAGATGTATGTTTGTATGAGCCAGAGTTAGCCATGAAACTCTGGTGACGGTGTTTTTAAGAGGGCATGGCTTTACGAAAGCCGGGACGGACAATTTAAGCTCCGAAGCACGGAATGGCTCAGCTAAAACCTTTGCGGTCATCCATACAAATTATGACCGTAAGATCGCCTAACTTCAACTATTTATCAAGAATGTCTTAACAAGCTACGCCACTTTGCTATCTACATGACGACCTCTGTGGCGCAGTGGGTGAAGGCCCACCTGAGACGCATGAGGTTGCGGATTCAATCCCCGCCGCGGGACAAATGTTTGTATAATCTTCAAATATTTGTCTCGGATCTGGGTGTTTTCTATCTCACGAAGTCCGTTTGGTCTTAATTGTGTGTGTCTTCACATGCACGTTGTTTCTGTGTGCGTAACCTCGGGAGCGCTCAGAATCGGCCCACGCACACAGAAACAACGTGCACGTGCATCTATACACACAATTAAGACCAAACGGACTTCGTGAGATAGAACAACTGTTACATTTTTGAATTAAAATAAATCATTTAAGTATTATATTAGTCATGTGGTTCCCATATCACAAACTCTGCTTTGGGGCTACATGATGCTGTGTGAAATGTCCAGCATTTTGTTTATTTATTTTTATTTAAATTAACTAGTGCAGATCTTAAGTACGTTTACATTTTAGCGTTTGTCGTTTCTTCGAGAACTTCCAGTACTTAGTCCGAATAGTAGAAAATAGGGGAAATTAGTGTTTGAATCGAATGCTTTGTTATACTAATTTTACGATGCAATGAGCGGGTCTTTTGTGCTTTCTTAAGTGCTAGTTTCCTAGGCTACCTTTTCAGGACTAATAAGTACTAATTTATGAGATTTATTCGTACTATCCTACAAAATGATCGTTAACAACTGCTGCAAATTATCATGATGGGGAAGATACAAGGCAAAAGGTCTGTTGGTAGGAGAAAACTATCCTGGCTGCGGAATATAAGGCAGTGGACAGGCATGAAAAAGGTTGAAGACCTATTTAGAATAGCCCAAAACAAGAAAGTGTTTAAGAGGATGACCACCGCCGGCCTTCAATAACTAAAGAGGCACTATAAGAAGAAAATTCGTACTATAGAATCGCAGAAAGCAAAGAGAGTGAGTCACATTAGCAGCATTTACACGCAGAGATATCTGTGCGGATATCTGTAAAGATATCTGTACAGTCCAGATGCCAGAGCATTTAAACGCAGAGATTATCTGTGCGGATATCTGTAAAGATATCTGTACAGTCCAGATGCCGCGGGAAATAGCATGCGCCATTCCAACCTTTGACAGTTTTATCCGCGGTTATCTGTAAAGTTTTCTGTACGGATATCTGTACAGATATCTTTACAGTCCAGATCCGTGGTGAAAACTCTACCGTGTAAATGCCGCTATTATCTATGTGACTTACTTGACAAGTATAAACTTTACATCTTTTACTACAGTATCAGGAGGCAATCTTTGCCTACACTTAACGGGACACTGTAGTGCCTGGGACAATATTGAGATGGAGCAGGCTTAACCAGCACCTAAACCATCCTCTCAACTTAACCGGCCATATCCACAAGAAATACATGGTCAATACGTGTGGGACTCACTAAGCCGCGGGTTTTCTCACGATGTTTTTAATCACCGTTTAGAGCTCGTGTAAATTTTTCGAAGCGAAAAATCCCGGCCAGGATTCGAACCCACGACCTTCGAGGTACTCATCCCCGATCAAAATTCGAGGTACTCATCCCCTCGGCCAACACCGTTCTTGACGGGCATATCACTACGCAAACCAAGATTTATGACCCCGCCTACAGAGAGTTTTTGCGACCACTCTAGTCTTAGAAACCTAGGTATTCTCAACTTGTTTACTAGAATCCACGGTACAAACTAAACCAAACAATTTGTGCAGACTCACCAAACTATGACAAGTTTGCAACTCAACGGTGTAACTATTACAAATAGGTAGCGTGTAGTACAGCCAAACATTTAATCCAACATTTTGTTCTTCGTCACAGAAGGCGCACTCCGCGCTTTAGGTACAATACTACAAGTACATTGGCGAGCCCGCCCGGGCAGGTCTAGGCAGGTAGGGTTCCAACTTGCCGCTCGGCTCGCACTCTAGGCGCATCGCGCGATACCTATCAAAAGTCAAGGATGTGTTGCAATCTTTCACGTATAACTTACAAATTTTACAGTTGGATCCAAGGCGAGTCAGCAAATATTTGGCAGCGAACACTATCTTTCCAGACCGATGTTTGCTCACATGTAACGCGTTGAACAACGTGTTTATTAGCTCTGCACTTAAGTAGCACGATCGTGGTTTTAATTGTTGGCAAAAAAAAAAGAAAATAAAAGGGATATCTAAGTAGTCGTTTTGTAATTTAATTAGAGGAAGGAGAAGGAAAAATGCCATTCATCCAAAAATATCTGATTTTGCTCTACTTACTCGTATAAACTTCTCTGAACAGCTGTCAAAATTGAAACAGAAACTATTGCCGTCCTTTTTTATTAGAAAGTGACAAATTAGTTTTTGTATTTAATTATAATTATGGAGCGTCTAAATAATTTACACGGTAAAAAAATCTGCTTTAAGAGTTTGTTTGTTTGAACGCGCTATTCTCAGGAACTACCAGTCGGATTTGAAAAATTCTTTCTACATTATGATAGCTAAGCTATTGAGGAAGGTTATAGACTACTTTTCATCTCCATCATCATCACCCTAAACCATTGCTACGGGGGCAACGCCACGAGGGCACTAGTATGAAATAACCGGCAAATACTAAAAAAACTGCAAAGTTCTACCGATATCCGACATAGCGTAAAAATACGGATATCCAAACGATAAATGTTCGCAGTAACGTTGATGGGCTTAATCGATAGCAATGCGAGCGATTATTCGGAGGCATTCGCGTTTAGCTACAGCCTCGATTTCCGATTCGATTTTTCGCCTAGTGGAGCGCGTTCTTTTTTTGCATTAACAAATCGATTTGAGAAGTTTGAGTTGTTTTAATCGTTTGCAATAAAAAAGTGCCGATTTTATGAGAGCGTATTGGGCGTGTGTAAAGTGTATTTCGATTTCGAGTCGAGTTCGAATCTCGAACAGGTTTATGTATACCTATACATTTTTTGAAATTATATTACTATTCTACTAAGGCTGAATTTGACCAAATCTTATTTGACCAAATCTTACTCCCAGAGTAGTTATTCTAGTGGCGTCTACATTTTAATTAATTTCTGTGTGATGATTTCAAAAATGTTACAAATAAAAGCTATGACGTATGTTAATTGTTTTTTATGAACTAATCTAATACAATAATATTTATACATGGGGGCTGTTAGTACTTTTGAACAATGACTTTATAAATAAAGATAATCCTATTATTTTTAAAGTCCTAACTTTCAAAAACTCATCTACCTCCGATGATAATTATAAACAAAGATGGACGGAAGCTGTTCAAGAATATGAAGGCTTAAGCCAAATTATCAGTTTCCAAACTTGAATGCCACTCGGAATTAAACGAGGGCTTTAAAATTACTTTCGCACAATTTTCGGTGAAATTCCGTGATATTTCGAACGCAAAGCAATTGTACTTCATTCATTGAAATCACAAGGACCAAATCTGTAACCTAGAGCCCGAAATGACGGCCACCGTCACATTATTTCTTATACAGGATTTGTAATTTTTGCTAAAAGAATGTTATGGGACTGTTTTTTTTAATTATTTTAACTATTATTTTAATTTAAAAGCTCAGCTCTTGTCGGTGCAACGATGCAATTCTCTCTATCTATCTCTTTTGCGATTTATTTTATTTCTTTATACGACATGACAGCGCAGCGACCTTCTTAATCTGACTCATGTAATTAATTCTTGGTCTTCCCCTTCCTCGTCATCCTTCTACTTTTCCTTCGATGGTGTTCCTTATGAAGCTGTCATATCGTATCAACCATTAAAAACATCTTAACACCCACTATTACTGCAAGCTTCTTCTTTATTACGCTGTTCTCTTCAGTCCCTTGCAATCTTCCACACATTTCTAGAAAACTACTTTTTACGTCGTTTATCAGTTTGCAAAGAATAAGGGTTTGTTTCTTTATCTCAAGAATATGACGGAGACAGTTTTTTAAGCAAACATAGCTCAGCGTTTTACCTTTAAACGGTGTTCAAATTGGACGGATCTGGCCACAGATTCTACATCACACGGTTCGGCACTTACCGCTACACACCAGAATACTGTAACACTAATTAGTTTAAGTGGTGCTTATCATTGACATTAACTGTCATTTTTGTATACGACTCTGAATAGAAAGAACATGTAAAATAGATAAGTACGTCTCAAAATTTGAGTAGCGTTTCGTATTAGGCATTTATTATTATTTAGGCATTAGGTAGGTATTTAAGATATTATTGTACCTAATTATTGCCTTGTTGGAGAAATAGCTCTTCGAATTGATCTGGAGGTTTTAAATTCTAATATTTTTTTTATTTTTAAATTAGCCTTGCTTAGTTTGGGGCTAGATGGCGCTGTGTGAAATAAATAAATAATAAAATAATAATTGTTTGTTTCGGACAAAACAGTCCAGAGGTGTTAGTAAAACAAAACAAAAGTAAAATATTAAGAACTAAGTGTTCACCAATATTTATTTATTACTTTTTTTTTAGAAAACTCATTAATCCTTAAGCCGTGTTGAGAGGGTTAGAATCTGTTGACGAACCTACGTCGATTTGCAACAAACGGTGCCGGGGACTGTTTGAATACCTTTTATGCTAAACCTTAGTTTCCTTTGAAACGGCGACCGACATTATTCCTCTAATTATTATAAGCTAACTTTCGCACCTGGTTATGCTCGTGTGAAAGTCAAAGTTAGGCTGGTTTTACTGTCACGCGTACCGTCATACCGCTGATCGACGAGTGATCTTAATTACAATGAAATTAGGATACTGATTGTCCAGCACTGACGAGAGCAATCAGCGTAGCCATTTCTGCTAAACAATCAGTATCCTTATTTCATTGTCATAAAACCAGCCTTAGTTTTTTTTTTAATTATGAGTAAAAAAAAAAAAAAAACTAAAATATGTTTTCCAAGGGTAGTTTCAGTAGTTTTGTTGCTTCCATCTCGCTCATTCTTTGTTGGCCGAGCAGAAGTGCCTCGACATTCAATCCGGTCGTGGGTTCGAACCCTGGCCATGTATTAATACATTTTTCTTTTCCAAAATGTATTTGCGCAACAACTCAAGCTATAAACAGTGGAGGAAAACATCGTGAATAAACGAATTTTCTAATAGCGGCGATGAGCTTGTCCTGTCACATATGGAATGCTAACTACTCTTTAATACCAATAGATCTTAGAGAATGTCTACCGTGCTTTTATAATACAGTCTTGATCATACATACATAAAATCACGCCTCTTTAGTATGTAGGCAGAGACCACGGATTTCCTTGACTTGCTACGATCCAGACACACCTCTTTCGCCTCATTCACTCTCATCACATTTTCATACAAGCTCGCCGGTTTAGGGTACTTTTGACCTGGCCTTTCTCCAAAACATCACCAATCTGATTCAAGTATGTTCGCCTAGGTCTTCCCCTTCCAGCTGTTCCTTTCACACTCGCCTCATACATTAGTCTTGATAATATTTTAGTTCTATTCGCATAGAGAGAGCCTGCTTACACTTATTTGAATCGTATTCTAAAAGATACCTAGATTTTATTCCTCTCGCAAAAATAAATGTTAGAATAACCTCCCCTTTGAGAAAACCAGTTTTTCCGAACACGACTTTGAATAAGAACAAAAATGCTAAATGACCTCAAAGACGTTCTTTTACAATTCAAATAAATAAACTCCTATATAGTTTAGGCGTCGGTTGTTTAAGGCTATGTCGTGCATAAGCGGAGCGATAAGTAAGACTTAAAATGAAAATAACAAACGGTAACGATTATAAAAGGAAGCACTCGTGGCGTAGCTTGCTTTAGACGTTCTTGATTGATCGTTGAAGTTAAGCAGCGTTGTGCGCGGTCACAATTTAGATGGGTGACCGCAAGTGGCATTACGAGCTGAGTACTTTCGAGCTTCAGAGGGCACGTTAAATTGTCACACACGTACTGACCATGTCTTTCATGTGAAGAGAGAATATATTAACAAATAAATAACCAGATCTTTAGTTTTGACACCATACTTGTGATAGAATCGAGTCTCTACCGCTATATTACCAGCGTCTTAAAAGCTTTCAATTTTCCTTTTTCTCTACTATTTATCGCTTCCGCGTATGCAATAAAAATCGTAAAGAAAAACTTATTTCAACGAACTGCTAGAAGTTTTCTTCAGCCTCTACGCCGTAGCCCTGCTACGAAGCTACGACGTAGCTTGTGTAGTCTACATTATAAAGTTTATATTCTAGCAACAGCTATATTATTGTTAGAGTTATATTATAAGTATAGTTAGAAGTAGTTTTATGCTTTTAAATATTACATGAAAGTAAGTTGGTTTGTTAGTTGTGGGTTCAATTTGGCTGTTTGACCGCTAGTGGCACTAATAATTGAGAGCTTCCGTGCTGAAGGGCACGTTAAATTATCGGTCCTGGCTTTTAAGTCGTCAAGCCATGTGACGGAGGCCTTTAGGCGGCCTAAAAACTGCATCGCCAGAGTTGGCCACTTGCTTACTTACTTACCCAGCAGTGGGATATTATTGGCTGTGGGTGATGATGATGAAGCAAGTCATGGTACAAAGGAACATCTGCCAAAGTAGGCGGCTGTCTTACACAAACCTTACATTTAAACCTTAATTTATTTTCTTTCACAGTAAAGATTAAAATAACTTTATTTTGCTCGTTTTAAAAGTAAACAAACATTTATCACTTAGTTAAGATAAAGATAATTAATTAAAAAGTAAACCAAAATTGAAAGCGCAAATGCTTTTCCTCAATCTTAGAATGAAATTTTCTTTTAAATCCCAAGAGTCAACAATTCAATTACCTCAAAATAACCTTTTTATCTTCAACCTGTTTGTTACGAAATTCCTTAGGGAATGACACTTCATTTTTTGCAGCGCGTTTTTGAGCTATACGCGTTCGCAGCGCGTTTGCATCGATACAAACGCGCGCGTACGAAACACGTAAGGCCTTACTTATAAACTTGAAGTGGTTAAATATTTTTTTTATTTTTTTTATTTATAATGTTTATTTTTATTTTCAAATTTTTATTTCATTTTGACATTGTGAATTTATAAATTGCATGCCTTGAGGTAGAGTACATTGATACACATGTAAGTGTTTATGCCATTACTAGTATCGCCCTCGCGGCGTTGCCCCCGTTAGATGGTATATGGCGATGATGATGATAATGATGAAAAATAGCATATAACCTTCCTCAAGAGTTAAGCTATCAAATGCAGAAAGAATTTTTCAAATCGGACTGGTAGTTCTTGAGATTAGCGCGTTCAAACAAAAAAACTCTTCAGCTTTATTTAATTAGTAAGTATAGATAATATCTTATGTACATGTATTTCTCGCAATAAATATACTTTGACTTTGAATGCTCAAGATTGCCCTGTCACTATTGAAGCCCATCACACACACATCAGATAATATATCTTATGAAATAAAAATGTTGAGATCACGCCCATACAAATTCTATGGAGGACCACACACAGCGAATATAAATTACAAAATATATTTGGTGCGATCTGTCAAGATTTATATTTCAAAAGATATAATTATGTGCTGTATGTGTGGTGCACTATCTAACAAAAAAAAAAGATTCCGATGAATTAGAAACCTCCTCCTTATTTGAATGCGGTTAAAAAAGAACGGCAATTGTTTAAACGGTGTCTCAATTTTAAAAGAATTTTATAAGTAGAGGGGAAAATCACAAGCTTAGGGCCTTACTTATGAAAGATGTTTAAAGTTGAACACTGGTTAAACAACGTCCTGTCTTTATTTGTGGATAGTGACGAATAGAGACAGGACGTTGTTTAACCAGTGTTCAACTTTAAACATCCTTCATAAGTAAGGGGATATGTGGTTAAGTAATATTCATGAATTACCCCGTCACTAAAAAAAATCTGATAAATAGCGAACCTCTTCCTTTTGAATGCGGTTAAAAAAGAACGGCAATTGTTTAAACGGTGTCTCAATTTTAACAGAATTTTATAAGTAGAGGGGAAAATCACAAGCTTAGAATCCAAAGGATTATTTGTCATATCTCTAGCCCTCTTAAGCTCACTACACTCAAGTTGTTACATCAATAACAATCGCTATTATCCTCTCGAAAAGACCGATTGTGGCACTTAACCCCTCCAGAAACGAGTTTCTCATAAAAATGAAATAATACTCATTTTTGCCAAACTTATGGGACCTATCGATGTGAGACCACTCGACGTATATCAGGAAAGAGGGACCGAGTACTCTTGGCCTGTAGAAGTGGTGGCGTATTTCTTAATAATCCTACTAATATTATAAAGGAGAAAGTCCGTGCGCGTGTGTGTGTGTGTGTGTGTGTGTGTGTGTGTGTGTGTGTGTGTGAATGTTTGTTAAGACGTATCTCCATAACTACTAAACAGATTTTAAAAATGTATGGTTCCCGTTGGATACTAAATAGTAGTCCACGCGGGCTAAGCCGCGGGCGATCACTAGTACTAACTGATTCTATATAACTACCTATGATATATCAGCAGGCTGATTGTCTAACTTGTCTCAAAACTAAATTGGTCCAAACAATTGCCGTCCTTTTTTGTTAGACAATGTTAGACAGTGACAGGGCAAATCTTGAGCATTATTTAACAAGTTATATAATATAAGGCCTTTTGTGTTTATTTTGAAAAATGAAGATAATTATGATGACGACTGCGGTGCGGTAGACGTATTCTTTCAAATCTTTAGGGCTTTCTATAAAAGTATTAGAGGAAGAGGTGTTACTTTTAACTCCAAAGGCCTTACTTATAAACGCCTCTCAACTTGAACAATGGTTAAACAATTCTCAAAATTCGCCCTGTTTCCATTTGTCACTATCTAACAAAAAAGGATGGCAATAGTTTAAAGAAGACTGGCGAAGTTCTTTGAAGCTACGACCCAACTATAATCTGCCTCGTTCATGAACGAAATAAACCAAGATTTGTACAACCTACCACCGCAAACAAAATAATACTAAAAGTTACCCTATAAAAGTTGGGATTACAGAGATATAAAAATAATAAATAAAGAAGTTAGGTTAGGTTAGTTTTTGTTATTTTCTCTAAATGCAATGATTTTATGACTATAACCTAACTCTTATGACTTTCAATCGTAAGTCCGGGAAACACGCTTAGTCGTTAATAAAAATAAATTACTCTAAGAACACCACGAAATCTCTGCGCAAACAAACACGAACGAAATCGAAGTGAAAAACTGAACTCAATGCTACTAGCTTAGATAATGTCAGTCTGACTTTGACATTTGACACTTATTTTGATGTTGAACGTTCCATTGCTGGCATTTATTTTATTTCTTCTGCGGTTTGTCTAGATAACTATAAAAAACCTATAAATAGATTAAAAACTGACTATAATTCTGATATTTTTTTGTAATAAATTCAACATTAATCTAATTAAAACAATGTGAAAAACAGTTTTGCACCAAAACGCAACACGCAACAAGTGTGTGCGTATAACGAAACGTTTTCTCATAACAGTTAAGTTACGTTTAGTTTTCGCATCCTTGAAAACGTTTTGTTGTCAATCTTACACACATTTTTGAAAATCATTTAATTTTTTATACCCAGCTTTAAAAAATCACTAGTTTTTAGGATGAAAGTCTGACAATAAAATAATATTTATATCTTATGTTCTTCACCATGCACGGTTCTATAAAATATTGGGTCGACTTTCGCCATAATTCTTTAAACAGTCTTTCAATTATGACAGAAGTTGAGTGGAATTTATAAAAGCGGAAAATATATCGTATACGGAAACAATTTATCAAATTTTCGTTTTATTCATTACTTCAAACCAAATTCAAAGATTTCAAAATATTCATTAAAACCGCTAAACAATGAGGCATCTTTCATCGCCTTCTTAAACTCTAATGGAGTTTTGTACAGTAAAACACAATTTGAAGGCCTCTCAGCTTAGTTGGTAGTAGATCTTCCTTCTGAGCGGTCGTGGGTTCGATTCTCATCCAGTACAAACATTTGTGTGATGTATAGATGTTTTGTTCTGTGTCTGGATATATAGTTATGTATTTACAAAAATAAACATGTATTTATCAGTTATCTGGTTCCCATAGTACAATCTTCGCTTAGTTATGAGCTAAATGGCGCAATTTTTTACAGATTATGCAAGTCCACTTTGTAATAAGATATTACACTACAAAACGCTAGTGATCTTATAAAACCGAAAATAACTTGTAATGTGAAAATTAGAAAATACTTCGCACCCCTAGACGAAAACCCCGGTAACTCGAAAAACCTACTTTTGCAGAAATGACAAAAAAGCTGATTTAAAAGTCTATGACAGACTATGAAAAAGGTAACTTTATTTCTGAAATTTGAACAAAACCCTTGAAGGTACGTGAGTTATATCACCGTATAGGTAATCAGTTTAGGAATTTCAAAACGCAACTAACTCCATTTGGGCACATTTTGAGTTATTGGAGTTTTCATCTAGGGGTGCGATTTATTAACACAACATAGGAATCCATAATACTATTTGAAGAATGTTTTTACATAGACTGCCTTAGATATTCCAATATTGTTCAAAGATGAATCCGAATAGCAGAAAGAACCTCTAATGTGTGCAATACTGCATCAAACTCTTGGCTGCCGATAATCCAGCAATTAATCATATCGTTTGATGGATGACGGCATCGCATAGCAAACAATTTCAAAGATTTTTAATAAGCTTGCAAAATACGAAAAATGTTTGCTTGCTTTGATGAGCCTTGTGTCTAAGGGATAAACAAAAAAACAACATGTAGCTATCTATGTTGAATGATGTCAGGATATTTTCAACCAGGATCATATGAACTTTATGTATTTCTAGATTACACTCTGAGACACTACAGAGAGTGACACTCGCACTGCTAAGGTCTGGAACTGGCTGCCGGCTTCTGTTTTCCCCGAAAACTATAACCTGGGTCTCATCAAGTCAAGAGTGAATAGGTGTCTTCTGGACCTTTGTGATCCATCGTCAGCTACATCGTCGCTTACCATCAGGTGAGATTGTGGCTAAACAAAGGTTTGTCGACAATTCGATCCCCGCCGCGGGACAAATGTTTGTATGATCTGCAAATATTTGTCTCGGGTCTGGGTGTTTTCTATGTATAATATGTATGTATTTACAAAAATGTATATAAGTAGTATATCAGTCATGTGGTTGCCATAACACAAGCTCTGCTTAGCTTGGGGCTACATGATGCTGTGTGAAATGTCCAGCAATATTTATTTATTTATTTAATTTAAAAAAAAACGTTAAGGCGGCTTGAATACATCTACTACACCAATCCACTAGTTCATACTAACTCCAGAGTTGACCACTAGCACACACAAACTTACCGCAATCTGCATCAAACCTCATTATCGTTCCAGATACATTAGTTTTACACAAAACAAACTGTGAAGCCAAAAAATCTCAAAATTCAAAGGCAATTTCACTGATAATTTCAATGAAAACAAATGTTCAATAGACTTATTGTACAAACATTTGTCAGGGCCTGTATTCTATTAAATGACAACCGCTTTGGTTTTGGTTCGAACTCTTAAATGTCAGCCATTTGGTGAATAGTAGAATAGCTTTTCAAAAATTTGTACTGCCAAAGTTCAAAACCTCACCACAACTGAGTCGTTTGTTATTAGTAGTCATGGAAACAGTCGCTTTAGTTGAGGTTTTGGTTGAGGTTGATAAAAAGTTCGGTACCGGAATCGAGCCCCAGATCCCTTAAAAGTCGATGCTCGAACAAAACCTCTGGGTTATTATTTACATGCCTTTACAAAGCAGTGGAAGACGCTTTTAGAGGATTGAATCGTCAAGAAGGCAACCTCTTGAATTGTGGCTACTAAGTTTTATTTTTACCTGAATAGAATTAAAAATATTCATTTATTTACAGAAACTACATTATTTAACAAAATACAATATATTTACGACGTTAACACATTTTTACGCTATAAGCGGGTAAATGTAATAAACTCAAAACGCGATTAAGTCAAGATATTGTAAAAACAATAGAACCAGTTCAATCATCCTAGGGATCGTTGTAAACGATATAAGTATAGATAACTCAACTGGGGGGCTGATTGTCTATTTTTGATAGCGACCAAAATTGGTCTCAAACAGTTGCAAGTAGCTCTGTCACTCTCGTCTCAACGAAACCAAACGCGACAAAAGATACCTATGCGATCGTTATGACAGTTTGAGACCAATTTGAGACGTGAGACAAGTTAGACAATCAGCCTGCTGTTACCAGGGTTAGGGTGTTACCACACCAATCGATCGATCGCCGATCGACGGCATCGATCGCTGGTAGAATGGATTAGTCAACGTAAAAATCAAACAAAAATCGTCGATTAACTTCGATCGACGTTGATCGATGCCGTCGATCGACGATTTATCGATTGGTGTGGTAACACCCTTGGCTATAACTTAATCGCTAGTCGCCATTTCTACAGCCACCGGTACCGTTCCGCTTGATATTCCAAATGGGTAGTCATTCCATCGGCTCCGTTCTCCGCGGCACTAAATTGGCGTTGTTCCCCGCATTAAGTCGCCGATACAATGTTGATACAGACGGAGTTTCCCAGCTTTATAGTCCTCATTGTCTATGTAATGCTAGGCTCGTATTCTAAAACTCGAAATTGTTTTCTACTCTAATATAAGTAGTCCTCATAATTCTTTCAAACTCGAAATTATAGGCGCGAATTAAAGGCGAAATTATAGGTGTTTTAAATTTTAAATAAATATAAATAAATAAATATTGCTGGACATTTCACACAGCGCCATCTAGCCCCAAACTAAGCAAAGCTTGTACTATGGGAACCAGATAACTGATAGAATACTTATATATTTTGTAAACACATACTTTATAACACCCAGATACAGAACAAACATCTATGTTCATCACACAAATGTTTGTCCTGGGTGGGTATCGAACCCACGACCTACAGGGCCGAAGGCAGAGCTACTATCAACTAAGCTGAGAGGCCAGTCAAGAAATTGGAAAATGTTTGAAGTACACCCATAAATGAAAAATAAAATTAACACACAAAGTTATACAAAGAACTCTCTCTCTAAATTATTATTATTTTATAACTTGTTAAACTTTCGCGATTTGTTAACATAATGATAATTATTATTACGGGATTTTATCGCGTACCTTTTATTTATTTTGTTTCCCGACGTTTATAAACAAAATAAATAAAAGGTACGCGATAAAATCCCGTAATAATAATTATCATTATATTATTATTTTGTTAATTAATATGTTTTGTTGACAGATTATGTGATTTAAATACAGCATTAGGAAACACCCTATGTTGACACTAAACGGGACGGTGTAGTGCCTCAATTATCTTTGAATAACTTGTGAAATCACGTTCCATCGAGCTCTTTACTACTCGGTTCGCTATTTCGATTGTACACTACTGTGTGACTTAAAGCAGTGTTCCGCAAAGGGTGTGCCGCGTCACACTGGTGTACCGTGGTCATTATTTAGTGTGCCTCGGAAAAATAAGGTTACCTATCTTAGTTAAGCTACTCTAAACTGGTCCGCATACGCTCAACTAAACAAGCTCATGTTTCGCATAAAAAAAATGATTTTTAATTTATGGTGTACCTCCAAAATTTTCCGATTTCCTAGATGTAACTTGAACACAAAAAGTTTACGAAACACTGACTTAAAGAACATTTACAATTAATATGATTTCATTGCTCTCAAAACCAAAGGCAATACCATAAATCTAAGACGAACAAAGTGTAATTCAACAAAGAATAGCAAATTTGCCCGAACACCTACAAAGATCGGTTCGGTGAGCAAAAACTTGAAAAATCCACAGGTAGCAACTACGGCTTGATGGATAGGTTCCCTTTCCGGCCCTTTGTGAGTTTACTTACATAGGACCAATGGAACAGCTAGATTTCTTTATCATCTTGTCATTGAGCTGTGTTGGCTGTGTGGAGTTGTGCCTCGACTTTGGATTCAGAGGTCGTGGTTTCCTGGCCGTGCATCAAAGGATTTTCGTTTCGTAAAATTTATATGCGCTTTAGCACGACCTCTTAAACTCTGAATCCATCGTGAGGAAAGCAGTTAGCTCACTAAAGGTTATAGCTGACCAGTCGCCTCCGCACCCGAACCTCGCCGCATCACCTCGGTATTCTTTCTATGGAATTTTATGAACCAACGCTCATTACATCAACTTCATAACGTCATCGGATCGCCGCTACGGCAATCCAAAAGTGAAAAAACAAGTGATGAGGGCTGGAGGCGACTGGTCAGCTATTAGGCTGCGTTTCCACCAGAGATGTGCGATGGAAATGTGTCGTGCGAGGATGTCTAGCTATGTTGTGAAAATGTGTGGGGGTTTCCACCAAAGCTGTGCAATGAAAATGTGCCTACGAGGATGTGTAGCGGAGCTGTGAAAATGCGCATTAATGTGTGGTGCGAGAATGCGTTGCGAAGCTGTGAAATGTGTCGACGGGGGTGCGGTGTAGTGTAGTGCAACACATCCCTCGCAAACATCCCTCGTACACATCCCTCGCACACATCCCTCGCTTGTTTTGTATGCGCAAAAATCTAGCTCTGCTGAGCCGTTTCCACCAGAGCTGTGCTGACCGAGGCAAGGTAAATGAAGCGATTCTATTGGATCTTTACAAACACATCCCTCGCTACGCATCCTCGCACATCTCTGGTGGAAACGCAGCCTTATAATCTTAAGATGCGTCTTTGACTTTTCGGTGGACGCTCTGTTGCAAGACTCATTCAACGAACGACAACAGTGTTGCTTTGAACATGTTGCTTCATCACTGTTGCCTGTTGTTGAATAGATACTTAATTTACTTAGTTTAGTAACCCCTTAGTTAAGTTTAGATTAAGTTTACTAGTGCTAATCACTCTTAATACAGAACTTTGTTAAAGAGGCGGTGTTGAGACTGCTACACAGTCTTTAGTACTCATCGTTCTTATGTAATGAGTTCTTGTGTACTTTGTTCTGAATAAATAATTTTTAATTTTTACTAATAAGATGTAAATGCACTTTAATAGCGGTGATGCGCATACGTAAGGAATGTCTTGTCCCTTTGTTTAAAGTCTTCACTTTTATATTAACTATATTATATTTTAAAGTCATACACCAACTAAAATCAAATCGCATTTGATCTAGCTTCTCAAAATCGCCTATATTTGCGCTCCTCACAAATTTAGATAAAGTATGTGCCCGATAGACGCATACCTTTATTTTATTGTCTCGCGGAGGGAGGGATGTAAAAATGGATGTCAATTCTCTGACGGATAATTTATAATGCTTTACTGCTGATGATAGTTTTTATGATACGTTGAGCCAAATAAGTGCCATATATGTATACCTAAATGTATTTGTGTTGCAATTAAGCTTTTTTCAGTTCATTTCATGAAATTATTTTTTACGTTCTATAAACATAGCTAAACCAGATTTCGTGGATTAAAAAAAAGTGTTGTGTAATGATGAACTTGTGCATGTGACGCTGCTGTTCTCTCCTTGGGAAGGCACCTCAGCGGCGTGGCAGCAAACGTGTACACTAGCGCGTCAAGTGCTAAAGAACCACATGAAAAACAAATGGACATTGTAACCCAAATATATCCTAAAAAACTACTTATCGAAAAAGTCGTCAAAGTAGCTTTTCATAACAAAACGTTCCGCCCACGGCATTACTGTTTTATTCTCCTTCACGCTTCGATAGAACCCTGCCCTAGTTAGAAAGATCAAGTTTTTCTGCATTATATCGTTCAAGCAAATATAGGCTTTATCCAATTCAAATAAAGATATTTGTTGTGTTTGAAAGGCTAGCCACAAGCAAATGTGTGTTCAACTATAAGTCGTGATGGTGATAAATGGTGAAAGACTTTGCGTATCGTGTCTTTGGGTCATTAGGTATAGATCTGTGAATAAAAAGGGTTTTTTTTGGGTGAAGATTTATGAGTTCTAATTTTTAATTTTATTTTAAAATACATTTTCGTGACAGTTGCAAGCCCGCCGCTATTAGAAAGCTATCTGGTTGCCACACGATGTTTTTATTCACCACTTTCAGTTACTTTCCACGTACTTTATTATCGAGGAGATAGATAGGGGAATGCAGTATTTAGCTCATGGTAGCGCCTTAATGCGCGTATTAGTTTTCTGAAAAATCCTTTTATGCACGACTAGGATTCAAACCCACGACCTTCAGATCGAAAGTTGAAGCAGTACGACCTCTGTGGCGCAATGGGGGAAGGCTTGCCTGAGACGCATGAGGTTGCGGGATCAATCCCCACCGCGGGGCAAATGTTTGTATGATCTGCAAATATTTGTCTCGGGTCTGGGTGTTTTCTTTGTGTACTCGTATTAATGTATGTATTTACAAAAAAAAATGTATAAGTATAAATAGTATATCAGTAATGTGGTCATAACATAAGCTCTGCTTACTTTGGGGCTATATGATGCTGTGTGAAATATCTAGCTATAAAAAAAAATTAAGTACTATCCCTTCGGTCAACAAGGCTGAATATTTTTCTTTAATCTAATAAATGATTAAAGAAAGTTAACGTTTTCTTAAGCTTTTAATTTTGTTTGAAATGAAAATAGTTTTATCGTTTTAGGCTACATCAAGCTTAAAGGGTCTAAGTTTGTCTATTCTTCAAACACTATTGGTAATTCATTGTAAATTACTTTATGAAGAAGTTCATCAATAAAAATATTCCTAAAAAGATTTCTAGGAACGGATGGAAAGGAACAAAGGTTTCATTTTATTAAAAACTTCAGAGATTTATTTTTTGGAACTCAATTACTAAGAATAAAGTTATATAACACTAATATTTTACGAGAACAAACCGAGTTGGCAGAGTTGGGTAGTGCCTGGACTTTGGATCTGAAGGTCGTGGATACGAATCCAGACCGTGTATCAATGGATTTTTTATTTCAAACAAAATATTTGCGCATGCACGAGTTAATTAAAAACAACTATTCGAAAAAGTAGAGCACAGTTTTGTAAATATAACTCTACTGATTTACGCGGTGCACGCCAGTAAACCAATAGTCGGCAAGATTTTTTACAACACTGCACTTGCCAGTCCGCTCCACTCGAGAACTTTTAGGCCCCATCGGCCATCTGTTCTGAGTGCTATATGGCCTGCCCATTGCCACTTCATAGCTTATTCTTATAATAATATAATAAAAACACATCCATCGTATTGATTAAAAGGTAGATGATCCGTTCAACCCCGTCTACCAATCAGACAGTTGAAACCCTCCGAGAAACTTTACCAAAAGCAGATAAAAATATTTGGGTCAAACTTTTGATTGAAACATCCAACCCTAAAGTTAGCATGGGTTCTTACCTAATAAAATCGAACTGTGCCATATTAAAGATGGCACCTCAGAGCTCTTGGGGCATTTTTCAAAGGAAGCCGGGAAATTATAATACCCCAGTGGGATTTTGGAAAACAGCGTATGCTACAAAGACGTGTTTTTCTGAAAAAAAAAAAAATGTAAATAAACATGACTGTATCCCCAACGATACATTTATTTCTGACTAGTGGACGCCCGGGGCTACTACTTTTTTATCCCACGGGAAACATGCTTTTTTGGGATAAAAAGTAGCCTATGTCACCACACAAAAAATCACGTCAATCCGTCTCTCCGTTTTGACGTAAAAGCAGGACAAACAAACAAACAAACACACTTTCACATTTATAATATATGGGTATGGATGTTCAGACCTTCAGGATCCTTTAGTCTTTGATGTCAAGATGGTCAGATGCAAGTCAAAACATTAATTTTGGCGGTAGTTATCCATTTAATTTTAAATGTTCAGATCTACTTAAAATTATTTGAAGACATAAATTCCTCACCACTTTTTTTAAAGAATTCTGAGTCAGAGGCGAGTAAAACATATTTTGGCATTTTTTTGCATTGAACCTTTGCTTGTTGTGTTGTGGTTGATGGGGTGAAATGTGATGAAATACTAAATACTGTCTCAAAATCTCATTTTTGGATCCGGGATTTGAACCCATGACCTTCAGCAGTGCGATTCAGACTTCCGAAAATGCATCCGATTCAATGATTTTCTTCGGAAACTTGACATTTTCAGCGAAGAAACGTGACTTTCCGAATTCGGAACACATTCCGAGGTCTGAATCGCACTGCTTATCAAAAGTTAGGATTACAGCAAATGGAAATTTGGTCTCTTCCTAAAGTTACGACGTGTGCGTTAGTAAAATAGTGCTCGCCTGTCTGTCAAAAGTAGACTTTCAATAAGTTAGAATTTTCTCGTATGCCATTATCTCTCTGGCGAGTATTAGTTGTAGAAGCGACGGTTATTGTTGAAAAGAGTTATAGAATGTTAGGAAGAACTTTTAGTTTGGGACAGGGTTATCAATTGGGGCCGGAATGTTTGACTTTATTAAAAGTAATGCTAAAATATAAAATGGAGCACTGGGATATGCCTCGTCTTTTGATCCGACGGAATTCAATGTCTTTTTTATATATATATTTTTTTTTGTTTTTTACATACATATATAGAATCACGCGTCTTTCCCACAGGGGTAGGCAGAGACCACGGATTTCTACTTGCTACGATCCCGACACTCCTCTTTCACCTCTTTTACTCTCATCGCATTTTTCATACAAGCTCGCCGGTTTAGGGTACTTTTGACCTGGCCTTTCTCCAAAATATCACTGATTTGATCCAGGTATGTTCGCCTAGGTTCCCCTTCCAGCTGTTCCATTCACACTCGCCTCATACACTTGTTTGGTTAAACGACTTTCATTCATCCTCTCTACATGCCCAAACACCTTAACCTAGTACCTATTTTTAATATTAAATGTTTAGTTATCTTTTACTGTTCAGAGTTTACAATGTTCATTTATGAACATGCGCGTGTCAATATTAAGGCACTCCGGCTTGAGGAGGATCGCTTGTATCAATGCGGGTTCGAATCCCGTCAGAGTCATAAATTAAAATTTTCAACTAAGTATAAAATCGTTATGGCTATTCGAAATTCCGTCAACAGAGTTTGCCAATACCTCATACTAACTTATTTATTGACTTAATTTTACTCCAATCTTTCGTAGACATTCACAAAATTATATTTCATCATTGTAATATCTTGATACTTTGTAAAGAACATGAAATAACAATAAAAGTACAAATGCTTGCAAAGAAGTGCAGCTTATAAAACTAAATTGTCAATTCTATCGTCAATAGTGCTGTTCAACTTTTAAACTGTTGAAGGGGATTTTGTTGTAGAGTAGAAAATATACACTGGACATTTTAGATGCATCAGTGTATATTTTCGCAAACACACACACACGCTGGAAGGGGAAGACCTAGGCGGACATACCTGGATCAGATTGGTGATGTTTTGGAGAAAGGCCAGGTCAAAAATACCCTAAACTGGCGAGCTTGTATGAAAAATGTGATGAGAGTGAATGAGGCGAAAGAGGTGTGTCAGGATCGTAGCAAGTGGAAATCGGTAGTCTCTGCCTACCCCTGTGGGAAAGAGGCGTGATTTTATGTATGTATGAAATGCACACCGAGAGTGCAGAAAATTGCTAAGCTTACCTATAACATTGAACTCGGTTTTTTAAATTTTTAATTAAGTCACTTGACTATCTTTACTAAAGAAACAAAATCTATTGCGGCTAAGTATACAAAAATCCAATACCAAAAGGTAAACCTAGACAGCTCCTGGTATGAACAGTCTAGTGCAGGGGTGCCCAGACTTATAGTGTCGGCGATCGACCAGAAAATATTTTGAAAGCAAAGGATCGACTAAACTACTATGTGGGTAGGTTAGGTAGGTACTGCAAAACATTTTTTAAACATGGTTTTACTGCACTTTTAAACTGAATATAGGTACATCAAAATAAAGGAATCATACCTACCTTTATGTTAGAAATGAGTAGGTACTAATAATTGGTATATTGCTGGCGATCGACTCAAAAAGCTTCGCGATCGACCGGTCGATGGC
Organism: Camptogramma bilineatum; assembly: GCA_958496255.1. Lineage (NCBI taxonomy): Eukaryota > Metazoa > Arthropoda > Insecta > Lepidoptera > Geometridae > Camptogramma > Camptogramma bilineatum. The sequence continues at coordinate 10,864,805 of OY292471.1, forward strand.
GATCGGCTGTTTGGGCACCCCTGGTCTAGTGTGTATCAAGCTTAAAAACTATGCTGAAGCAAAACTTTTAAACTCCATTATAAACATTGGAAGTATTAACGTGCACCGTTTATGACTTTATACTAACTTTTTGCACGTGAATTTAGCCTTTATATCGTCGTTAATATTTTATAAGCGGATAAACGGGTGTCTACCAATAACATTTTATAATAGTTTGTTCTGTAAACAGTTATAGACCGTTATATTAACAAGTTTGTATAAGCCTAACACAAAAGTTACGCCATCTACTCTGATAAATACAGTTTTAAAAGTTAGGCCCTTTAAATCTTTACTAGATAATTTATACAGTGATATGGCCAAAGCTGAGAGGATGGTGTATGTGCTGGGCAAGTCCATCTCAACATTGTCCCACTCCCAGGTACTACAGTGTACTACAGTGCTCTGCTACAGTGTCCCGATAAGTGTAGGCAAAGATTGCCTCCTGACACTGTATAAACCATTTAGTAAAGATGTAAAGGGCTAACTTTTTTATACAGTGTCACGAAGAATTCTTTGCCTACACTTAACTGGACACTGTAGTGTCTGGGACATTGTTTGAGATGGAGTAGGCATGCCCGGCACCTACACCATCCTCTCAGCTTCGGCCATATCCACAGGAAAGGCATGGTCAATACGTGTACCTACTGACTAAGCCGCATTTTTCCTCACGATGTTTTCCTTCAAAGATTCAACAGATATTCATCGTTTTTATATTTTTGTGATAGTTTTTGCCCTCAAAGGTGAAAGTTCACTTATTTAGCACATACACAGCGAACAAAGTAAATAGATTCATTGAAAAATAGCTATTTATGAGAATAGAAAATTGAAAAATAGATTCATTTTTCAATTTTACGCGAATGCGTATATTTCAATCTCTGTAAGCCAATCTACGCCATTTCACATTATTAACTTTAAAGAAAATTATTCAGCACTTTGTAAGTCCTTGTACCTGTCACTGCAACTGACTTGAACATTCCCTAAAAACATATAAGACTTCTGAAAAATACACCTTAATTTATAAAGGGTAAGAGCTAGTTTAGTATGAATGCTTACAGGGAAAATAAGTATGGGAAACATCTGAGCGGAAATGTTAACAACTTACTGCAAAGCCTTTGATTACTAAAAGCGGCGAGCGGGATATAACGGTCGTATTTCTTTAGATTAGATTATTACTTTATTGTACACCACTAAAATAAACCTTAATTAAACAAAAGTGTAACAATGGGTGACCTTATCGCTGAAGGCGATCTCTTCCAGGTAAACTTTGGATGGACAGGATAAAAATTATATATAAAAATATATATAAATGGCGGTGTCATATATAAAAATGTTATCGTGACACTAAAAGATAAATTAAAGACTTTAATTATCTTTAAAAACTTTAATATTATTTAAACAAGTTATTATTTAAATTGCATGCACAGTGCAGAAGGTAACAGTTTAGCACAAATATGTTTTTAGTTGTTATTTAGTTTGTAATAACTACTGTTTATTACGTTTACTTGAGAAAATTAAATAAATATTTAAGCAAAAGTTGTGTAAGCTAATAATTATAACATGGTATGGTATATTGTCGACTTTTGATCAAATGGTCGTGAGTTCGAATCCTGGCCTGCAACAAAAAATCCTCTAGATAATTGTAAAGAATTTTAAACGTCTGAAGATTCAACACCTATTTTCCTTCAAGCATTCAAAATCCTTTGAATGATGCAGGCTGACATTCGAACCTTTGTACTAAAAATCTGGAGCTAGACATAAGGTGCCTCATACCTAGTTATTGTATAACTATTTATGTTTATTTTATTTCGCGCCCGACTACACACTGCTCTGTCACACTGTTTCGCGTTTACAGTTGCTAAGAAGCGTTCATAGTTTTTCGAAAAAACTAAACTTGAGGTATTCAATCTCATGTCTCGGCTAGAGGCTCAGGTAAATGAAATAAGGAAGTTTAACTAAATAACTCTGTAAGAATTGGGATTGTACCTGTCGGAGAAGATTACCTGAACAATTTTGATGAATCTTCAACTTTTCGTGCAATAAAACAACCGGTTTGTTTGTATGGATTTAAGTTTCAAAGAATGTTTTGACTGTTTAAAAAACGAAATACCGGTATACTCTCAGATCTTTAAGAAATTGATTTAATTATGTCTAAGGGGGTAGTTAGAGGCACGTCCAACCACATATTTTGCACATGTCCATATTTTGGAATAGCCATTCGTACACCCATCCCTCCTCATGACATACCCATACCAAGCCAACCAAGCATAACATTGGAGCGCTTCTGTGCTTCGGAGGGCACGTTAAATTGTTGGTCCTGACTTTCAAGCCGCTGAGCCGTGACGTAGGCCTATAGGCGGCCTATAACTACTTTAGGCCGTTATAGTTAGTTAGGTAGTTATAGGCGGCCAATAACTATTTTAGGCTGCCTAAAGGCCTTTTAAAGTTGGCCAGTAACTCATACGAACGTACTTAAACATTTTACTATAGGTATCATAAATATAAACAAAGTACCTACTTTTAAAATGGCATGTTTCTATCACACAACCTGATTTCCTAAACCGAATTCAAACCTAACCAACAGCAAATTCCGAGTTTAGTCCGTCGGGCCGCTCTAAGTTTGCATTCATGGTCCAAAACACTGGCCTAGGGAACTTGCAAAACTACCTCCACACGACAGGGGTGTACTTAGGACTAAGAAGTGTCAAGTAAATGTTACAGAGATTTTTTGTTATTGAAGAGGGGGGGAACCTAAAGGTAAGCGATTACCGCAAACCACCGACAACTGCAACATTGTACGTTGCCGGCCTTTGAGGTAGAAGTAGGCTCTTAGGAGGATTTTTTGAAATTGTTTCTTGTAAATTGTGTGGTCACAAAATGGATGAATGACCGCAAGTGTTACCTCGTCGGTTCCGGCCATTATTAATGTATTTATTAAGCCATTAGAATATCAGGCAGCTTAAAAAGTTACTTAACAACTAGTTAAATAATGTTCTACAGAAACTAATCTACTACATGTTTACATACAATAGCTATACACTAGAACCAGTTGAACCATAGGAGTGATCCAAGTGCTCAATTGGAAGCAAAGGTACTCGTATGTAAAAAAATAAACGGGAATTACTCACTCATCTAAGGAAAGCCCTCGTGGCGAAGCTTGCTTTGATGTTCTTGAAAATATCGTTGAAGTTAGGCGACCGACGTTTTGAGTGGCATTACGAGCTGAGCACTTCCGTGCTTCGGAGAGCACGTTAAATCATCTGTACCGGCTTTTAAGTTGTTAAACCATGATGGAGGCCTTTAGGCGGCCTAAAAACTCCGTCGCCAGAGTTGGCCACTAGCCCATACTTACTCATCTAAGGGAAAATCTCATACAAAGAGTCAACTTTCTAGTTAAACTCGTAAAGGTTTTGAAGGAAAGAAAGTAAATCATAGTGCTATCGTTCGCCTTGCTCCGCCCCTGGTCCATCCTCAAGCGGTGAAGTTTTTGGCTGAAAACACGTCTATAACTTAGTCCTGACCCGGTCTGGGATTAAAAGGAACTATATAATTAACTCTAGTAGCGTTGTTTTAGACCTAGTTGTTTTAGTTTAGGTTTCATAGGTTTAGGGAGTACGACGTATCAAATATTTGCAGATCATACAAACATTTGTCCGCGGGACAAATGTTTGTATGATCTGCAAATATTTGTCTCGGGTCTGGGTGTTTTCTATGTATATTATGTATGTATTTACAAAAAAAAAATGTATAAGTATAAGTAGTATATCAGTCATGTGGTTGCCATAACACAAGCTCTGCTTAGCTTGGGACTACATGATGCTGTGTGAAATGTCCAGCAATATTTATTTATTTATTTATTTATAAAACTAGTAGGTATTTTCTTATACCGTTAAGCCGCTACTACACGCTGGCGCAGGCTCGTCGAAGTGAACGCCAATGTCAACGTGTAGACAACACCATTTGCATTGCCTTGTCATCGCTCGCCTTGCTGGCTGATTGAAAACAAGAGCCAATTTTCATTGGTTTGCAGCGACTCGCCTAGCATCAATTCGCCTTCGCTTGCGTTGGCTTAGGTTCGCCCAGCATGGATGTATAGGCGGCATTAGGGATTTAGGGAGTACACTTCGTAAGCGCATATTTGAGCCGCACGTTCGCACAGCACTCTCTCACAACTTGCCGACTGCGTTGCGTTCGCTACGCGTTTGTATTGATATAAACGTACGAAAACAATAAGGAATTGACGCAAAAAAAAGAGTATGACAATGTGTTATCGCGAATTATGTGTGCGGCCACCATTATAATCCACTAGCTGACGTCCGCGGCTTCGCCCGCGTGGACTACTATTTTGTTTATCCCACGGGAACCATGAATTTTTTCGGGATAAAAATAGCCTATGTCCTATTCCCGGTCACTATCTATCTATGTTTCAAATTTCAGCCAAATTGATTCAATAGTTATGGAGATACGTGGCAACAAACATTCACACACACACACACACACACACGGATTTTCGCCTTTATAATATTAGTAGGATTTAGAATTTCATTCGCATCTCCCAAAAGCCTTAATTTTTCTGGGAATCCAACCTGCCTAGTAGACTTTAGTCACGCAAAACGGTACAGTATTCAACAGCAACTCACTTGTTTGAAAACTCCTATTGTTTGCAAGTGGATTCAGTTTGGGCAGTCAGTCGGCACAAAACAGCGCAACTTCGTCTAAAAGTTTGTATTCTTCTTAATGCCCAGTAAATCCTTGGTTTTTGGTGCAAATATATTTGAATATTCTTAGAAGCAACCAAGGGGAAGAAAGGGTGGAAATTTGAGATAGCGACTGATAAAGCAGAATGGAAGAAGACGGTTCAAAACTCTAAATAAAACCCCTTTGCGTAAACAACCCATAAAATCACCCCTTCCCGTATTCGACAAAGACCACAAACCACAAATCACCTCACAAAAGCAAATAATACCTTAAATTCACTATCAAATATTATCTACCTTAGGGCTATAACAAACATGCTGCTTTTAGCATCGGCGATCGGCGACTTTGCGACTGCATCGATGCTGTATCGCGTTTTGGCGACTCTGCGTTCGATCGCAGTATCAAAATCGTTTTCGATGCTGCATCGACATCGAAATTGCGCGTTTTGGCAACTGCTGCGATCGCCAATGCTTTGGCGTTTTTAAGTGTTCGGTGTGGAATGTTGGTCGCTGCATTTTTCTTCTGAAAAGCGACTATACCGCCGATCGCCGATGCTAAATGTAGCATGTCTACTAGAGCCCTTAATTTTCATTATGCAGTTCCACATCTGCAACAACCTATTAGTAGCACTCAGTGTGGAAGCAGCCTCGGAACTTCTCGGAATGCATCTATTGTCTGAATACTGGCTTTTTGTCATAACTTTGAGATGCTTAACACGAGTTTCTGTCTACTATAACTATTAATAAATATAGGCGCAGTGGATGGATGAAATGGCGACAGGTAGAGATCACGTGGGGTGTGTTTTGTCTCATGTTGACGCATGGGCTACCTATTCGAAAACATGACACAAAAACACCCCCTCCACTTTCTTCCAGCGCTCTTTTTACATGACACGACACGACCTCTCCAGGGACGATTATGTGACCTACGAATGCATCTTTAGCATACGGGAATAATTTATAAGTCAGTAAGCAGACCTGTGTTGTACATTTGAACCTAAAAATTCAAAATAAGTACAGTAAAATATTTCTGATTCTGATTCAGATTCAAATATTCTTCCAAAAAGTGAGGCACATTCCTTCCATCTTCATCCATCCATCCACAAAAACATCCATTTGAGGTACATAAAAGGATCGCGATGTACGGACGGATCAGTGTTGGGCAATGAAGAAGACTGATGAAAGGAGAGTGCGTTCTTCTGAGATGCCTATGTCGAGATGGATGTGTGGGGTGGTACGTTTGTTTTATTTTATTTTATTTTATTTTTATTAGGAAAACCTACAGCTAGCTTACAGGTTGGATAAAGTAAGGGATGATTATGTAAGAGGAAGTTTGAAAGTGGCGCCTGTGATTGAAAAAGTGAGGAGTGCTAGAAAAGTTTGGTATGGATATGTAAGAACATCATCATCATCATCTCAGCCGTTGGAAGCCACTGTTGGACACAGACCTCCTTCAAAAATTTCCATGTTGTTGCGGTTGGAAGCGGCCTGCAACCACCGCCGACCTGCAGTTTTTACAAGGTCGTCCGTCCATTTTATCGGTGGACGTCCAACACTGCGCTTTCCGGTCCGTGGCCTCCACTCGAGAACTTTTCGGCCCCATCGGCCATCTGTTCTGCGTGCTGTAAGCCCTGTCCGAGGTCTTCTACGTATCTCCTCATTTCTGATTTGATCCCGTAGAGAAAACCCGAGCATAGACCTCTCCATACCTCAATCTCGCATAGTAAGAACCAACATCTAAATATTAGTAAGTTTTTGTTTAAACTAATGCTAAGGGTCCTTGTCTTAATCTCAGCTTAAATTGTAACATTGTATCGTCTTTGTTATCTGAGTTTGCGAGAATCTCAGGCGGTTTGAAATTGCATTAAGTATTAGTGTGAAAGATTACATTTTAATAAATAATTACCTGAGTTCTAGGCAGGATGAAGACTGGGAATCGTGTTGGCACAAAGGAAAATGCCCAGCAGAAATCTCCCCCATTGTGGGCTTACTGCAATGAAAATGTAAGCTTTTAGGATATTTTTTGTTGACTTTCATGCGTATCGGCTATTCCAATGCTACATTTACAACAAAAAAAATTGGATTATCGCTGGATCCAGTGCATTGATCGCTGGACCAAAATGCGTTGAGCATGGCATCAAGCAATGTAACTAATTTCGATGAAAGTAGGGGAAAATTGGGGGTTCTGGATATAAATATCCAGAACCCCTCAATTTTCCCTATTCATCTATTCAATCTACTACATCGAAGTAACCCTATTTTTACTTTTCATCTATTCAAATAAGACTGTTTAATCCAGAATTTTCCCTATTCATCTATTCAATCTACTACATCGAGGTAACCCTATTTTTACTTTTCATCTATTCAAATAAGACTGTTTAATCTAGAATTTTCCCTATTCATCTATTCAATCTACTACATCGAGGTAACCCTATTTTTACTTTTCATCTATTCAAATAAGACTGTTTAATCTAGAATTTTCCCTATTCATCTATTCAATCTACTACATCGAGGTAACCCTATTTTTACTTTTCATCTATTCAAATAAGACTGTTTAATCTAGAACCCGATTTTACTTTTAATCAATTCAAGTATTCAATCTACATATTTAACCAAAGTATTTATTCATTTATAGAAAAAAAAAAACATAGGTTTGCCTAATTCAAATGTTAACTAACCTATAAAGACTGAACCTAAAATAAAAATAAAACAAGGAATAATATATAATAGTTGGTTTATTAATTCAGCAAAGTTATTTTTTATAAATTCACATATATTGAATTATCAATTGATTTCAGAAGTTCTCTTATTTTTTCATATAAATGATCAGAGTAAAAGTTTGCAACAACATGCTGCGCACATATGACAGCATTACATTTACAAATAGAATCTTCAAAACAAGTAAATTGTTCCGCATCATATACTTCTATTCGAATAAGTTTCACTCCTTTTACACTAGTTCTAAAACTGGACGCCAGTTGCTTGCTGTTCGTTAATTGCACAAACGCGGGAGCATTTGATGGTAAATTGACTTCTTCTTGCATGTTAAGTGGACTTACAGTCGCAGGCGGCGATAAAATCCATGGTGAGTACTGAAAATATTATTTCAATTACTATCAAATATTAATTATTAAGTAATTAATTTTATGCACTTGATATCTGACAATTAATTCTTACCGACATTTTCCAAGCTTTTGTTCCGTGTGTATAGAATGATATCAATTGATGCTACTAAAATGAACTTGAATTTTAATTTTTATTTATAGGTTCAATGTATGTTGTTTATAGGTATCTAATTTGAAATAGAGTTGAGAACCTTGTATGAATGGCTAATATTTATGGCGAAAATGCACCGTAAGTGTTATCAACGTGTAGTGTTGTAGATTATGAGTAAGTTACACTAAACCTAATATAGGCTTCTTCATATGATTAGATATCTGCACTTCTGCAGCCTAGTGGTTGGTCGACATTGCAGTGCGCGGGTTCGATAAAATGTATTATTTACTTACTTTGAGGCTACATGATGCTGTGTGAAATGTCCAGCATTATTTATTATTATTTATTTTATTACAAGTAGATATAATGATATTTATGGAAACCATTATTAGTTATGTATACCTACTTCTTTAGCGCATGACTTTACCTATGAGGTCTTCAGTAGTTGGAATTTTCATAATATGAGAACTGATTCAAGATACAATAAGTAGGTACCTAAATAAGTTTTCTGTTGAAAGAATACTTTTTCAGCACTATATTTTTTGTGGTATAGGTAAGGGTAAGCTGATTCAAATGAGCCTAAGCACGGATGTTCTACTGTAATTCACTGAGATGATTGAACAGATCCTACCACCATCATCAGATCAGCTCGCTGTTACCATAATATTGCATTATCACTGAAAACCTTTTGGTGGTCTTTGTCCTGATCTGATCCGACCTGTAGGTAGGCATCTGATCAGATCGCAGATCAATCGGTTTGGATGTCTATGCGTGTGTCCTTAGATTCATTCAAACAAACTTAGCTTAATTATTATTATTAGTGGAATGCAATTTACACTACCTTTTTATATAAGTATATATATTTCAGCCTAACTTAGTCAATGTTATGTAGGTAGTTAATAAAATTTAGAATATTATGTATGATGGATGGTCAGCCAAAAACATGTTTTATTCTTATATACCTACTATTAATTAATATGTATAGCAGTAAAAGTAATCGATAAAAAATCAATTACTTAAATCGAATCCGAGTGATAAACATAGTCTAATAATTCAAATCAAACTTTGTTGACAAAAATGTATAGAGAGCGTTTTATTACAATAATACACCTCCATATATGTAAAAATGTGCACGTGAATTGAGACTATTTAAGCCAGGATGATGTCCAAAACAAGAGACAGTCTTCTCTGGAACAGCAAACCTTCCGATCCTTCAACTTAAAAAAAAAAATCGTCGTTCAACTTTAAAAATGTAAGTACAAACTATTCAGTTACATACACTTCTCCCAATGGATCTAGGCATTCGTGAAGTTACTCGATTCACTCACGAATGCCTAGATCCATTGTGAGAAGTGTACATTCAGTTGCATTACATTCAGTGTACATCTCTATTCATCTATTCATATATTAATCCATTCATGCTTTCATCAATTCATTGTATTAATTCCTTAATATTTTTATATTTTCAGGTCCCGAAGCATGATGTCTTTGAACTACTCCGACGACGACGTGAGCGTGCCGACTTCAAACCGCAGCGCAACCGCTCTACCATCAAAGAAGGCACGCTCGTCGCTTGCCATCACCGACGCCATGCCCTCGACGTCGTCGTCATCGGTGGCGAAGAAGCGAAGGAACAAGATCGCCCCGGTGATTCCACCGAAGAAGCCCACGCCGTACGAACTATTCGGCACGGATAGCGAGGAAGAAATAGAGGATCCTCGACCACGCAAAAATGGTAATATTCAAGATCTTACCTCATACTTCATAACAAGATGTTTAAAAGCATATTCACGTCAGGTACGGAAAATAGACACAGGAATATATTACATTATCACCAAGATTTATAACTCAAATAATATAATACATCCAGATATAGTCATCAAAATAAGATCAAACGCCGATACAATAGAATGGTACCACCTAGTAAAGTTTATAGAAACTGCACGGAGACAGATCAGAAACTGTTTTATTTTTAGTTGTTTGAGAGACGATCGACCTCTAATCAGGAATATTATTTCACCATCAGAAAGATCAAGAGAAGAAGAAGAAGTGTCGCAGAAACCTCATCGCCGGTGTGAGGAAGTACAAAGGAAGGAGCATCGTACTCCGCCTGCTGCCTTTGCTGCTTCAACGTCAACGTCGAGGAAAACATCTGCCCGGGATGTCTTCGGTAGCGACAGCGACGACGATCAAGCCATCCTACCGGGTACTAAAAAAACTCCCAGTGTATGCTCCTACTTCACGAAACGAATTCCTCACGGTGTATCGCGACAGTCGGATCTCACTAAAGAGGGTACCCACTATGTGGAGCTCAAAGTTTACAGTTGCGAGGAAATAAAAAATATCCAGCCAATGAATAGGTGGCGTCATGCTATAATTACCATAAAAAATAGAACAGATGATAACACCGAGGCGTGGAAGCACCTCAGTGAATTTATTAAAGCTACTCGTAGAGAATTTAAAGATTGTAGACCTGATATTATTAACGGCTGTTAAGATTTAGATAGTATTTAAATAAATACCTAATCTTAACACCGTTAACAGGAACTATAATCCTTTCTCGAGTTGCTTTTATAAACTCATCAAGGTGCTTTCACCCTCGGTGTAGGAATATCATCAATTTTATTTTTCACTGTAATTATAGCGTAAGCGCATTGATAATTTCAATCTTTCGGTATGGATATTAATTAATGGATCTATTTACTCAGTGTAATCATAGTAAGCGCATGTAATCTAGAAAGTAGGTATTATAACCATATTATTAAGTTTATTTCGTTATCTCATGTATGTAGGTATTATGAATAAATTAAAAGTATTAACGTTTCATTACACTTTTTTATTTCTTTTACAGTTGTGTCACACTCAAGCCTGCCACCAGCTAATGAAATTGATGAATTAATAAATTGTGAAAAATGTCGAATTGAAATATCACGAAATGAATATAGATATCATTTGAGAACTAACTTGCATAAATCGAACTGTTTATTGAGGACTGAATTTGATAATATCGATATTGTTGCCACTGCATTCAAAAATAGAATCGTTACGTATCGTTTGAACCCCATAAAAAATATCACGCATCTCCCTGTAGAGGTGAATCTGAGAAATAAACGAAAAGATATAATACAGTTAATAAAAATGTCGCTAAGGAAACATGAGTGTATTAAGGTTAACTTTGAGTTGTTTGCTTATTTTATTTTACCGAAGTCAAATGAACAGCAACTAAAGTCATTTAACACAAAATACGAAATAATTTATCAAAGTACAGATTTGAATGAAATGGTATCGAGATTGCTTGACATTTTTATGACGAAACTATCAGAATTTGAACATTGTGAATCGGGCTGGAGTTATGAATCTATGAGTCATTTAGAAATTAATATTAACAAATACTGTCCTCTGAGAGGTGGCACATACATAGATTTACCAAAATCTATTAAAAATACAAAAAGCTGTATTAATATTCAGAATCATGATGATTATTGTTTCCTTTGGTGCGTGGTTGCTAAGTTATTTCCTGCAAAGAATAATGTGTGTAATGTGAAGTCATATCCACACTTTTCTTCTGTGCTTAATGTAAAGGAAATGACTTTTCCACCGACCTATAAAGACATTGCATTATTTGAAATGAATAATCCTAATATTAGTGTCAATATCTACGGTCTAAACGACAAATGCTGTGTAAATGGACCTCTATATTTTACAAAAAATCGTAAAAGTAATCACATTAATTTGCTCTATATTGAACGCAATAATAAAGGTCATTACTGTCTGATAAAAGATCTAATGCGATTAGTACGACGTCAAATGTCTCATCATAAAGGAAAAATGATGCTATGTGAAGCCTGTTTACAATGTTTTTATTGCGAAACTAAACACAAATCACACAATTGTAACGGAGTATTAACTGTTTTACCTAAAGAGAATTCTATTTTGAAATTTGAAAAATATGAGAGGCAGCAAAGGATTAACTTCGTCATATACGCTGACTTTGAATGTCTACTACTTAACTATGAAAATGAAATCTCTGAAAACACTAAAACTTTACAGATACATAAACCTTCTTGCTTTGGCTTTTATATTTGCTGCTCGTATGATCCAAACTTAAATAAATATGTTGCGTATAGAGGTGAAAACTGCGTTGAAATATTTATAAAATGCTTAATTAAAGAAGTTAAAAGAATTCATGCTATACTGCAAGATAAAAAACCAATGTCTCCTTTAACAGTAGATCAAGAAAAACAATATCGCAATGCTACTGTATGCTACATATGTAAACAAGTATTACTCGGTGATAAGGTACGAGATCATGATCATATTACGTCTCAATTTAGAGGAGCGGCACACTCTCATTGTAACTTGATGCATAGAGTGTGTCCATTCATTCCAATAGTGTTTCACAATCTATCCGGCTATGATTCACATTTGTTTATTGAAGAATTGACAAAATATGAAGGTGATCTGAGAATTATTCCTAAGACTAAAGAAAAGTATCTTTCTATTACTAAAGTTATTAAGTCCGACACATACAATCGCTCTATTGAAATGAAGTTCATTGATTCTTTTCAATTTTTAAGTTCGAGTCTTGATTTATTAAGTAAAAGTTTATCTGAAAGTGATTTTGTTCATTTGTTGAACGGTTTTGATGACAAGAAGCAATTTGATTTATTACGTAGAAAAGGTGTGTATCCATATGATTACATGAATAATTGGTCAAAATTTAATGAAAGACGGCTTCCACCTAAATCTTGTTTTTACAACTATTTGAAGGGAGAACACATTTCTGATAATGATTATACACATGCCCACGATGTGTGGAAATATTTTAACATCAAAAATCTTGGCGAATATACAGATTTATACTTGAAAACTGATGTGTTGCTACTATGTGATATTTTCGAAAAATTCAGAAAGACGAGCCTCCATTATTATAAACTAGATCCTGCTTATTATGTAACAACACCCAGCTTAAGTTGGGATGCAATGCTATTATATACTAATGTTAAACTAGAATTGATTAGTGACATAGAAATGTATGAAATGTTGGAGAAAGGTATACGTGGAGGTCTAGCTCAGTGCTCGTTACGTCATGCTGTGGCTTCCAATAAATATCTTCCTAACTTCGATAAGTCTCAAAAATCTAGTTATCTGGTTTATTTAGACTGTGTTAATCTTTATGGGTACGCAATGACGAAAAAATATCCAATTTCTGAATTTAGATTTTTATCTACACGAGAAATAAAATATTTTAATGTAATGAATGTTTCGGATGATAGTGACTTTGGCTATATTTTAGAAGTGGATCTTTTATATCCAGATCACTTGCATAAGTCGCATCAAGATTTACCCTTTGCTCCAGAGAAATTTATTCCACCTGGAAGTAAAACTGAAAAATTGATCGCAAATCTCTATGATAAATTCAACTATGTCATTCACTACGTGCATTTGAAGGAATGCTTAAAACACGGACTAATTTTGACAAAAATACATCGCATCATTGGGTTCAGGCAAGATTGTTTTTTGAAAAATTATATTGATCTAAATACTACTCTTCGAAAATCATCAAAAACACTATTTGAAAAAAACTTATTTAAGTTGTTCAATAACGCAATTTTCGGTAAAACGATTGAAAATAAAAGAAAACAAGTTGATATTAAACTGGTAACAAGATGGAGAGAAACTCAAAATATCACGAATAAACATATTACTGCTGAAAAGTTAATATCAAAACCGAATTTAAACAGTGTTAATGTTTTTTCTGAAAACTTTGTAGCTATTCAATTGAATCGTGATGAACTTGTATTAGATAGACCTATTTATATTGGTTTTTCCGTTTTAGAGTACGCTAAACAACATATGTATCAATTTCACTATGATTTTATTAAAAACAAGTACAATGACAATGCACAGCTTTGTTATACAGACACTGACAGTTTGTTATATTTGATATTTACCAATGATTTTTACGAAGATTTGCGAAATGACATTTCTCAATTCGATACAAGTAATTATGCATCAAACAATGTTTATAATATTCCGAAGGTAAATGAAAAAGTACTTGGTTTGTTTAAAGATGAGATGGGAGGTGACATTATTTCTGAATTTACTGGTTTAAGAGCAAAGTTGTATTGTATAAAAAGTGAGAAATCTACAATAAAAAAAGCTAAAGGTATAACTAAGACAGCTGTTAATGAAATAGAATTGAGTGACTATAATGATACTTTATTTAATAATACTACAACAAGATGTAATATCAAACTAATAAGATCTATAAAGCATGTGTTATATACGCAAGAGGTAAACAAGCAACTCCTTAATGGAAATGATGATAAAAGACAAATACAGAAAGATCAGATCCATACCCTACCATGGGGTCACTGTGATACGGTATTCTGAGAGTAATTTATTGAATTTATTTAAATTAATCCATGCGTCATGTCAATAATCATTAGTGTACTTATAATAACTATGTAAGCATTAATATTATTTTTAGATAATACCTTTGTTAATAACAAATTATTTAATATAATAAATAAATAAATGCACCTACACACCAGTACCAGTTATTTTATTTATTTAATAATAAGCCTCCTTAAAAATATAACTAAGTACAAAAATATATTGTTTATAAGTTATAACACTTTGATTAAAATTGCAGATAATAAAGAGACTTCTCTGAAATAACATCAATTATAATTGTGTGAAATATATTATGTTGATTTCTTATTTATTTTTTAAATGAAGTTAATTAAGCAGCCAGTTTCTTTACAAGTTAAGAATCTAGACATAAACAGGACAGGAAAAAGTATTATAAAACATAGTTCTCTGTTACCGAATTCGATTCGAAGCATAATATGCGGTCCCTCGAATTGTGGTAAAACAAATGTCATGCTTAGTTTGCTTTTAGACGCAAACGGGCTCAAGTTTAAAAATGTATATTTATATTCTAAGACGTCTTTTCAACCAAAGTACACGTTTTTAAAAGAAGTATTGCGTCGAGTCCCGAATATAAATTTTTTCATTTTCAATTCAAATGTAGAAGTTGTACATCCTAATGAAGCTTTGAAAAACTCTGTAATAATTTTTGATGATGTCAGCTGTGAAAATCAAATTAATATACGAAATTATTTTGCGATGGGGAGACATCGCCAAATCGACTGCTTTTATCTAGCACAAACCTATTCAAAAATACCAAAGCAGCTGATTCGAGACAATGTGAATCTATTAATTATCTTCAAGCAAGATGATGTAAATTTAAAGCATCTTTATGACGAACATGTTAATACAGATATGGAATGGCTTAAATTTAAAAATCTATGTTCTCTTGTATGGAAAGAACCTCATAATTTTTTATTGATAAACAAAGACTGTTGTATTAATGAAGGAAGATATCGAAAGGGCTTTGACATTTTTATCGATTTTGACATATCATACTAGATAAAGAAAGTAAGCGCAGCGATAGCATATTATAATATTTAAATTGAATATGGATCTAATGATTTCAGTTTAGTAGCCTAATCACTCAACTTAAGTTGTGTTTGTCCTTTAATTTTATAAATATGGAGCAATTCAATAAGGAACAATTGATAAAATCTGTTAATGCTATAAGAAATAAATTAAAACAAATGCGTGATAATGAAGATAAAACCGATTTGACTATGAATAGAGTATTAAAACCTGTGACTGAACCTTTAAAAGCTTTAATAGATATTGGCTATTCGAAACAAAACAACTTTACTGAAAAATCGATTATGAATAAATCTGGAATCTTAGATAATACCAGCTCCGATTCAAACTATGAAGATTTAGAAGAATATGATGAAACTAATAATTATGATGATAATAAATATATGTCTCCCCTAACGAACCAAAATTCAGCAAATAATGTGTCGAATGATATTGGGAAGTCTTTAGAAAGATCATTAAACAAAGATGATTTTGAAGATATTTATGAAAACATTAATATACCTTTCGGAGTTAGAACAGAAAACAAACAATTTTTAATGGGGAATGAAAAAGTACAACTATTAGTTTCAGATAATCCATTACGAAGCAATAAAAAACATTTGATTATTATTAATGATAAGCAATATGATTTGACGCCTGGTCTAAAAGAACTATTACTACGAAAGACGCCAGATTTGTCATTAGTATCAACTAAAGACCAATTAGTATATAAAGATATTCTCAACATAACAAACGCTCATAAAAGATATTACAATCCGAATGGGCAAATCAAAGGTGATAAAAGTATCAAATATCGTGAAATTATAAGACCATTATTTTTAGACACTACAAATAATGCTCAACTGTTTGAAATTGAATGTAATAAAACTGGTAGTGGATTACCTATTTTGAAGAATTACAGGAAAGATACTGATTTAGTATATTGGGACGATCCAAATGAGTTAATAGAACGCTTGAAAATATTAATCGCATCTAGAGATGCTGGTAACAGCAACCACGATAACGAAATACTGTCAATAATTGAAGAACTAAAAGAATCTGGCATCATTAAAGAATAAAAAGATCAAGATTCATATCTAATGTTTAGTATGAATGTATTAATCAAAGATGAACGTCGATAAATTTGGTCTTCACCTGTATAAGAGAAAATCAAATGATTATGAAAAGTGGTGGAAAAATACAAGCGATGGAAATGTTAATGCACAGAATAAAATTATAAAACAATTACAGAATCCTGTTGATGCGGAAGACAGTGCTACAAAAGGGTACGTGGATAACTTACTAGAACATTATTTAAATAAAATTAAATACCTGGAACAGTGTTTTAACGAAGTTAGTAAGAAAGTTTCAATTCTAGAAACACAATTCAAAAATGAGCAAAGCCGACGTCATAAATGAGATATATAGAAATGCGCGAGTGAATTTTAAACGTAGACATGTTATAATGAAGGATATAGACGATCTATGGCAAGCCGACTTAATTGATTTGCAACGTATTTCTAAGCAAAACCGCGGCTTTAATTTTGTTTTAGTAGTTATCGACACGTTTTCAAAATTTGTTTGGACATATCCATTAAAACGAAAAACTAAAGTAGAAGTTTGTTCTGCTTTTGAGCATCTATTCAAGAAAGGCAGAGTACCGAAAAACTTACAAACAGACTTGGGAACAGAATTTTATAATGAAAAAATAAATAAACTGACAGGTGTCTACAAAGTAAATCATTATTCTACTTATTCTACTAAAAAGGCATCAATTGTGGAAAGAGTTATCCGAACTTTAAAAAGCAAACTTTATAAACAATTTGGAATAAACGGAAATTATAATTGGGTAAATGGTACTCTAGATCAAATAACTAAACTCTATAATAACACTTATCATAGAACAATCAACTGCAAACCAGTAGAAGTTACTGAAAGCAATAAAACTGATGTATTGGAAAGATATGAAAAAATCGCAAGCACTTCTTTAGCGAAAAGAAGCAAAGCTTTAAAAGTCAATGACTTTGTACGAATAAGTAAGTACAAAGGGACTTTTGAAAAAGGCTACATGCCAAATTGGTCAACAGAAATTTTTAAAATCTTTAAAGTTCAGTCAACCAACCCAACTACTTATCTGCTGGAGGATGTGAGACATCAGCCCATCGTAGGAGCTTTTTATTCGCAAGAATTACAAAAAACAAAGTATCCTGAAATATATCTTGTAGAAAAAGTACTTAAAAGAAAAAATAATAAAGTATATGTTAAATGGTTAGGCTTGCCATCGCATGAAAATAGTTGGATTGATAAAAATAACGTTCTATAGATAGACGATAATTGACTATAAAAGCAATGAGCAATCACATATTGCAATCAGTTTTGTTAGTGTTATGAAAAGAGGCAGTGTTGTGAATTGGCTTATTGATCATCTACCGTGTGAAATTCATTTACCTGGATATAATTACTGTGGACCTGGTACAAGATTGATGAAAAGACTTGCTCGTGGTGATAAAGGTGTTAATCAGTTAGACGAATTTTGTAAGGATCACGATATTGCTTACGCAGGGTCTACATCTACACAAGACCGTAATATAGCTGATATAAGGTTGATGAAAATGGCCAGGAAACGTATTCATGCTTCTGATGCAACTAGGGGAGAAAAAGTAGCAGCTCATTTAGTTAACAAGGCAATGTTAGCTAAAATAGCGAATAGTTGTAGAAATATAAAAAATCCTAAAAGTAAGGGAACTGGTATACAAAAGCCATTAAAAAATATAATTTTACATGCCAAGAAATACTTGAAAAGTGTTAAACCTAAGTGTAAAAAAACAGCTATTGAATTAGCTATAGCCGCTGTAAAAGAAATGACAAACAACTCAAACATAAAACTTCCACGCTTAATACCTATTCCGAAAACTGGTGGTGTATTACCTTTAATACCAATATTTGCTGGGCTATCCGCGTCAGGTAGTATAGCAGGCGGTGTTGCTGGAATCGTCAAAGCTATTAATGAATACAAAGAAGCTAAGAAGCGTCTAGCAGAATTAAAACGACATAATGAAAAAATGGAAGCTTTGTGTATCGGGAAAGGACTACATCTTAAACCTCATAAGGATGGATTGGGGCTATATCTATCTAATAAAAAAAACTAAAGCGGCTACCCAATCGAGCGCTCACTAATATTGATATTATTAACCATTCGGAAGATATTCCGCATTTTCGTGGAGTATTCATGAGAGACACGCTACCAAAGCGTCCTCGCAGAATCGAGTGCGGTATTATCAATTTAGACAGCTCTCAAAATGCAGGTACTCATTGGGTAGCCTACGCAAAGCTAAATGATTATGTGGAGTATTTCGATAGTTACGGAAACTTAAAACCACCCATTGAATTCATCAAATATGTCAAAGTTAATGTTAATTATAATTATGAAAACATGCAGAAAGATCATCCATATAATTGTGGTCATCTCTGTTTAAATTTTCTTAGAATGTTTTGGCAAAAACACAAATATAAATAGTTTATGATCTTTGTCTGAAGTTCAGTTACTAATCATGTCTGTGACGATTACATTCACTGGGGACAAGTCTTTATTGGAGTCATATTTTCACCCTCCATTGAATGCAGATGAACATTTTGAATGTGGTTTATTGTATTTTTCTGCAATAAATTCAGTGTCAAATATAAATTTAACAAACAACATTTTTTCGTATGGAGATGAAGGTAAAGAGTTACAAATACCTGTTGGCGCCTATGATTTGCTTGACATTGAAAGCTACCTATCGCAAAATTTAAATGATTGTACAGTTCAATTGAAATCTAATAGTAACACTCTAAAATGTTCAGTATATTGTTCAAAAACCATTCATTTTGAAAAGGAAAATAGTATTGGACAGCTTCTCGGTTTCGGCAAGATGAAACTAGAAGCTAATAAATGGCATGATTCGCAGAGCCTGGTCAACATTCTTCCTTTGTCCGTGATACGAATCGAATGTGATATCATACAAGGATCTTACCTTAACGGATTACCAACTCATACGATTTATGAATTTATTCCTAGCGTTCCACCTGGTCATCGATATATTGAAGTGCCGAGTAACATAGTCTATCACCCCATCAATAGAAGAAATATATCTTCAGTAACCATTAAAATAGTTGACGACCGCGGTAATCTCATAGACTTTAGAGAAGAAAAAATTCAATTGCGTCTTCATATACGAAAAATAAGATGATCGTATTCTATAAAATACCTTTCGCTTTGAAAAACAATAGCAATACTCAGCGTGGCATTAAAGCTATCAGACGTGTCAAAACCAATAAAAAAGTTACAAAAAATAATAAAATATTTCTCAAAGCACTTGGATTTAAAATATGAGTATTCTTCATATATCTGATTCACCTCAATTTGATAACTCCATCGAGAGCTACGAAGTTCATGCTTATAACCCTTACAACAACAGTTTTAGAGAAAATGATGAAATTAGAATTCCTATACATCAACAAGATGTATACATTTTACCGTCTGCGAGTTTTATTTATGTTGAAGGACATGTAACAATAATTGGGAAAGATAAGAAACCAGTTGCAAAGGTTGTAGAATTTACTAATAATCCTATCATGTTTATGTTTCAAGATATTAGGTATGAAATAAATGGTGTTGAAATAGATCGGTCAAAAAATGCTGGTATTACAACCACAATAAAGTCGTACATTTCTATGAATGAAGGTGATAGTAAAATGGCTGCAATGTGGGGATGGAATTTGAACGGTCTGAAAAGTAATGGTCATTTCAGTGCGATAGTACCACTTAACAGAATAATGGGGTTTGCTGAGGATTACAATAAAATTATAATGAATTGTAAGCATGAACTCATTTTAAACAGAGGTAATACGAACTTTAATAGCGTTAAAATTTTAGACGAAGAAGATATCTTAGTTAATATACAGAGAGTGCAGTGGCGTGTTCCTCATGTAAAAGTATCCGATCGAGAAAGAATTTCATTGCTTAAGATTATGGAAAAAGATAAACCAATTCAAATGGCGTTCCGGAATTGGGATTTATATGAATATCCATTATTACCTAAAACTATGAAACATTCATGGTCAGTTAAGACAGCTTCACAGCTAGAAAAGCCTCGTTATGTAATTTTTGGTCTACAAACTAAACGAAAAAACTCGAAATCCAAAAGCTGTTCGCAGTTTGATCACTGTAAACTTGCTAACTTAAAGTTATTTCTAAATTCACAATATTATCCATATGAGGCATTGAATTTGAATTTTAATGACAACAAATACAATATATTATACGAAATGTATGCTAAATTCCGTCAGTCTTATTATGATCGTCCAGTTGATCCATTGCTTGGGTTGCTTGAATTTAAAGATCTAGCTCCTTTATTTGTAATTGATTGTTCACGACAAAACGATAGTCTAAAGACAGGTCCTGTCGATGTGCGATTAGAAATCGAGACATTGGAGGACATTCCTGAAAATACCACTGCGTATTGTCTCATATTAAATGAGCGGCTTGTAGAATACAAACCACTGAGTAACATTGTTCGAAAAATATCATGAATACTATCGTGGATGTGCAAGGATTTAAAACAGATAACAATAAATTTATTTTAAAGGAAATAGCAATTGTATGTAATAATGCGTGTGGCCAAAGCAAAGTTCTTGTTTTACTATTCAAACCACCATTTCCATTTTATGAGCTAACAAAAACTGAGAGACAACAGGTTAGTTGGATTGAGAGAAATAGAGGATTATATTGGAACGAAGGATTCATACCATACAAAGATCATAAAAGAATAATAACAAATATTTTATTGACGAAAGACCGCATATTTACTAAAGGAGAAGAAAAATTAAGATGGATTAAAGAAATTTTAAATGAAGGCAATGATATTGAAAAATGTGTAATTAACTTAGAAGATAAGAACTGTATCAATTTTGTACAATTATACAAGGAATATGAATTAGAAAGCGATGTTGTCAGTTGTTTTCATCACAATAATATATGTGCACTTAAAAACGTACTATGTCTAAGAAAATGGTGTCTGCAAAATATTACATGAAATGTTTACTGTGTGATTGAGTTTTAGTTATAGTAATAAGTTATCTTAAAAAATCTAATACGCTTAAGAATATCGTATCTTCAATATTTTTGAATAAATTTTTTTGTAATGTGTACCTACCTAATGACTTTGTTTTATTTAAAATTAGTTTATTTTCTCTATTATGAATAGATAGTTACTTTGATTGAATAGATAATAAACTTAAATTGATTAAAAGTAAAACCAGGTTCTGAATTAAACAGTTTTATTTAAATAGATGAAAAGTAAAATAGGGTTACCTCGATGTAGTAGATTGAATAGATGAATAGGGAAAATTCTGGATGAAACAGTCTTATTTGAATAGATGAAAAGTAAAAATAGGGTTACCTCGATGTAGTAGATTGAATAGATGAATAGGGAAAATTCTAGATTAAACAGTCTTATTTGAATAGATGAAAAGTAAAAATAGGGTTACCTCGATGTAGTAGATTGAATAGATGAATAGGGAAAATTCTGGATTAAACAGTCTTATTTGAATAGATGAAAAGTAAAAATAGGGTTACTTCGATGTAGTAGATTGAATAGATGAATAGGGAAAATTGAGGGGTTCTGGATATTTATATCCAGAACCCCCAATTTTCCCCTACTGATGAACACTGTCGAAACAAAAAAATGCTGAAGACGACTAGAATACAAAGTCACTATGTTCACCGCATTTTGGTACTCGAGCAAATCATCTACTTATGATGATTAAGCTGTATATGATTTGTGGAAAAGTGAAAACAAGCTTGTTCAGCTTTTTTTTGTTTCGACGCTGTTCATGGAAATTTGAAAACTTTAAAAATGTTCTCTTCATTTTGGTGGTTGGAGCAGATGGTTGGAGCAGATCATCCACTTTTATTGCTTGTGATGTATAGGATTTATGGAAGCCAGAAAATGTTCAGCGACTTTTGTCGCTGACCAGCATCGAAAGGCATTTTCCCCAACACAACAGTGACGTCATAATGCGTCAATTACATTCGCAACTGTCGCATGGAACATTATCGTTTTGACAATACATTGCACTAGCGTTAACATTTGAAGCACGAAGTGTCCACTGGAATAGAGATGGTAGAACTGCCCCTTGATTGTCTATCTTTAGGTTGTCTGGTAGAGATCGCTTTTTAGCGATAAGACCGCTGATTGTACATCATACTTATGTTATTTTAATTTTTTGTATTGTTTTTCTTTTATTTTGTGGTGTGCAATAAAGTATTTTCTATCTATCTATCTATCTTTGAGAGCGACCAAAATTGGTCCGAAACTATCAAAAATGAAAGTTCAGTGACCACGCAAGTAGCTCTGTCACTCTAATCTCAATGAGACCGACCGCGACAAAATATATCTACGCGATCGTTTTGACAGTTTGAGACTAATTTGAGGTCTGAGACAAGTTAGACAATCAGCCTGCTAGTTATTAGAATAGATACAAGGTAATCTATTATTACACATCCATATCAATAACCAGTCGCATTTGAAAAGTTATTTCTGCATTTGATAGTTAACTCTTAAGGAGGGTTATATGCTACTTTTCATCATCATCATCGTCATCATCACCATATACTACGGGGGCAACGCCGCGAGGGCGCAGTTGGTATATCATATTCATAAAAAAATTATCCATTGAGTATACAGACAAGGTTTCAGAACATTATCTCATGCTTGACCGCAAAGATCGTACGTATCGTGAGTTCCAATCTCTCATCCAGATGAATATTCTCCGGATTAATCACAACATTGTCGGTATCTAAATCAACATTATTTTACGTGGAATTCCCACGTGTTATTATAATGTCATTCTATGTTTATTTGTTTCCGCGCCCCAATTCAAAGCTGCGGTTGAATTATCGTCGGCAGTTATCACATTATTCAACGTTCCGCTTGATTATCTGTAATAACGCATCAAAATATTGAGTTTCATGATAAATGGCTTAGCAATAATTACGTTATTGTGTCATTTGTTTATTACATCCGGGGAACAAAATGATAACTGCCATTATCTTAGTTTTAGTGTTATGCCATATTTGTAATCTTTGGGTGCTAATACATCTGCTCAATTTTTTTCGTAACTTTCATACATTTATTCGCGAAGTTACAAAATATTACAATACTATTCCACGATTCGACCCATGCCTGAAGTTACAAGAATAAAGTTGTACTATAATCTTATCAAATTGTATTTACACCTGTTAATATGACAAACAATCATTATCATTATGTTTTCGTGAAAAATATTCGTCTAGATAATGATAACCGCATGTTATCATTTTATTCTCGTCAAAACTCGTCCTTGCATTTCGTATAATACACTATTATCATAATCGCTTCCACCCTGGTAAAGCGTCAAATAACATGATAGAATAGTGATACAATAATAGGTTTTGCCTAGAAAATACGAGGAATATAATGATAATCGACATTATAGAACTTAGACGGTGATTGATTTTGACTAACTTCTTATTTTTTAAATATCTCTATTTTGGCATTTCTTACGCGTGTGTCATTAAAACATTCCGAATGCATAAAAAATCAGAATTGCTTAAAGCTAACAATCATCTGTCTACGTCCAGTATTTGTGAAGTTATTAACGAAAACATGTTTTTTGCTCCTCCTGAAAAGTTACGTTTTTGTAGTTATCATTTTGTTCTCCGGGGACGGCGATATGAAGGGTACAGGGGAAGAAAGAACATTGTCATAGTCAACTCATTTTGAGAAAATGATCAAACAAAGATTGACAATGTTCTACTTTTCCTACAGCCACACAATCTTTTTTTGAGCCTTACGTAGACAATGATCGTTTTTAGCCTTATTGGGGTATAGAAATTTGAAATTTTGAAATTGTCACAGATAATGAAAGGGCTCTTTTACTTCGGTACGGTACATCTAAATTCAAATCTTAATTCCAGAATCCATCGTTGCTTGGTTGCAATATTCACCCATGTCGTCATATTGATCCCCTTTAGAATATACCATTTCTGTTCATTAGTGATCGCATCACATCAACCGACGGGAAATCTAATCCTATTAACGGGTTTGATTCAAGCCTTCTCATAGCGTTGCATCCAGTGTTCGGCTTTGAGTAAACACAACAAGCCTTTGCACACGCACACCGTTGCTGTGTAAACTGTAATGCAGTTGTAATATTGGGTATGACATGATTTTAGATTGACTTTTGTAAGAGTAGGTTCATTTTCATTTTGAGCCGGTACCTACCGTGACCGGTTCATTTGAGCCGGTCATTTTCAATTGAAGCTGAAGACAGGGCGCGATGGCGCTCATTAGGGGAGGCCTATGTCCAGCAGTGGACTGCTATAGGCTGATGATGATGATGATTTTCAATTGACTGTTCATTATTTTGGCGAACTACTCACTCATTCTCATATGACAATCTGTCCGGTCAGTTCTGAATTCTTTCTTGTCATTGGCAAGCGAGGAGTGATTGAAGATTGAATGATTTACTGATGAATGATTTTTTATCAATGCAGATAAATTTTTCGATGCGAGAATTGAGCTAGTGAACGTCACGTCTCACCTAAAGTAAAAGTTCTTTTCTTACTAAAATTTTATAAAATCAACTTAACGTTTTGTCTTTTTGTCGATGAAGCCACTCTGACCTACGTAAGTAATATTTGACTAGAATAGAATAGAATAGAAAATATTTATTAGAATTTGAATAGCTAATGATGTTTTTCTACATACTTTTTAATGAGTATTGAGTGAGAGATATTTGTAGTAACCTTACCTACCTTACTAATTACGCGCCTATTGTAGAGCGCACAATTGATCACCAGTTGGCTATGAAATTAATAATTAATTTCTATTTAAATAGTCTAATAGTCGCCACCTACCTATTAGTCGACATTGTCTTGATTACCTTTGTTCTTGTAGAATATTCTCAGAAGCGCAAGTCAAAATAGCTTTAAGTATTTAATTTAAAACTTTTTTTTTCTGAATAAATAAGTAAGTATAACCGTAAAACATACAACTCTAATTTTATAAATTCACACTTTGGAAATACATATTTCATTTAAAAATGAAAATACGACGAATACTTAATTCTGTGGCCGAGGGCTTAAGGAGGATCGCTTGTATCAATGCGGGTTCAAATCCCGTCAAGATCGAACATTTTTATAAGACTTTTAATTCTTTTAATTCAAATGCTTGTTAAGATCTTCAGTCAGTCAAAGATAAAAATAAAACAATGGATAAAGTAATTTTAACTTTGGCTTCAAGTTTCCCAAATTCTGCATTAGTAAATATTTTTTTAAGATAATGAGCATGGAAACAATTGGGGGAGACCTTTGCCCAGCAGTGAGAAAATATAGGTTAAATAAAAAAAAGAGCATGTGTCAAATGCAATGCGGTCTTGCCTCTGGTTAACCCTTGGATATTATCATAAGATCCTGATTATCTAAAGACGTGAATAAGCAGATGCGTAACTGGCACACATACAATGTTTGATCATGTAGCAATTAAATTATAGATTAGTACAGAGCTGCGTCTCAGCGATAATTGTCATTTATCACTCGCACGCCTATCACGCAAGGTGTTGCCTTTGAGCAGCCATAACGCTTATAATACCAAGATTACAGCTAATGTGTTCGAAATTATAACATTAGTAAGTCTTGTAAGGTTGTAAAGTTGCACAAGTTGGATGCGTCAAGCTGAAGACAGAGCGCAATGGCGCTCATTAGGGGAGGCCTATGTCCAGCAATGGACTGCTATAGGCTGATGATGATGATGATGATGGAGCGTGATGAATGGAAGTTGAAGGGGGAGACCTTTGCTCAGCAGTGGGACATAATAGGTTAATAAAAAAAAGGTTGTGAAATAAAAAAAAAAAAATCAGAAATTGCACCCTTGTCCTGGCGTTACCGTAATCATCCTAATTAATCATCATACTGGGCAAGCGTCTCGTCACAAGGTTAACAATATATAAATAAAAATATATATATTGCTAATTCTATTCTACTATTTAATCAATTTACAACGTTTGGATTTATTTTAACCGCTGCTTAGGCAGCCCCACACGTATTGACCATGTATTTCCTGTGGATATGGCCGGTTAAGCTGAGAGGATGGTTTAGGTACTGGGCAAGTCTTCCCCATCTCAAACAATGACCCAGGTAGGTACTACAGTGTCTCGTTAGGTGTAGGCAAAAAATTACCTCCTGTCACTGTATAAAATAATCATCTAGCTAGTAGATAAGGATGTAAAGGCCTATGTTACAAAGTTTGTAACATTTCGCTTATATGTAGTTCAAGCCCTTCAACAATACCTTTACCGAACACATTTCATACATAAAATCCTCATAAAATCAGTCGAAAATCTTTATGAATAAAAATTTAGCCATGCGTTTAAGTGTGGACCACCTCAGGAAGGGCATAAAAAGTAACAGGCCATTATAAGCCCTATCGACGTCTGTCCTATGGTCGTTAAGACCCCGACCGATTTATAAAGGGTCCGTGTGTACAAGAGTGCCAGCGGTTAAAGATAGGTTACGAAAACCTTGGAAGGGTTAAAGTGAAATTGTATTTTTCAAAGGCTGTAGGTTTCTTTGTCGGAACATCTTTTATGAAGGACTTTGGTAAAGTGAGCAAGTTATGTGATCTTTTGAGTTATCCTTTAAATTAAAAGCGATACGATTCATTTCGTCATACGTCTAGTACACCAATATTTAAAACGGAAGAGTTTGTTTGTTTGTTTGAACGCAATAATCTCAGGAAATAGCAGTCGGATTTGAAAAATTCTTTCTGCATTTATATGATAGCGTAATTCATGGGGAAGGCTATTTTTATCATCATCACCACATGCCATCACTATGCGGGTAACACCGCGAGGGGGCACAGCTAGTAATTCGTAAAAATATAGACAGACATGGTTGACAATTTATATTTTACTAGCGACCCGCCCCGGCTTCGCACACACATCACATTAGAAACCTCTAAAATTATCAGTGTTTTTCTACTATATTATGTATGTATTATACAATAAACCTTCCTCTTGAATCACTCTTCCCCTTACTTATGAAAGATGTTTATAGTTGAACATCCACAAATAAAGACAGGGCGTTGTTTTTAAACAACGTCGATGTCGATGGTTATAGTTGAACACTAGTTAAGTAAAACCAGTGTTCAACTATAAACATCTTTCATATGTAAGACTCTCTATCTATTAAAAAAACCGCATAAAAATCCGTTGCGTAGTTCTAAAGATCTAAACATACATAAGGACAGACAGCGGGAAGCGACTTTGTTTTATACATGTAGTTATACTCGTATGTCGTATTTGTTACCTTTTGGGGCAGTAACTGATATGAAATTGATAAATGATAGATTTTTGATTTAATTTGCACTTTTTAATTCTATTGTGGGAAGCTATAGGGTGGGCCGGTCTCAAAGTAATGCATTTCCGTTAGGGCGACGCTAAACGAGCGAAGTTAGGTAGATTAGGTTTGTTATACAAGAATAAGGGCCGCGACAGTATTTATGTTCTATTATGTTGCTCTATATCCGTAATTCCGAACTATCCTTCATAGGCCGGTCCATAACTTGCGAGTGATTTGCCGTATTTATTTATTATCTACACGAGGCCGTCAACCGCTGAGTGACGATTTCCGTTATGGCTGACTATTATCGTAAATCCAAATTACTATTGAGTAACAATATCTAAGTAATAAGCTGCATAAGCTGAAATGTTGTGTACCGTAAACCGAGGGCACTTTGACATAGTTTGGAAGGTTTTTGATATAGGTAGGTAGGTATATATTTATTACTAGCATAATAATATTGATTTTTCTTCATAATTAGAACATTTATTTCTTGTTGTTGCAGTCTAATATTATTTATTTATCACTACACTAGAACAAAAAAAAAAATTTCAAAGTAAGTAAATGTAAACAAATGACGTCGTATTATAATCCTCAAATTACTAGTATGTCAAAGTAGCCCCAAAATGTGTCAAAGTAACCAGCAATGTCAAAGTAGAAACAGTTTACGGTATGTATGTTGGTATGAGCTAGTGAACCTAGCGCTCGTGGCGTAGCTTGTTTGGGCGTTCTTCAGCGTTGTGGGCGGTCACAATTTGGATGGGTGACCGCAAGTGGTATTACGAGCTGAGCGCTTTTATGCTTTGGGGAGCATGTTAAATTGTCAGTCCCGGGTTTTAAGTCGTTAAGCTATGACGAAGGCATTTAGGCAGCCTAAAAACTCCGTCACCAGAGTTGGCCACTTGCTCATCGTTTTCAGAAAAAAATACCAATAAGGGTTTGCAAATTACTGTCATTTTGGAGAGCGAAACAAAACGCAGCGGCAATGATACCGGAATGGTTGATGTTAGAAATTAGAGGAATTCAGGACCTGACAGATACAGAACAAATATTCAAATGCTAAGTTCATAACACAAATGTTTGTCCTGGATGAACCCACGACCAACTGAGCTGAGAGGACAGTCAAAAGAAGAGTTAAAAGAAGAGTTTGTTCTTTCATTGTACTTTTAAAGTAAACTATATGCTTATCACTTCCACCAATCGGTCAACCAAATGCCACACAAGGGTAGGAATAATTGATAGATTCTACGTATACATACACTAGAAGTAACGACCGATAACTCACTATTAGCTAGATCAAATACATTACTTAGAGTGGGACGAATGGCCAATTGCAATGGCCTCAATAAAAAAAAATATACAGTATGAAATAGAAAAATTTGAGTTTGCAAAATCCCGAAACCAAATCAGAAAACACCCAGACCAGAAATAAATATTTTCAGATCATACAAAAATTTGTCCCGCGGCGGGAATAGAACTCGCAACCTCCTGCGTCACAGACAGTCCTTCACCCACTGTGCCACAGAGGTCGTCAACTTTCAACAAAAAAGTTCTTGCGAATGCCCTTTGAATTCTAATATCATCAAATACGAAGTCGCAAATTATAGGGTAATAGGGTATGTTCAATGACCCAATATTTTCCCTACCGAACTCAATGCGTAGAATATTTTATCTTTTCTAGAGCAAACAAGAGCACTTGAAGTGGGTTAGGATCGGCCAGGATAGTAAATTGGACCTATTTCATAAGATATAGCTACTTCGACCCGTATGATTTTTTGGAATAATATTTTGTCTGGGACTCCAGCTATTTGTGTCATTTTACGTAAAAGAAAAGGCTCACTTCTTTCTTAAAGTAAACTCGAATCTTCAGACAAATAAGGTTCTTTAGTTAGTAACTCATGTAACAGGTTTCAATTTTTTCCGTTACCAGAGTTAGCCACTAGATTATACGAACATTCATACATACCTCCTTTTACATATTGAGTCTTCTTTACCTCTCTTCTTGTTCATCATTTGCTCATTTCTTAGGGTCGTGACTTCTAATTGAAATTTCTCCGACACTACGGTTTTCCATCTCGTCCGATCCGTTGCGACATGGATGGCGTCATGGAGCTGAGTGTCGAGTGTGGTACGGATTTGGTCAGTCCAGCGCAAGGGCCTGCGACCTCTCGGTCTTCGTCCTTCTATTTTCCCCGTGATGGTCAGTCTCTCCATGCTATCCGGGTTCCGCCTCGCGATGTCTAGGTATTCCATGGTTCCATGGTGTGATGTAATATCTTTAACTATCGATGTTTAAGAACGGTTACGGATACAATTCTTTCAGCTATTTGATCGAAACTCTAATTTCAAAAAAGGTTCTCCATTCCACTTCAGGACAAGCAGACGTACGGTGCAGTACCATCCATCTTGTGGACATTCCATCCACTCGTACTACGCGGTTCTTCTCCACCTTCATCATCCGCACTGCTAAGGTCTGGAACTCGCTGCCAGCTTCTGTTTTCCCCAAAAACTATAACCTGGGTCTCTTCAAGTCAAGAGTGAATAAGTGTCTTCTAGACCTTTTTGATCCATCGTCAGCCACATCGTCGCTTACCATCAGGTGAGATTGTGGCTAAACAAAGGTCTATCTAGAATTAATAAAAAGTTCAATTGCTATACGCAGTTTTTAATATTAGCGAACAATAGTCGTACATTGTTCATTTGGGTAAACCGGGGAACAGTATCGGGCGGACAATCGCGAACAAATAGTGCAATTTGTCTTGTTTTTTGTGTATTCTGGACACACGGATTTATTGTACAACAAACATGCTCGAAGACCCGAAAAAATGTCAACTATGCTTGGAGAGATAGTCGTGCTGCAGTTTCATGTTTATTTTTAACTGCCTTAAAAAAAGGGGGAGTTGTATGTCTGTGTTTTTTCCCTTTCTTTATGTAAGTTCATTGATGTAATCAATTCGTATGTCCGTGTTTTTTTCCTTTCTTTATGTATGTTCATCGATGTATGTCAAAATCATCAAGTCAGAGTCTGATCATGGATATGAAAAGTGTCGGTTAGTTAGTAAAGTTATTCCAAATTATCCCTGATTTTCGCATGATTTGCTGATATTTATTATAGTGTTAGAGTTGTTCCAAAGTAATAATATATTAGTTTCTGAGACACAAGAAATCCTATTGCGGAGAAGATTTCGTATTTCAATTGGGTATTTCTTAATATTTTCGAAATGTCAATAGATCCTCGCTTAGCTCGGTTATCCTCAATAACTGTGAGTACAGACATTGAACGGACCGGATACAAAAAGAGGAGAGCCCACGTGATTGTCCCCCAACCATGAATATGCATAGTATGTATCAAAGTGTCGCACTGTGGGACACTAAGGTCGTAGTTCGAATCCTAGGCTCCGTCCTAGATATTCATGTGCATATGACACTTTGAATGGACAGAATCCATTGCGTATTAACTTTATTTTATGTCCCAACTTTTTCTAATTAATTTTCGTGAAAGTTTCAGTTAACTGAAAGTTCGTCGAAGTTGGTACGACGACGATAGTAGGACCTATATTAAATCATTAACGATCTTCACATACACGACCGATTCGTCGTTTCGATCGGTCTGAAGCGACGGATCGTATAGATGAATCATACCGTATATGACCACCTTAAGCCGTGTAGGTGTTTTTACGAAGTTTTCCTTTAGATCTTTTTCAAAAATACTTAGAGATTTATTTCATAAATATAACAAAAAATCAAAGCATAACTCCTAAATATGATGTAGGAAAATATGATTTGAAAACTAAAACTCCATTGACGATGTAAAGACTAATGCTTCTATCCATTACGTCAGCAATCATTTAGCCTGATCCAATATCCTACCGACATCCAATAAATATCTTTAAATGGATATGAAACTAAAGGAAATGTAACATGTTAGAGTAAAAAAAGCAGCTATAGAAGCACTCCTTTACTTTAAAAATGTTCGTAAGTTGTTCTCAGTACCCAAGCTCATAAAACATGAGATCATTTATAATGCTAGAAAATGACCCAACGCAAATTGAGCCAGGTAGCTGAGCTTCGAGCGGGGAACTTAATCTTTCAAGAAATATTATATCAAATGAACTGCGAGCAAACAGTCGATATAAAATGACAATCAATCAATCAACAAGTGACTTGTTTGCCAACATTGATTGTCATTTTATGCCGATGTGTGATTT
Organism: Camptogramma bilineatum; assembly: GCA_958496255.1. Lineage (NCBI taxonomy): Eukaryota > Metazoa > Arthropoda > Insecta > Lepidoptera > Geometridae > Camptogramma > Camptogramma bilineatum. The sequence goes on from OY292471.1 coordinate 10,896,829, forward strand.
GATTGTAATATGAATGCGCAACAAAGATAATTGTCCTGAAAGAAAGCAATTAGGTAAATTATTTGCGTTCACTGGTTTTATCAAACATTGATATAGCGAACAAGAGTTTTCAGGCTATCTAAAAATTTCATCACTTGACCAAAGTAAAAGACAAAAAGCATTTATTCAACAAGTATTTATGCATTCAGTGCCCGTGACGGACATGACGTCCGGGCACAAGTTGGTCTGGCGGGGCAGGGAATGTGTAAAGAGCAAGGTGATTCTACTCATGTATGCAATAAACAACACACGAATTTTTTGAACCCTGTTGCTCTGTATTATATTTCGTCTCTGCTTCGATAAAACTAGAGGGAATATTGTCGGTACGTCGCATCAGTGTGATGTATGATCATTGATCGTTCCTTGCACTTCGGTTCACTGTGAACCGAGTAAAATGGAATATACCGTTTATAAGCCATTTTGTTGAAATATTTACTTTTACTTTCCTGAATTGATCGCAAAAAAAATGTATAGAGATAGGTGACATCCCTATTTTTGTACATAGATTAATGTAAGTATCAATTGTTTATTTAAAAAAAAAACCCAAAATGAGTACCTATATGTAAGTATAAGTATTACTTATCAGATTTTGTACTTATTTTTATGATGAAACTAATTGAATTGAAAAAATAAATGTTTTCAAAGTGAATAAACGAAGCTGCATGTTCCGAAAGCAATTACGAAACTTTTAATGGATTTGCTCAGATTTTACATTTAATACAAAAACTACCTTCTGCAAAAGCTCCAAACGGCGAAGCAAAACATAGTGGAAAAATCTGATTTTCTATGCGATGGGCTTACAACATGTCAATGTACATAAAAATACTTAGAACTTACCTCTAGTGTATGGTATGACATGATTTTAGATTGACTTTTAAGTAAGAGTAGGTTCATTTTCATTTTGAGTCGGTACTGTGAGCCGATTCATTTGAGCCGGTCATTTTCAATTGACTGTTATTCATTATTTTTGGCGGACTACTCACTCATTCTCATAATGACAATCTGTTCATTCTTTCTTGTCATTGTCAAGCGAGGAGTGATGGAAGATTGAATGAAGTTTGAGGAAAGAGTAACGTCATGTTTTCTGATTTTGTTATATTGTGTACGCTCACATGATATTTGAATTGAAGTACATATGTCATTTATAGAAATTGAGCCGATCTTACAAAATTGAATTTTGTACAGGACAAAGAGCCGCCTTAGTCACGTCATACTCAACACTACTTACCTCTATTACCCGCGACTTCAAAGGACCGTAAGAGAAAAACGAGTACAAGGAAGAACTGGTTATAAATTTGTTGATCAATCCAATTTTTGTAAAAGTTACTTCCTAGTTTAGGAACTTCGGACTTTTATACTACTTTTATATTACTTCGGAGTTTTATATTTCGATTTCTACCTTTTGAAAACACAATAGACTCTCGATCATATTTTCAATATCTGTTGTACATTTCACTATTAAGTATTTTAGGAAGCACTACATTTATCTATTCTTTACAAATTGCCAGTTTTATTTGGTTTCACTAAAATAGTACAATGTTTTGACTCAAAATATGTTAATTGTACTCAAAATTTTTCAGTAAATTTTTATTTTTGTAATCTCGTATTTCAACTCACGCTTGGTTCTCTAAATTGCATGAAGATCTGAGCTCAGTTAAACTTAATGTTTATCCGCACTACTTAATGTTTATTTCCACCAAAGAAGAGAGAACTAATAAAACAACATTGCAAACTTCAATTAGAGCTCTCGGTAAAGCCAAAGTGGGTGTAAAAGTGTTCGCATCTATGTTTTAATTGCACGGAATAAAAACTGAATTAGATTGTCTATCCACAAGGAAGAAGTTAAATAAAATGTGCCAACGGATAAAGTTCAATGTATAATCAAAAATTCTTTTCCACTGATGATGAAGTTATTATTTACTCTATATCAATATATATCTATGTCAATCAATGATATATTATAGAATCACCTAGCTCAGATTATCCTAAATGATCCCAGTACCTACAGAATTAATGCTTATTGGCTTTGACTTTGTTTTTTTTTTACAATAATTATAAGCAAGACACTGAAATAAGGGACGTCTACCGGCACGATGGGTCGATGACATCTGCAAGATAGTGGGTTGTACGTACGTGGCTGAGGCTAGCGCAGGATCGAGGCGAATGGCAGACACGAAGGGAGGCCTATGCCCAGCAGTGGGTACAAAATGGCTGATTATGATGATGATGAATTATATGACTTTATTAGGTACATGCTTATTTATATAGTTCCAGATATTACAACGTCTAGTACCTACCTAAATAATGCTTTCTGATGCTGGTTAACACCTACAAAGTGAAAGATGTAAAAATAATAATATCCATCCATAGCCCAAGCTAAACATACATTAATTTTCAGTCATTCTCTCTAATTTTTAGTCCTTCAAAACTTGTTATAGAAATAAAGAGGTCATAGCATTCAGCGAAAATACGCTGGATCCAAATGGAATGGAAAAACCTAAACAAAAAGCAAGTTTCAAACATTACACACTTTGTTCAGGATTCTAACCCATTTCCCATCTTTGCCTAGACCCGCAGTTTGCTAATTAAAACTGTGCGGCTGCAAATAGCCATGTTATGGTTTCATCAGCCTATTATTACTTTTGTCGTGGCTAAACGAGCACAATTATATTTTAGTGGGACTTTTGGTTAGACCGAATGGCATTTTGGTCGAACCAAAAGTCCCACTATGGCTGATAAGTTTTGTAAACGAGTGTGGGCAAAAATATATGGGCACTTCACCCACGGCCGCCACAGCTCAGACTACTTTTATTTTGAAGGTATCACAGCCTTGTATCTCTGTGCCAATGCGCATCAAATTCTGTCCCGGGGTTCTCTATTTATTTTGAGTCGAATAGGTTTAACTTAAAGACAGGTTAAAATGGTTGTTACCTCATTTTTGGGCATAATCATAAATGTATGGACCCATGACCGCCACAGCTTATATATAGCTACGAGAAAGTCTCTTAAGTATTTATTTTTCATTTCTCATGTTCGGAAAGTACGCTTGTAGTTACCTGAACAGAGGGATGAAAACAGTACTTTTGCGTCCCTGGGAAGCAATTCTCCCTGGGAAACGATTTTCCCTGCTGACAAAGTATTAAATAAATCACATGCTACTATTTGACATTTCTATTGAGCCATGTCGTCTTTGTCAGCTATATTTGACATTTCTATTTACCATAAGATAAAGATTAGGATCACGGGATTAGGATCACGTAGGATCAGGTTTACAGGATAAGGATCACGGTATCAGGATTATGCAGGATCATTGGATCCGGATCACGGGATTAGGATCACGTAGGATCAGGATCACAGGATCAGGATCACAGAATCAGAATCACGGGATCACGATTATAGGATTAGGATCACGAAGTCAGGATCACGGGATCTGGATCACAGGATCAGGATCCTGACGCCAGACCGTAGCCAAGTGAGTTATCTGTCATACATTTCAATACGAACTGTTTGGCCACGTGGCCGGCGATGCGGCCATAGCGTCTCAGCGTGTTAATAGTTCTTACAAGATAGATGTGAATAACCTGTTTAGGCACTCGAACTATTAGCGCCCTCGCTTTGCTCGTGCGCCAAACCATCTCGTGCCTAGGTAGGTTACTTTCAAACCATGTGTAACAATCTCCTATTTCCGATGACGTCCTTTGAATCCCTCGCTGCGCTCAGGATTCTAATCTAGAATCCCTCGCTGCGCTCGGGTTTCAACTCTAGCATCCCTCGCTCCATTCTGTATTCAAAATAGCACTCTCGTCGAAACAAATTATATTTTGCCCCGTTGTCATACAATCTAGTACCTACTGCTCAGGTTAGATAGGTACAAACATGGATTTATCTAGTGACCCCCGGGATAGATTTTAATGCGTCGATAATAAAAAATGCTTAGTTTTGTTAGGTCTTTCGAGTAATATTAATTACATTGCTGGCGGTGCTGGGTGAAGTTTGCCCACTATCATTTTGTATTGTGGGCAAGTTTTTAGAAGTAATAGTAACAGAGATAGTTATCATAAGTATCCAATTGAATATTTCCTTGTGTGTTGGAGCTAAAACATTTCAACCAGTTCCTAGCCAGATGAGAATCGAAACTCTTTACCTAAATTGGCATTATTAGCGTGAGAAATTCGCGTAAGTTATTATGTCTACGAATTACCTCAAACTTGCTAAATCTTTATGCAGCATTCTTACAAAATACTTAGATTATGATGATCGTCAAAAAAACATACGAACGAAAGCAGACACAGAACAAGAAGTGAAAAACGAAAATCCTTCGCTCTATCGCTTTTGAAAGCAAAATGGCGCAATTCACAGACATTTTAAAAGAATTTTCTTCTAGTTTATTTTCAAATTTTATTGTTGAACGTTAGCTTCTATGCTAATTTATATGCAAATAACGAATCGAACGTTTATCTATTTGCATTAAAATAATGGCTGCAGAATGTAAAAGTTAAAATAAATTTTCACATTCACCAGCGGTGCTTTGTTTTCAATGAAATAATTTATTTCTGTTCGTGTAGAAAATATTTTAAAGAAATCTTATTTAGAATTTCTCTGAATCATAGCTTATACGTATTAAGGACGGGTATAACGGATTTGCACGTTGAAGTGGCAAATGGCAGGCCATATAGCACGCAGAAAGAATGCCCGATGGGGCCGAAAAGTTCTCGAGTGGAGGCCACGGACAGGCAAGCGCAGCGTTGGACGTCCACCGACACGATGGAAAGGCGACTGCAGAACTGCAGGTCGGCGGTGGATGTAGGCCGCTTCCAACAACAACACAATATGGAAATCTTTGAGGGATAGAGGCCTATGTCTAGCAGTGGACGTCCAACGGCTGAGATGATGATGATGATCACATATTCACATTTCACACAACGCTATCTAGGCCCAAACTAAGAAAAGCTTGTACTATGGGAACCAGATAACTGATAGAATACTTACCTATATACTTTTTTTTTTGTAAATAAAGAGTTCGTTTCAAATAATGAGGCCTTACCTCTGAAGTGGAACTATACAAGCTAGAAATAATAAAAAATAGAAATAATAACGAGCATATAAAGAAAATAACCTTATTTATTTTCCTATCTTTTCCGAGAATTCACTGCATGTCCCACAAACCTGCGTGTTCCCCGCCAAAACAAACCAAGCCATAAATCTTTGCTGTCGAATAACTGAGTGAACTAAGCCATCAATAACAGTATTCATATCACGCGAAATATAAATAGGAAAAAACCTGAGGCAAAATATAAATCAAGAGTTCGTGCCTGCGACATGGATTTATATGTGGAAGTAAGGAGCGACTGTGACGGTAAATAAACATTACAGAGATTAAAATAAATAACATTTTGTGAAGTACAGCCGTCTAACCCCATGACTGACCCTCCGCCCGATATTTGGGTCGGCACAGCATGGTATTCATCTTTCATTTCCATCAATCAGCCGCCATTATTAAATCATATCTCACAACATAATCCATACATCTTTTGTTTGATCTACTTCTACTTGTGTAGCCACATGCATATCCAGCACTTTTCACGGAATGGTTTGCAATTATTTAAACGAATATTTTTACCTACTTTAACGGGCCTAACTTTGATAGATTCAGCACAATTTGAAGTAATTAAGATCGCTGAAAATTTTGATTTGGTAAAGCAGAAAACAAAGGAGAACTACTTAGCTCTTAAGACGATTCATAATAATCACTGTGCTTCTGGACAAAAATCTTATTGACTTTGACTTCTAATAATGACAAGAGGAACTTAGATGTATATGAACTAGCTAGGTACCTACTTCTAAAAAATTGTTTGCATTTTCAATGAATGGCGTGCCGTCTTCAGAACTTATTCCCTAAATATAATTTTGAATATCTTTGCACCATTTTCTTCAACAGTAAGTGAAATACACTTTTCATAGCCGCAGCCAAGAAGCTGTGATTTGAGAAATGACTGTAAGTTCCCGCCCAAAGAAGAGCACCTGCATCTGGCGCTGATTGATGGCGGCCTGCGACCTGCGACCTGCTAGCTCATTACAAAGTTACCGATGAAAAATTGGCAATGATACATTTTCTATGTGAAAATGTTTTTGGTAATTTTTGGGATAAGATTCCATCCGAACAATCATAATTTTTGGGATAAGATTCCAACTAAACATACATACTAAAAAACTTAGGCCTTTACATCTTTACTAGATGATTTATACAGTGTCAGGAGGCAACCTTTGCCTACACTCATCGGGACACTGTAGTGCCTGGGACATTGTTGAAACAAACATACATAGCAAGGTGAAAAAGCATGTTAAAAACAATCTTATCACAAGAAAACTTAAAAACAACTAAACTAAAGAAGAGTGTTGAATAAAAGCTTGTTAGCAATCCAAGCCATTTTATCAGCCACAAAGGCATCCCGTAACTTGAACCAACTGCCTCAAAGAACTTTTGCGTAGAACTGAGGTCTAAATGAAAGAAATTATTCTCACTACTTCCATTTTTCTCATATTAAAATCAGAAATCAGGGATTTTAATTTGATAGTGATTTGTGTCGCCCGAGGAAATGTTGGCGGGACGATCTTGTTACCTTCGATGAAAGATGGTGGGAATCAGCGAAAGATGGAGGTTGGAAGAGTTTGGGGGAGACCTTTGCCCAGCAGTGGGACGAAACAGGTTGAGAAAAAAAAAGTGATTTGTTCGTGATGTAATGAATTTATGGGTGACCGTGTTTACTACTTCTTACTCATTATCTTACCAAGATTGAATTAAATACTAATTAGCTCGTATTAAATTACTATTCTGTAGATCGTTTGTACTCGTTTGTACTCGTATATTACAAGTTACTAAATAAAAAATTTTAAAAACCGAAATGTTAATGAGTAATTTGCTCTCTGAAGGTGCATTTCTGTTCATAACTCCGAAGACCCTTGACTGATTCTCACCGATTTTTTGTGGCACCAATCGGAAAGTGCTTAAACCCTTTCAAACAAAATAAGAATTTTCCAAATCGGTCCAGGCGTCTTCGAATAATCGGTGAACATACTTACATTAAAAAATAGCACAAAAATAAGATTTTGACGAATTGAGAACCGCCTTTTTTTGAAGTCGTTTAAAAACAAGCTGGTTTTTCAAGTACCTAAATCATTCTAAGCAAATGCTAGTCTAGGTCACGAGATAAAATTAGGGCACATTTACACGTACAAAATATTCATCATACTGTCACGCGCTTAATACAACGCTGGATTACAGTGAATATTTTAATGTAAATACATGGATATTTATTAGAACGAGCGGCACATTTATGCTAAATGTACTAGGTTTAGATTGCTTTTATTTAGGAATTACCAGCTTACGCCCGCTTCTTTGCTCGTCTGAAACTCAAACGAACGAAACGAAAACATTTAAAGTAAACTGTATGATTTTTTGAGTCTTACTGTAAGTTGTTGGTTTGTTTTAAGAAAATAAATAATTCACTGTAGAAATCCTAGAATTCAAACCGGTATCATCATCATCATCTACAGCTCCATTTATTCTAGCAATCGGACCAAAACCTATAGTCGTATTGTTCATTATACGGACTAAAATTGAAGGAAAAAATGTCATTTTTCCTTCAATTTTGATTAGATTTGATACGTTTTATGTCAAAATTGAAGGAAAAATGACATTTTTTCCTTCACTTTTAGTCCGTATAATGAGCAATACGACTATAGAGGCAGTCGCCAACAAAAATAAAAAATAAACTTGAAAATTTACATTTTTAGTACTATTAACATGTGCGATGTTCTTAACTAATCTCATCTATTTTGATTATTTTTTTATAGTGTCACTTTATCAGCTTATACTAATACTTTTAAAGGGAACTTTCCTGCTCAATACATACCATCCCTTATACCAAACAGTACACAATAACGCAATTTGAAAGGTACACGTACCTACTTATTAATTCGACGTGCGGCGTATGTTAATTTGTAAATATTTAGGTCGGACGTGAAAATAATATTAATCTAATGAAAACTGTGGCCTCCATGGGCCCTTATTTTAAAAAAGAAATGAGAAGGTATTCGAAATCAGAAAATATTTTCATAAACTCATTTTCATCTAATGCCCGTAGAGATGTTTAGTTTAACGCGTTCAATGCCCATGATGCAAGAAGACTGCGGAGCTGGAGCAGGGAATAGGTTATACACTATAAAGCCGCTTCTAAACGCTGACGCAGGCTCGCCGAGTGAACGCCAATGCCAACGTGGACAGCATCATTTGCTTTGCCTGCCCTCGCTCGCCTAGCTGGCCGAGTGAATACAAGCGCCAATTTGCATTGGTTTGCATAGACTCGCCAAACATCTGAACAGTAGCAGTCGCCTTGCATCAAATCGCCTACGCTCGCGCTGGCTTAGGCTCGCCCAACATGTATAGGCGGTATAAAGGAACGACAGTCACGACAGTGTGTTCAGACAGGTATTTCAGCGCTGGAGTTTGTCAACTCAAAGCAAGACCGCATTCACGTGAAGCCCGAGAACATTGTAGAGTATGTAAAGCGGAAGACCCAGCTCACATTAAGGGTAGTGCGGTTGGCATCTCATCGTAATGTGAGCTTCAACTCATTTATGGTGAGAGTGCCGACTGCTCGTCTTTCAACCTTTATGGATGCAGCGTTTTGGTGTTTTATACAGGCGGTTCCGTGGACGCCTGCGAGACACCCCGTTAGTGCGTACAGATAATACGTGACAATTTAGTGTAGAGTGTTATTTATAATATATGTATGTTAGTTGTAAGGTATTTATTGCTATGGGCCGTAGACTAAGTAAAATAACATCTTGTAACTTATTCTAATGTTGCCTGAAATAAAGTTTTATTATTATTCAAATAACAATTATGTCTACATTAACGGCATCCTAACGTGCAGTGTTTGTTCTCGCACGTTTCGCGCTAAAGGATACGTTAGTCAATATGGATCAAATATCCATGTACGAAACCGTGGGATGCTGGATTGATACGAACTTGTAATATAAAACGATTCAGGAACTTTACGCTAATGATGATGATTAATGCTGATATGACCGAACCGATCGCTGTCCGAATATCCACTGGCTAGGTAAACCGCGCGATGCACCTCGTACGAGCTAATTAGCCGAAATTGCTTTCGAATTGCGAAAAGGTTTTCGATGTATCAATCATGAACGATAATCCAACATGAACAATCCAAGTCCCTAACTATGGTATGAAATCAAACTTTAATATAAGCCAAATTATAGTAGCCGAAACCTCCTGGGTGAATTTTTAAAGTATCTTCAATACGAGGTAGATTTTCTTTTTTACCTGAGTTTAATCAGCTTTTAGATCCTTTGAAGATATGAGAGTAGCCAGAGGCTTAGCCAAATACATTTGCACATGTCCACATTATGCAGAAGTTAGCATTCCGTACGTGACAGATTGCAAGCCAATCAAAGCCTGTTAAAATGCTACTGGTTTCCTCACCCTGTTTTTTCTGCACCGTTTAGAGCTCGTGTTAACGTGAAAATACTTTTTGCTAGCTTTTGTTTGTTCGCGTGAAATCTTGCAATTGAATTTTAAAGCAGTTATCCTCAACCGATTGAGCTGAAAGGCACACTTATAGATTCTCGGTGACAATAATTATTTTGACAGTGAGCTGATCCACAGAACTATATCGAGATAGAAGCAAAAAGTTCGTTGATTTGTATGGAAACAGACCGTGTAACATTTTACAGTTTGACAGTTTGGATTACGAGTACATTGCTGGTTTTCAATGCTCGCCAAGTACGGCGCGTCAAATTAAAGCCGCAATAGAATGAATTTCGAATGAACTTCGCGGCGAGCAAAGAAGTCCTCAGCCCTTCTCTTCGGCACGCGAGTTACATACACTCTTTGCGTCCATCTCGATATAATTCTGTGAGCTGATCCAATGATGGAGTCAGGAGCTGTTCAACGGATCTCAGCTCAGTATATAATTATAAAATACCCATTTTTATCCTAGTCCTACAATTTAGCCATAAAAGAACATTTACGGCTGAGAAAACACCATTTTTAATCGGCAAAAAGGCAATAATACAAACAATTTGCAATAAACTCCATATACCGTATTGTCAGAAGGTTGTGCCTATTTGTTTTATGAAATTTTCGAGTTTACGACCATTTTTATTGCAACATATATTTTAGAGTTTATGGCTACCTGGCGCTATAAATGTGGCGACGGAAACCGGAAATCTTAGCTCGACCCTATTTCACCGATTTTCGATCGAAAACCAATGTTAGGAAGGTTTCACCTTCCTAACATTGATTTTCGATCGAAAATGTACATAATATATGTGCGTGTGGATTAAATGTGATGGATTTTTTGACCCTAAAATTATGTTTATAAATACATTCATTTAGAAACATAAGAATAGAAATTATTTTGTAAGTAGGTACCTTTTTATATTAAATCCTGACGAACCTATAGCTTTATAATAAAGGGTGATGGGCTTGCAACCTGTCACATGGCCATGATATTTGGACCCCTGACTACCCTCTTTTATATATTTAAGCCATGACGGAGGCCTTTAGGCGGCCTAAAAACTCCGTCGCCAGAGTTGGCCACTTACTCATACGAACTTACTTATTTACTTACTTAATATTCAAAGCGCTATTTAAAGGAGATCTCCCATTATCCCTCAAACGTAAACTCATGGATGTCTGTATCCTCCCAATTATGACCTACGGTGCTCAAACTTGGTCCCTTACTCGTGTTCAGAAGACCAGACTCAAGGTTTGTCAAAGGGCGATGGAGCGAAGCATTCTCGGGATAAAACTGACGGACCGCGTTAAGAATGCCACTATTCGCTCCAAAACACAAGTCGCCGACGTAGCTGAAAAGGCCGCAAAGCTGAAGTGGCACGTCTGCCGCATGCCGGATGAACTGTGGGCCAAAACTACCACTGACTGGAGCCCTGAGACAGTGAGACGGCGCGGTAGACCACGCAAGCGATGGCGAGACGAGCTAGACACCTTCAGCGACTATCAGTGGCAGGCAATGGCGTTAGAACGAACTACTTGGAAAACTCGAGGGGAGGCCTTTGCCCAGCAGTGGGACAGTGTAGGCTAAAAACAAACAAACAAAACATATTCAAAGGGTCTTCAATTTCCAAAAAATCAGAGAGAATGTACAACAATGCTCTGTTTTCGTTTTCTCAAGATTCCTCAATTATGACGATTAATTACTAATGATTTATTAATTGTTAATATCAAATATCTCATTTTCATATAATTTTCTTTGTACAATTCTTCAAAAGCCAAGTTCTTCATTAAGAAAGAACTCGAAAGTCAAGGAATCTAGAACTGGAACCCTAAGTCGAAGTTAAGTTAAAATAAGTGAGTTTTAAGTTGGCAAGAGGGAAGTCTCATGTGACAGTCCAATTTAAGAGAAAACCTTTCAAATTAGTCTCGCAATTCACCTGAACTATTAACTCTGTAACTTATCATTATTTAACACACGGGAATTGCTCACGTAAAACTATCGTCGATTTAGAAACCAACAATGTTTCGATTCATCCGGAGAATCTTCATCTGGGTAAGGAGGGAGTTGTAGCAAGGTTACTCCTCGCGCGAGCGTCTCACACTAACTTATTTCCATAGTTAACATAAAAATAATTTTACAATAACGTTAAACATAATAAGGGTATTCGCCAAATGAAGGCATATTTGAGGGTGCCACTGACAACCCCTGAATGCCTGAATCAGGCATCATAGATCAAAATCAAGGTCAACACCAAATAGATCACTTTGAATCGTATTCAACGACTAGAACCGCTTCGAAACTGGGACCCAGTTGCCAGATCCAATTTTATTAGTAAAAAAAAATTTCAGACTAACTAAATGCGCCCCCGTATTAGTCTGAAAAAAATTGTCAGCTTTACCCGGTTTTTTTCGGATACAGAATGTCCTTTTGGCAACATAATTATGCAAAGGCATTCAGCCGTTTGGAGTTTACGAAGGGATACTCATACGTCGGGGGTTCGACATTAAATTTTTAATTGAATTGTTATTTAAAATGTCTGTATCGTCGAATACATATTTTGTAAGTCCCCTCATTTAGAAGTTAGCATTTCATACGTTGTTGCAAGCCTATCGCTGTTTAGAAAACAACAATAATAATAATAAAAAGCTTTATTTCACATCACAAAAAAGTACAACACAGGCAGAGACAAAAATTAACAAAATTTCGACAGTGAAAATGGTCGTCACTCAGTAAGCCACCATTGCGCTGGGATTATGTGATGCCAGAGTGTGCAGTGCAGCAGCAGCACTTGCAACACAAAATAAATTGGTTTTCTTTCCGATGTTTCCATCCGCTTCAGCTTATATCTTACAGCCGTTCGACACGCCAGCCCCGAAGCATCGGAATCTGTTTTCACAACGAACACCAACTTAAATTAAAGCTTAACCCGCCTGGATCTTACACTCAGGCGCTGGCAGCTAATGTGTTTTACTTTTACGCATCCCTAATTAATCAGCCTTTAGATCTTCTGAGGTAAGGAAATTAATTTGTTAATTTGAAACTACCTCCATTATTTATCTATATTCAACTATCAAGTTAGCACTGCTTTAGATACCTAACTTTTTTTGTCATTCTTATGTCCATTAAAAGAGACAGCAACAAATTTAGCCCCTAGTTGAGCTCTAGTGGGCCTGTAAGTGCAACGGGACAGCTTATGGCTGATTTAAGTCTCACGCTCACCGTCAGCGCTGATAGGCGAGTGATCTTTATTACAATGAAATAAGGATACTGATTGTCCAGCACTGACGAGATCAATCAGCGTAGCCATTTCTGCTAAACAATCAGTATCCTTATTTCATTGTAATAAAGATCACTCGCCTATCAGCGCTGACGGTGAGCGTGAGACTAAAATCAGCCTAAGGCTTACCGCAGACATGAGTCACGACAATCTCAAGACATATAATGCTGTACAAAAAGTATGAAGACGCGCATACTTCAAACAAAACACACACACAAAATTGTATAGTACCTACAGGAACTGCACAAGAGATAAAGAAAAACAAGTCTGTCTTACTGTCGTGACTCAGGTTTGCGCTCAGCCTAAGAAGACCGGTAAAATTGATAATGATTTTTTTAAATAGCCACCATTATTTTTTTTAAAATAACCATTTCTCCGCAAGGAACACGTAACCAAGCACGGGGAAGCTAGTCCAAATAACATGTTATTAATCAAGTACCAATGTAATCTGCTCTTGGCTGTGGCGATCACGTCCGATACGTGTCAGTCTGAGTTTGTTCAACAAACAAGCTGATTGAATTCACTGAAGCTGAACTAAACCTAATCTAGTATATAGAAAGCCGTTGTTCGGATTCTGTATTGCTTGAAGAAGGTCGCGGTTGAGTTTTACTAGTTGTCCATGGGATTGAAATAGAAATAGAAAAAGTTTTATTTTCACCACTACGATATAATATACTTACAACACAAATCAAAAATGCTACATAAGGTACAGTGACAAGAAAATAAGGCTACCCCTCAGCATTATTGATTGCAACTTATAGAGATGATGATGATGGAGTTTTTACATATTGAAAAGATTTATGGACACGGGATTTTATCGCGTAATTTACCTTATTTTTCCCGACGTTTCGGCTATGTTGCAATAGCCGTGGTCGCGGGCAGACTGGAGTATGTTTTCAAGGTCCATTGTGAATCGGCGGTATTATCCAAAACTACCCTCACTGATCTTCAGATTCCGGATCGGCTGCATTTACACCGCAACACACTACACTAACCGTATCTTGACACCGGAAAGTCACATTAGTTTTGGATAATACCGCCGATTCACAATGGACCTTGAAAACATACTCCAGTCTGCCCGCGACCACTGCTATTGCAACATAGCCGAAACGTCGGGAAAAATAAGGTAAATTACGCGATAAAATCCCGTGTCCATAAATCTTTTCAATATGAATAGTGATCGCGAAAGTTTAAAAAAGAGTTTTTACATTGTACTTATAAAAAAAAACCTGTCAGATCCGAATGAATGAATACGAATCCCAATGACTGAACACTATTCAAATTCATCCATCCATTCAGTGAATAAATAAATATTACTGGACATTTCACACAGCATCATGTAATCCCAAGCTAAGCAGAGCTTGTGTTATGGCAACCACATGACTGATATACTACTTATATACATTTTTTTTAAATACATACATAATATACATAGAAAACACCCAGACCCGAGACAAATATTTGCAGATCATACAAACATTTGTCTCGCGGCGGGGATCGAACCCGCAACCTCCTGCGTCCCAGGCGGGCCTTCACCCACTGCGCCACAGAGGTCGTCGAATGAATGGAGTCGAGTGAATGGAGTTTTAGTGGCATTAACAGCTGAGCGCTTCCGTCCGGAGGGCACGTTAAATTGTAGGTCCTGGCTTTTAAGTCGTTAAGCCACATCGGAGGCCTTCAGGCAGCCTACAAACTCCGGATAATGGATTATGAGCAACCTCTCCATGTGTTTGACCGTACTTATCACCTTCGACAGGGGAAAGACAAATGTGATATTTTATTATTTTTTGAGAGAAGACCCAGTACCTTAAGGGGCCGGTCCCTCGCGCTCGGAACTTCTCTTCCAACGTATCTATCTAAATTGTTCGTCCTTGTCACGCAAAAAACTCTATGTAGTATAGTATAGGTGTACTACTCAGTCTACTATGAGCAATCACAGCCCCGATTGGCAGTATTACCTCTACCTAATCTGTGATTGGCAGATATGAGTCTGATATGAGGCCCGCCCTTTTTAGCGCGATTCAGGACACATTACGCGCAGCTACTGTTTAATAATTTCAAATACAAATGCATCAGGACGTTTGGCTCAGTCGTTGTGAGCTCCGCTTGCAGCGCGGTAAGTACTTGCGGAATGGAGATCAATTCCTGTTGATATTGAGTTTTTGCATCTTTGGAGAGGCCAAAAATGTTATATTGTCAGTCACTAATGAATAATGTTCATTTTATTTCATGGAATCGTTAGATAAATGTATGGTAAAAATGCTTTTTTTGGAAATTTATCTACAATATCTAGGTAATTACCTACCCTTTTCTAAACTTTCGCGATCACTATTCATATTGAAAAGTTTTATGGACACGGGATTTTATCGCGTAATTTACCTTATTTATCCCGACGTTTCGGCTATGTTGCAATAGCCTATATAATAATATATATAGCAATAGTCTGCCCGCGACCACGGCTATTGCAACATAGCCGAAACGTCGCCGTCGGGATAAATAAGGTAAATTACGCGATAAAATCCCGTGTCCATAAAACTTTTCAATTACCTTCTACCTACCTTACTCTCAAGATTTTTAGGGAGGGATGAGATCGATATTATGACGCTAGACAGAATATGTGGGTTGTTACCTATATAAGTAGGTACACAATTACCTAAATTTTCAAAGGGAAGTAGGTACCTAAGTAGGTACTTACCTATGTTTTTTTCTGTCCAATGTCTATAGGTAAGTAGGTACTTACCTAACCTACCTAACTACTGAAGCCACAACGGATGTTTGTCCCTCTGAAATTAGGGGGCGTCCATTAATTAAAATTAAAGAATAAAAATTAAAGGTGATTTTTGCGATTTTTCAACCCCCGCACCCCCTCCCCCCTTGGTGAGATGTCCTGAGATTTGGCTCGATCCCCTCCCCCACCCCCTAATCTCACGTGAGAATAAAAAAAATAATCTTAAACAGGTACCTACCTAGATTTGCCGAGACCTCCCTTTCATTTTTAATCCCACATGGGATTAGGTGCGATTTGGCTCAACCCCCTCCCGCCCCCTAAAAGCCTGACGTAATTAATGGATGCCCCCATAAGTGCAACAAAGGATAACGCATATTTAGGTACTTATGACGTGGCGAATCAATTGGTGGTACCAATAGGCTGAGAAGGCTGGAGCCTAGGGCGGCAGATTTTAGGGGCGGCAAATAGGGAACAATTTTTTTTGTGTTACAGAAAAATAATATTTACCTATATTTATTGATAACGCTATGTTATTATGTACACACAAACAATTCAACATGTAAGTAATGTTTTAAAAATTGTTAGAGTGAGAGCTTTTCTTGCTTAAAACTTTTTTCCATAATTGGATTGGAAACGAGCGATAAAGGCGGTGCGTTTAGATGGGCCCGCGAATTACAGTAGTATCCCGAAAATTTCCAACAGTTTACCTGTTGATCATGTTTGTTTCTGTAGCTGTAATCAGCACGTGTAAGGTCGTCATGTACGAAAAATCCCTATGTGTACCGAAGAATTTTTATTTGAAAGAAAGAAAGAAAAAAACATTTATTTGTAACAATGCAAGTGTAGATGTACTAACACAAACCACTTAAAAAGGTAAACAGAAATATAATTTATTAGGTGTTGTTTTCCGAAATGTGCTTCTCCCGGTGTTGACCATCTACACATCTACATTGCCACAGAAGGCGTCCACCTCAGCATTTGTTGTATTACGGTAACACAACGCTGATCTTCCGTTGGAGCCTAGCAATGAAGTCACGGATGTCTACTAATAAAATAGTATTTAAACATACTTAATTATAACAGTTAGAATAACATTTAAACATAACTCGAAAATACCTATATTAAATAATAAATGTAATACAAATATACCTACAATATAGGAACAATATACAATACAGGAACAATATAGGAACTATAATATAAATATACCTACAGTATAGGAACATAAATAAGACAGATATAAGAGGTTAAATAAATAGATATCATGTACACCGACATTTATACGTTCGTGGACCGACGTTATACGGACATGAAATAATACAAGAGTCCAAGATGAACTGAAAGGAACGATACTGATACTTTAATTTTATAAAATGGTGACGTAGTAGGTACCCATTAATTTATCTGTGGTGAAAAAAGATAAGAAGGACGGGTGACGACCGACGATGGCGGTTGAAATATATATATATATATATAAATTTACAGAAGCAACCAAGTCCCTGTAGGTGACAAGGCTGTGAAGCTTCTATTTTATAGCTTTAGTTTATTTTACAAAATAGAAACCTCATTTCGAAGGTGTCCCGTAGCTAGTTGATGGGAAGTTAGGTAAGATTTTAATTTGCGCCTGAAGCCCTGAATACTTTGCAGGTCACGAATCGGTGGTGGGATGTTGTTCCAGCACTTCAAATACAAATCAAAATACAAAATCATTTATTCATTAAAAACAAGTTGTACATTGCATGGGTTGGGATCTCTTCATTTAAGTTTATAAAACCTGTGTTTGAAGAGTCCCCTCTTTTCTGTGGTCTCGGAGCACTTGATTTTAACAAAAATATGGAAAGCATATTATATGTAGGTACCTTTAACAAAAACCTTGACTTGTAATAGGTAAGTTTAATAAAAGTATAGGTACTTAAGTAAATAAAAAAGTAAGATGTAAATATATTATAAATGTAGATATATCTAAATAAAGATGTGGGGTATAAATATATAAATAGTTTAAATAATTAGGTAAGTAAGTATATATATTATGTACTTGGGTAGTTTTTGACGAGTTACATAGATTTATGATATTTTTACATAAATAGGTACAACAAAGTCAGCATAAGTAGGTATATAGGATGTATCTAAGGGAGAAGCGAAAAGCATGTGTTGTTAATAATACGTAGCCAGCTTCGAGCTGCTCGAAGGTAGCTAGGGAACAACAGATAAACACTCATAGCAATAGGTAGTTAGGTATTTACGAACCGTTTCTTTCATCATTAGGTAGTTGTTATTATTCCAGCATTCACCGAAAACAGAATAGATAATGACATTTAAAAATAATCACACTAATATTATATCACACTAATATTATAAATGCGAAAATTTGGATGTTTGGGTGGATGTTTGGATGTATGTTTGTTCTTCTAAAACTCGACGACCACTAAACCGATTTGGCTAAAATTAGAAACATAGATAGATAATGACCGGGAATAGGACACAGGCTACCCTTCATCCCAAAAAAATGCACGGTTTCTGTGGGATAAAACAAAATAGTAGTACCTACCTACCTAGTCCACGCGGGCGAAGCGTGTGTATTTATTCATTTTAGGGAACTTGTCAGCAAAGGGTGCACTAGATCGGTATGTACACTAGTGGGAACAGATTCTAAACGACGGTAGCTATGAACGTAACACATCTAGGGTACCTATATGTTATTGAATGTAGCATCTTTATATGTCAGATAACAGGAGATCCTCAGTTTGTTTGTAGGTTAGTGACCTTAGCCAGGTTGTTACAATTTTCTTACATTGCGGGTACGACTTGTTGTAAATGTTCGTTTCAGTGTTTACATTATTGTATATTCTTTGAGATTGAGCTCCGAATTGACTGAATGCAAACTCTGTTCTAGTAGGAGTTATCTTAATTACCGAGCGATTACTTCGTCTACTAACCACTAATCTAGGATCTAAGACTAACATTTTGTGCGTTTTAAGTGTACATTGGAGAATATAAAGTTGTCGGACTGTTAAAACATTTGCTTCGTTATATAATTTATTAGTGCTAAACATTCTTTTTTTGCGTAGCATTATTTTAAGTAAATACCTTTGTGCTCTTTCTATACTTATAAATTTAGTTTTGAAAGTCCCACCCCAGATTGAGATGCAATATAAAATTATGGACTGAACTAGGGTGATGTAAATATAATTTAATAGGGGTTTATCTGCAATATTGCGAAGATATTTAAAAACCCAAATTAGTTTCCTAGCACGATTTGATAGTAAATCTATCTGTGAGTTCCACGATAAGTTTTTATCTATCATTACACCTAAATATTTTGTGGAATTTACTCTGTCTAAGACTTGACAATTACACGTTATGTTAAGATCTGTACTTTTACAAAAGTGAGCAGTGAGCTTTAAGTATGGGTCAGGTTGCGAATTATTAAGAATTGAGAAAGTTATGAAATTCGTTTTTTGTGTATTTAATGTTAGTAAATTTATGTTTAACCATCTGATTACCTTGCTAAGTCCTTCCTCAGCTAACTGATAAACTTCAGTCCAAGAATTTCCGTAAAAGAGTAGAGCCGTATCATCGGCGTATGAAAAAATTTTACCATTTTTTATTTTCGTTTCAGTGAGGTCGTTAATGTAAGTGAGAAACAAGGTAGGTCCTAGGACACTACCTTGTGGAACGCCATAATCTAAAGTATTTTCGTCATCACTAAAGGTGTCATCATCCAGCTTGACCCGCTGCTTACGATCTTTAAGATAATTTGTAACAAGGGAAAGAAAGGGGCCTCGAATTCCCAGCTTTTCAATCTTGCGAATGAGAGTGGGTACAGAGACGGTATCGAAAGCTTTTTTCAGGTCTAGAAATACACACAGGGTTTTCTTCTTTTCATCAAGATGTTTAGTTATATTTATGGTTAGATCTTGAATTGCATCTTCAGTGCTTATTCCAGTTCGGAACCCATATTGCGATTTCGATAGTACATTAAAAGTATTAAAAAATTTTATTAATCTAAAATTTATTACTTTTTCTAGTACCTTTGATATGACTGGTAAAACTGATATAGGCCGGTAATTTCCGATATCGTCTCTGTCTCCACTCTTAAATATGGGGTGAATAATAGAAATCTTCAATTCGCGTGGAAATATTCCTTGTCTAAAGCATAGGGCAATTAGATGAGTTATGATAGGTACTAATTCTTTTTTAGCCATTAATATGAATTTCGTAGGTATTTTATCCCATCCCGCTGCGGAATCCGGTTTTAGGTTGCTAATAATCGACTCAATCTCAAAAGGCTCAGGTTCTATGATACCCATGGAGTTTGGCAGTGACGGTAATAAATACGGCAGGCACTTTGACGCAGCGTACCGGAAACTGCCTCTAAAGGCTGCCGAGTGATGTATTTGAGTGGACAGCTGCTTTGAACACCTACGCAACGATCTAGTTTTTGACACCCACGAAAGCCTTTCATATAAATAACTTGGCGTCCTGTATTTAAGAACGCCAAAAAGTAGGCATGCTAGATGTAATTTCTGTCTCGCTCTCATTTTTAAGATGGAATGTTGGTTTAAGAAAGGTGTGACATGGCTCCTAGGCGGTACCTTAAAACAAAAACGGGTGCACGCATTTTGTACCCTTTGCACCAAACGTTGCGTACGGCGGAGTAATCGAGGGCCAGTAACTGTATCAAGGTAATTTAGTCTCGAAAGTACTAAAGATTCCACGAGCTGTACACGCAACTCTTCACTCAAATATTGTCTAATATTGTACAAGACTTTTAATTTGTAAAAACATGTTTTTACTGAATTAGTAATATGTTTTTCAAAATTAAGACCCACATCCATAGTGAGACCTAAATTTCGCGCCTCGTAAACCCGCTCAACAGGCTCACCCATGACTGAGATGCCCGAAGGTAGAACTAAATCATCCAGTTTCTGTCTAGTACCAAAAATCATAAACTTAGTTTTTAGTGGATTAAGTAGGAGACTGTTTTGCTGTGACCAACTGGATATTCAGGACAAGTCATATTTTCATTAATCATTAAATTTCACATCATCAATCAATCATCATCAATCATCAACCAATCAAACATCAATAGGTATCCGTACCCCTATTATAAATGTGAAAGTGTGTTTGTTTGTTTGTTTATTTGTAGTTGAATCACGTCAAAACGGAGCGACGGATTGACGTGATTTTTTGTGTGGAGATAGTTGGAGGGCTGGAGAGTAACATAGGCTACTTTTTATCCGGGTACAACTCGAGCGAAGCCGCGGGCAGCAGCTAGTTTATAATAAAACTGTAACAGGTCAAATTCTGTACATTGAAGAAATTTTGAAATTTTTTTTGGAGGGCTCTCTATTGTCGATACTGAAGCCAAAACTGTAATTTTTTTCATTCATGTCTGTCTGTCCGTATCATGGCCGCGCATTACGTCGAAACTACTGGTTGGATTTAAATGAAACCTGGTATTATTTGAGTGCATACTACGAGGTCTAATATAAAATACTTTTAATCCTGAAATTCAGCACGGTTCCCTAGGGACAGGGGATGAAAGTCAAAATAAGTATCTGGTTGTAATTCATGAGCGCGTAGTCCGATTTCATTGATTCTTTTTAGGGTTCCGTACCTTAAAAGGTAAAAAAAGGAACCCTTATAAGATCACTTTCTTGTCCGTCTGTCTGTCTGTCTGTCTATCCATCTGTCTGTCCGTCTGTCACCATCGATTATCTCAGGAACGGGTGGAGCTAGCAAGTTGAAATTCATACCATATACTGAGGTCTATAGTCCCTATTGTGAGTATAAAAATCAAGGTCCTGAGTCAACACTATAAAAAGATATAGGCAAATTTAGGTTTTCGTGAAAACTTGTAAGTACCAAAACTTACCTTAATTATCAACTTTTTTTATTTTTCGGAATTTTTCCTTTACTTGTGCTGTAAGACCTTGCTTGTAACCAAAATTGACAATTCTAGGTCAACCGGAAGTACCCTAGAGGTTTTGGGTCGAAAACCTAAATGGTAGTTCCCGTTGACCTAGAATCACGAAATTTGGCAAAAAGCAAGGCCTTATAGCAGAAATAAAGGAAAAATTCCAAAAAATTAAAAAAGTTGAAAGTTAAAGGGTGTTCCCATACATACATACATACATAGTTGACGCCAATTAAGATTGTCTTCTGAGTTGTATGAGCGCTCATACAATTAAGCGAACTAGCTTAATTGGCACCATCCTCAAATAAGGTAAATAAATAAAATTGTGCTATTGTGTGAAAGAAAATAAAAGAAAATATTTATTGCAATATTATGCTCGTGTGCGCAGAACATTTGCGGCGCTGCTATCGCAGAACTAGGATATGTACAAAAAAATTACTAATTGTTCAATAACTTAATGGGTATAATGGGTAGGTACGGAACCCTCGGTGTACGAGTTCGACTTGCACTTGACCGGTTTTTACTTTGTTTGAAAGTAAGTACTTTATAATATTGTTCCGTAAAAATTTCAAGGTCATCGGTTTTGTAGTTCCGAAATTACAAACATCCGGAATCCTTGACACCCGGAATGCACAGGAACCGTTGAATGTACGGCTCATCTTAAGCTGGTGTGCAAACAACTCCAAACGAGTTGTCGGTGCTGGTTGTTGTTGTTGGTGCTGAGGTAATTGTCTGGGGGTCTAAAGTGGCCACTTTTGATGAAAAATCAGATGTTTCATAGATGCTTCATCTATGAAACATCTGATGAAACATCAAATGCTTCATAAATGCTTATGCTTAAAGTATCCTATTTAGTACCTATATATCATGCATTATTTATTTAAAAATAGGCATGCAAATTAATTAATTAATTAAGTTATCAAATGCAGTCTGCAAGCACAAATGTAGGTATTTTAGTTTATGTATTAAGTAAGCACAATGTATCTAGTTTTACGTAGGTAGGTACATTTATTCTAAATGCATGCAAAACGAAAACCCTGCATAATCACAAAGGTAGATGATTATTATTGTATTTTAAACATGTTTATTTCAAAAATAAGCATGAGCAAGAAGGCAAAAAGTCGTAGATTCTGACGAAAACTTTGAATAAAATACCTACGTTGTAGCACAGAATTATGCGACAAAGTTCAATTCAGCTCGCGTAAGCGTTCTTTGCCTAGTGCAATATGCACTGACACGTGCCTACACAAATTCTCTCTTTCTAACGCATAACTCTGTCACTGTCTGGCGCGGAGTGACGCGGAAGGGTTGTCGAGTTGTCACGCGATAGGTATTAGAGCCGAGTGGCAAGTGGAAACCCTGCCAAGGCCCGCCCGGGCGGGCCCACCAATGTACTTGTAGCTTCGTACCTAAAGTGCGGAGTGCGCTTAATTAGTAATTAGGTAAATAAATCTGTTTATATTCTTATGTTTTGCTTTTTAGTGCAAGTATGTTTTAAAGTCGGTTAAGTATTTTATTTTTTATTTTTTCATTTTAGTGTTTATTTTTTATTAAGAATGATGTCATCTTACCTACTTATTGTGTTTCACTCATCAAGCCCTTTCATTTGATATCCATGTCACTACTACTATACTACTAAAAACTAAGATAGGTACTGAAAACCAGCGCTCTAACAGCCATGGCGCTGCTGGAGCAAATGCTGAGGGGTAACCTTATTTTCTTGTCACTGTAATGTAGCATTTCTGATTTGTGTTGTATGTATCGTAGTGGCGAAAATAAAACTTATTTCTATTTCTATTTTACTAAAAAGTTCCATGGAACAGGTCCTCCTGACTCCATCATCAGATCAGATCGCTGTCACCATATTATTATATTACATTGTGTCGGAACTTCACAGATATGCTGTGTTTTTACTCATCGGCCAATTTATTGAGGAGTTCTGTTGAGCAGCTCTTGACTCCATCATCAAATCAGCTCGTTGTCACCATATTATTAAATTGTAATTGAAACTTGATAGATATACCGAGTTTCGACTCAATCGGCCTATTCACTGAGGAGTTCTGTTGAACAGCTCTTGACTCCATCATCAGATAAGCTTGATTGATACCATAATATTTCATTGTCACCGAGAATATATAAGTGTGCAAAATTTCAGCCCGATAGTTCTACAAACACAATAAATAACCATAAAATTTGAGAGTTCCCCTCGATTTCCATGGGATCCCCTCATCAGATCCTCCACTTCTGGAGTATATCCTTTGTAACCAAAAAAATAATAATTGTCAAAATCGGTCCACAATTGACGGAGAAATGGCGTAACACACACACAAAAAACTAAAAAAAATATATACCTAAAATAAAAAAAAAACACACAGTCGACTTGAGAGCCTCCTCCTTTTTGAAGTCGGTTAAAAATAATATTACACAAATCATAAAAGTTACAATTTCATTAACAAAAAAAATGTAATTAATATGATTGTGATGTGGTATCGAGTGTAGGGGCGGCAAAAGTTGAATAGCCTACTGGCGGCAAATTTGGAAATCCGCCACTGTTATAGGCAGTAGAGTAGGTAGGTATCTATGTAAGCGAGATAAAACATAATACCTACCTAACAGCCAACATCAGAGAGACAAATGTAAAATATACTAGGTTCCGCCCGCGGCTTCGCTCGCGTGATACCTACCCGGATAAAAAGTAGTCTATGTTTTATTCCAGGTCATAAATTATGGTACGTATAGGTACCTACCTATTTAAGTACCTACCTATATGTATTCCAAGTTTCATTAAAATCCGTTCAGTAGCACTGGCGGTCGCAGACTTTGATCTTGGGGGGGGGGGGGGGTCACTAGTTTTGGTAGTGCGTACCTACCTCTCTTTTTGCTGGATGTTACAGATTTCTCAAGGATTTTGAGGGGGGGGGGGGGGGTCATGACCCCCATGACCCCCCCCCCCTCGGACCGCGCGTGTATCAGTAGTTTTTGCTTGAAAGAGTAACAAACATCCCTAGATAGCGGTACATCTATACATCCATACATCCTCACAAACTTTCACACTGTAAAATTATTAGTAGGATGGAAAAGCCCCTCTTGGCAGATTCAAATGGCCCGCCGTCATTTTGTGACGTCATTACAAAACTACTACTGTTCTATTTATATGTAGACTTTGAAGTTTAAAAACATAACTTCAACTTCTTTCATGACTTCAACTTCATAACTTTAGTATGAAAATTACTTTCTTTTTAACCGACTTCAAAAACAGGAGGAGATTCTCAATTCATAGGAATATTTTTTTATGTAGGTAGGTATGTTTTTGGAATTTTTTTGATTTGGAAAATTCTTTTTTGTTTGAAAGGGTCCCAGGTGGTGCCATGGTCATCAGATCAGGTCAGGATCTGATGATGGCGTCAGGAGCTGTTCAACAGAACACATCAGTACCTACCTAAATCTAAATAGGCCGATTGAGCTGAAACTCGTCATCATCATCACCAGCACCATTTTTTGAACAGCTTCTGATTCCATCATCAGGTCAGCTCGCAGTCACCATAGGTACGCATAGGTATTACATATTACATGACATTGTAGTCAGAACGAAACGGAACAAGACAGCTTACATTATGCCGAGTTTAAACTCAATCAGCCTATTTACTGAGGAGTTCTGTTGAACAGTTCCTGACTCCATAATCAGATCCTGACCTGATCTGATGACCATAGCTCCACCTGGTACCCTTTCAAACAAAAAAATAATTTTCCAAATCGGTCCAGGCTCACCTATTCAAGTAGATACTCGAGAAACATACCTACCTACATAAAAAAATATTCCTATCTTGAGAATCTCCTTTTTTTGAAGTCGGTTAAAAAGAAAGTAATTTTCATAAAAAGGACTATAAAACCTACCTACCTACATACCATTTAAAATTGAAATAATTGTTCAAAGTAAAAATCAATTCTAATCTACGCTAGGTACACCTACCTAGTTAGTATGTATACTACCTATACCTATACCTACATACCTACACATCGAGCGAGCTAAAAATGCTAAAAATTATGAAAAGTGGTGATCGTGGATTCGTGGAAAAAAATCGAATTGGTGTAAACTGCACGATGTGCCGTTTGCACCAATCCGAATTTTTTTGTACAAATCCGATTGGTGCAAACTGCAAATCGTGCAATCGTGCAATCGTGCAATTTTATGCACCAATCGGAATCCAGAAGTACTGTGCAGTCCATTTTTGCGTTAGTGTGAGTGTCGAAACTCCGCCTCCGGGACTATACACACACATTGAAGACATCCGAGCAACGCGTACGGCAATACTCGAGTTCAGAATTTACAAGAATTTACGATGTATTCCGTAATACCAAAAATGATGAATGAAAAGTTAATGATTTCGCAATTTTTTTTGTATGGCCTGTAACTAGACACTCTAAGCTGTGTTCCTATTAAAAGGATATTACAATCATTGTTGTTTATCATACAGAACAAATGCAACGAAAACACGATATTTTTGCTGTAAAAATGTTAGAAATACAATTTGGTTACATTTTGTTTCAGGTAAGTTTTTTAGATCAAAAGTTTAACAGGAACCTAGATTAATACTTCCTTAATCTAAATAAGTGCATAAAGTGGTGAAAATACGCTCAAATTTTAAATGATTTCGGTAGTACGTTTGTATGGAGAATTCGTTCGTCGCTGCCCTCTTAAGATCATGTAGTTCGCGTCATGTAAAAAGAACGCTGAAAGAAAGTGGAGGGGTGTGTTTTGTCTCATGTTTGCGAATAGGTAACCCATGCGCAAACAAGAGACAAAAGACACCCCTTCCACTTTCTGCCAGCATTCTTTTTACGTGACGCGACTTATGTCCCAGCGTGGGAATAGGACACATTCTTGCGTTTCATCGCCATGTCATGATAATGAAGTCATTATCATCATTAGCAGCCCTTCTTATTCGATTGCTAGGCATAAGCCTCTCTTCGTTTTTCGCCTCTCTGCAGTGCCAATTTTACCTGCGTATTTTACCGATCCTCTTATCGGCGGATTATCGACACTCCTTTTTCCATCTCTAGGCCACCAATTCAACACAAAACGATCACAAGTTTTCAATTGAAGAAATAAAATAGTTGTCTGTAAAGTCGGTTTAGGGACGATAATTTTACCTACGTGATAACGTCATAAGAAAAAATTGATGAACGATCATGCGTCTCTATCGCTTATTCCGAGCGCTTGCACGCTCGGCTCAGGCGGAACGTGACACTTTTTCGTGCGTGCGGCTTGCGTTCATCGATTTATAAGACGTTATCACGTCAAAAAACGATCACAAGTTTTCAATTGAAGAAAAAAACGCTAATATTTCCTAATTTGTCCCATAAATACTTTCTTAAATCACTCGTCTTCAAACTCATTAATGTAACAGTTCTTGCAACTGTAAACTTCTCTGAACTCAAACTTACCGGCGTTTAATCTTACAAATTAATATAATTAGGTACCCTGAATGTTTTCAACTAGGGATAGTTACAAAAGGGGTGATTTATGCTTGAATGAGCTAAAGCACTGACTTTAGTTGAATCGGAAACTTTACACTAATAGATACTTACTTTTTTTATATCATAATATATAAGTCCCTGAAATACTGGAAACTTCGAATCCCGACAAAATAAGAAGACGCATATGAATTCCATGAGTACCTATAAAACTAAACTGAAAGGCATAAAATCTGTGAACTAAATAAATATTGTTATAACCATAGTCTATATTATATTTATTATACCATAGGTACTGTCTTAATCAGTGAATCAGTGACCATAATAATAATTTATAGGTAAGTACATAATTAATAAAAAGAATAAAACCGGTCAAGTGCGAGTCGAATTCGTACGCCGAGGGTTCCGTACCTAGCCATGGTGCCAATTGCCAATTAAGCCAATTAAGTATTAATTGTATGAGCGCCCATACAACTCGGAGGACAATTTTAATTGGCGTCAACTATGTATGTATGGGAACACCCTTTAGTTTTCAACTTTTTTAACTTTTTGGAATTTTTCCTTTATTTGTGCTATAAGACCTTGCTTTTTGCCAAATTTCGTTATTCTAGGTCAACGCGAACTACCATTTAGGTTTTCGACCCAAAACCTCTAGGGTACTTCCGGTTGACCTAGAATTGTCAATTTTGGTTACAAGCAAGGTCTTACAGCACAAGTAAAGGAAAAATTCCGAAAAATAAAAAAAGTTGATAATTAAGGTAAGTTTTGGTACTTACAAGTTTTCACGAAAACCTAAATTTGCCTATATCTTTTTATAGTGTTGACTCAGGACCTTGATTTTTATATTCACAATAGGGACTATAGACTTTAGTATATGGTATAAATTTCAACTTGCTAGCTTTACCCGTTCCTGAGATAATCGATGGTGACACACGGACAGACAGACAGACGGACAGACAGACAGACAGACAGACAGACAGACAGACAGACAGACAGACAGACGGACAAGAAAGTGATCTTATAAGGGTTCCTTTTTTTTACCTTTTAAGGTACGGAACCCTAAAAATTGTTCATTCTGAAACTAAGATTTGAAAAAATAGAATAAGCGTCAACATTAAAAATGTGGGCATGTACCAGGTATGTGTTTGGACATACCTCTGACTGCCCCTTTTTCAAAGGATCTTAAAAAATGCCTAAAAAAAAGATCTAAAAGAATGTCTACCGTGTCTTGCGGATACAGTCGTGTTCATATTTTTTTTTTTTTAAGTCATGAAATTAGGGAGCTCCATAGTCTGAAACGCAAGTTATTGTTTTCAGGAGTAGATCTTAATACACCCTGTAAGCGTTTGGAATACTTATTTGATACAAAAATATTTTTTCATAAACATTTCAGCATTTCAGTTGATCTTTGCAAACTTGATTTATTCTGCGATCTTATCCAAGATAAGTTCAGTATTTTTCGGCTCACAGTCCAGTTTGAATATTAACATTACAATAACTGAGCGACATTTTTCAAACATTTATTTGAAAAAGGATAAAAGAATTTTTATGATTAGATTTTTATGGAAAACCGATAAGACACTGAGTTATTTCGATGTGATCTAGATTTATTTGAATAAGCTTCAGAATAATAATCTGATCGTTGAGTGCGTTATGTAGTTATATCAGTCATTGAACTTAAAATATCAGGCCAAGAATGTAACATTCTTGGGTTCACGGTTTGTTAACCGACTTAAACTAGTAGTTCGCCCCGAACTGAGATCTCGCGCACCGTAGTTGGCCAACATTTGGACTTTCTTCTGACTACCCCTATAATTTCAAGTGCTACTACTGCCGGGTATGCCTATTGCGCTAGCTCTTCATGGTAAAAAATACTAGCATGCATGCAATACATAATGTCGTGTCTAATTTTTCATTTATTTCATATTTATGAATTCTCGTCGTATTTTTAAAAGTATACGTTCTAGAATAAAAATAATAACTATTTTAGAATGTACAAATAAAGACCTTTCATTTGACACCGCACTCAATATATTTGTTTACTTAACTTTTTTTACCCCAATTATTTTCATTTTTTATCAAAATTTTTTTTATCATGAAAATAAATCAAGTAGCATCTAAAATCATTGCAAACCAAACCGCAACGATGCCACTCTCTTTTTAAGACCGACCAGTCAATGAGCTACGAAGACATCGAAACTCTATGAAACGGGAGCTCTTGCAGCTCTGGTTTCGTAGTTTTTGGTCTTTGGTCGTATTTCAAAAACTATACATCCTAGATTAAAAATAAAAACCATTTTGGAATGTAAAAAGTAAGCCCTTTCGTATGACACCCCACTCAATATATTTGTGTAACTTTCATAATTTTTTACCCCCTTGGGAACCCAATATTATATTCACAACCCCTTCATCGATTAAGCTCATATGCTCCACCGTAAATTTCCTTACCACAACCTATTGACCTACCAAGTTTCATGCAGATTGGATGAACGGTTCGACAGTTATGCTCGAACAACAATTCGTGAAACATACAAACATACAAACATACAAACATACAAAGCAAAATCGCCCAACTTACCACTAAGATCTTCGCTCGCTTCGCTCGCTCGATCGAAAAAAAAATGAGGTGAATTCTCAATTCGATTTTTATGTTTGTTGTGTGTGTAAAAACTCCGTCACCAGAGAGTTGACCACGTGCTCATACGAACTTACTTAACATTAGTTAATTTGTAATAATGTACTACGCAAACGAAGCCATGGGCAGTGACTAGCAGTAAGCCGGGGTCCCACGGCCTGTAAAGTAACATGCCAGATTGCGCCAGGCCAGACCGACAGGCCATGGGAACCGTTGCACCCGATGATGCCTGTCGTCGATCAGCAGTTGAATCAGCCGCACAGGCATCCACAGGCCTGGCCTGTGATAATACGGGCCGTGGGACCCCGGCTTTAGATATTCCTGTGATAAGTTTATGCCACAGCAGAAGCCTAATCGGTAGATGGATGATGCAAAGCAAAGCCTAGTTTCAAATATTTCACGGTGAGTTTTATTTTACGCGCAGTAAAAAGAAGAAAAAGCGCGTATAAAAAATGCTTCAACACGCCAAAATAAAAATAAAAAGTTTAGAACTTAGAGGGATATGACTTAGAGGGGTAGTTCCTATCTGATCATATGATCCGTTTGGGGTTGCATCTGATCACACAAAAAGATGCCAACAGATCATTGATCAGTTGCAACTGCTTTTTTGAAATAAATTTTGTGCCAACGGATCATAATTTATATTTTGGCGTATACATTTTAGCGTCTAATATTATTAAGCAAAAACAACCGTCTGTTTTTACCCACTGTTTGTGTCATCTAACAAGGAGCTGCAGGCTGATTGTCTAACTTGTCTCAAACCTCATATTGGTCTCAAATTTGCCTCAAACTGTGAAAACGATCGCGTAGGTATCTTTTGTCGCGTACGGTCTGGTGTCTGGTTGAGATAAGATGACAGAGTTGCGTGGTCACTAACTGTCTTATTTGAGAGTTTGAGCCGATTTTGGTCGCTATCAAAGATAGAAAATCAAGGGGCAGCCCCTTAGATAGTGACCAAAATCAGTCCAAGCTCTCAAATATGACATTTCAGTGACTACGCAAGTAGCTGTCACTGTCATCTCAACGAGACTGAAAGCGACAAAAGTGATAGTAATTTTTAAGCCTTTGTTATGATAATAGTTGATTCCTTACCTTATTCAATGAACATGAACAAATAAAAAATGTGATACATAAGCAGCATTTACACGCAGAGATCGGCCCGCGGGAAATAGCACGCGCCATTCCAACCTTTGCTAATGAAATGAAATGAAATGATTTATTTGCGTGAAGTGTGGTGCACAAAGAACTTACACCTCTCCTATCTAAATTAGATCCACACACTTCGCTAGGATACCCAGCATGCAAAAATGAAATAGGTATTATAAACCTTACGTGTAGATGCGCGACGATCTGTACAGATATCTATACAGATATCTGTGCGGTTCGGAACGCAGTCCAGATACGTATTACGTACGTACACGACAGTTTTATCCGCGGTTATCTGTACAGAGATGCGTGGTAAAAACTCTACCGTGTAAAGGCCGCTATTAGGTATGAACAAGCTGACTACTGCGTGGGATTGTCTATTTTAACCACTCTGCGACTTAAAAGCCTTCCGGGCTACAGGACCGCGGGAATCGCATTTTTGTCCAAAGTCAGAGTTATCACTTTGAAAACCGCAAATAACTTTGATTTTGGATTTTAGAACCAGCAAAATTCGTCTGTGGATTTTTACTCTTAAGCTTTTTAGATTTTGTTTTTAGTGTGACCGGTGTCAATTCTAGTACCGAACTTTTTATCAACCTCAAGTAAAACCTCAACTAAACCTTAGATTTTCAACTGTTTCCTATTCTACTAATTACAAACGACTCAGTTGTGGTGGAGTTTTAGCTAAGGTTTGGACTTTGGCAGAACACATTTTTGAAAAGCAATTCTACAATTCACCAAATGGCTGACATTTAAGAGATCGAAACCGAACGCAGCGGAATGATTGACGTTGTCATCTAGTAGAATTGCCACCGAGACGTGTAAAACATTTTATTCGACTTCAAAAAGGAGGAGGTTAGATACATAAAGTTAATATATAAGGTTTGGTTATTTACATATTAGTTCACCGATTTCTCCGTCAGTTAGGGACCGATTTTGATGATTCTGTTAGATGCTGAAGTCGCGATACCCCCAAGGTGCGGGATATAAATTTAATATTCTCTCAGATATTTAGGTATTTAGTTCCTTATAGTAGCCGCACACTTATCCGTGCCGAACGCGCCAAATTCTCGAAGTACTGCCAGATTTGGTCGAGTCAGACGATTCGACCGCGGGTTTCATACGATTACATAGAATTCTAAAATTCGATTCGTTCGGCACGTTATAGGTGTGCGGCCACCTTTAAGTGATGTATGAACTAAGGGTATTTGTTATTAGTGTACATAAATATTTGTACATGCTCACACTTTGCACAAGTTTTCTTTATCAAGCATTTATCTGACATTGCCCTTATAAAGGTCCTATTAAGAAATGCCGAAAAAAACTCTCACTAAAACCACCTCATCAAGCCGTTGTATTAATAGAGCCATCAAAAATAGTTGTATCGTGTAAAATGCAGAATTTAATTTAATTTTATCGTGGACGCTAGCAGGGTTCGTAAAAACAATATATTCTGAACATCGCACTTCGTAGGTCACGAACCTTATATCTGCATTAGACTACGTATACAGTGAATTTGCTTGTCTGTTTAAAAAAAAACAGAAAAAAGAAATAGTGGTGAACGCAGACCTGGGCCGCACCCCAGTCGCCGCAGTCCCCGCATTCGATTTCATTATAATGAAGTTCTATGCAACCTCGCACACCTACCCGCGCCGCAGTCACCGCAGTCGTTCCCGTCGCCATTAACAAAAGCGATGACTGCGGCGACTGCGGTGCGGCCAAGTCTGCGTTCACCATAAGAAATAATAATCCAAGTAATAAATCTAAGTAGGTACCTACGTGCCCTCCGAAGGACGTTAAATTGCATTAATGTGCATATGAATTTACTGAAACGTAAAAACTCATAACTTGTATTGAAGCACATAAAAATCTGAACCAAAAAATCCTTTGCAGTGCCAAGCTTCAAACTCACAACCGTCAAATCTAAGAGAGATTATTTTGGTGATGGCCATCACTGTTCACATTTGCTCTACAGTTTAAGAATAATAATAAGAATATTTATTTCAATAACAAAGTACATTTTCCACATTGCTTAAACTAGAGCTAGTAGCAGTAACGGTAGACGTACTTCCATGCTTACTTACGCTCGAATCAATCTATCTACGAGTATCTATCTATCTATCTAACAGTCAATATTTTTTCATTCTGAAGAGTAAGAACGTCTCAAATAGCTGTATGTCTCAAATATTTTATAAGTAGCGTTTCTCTAGTTAGGTGTTCTGTGGTAGTCAGGAGTAGAATCACCTAGATCTTAAGACGATTCAAAGTGGTACACTATGGCCTCTATTAATAAACCCGCTCAACTTCTGTTCAAAGTTGCACCACGGATTTAACTATTGCCATCCTTTTTTGTTAGACAGTGACAAATAAGGATGGCAATAGTTAAATCCGTGGTGCAACTTAGACACAAGTTGAGCGGAGTTTATTAATAGAGACCTAAGTGATCTTATTGAACAAATTAATTTAACTTTTGTATTCGGGAATGATATACATACATACATACATAAAATCACGCCTCTTTCCCACAGGGGTAGGCAGAGACCACGGATTTCTACTTGCTACGATCCTGACACACCTTTCGCCTCATTCACTCTCATCAAATTTTTCATACAATTTTTGTGTATGATGTAGGTACTAAAAATTGCAAGCAAAGAGGCAGAGCTAGTATGTAACAATGTAAACTACTGCATCGCTGGAGTGTGGATGCTCAAATTGCAAATTAGTTATTGCAATGCTAAGGAATTCTCTCTATGTTTCTATCTGGCTACTCGCTTACAGCACTAGTTTTTAGCCTAGTATTTCTAAGGGCTATAGCAGACATGCTTCTTTAACCGACTTCAAAAAAAGGAAGAGGTTCTCGATTCGTCGGAATCTTTTTTTTTTGCTTTTTTTATGTTTACCGATTACTCAGAGACGCCTCGAACGATTTGAACAACTATTTTGAAAGGGTTACTTTCTGATTGCAGAAAATTGCTTAGCTTATAGCTGTGAAATCGGTTTTTTTTTAATTAGGTACTTGCTGCTGCTAATTACTGCATCGACTTCCTGCGTTCGGACTCGGTATCGAAGATTGGCGGTATCGAATCGCGCGTTTTTGCAACTGTTGCGATCGCCGATCGCCACGTTTTGCATTTTTAAGTGTACGGTGTGGAATGTTGGTCACTGTATTTTGCTTCTGAAAAGCGACTAACACCCCTATTTTGTAACACACGGTAAGTCGCTAACTCGGATTCGTTCAAACCAATGTTTTTTTAAGTTGAATACTTTGAAATGGTAGAAGATGGTTGAAAAAGTGATAGACATGTTTGTTGTGTAAAGTATGTGAAGTAATTTTGCACAAAATAACTTTAATGTTGTTCGTAAACAATCAATTTGGTTTAACGAATCCGAGTTAGCGACTTACCGTGTGTTACAAAATAGGGGCAGTGTTGCCAATTTAGCGACTTTGTCGCTAGAAATAGCGACTTTTGGACCTGTGTTAGCGACAAAAAAATCGGTTTTAGCGACAAAAAATATTTAGCGACTTATCTAGCGACTTTTGGACTTCGACCAAGTTAAAAGTATTTTTACTGGTGGGCTTGGTGTCTGTCCATGGACGTATATAAGGGGGGGGTTTAGGGGGTCCGGACCCCCCCCTTAGCCCATTGAGTTCGGAGGAAACCTAGTAAATTTTTGTATTTTGGAACCCTTGGACCCCCCCCCTTAACAATGATCTTTGTATTTTGGAACCTTTGGACCCCCCCCTTAACAAAGCTATAGCTACGCCCCTGTGTCTGTCATTGTCACTGGGTGACAGACACCAAGTGACAGTGACAGACGCCAAGCGATAGTGACAGACACCATTAAAGTATGATATTGTCTTGTGTACATTTGGACGGAATAAAAAAATACGGAACTTCATGTGCGTGATCACTACGGTGTATGTCAATGTCCCGCGTATCAACCTTTAACTATTAAACTCTGTCGAACTATGCTCAATGAATGCTGACGAAGATCTGGAATTAAAACTTTTTTTGAGTTTACGTAAAAATATGCAGGCAACGAAAAAAAAAAAAATTTTTTTATAACATTTTTTTTGGGTGTACCCCCTCCCCCTAGCTCCTTTGCCTCTTTTAGCGACTTTCTAGCGACTTTTCGCACTCAATCTAGCGACTTTTATTTTTTGGAGTTGGCAACACTGAATAGGGGTGTAAATCGCCGATCGCCAATGCTAAAAGTAGCATATAGAGCCCAAAATAGCACAAAGTTGCTACTCCATGCATGGAAATTGCGAAATACGATAAAGAATAACATTATTTAATAGAAACTCTCAACTGGTTCCAGTGTATTAATTTTGAAAAGTGTATTATTTGTTTCAAATTAAATTAGTAGTGGTTAGTATGTGAAATGTGAGTGTGTGAATGCACTTTAGCAAATACGAATAGAATTCAATTGTTTTCGTAGTTTCGTAGGTACTTGTGCTAAGTAAATTAGCTCGAAGCTTTAAAGCTATTGTGTTAAGGGTTATTCACTTGAGTAAAACTTTTTGCAAAGTGGAAACTGAATTTCTAAGTTATTCGAATACAATTGTATTACCATTAGCTAAAAGGCAATGACCTTGTTACAATACGTTTACTAGATCTTGGCATCTTGACCATCTAGCTTTGCATCAATGGGTTTTTCTTTTTTAAAAATGAATAAACGAATACCACGAGTTCGAAACGGTGTAGGAAAACATTGTGAGAAAACTGTAAGTATTCTTACAGATGAATCTTAAATGAATTCTTATAGAATGCTAATTTCTGCAGAATGCGGATGACCACAGAACTAGACGTGCCTTTGACTACCCCATAAACTTTTTCAGAAGATCTACCTAAATATCTACTGTAACTTGAAGAAGCGTTTTTTTTTTGAACCGGGTCATCGGAATGATTACGAATTCGGAAAATGACGTTTGTTCACTGAAAAAAGTCAACTTTCCGAAAAAAAAACATCGAATCGGATGCATTTTCGGAAGTCGGATTGGAACTGCTGAAGTACTTACAAAAACACGTTTATTAGATGAATAATAAACAACACAACCACACCTGAATTTTATAAACAAAGCATCGTAAAGTGACCAAGAACTCTTAATTTCCTTTTCACGAGTGCTACCCTCAACCACACAATCTTATCTTACCCAACATTTTTAAAGAAGTCATTAGACAATGCCTACCCTTGCCTAATGGCCCGTGAACTATCAATCCAGGTTCGATTCCCGGCCAGTCGCTGAGACCTTTTGTAAGTTTCACTCTTTCTCGTCACTGCTCGCAATGTTCAGTTACTTTTGACAGGTATTGTTATAATAGTCGTTTTTAAACTTTCGCGATCACTATTCATATTGAAAATTATATGCCCGCGACCATGGCTATTGTAATATAGCCGAAACGTCGGGATATATAAATTAAGTAAATTACGGGTTCAAATCCCGTGTCCATATAATTTTCAATTGGTAGGTATCTTTATATTAATCAATATCATCTCCCTGCATCTTACATTTTAAAACAGATAATTGAAAATTAAACGAACTCACCTGTGAGGTTCGATTCCAATTATACGAGGGTTCAGCCGAAGACGATTACACAGTTTACTAGCAGCAGTACACGTATCATGCTGCCTCAGTCACACTTTCAGAGTTTATAATAGGCTAAAAACAAGGATGGATCATCTGTCCCACTCGCACCGCTTCCGTAGCGGCGACCGTTCCTGCTCACGTCATTATTTTAGAGTGCCTAATTTTGTAATTAGTTAAATTTTTAGTGGGATCTTTAAGAATGGGTCGGGTGGGATGTTGTAATCGTCTTCGGCTGAACCCTCGTATAATTGGAATCGAACCTCACAGGTGAGTTCGTTTAATTTTCAATTATACTTCGGGTAAAGCCGAAGACGATTACACAGTTTACTAGCAGATGTTCAGAGCAAAAAATAATAAAAAATTTAAACTAATATCAAAATTATTTTGTAATGTCAACTAAGCGTATTTAGTTGTACTGTTACACGATAATGGTAATTAACATTAATGCATTGATCTAAGATATTAATCAAGCATCAAATAACATATTTACAAAACCGTTATTGTAATGCTAATAAAAATGTTACATAAAATATCTTTTATAGGTAATATTTTAAGAATTAGGTATATATTTGAGGAATCCCTGGAACTAACTTCCAGACGATGAGTTCCAGACTCTCCAGACCGAGAGAGCGGCGGACGTGGATGTGTGTCGGGTACTAATCGCCCCAAACACTCCCACATCGATTCCGCTGTCATGAAGTATTCCCAAATGCGCGAGTGTCTGAGGACCGGCATTACTATTATGGTTTTTTAGCTGATATGAAAAGATAATTATCCGAATTCGCGTGTTTAATGCTTTTTGTTTTGTCAATATTAATATGACTGTATTGCATGCGCTGATCAAATTTTCACAACTTTCTTCTTAATTCTTCTTAAAAACAGGAACATAATTTTTAAATATAACATAATTTTTAATAAAAAAAACTTGGTTATTTTAATAAAACTTAAAGTCTGCATCCTCTGAGCAGAGGCTATGGCAGGTAAAGTCATTAATTTTTGTGCCAGATCATGTAAATAATCAATATCTTATGGATAATAATTCGAAAGATAGCAATGATAGGGTCCCATGTAAAGTTATATGTGGGACATAGTGTCATTGAACTTCAATAAAATTGTACATTATAACTTAAGTGGTTTCATTTGATAAGTTTCTTTTAAAATTCGTTAAATGAAACTATTGGTGGTTACTTTTTTACTTATTTCTTACCAAGGACTAGGTATAAATAACGCTAACCGATGAGTGTTAAAGTGCTATCTTTTCACTATATATTTATCTATATATTTACCACTTTCAACCTTTCTTTTAAAAATAAAATAGGTAATATCAGATATTGTTTGCTTTACTAAAATTAATTTTATTATTTTGGCAAAATATTTATCAAGCTTTCAATTAATAATTAGACTGATTTAAAGTGGTAGCGGCAAAAGAAACCATAACTATGAAGCTACCAGGGTAAAATCTGGAAAGAACATTTTAACAAAATTTATATTAAGTTGAAAAAATAGATTTTAAGATCTCATAAGCCTTAAACCAAGGCTGTGAAGGCCAAGCCAATAAAAAATCACGACAATGCCAACTGCATTACTTATAAAAACATTTTTTTTTTTTTTTTTTTTAAGAACTTTAGAAAATTAAATAGACAAAATGTTCCACCATTTGACCGCCACGTTTTGAACGAAAAGTAAACGCGTCGACTAGTTCAGAATGTGGATCTAGCTTCCAAGATTAAAATACTTATCTATTTTTTTTTTTTTTTTCATATAAATATTTGAGCACTTGCAAAAATATCGAATTCTGGAACTCCCAGATATTTACTAATGACTCTAAATGTGAAGTCAGCAAGTTCCTATTCCATGTCTAAATGTAATCGATAAGATTATCAGCCTTAATATTTTCAGATGACTTAATAATAGGAAGCATTATTAAAATATTTCGTGCTTCACACCATCATTGCCATAATATCTCGTGACATAAATCATTTTAACAGTTGTGCTGGATGTCAGCTATTTGGTTTATTAAAAGCATATTGCTAACTATTGGTATTATTTATTTAAAGTAGAAGTTACAATTCTTAGAATGTATAGTAATGCGTTGATATAAAGATCAGAATCTTTCCAATTGCCATTGGTGGTATGAGCGTCACATACAGCACCCCAGCCCGTAAGCACAGATTACTAATTACTAACAGATGCCTGACTCCGGGAAAACGTTTATTTAAATAGCGAATCTATCATCAATACTACAAAGTTCAATTCAGCTCGCACAAGCACTTCATGCCTACTCGTTTTTATACCTAAACTTGGCGCCTCATTCTAACTCTGTCTGTCGGCGTAACTCTGTCCCTGTCTTCTATCTGGCGTGGCACTAAGGGTTGCTTCTCGCGACATAATATTTATTAGGTATTATTATCTTTTGGTAAAATTGATCTACCGTTATGCAGGTAGGTACCTACATAATTATCTCTATTCTAAAGGTGGTATCACAATCTCAAAGGTAGGTACCTACCTACACTAGGTGAGTAGATTACGAAGAAAGCAAAATAGGTAGGTACCTACCTAATGGATCCTTGCTCCTTGCTTTTTGTACGGAATTAGGAGTACCTACTATACCTAAGTTTGTGAATGTAGGTAGGTAGTCAGTGTTCCTAAAAAATGACGCTGAGCAAATCAAAACGTATAACCTACCTAGGTAGGTAGGTACCTATTAGCTTTCAATCTTTTTAGCACTCTTTTTAGTAACTTTAGTACCTAGGTGGTTATTTATTATTATAGTACCTAGGTACCTACCCAAACAACACAAAAGTATTTCACTTTCAAAACTTTCGTGAGTTGTACTAGACCAAGTACCAGATGAAGATTCTCCGGAATCCAGATGAATCGAAACATTGTCGGTATCTAAATCGACGAAATTTTTACGTGAGTAGGTAATTCCCGTGTGTCAAATAATGTCGTAACACAAAAGTAGGTACCTACTTATTAAAAAACATATCTACTACATCTATAATAAATAACCTATAATACGAGGTAGGTAATAAGTAATAATAAATGATAAAAGTAAGTAAGTACTTCTTACCTTTCCATGTCATATTCCGGCCGAGCCAGCCGAGCGCGGCGTGGCGCGGCGCGATATGGCGCGGCGGCACGTGACACTCCACTGAGCTCGGCCCGCCCGGTGGGCTCGCCAATGTACTTGTAGCTTTGTACCTGACGCGCGGAGTGCGCCATCTGTTAGTAATTAGTAATCTGTGCCGTAAGTGAAGTGTTCTAAAAACTTCTAAACTGTATCGGACAAAATGAGCTATCGATATGGTTTATCCACAATTTCAGTATATAAGTACAGCAAAATGTTCTTTTGTGCATAACACGATTTTACTTGATCCATTTTTTTTTTTTTTTTTTTTTAATTATTATTATTTTTTAACGTAATGTAACACTTGTAAACAGTAGGTATTCGGATTAGCTGACTTTTCTTAGTATTTACGATGAAAACCAAGGATGATAAAAATCATCTCGTAGTGTTAATATTTTTTGGGCAACTTTCTTAAAAGTACCTATGTATTACTTGCACAAAAAACATCTAACTATAAATACATACGGTAGTACATTGGTACATACAGTAGTAGTAGTATATAGTATTATTTACATTCATCCAAGACAGCAGTAAATCATTGGTAATTTTACCCAATTGATCTTGAAAATATCTTAAACGAGAAAAAATCTGGATTTGCGAAACGACATCGGGCGCTTGCGTTGCTCAGGTCGATGGAGATTGTATTTCCTAGAAGCGGCAGGCTCGCAACAGCGACCTCGCTTGCGCATAAGATAAATAGGTGCTGGTACTGCCACTCACAGCCGTGGTGTACGGTGCCAGGCGCATCTCGTTGACACTGACAGCTCGTTTGATGTTTCCCGCGAGTTTAAAGCACCTCGTTGTGATGGCCCTGCTAAGAGTGGCCTGAATTGCGGGCGGAGTGTTGGTGCAGCAGTGCAGCTCGCATTTCTAATCGTTTTTTTTTTTTTTTTTTTTAATAATAATAATTTTTTAAATTTCCTGCAATTGGCCTAATTGTTTTTTTTTTTTTTTTTTTTAACTTGGTTTATTTTATTATTATTATTATTATTATTATTATTTTTTTTTTTAAGTTTTTTCATTTTTAGTCTCTTATCTTAAGACAAGGATTTTACGACTTTCGCGGGCTTTTGGCTATTATTATTATTATTTGAGTATATTTGCAGAGAGAGTTCAAAATAGTGAATCTTCGAGCTTGAGATTATCTGTAGTGATAGTCACGTAATAGTCTAGCCGCATCGCCTAAGGGTATTACGAGTACAATGTAAGTTTTGGGTTCAAATTTGAACTCAAAGCAACATCAAGAGAACCTTGCCGAGTGCAATCATATTGATAGAAAGATAATTTTGTTTGTTGTTGGAACTAAGTAGAATATAAAGTGTAGGTAAACCATAACATTCTGAACTTTCTTATTCTTACGTCTTGTCACTGTCAATGTGACATAACTTTTGTATGCTCTCGGCCTCTGTCTAATATTTTTTCTCTCTCTCTAAAATATGGCTGCATCTCGTGAGACGTGTTGTTATGTTACTGAAATATAACTTTCAATCATCGGAATTTACGACTATCATTTTTGCCCAAACCCGACTGGTTATGGGCCCAGGTCGCTTCCGCTGCGAAATCCTGGTATTATTTCTAAAGAGTATCAATCAACAACTCGGTGCTGCTTTGAACGAGCATGGCGATGGAGACCGGTGCCGCCACCATGGGTTCTTCGTTACCTTTTCCGTCAACAGAGAGACTGAAAGGCATCGCGGATTATCATAATTGGAAATTTATTATGAAAATGGTTTTAATACACGAGGACCTTTGGGACTGCGTAAAAGATGAGAAGTCATTGGATGACAAGAAGAATATGAAAGCATTGGCGAAGATATGCCTCGCGGTATCGTCGTCTGCGTATCCTCATGTGAGAAACGCCAAAACCCCCTATGAAGCGTGGCAGAATCTACAAAGAGCGTATGAGGATAAAGGTCTTTGCAGGCGCCTGGGTCTGTTGAGAAGCCTTTTTTCGGCAAAGTTAGGGGACGTCGATGGCATGGACAAATATTTATCCAGCATCACTGAGACTAGCCAACAACTTTCCGATATTGGTGCGCCTCTAGAAGACGACTTCCTGGCTGTGATTATGTTGAGCGGGTTGCCATCAGACTATGATCCGCTCATTATGGCGCTTGAAAACAACAACATCAAATTATCCAGCGAAAATGTAAAAGCCAAGCTGCTACAGGAATACCAGCGTCGCTGTGACAGTACAGATAATGCAACTACTACTGCTTTCGCTGTTAGAGCAAAGAGAAGAACAATCATTTGTTTCAAATGCAAGAAACCGGGACATGTCATGCGATACTGCACAGAAGTCAAAAATTCAACCACCGAGGAGCAGGAGAAGGGAAAAGCTTTATTGACAGCGCTCTCAGTTCATGTGAAAAATGATGTGTGGTGCATAGACTCCGGGGCCACAAATCACATGTGCAACAACAAAAGTGTTATTAGTGATTACATACCGATGACTCCTGTTCAAGTGACTGTTGCTAATGGTGAAAAATTAGCAGCTGTTGGACAAGGCAGTGTAAAGGTTAAACTTCAAGACTGTATAAAGACAATAAGTGGTGTTTATTTTGTTCCTGGACTCACGGCTAACTTGTTATCTGTCAGTGCCATGACGATGAAAGGTTTTGATATTTTATTCAGCAAAGACATTTGCAAAATAATTGATCAAAATAAGATAGTAGCCACAGCTACACATGTAAATAAGGTGTATCAACTAGACATATTAGATACTTTAACATGTAATTCTGCATTAGAAAGTGCCCAATTTCCCTTGTGCTTGGCTTCAGAGCCCGTTGTAAGTTCCCAGGTGACGTCTGATGTTCCTGTAGCAACGGCTAACACGGCAGATCGATTGGACACAGCGGCTTCAAGCGCTTTGGTAGCAGGCTGTAAGGCTACACAGGAGACATGGCACCGACGGCTTGCTCACTTGAATTCAAGGAGTATGCGCATTATGAAACAAGGTATGGTCCTAGGGATTGATTATGATGATTCGAACTACAACTCATGTGTTGCTTGTGTTGAGGGGAAGCAATTCAGACTCCCTTTCCCTAAAGCATCTCAAAACAGATCAACTGAAGTTTTGGGACTAATACACTCAGATGTGTGTGGGCCCATGTCACATAGTTCTTTAGGAGGGGCAAAGTATTTTTTAACTTTCACTGATGATTACACTAGAAAAACTGTAGTTTATTTCTTGAAATACAAGACTGAAGTATTTGAAAAGTTTAAATTGTTTAAAGCTTTAGTTGAGAAACAGACAGGTAAAAAGCTAAAAATACTTAGAAGTGACAATGGGGGTGAATATTGTAATTCTCAGTTTCAGGCGTACCTCAAAGAGCAAGGCGTGATTCATGAAACCACAGTGCCATACTCTCCAGCCCAGAATGGTGTTAGTGAAAGAGCCAACAGGACCATAATGGAGAAAGCAAGGTGCATGCTGCAGGATGCTGGCTTGAATAAAAGTTTTTGGGCTGAGGCAGTTCAAACAGCTGTTTACATAAAAAATAGGACACCAACGAGAGCTGTTATGGGATCTACACCTGAAGAGAAATGGTCTGGTAAAAAGGTTGATGTTAGTCATTTCAAAGTTTTTGGTTGTTTGGCACATGCACTTGTGTTTAATAGAAAGAAGTTAGATTCTAAAACTAAACCATACATATTTGTAGGATACTGTGAAAATACAAAGGGTTACAGACTTATAGATCCAGAACATCCAACTACTTGTATCAAAGCAAGAGATGTTTCATTTTTTGAAAATCGGTTCACTTCGAATGGTGCTTTAAAAGAATTACACACTGGTAACACAGATCTTCTTCTGACTCACCACATGATCACAGATAGCAACCAAAGTTCGGTGCAAGTGACTGACCCACCTGACTTGGGGCCAGTGTCACCCAATGAGGATCAGCTTGAGTTGTCTAATCCAGAGTATTTATTGTCTGATGACATGATTCAAATGGTAGCAGAGCGTGGTTGATTCAAACATGATTCAAACTAAATCAGGACAGAGACGACAAGAAATTTTCTTATTGGATGACACTGGTGAGGAAAAAACCTCTGATGAAAGTATGGATGATACTTTGGATGAAACTTACATTCCAGGAACATCATCTCTTCAGTCTGAGGAGTCAGATACTGTGAGCTTCAGAAGTGCAGATGACTCTGATGAGCTTGCCAGCCCTGCATTTGCGCTGAATTGTCAGACGGATGAGCCTACTACAGTGTACGAAGCACTCAATGGCAAGGAAGCTGACCAGTGGCGCAATGCAATGCAAGATGAGTATAATTCTTTTTCGAAAAATAACTGTTGGACCCTTATTGATTTATAGCCCGGTCAGAAACCAGTGAAATGCAAATGGGTTTTTAAGAAAAAGAGAGGTTATGATGGTAAACTGATAAAATTTAAGGCCCGCCTTGTTGCTAAAGGTTTCACACAGAAATACGGCATTGATTATCAGGAAACATTTGCTCCTGTGGTTCGCTATTCAACTATTCGGATATTGTTTGCGATAGCAGTCGAATATGATCTAAATATTGAACAACTTGATGTGAAAACAGCTTTTTTAAATGGTGAACTGCATGAGGATGTTGTTATGGAGCAACCAGAAGGATTTGTTATAAAGGGGAAGGAAAATAAAGTCTATAAATTAAACAAATCCATCTATGGTCTTAAACAAGCTGCGAAATGTTGGTATGACAAAATAAATGGAGTCTTGGTAGAGAAAATGATTTTTAAAAAATCTTCAGTGGAACCATGTGTGTACTTTAGAAATCAACAAGGTGGGTTGGCAATTATTGCGTTGTATGTAGATGATATATTGGTATTTACAAGGTCAAATGATGAAATGAAAGAAATAAAAAATCAGCTGATGACCGAGTTTGAAATGAAAGATATGGGTTCAGTTCATGAATTTTTAGGTATGAGAGTTATTAAGGAAAAAGAAAGAATCACTCTTGATCAATCAACTTATATTATGAATGTTCTAAACAGATTCAAGATGGAAGATTGCAAGTCGATTGCCACACCAATGGAGGCAGGCCTCAAACTTGTGAAAGCAGAAAATAAATTGGACAACTGTCTCTACAGAAATCTAATTGGCTGTCTTATGTATGTTGCAGTTTGCACGAGACCCGACATTGCACACGCCGTAAGTGCTTTGAGTCAATTTAACGAGTGTCATGATGATACACATTGGAAAGCTGCTAAACGAGTACTAAGGTATTTAAAGGGAACAATAAGCTACCGCCTTGTGTTTGAGAAATCAGGTCTAAAGGTTTGTGGATATGCAGATGCTGATTGGGCGACTTGCGAGGTGGATCGAAAGTCGTACACTGGGTTTTTATTCACAGTTGGCAACTCAGTAGTCACTTGGGAGAGTCGAAAGCAGAAAACGGTTGCTCTGTCCAGCACTGAGGCTGAATATATGGCACTT
The DNA here is from genome assembly GCA_958496255.1 of Camptogramma bilineatum. Taxonomy (NCBI): domain Eukaryota; kingdom Metazoa; phylum Arthropoda; class Insecta; order Lepidoptera; family Geometridae; genus Camptogramma; species Camptogramma bilineatum. Next base: position 10,941,746 of record OY292471.1, read on the forward strand.
TCTGATGCATGTAAAGAAGCATTATTTATTTATTCGTTTTTTAGTGAATGCTTAAAGTTAGAATATGTAACAACTTTGTATAATGATAACCAATCTGCACAGAAACTCTGTGAAAACTCAATGTTTCATGCTCGCACAAAGCACATTGATGTGAGACATCATTTTATCAGGGATATTGTAAATCGTAATTTAGTTTCAGTTAAATATCTGGCCACTGAAAATATGACAGCAGATATCCTTACAAAACCTTTAGCAAAGGATAAGTTTGAAAAAATGGTATCTGATTTAAATTTAAAAACTGTATGTACTTAGTTGAATAATTTGTTATTTGTTTTTGTATAACTAAACAAGTTTCATTTGTGTAACAGTACAATGTAACTTATTAGTTTTTTAGTTTAGATTTAGTAAGTTTATAAGTTAATAATAAGAAAGTATGTGTACTTTACTTAAATATTATTTTATTCTAAGGTACCTAATACCTATTTATGTAAATAAATATTGGCGGACATTTCGCACAGCGCCGTCTGGCCCCATGCTGGGCAAAGATTGTACTATGATTTAGTTTGTTAGGTACTAGATTTGTTCTTGTTTTAAGAAAGGCCATAATGTTTTGGTTTAAGGGCAGGTGTTGGAACTAAGTAGAATATAAAGTGTAGGTAAACCATAACATTCTGAACTTTCTTATTCTTACGTCTTGTCACTGTCAATGTGACATAACTTTTGTATGCTCTCGGCCTCTGTCTAATATTTTTTCTCTCTCTCTAAAATATGGCTGCATCTCGTGAGACGTGTTGTTATGTTACTGAAATATAACTTTCAATCATCGGAATTTACGACTATCATTTTTGCCCAAACCCGACTTTTGTTATCCCTGAAAACTTTTTTTTTTTTTTTTTTTTAATTACTTTCGCTTAGCGCTGCCTTGATTTAGGTTGCTGTCAGTTTGCAGGAATCAAATACTGTTGAAGCATTTTTCATAAGACCATTAAGTAATATGTGCTGCCATCTAGGGGCCACATGTTTATTTTTATCATCACCGTTTATGGCTGGAATACACAGGCTACATAGTTGTACCTACATAAGCAAGCTAGTTTTTGAGGGGATGCTACTTAGTAGCACATAGTTAGCACGTGTGTATGTTATTGAAAATAATACCTATGCTTATAAAAAATCACGCAACGCAGGTACCAAATATGCATGCTTTTTAGTAGCATGTCCTGTGTATATCAGGCTTTAGGGTAAATTGATCTTCTCGAAGAATTTGCAAAAGACAAGGATTGGTAGGTACTATGTTCTATTTCGATCTAATCAGTTTCGATAAAGTTTTTGAACTGATATCACCAGATACGTAAATACATTAGATGCGTTAGGGATGTCAGCTTCAATATATTCTGAATATTGTCATCAACCATTTCATTCGAGGGAATATGAGTTTCTATAAAATAAACCTCTTACCAAATCTCGACTCGATAAACGAGGAGAAAAAATTTGCTATCCATTTAGGATGCATTAAAACCTCTACACCATAAAAGTGGAGGGAGATTCAAAGTTCAGCTATCCATATAGGATGCTTTTATGCTCTCTACACTATAAAAGCGGAGATTCAAAGTTCAGCTATCCATATAGGATGCTTTTATGCTCTCTACACTATAAAAGCGGAGATTCAAAGTTCAGCTATCCATATAGGATGCTTTTATGCTCTCTACACTATAAAAGCGGAGATTCAAAGTTCAGCTATCCATATAGGATGCTTTTATGCTCTCTACACTATAAAAGCGGAGATTCAAAGTTCAGCTATCCATATAGGATGCTTTTATGCTCTCTACACTATAAAAGCGAAGATTCAAAGTTCAGCTATCCATATAGGATGCTTTTGTATTCTCTACACTATAAAAGTGGAGATTAAAAGTTGAGCTTCACTTCATGGAGATTGAACACATTTCTAATCGTAAAGAAGTCATGCCCAACTTATGGTATCCCACTCACGATATAACGCGAGGGATAGAACAGATATAGGTACCTGACTACAATTACCTTAAAATTTATACTGACAATGTCCAGCAGTGGCCTGTTGTAGGCTAGTGATGATGATGATTGCCTAAATATCACAAATATAGACAACCCTATCGATCAAAACTCAATGTTGTATCTCTTGTAGAAAAAAACAAAATGAGGGTAGTTTGAAAAAAATTCGAGACAATGTTGATGTAAAATTGACTTCGAAACTGGAACTTCGAAACAAAATGAACTTTTTCACTTTCAAAATGAACCTTATAGGCACCTATTGAAAATAACAAATGAGAAGGTACATACGCGGAGTTTCCAAATGCGCTTCAAAGTCCGACGAGTAGAACGATTCGTTCTCCGAGGAAGATGAAATTCTCTTAATCCTTTCAGCTTACTTTTAAACAAAATGTGATCGCAATCCTTTTTTCACTTAAATAAAATTAACTTTTCGAAAATTTGTGAAGAGCGTGCGACTTTGGCAAACACAAAAACATGTAATGACGTGAGCAGGAACGGTCGCCGCTACGGAAGCGGTGCGAGTGGGACAGATGATCCATCCTTGTTTTTAGCCTATTATAAACTCTGAAAGTGTGACTGAGGCAGCATGATACGTGTACTGCTGCTAGTAAACTGTGTAATCGTCTTCGGCTTTACCCGAAGTATAATATTATGTGGAGTTGATTTTAGATTAGATTTAAGTGGATGGATTGCTGAAAAGAAAGCTAGGCCCCACACCGTGTTCGTTGCCCTGATTCTTCACGGTGTTGCTCGCGTAAGAGCAGGAGTAGAATCACATAGCTATTAAAAAGATTCAAAGTGGTCCTATTAAAAACTTGTATCTTATTAAATGTTTTGATCACTATTAGTGGGTAAATTTAAAACGAATTTGACTTTCCCATACATCTACAAAATAATTTGCATTATTTAAGTTAGAAGTTTGTTGTCCTTAAGACCAGACCTGGATTTTTTTTGTTAAAAGAAACCAAGATTACCAAAAAAAGTGGATCCTTTTGTGATTGTATTTGTACAAAATTAAAATCTATTAATCCTCCACCGAAGCATGAAATTATGACTTTCTGGCTTTACACGATGTGGCCAACACTGTCAAAAGCTTATCCTATTACTATACAGACCAGGGAACGTTATGGTAGTCGTATCTCCTTGTCGGGAGACAGCGGTATTTATGAAAAGTCGATTTGAATATTCAAAACCCAAAAAATATTAGGACTTTCGAAAATTGACTATAAAAGCTAACTTTATTTATCATAAAAGAATATACTTAGATTAAGTAAAAAGCGTAAAGTACCACGCTTCTAATGATGTATAATAAGTAATAGTTTACTAACAAATAATTTAAAAAAAAACGATCTGAAAGTGCCATATCAAAAATTTTCCTAAGTCTATGAATCTACTTCCTTACATTCAGGTTATTGATATGGCTATTAAAATGTGTTAATATAGCCTTTGTTTGTGTTATATCATAGTTCAATTATCCTACTACATATAATCATCGAGAAATATTAAGAAATCAAAGTTTTATAAAGTGTCCTGACCACATCACCAGTGCGCCGTCACATTTTGTATGAAAGAGACGCGGAAGAGACTAATGTCTGCGCCCCGTCTCTTCTATCTGGCCTGCGCCTAAGACTTTATTTTCACTGTCAAAAGGTTCGTCTTAAAAATCTGTATTGCGAAGGTCCGACCATTTGGCAAGTGACTGGTTTATTTATAGTAGGGGCCATTAACGCATGGAGTCCTTTTAACGGGTGTTCTGGAAAGTCATGGCATGGTGTTTTCTGGTTAGCGTTGATTTATATTGTGGGCATTGCTTTTTGATGTTATCGAGAGGACTGAATGCGAACTATATAGCTAACTAAACTAATAAGGAGGTACCAAACTAACTAGGATGTACTGTTCATTTTACAGGGAAAAATGTATGTAATATGTTTTGATAATTGAAAATAATTGGGTGCCTTTTATTTATTTAACACTTTCATATATAGCAAATTGTGCAAGGAGGACTTAATGCTGAAGCATTATCTACCAGTCTTCCTGGTTTATGTTATGTGTGGTGAATCTGTCCATTAATTTAATTCATGGGTCTGGGTGTTTTCTATGTAAGTATATTAGGTATCTATGTATTTAAAAAAAAATGTAAGTATTTAAGTAGTATATCAGTCATGTGGTTGCCATAACACAAGCTCTGCTTAGCTTGGGGCTACATGATGCTGTGTGAAATGTCCAGCATTATTTATTGATTTATTTATTTAGCATAATAGGTACTAAACTAGGCATTGGCCTAGAAACTCTTGTCACAATGCGGTTTCATCCGGATGCATAATCTTCCATTGCATTTTGTGTAATAAATTAACCATTACAATATTTTTAAAAATGACATCAGTAGTTGCAAAGATTACCTATTGTCAACTTATTACAACAATTTTAGAAACAAATGTTCTTGCTTCATTTAATTTGTCTCGCCTCCGGAATTGATCTCAAACTAACATACGAGTCGGTGAGCATTACGAGATATTATTAGCCTTTAAATAAGGATTCAGTAGAATCGCATCAGTGGTTGCAAAGATTACCTATTGTCAACTTATTACAACAATTTTAGGAACAAGTGTACTTACTTCATTTAATTTGTCTCGCCTCCGGAACTGATCTCAAACTAACGTAGGTACGAGCGTTTACGAGATATCGGCAGCTCAAAAAACGTTTAAACACTTTGCACAAACGATTACACATGCTACAAAAGCTTTGGTTCCTCAAAAATTTTCACCGTTATTTACTGTAGGCATTATTGTCTTATTTAAACTTTCGCGGAACACATTATAAATACTTTATTACCTATATATTTATCACGTAAATTATCTTACTATTACATATAATATTTATCACTTAAAAAATAAAATAAAATAAACCCCTCAACTTTGAACACGTAACACTACATCCACAAAGTCCTGTCTCTATTTGTCACTATCTAACAAATAGAGACAAGACGTTGTATAACCAGTGTTCAAACTTGAGAAGTTTTTGTAAGCAAGACCCATACCCCCTTTCTTATGAAAGATGTTTAAAGTTGAACACTGGTTGAACAACGTCCTGTCTCTGTTTGTCACTATCCACAAATAAAGACAGGACGTTGTTTAACCAGTGTTTCACTATAAACATCTTTCATAAGTAAGGCCCATAATGTCCTTACCATTGATAACGTCACGAGCCTTATATCGCATTGTTTCTAGGTCCAATGTGACGGTCACCGTTTCCCACGAAGCCAAAGCTTCACGGCGACTCATTTATTGCGAAGTATTCGCACAATAGACACAACAATCCACCCAAACTCCAGGACAATGGAAGCCGAAAATGAGCTCTCTCTATACAGCTTATACAGCAACGGTGATCAACCTACGGGTCACTGGGGTTTCGGCTATGCAAAAATACGTCCCGCAGTGAAATGATTTCGTTATAATTTCATTTTAAAAATGTTATAACGTTGGCTCGCCGCACAATGTATCTGATCTGTTCTATTGTCATGATTAAGCTTTAAAAAAAAGATTTCCATGTTTTCCAGTCGAAGCGTCGGGATAAATAAAAAAAGGTAATTTACGTGATAAATACCCGGATACAATGTATTTATAATAAGTTTTCTAAGCAGTAAATTTATGATATTATACCTGGATCATAAAACCGTTTCTACAAAATTAAAAACTCTAATTAAACAATTTTGTTTATTTGATTCAAAAGATTAAGGGAGTGGTCAGATTGCGTTTTCTGCAGCGCGTTTTTGAGCTGCGCGTTTGTATCTATTGATACAAATGTTCGCATTGCTTTTGTTTGGATACAATACCTATTTATTTCGTGGGAAGGGTGCTCTCTGCACGTTTGTATCGATACAAACGCGCGATTGCATGTAGGGATGTACATACGATAAGAGTTTTTATATACTTATTCACCCATAGCTCGGCCTGAAAAAATGTGTAGGGCTCTATTTTCCAACAAACAACAGAACCACCTACAAAATATGAACGCTTCATTTCATTGCAGCAACAAACAAGCTACAAAATAAAAACGCTAAAGCTCAGGCCGTGAAAAAGCTTGAGCATCCTTGCTTATACAATAAGTAAGAACAATAGTGGCGTTTTTCCGTCGGTTTGGTTGCTACGTCTGTAAAGGCTTTATTTATGATGTCAATAGGATTTCCGATGCTATTCCGTCCAATTATGATCTAGTTTCGGGCAGTTGATTCATTGCAATTGTAATTCCCTTTAGATAATCTGTAATTGATGGATCTGGGCATTACAATTGGACCAATGGGAATATCTCAATTTTTTTCAAACTAGCTTCCGCCCGCGGCTTTGCTCGCGTGGTACCCGGCTAAGACTAATTTTAGTCTCCCGCTAACCGTCAGCGCTGATAGGCGAGTGATCTTTATTACAATGAAATAAGGATACTGATTGTTTAGCAGAAATGGGTACGTTGATTGCTCTCGTCAGTGCTGGAAAATCAGTATCGTTATGTCATTGTAATAAAGATCACTAGCCTATCAGCGCTGACGGTGAGCGTGAGACTAAAATCAGCCTAAAAAGTAGCCTACTATTCCTGGTCATTTTCTATCTGTATTTTAAACAGCCAAATCGATTTAGTGGTTGTCGAGTTAAAGAGGAACAAACATACATCCATCCATCTAAACATCCATCCAAACTTTCGCATTTAGGTACAATATCAGTGTGATTACTAAGTGCGCTTGCCTCGATCTTATTGATGTTAAGTAAAGTTCAGCGTGGGCATCAGCGTGGTGACCTCTAATACCACCAGAGTTGGTCACCATCTTTGTGCGCCACAAATTGACGCAATAAAAACCTGGCCTAATTGAAAAAAAATCTAAGAAATAAGTACTATACCTACCTACATAATACTGGTAACAATCAAACACAGTAGAGAAATAAGCCCGCGGTTACGTTTGCACCATTGATTTGCCCCATTAAATTTGGCAAGTCAGCTTTCCGCATTCCATACGTTTATATCAAATCGCTACCAACTATATTTAACTCCTATTCAAACTTGCATTATAACCAGAACAATATCACATTAAATAAAGCCTTCTCCGCTAAACACATTAGCCTCATTTCTAAGTTTAGCGCATAGTGCCATTGAAAACTGCTGTAAAAGCACGTACCACAGACGCTCCGGCGAGCCAACTTGTAACTTACGTAGTCTGAGAGATAGCCGCAAAAAATACGATACGGTTTTTGTACACTACAGGTGGCTTAATTAAAAACTGTCATCAATCTTATGAGCTATTCTCTGCACTCTCGAGGTGCATTTCTGTTCATAACTCCGAATGTAGTTGACAGATCCTCACTAATAAGACACTAATTGGAAAATATACCCTTTCAAACAAGAAAATAATTTTTCAAATCGGTCCAGGCGTTTATGAATAATCGGTGAACATAAATCTGAGTTCGTGAGAGCGAACATGATTGTCCGCAGGTTTGCTCGTTGCTCAACGGACGTAAAAGTCTGCCTTTTCAGAGCCTACTGTACGAACTTCTACACGAGTAGCCTGTGGATAAACTATACTCAAAAACAGTACAGCGCCCTACGCGTTCAATATAATAACGCATTCAGGATGCTGGTGGGGCTGCCTCGGTTCTGCAGCGCATCGGGGATGTTCGCCGAGGCGCGAGTGGACTGTTTCTACAGTACCATGCGCAAGCGGTGCACATCCCTGGGGCGGCGGATCCGGGCCAGCTCCAACGGTACACTGAATGTGTTTGCAAGCAGGTTCGATTGCGAGTACCTGAACCACTGTAGCATGGTACATGCGCATTATATAACTAAGTAGGTAATGTAGGTAAATAAATGATAATTGTAGGTTTTTTGTAGATAAATTATAATTGCAGCATGACATTCTCAAATTGAAATTCTAATTCTAAATTATGTACTATGGATTGTGTTATCTGAAATAAATGAATTTATATAAAAAAAAAGATTGCGACGAATTGAGAGCTTCTTCCTTTTTTTTTAAATCGATTATAAATACGTTTTCAAAATAAATTAAATTCGATGTGAATTGAATTTGCAAGCAGGGCCTATAGACAGCTTAAGTACCTATGAGGTTAACATTATAAAACAAAACATTAAAAACATCACCAAAAGCTTGTTCGAATGGTTAGTGAATGAGGCGTAAAAATTCTTAAAGCACACACATTAATAATATTTATTTTACTTTCAGGTACATTTAACACAACTTCATCTAACCGTAAAACTAAAAAAACCATCAAAACAAGCTTGCTGGTAAGGCACATCTTTTTTAAGTTAACATAAACTGTACGGAACCGTACGCGATTGGGGTGGGATGCTGGATTGATACGAACTTGTAAGAAGAGCTTTACTTTACGCTAATGATTATTATTAATGCTGATATAAGTGCGGACCGATCGCTGTCCGAATGTGCACTGGCAATGCGCACAGTTGGTTCTTTAGCTTGCCAGCAACAAATTAACATATTGACATGCAAGCTCCTGGTCTACAAACCCTCGAATCTCGAGCCTCAAGTCACGGAGGGGAATCGCTGAGTCACAGCGCGTCTACCCCGGGGCATTTTAAGTACCCGTTAACTGGATATTTTTCTATTAGGCCGGACGCCCATTGAAATCCAAGTACCTGGACCTTACTATGAACTATTAGAGCAATGTCAAAGTAAGATAATTCTGATTCCGTACTTAGATAAGACTAAGGTAAGGTTAAAGTAAGCCTAACGCAGGCCTAAGTTAAGTGTCAAGTGTCAAGTCCTCGACTCGATGCAGGACTGCGTATGTCCTGAAACAAGCCTGCAGCACTGTTTTCACCTTGTTTTGACATTGCTCTAAGAGTTGATGGTACGCCACCAAGTCAGTATTCACAGTATTCCAGTTCTACTAGTAAGTAAGTTCGTATGAGCAAGTGGCCAACTCTGGTGACGGAGTTTTTAGGCCGCCTAAAGGCCTCCGTCATGGCTATACAGCGCAGGCCATCTCACTCGCCCAACGTTAGGGTACGGTACAAGTCCGAGACCGACTGCAGACTGGAAACTACAACCGCAAACTGCAAATCTCTATGAAATTGACACAGATACTAATGGTTAGGAGAAACTGCAAATCCCTATGAAATTGACACAGATACTAATGGATAATCTGTGTCAATTTCATAGAGATTTGCAGTTTGCGGTAGCAGTTTGCAGTCTGCGGTCAGTCTCAGGCTGGTTTTACTGTCACGCGTACCGTCGGCGCTGATAGGCGAGTGATCTTTATTACAATGAAATACGGATACTGATTGCTTAGCAGAAATGGCTACGCTGATTGCTCTCGTCAGTTCTGAACAATCAGTATCCCTATTTCATTGTAATAAAGATCACTCGCCTATCAGCGCCGACGGTACGCGTGACAGTACCAGCCTCAGACTTGCACCTTTACGAGTGCATTGCAGTACAACATCCGTGTCAGTCTAAAAGTGACTGTTTAGTACTGGCAATGACGTACTAAATAAATTGACAGTGACATTTAGGTAGGACTGTAATTTTAGTCTGTGGTTTCCTTTCCTGCCTTCTTCTGAACGTCAAGCAATATGGCGACACGTCTCTCTCACATTGTAATATTAAAATAGCGTAATTCAGTGAAATAAACAGCAGTGGAAGTTTTATGGTGGTTTTTATCAAAATCCCAAACATTCTGGTCCTTCGTAAGCCGTCATTCAAGAGGATCGCCACATTTTCTTCGTGTCGTTTGGTGCGGAGGCGGAGAGAACGAAGCGAAGCATCCGAAGCATCCACGCTCCCACGCACGCAAACGCAGAAATCGGAGATTGGGCGGCGAGCCAGCAGCGACAACAGTCGAAACAAAAATCAACCACTGCTTTACAACGACGGGAGTCAGAAAATCTCACTGTTTTACCGAATAACGAGACGGAGTCCATACACCTACCGCAACATCTACATTTGCAAAACGGCAACAGCCACATCTCATCTCATACATCTACATCTCGGCATCTCTAATCGGCCAACCAGCGAACACGCAAAACAGTCTTCTACAGGACAACATACAAGAAATCAACAGATTTCGATCGTACGGAGCAATCAACACTTCCGTACGCCATCTTGCCCACGCGCCACGCGGTGAGCACGACACACGCACGCGGTCTCTACGCACCGACGCCATTACTACAATTCTACATTCTACAACGCAACAGCGAAAATTACGAAATATTCTACAACGCAACAGCGAAACTTACCTACGAAATACAATACAATGATGTCTCAAAACGAAGATGAATCCAATCTACAAACCCTCAAGCAAAGGAGAAGTGCCATCAAAGGAAAGCTGACTCGAATCGAAAAATACATGCAAATCTTCGACGCTGATCGACACTCCCTAAGCGAAATAAAAGTCCGTCAAGAAGACTTAGAGCAATTGATGCAACGGTTCGAGGAACTTCAGCTACAAATAGAATCGATAGACGACGCCGCGGATCGACAAGACATTCATGAAGAGGAGCGGAGCGTCTTCGAAGACAGATATTATGGTCTCAAGTCATGCATGCTGAACGCATTGAGCGCTAGATCGGCAATACCCACGACGGCGACATCACCTGCGCGCCACACGGATCATTTCAACTGCACGCACTATGATCACACCAAGCCACGTGTCAAGCTGCCTCAACTGGAGCTCCCTAAGTTCGATGGGGACATACGGCAATGGCCAGCCTTCAAGAACATCTTCTACGCGTCCGTGGACAGCACCGACCTGCCCGTGGTGAACAAGCTGCAGTACCTGAAGACGGCGCTGACGGGGGAGGCTGCGGGCCTCATAGCCTCACTGCTCATCATAGAGGAGAACTACTCCAAAGCTCTCGAAATCCTAGCTAAGAGGTACGAAAATCAAACAATAATTGTAAACTTTCATCTAAAAAGCATAACTAACTTTAGTACTATCACTCGATATAACCTCAAAGAATACTTGGTTCTGCTTCAACAAAGTCTAGACTCCTTAAGAGCCATCCAGCTCCCTGTGGAGCACTGGGATGCATTGTTGGTTTTTCTAATAACTCAAAAATTAGACAATTCACTCCGAGCTGCTTGGGAGATCAATCGCAAAGAAAATTCAATTGCTTCCCTAAGCGAGCTGCTTGATTTCCTAAACCAACGCAGAACAGCCTTCGAGTTGATGTATGATGTAAAATCGAATAAAGATAAAATTCAAAATGTTAAAGTCTCTCATGTTACATCCACAACAATCAGAGAAACTTGTATTCTATGCAATGGCGGTCATGCTTTGCATAAATGCCCTACTTATCTTGAGCTTACAACTCAGAAACGCATTGAACTGATCAAATCTAAATCACTGTGTTATAACTGTTTACAGCCCTACAAATTCAGGCATAAGTGCTCCAAATTTTACTGCCTAAAATGCAAAGGTAAACATCACACATCCATACACGAGGACAAGCCTCAACCACAGGTTAACTACATTACAACCACTTCTAGCCAACAGGCACACAATTCTACTCACAGCCAACAGGCAAACAATCCTACACACAGCCAACAGGCAAACAATCCTACTCACAGCCAACAGGCATACAATCTAACTCACAGCCAACAGGCATACAATCCAACTCAAAGTCAACAGACATACAATTCTATACAAAGCCAACAGGCACTAGATTCTACACATGCAACAGCAAACACTCTTACAACAGCTGCTACTCAAGCACATATACAACAAGGTTCTGTACAACCAACACACAATCAATTTTCAAACACATCACTCAGTGCACCTTCTACAGTACTAGTGACAAACACTAACAGATATCAAATGTTGCTTTCCACAGCTCTGGTTCGAGTTCAACATGCTTCAGGCCGGTGGATCACTGCGCGTGCACTTCTGGACACAGGAAGTGAAGTCAACGTTGCTACTCACAGACTTGCATCTCAACTGGAACTACAAGTCAATCAACAATCATGCCTTATATTAGGTGTAGGCAATAGCCAAGAGCGTACTCAAGTAAGTGTAAACACGAATATTGCATCTCGCTACAACACCTATCAAAGCAATCAAACTTTCTTAGTCATGGACAGTATTTCAGTGCCACTACCTCACACGCATGTACGTACACAAACATGGCATATACCAGACAAACAAGCTCAATCACTCGCTGATCCCACATTCTTCATGCCGGGTTCTATTGACTTACTGCTAAACGCTGAAGTATTCTATGCTACACTGCAAACTGGGCGCATACAGCTTGGTTCGCACCTACCCTTCCTAATTGAAACGCTATTTGGATGGGTTGTTTCTGGTTCCTACTTACCTGATACTCACCTACATACACCAAAATGCAGCATGCACGCTAGCATGTTTTCTACACCCACATCAACAGATGACTTATTACAATCCTTCTGGGAGCAAGAAAAGCTGCTTCCTCAAAAGCTACTCTCACCAGAGGACAAACACTGCGAAGAGCTATACATGTCTACAACTACACAGGACAGCTCAGGCAGATACACAGTGGATCTACCACTACAGGTTGATAGAATAGACGATCTAGGTAATTCTTTCAACACAGCTTACAGATGCTTACTAAAACTTGAATCTAAAATGCAAAGAGATACAAATCTCTACACACAGTATAAAGCTTTCATATACGAGTTCATACAATTAGGACATGCTCACTACATAGAGGACTTCTCACATTCAGATACACACCCGCAGGCAGCGGACTGTATTAAAAGTTCTGGGTACATGGATGATTATTTGTATGGATCTCAGACTCTTGAACAATGTAAACAAGTATGCTCAGAGCTTATAGACTTATTGAACAAGGCAGGTTTTCAACTGCACAAGTGGTCATCTAACCACACAGACATTCTATCACATGTAGGCACAAGTTCTACAGAAAACACAAAAACTATACAATCTCCACATAACAATGTACACTCAACTACACAAGAAACATACAATTTCACATCAGCCTCCGTCAAAACGCTTGGCTTACAATGGCTACCTACACAAGACACACTTCAAGTCAGCATTCCTGACTACAGTACTGCTCCTTGCACTAAAAGGAACATACTCTCACAAATAGCTCAGATTTTTGATCCTATAGGTATTCTAGCACCTACAACTATTCTAGCTAAGATTTTGATGCAAGATATATGGAAACAAGGTATTGACTGGGATTCTTTGATCTCAAAGGACTCTCTAGTCATCTGGCAGAGCTATGTTCAGCAACTACATTACCTGAAAGCTATACACATACCTAGATATTATTTTACAGATATACCTACACAAATAATATTAATAGGATACTGTGATGCTTCACACAAAGCTTATGGTGCTTGCTTGTACCTAAGAGCAACCTACCTTAATAAACCTACAAGTTGCACACTAATTACAGCTAAATCAAAGGTTGCACCTATCAAAAAACAACAATCTATACCACGCTTAGAACTGTGTGGATCTCTCTTGCTAGCCCAATTAGCAAAAAGATTCATAAACATTATACATAACAAAATTAACATTGAGAAAACTTATCTATTTACAGATTCATCTATTGTACTACACTGGATCAAAACTCCATACAAGCACAAACACGACACATATGTCACACACCGCCTCATGCAGGTCATCGACACCACCAGGGGTGAGGACTGGTACTACATAAACACAAAACAAAACCCAGCTGATCTGATCACCCGGGGAGTCATGCCTAAAGATCTTCAATCTTGTACACTATGGTGGCAAGGCCCTTCATGGTTGACCCAAGATCAATCACAATGGCCATCTACAATAACACATACACCTGATGTAGACATAAATATATCACACAATCAAATCTCACAAGTAGTCAATGTCTGCACAGACTCACAAATCAATCATTTGTTCTTCTTTGAGAAATTCACAGAACACTCCAGTTTCTCTAAGCTTGTCAGAATTGTTGCATACATACTTAGATTTGTGCATAACATAAAAAACAAACATAATAAACATACATCACATTTGACAGTTACAGAACTAAAGATTGCTCACAATTTTATAGTTCACACAACACAAAGTCATTCCTTCTCAAAGGAAATGCATGAATTACATTCTTTCAAAAATAATAACTCTCAGACTTCACACACACAAAAGTCTTACACATTCACATCCAGCCCACTAAGGAAACTGAATCCATTCTTAGATGAAGACAACATACTAAGAGTTGGTGGTCGCTTACAGCACTCAGACATTCCATACAATCAAGCACATCCTATCATACTTCCTGCCAAAAATCACATCACACAGATTTTGATACAGCATTATCACCTCAAGTTACTCCACTCAGGCGTTCAGAACACACTTTGTAATATAAGACTGAAATACTGGCCTATGAATGGTAGAGGTGAAGTAAAGAAATGCATATATTCCTGTGTTAGATGTACTAGGTATAGAGGCAAGGTCTGTGAGCAACAGATGTCAGATCTTCCTGCTCCCAGAGTCACGTTGACCCGTGCCTTTACACATGTAGGAATAGATTTTAGTGGAGCTATAGCTATAAGAAGTTCAATGACCCGCAACTGTAAATACTCTAAAGGTTATATATGCCTATTTATTTGTCTAGCTACTCGAGCTATTCATTTAGAATTAGTAACTGATTTATCTGCACAAGCCTTTATTTGTGCTCTTAAAAGATTTATTTCTAGAAGAGGAATACCTACTTGCTTATATACAGACAATGCAACTAATTTTAGAGGTTCTAAAACTGAGTTACATGAGCTCTATAAAATGCTTAAAAATGATACTAGCTACAGTGAAATTATTGACTTATGTACTTCAAATTACATAGAATACAAGTTTACCTGTCCTCTTGCAAGCCACATGGGTGGTATTTATGAAGCAGGAATTAAATCTGTAAAATCTCTCCTCAAGAGACACCTATTTAACACTAAATTAACATATGAGTTGTTGTATACTATTTTAGTTCAAATTGAAGGAATACTTAATTCCAGACCATTGTATCCTATCACTGATTTACCTAATGATTTAACTTGCCTCACACCTGCTCATTTCATTATAGGTACAGCTATAACTGACCTACCTGAACCTAATGTACTAGATTTTAGTGAATCTAGACTGAATGTATATCAGAAAATAATGCAATTTAAACAAAGATTTTGGAAACAGTTTTATTTTAGTTACTTATCTGAATTACAAACTAGAAATAAGTGGCTAAAAGTGCAAAATAATTTAAGAATAGGAGACTTAGTTTTAATTAAAGATGAAACTTGTCCACCCACTTCATGGGCTTTAGGTAGAATTACCTCTGTAAACACTAACAAGGCAGATGGCCTATGTAGATCTGTAAAGATTCGAACTAGTAAAGGAGAATTTACTAGACCTGTAAATAAAGTAATATTGCTTCCAAGCAAAGATTGAAACTAGACTATAAAACTAAATAAAAGTTAATTTCCATTGTATTTTTAAAAAATGTAAACATATACCTATATGTAACTTACTAAACGTATGTACTATACATGTAAGTATGTGTATCAAATTATTCTTAAGACCTAGATTAAACCTAGATTAAGAATTACCTACCTTACCTAGATTAATTACTAGACTAAACCTAGATTAATATTGGTTTATCTAACTTCTATGTTCTCAAGAATGCTAAACTCATTAGATTTACTTTTCTAAATTAATTGAAACCAATGTTTATTAAACTTTTCAAGATAATATCTCTAATATAAGTAATGCTCAAGTACATTATAATTAGCTAACAGTAACTGTACCTAACTTTAACTTTTCTAAAAAATAGGGTTCTAAACTACTTAAATGAAACTCAATGTTCTATTTAAATTCAATAATTTTATTTATTATTGTGTAAACTCTTGTAAACTCAGCTTAAATACTTACTGAGGCATTCCTTTCTTTGGAGGCCCCAGAATGTTTAGTACTGGCAATGACGTACTAAATAAATTGACAGTGACATTTAGGTAGGACTGTAATTTTAGTCTGTGGTTTCCTTTCCTGCCTTCTTCTGAACGTCAAGCAATATGGCGACACGTCTCTCTCACATTGTAATATTAAAATAGCGTAATTCAGTGAAATAAACAGCAGTGGAAGTTTTATGGTGGTTTTTATCAAAATCCCAAACAGTGACGTTGAATCAAATAAGACAAGTTACCCGCAACTATGAAATATTTTCATTAGCAATACCCAAAAGATCGTTGGCGTATGTCTTCCCCAAATTGCCTATAAATTTTTATTATGGCCATTCTTATTGAGGTAGGTACCGAGTTTTTTCGGATAAATAGGCCTCTTATTATAGAGTGACCATGATTTGTGGGGTATTTATTACAATGGTGCTGATATTATTGGGACTATAGAATTTGAAAGAAGCTAGAAACTACGTCATATTAACGAGCCGTGTTGGTCGAGTGGAACTGCAGCTCAATTTTGGAGGTCGTAGTTCTAATCCCGGCATTTCGGAAAATTTGTCTTTTTTGCTTAGAATATAATATTGATCCTAACACGTTGAGGAAATTCGTGACTGAGCTCTATACATAACGCTTTATCTATCTATCTACGTATTGACCACAATAGATAAGTCCGATTAAGCTGAGAGGATGATTTGGGTGCTGTAAGCTTACTTCATCCCACTCAACAATGTCTTAAGCACTACAACGTCCCGCCGACTCGAGTGTAAGCTTAGATTTCTTCCTGACTTTGTGTAAATTATATAGAAAAGATAATGATATTTAATAATACTATCTTGTATGACGTTTCGAAGTTTCATAAAAAAATCCTTTAGTCTGTACAAGGATTTTTTTTTTCTTTGGAAAACGGGTTATCAAACAGAATATAGATAAAAGCCACGGTTTCATTGACCTGAAGACAAAATTATATACGGGCGCATCGGCACTGAACGTGTTAAACTTTACTGAAAATAAAGTTATTTCTTTAGTACCTAAGTAAAGTAAAGAACAGATAATTCAATACTAACTTTACTTTTCTATTAGTGCGACTATTTTAGCTTTAACAATGTCGGCCATTTTAATCAGTATTGGCTCAGCGGGTCTATGTAATGGACACTAACCTGGCTTTATAGGACGACCATAAACCATCCATCGTGACGATTGGAGCGCACAATGTTGTTTACTGCCCGAATGATTGCTGGAACTTATTCTTTGCAAGCTTTTTAGCGTTAAGTGGGGGATTGTCTTAGTCCGAAGGTCATGTTTGTGAACTGAAATAGACCTTTTGAATATGCAAAATTGTTTTTCATAACGTGTGATAAATACGTAGTAAAATGTAGTATATGTCTAAAGATTTATTTACTCACTATGGTCACTAGCTTGATCGCTAGCTAGGTAAGTCGAAACCATTTTAGAAACACAGGTGTACATTAATCAGTTAAGTTGACAAGAGTGCAGTCCACGCTCAATAGTCAAAAGTCAAATTCATTTATTCAATAAGATCACTTAGAATCGTCTTAAGAGCTAGGTGATTCTACTCCTATTCCTTCGCGACCAAGACCGTGAAGAACCAGGGCAACAAACACGGTTTGGGTCCTAACACTCTTTTTGGTGATACACTTTGTGTGTCAATATTATGTCTAGTGATATAAATAGGTAGTCATGATGATGATGGTGAATAAGGCTGTGATGTTTTTTCTTAATTATTTAAACTATGATAAAAATATGGCGAAAACGCACAAATATCTTCATAATATTGAAGATAATGGCATTATTATTGTTAAAACATTGATGACCTAATGTGCGTATTTATCACGAAGCAAAACATCGTTAAATTTAACGACACACACAAAACATTAAGGCAATGTTTAGATAAGAAAATTGCGGGAAAATCTGTTGTGTTTTAGCATTTTAATATCTTTATTATAAACGAATATTCAAAATTCTTACATGCATCTTTTTTACTCATTAGTAATTTATATAAAAACAAGAGACAGAAGATTGTTGTGTTAGCAAAAGATCACGGCTGGCTACAAAATAAAGATTTTAATTTTTTAATTAGGAGTACCTTATCCAGGCTTCCGAAAAGGGCCTAGAAGTCACTACTTACTGGTCCAATTCTGTGTGATACTATAAAATAAATGCAGTTTTTGATACGAAAAGAAGAAAAAGAACTCGCTTTAATTGGCATAAGTAAATACCATTTTTTTCGAAACCCCAATTAATAGAAGGGTTAGGGAAATTAGGCTACTGTCAAGTACAGACAAAAATACAGACAGACTATTGTAAACATTAAAAAAAAAAGATTTACAAAAACATAAGAACCCTAATCCGAAGTCTGAAACTCGAATCTCTTGCCTTAGTTTATGAAAAAAGAAATATGACATTTATTACTGGAAATGTTAAAGTGACGGTTCATTTTCTCACTTCCTTTTGAACCTTTTTGAAGATTATTTGACCCTGTACTGCAGTCACAGAAAAGGTAAATATTGCAAACAGTAGGTTGGATGAGTTTTTACTTTTTGTGGGAAAAGATTTTATCATTTTACACAGAATGCCAGAAATATTATTTGTTATTACTATAAAATCGAACATGGAACAAATTGTGTGTTGTTCTTTTACTCTACAAAAAATATATATTTGTTTTAAGTACCTACTCCGTCTTTGCTTTGATTATAATTGTCTGTGTAAATAGCCTATGTCACTTTACAATGAATCTTACAATACCTCACATGTTTAAATTCATCAAAATCATCGACATGACTAACAAAACTGCATCACAAATGTCGTACTAACATGACAACCTGTAAAGTGAATTTAAACTTTATTCCGAATAGAATAACGAAGTTTATGACTTTTCTATTGACCATGGTTTTTTAATAGTTTGACCGGTAGTACTGTATGTAAAGTTCAATTTTGTGCAATCTATTGAAGCTTCCAGTTTGTCTCTAGAGACTGAAGCCTGCGAAGAAGTTTCTTTATTTGTGTTAAGTGGGCCTTTGCTTATCAATAATATTATTAAAAAGTTTTAGGTTCGTCTTAACTGACAAAAGGGAACGAGATTTTGTACTTTTCATAAAGTTGTTAAAGAAAATTGATTGAAACATTTTATTTAACAGTAAAATTAATATTAAAAAACCATTTATATTATACTATTGTTATAACTGTTGACTGTTGATAATGATATCTCAATGATAAAAGATTTCACGAACCGTGAAGAATGTAGATTTATTTTGAGGAAGGTTGGCTTTTCATCATCATCATTATCATTACCATTATACCATCACAATAGAGCAACGTTACCGTTTACTATCAAGTTGTCTGAAATGACAACTGGTTTACAATCAAGTTTCCAACGATCACTCATCCATCCGTATCGATGTCGAGAATGTTGAACGTTCAACCTCAATCTACGAGCCTTTTAATAATCTATAAGATCACTTAATAAAGGAATCAGGATCCAAACATGACTCCAAGACCGTTGTCATGTCAGACTCCTTATCAATTAGCTGTTAAATTGTCAGTAACTAGCGCTACTGAAGTTAAGCGAGGCATTTAATTTCCAGGCGGCAGTTGCCAAGTGGCCTCTGATCTAGTTAGCTGGTGTTTAGGCTCACTTCCCAAGAAGATTCGTTTATTATGTGCCTATTTCAATGCCTCTAGTCAAAAAGGACATAAGTCGAGTTGTGCCCTTTTGTTTTTATTGCACTATTTTGAAATGCTTTAGGCTCACTTCCCAAGAAGATTCGTTTATTCTGTGCTTATTTTAGTGCATCTAGTCAAAAAGGACATGAGTCGAGTTGTGCCCTTTTATTTTTATTGCACTATTTTGAAAGTTTTAAGGGTATTTGTCTAATTAGTAGGTACGAACAAATTAGGACTTAATTGACTAGAATTGGTGATATTATTGAGAAGGCTAGGTCAAAAGTTCTTTGAACCGATTCTGCCATATTTATATTTATGTATTTTCTCATAAATAATACAAAGTTCAATAAAATACTATCTATACAAAGCCAAAGTCGATTATTCGACACAAATCATCTTAAACGCAAACTATTCTACTCCTGTTCTTTCCCGACCTATAAACCATGAAGAAATAGTTATTACAGTTTTCTTTCAGTGTTCAACAATATCTGTTTTAAATCCGCAACCTAATGATCAGAAAGCATTGTACCTTGCTAACAAACTTACATTAACCCCACAATATCCTTTGTAACTTAAACTACCTCTAATGACCCTCCGACATAATCTCAAGTTTAAATTCTTAAGATTAAGCCTCAATCTAAACTTCCCATACAGGTGACGTAACTTGGATCGTTCTAACTTGCCTCGTTTGCTATCAGCTTGTATTGGTCAAGAGGGCCTTGGACTTAGTAGGGAACTAACAGGTAGCGCAACTTCGATTTTCTTTTAGAAGAAAGCGGAAATGTCGTATCTCGAAAATTGGCCTAAATGACTGAAGTATAAATTGTAGATAAAGCAAAAAAAGCCGCGTCGAGTGGTCTATGTCTTGTCTTTATACGATGAAAAAATTTTACTATGCGCCCTTAATTTTTTCCATGTTTTTGTAGATAAGGAGTTATGATTTTTTGAAACAGTTTTTTGGTTCCTGTAAAATTGGATATTTCGAGATACAACATTTCTGTTTTCTGCTGTCGATATGGAACTATGAAATGCGTTGGTGACGTAACATGCTTCGATGTGCATTATTACATCGTTGAAGATAAGCGACATTCTGAGAGGTCAAATTGGATGGGTGCCCGTGGCAATAACAGTCAAGCGATTCCGCGCTCCGGAGGGCACGTTAAATTGTCGGTCCCGGCTTTAAAGTCGTTAAGCCATGACGGAGGCCTTCAGGCGGCCTACAAACTCTGTCTCCAGAGCTGGCCACTTGCTCGTACGAACTTACTTACTTATTAGAGCTTTGATTTTTGAGGATGGATTGATTGTTTTGACTCTATAGACTGGGTACAATACTTACCTAAACTGTTTGTTACGACTTTCCTACCTACTTATTAATGTTCTCATCTAAGTGACTGTATTGTCCTTTTGAGAAGAAATTATTTGAACCTAGGATGGAAGCGCTTGGATGAAAGCTTGCTAAAGCGATCTTGATAAAATTACTGAGGCTAGTGTTAAAGCTCTAGTGTTAACACACTGCATTTTTTACTATACCACACCGTTGATAATGGTTCTTTGATATTGTTTCGTTATTTGTGGGTTAAATTAAATAGTTTGGGAAAATGGCGTGAGTTTCCTTAGGTCGAAGTGTTATTGTTATCGCGGCGAAGTTCAGAGTGTCACGTAAACCCGCGGGCTGGCTCAATACCCTATTGTTTGTTACCATTTCTAACTAAAAGATATAAGTTACCTACTTTACCATAAATAAAGATAAACGTAAACAAGTACCTACCTACAGTGTGGAATAACCCTGGCCTATCCGTAAGGGTAGGGCATTTATTTTTTTAGAAAATTATTTATATTTAGCATAAAGCTAGATTAATTATATTAGACCGGGCCGTGGTCATGCCGTGCCGGAGCGGAGTCCATAGGAATGTTAGTAGATGGACCCGGACGGGACACGGATCCGGCACTGTTTTTATATAAACTGCTTCTTACAAAATGTATGTAACGTTTCAAATGCGTGCCCCGTCCGGGCCAAGGACACGGCCCGGCCCGGGCACGGCCCGGTCTAATATAAATCTAGCTTAAGTCACTCCCACTATCAAGAAGAGTCTAACGACACCAATTTTAAAATTGATCAAACCAATTTGGCTGCAAGGCGTGACGACAGACGAAACATGCACTTGAAAAACATAACTCTCTGACATAGTCGGGTAAAAAGCAAGTAATTTCCAACCGATAAGCAAAGATCAAAAGTCAGTGATCACTGATAAGCAATATAATAAAATAGAGAACTAAAAGATAATATCATTTGCATCCTAACTTTCATCAAGTGCAATACAAAACATACATTATGAAGAGTTACACGGTTGTAATTTGTTTAATCGGACTGTTGTGTGTTATTAAACCAACAGTAGGCCGTAATTTTTGTTTAAATCCTTATTATAACTATATGATGGAACATTGTCCCCAACAACGTAAGTTTAACATTATCACTAATATAAGGCTGGTTTTAGTGTCACGCGTACCGTCGGCGCTGATAGGCGAGTGATCTTTATTACAATGAAATAAGGATACTGATTGTTTAGCAAAAATGGCAACGCTGATTGCACTCGTCAGTGCTGAACAATCAGTATCCCTATTTCATTGTAATAAAGATCACTCGCCTATCAGCACCGATGGTACGCGTGACACTAAAACCAGCCTAAGAGCCTGTCCAGATGGAGGCGTTTTACGCGCGTAAACTATTGCCATCCTTATTTTTGACTGTTTAACAAAAGAGGATGGCAATAGTTTACGCGCGTGAAACGCCCTCCTTCTGGACAGGCTCTAAGGCTTGTTTCACTCTTCAGCGTGTCGCCGGTCGCGTCCGCGAGTTGACCATTCACAGCTCATTTCTCTGTGCTGTGAATGGTCAAAATTCATTTCTCTGTGCTGTGAATGGTCAACTCGCGGACGCGATCGCGGCGACACGCTGAAGAGTGAAAATGGCCTAACCCATTTAATTTAAGCGCCACTGACATGGTGCAAATTGCTCGCCTCGAAGATACGAGAAACTTGCTTCATGACAATTCAGTGCCAAGTTATCGACCTTCCACGTAGGTACCTATGATATCAATGTTTTGTTTACATTGTCATATATTTTGATTTTGTTTTCGATAATCGTATCTGCAAGGCGAGAAACTCGCAAGATACCTGTCTATAGGGATAATACCTCGACTTTCGATCCGAAGGTCGTGGGTTCGAATCCTAGCGTGCATCAATGGATTTTTCGTTTCGAAAAAAATTATATGCTCATTAACACGAGCTTTAAAACGGTGAAGGAAAACATCGTGAGGAAATCCGCGCCATTCCGCGCCATCCGCGCCATGCCATCTCGCGCCACCGCGAGTTAGTCAGGCAGTGGATATGGCCGGCTAAGCTGATAGGATGGTTTAGGTGCTAGGCAAGCATACTCCATCTCTATAGATAGCTCAATTGAGAGATAGGTATCTTCAAAGAGAACTAATCTTAGAAAGGTAGGTATCTTCAAAGGATCTATGACTAAAGATCTGAGGGTACCTATCTGAGGTACAGTCGTGATCAAGTTTTCTTGAATTTAATTTTTATGTTCCATGTTGAATTATTTTAAAATCCTTAGCAAACTATTACCAATCTGAGATTTTTGTTTTCGAACCAATTGTAATTTTTTTTTTTATTTATTTATTTATCATAGAATCAACAGCACTTAAACTTTCTAAAATAAACAATAAGACTTAAGGGCTCGGCGAACGTATCTTTTTTTTTTTTTTTTTATACTACTAAGGTAGCAGACAAGCATACGGCCCACCTGATGGTAAGCGGTTACCGTAGCCTATGGACGCCTGTGACACCAGAGGAGTCACACTCGCGCTGCTGACCCTTTTAAGAATTTCAAAACGCCCTTTTTGAAGAACCCCATACTGTAGTCACTGGGGAAAAAGTCTACTTACCTAGGAACGTAATACCAAAATAATTTAAAATTTGAGCATATTTTTATCACTTTACGTTATTATTTGGATAAAGGTAGTATTTATCTAGGTTCCTGTTAAACTTTTGTTTCAAAAACTTACTATAGAACAAACAAAAAGTAAAAATGCCATTTTTGATGTACCTACAAAGATTTCAATTCAATTGGCTTACATTTATTTTCAAGTTTAACAGGAACCTAGATAAATACCTACTCTCCTAATCTAACAACATAAACTGATATAAACATGCTTACATTTTAAATGATTTCGGTATTACGTTTTTATGGAAATTCGCCGGTCGCAGCCCTCTTAACTTACTGCCAATAACAGATTCTTACTTTTTAAAAAGAAATTACTAAAATAGTCGCTAGGTAAGTAGGAAATGAAAAACATTTACGTAAAGGTACGCCAGTTACATGAGTGTGTGTGTGTGCGTGTGTGTGTGTGTGTGTGTGTGTGTGTGTGTGTGTGTGTGTATGTGTGTGTGTATGTGTGTGTGTGTGTGTGTGTGTGAATATGTGAGTTTTGTAAAGACAATCAAAATGAAAGAACCTAATCCAAAGCCAATTTTATTTGTTTTTTGAACTTTGATTTACTCTGGTGGAAGACATCAACATCAGCGGAAGCTAACTCTGTATTGTAACAATTGAGTGTGCGGCATATGACAGAGTCCTGGGCAATTAGTCCTAGGTAATTTCACTTTCGGTACCAAACTACTAAGTAGTAAGTACTAATTATTCTGTGCTAATAGTAAAATTTTAGTTTCAGGACCTTATGGCGTTTTCAGGACAATTACTCAGAAGCTAAGCCGTTGCGGGTACACCATTGAATGTGTTTGTAAGAATTTAGGAAAACCATATTTTTGAAATTATATATAAATAATTGAAGCTTCTTTTCTTTACAAATTACATTACTTAGAACCAGTTTAGCCATCTATATTCGTTAGGTATAAACGGTCTATAGATAGCTCAACTCAGATAAGGGCCTCAATTCTTCTAACAAACGTTTTATTAACCAAAGAAAAACGTCACCTACCTTTAACCATAGATTTCGTTTTATTTCCTAATATAATCATGACAAACGACTCTGTTGTGTTCTGTTGTGGTGACGTTTTTGAACAATTTACCTACCTACTGTCATTTTGGAGAACGAAACAAAACGCAGCGAGAATTAGTTGACGTAGGAATAGTTGACTTTGTAAATTAGAAGAATTGGGATTTTTCTTATTTCTTAGTTTTTGTCAGTGTCCTGAAAATTGTAAATTTTTCAGCTTTATTATCAACCTATTTAATTTTACGTTTCTATAATTCATAATTACTATTTAATTAAGGCCCGATACCCTGACAATGCACCAAAAGGCACTTGCAAGATCCAAAAGTTTAAGAGTTTGGCTGAATTGTATTACATAAAAACAAAAAGGTAGTAGCTCAATAGATGTGCCAACAATAACACCGCGAGATAATTGCAAAATAATTACTTATTTCCGAGAAGAAAATAGATAAACTCTCTCAAAAATCCCGAAATCGACCTTTTTTTGTTCCAATTTTTGAAAATCCCCATTGGAGTTTATAAAAATCTTTATTGTTCACGATAGACACAAAAGTATGAACAAGAGCAATACCGCGCTAGATTTTGATTAAATCTCATCGTAAAGTTGAAATCTACGTCTGAACACTATTTATTTTTCGACGCAAAGCGTGCGCCTGCGTCCATACATTTTACTATGGAGTAGGTACGGACCGAACGTCGCTTTCTGCGCTGTATAAATGGAACGTTGACGTGCGAAAAATGGCAGTGTCGTCGCGGATACCGAGGTGGGAGGACGTCCGTTTTCCATCCGCTCACGGACGCACGCACATTTTAGGGTGGGGTGTGACTGTCTCCGCAATAATTATCATTATCATCACTTTGTATGACGTATTTTTAGTTATAGGAAATACTTACCTATTTTTAACCGACATCGGAAAAAGGAGAACGTTCGTCGGAATCTTTTTTTTTGTTTTTTTTTATGTAGGTACATGCTTCTCTCCTTCCATGTTTCTCTTCTTTTCTCCTTCCATGATTACCTACTTACCTACCTTTGATTAATTATATGTCTAGACGGACTCTCTCGCTTCAATCGCAACAAGAACAACAGGCCAGGTTTGAAACGCTAGTGTGCGTATTACGCACACAAGTATGCGAATCTTCTATTGTCTATACAGGTGCGCTGCGTCACCTGTCAACATTGTCATCCATTTTTAGTGATACCAGCTCTTGAAAATTTCCCATAAAAGTAGGGGAAAATATGTTATGATATCGAAATGTCTCTAAAATTTGTTTCAAATTTTTTGAGGTCAATACTGGTTTTTGTTTACTTAATTTTTCTTGTAAGTATTCGATCCTTGGTTTCGATCCTGGATTTCGATCCTTGATTTCGATCCTTGATTTCAATCCTTGAGTCTTGAATCTGGAATTTGAAATCTTGAATCTTTGAAGTGACAGCTGTCAAACTTCAAACCGCCATATCTCATGAATTACTCGTCCTAGACTCCCCGTTCTCAGTTCAAATGAAAGCTATGACCAAAATCTTCATTTGAACTGACAGCTGTCAAACTTAAAACGGCCATATCTCGGAAACTACTCGTCCTAGACTCCCCGTTCTCAGTTCAAATGAAAGCTATGACCAAGATCTTCTTTTTAAGTGACAGCTGTCAAAATGACATCTGTCATCTGAAATGTAGATCTTGGTCATAGCTTTCATTTGAACTGAGAACGGGGAGTCTAGGACGAGTAGTTTCCGAGATATGACCGTTTTAAGTTTGACAGCTGTCAGTTCAAAGCTTAAACGGCCATATCTCGGAAACTACTTGTCCTAGACTCCCCGTTCTCAGTTCAAATGAAAGCTATGACCAAGATCTTCTTTTTAAGTGACAGCTGTCAAAATGACATCTGTCATCTGAAATGTAGATCTTGGTCATAGCTTTCATTTGAACTGAGAACGGTGAGTCTAGGACGAGTAGTTTCCGAGATATGACCGTTTTAAGTTTGACAGCTGTCAGTTCAAAGTTTAAAACAGCCATATCTCGGAAACTACTCGTCCTAGACTCCCCGTTCTCAGTTCAAATGAAAGCTATGACCAAGATCTTCTTTTTAAGTGACAGCTGTTAAAATGACATCTGTCATCTGAAATGTAGATCTTGGTCATAGCTTTCATTTGAACTGAGAACGGTGAGTCTAGGACGAGTAGTTTCCGAGATATGACCGTTTTAAGTTTGACAGCTGTCAGTTCAAAGTTTAAAACAGCCATATCTCGGAAACTACTCGTCCTAGACTCCCCGTTCTCAGTTCAAATTAAAGCTATGACCAAGATCTTCTTTTTAAGTGACAGCTGTCAAAATGACATCTGTCATCTGAAATGTAGATCTTGGTCATAGCTTTCATTTGAACTGAGAACGGGGAGTCTAGGACGAGTAGTTTCCGAGATATGGCCGTTTTAAGTTTGACAGCTGTCAGTTCAAATAAAGATCTTGGTCAAAGCTTTCATTTGAACTGAGAACGGGGAGTCTAGGACGAGTAATTCATGAGATATGGCGGTTTGAAGTTTGACAGCTGTCACTTCAAAGATTCAAGATTCAAGAATCAAGGATCGAAATCAAGGATCGAAATCCAGAATCGTAACCAAGGATCGAAATCAAGGATCGAAACCAAGGATCGAAATCAATAAGGTAAAAATATCCTGTCAATGACTTGGGCACACTACTAATCCAACAACGAGTGTGAAAGAGACAAAGCTACCAAGAAAGCCTCTCAACAAGACCAACAATCCTTATAACCAAGATTAAATTATAATAGATCGTTGTGTAGTCGTGTTAAGGTTCAAAGTCCCTTTTACATTAAAGTCGACTTAACCATCCTGTTTGTATATAAAATCCTTGGATTCAACACTTTTTTTTATTTGCTCACGCTTTCACATGGGTAAAATCAAAGAATAATTATGGCAACCCTCTTAGGGAGTGTACACATTGCGTTTTTTGCAGCGCGTTTGTATCGATACAAACGCGATTCGAACGCGATGCGAACGCGCAGCCCCCCGCGCAGCCCCTCCCGGTTCGCTTTTGTATGGAAAAAAAACGCGTTGCGAACGCGCGTTTGTATCGATACAAACGCGCAGCTCAAAAACGCGCGGCAGAAAACGCAATGTGTACACTCCCTTAGAACATGTTAGGATACAAGCAATTTATTCAAAAATAAAAAAACCCGACTGAACTGAAAAGTTGGAAACAGCATTATCTTATCAATCACAAAACAAAATTAAATTACAATTTTATTATTATGTAGGTATCTAGGGTTCAATGCCGTGCGCATTTTCCTAAACGTTGTTGTCACAGTTGACACACAGATGGCTCTGCGAGCAGGTAGGTACCTAAATTAAATGCATAAGTTATTTCTTAAATATGAGATATCTCCTAAATGGCTGAACCAATTTCGATGCAGTTTGTTCTAAACGTTGCGTGTGACTAAATAGAAAATTTTAGTATGCGTTTTGGCTAGCAATTCTATTTAGGGCGAAAAATAGATTTTCAAAAATTTTGAGACTCGATTTAATCTTCGAAGATGTCATGTTAGATTTAAAAAAAAAAAAAAATTGATATCAGTCTACCAACCTCTTGATTTTGACATGAATTTTGATATGATAGCGTGATTTTCATTTTGAAAATTCACACATTGTTGCATTTTTTAGCCGCACTATTTGATTTATCGAAATAAAAAGTATCCTAGAGTACAATCGAGATGGAGACGATTCTAACGATACCTCATTCATCAAAATCCATCCAGCCGTTTAGGAGAAACGTTGTAATAAAGAATATTACTTACATACGAACGAACCCACATACATAGAAACGCGCGATCTACATAACCCGGGTGACTTGACAGTCAGCCGGGTAAAAATTACAAAGTTTTATTTTCTTGTTTTCATAACTTATAGTTATTTATAGTTTACTTACCGATGCTATGTAACTTCCTCATTTATTTTTAGTCATCCTTTGTAATTCCTGCACACTTTAATGGCACAAATCACCATTTTTGTTTGCCGCCAAATTCATGTTTACAGTACAACGACCTTAGCGCGACTGAATGAGCGAAACGAACAAGTCAACCAACAGTTGGTTGACTTTTTTTTGGCGTTTTGACGCTCGAAATCGGGGTCTTGATATTTAGTTCGTCCAAGTTACCTACATACTTCTTATCTCACTATATTATAAACCTTCCATCATCATTATGACAATGCACAAAGTAATGAAACCAATCGGAAGTTGCTAGTGTGCTCTAGAACCGAATCTGACACGATAACTCAAGTAGGTACCTACGGCTCGACCGATTTTTATGTTTACCTACAAGTAGGTAGGTACATAAATTAAATAATATTTATAGCGTTTAATAAATCAAAATTGATTGAATGTACAGATATCGGATGTACCTACAGCTTCAATTTATAATACCTACCTAATAGTTCGGTTCGAATATAGACTCAATTCGAACCGTGCAACCGACTTGGATAGCGTCAACCCGGTTTACACTATGGCTCCACCCTTAGGCAACAAACACTCACCATGACATTTACGCCGGCCGGTATACATTGCGCATTTTCTAGGACATGCTTACAAATGCTACAGCGATGACGCGCAATGAGAAACAAACAAACGAATAAACGTTAGTGTGCATGCGTACTACGCTACGAGTTGCAGATGTGTGAGTGTAAAATTTCAAAGTGTGCGTAGAATGAGAAGTTCCCACGCTCACAATGTAGGGGCTTAAGAAATAAAGGTATTTTTAATAAATGGACATTTTTCTTCAAATTTCTTATTTCATTTTTAGAAACCAAAATTATTATGTAGGAACCTACCTACTTAATAGGTACCTTAACTTTGTTTAAACTTTAGTTACATTACTATGCAAATTTATGTCTTTGCTAGAAGAAAATTATTTAAATAGCAGCAGCAAGACTTTTAGAATGTACCTACCTAGTAAATATGAGTTGGTTCATATAGGCATATAGATACTTACTTCAAACATTACAACCGGAATGGAATTAAAGACACATACCTAAGTTTTATGTTAAAAAAATTTCAACTCAAGCTTTTGTTGGGTAAGGGTAAGCTGTGATTCAAATGAGCCGAAACACATTAGGTATGTTCTGCTGTTATTCACTAAGGGCCTTACTTATGAAAGATGTTTAAGGTTACTCACTGGTTAAACAACGTCCTATCTTTATTTGTGGATAGTGACAGAGACAGGACGTTATTTAACCAGTGTTCAATTTTAAACATCTTTCATAAGTAAGGGGGTAAAAAGTTTCATTAAACAGCTCCTGATCCTAGAACTATCGGAACTACGCATTCGCTTCTCACTGCTCGCCAACTCGTTTACAGTTTCTAGTTCTACTCGTTACTCGTTCATCGCCGGCAGTCGGACCACTGCCAAGCTGCAAAGCGATAGACAAAACCATGCTCTTGAAAAACATAGCTCTCCCACAGAGAAAGTCGCGTAAAAGGCAAGTAATTTCCAACAGATAGGCTAAGATCAAAAGTCAGTGATCACTGCTGATAAGCAATAAGTATCTATAATAGAAAACAGTAAGATGAAATCATTAGCATCCTAACTTTCATCAAGTGCAATACAAAACATACATTATGAAGAGTTACACAGTTGTAATTTGTTTAATCGGACTGTTGTGTGGTATTAAACCAACAGTGGGCCGTAATTTTTGTTTAAATCCGTATTATGACTATATGATGGAACATTGTCCCCGACAACGTAAGTTTAACATTATCATTAACCCATCTTATTTAAGCGCCATTTACATGGAACGAGTTTCTCGTCTCGAGGATACGAGAAACCACGAGAAACTTGCTCCATGGCATTTCAGTGCCAAGCGATTATCGACCTTCCACATACCTCTGACTATCCCCTGAGATATCTTCAAAGGATCTGAGTGAGGGTACAGGTACAGTCGTGATCAAGTTTTATTTTGTTTCGATTTCAAACCAATTATAATTTCACTTTCGGTACAAGCTATTAATTAAAACATTTTAGTTTCAGGAACTAATGGCGCTTTTTTGGAAATATCTTTGAAGCTAGACCAAATAGAATCCAACGAGAACTTCTACATGAAACTATGTGGGAACACCTATAATTGCCTTTGTCAAATATTGAGCTTATTTTTTTGTTGTTAGTCAATATACTTAATAATACTTAAGTACATATTTACATAACTTTATAAATTAAGTAGGTAGGTATGTAATACATCAAACATTCCGAATTTCCGACCAAAATGGGATTCAAAATAAAAATAAGTTTTCTGTTAAAAAAATGTTTTTCAACACTGTTTTTTATTGGGTAAGGGTGAGCTGATTAAAATGAGCCCAGACACAGATGTTCTATTGTTGATGTCACTGTGAATTCCATTGAACAGCTCCTGATATCATCTTTATCTGATATGATTATCATCCAACAGCGTCCGATGGGGTTCCGAGTTGTTGATAGATACCAGCTAGGTTGCGGCGGTGTGCGGCAAGGGGGGACTTACCTCTTCCGATCTGTTTAACGCCTATGTGAACGGGTTGATCGTGGAGCTAAGCAGCACACCGGTAGGGCTCAGGTTGGATGATAGGTATGTTAACAACCTGAGCTATGCTGACGACATGGTGCTGCTTAGCCCCTCCATCAAAGGTTTAAGAAGTCTTATTAGTATATGTGAAAGATACGCGAAAGAACATAACCTAAAATACAATGCGAAAAAGACAGAAATGGTGATATTCAGATCGGGAAAGGGCCCTGAGAAAGTACCGGAGACGTTGAGCAATTCAAGTACCTTGGTCACATTGTTACGTCAAGTCTAAAAGACGATGCTGACATAGAACGGCAACGGAGAGCGCTTTGCGTTGTAGGTAATATGATTGCCAGAAAA
This sequence comes from Camptogramma bilineatum, assembly GCA_958496255.1. Taxonomy (NCBI): domain Eukaryota; kingdom Metazoa; phylum Arthropoda; class Insecta; order Lepidoptera; family Geometridae; genus Camptogramma; species Camptogramma bilineatum. The sequence continues at coordinate 10,973,310 of OY292471.1, forward strand.
TTTTGGAGGGCTTCACCCGACGTAAAAACAACACTGTTCCGAACATATTGCCAATCCTTCTACACCTGTCAACTCTGGACTAATTACACCAAGAAGTCGTACGATGGTATAAGGGTGACCTATAATAACGTGTTTAGACACCTTATGGGTCTTAATCGTTATTGTAGTGCATCTGAAATGTACGCGGAGGCCCGTATGGATTCTTTTAACGCAATCCACAGGAAAAGAATCGCGTCCTTCATGTCCAGAGTTGACAGATGTAATAACTCCATTATTAGGAGTTTAGCGGATTGACTCATCTTATCACCAGTGTATAAACGGTGGGTGGAAATTGCCGCCTAATTTCGTGAAAATTGTTTTTATTTTATTTAAGTTGTGTAGTTTAAATTTAAGTTTGACAGTAAGTACTAGTGTACATCAATGTTCGTAAGATATGGGCCAACGAGTCTGAAATAAATGACATTTATTTTATTTATTTATTTTAGAGCAGCTCTTTGTCACCATTTTATTACCTTGACTAGCAGCGCCCTCGCGGCGTTGCCCCCGGAGTGATGGTATATATTATGGTGATGATAAAGATGATGAAAAGTAGCCTATTAAGTATAGCCTTCCTCAAGAGCTTAGCTATCAAATGCAGAAAGATTTTTTCAAATCTGACTGGTAGTTCCTGAGATTAGCGCGTTCTGAAAACAAACAAACTCTTCCGCTTAGATAATTAGTATGGATAAATATGCTGAGTTTCAACTTAATCGGCCTATTTACTGAGGAGTTCTGATAAACAACATTCTTATTTAATGCATTGTCGCCGAGAATTTAAACTGTGCAGCTGAATCAACAATGTGAAGTGGGTCAAAATCTTCCAAGAGTTGATTCAAAATCATCATTATCTTCCTGCCCTTTTCCCACTTACGTGGGGTCGGCGCAACATGTATTCTTCTTCCACTTCCCTCTATCAGCCGTCATCTCAGCGTTCACCCCTTTCTTACTCATGTCAACTTTCACACAATCCATCCATCTTTTCTTTGGTCTACCTCTACTCGTATATCCATCCACTTTCGTATCTGAGTTGATTCAAAATAACATACTTATATACTAACAGACTAACTAACAAGGTAGTTTAGTAAATAAAAGCTTGCAATTAGCTTGGATTTTCATTCTAAAAATGTTCTTAGGGAATTCCCCACAACAGTGTTGCCAACCCAAATTGTTGAAAATTGGTAGATGAGGGGCCAAAAATAGGTAGAAGTTGGTAGAACGTAAAATGAAAAATTGGTAGATCTACCACCCTAATTCGAAGGATTTTTCAAGAATAAAAATCTAATATTCTAAGTTTATACGTAGGTAGGTACTGTTATTTACAAATTTCAAATGTATGAGCTAGGTTGCCCGCTATAAGATAAAAATCTTTAAAGTATGGAACAATCTCTAGCTAGTGTCTACTCTAATGCCTTATATGTAAATTTTTTACTTGCATGCAGTCTATTTCTCTGGCAGTTCAAATTCAAATAAGTACCTACCTTGGTAAGTACCTACATTCATTTGGAACAAATAACATAGAAAACAGTAATAAATGGTATCCATTAAGATTAAAACAGCACTATACACAGTAGTAATAAAAGTTCATGGTAAATATCCCGTATATACCTAGTGTTTACAGTATTAAAAGTTTTAAATCCAAACACAACGCATGCAACCAAAGTAAACTCTGCAACAAGGAAAATCTTTCTCCTTCTTTTTATTGATGACAACCCTCTGACTGGGCAGGTTGCAGGCAGGCTAAACATTACATGACCGTACTGCACTGACATTTCACATGAAACTTGAAAGAAACGTTCTTCAATGTGGTTCCTTAAGATTTAGAAAAGTAGGTAGATTCAAGGCTTGAGGTGGTAGATAGGTAGACTCGAGGCAAAGTAGGTAGATCTACCTACAAGTTGGTAGATATGGCAACGCTGCCCCACAACAACATCATTACTTGAAATAAACACAAGAATTTTCTTTACGTCATTTTTAGTTCATTCCTGTGGTTCAGTCATTCGTTCTGTTCGGTCAAGCATCAGTTCATTTGCGTCCTCGCTGCGCATGCGTCGTCTCGCGTTCTAATTTTGAATTTAACTTTTTATTATTGTTTGCTGCCAGCAAAATGATGGAAAAGACTTCAGTGCCGTACGACACGTAAGTTATTTTATTTTGAATATTTGTACCTATGTACTACTTATTGTTTTTAGTGGTACCTATTGTAATATAGAATTACACGTTGGCTTAATTGTTCTATCAAAACATGCATAGGTTGAAACTGGGTCGTAAAATGTCGACATTGCTTTTTGTAGTATTTTTAGATAAAATACAAGCCTATCCTATACCTATAGTTTTGTATTGAATTTAGTTAGTGAAATTGCATTGAGGACACAATGCTGTTAATTCGCATCGCATCGCAAATATCTTCGATCTAACTAAGCTGTATCCGTATGTACCTACTGTAGATTTCTGCGATGCGACTGCGCATCGCATCGCAGTTTTGTGTTTGAGGGCGCTACTCACACACCTGCCGCAGGGGCAATCTAGGTGGCAATCTAGGTGCGTGGCAGTTGTCGCGATATCGGGAGTAGAGATATTCCCGATATCGCGACAACCGCCACGCACCTAGATTGCCACCTAGATTGCCCCTTCGGCAGGTGTGTGAGTAGCGCCCTATACACTTCTCATCAAACTTCGTAACTTTCTTAATATTTTTATAATAAAAACACAAATGTAGGTAATTCTAAATATTTTTTAAATGATTTTTACCACCTTCGGAAGAATTAGCCAATCTATCAGATTTAAAATAAAAAAGAGAATGGTTAGATTAGAGCCCAGCTGTGGGATACAACCGCTTAATTTTATTTAAATAAATAAACCGAATACTTGTTATCAACTTAACACCATAGATAGTTATGGCTTTTAGAAACGTAAATTATTAAACCTTAGTGAACATTTGATTAGAAAATGCGGGTATTTTCTAATCAAATGTTCACTAATTACTTCTCAGATAAAATTAAACTCGTTTGTTAAGTGTTATCTCTTGTTGCATTAAGTATTTAAAACGAGATAATTATTGCAGCAATGTTATGTCACAGACCAAATACATTGAAATTTTAAATGTGTATAAACAGGCTCACGACATGACTATGAATGAAATAGAATCGAAAATATTTACTCTATTCTATTCTTAGTATTTTCGACTGTATCACTTATATTTCATTTGTATTATACACACGACGACCTCTGTGGCGCAGTGGGCGAAAGCCAAGAACAGGATGCGGGTTCGATTCCCGTCGCGAGCAAATATTTGTCACGGGTTTGGGTGTTTTTCAAATTTTTAGATCGGGATCCTTGCGATCCGAACCAACGATCCGTTCTCAAGATGCGTACAGTAGGGCCAACGGATCCCGGCGTTCGTGAAGTTAGCCGTTTCGAAAATTTCAAAATTTTCTACTGCGCAGCGAAAAGCCTAACTTCACGAACGCCTAGATCCGTCGGCCCAACTGTACTAGCATCGTATCGGTGGGACGGATCGTTCGCTGTAGGTAAAGGCCTCAGATTCCTTGATTTTTCTGAGTATCATTCAAACGCAGCGGAAACAAGTACAATGCATGTTTGTATAAACAATTTTTTCACTTGAAATATTGACAAAACATCACTGTTTGTTTATCATGCAACAACTCATTGTCAACGTTGACTGTCGAGTCACGTACGATGGCTCAAGAGTCAGAGTAATCTAATAGGTATTAGGTAGGTATAAAGGCGAAGGTCTGTGTGTGTGTGTGAATGTTTTTTAGGTACCACGTTTTGGGCCAACGGATCTCGGCATTCGTGAAGTTTGCCGTTTCGATGCGCAGTGCAACTTTTTTCATACAAAAATTTCTACTGCGCAGCGAAAAGCCTAACTTCACGAATGCCTAGATCCGTTGGCCCAACTGTAAGTATCCCTAAAATACTAAACTGATTTTGATAAAATTTGTAATGTAGATAGTTTAGGTTCTGGAATAACACATGCCTAGACTGCTTTTTATCCCGGAAAAATGTTTGGTTCCCGTGGGATAAAAAAATAGTAGTCGAAGCGGGCGAAGCCGCGGGCGTTCACTAGTATTAGATAACTGGGAATGAGTAAGTAAGTAAGTTCGTATGCGCTAGTGGCCTACTCTAGTGACGGAGTTTTTAGGCCGCCTAAAGGCCTCCGTCATGGCTTGACGACTTAAAAGCCGGGACCGACATAACATGCCCTCCGAAGCACGGAAGCGCTCAGTTCAGAATGCCACTTGCGCTCAACCATCCAAATTGTGACCTGGCACAGGTCGCTTTTTTATTAACCGACTTCAAAAAAAGGAGGAAGTTCTCAATTCGTCGGAATATCAATGGAGATTATTCGCACACCCAGATCAACACTGCACTAAGTCAAAACAGCACTCCTCTCAGAATCGACGAAAAACTCCTCTTGTATCAAAGTTATTGCCAAGGTCTTTAATAATTCACATGTAACACACAATAAACTACATGAATTATTAATAACTATGGCAATAACTTTGATACAAGAGGAGTTTTTCGTCGATTCTGAGAGGAGTGCTGTTTTGACTTAGTGCAGTGTTGATCTGGGTGTGCGATATGATATGGAGATCATAAAAAAATGTTTTATGATCTCCATATCATTACTCTGAGGTTGGTTCATTAGTTTTGTAAACAAATCCTAAAGCTGTCTGATTGGTTGATTGATACGTCATGTTCGAAGCGATTGGTCAAAATAATTGTAGGTTATTTTACAATTTTATTGAAAAGTTAAAAATTTTATGCAATACAATAATTTACGTTTTTTTTGTTTACTAACATTAGGTACTACTTTCTTAATTACCTATTATAATGTTCAATAACATCGTAGGTATTTACCTATTACGATTCCAAATAATTATGTAACACTCAATACCTATTTAAAACTAGATTAGCAACATAAGTAAATTAAATACATTAACACTATTGCATAATAAACATAACATTTTATTTTTTGTTAGTAATACCTAAATTAGTTTTTTCTCGTGATAAATAAATAAAGAAATACCATAGCGCAAAAGCCTTCAAAAGGCTTATATTTTATGGTACAACGTTTTCCTCATACACTCATTCTGCACGGCCATGGCCATTGGTTTATTTACAAGATCGAGTCTAAACCGGTTTAGTGTAGCACGAGTATACTATATCTACTTCTGTGTGATTTTTTTAAAACGAGCACACATTGTTATAACCGCGTTTGGTTACACAAACACACAAAAAAAAAATGCAATCAGTTTGAAAACATACCTATTCATAATTAACTTTTTTGAACTACTTATTCATTCATTTTGACTTAGAGTGTCTAAACTGGAGCATACGGAGCGTCAGGATTTGTTGTCATCTTGAGTTTGAGTTTAAGTTTGAGTTTGGGTTGCTTTGTATTGATTTTATGTGGTTTTACGAGCACTGCATCGGCATTTCTGCGCCAGACTGGTAATTCTGCCGATGACGTCATCCGCAGTGAAGGCACCATTCAGATCCCGATCGCTTTGAGCTCTGCGGGCTTAAAAAGGTCACTATTAGAGAATCGCAATAGAGAATTGAACTATAATGAACTCTTTTCACTCTCATTCAATGAAAAGAGACGGCAGTTGATGGCATATAGTTCAATTCCCTATTGCGATTCTCTAATAGCGACCTTTTTAAGCCCGCTGATGTGTTGTGTGTTGCCATTGTCGATGCAAAATCCGAAAGCAATGGACGCACCCTATCGGCATTTTGTAAATACTGACGCGTACGCTCCAATAGACGTAGTGGACATCTTAATAGGGCCTCAATTTGATCATGGCCGTCGTTTTTTCCAATCGGCCGTGCATCAATGGGATTTTTCGCTTCTATTTATATGCGCATTAATATGAGCTCTAGAAGACAAAGGAAAACCCAGTGAGGAGTTAAACGCCTATACGCACAACGGATCTAGGCATTCGATGAAGCGCTCAGCTCGTAATGCCACTTGCGGTCACCCATCCAAAATTACGACAGAAGATGCGTCGCGTAAAGTCGGCACTACACCATAAACTCCCTTACTTATGAAAGATGTTTATATTTATAGTTGAACACTGGTTGAACAACGTCCTGTCTCTGTCACTATCCACAAATAAAGACAGGACGTTGTATAACCAGTGTTCAACTTTAAACATCTTTCATAAGTAAGGCCCAAGTACCTATTTAGGATGTAAAAACCTATTTTTATTTGCAGTATGTCGGTGAATTCCGTCAGCTCGGAGCCGATGTACAGCAAGTGTTGCTGCTGCATTCCTCTGAGGATTGGGTGCTTTATCCTCGGGTACTTAAACTTGGTAAGTAATGTTATTGAGAGCCTTGTTGGTCGAGTGAAATGCTTTGGCTTTTGGTCCGAAGGTTGTAGGTTCGAATCAATGGATTTTATGTTTCGATAAAATTAGGTATATGCACATTAACACGAATTCTAAACGGTGAAGGAAAACACCTTCTCGATTAGTAAAAAAAGCTAAATCAAAATCAGTTCATTCATTTGGGAGTTAAGATGCTACAAGCAGACCCACAGATACCGAACCTAATCTAATCACTATTCATACTTCATACTTATAAGACCTTTTGCGTCGATGATTAAAAATCTGCTTGTTTTCTAATAGGCTATCTCTTTGCAACGTGTCATGTGTGGTAGAAAGCGGGTATGACGTCATAGGCGTAGCTAAGGCAATGCTTCACTGAGTTTAAAAGAGAGTTGACATCTAATTCTAATAAGTAGGTACCTTATCAGTAACTTTACTCTGATCTGCTTGTTTTTTTAAATGTATCACAAAAATTGCACCTAGACAGAATTTAAACCTAGAACTTCGAAGCCACAGCCCTACCATTTTGGTTATTGTTATCTAGCTTGTTTATAAATAATCAAAATCTTTACTAAAACTTAACAGCTTCTATACCTAATTACAAGATTGGGGCTAAAATGGCCGCTATAGCGGAATCATAATAAGAATTGCAATATATGCTGTTCTGTCACTCTCAGTCTATAGACCTATAATTTTGAAGAAAAGGAGGAAAAAACCTTGAATTCCCAAACGGAAAATCTGTTATAGTTTTTTCCTGTTTTGAGATGCATAAATTATTGCAAAGATCGTGCAGGTGTGTTATGACAAGTAGGTATATCAATACTGACAATCAAACTCATGTTAATAGGTGTGCAAAATGACCTCCGATCAGTGGGGTTAAAAAGGCCATTATCGCAGAATCACAATAGGAATTGAACTATACCTATGCCGTCTCTTTATATAAAACCTACTCCTATGTAAACTTCTTTCGCAAGCAAGTGGCATTGTAATGTCTTTTTGTGAATAATAATGAAGCTGCACTAAGCTAGACTAGAGGAATTAAGCGCTTATAAGTACCTATATTATTATTATTTTATGTTTTTATCGCACCGCTCAGGTTCCTTGCACATCTACAAAAGAAATGCACCAGCTCCAACAAAAAATAGCGACAATTATAGGGTGGGGAGTCCAACGTTGAAACAGTGGTATACAATGAAACTTTGCGAAATTTCTGAAATAAGACGTTGCTAGATCTTGCAATTTATCGCATAAGGAGCCCTTTGCGGGCCCCCCGGCATACCCCAGTTTGCTTCGCTTCATTTTATATTATAATGCACTGTGTAGGTATTAATTGAAAAAAACTGTAAATGACATCAGATACCCAATGAAATAATCTATAAACCTGTAAAAAACTAGACCCATATCTGAAGAAACGGAAGATCTATGAGACTTTGAATTTTTGGTGTTTCAACGTTGGACACCCCCCCTACTTTTAAACTTAGAACATTTTACTAACGCCATCTATATTTTCAGTTCATCAACTGCGTCCGCACTCTGTTCTTCCTGGGAGTGACTCTGTTTTTTGGAGTGATGACCCATGGTTTTGACCACGTCGACCCTCCCGAGGTTTATGCTGACCATGACCAATCGGGTATGAAGATGGCCATGATGAAAGGGTTGGACAACGAAACTGTCCACATGCTTGGATGGGTGCTGCCGTTGATGACCATTTTTGAGCTGATCTGGCTGTCGCTCAATATTGTCTGCTTGGTTGGAATTCATACGGTGAGTAAAACTTAGGCCTTTACATCTTTTACTAGATGATACAGTATCAGGAGGCAATCTTTGCCTACACTTATCGGGACACTGTAGTATCTGGGACATTGTTGAGATGGAGTAGGCTTGCCCAGCACCTAAACTATCCTCTCAACCGACCAGCTTAACCGACCATAACCACAGGAAAGACATGGTCAATACGTGTGGGGCTGACTAAGCCGCGGATTTTCTCACGATGTTTTCCTTCACCGTTCACGGTGAGTAAACGGATAAACTATTAAGTACCTAATAGCTTTCACCATTACACTCATAGGCACACTACAGTCACAATGGATCTAGGCAATCGTGAAGTTAAGCTTTTCGCTGCGCAGTAGAAAATTTTGTATAAAAATTAGCATTTCGCATCGAAACGGCTAACTTCACGAATGCCAAGATCCGTTGGAACAAGTTACCTACACGTGTTCCAACGGATCTTGGCATTCGTGAAGTTAGCCGTTTCGATGCGAAATGCTAATGTTTATACAAAATTTTCTACCTACTTACTTTCCTACTTACCTAAGAAGGTACCAAAAGTTCTAAACAGTCGAGGATTCTTCCTTACCATGAAACTATTTAACCGACCTCAAAAAAGGAGGAGCTTCTCAATTAGTAAATTAAAGGTAAAACTAAAAATGGTTTTTATTGATACAATCAAGGTGATACTTACAGGTTTTATTGAATCCATAGGCTCCCGAACTAGTTGAAAACTGTGTTTCAGGAGCCAGTGGCTTCTCCTTATCGATCGAGCGAGCGAAGCGAGCGAAGATCTTAGTGGTAAGTTGGGCGATTTTGCTTTGTATGTTTGTATGTTTCACGAATTGTTGTTCGCGCATAACTGTCGAACCGTTCACCCAATTTGCATGAAACTTGGTAAGTCAATAGGTTGTGGTAAGTAAATTTACGGTGGAGCATATGAGCTTAATCGATGAAGGGGTTGTGAAGATATTGTGTTCCCAAGGGGGTAAAAAATTTTGAAAGTTACACAAATATATTGAGTGGGGTGTCATACGAAAGGGCTTATTTTGTACATTCCAAAATGGTTTTTATTTTTAATCTAGGATGTATAGTTTTTGAAATACGACCAAAGAAAAAAAACTACGAAACCAGAGCTGCAAGAGCTCCCGTTTCATAGAGTTTCGATGTCTTCGTAGCTCATTGACTGGTCGGTCTTAAAAAGAGAGTGGCATCGTTGCGGTTTGGTTTGCAATGATTTTAGATGCTACTTGATTTATTTTCGTGATAAAAAATTTTTTGATAAAGAATGAAAATAATTGGGGTAAAAAAAGTTAAGTAAACAAATATATTGAGTGGGGTGTCAAATGAAAGGTCTTTATTTGTACATTCCAAAATAGTTATTATTTTTATTCTAGGATGTATACTTTTAGAAATACGACGAGAATTCATAAATATGAAATAAATGAAAAATTAGACACGACATTATGTATTGCATGCATGCTAGTATTTTTTCATGAAGAGCTAGCGCAATAGGCATACTCGGCAGTAGTAGCACTTGAAATTATAGGGGTAGTCAGAAGAAAGTACAAATGTAAGCCATCTACGGTGCGCGAGATCTCAGTTCGGGGCGAACTACTAGTTTATAGGTAGGTAGTACGCTTAATTAATTATGTCTTGCGCATTTAAATTCTATTTCACCGGAATCTTTTTTTTTTGTTCGTTTTTTACTTCTTTTGCATCTTCGAGTAAATCCATTCTAGCATCATTATGGATCGCAACCGTCACGACTTGTTGTTTACTAGAAATAAGTAATTTTATTGTCTGATACTAAGGCAACATTGGTCATAAAACGTACAGTTCCCCGCGCTTATTTAGCACCAAATAATTTTCCCCAAAAAATACTCTGTGCACTTGTTTACAAAGCTATAAAATAACGACTGTCGCCTCTTTGTCCGTAATAAACAAAATGTGGCCGTGCGTGGGTCACGCGGCTAGGAGGGTGCATTGGATTACTACGAGTAGGTACATTATTTTCACAAAAATCCTGTTATTTTTAAAACAAATTAAATGTAGCCGTGTGGATTGTGTGAAAGATATGAATGTGAGAGGAGTGGATTCAGAGTTGACGAATGATAGAGGTGAGTGGAAGAGAAAAACATGTTGTGCCGACCCCACTTAGCGTGGGATAAGGGCAGGAGAATGATGATGAAAATGTAGCCGTGTGTGGGTCTCCCGTTGTCCCCGGTGAGCATATCCCTGGTGAACGGGGACAGCGATGATGAAATTGAGAATAGCCGTTGTCCCCGTTGGCCGTATCTGCTTACCGGGGACGACCGACGGGAATGAATCGAATCATCGATCGTTGGATGTATTCCCGTTATACCCGGTGAACGGGCACAGCGATGGTGAAATTGAGAATGGCCGTTGTCCCCGTTGGCCCTATCTGCTTACCTGGGACGGAGAATCTAAATTCTAAAACCCTGTTATTTTTATATACTTAGCACTAGCTGTAACCTGCAACGTTGTCTGCGTTAATATCTAAAAATGCATAGAGGGAACCTATTATATGTACCTACTATCAATAAATAAAATAAATAAACAAACAACTAAACAGCGCCAGCGGGCTTAAAAAGGTCGCTATAGCAGAATCACAAAACGAATTGAACTAAGTATATGCCGTCTCTTTTCATCGGTGTCGGAAAACATCGTGAGGAAACCCTCGGCTTAGTCAGCCCCACACGTATTGACCATTATGTCTTTCCTGTGGATATGGCCGGTTAAGCTGAGAGGATGGTTTAGGTGCTGCAAGCCTACTCCATCTCAACATTGTCCCAGGCACTACAATGTCACGATAAGTGTACGCAAAGATTGCCTCCTGACACTGTATAAATCATCAAAAGAAAAGTCTAAGGCTGGTTTTAGTGTCACGCGTACCGTCGGCGCTGATAGGCGAGTGATCTTTATTACGTTGAAACAAGGATACTGATTGTTTAGCAAAAATGGCAACGCTGATTGCACTCGTCAGTGCTGAACAATCAGTATCCCTATTTCATTGTAATAAAGATCACTCGTCTATCAGCGCCGACGGTACGCGTGAACTAAAACAGCCAACAGCCTAAGGACTATTGGCAATTTCAAACCAAACTTACTAAACTAAACTAAAAGCCTTAGCTAAAATTTTAGCTAAAATTATTAATGGTCATAGAAACATCGATCGTAGTCCCATAGGATCATAATTTTCAGAAACCATTAAAAATTAATGACCTGTGGTTGATAATGCGCGCTTGGCTTCTGTGGCCATTTTTACACGAAAAACAGTTGCGTTTCATTTCTTCTTCTTCTCTCAGTGCCTCTCCATTAATGGAGGTCGGCAGTCAGCTTCTTAAAATTCTCCTTGTCCAGCGCAAATCTGAACAGTTGTACCACCGTCCACTGGCGGTCGCAGACTTTTAGGTTTTTTATGTAGGTAGGTATTTTATTACTACTATTTTAACCGACTTCAAAATAGGAGGACGTTCTTATTTCGTCGGATATTTTTTTGTGTTTTTTTGTCTTTTCACAAGCGCCGAAAATCTGTTTCTTGTACTAAACTCTGTCCTCACTGGACTCCGGCCAGTTTAAAGAGTCAGAATGTACGACATTTATTATGGAAAGTTCAGGCAGAGAGCTCATGCATTAAAAATAATAGCTTTCCTACCATTGTTTATTTATAGCCCTCTGTCAACTTTCACGAATAATGCCTGCGACAGACAAATGTCCATACAAACGTAATACCAAAATAATTTAAACTAATTAATTTTAATTAAGAGTATTTTTAAATGTTAAGAGTACTTTTATCAGTTTATGTTGCTACTAGCTGCTGCCCGCGGCTTCGCTCGCGTGGTACCCGCATAAAAAGTAGCCTATGCTCTCCGGCCCTCCAAATATCTCCACACAAAAAATCACGTCAATCCGTCGCTCTGTTTTGACGTGAAAGCAGGACAGATAAACAAACAAATAAACACACTTTCACATTTATAATATGGGTACGGAAAGGTACCTATTATCACAGATAATATAATACTATACTTTTCTATATGATCGAAGCATGTTTTAAATTAGTCTAAAATATTACTAATAATATAATAATAATATTACTAATAATATTACTATATTAATATACTATACTAGCTATTATTAAATTTCTTAAAAGGAATTTGCATTTTTTTCCTTATTCTGGTCAGATTTTTCTTCTGTCAACAGATTTTCTCGCGTTGAGTTGATACTGTCGCTACTTCGAATTTATGTTTTTTGTTGAATCTTAAGATTTTTTCTTGTGAGAGGAAGTTCGAACTTTTAAGTCACTTAGGAGTTTATTGTATTCGAGTTGGTTATTAGAAAAAAATATAAAACCCTATTGGGACTTTTTGTTTAATTTAGGCTGGATTCGACCAAAAGTTATCTTATTCCAGCAGACTTAATTCGAAATACAATTGTTTAGAAAGCGCAACCGAACATTATTATGAGCATACAAATTATCCTGGTTATAAGGTGTCAACTTTATAATATCAAAATATTCAAACAAACAGTAAATCTCGAGTAGGTAAATCAGTGCCACTAGTCTATAACGAACTTACCAATTAATTTTAGATGTACTAGAGTACCAACTAGGTACTCATTTTTTTTTCTTAGTAAGTAAGTAGGTACCTACTTAATAAAATTAAAAAATATTAAGTATTTCTGGCACTTATTTGGCTCAACGGATCAGCATCCAACGCGGTAACGCTGCCAGTGTCTTGGGCACGCTTCCGACTGGCAGTGGCTTGGATCAGTTGAGCTACCTATATAGATCGTTTCCAACGATCCTTAGATCAACTGGTTCTTATTGTATTTTACGTTATGTAAATATGTAGTAGTTTAGTTTCTGTAAATAAATTAAAATTAGGAAATAGATCATATATTTTAAATAATCTTTATTACTTAGGTAGGTATATCTCTTTGTTAGACTAAGTACCTACCATCCAAATTCCTAAATTGGGAATGTAACCTTGTTTAACATAATACTGAGACACCCGACATGACAGAGGTCAGCGACATCCCACAGTTCAATGACCTACAATGCACAATTGCAATGATCTTTATTACCTACGTCCGCTTCTGATTGCAACTCTCACTGACTAACCAACAATTTGCCTCAGTTGTAGTTTGTGTGTTCGTATGAGGTAGTGGTCAACTTTGACGGAGTTTTTAGGCCGCCTCAAGGTCTCCGTCATGGCTTAACGACTTAAAAGCCGGGACGGTAGACTTAGGAGATGGAATGTAGCAGACACGCATACGGTCAACCTGATGGTAAGCGGTTATTACCGTAGCTTATGGACGAAAGTCGAGGTACTATTATACCCCTCGGCCAACACGGTTCCCGATCCGAAGGTCGTGGGTTCAAATCCTGGCCGTGCATCAATGGATTTTTCGTTTCGAAAAATTTATATGCGCATTAACACGAGCTCTAAACGGTGAAGGAAAACATCGTGAGGAAACCCGCGGCTTAGTCAGCCCCACACGTATTGACCATGTCTTTCCTGTGGATATTATGGTCGGTTAAGCTGAGAGGATGGTGTAGGTGCTGGGCAAACCTACTCCATCTTAACATTGTCCCAGGCACTACAGTGTCCCGATAAGTGTAGGCAAAAAGATTGCCTCCTGACACTGTATAAATCATCTACTAAAGATGTAAAGGCCTAAGTTTTTTTTTATGGACGACTGCGACACCAGAGGAGTCACACTCGTGCTGCTGACCCTTTTAAATTTTCAAAACGCCCCTTTTTTTGTAGTAACGCCCGCGTGGACTTTAATTTTTTTATATCCGGGGACCATACATTTTTCCAGGATAAAAATTAGCCTATGTGTTATTTCAGAACCTAAACTATCTACATTCCAAATTTCACGAAAATCAATTTAGTAGTTAGTTATGGGGATACGTGGTAATTCACATTAACTATTTCATTAAAACAGTTCACTCTTTTTCCAGAAACGGCCCGGCCACATCAGGACTTACGTCGGCTTCGCGACCTTCCGTCTCCTCCTCGCCATTACTGGATACATGTACCAGTTTAACACGTTCCACGGAGGAGTCCTCGGACACTGCATTGAAATTGGTAAGAATGGCTTCTCATACACACAAAACTATTTTACTTAGGGAGTGGTCGGCACACGACGTTTCTGCAGTGCGTTTTTGACCTGCGCGTTTGTATCGATACAAACGCACGTTCGCAGCGTGATGGTTTCCATACAAACGCGAACCGGGAGGGGAGAGCGCGTTCGCATCGCGTTTGTATCGATACAAACGCGCTGCAAAAAACGCAGTGTGCCTACTCCCTTACAGCTCAGCCAACCCGGGGCACCCGGGGTTGTGATGGCCGAGTGGGTTAGTGCCTCGACTTTTGATCCGGTCGTGGGTTCGAACCCGGCCATGAATGGATTTTTTCGTTTCAAACAAAATGCGCATGAGAGAATGGTTTAGGTGCTGGGCAAGCCTACTCCATCTCAACAATGCCTAGGCACTACAGTGTCCCGTTAGGTGAAGGCAAAGATTGCCTCCTGACACTGTTTAAATAAGCTAGTCAAGATGTACAAGTTTCACTTCTGTTTTCCTCAACACATCCGACGGTTTCTTACAGACATGTCTTTGACCTCGTCTGCAATCATTGTGACCCTGATTATACCAAAATATTGGCAATGAATAATGGATACAGTATATGCCAGAGCTTAACAAATAATAGGGATTTTTTATGATGCGAGTTGCGACCGCCACGTTCTGGTAACGTGACATACAAAAACATAATAATGTCTATTACAAGTGTTGGATGTGTCACGATGAAATATAATATGCCTAACATAATGGTACACTATAGTGCCTGAAATAATGTTATGGGGCTACTTAATATTAAAGGAGTAACACGATTCAGAAACATTAGTGGAAAAGTTATGGAGACAGAGAGCTCGTATTGGAAATTGATTGAAATCAGAATTTTTATAAAATAGTTAATAAACCTCTATAGTCGTTGGTAAAAATAGCTTGAGAACGGCTGGATAGATTTGGCAAAATTTTGTAATACTTAGGTACCTACTTTATAAAAAATCCTATTAGAAAGGTTGTCCGACGAATTTAAAAATTTGGGAAGAAACTGACTGCTTTTTGTATGAGATTGAAATTTGGACACCAACAGGTCTTTCAGTCGGTAGTTAAATATTATGAAATGATCATTGTTTACGTAGTGCTAGTAAGTATTATTAGCTTACCGAATGTCTAAAACTGCAGCCTGATTCACAAAAAAATTCAACAATGGTGATTTATTAATAGGTTAGACTTATGTTATGTGTTTTTTTTACCGTGGAAAAACCTAATTAAACAAACCTACTACGTAAGAAAAAATAAAACAATACGCCATCCATCCATACCTACACTATGTTTACATGATATTGTTTTGCTGAACAGCGGACGTCGCATGACAGTGAATTGCTCGTCAAACCATTGTTACGTGACCTTCACTGGTCAATTGTCGGACACCGGATCAGCTAATTCATGAACATGGAGGCACATCGGATGTGGCATAAAAATAAATGAAACTAATATTATGGATCTGAAATTATGATGTCAACTGGCCTCTCAGTTGGTGGTAGCTCTGCTTGCTGCGCTGTAGGTCGATTCCCATCCTGAACAAACTTGTATACGTATATCCGTACCTCCGTACCCATATTATAAATGTGAAAGTGTGTTTATTTGTCATGTTTTCACGTAAAAAGAGAGCGACGGATTAACGTGATTTTTTGTGTGGAGATAGTTGGAGGGCTGGAGAGTAACATAGGCTACTTTTTATATAAGTACCTAAATGTATTTGTGTTGCAATAAAGCTTTTTCATTTCATTTCATTTTTATCCGGGTGCCACGCGAGCGAAGCCGCGGGCAGCAGCTAGTATAATATAAAGGACCAAACATACCTACTTACAATAATTTTTCTAGAATTAAAAAATAAAATCTGATCTTTCTTTTGTTTCCAGGTCTGTCTGCTTACTTCATCCTGGTCTACTACATCTACGCCATGAGACTGGAGAAGGAGGCTCAAGCAGCACAGCTTCCCCAAGTTCCTCAGCTGAACAATATCTCTTACATCTATCCATCAAAGTTGGACAAAGAGCACTTGGTGGTTTAAGTTCTGATGAAGAGTATTCGCGACATTACACGACACTGCATGCAGCGTGCTAACTGCTAAATTAGTGCTGGCTCGCTCTTTGGCCTAAGAATTGCGTATCGTGCATCCTACTCTTACTCTGAGGCTAACTGCGGGTAACTTCAGTCAGTAAGCCTCGTAAGAGTAGGATGCACAATACGCAATTCTTAGGCCAAAAAGCGAGATAGAGCACTAATTTATAAATGAACAAGCAGTTAGAGTGCGCAGCAAACTTAATGGCGGCTGAAGTGCGCAGCAAATTCGACTTTGCGCAGGTACAGTCAACGCAATTGCGGGGAAGTGAAGGTGGTGAGGGGCGGGGCTAGGCGGGCTATGTAGATAAAGTTTACTGTATTCTATTGCGTTGACTGTACCTGTGCAAAGTCGAATTTGCCGCGCACTTCAGCCGCCATTAAGTTTGCGGCGCACTCTAGCACGCTGCATGCAGTATCGTGTAATGTGGGCTTTTGGTAGCAGAGTGGAGGAGTTATTCTCAGTTTTAGTTTTATTTACCACACGGTAGGTACTTTGTTAATACTTTGATTGTAAAACTCATTCTTGGAATTAAAAAACATTCTAAATTATTTAAATAAATATTGCTGGACACTGATTCCTACAATAAAGCGCATTTCAGACTACGCTAATAGCATTAGTTCATAGCACAACAATATCGGGCACCATACATTATTATAGTACCTACCTACCTAAGCCAATAATATCGTACAGTGAAGTGTGAACGTGTCTATAACAATGTATGGTGCGCGACATGTTATGCTACGAACTATATGCTATTCTGATATGCGCTTAATCATCGATATTTTGTTAACATTAAGCCAGCTCTACACTCGCGCGCGTATCACAGCGTGAAATCGCGGCGCGGATCAGGACAAAAACTACCTACCACAGTTCCACATTCGCAGAGGTTCGCGCCTAGTTGCCTAGTACGCTTTGCGAACCCTTCGTCGCGGGACAAAAACCGACACTGATCGGGGAACGGCGCGAAGCGCGAACGAGAAGGCGTGAGCAACATCTACACTCGTGGTTCGCAGTTGTCGCGGGCTTTCGCAGGCGTTCGCGCCGCGAGTGTAGAGCCGGCTTTAGGTACAGCTGCCTTTTTGCTGCCCAATTCATGGCGCAAAGATTGCACAGTGAAAATGGACGCAGTCAAAGTGTTAGTTGAAAGTATTATTTTATTCTATCATTTAGTTTTTCTCACTTTTTCTGACTAGATCACAATATCATAATACTTACTACCTACTTAACTGTTTTTTTAGAACTGTTGTTTTGGTATTGTTGTAATAATACCGAAATAAGCAGTGAGATTTTTTTTCGTAAAATGTATGTTTGATCAGAAATTGGCATTTTTAGGGCTGTGATGAAAAACAGATCTGTAATCTTTGTTCCTCATAAATATTATTGTACCATTATAATAAAATTATATATAAATCTCTGGGCTTTTCATTTGTGCTAATTATTAAATTGTAGAAAGTCTTTTTCTTAGAATAGGAAAGTAAGAACAAAATACTTTATTAAGTTGTTTAAGTATATTTTTTCCTGTTATTCATAATGGACTTTAAAGGCTTCCTAGAGCTCTGCTGCTAAATCTGTTGCCGTCTCTTTTCATTGAGATAAGAGTGTCGAGAACAAAAACATTCTCTGAACCTTACTTAGATGACAAATTATTATGAATAAAGGGGTTAATATATTAAAGGAAAAACCTGTGGAAAAAAGTGTCTGGTGAATCACCATCATCTTAGCCGTAGGACGTCCACTGTTGGACCACGGGTAGAAATGTTCCTAGTCAGAAGCTTGGACTTGTATATAATCTGTGTTTTGATTAGAAAACGATGTACGACATTTCGTTCTCCGCTCCTCAACTCTTCCGATTCCGAATGAGTTGCTATTTTGATGATAATGTCAATGTCAATGAATGATTGAGATCTTTGAGGGTAGGTATCTCTGTGGATGTGGGTAGTCGGTGCTCTGCGGTCTAATGTCTAACGATCATTGTGTATTTAGTTTGTTGATTTTCCCCGCCTATTTCTGTTCCTTATTAGCTGCAAACGGTTTGTACCTTCAGTACCTACGATGTATTTTATGTGTTGTGTTGTACCAGGTTGTACAAATTTGCGAAAGGCCGCTGTATTCCTTATTCCCAGTGTGTAGTGTAATCAGACTCAAAAAGTGGCTCGATTGTTTATGCAGTGATTTGTTGGTTGAGAAACGTGAGTTTGAACGAGATTTCAAGATGCCAAGTGTGTCACAGACATTTTGAGGCCTTTATGACCCGCCCCGGCTTCGCACTGGTCACATCACACATCACAGAAACCTAAGATTTATCAGTGTTTCTCTAGATACTTTATTATGCATGTATTATCCTTCCTGTTGAATTACTCTATCTATTAAAAAAACCGCATCAAAATCTGTTGCGTAGTTTTAAAGATCTAAGCATTGATTGCTTAAATCTTTAAAACTACGCAACGGATTTTGATGCTGTTTTTTTTACATAGGGACAGACAGCGGGAAGCGACTTTGTTTAATATACCTACTATGTAGTGTTAAGAAAAAATTAAAAAAAATAATAATAAATGATTATCTATGTTTCGTTGTTTTCTATCAACAACACCTTCTTTCCCTTAGGCCACTGACATCTACTATGGCATTGATCTCAATAGTACACATTGAGATCAATGCCTTAGAAATATTGAATGAAAAAAGCAATCCTACCAAATTAATTTGTTTGGTAGAATGACAATTCTGCTCGGTGCCGGTGTAGCAAAAAAAAAAAAAGAAACGTCATACATCGTTTTCTAATAGCCAATCAGGAGCGAGTAACATCTATCTATTCTGTGAACACAAGTCTACACTAAAATGTTCCTGACATTTCCATCTGATACGTAGTATCTCTACCTAATCTGTGTGTTGGACATTAGGCCTCCCTTAAAGATTTCTATGTATTGCGATTGGAAGCGGCCTGCAATATCGACCTGCAGTTTTTACAAAGTCGTCTGTCCGTCTTGTCGGTGGACGTCCAAAGCTGCGCTTGCCAGTCCGTGGCCTCCATTGGAGAACTTTTTCGTCCTCATCAGCCATCTGTTCTGCGTGCTATATGGCCTGCTCATTGCCACTTCAACGTGCTAATCCGTTTGGCTCTGTCGGTGACCCGAGTTCTTCTACGTATCTCCTCATTTCTGATTCAATCCCGTAAATAACCCCGAGCATAGCCCTCTCCATAGCTCGTTGAGCGACTCTGACTTATTCATAAGGTCAATAGTAAAGGACCACGTCTAGTGAATGCTAAAAGTTAAAAAGGCTCTCGTTTACTTATTCAAATAAGATCATAATCAGGACGTATTTTAATAGCTGAATGACCATTTCAAAATTCTTCGTAAAATTCGTCTAATCATCCTATCATTAAAAATATAGGGCATACCATACCATTAGCACTAGTTTGTTATTCATTTTTAGGAATCAATTAAACAGTTAGGTAAACCTTAATGTTTTGACATGGCGACTCTTGTATCTAGTGATTATTGACATAGCACCTAACCCACTCGTGGTCAAACCAGTTGGACCAAATAGTTGGACTACGTGGAAGAACCCTAATCACAAAATGATACTGATTTATACGTTTTCACCATAATTAAATGCTATTCGTTCCATCTTGCTGTAATTGTCCACGAATATATCGGTGTCTGGTTACAACTGCTGCTAACAACACCGAACTTAAACAAGACAGTCACGTCTGCCGGTGCTCTCGATCTCAGCAAAATTAAATGTCAACAAGAATAAAACCTTTTATATTTGATTCGAAAGCAAGATTGGACGGCAAATAATTTGATTAGACAAGTCCCGATTCAATTGCGGCCTTTGCCAAAATATAATTTTTAATGATCACTGGTATCCCTAAGCATTGTAGACATTTCATTGGATCTTTAATAATTCATGAGCTCTAAATGGTGAAGGAAAACATCGTGAGGAAACCCGCGGCTTAGTCAGCCCCACACGTATTGACCATGTCTTTCCTGTGGATATGGCCGGTTAGATAAACTGAGAAGATGGTTTAGGTGTTGGGAAAACCTACTCCATCTCAAACAATGTCTCAGGCACTACTGTGTAGGCAAAAGATTGCCGATATTTTAAAAAGGTTATTTTAATCCACAATTTTCACTACTTATTCCAAGTTTCTCTTACAGATTGTTTAGGATATCTCTCTAGTTTAGTTTTTTTGGTTCTATCTATGTGGTCAAATAATAATTACATTTCATATCATGAGCATGGGCTGAGGCTAAAGCAGCTAAAGCTACAAGAACGTAAGTATAAACATGATACCTACACGTTTTTGCCAGTGGGTATGTAACCGGATTTTAAGACCGTATTTCCAAGTTATCCCCGCGTCAGCCTTCGTCATGTCCGGATTAGTGTCTTCAAAAGAGTTTGTTGTGGAATACCACAACATACTTCTTTTGAAGACATTACACTAGATAATAATAATTATGAATGCGAAAGTTTGAATGTTTGGATGGATGGATGTTTGTTCCTCTATAACTCGACAACAACTGAACCGATTTGTTTGTAAAATGTAGATGGATAATGACCGAGAATAGGATATAAGCTCCTTTTTACCCGGGTAGCACGCGAGCGAAGCCGCGGGCGGAAGCTAGTAAGGAATAAAATCACACTAATATTATGCGAAAGTTTGGATGTTTGGATGGATGGATGTATAACTGTTCCTCTATAACTCGACAACCACTGAACCGATTTGCCTGAAAATTAAAATGTAGATAGATAATGACCGGGAATAGGACATAGGCTACTTTTTATCCCGAAAAAAAAAAGACTCAGTTCCCATGGGATAAAAAAAGGATTCCGCGCGGGCGAAGCCGCGGGTGTCGCTAGTGGTATTATAAATAGAAAAAACCGTATTAGCCAAGTGGGGTGGTGCCTTGCGATGAGAAGTCATGAGTTTGAATCATGACCGTACATTATGTAGGAAGGTATGTGAAGTAAAAAAAGTACTTTTTTCTGTAAAAATCTATCAGGAAGCATGGTTCTTCAAAAAACCAAGTTCCCGTTTAAGTTGTCGAGTCGTCTAAGACGAAAAAGAAGAACTCACGGAAATAACATCGACCAGTTAATATTTGCATCTGATTCCGTATGGTTGTAAGCGCATTCCCAAGGAATTGCAAGGCAACAAAACTGATTTAACTTTTGCAGTAATAGTTTCTGCGGCAGGCCCAGGTCACCATAGGGGTATTGTGCGGCCCGATACTGAAACGATATTGGTTTTTAGAGTAACTCTATTGATAAATTGAAGTTATAGGGTTCCTATAAGCAGATGTGTAATCTTTTAGGCTGTGACTATAATGGTGTACCTACTTAATAAAAACTTAAGGCCTTTACATCTTTCCTAGACGATTTATACAGTGTCACCTTCGGATCGAAAGTCGAGGTACCTACTAACCAACTCAGCCAACACGGCTGTCTTACGGTGTATGATATTGACGAAAAAACGTTTTAATAATTCGTGGTCGATTCATACTCCGTTCTAATTAACGTATCCTGACTTTTTATTAATTGCGTCTTTCATGTGCCCGAATATGATTGGCAAACCCCCATTTTCGTTTTAAAATTTTTGAGTTACCTAATAGGAATGGCGCAAATCTATTATACCTACTACTATTGACTGATTTTCTAGTGCTCGACTACGCAGTATTCAGGGTTCGAATTATTGGCCACCTAGCACCTACACCATCCTATTAGCTAAACCGGCAATAACAGGAAAGACATGGTCAATACGTGTGGGGCTGACTAAGCCGCGGGTTTCTTCACGATGTTTTCCTACATCGTTTAGAGCTCGTGTTAATGCGCTTAAACATTTTTCGAAACGAAAAATCTATTGTTGCACGGCCAGGATTCGAACCTACGAACTTCGAATCGAAAGTCGAGGTAATACATCCCTCGGCCAACACGGATCTTAACATAAACTTAGGCCTTTACATCTTTTACTACCTAGATGATTTATACAGTATCAGGAGGCAATCTTTGCCTCCTCGTCGGGACACTGTAGTGCCTGGGACATGGTTGAGATGGAGTAGGCTTGCCCAGCCTACACCATCCTCTCAGCTTAACCGGCCATATCCACAGGAAAGACATGGTCAATACGTGTGGGGCTGGCTAAGCCGCGTAACATAACGCAATAATAATTTATCTATACCGTTCTATTCTCGGCTCCCAGCATAAGTTCCTGGTGCATTCTCGCCGGGATACAACAAGCAACAAAGATTGCAACTTCGTACTTCCGCAACTTAATCTGTCTAAGTGACGTTGATCGATGGGCACGGTCAGATTGTTTACTAAAAAACGGTGACCGTTTTCATTATATGGTTTCTAAGCTTCTAGCCTTTTTATGTAACTTAAGTTTGTAAGGCCTCTTTTCAGAAGTTATAGGTACCTACGACCTGAGTTTAAAAGCAACCATAACACATTTTTGGCAACTCCATGAAAATAAAGTGATTCTTATTAATGGAAAGTAACATGTAGAAAGATTATTAGAGTACCTAGATTATTCTATGTACCTAAACCTAATGTGTGTAAGTATTTACAAAAAAAGTAAGTGAATACCTACCTACCTACCTACCTACCTAGTGTGTACCTACTGCAGGTCGGCGGCGGATGCAGGCAGCTTCCAATTGCAACACATGGAAATTTTTGAGAGAGACCTATGTCCAACGGCTGAGATGATGATGATGATGATGATGATGTAGTGTGACAGTCATGTAGTTCCACATAAGCTCTACCTACTTTTGGGCTAAATAATGCTGTCTGAAACGTCCAGGATTTTTTATTTATTTTATAAGTCAAACACAATATAATCAGTTCCGTCAGTTTACCTCACAGGTCTACCGACTGGATGTAATCCCGTTGACCTTTTCAAAGTAACTTCAAAGATAAGATTGCAAAGGATTTTGGGTAAACAGTTCTGTTTCGTAACATTCATTGAGATAACTCTAATTTTATTTAAAAATATTTTCCCTTGCAAACAAAATCCCATTCATTTAAACGCAGAGTCAACAAGGTGGAAAGGTGGCGGTGTTGTTATTACAGCCTTCTCTAGGTCAGATGTAGCGATTAAAGTAATCTGCCCCATATTGTCTATCTTTGATAGCTACTTAAATCGGTCTCAAACTGTCAAATATGACAGTTCAGTGAACACACAAGTAGCTTTGTCACTTATCTCAATGAGACCGAAGGCGACAAAAGGTACCTACGTGACAGTTTTGATAATTTGAGGTTCGAGACAAGTTAGACTTTTGTTTATTTATTTATTCCACCACATTATTGTTGCATTTTTACTAACTCCTTTTTCATATTCGCAATCAGGCTCAACCCGTCACGTCAGCTGGCAACACAGGCATCTGTCGTGAATCAGAAGGACGCATCTGCAATTTAATATGACAGGCCTTGGCAGTTTTAGTAGCTTTTGACTTGCCACGATTTCAATCGGCTTTAGTGGCCAAGTTTGGAGTTTCAAAGTGGATTGCTTTACATCCGAATATTAGGAGTTCTGTGACAGAATTATGGAGTAACTACTTATTTATTACTCAAACATGATTTTTGAAATAAGATTTCATTCCTTTCTCATCAGATCTCTAAGAATTAAAAGATTAAGATTGTAACGTCTTACTTGCAAATTTTTCTGTGAAATTATTATTTGAAAAAAATTATTTGAAAAAGTATAGTGTGTGTAGGTATAGGTAAGTACTTATATATTATTGTAGACGACTTTACAAGATAAAATATATAAATCAAAATATCTAGGGAGAGTCAGAGGCACGTCCAAGTACCTACCTACATATAGGACATACCGACATTTTGCAGAAGTTAGCATACCACACATGACAAATGACAATGTTCAAATTCCATCACCATCATTAGATAGAACACTGGTTTGCTCTCACGATGTGTTCCATCATCATTTATAGCTTGTGTGATGATATAATTTTTCGAAACAAAAAACCATATGCACACCGTGATTCGAACCCACGACCTTTGGATCCGAATTCGAGGTACTATCCCATTCAGCTAACGGAATGATGATGGTAAAATATTGTACAAAAGAGCCATTAACTTTAGTTTCTAGCTTGAAGCGCGGTCCATGCAAATCGGTTCATACATCAGACTAACAATTCATAAGTATGATAAAGCATTTTCGTTCCTTGAGGTATACTTACAGCGGAGCCTTTTCGAAGAAAACTCACCTTTCTTTCTCTTTAGTACAGATAAAGCTAACACTATTGGAGTTAGATCAAAGTTGAATTGTGGACTATTAGCCTGGCCGCATACGAGCCACAAAACGGTGCCACAAGACGCCGCTACCGACCTATTTCCTGTAGTTTTCATAGATTTTGTATAGACGCGCCGCACACGTGTAGCCGGTGGCGGCCATTCTCTACAGATAGGTAGGTACAAATATATGAAAAGTCGCTGTCGCTGGCGTTTTGTGGCTGTGTGCGGTGGCCCATTTGCGCTCTGAGAGAGAGGTTGCTCTCAAAAACTTAAATAAAACACACGGGTTTTATCCACTTAAATATCGTTTAAACTAGTCTCCACCCGCGGCTTCGCTCGCGTGATACTTACCCGGATAAAGTAGCTTATGCAGATATGCATTTCAGAAATATATTTTGAAATCCGACTGGTAAGTATTTCTTGAGATTAGCGCGTTCAAACAAACAAAGAAACAAAAAAAGGAAGAATATACCTACCATATTGTGCCGACTCCACAATGTGGGCTATGGACAGGAAGTAAAAAAAAGACAAACAAATATAAACCTTAGCGTTACGCCGGCTCCATACGTTGGGACCAACGTTGGTCCCAACGTTGGGGCCAAGATTTCGTGAACCATCCACACGTTGGCGATACACCAGTCTTGTTCCGTCAGAGCCAACGTGCAGACGTCCGATGTTTGCGCGTCCGATACAGAAATTGAAATTTCTCTAAGTGATTTTACATTACTGAATACCAATTTTATCACAATCACATCACATCATGTCACTATCACACTTCACACAACACACTATATTATAAATGCGAAAGTTTGGATGTTTGGATGTATGTTTGTTCCTCTCTAACACGACAACCACTTAACCGATATGGGTGATATTTAAAATATAGATAGATAATAACCGGAAATAGGACATAGGCTACTTTTTATCCCAAAAAATTGCACGGTTCCCGTAACATAAAAAAAAAATAGTAGACTCCATCATCAGATCAGCTCGCTGTCACCATATTATTACATTGTAGTCAGAACTTGACAAATATGCCGAGTTTCAACTCAATCGGCCTATTTACTGAGGAGTTCTGTTGAACAGCTCTTGACTCCATCATCAGATCAGCTTGTTGATACCATAATATTTCATTGTCACCGAGAATCTATAAGTGTGCAAAATTTCAGCCCGATAGTTCTACAAACACAATAAATAAGGAATACGATGACATTCTCGCTCGTCAGTCGACACGTGCGCTCAGGATGCGCGTCGAAACGGGACTGAGCATAGCGCCAACGTGTGGACGGATCCCCAACGTTGGCGCGCCAACTTCCTTTGATAAAACCGACACGGCACGGCCAAGCCCCAACGTTGGCCCCAACGTTGGCGCCAAGCTATTTTGTCAGCACCACACGTTGGTGAGAGGCATTGGGACCAACGTTGGCCCCAACGTGTGGATGCGGGGTTAAGAGTCAGACCCCGCATCCACACGTTGGGGCCAACGTTGGTCCCAATGCCTCTCACCAACGTGTGGTGCTGACAAAATAGCTTGGCGCCAACGTTGGGGCCAACGTTGGGGCTTGGCCGTGCCGTGTCGGTTTTATCAAAGGAAGTTGGCGCGCCAACGTTGGGGATCCGTCCACACGTTGGCGCTATGCTCAGTCCCGTTTCGACGCGCATCGTGAGCGCACGTGTCGACTGACGAGCGAGAATGTCATCGTATTCCGTATTTATTGTGTTTGTAGGACTATCGGGCTGAAATTTTGCACACTTATAGATTCTCGGTGACAATGAAATATTATGGTATCAAAAAGCTGATCTGATGATGGAGTCAAGAGCTGTTCAACAGAACTCCTCAGTAAATAAGCCGATTGAGTTGAAACTCGGCATATTTGTCAAGTTCTGACTACAATGTAATAATATGGTGACAGCGAGCTGATCTGATGATGGAGTCTACTATTTTTTTTTATGTTACGGGAACCGTGCAATTTTTTGGGATAAAAAGTAGCCTATGTCCTATTTCCGGTTATTATCTATCTATATTTTAAATATCACCCATATCGGTTAAGTGGTTGTCGTGTTAGAGAGGAACAAACATACATCCAAACATCCAAACTTTCGCTTTTATAATATAGTGTGTTGTGTGAAGTGTGATAGTGACATGATGTGATGTGATTGTGATAAAATTGGTATTCAGTAACGTAAAATCACTTAGAGAAATTTCAATTTCTGTATCGGACGCGCAGACATCGGACGTCTGCACGTTGGCTCTGACGGAACAAGACTGGTGTATCGCCAACGTGTGGATGGTTCACGAAATCTTGGCGCCAACGTTGGGACCAACGTTGGCCCCAACGTATGGAGCCGGCGTTAAGAACGATTCCAAAAACTAAAAAAAAAAATCCCGTGACCACGAACGCTGTAACGTGTTCGAAACGTCGGGAAACAAAATAAATAAAAGGTACGCGATAAAATCCCGTAATAATACTTATCATTATGTTAAACTAAAAAAATCCAAAGATTCAAAAAATTAGTAGGTGGCCCTTCACTCTACTAGTTTAGCCAAGCGGTAGTGCCACGGGAAATAAAGGGGTAGTTAGATAAGACAAGTCAGTTGGGTTGTTCTTCGATAAAGGCCGGGTATTCCTGAAGGAGGAATATTTCTATTCCAATACGAATCTGTTTGAGCCCGACCGGAACAATTACCAGGAGTTACGGTAATGTCGGGGAACTTACCCTGTGCATTTTCAACACGGCTTTGTATGGATTAGTATCACTTAGGTCGTGCTCGTTTCTAATAGGTCGAAATTTTCGTATGAAAGCGCATTCACACGTTCAAAATACGCTGAACGTGAGGAATGCCTTAGCTCTAATTTGTTTGGTCTATTTTTACACCTATACCTACCTATCACCTAACGATTTTCTATAAGTACCTAGGTATCATTTTTGTAGTCACGATTGTATTTAGGTAAGTATTTTTGTATTAATAGGTATTGATTTGACGAGTGACCCGAACTGTGCCCCTGGTTCTCCTCTCTAATTAGTTTGTGCTATACAATAGATTTATTTTTACAAGCCAAAGATAAATAAATCTAGGTACTGTTAGAAGACTTCTTAGAGTACCTATATCTAATTAATTAATTTAATTTATCTAATTAATTACCTATTCAATATAATTTATCTGACGTTTGACTGATAAATAAAAGTCAGCACAGCAAAGGTCAGCAAATTACTGTTATTTTAGGGAACGAAATTACATAAACACAGCGGCAATGATACTTGAATGGTTGATGTTGTAAAATAGAGGAATTGAGGCCCTGAACTTTGCTGTGCTGACTCATCAGTCAAACGTCAGATAAAACTATTAAAGAATCAATCTACACAAAAAGAGTTATAGCTTCACTTTAAATATAGAGTCAGCGTCAGTGCAAGGGACCTGAATATCACATCTTCGTTTCAGACAAGTTTTTGATCAAAACGCTTTTCACTAGTGATGGGCATACAGGGCCGGAGCTTTTCTTAAAAAATAAATATCGCAAACTTTAAACTTTTAAAATATCAGTGGCAGCCTATCGAAAAACCGTATAAGAAACCTTGATGAGAAAATTAATCGAAAATGAAAATTCTTCTCAAAATTTTTGATTCCGACAGGATTGATCAAACCGATCCTCCCAAAGCTGGAGTGCTTTAACCAACTTAGCCTTAATCCAACAGAATCCTATTATTTTGGCCCGAAAAACTTAATTCTTGAAAGACAATATTTTTTTCTTATAAAGCAAACTTATGATTCTACTAGTACATAGTGATAATGGGCGGATTTTTTAAAATTTGTACCATTCTGAAAATGTTGTAAAATTTTTTTTTCTTCAAATATCTATTTCTGGGTATAATGATCTTATAGCAAGTTATGTAAAGTTTCATGAAAACCCAAAAGTCATGTAATTTACTGAAGAAAACTTGATTTATTGGTATTTTAATACTGATACTGTGGTCAAAATTGTCCAATGAGTAACGAAATTGTTTTCTGGATAAATGAAAAAATAAAACACGTATAATCGTAAAAAGCCTTTTATTTGAATCCAATTTAAAATCACAATAGAATAATCAGTGCATATTCTTTGAATATTAACTAGAAACATTAAATATTTCAACTTTTATGTCAGGTGACTAACTTTTGGTCAAATTTGTCTCAGTCTTTTTAGTGTTTCTTAGAATTTAGAACCCGTACAAAATCAAGTAAATTACACATAATACTATTTAATATTATCTCACCAAGGAACACAAAAGTTTGTTAAAAAACAGTGTGCTTAATATTTAAAATACGATTTCAAAAAACTTTTTCGAGAGGACAGTTAGTCAGTGGACCGTCGATGTTAGTCAGAGGACAAGTAAGGCTTGTGTTTACAATGGCAAGATATTCTGACTTTTACAACTATAGAGTGAGCGTTTTATTAATAAAATACGTCTATTTTGCATAGTGCTTTGAACTACCTCTCAACCGTGAAGTCACTGATGATGCCCGGGACTGCCCCACGGTACCACATTTATTTAACAATTATGACACATTTTTACTTAAATCTAAGATATATTCTATCTTATTTATGAGATCCGGTAACTTTTATAACAAAAACTTGAAAAAAAAAACTTGAATACCACTTAATCGGTACTTATTAGATAATAGAATAGAATAGAAAAGAGTTTTATTTTTGCCACTATACGGTACATGCACACAAATCAAAAATGTTATAGTAGGTACAGTGACAAGAAAATAAGGCTACCCCTCAGCATTTGATCCAGCAGGTACATTTAGGTACATACATTGCAAGTTAAATAAAAGCTTTTAATTTTAAAAACACAGTCAACTTGAGAACCTCCTCCTTTTTTAAGTCGGTTAAATATACAAAAATTCCGCAATATGCACTTGACTTTACAGGTCAGATGACTAACAATTTGTTCGGATGACTAACGTTTTTGCAAATTTTTGCAAATGTTCCTCAGCTGACAGTAACGAAACCGTGGCAAGGAAAATGTTTTTAATTTTTCTGCCGAATATAATAACATAATCCTGTGGAACTGCTATTATTTCATGCAACCGGAAGTTAAACTATTCATTACGAACTAGTAATATGCCAAAAAGTTGTTTCTTACCTTCAAAAAACAGCAGTTCATCAGCGGACCTCGGACAGGACTTCACCTACCTACACACTTCACTGACTCATAAAACAGTCTGATTACATCAATACATCAGAGTGGCAGTCGGAATGCCAGCAAGAGTACCAGTTTATTCAAAAAAATACCACATTAGTAGGATTGCAATAATCCTAGTAGCTTAAAACCCGTTAGTCAGCCGGACATGTCCAAAAATGCCAAAAATCTGGACTGAGGTTTAAAGCTAAATATCTAATAATTTAATTAACTTACTTGGTTTTGCTGTCTATTATTCGAAAAACAGTGAATTTATCATGATAATAGACTAGAAAATGTGTCTCAAAACTCGATCTATTGAGTTGTAATGACACGATGAAAGTTGCAAACTGACGAGGGGACATGGTAAAAATGCAGTAAAGTATTACTTATTTTGCTTTATTTTAATTAAAATTATATGGTACCATATATATGTTTACGTTGAAAATGGATAAAAGATTGTTAATCTATCCGAAAAACACCATACCCGTACCACAAATCTATTAGAAGTATTAAAATAATGCACTGGAAGTCGATGGACACGCTGAAAATGCAATGTACAAATTTAAAAAAATCCGCCCTAATACGTCAAATTACGATATATGGCGATCCTTTCTAGTTTCACACATACGATTTAAGATCACTTGTAAGTAGATAGATAGATAGATTAACTCTATATTGTTACACCAAATTATGTAGGTACTTAACTTGAAAAACTAAACTAATACAATGTGGCACAATGGGCGGCCTTATCGCTCAAATCGATTTTTTCCAGGCAATGTTTGGATGTACTGAATTGAAAGAGCTAGTTATTAAGCTAGATTAAGTATGTAAGCTATGTAAGCTGATGCGCTACTCATTTCGGCGCCACTGAAAACCAGCGCTCTAAACAGCCTTGGCGCTGCTGGAGCAAATGCTGAGGGGTAGCCCTATTTTCTTGTCACTGTAAATAACATTTTTAGTTTGTGTGCATGACCGTATAGTGACGAAAATAAAACTTATTTCTATTCTATTCTATTCTAAGCAAGTTACAAATAGCCGACTATTCGGCAACCGACACATCCCTAGATGGAATCCAATAAAGGACGATACCGCTGACAGCGTAAATTGGATTAATGGATTGGCCCCTCTGCTCGCTTTGTCTTTGCCGACGATCGAGAAACTTCTAAGATACCTATTTGTTGGTGGAATGTTTCTATCGCTGTGTCGTTTGATTCCGAATTGATTGTCTAGGTGTTGAAGGATTTTAGGTTCAGAAAAGAGTTTCTAGAAAGTTCAGTCAACTGTCTCGTGACCACGAACGCGTACGTAAACGTCGGGAAAAGAAAATATAAAAAAGTACCTACACTATAAAATCCCGTAATAATAATTATTAAAATCATTTTATTCCGAATATTACTGAGAACACGAACGCTGCAACGTTCGGGAAAAGAAAATAAATACAAGGTACGCGATAAAATCCCGTAATAGTAATTATCATTATGTTAACAAATCGCGAAAGTTTAACCTCGCATCCACACGTTGGGGCCAACGTTGGCCCCAATGCCTCTCACCAACGTGTGGAGCTGATAAAATTGCATTGGCCCCAACGTTGGGGCCAACGTTGGGGCCAACGTTGGGGCTGATTTTGCTAGATTCACACGTTGGCGAGTGACATTGGGACCAACGTTGGCCCCAACGTGTGGATGCGAGGTAACAAGTTATAAATAAAATGATTTTGTCTCCATACAATATCATGGAGTAAATTCTGTTTCATGCGTAGTCTTTTACGCCCAATATGAAAGTTCCACAGCGAAAGCGAAAGTCATTATTTTTCAGTCGCTAAGTAGGTACATACGTGGAGCGTTCATTATTCCTTTCACCTGCCCTCTGAATAACGTTATTCACGTACATATTTGGGCATAACACAGGCTTTTCACGTTTCCATATTATGACGGATTTTTTTTTTCAATAATGAACGACTGGGGTTCACGATTTTGCTCATAAATGTAATGTACCTACTTACTAGCACTTTTTACTTATAATTATTTATTTATTTTTCAGGCTAGAAATATTAATCTCTTGCCCTGGCAAAAGCCTCCCCTATCTCCCTTCCACCTTTCTCGGTCTAATGCTATCGAAATGTTTCATGAATGAGTCTAGCTCATCCCGCCACCCGCTGCCACTTTACCTAAGTTTTAAATTTAATATAAACTTTTAATAAACTAGTTAACTAATGTAGCTGTTGCTATATTTTATAGTATTTGAAAATAGTAATACTTTTTTAACACAAACATATTTACATTTATATTTTAATACTTATATTTTGCAAGAGAAATTACGTCCATTTTTTATTTAAAACATTTTATGAATGTAACGTGCTTCAAGGTAAGGCAAGGTAAGGTTAAATTGACAATCCCAGCTTGCTGGCATGGCAGCTTGCTCCGTCATGGCTTGACTTTCATTGCCGTCAAGCCATGACGGAGACATTCAGATGGCCTAAAACTCTTGCTTTTAAACCAAAAATTAAAGTCAAAGTCAGTTTTCAGCAACAATATTCAATAATACTTTGGGGAACGATTCTACTCGTAACTCACACAACCTTGCTTGCATTCTTATTTTCTTTAGGATATTTTCCTTGTCTTTTACTGCAACCATGGATAAAAAGATCTGCAAAGACAAAATAGCCACATTCCAGCCAGATGTTAAACGCACAGCAAAGCAAATAAAACTACTGATTGGAGGAAGTAGGCCGTTTGTTGGGCACACTGCCAGGCACAGCACTGGGTATTGATAAAGAAGTTAGGGAGTGATCAATGCCCAAAAAAGTCTAGTGTATATTTGTGTTTTAGTACTTAAATGTAGAGGTAAATATAAAATGAAATCTACCGAAATTTAAAATTCTTTCGACCTATCTTGGTAGTAATCAAGAAGCGCGAAGTGAGGCACTGCTGATAATTTAGGATCATAAATGCCTAAAACATATCTACCCTAAGATAGAAAGTCACTATGCCACACAGCCAGCCCTATCCTCTGCTAATATTTTATATAATTTCTTAATAATGTACGGTCGTCGGCAATAATAATGTACCTGTAAAGGTACACTTCACAAATTTTAAATTAATGTTACAGTAAGCATATCAAACTAGGTATCAGTTATTTCTATTGATTTCAACACTAAACGCATTGCCAAATCATTTTTCAGTTTTTGTTGTGCACCTACGTGGTATTGTGGTGGTTTTTCTGTGACATGATTTTAAAAGTATAGTGTGTATTGTATACATTTTATTGAAGGCAATTGTTCACAAAACCCTTCTGCCATTTATTGCAAGAAATCTGAACTGTGATTGGTGGCATCTCTTCATACATTGCCTCCTATTGTTCACACGTCTTGTCGAATAGAAACTAATCTTAGTTTATCAATTGGAAGCGCTGCTTCATCATCCATCATTGGTCTTTGAACATCTATCTATCTATCTAATCAGCCCACATCCACCCACTGCTGAGTATAGGCCTCCTCATTTTCACGCCACTTGTCTCGGTCCTGAGCCAGTCCAATCCAATGCTTCCCCGCTACCTTCACTATGTCATCAGTCCATCGGGCTGGTGGTCTGCCTGGTGTTCTATGACCCTCACGCATCATTTCAACATCTATTGCAGATAATTTAGATGGCGTCAGTCAAATTATAAAACAGTTTGATATAGAACATTTTCGTTCGTGGCTAAAGAGGCCGCCTTGACCACATTTATTACAAATAAAAGTCCCTGGAGATGTTACAGGGTGCTTCACTTTCCATAATATCGTAATTTATGTCAGCACTATAAATTATGTACCTACATCAAGTCTGATCACCCAGATCAAACTTATAGTAGTATTTCACGTAAATTACCTCATGTACCTACATTGATTACATCGGCAATGGGCCGTTGTTGGGCACTGTGCCAAACCCAAGCTTCAAGTTGACCGTTAGTCAATAGAGTTTGTTGACTTGTACACCCGTGTACGATAGTGTTACGAAAGTTTAAGGGTTTTAATTGAATTAGTCAGTGACAAGACTATTATCTATTGGTCAACTCTAGTGACGGAGTTTTAGGCCACCCAAACGCCTGGGTCATGGCTTAGCGACATAAAAGCCGGGACAGACAATTTAACGTGCCCTACGAAGCACAGACTGTTAGTGCCGCTTGTGATCACCCATCAAAAGTCAAAAGTCAAATTCATTTATTCAATAACATCACTTTGTGAAGTATCACTTTGAATCGTCTTAAGAGCTAGGTGATTCTACTCCTGTTCCTTCGCGACCAAGACCGTGAAGAACCAGGGCGACAAATCGTGTTGGTCGGAGGAAGAAATCTTGGTTGCGGAACATCAGAGAAGGCGGGGATAGCCAGCGCTGAACTATTTCGCCTCGCTAAAGATCGGGAACAATAGGCCTACTACCAATACTGCCAACTTTCGCTAGTCAGAGAGGCACTATTAGAAGAAGAAGAATTACATTTGAAAATGAAAAATCTTATCAAAATGTTCAATTCCGATTCCGGGATTCGAACCCGCAATGATACAAGCGATCCTCCTTAAGCCGGAGTGCCTTTAACAACTCGGCTACGGAATCCATATTCGTCAGGTTGAAAATCTTGTTAAGACCATTTATCGATATGTTCTTAGTTTAAAAACTCTTCGAACATGCATTTGCTCGTCATTTACTAATTTTCTTTGTCCATTATTTCTTTATTCACCAAACTTTCCTAGTCTTTTGATTCGTGATCACGACTATAGACCGTTTTTAGACCCGTCTTTTAGCACTAAGATTAATGATCTAGGTCGGCCACAGAAGAGGCAGCTTGCAGTCCCCATATTAAAAAATGCTCATGACTTGCTTAATAAATACCATGTTAAGCGATTTTAATACAAAAAAAATTAAAACTGGCGCTCTAATAGTCATGAAGGTCATAGCCGACCAGTCGCCTCCTCACCCGTACCTCAGATTCCTTCTTGAAAACTGGCCCACCCCACCAGTGGGGTCGTTGAGATTTTTTTCCCATCGACCCCACCACTTGATTTAGTGGGGTTGTTGATTAATTGTTGGATAAATAAAATATAAATTGTTGTACCGCAACGCCTCGGTGTTCTTTGTATGGAGTTCTAAGGACCAAAGCTCACTACATTAACTTCGTAACGTCACCGGATCGCCACATCGCAAAAGTGAAGGAACAAAGTGAACGCCGAAGAGGCGATGCGGTGCTGACGCGATTGTGGTCAGCTATGAAGAGCTGTAACTGCAGGAGCAAAATATATGTTCGTGTGAATGGCTAAATCTGATGAGGGAGTTTTAAGGCAGCCTCCGTCATAGCTTAGCGACTTAAAAGCCGGTACCGACAGTTGAAAGTTCCCTGAGAGAGCATTTTCAGCATATTTCATTTCGATGTATATTTTTATGTAAACAATGTTTAGTATGAAGATATCATGGGAAACATTATTGCACAAAAAATGTTCGCGTAGGTATCTATTATAATGATTACACATGCATAGATAAATAAATGTTTATTGTGCAGGAACTACTCAGTAATCACGCTTTTCTACATTTTTCACAAGTTTGTGAATAAGGGTGACAAATCAACATCGAGCTATGCTGCGCTGTACTGCGCTGTGCTATGTTTGGTCAACTCGCTCGTCTATTATTTCAATGACGTTACAAACAAACCATGCTGTGCTGCGCTGTGTGAGGCTACGCTCTGTTTACGACGTTTTGTTTGACGTAACCATAGCACAGCGCAGTACAGCGCAGCATAGCTCGATGTAGATTTGTCACCCTAAGGGGATGTTCTAATGATGAATGACCTTTGACATTCATCTTGGTTTATTTTTGCGGAAATCAATCATTTTATCGAGAAACATTGAGGATATCAGCGTAGCTAAGTGTTTTTAGATCAATAACAACAGGCGCTGTTACAATATTGATGGTTATACCTACTGTGCCTCTGACTACACTTTCTTGTGATCTGTATCTCGCAGCGTTACCCGCGTAGTGATTATGGTGATAATGATGATGATAAAAAGTAATCAATCAATCAATCAATCATTTATTAAATGAGAATCAAGGGTAAAAAAACAGATGACAGGTAGGAAATATGTACAGCCTTGAATCTGCTTCAGTAGCCTTTAACATTCTTTAAGAACTAAGCTATCAAAATGTAGAAATACTTTTTCTAATCCGACTGGTAAGTACTTCCAGAGATTAGCACAACAAACAAAAAAAAAACTCTTATGCTTACATTTTGGTATAGTATTTGGACAAATCTGACTACCCACTACCCAGTCATCTCTTTTTAAAAGATCTTGAATGCTTAAAGATCTCTTGTAGTAATGACAACAGTACAAACTGTTTTATTATTCAACGATACGTCGTAGAATTTCAAGCAGCTCAAATTGAAACTAAGCAACACTTGCGATACTCCAATCATTGGCAAGTCTCTCTATTTCTATAAAGTTATGTCCAATTTATAGCGTCCGTAATATGGAAAAGATACCAGTAAAGTCAGTCCGGGCTATTTATTTAGCCATGATGAAGACGCCTTTTAAGTGGCTTTAGAACCCCATCATCAGTATTGTTCACTAGCTCTAGCTCATACGAATTCACTCAGATCTGGAAGATACTGCTGCCTATCTTCCGAAGGTATCCTTTATCGGGCTCTTCAATCCTCTTCAATCTGGAACCCCCCTCAAGACCGTGGATGCAGCTTAATGCATCCACGGTCATTGATTGAGGATTGAAGAGCCTGCTAAAGGATACCTTCGGAAGATCGGCAGCAGCATCTTTCCGTGTCCTAACACCTTATACTACGCTCGTCAACCCGCCTGCTAAGCGTGGTGAGGGCTTATTCCATTATGATCCCACTCTCGTGATCCCAGTGGGATCATGTAAAACTTTTTGTATGTATTAAAGAACTCAAAAGTTTTGAATGATCCTACTAAGATCACGTAGTGGGAGCATAATGGAATAAGCCGTGGTGAGTATGGCAACAATCCCCTCAAAATGAGCAGACCACGGCACATGAAAATGTTTGAAGGAGGCCTATGTCCAATAGTGGGTGTCCAACTGCTGAGATGATGATGATAAAGAAGCCTTTATAAGGCTTTCTATCCCCATCACCAGTGTTGTTCAAAAGCTCATACAAATTCGCTCAGGAACCGAAATGCTCCGTTTTTCATCAGGAACATCACGTCATCACAGAACGTGTTCTATTCTTTGCTCTCCTCTTTTCTGTAATAGCGCTGCTTGCTTCACCCATTTGTGTAATAATATTCTTATTTACCTATCAATTATGCTATCATCATCGTCAGTCTACAGAAGTCCACTCCCCCATCTCAATCCTCAATGAAGGTGTCAATAGCAGGGGTATTAAGTACAATTAACCCTTAATTTTCCCTTCAGAATAACTTTTGCACCTCGACTAAAGGTCGGTGAAAAATACATTCAGTAATTTTTTTATACTACTAAGGTAGCAGACAAGCATACGGCCCACCTGATTGTAAGCGGTTACCGTAGCCTGTGGACGCCTGCGACACCAGAGGTTATAATGGTCACACTCGCGCTGCTGACCCTTTAAAAATTTCAAAACGCCCTTTTTGAAGAACCCCATACTGTATTTTCAGGAAACTGACCTTAACGAGAGATATTCTAAGGCTAATGAACCTTGCGTCCAGGGAAATCAGCCACTTTATTAGCTTAGAATATATATTGTGGTCGTTTGGACCAATTATCTACGGTGTTTGGGCGTTACGGCCTCAATGGTATTACTCTTCGGAAGAAACGAATTGGGCTTTTGTTCTGGCATTTTTTTTAATTGGAGCTAGACCTACTTATATTTTCTGGAGTTTTTCCTTGAAGTTTGTACTGTCAAATGAAATATGATCATGACTATGTCCCCATGGTGCGGTAGACACTAAATCTTTAGGCATTTTAGATACTTGATGTTAAGGCATTTTAGATCTTTTGAAGATGTCTAAGAGGTATTTATAGGTAAGTCCAAAAGAATTATGGGGTCACAATTTGGATGGGTGACCGCAAGTGGCATTACGAGCTGAGCGCTTCTATGCTTCGGAGGGGGCACGCCGTGGCCATGTGGCTTTTAAGTCAAGCCATGACGGAGGCCTTTAGGCGGCCTAAAAACTCCGTCACCAGAGATGGCCACTTGCTCATACGAATCTACATACTTACTTATGGTCTACATGCCCACATTTTGCAGAAGTTAATATTCCATATGTGACAGGTTGCAACCCCATCGACGCCATTAGAAAGGTGACTGGTTTCCTCCCGATGTTTTCCTTCACCGTTTAGAGCTGAGCTATGATAATGCGGATAATTTTTTTTAACAAAAAATCTATTGATGCACGGCCCGGTTCAAACCCACGACCTTCTGATCGAAAGTCGAGGCACTAACCCACTCGGCCAACAAGGCTCTAGATTAGTTTCTGTAAAAAATGTTCATATGTAGTGTGGCCGTAGGTACGGCCGTGAGCCTATTTTACAATAGTCCAAGACGCCTATATTGTTACATGGAAACTTAAGTTACAAACTTTGGCCAATCCTTTTTACCTTCAGGCACTTAAGTAACGTTAAGTACGACTAAGTAGTTAAGTAAGTTATGTAGTGGGCGAAGATATGCCAGGGGCCCTTTGTAAATACTTTGGGAGAATTTGCTCGCTTTTTGTGGGTTGTTTCACGTTTTGTCCATAGTTTTGTACACAATAGTCGAAAATTGCAAATTGTTTTGCTCTTCGATAGATCTGTGGTTGTGTATTTTGTCTTCTGATTTTTAGGAGCCATATTGGCTAAGTAGGACAGTCCCTTGGCTTTATATCCGAAGATCAATGAATTTATCGTTTTGGAAAATTGATTTGTGCAGTAAGTGCAGTAGCACGTGTTTTTGTGAGGATTGTGAGGATTCTCTCGTCTAAGGCTGGATAAGCTGGATTTTACCAAACTGGATAAGGTTTTATCTGGAGATTAAACAACAGATTAAACTGCTGTTTGTTTGAATATTTTGATATTGTAAAGTTGACACGGTTACGTATTTATGTCACGAAAATTACAAGACAGATTTTTGAAATCCATAGGAACGTTTGACAGATTTTTGATTTCTTTTTTTTTCATAATACAGGAATTCGAATTCCATAAATTCTTAAGCCAGATTTTCATTTGTTTTTTTTTTTACAAGACAGAAATACAAAATACATCTAAACATTTTCCAGGAATTTTAACATCCAGATAATTCACTTTACCGCATGTTTGTTTTCCATATAATTTGTTTTCCATATATTTTGTGATCCCGAAAAATCATAGTTCAGGAAAGACCTATTACAAAATTATGTATTCAATCTTTCTAGTAATAATTCAGAGCGTTATAAATACTAGGTAGGTACCATAAAAATAAATGACCGATGTCCATTATGTAGCTTGAAGTACTGTAGGTAGATATCTATTAAATATTGTACCTAGTTACTTTTTTTTATTACCTTTAACATTTCCAAACTAATTTCGTGCTAGATGGTTAAGTAACCTCACCAAACACTTTTGGCAAATTATCAAAGTTTAACCTAAATCTTCCATCCATTTCGAATTTGTGACGGCTCCGGCGCTTCGGGAAGTGCAGCCCCTCCGCCCTTGCGTAACAAAACGCGGCATCAGCACGAGCCTCACACATGTCACAGCGGGCGGGGGCTGCATCTCCCTTCGCGCCTCCGAGTTCATAAAAACACTCTAGGGTAGGACAGACAAGACTACGTGGAAGTCGGGGTGGGCAGATTCGGTTCTGAGACCGATAATAACCTAAAAACGTTTCGGGTAAAAATTTAGTATTAAGAAGCAGGATTTTGGGGGGGTGGGGGGTAGGAGGGGGGAGAGGGGGTTCCCCCTCCCCCCTGGTACCACTTCCATTACAAGGTAACGCACCGTTCTTGAGGAAATCAAATTATTGTAACCTAACCTAACCTTTTTTTTTTTTGAAAGAGTTCGCTTCGCTCGCTTTTTTATATACAAACCTAACCTAACCTACAGGATGCCCTGTGTCGGATCTGATTTTGTTTCTCATTTAGATGTTATGGGGGTTTAAGCGAGCAGATTTTGTGGGTGGGCTCGCTTCGCTCGCTTTTTTATATACAAACCTAACCTAACCTACAGGATTCCCTGTGTCGGATCTGATTTAGTTTCTCTTTTAGATGTTATGGGGGTTTGTGCGACCAGATTTTGTGGGTGGGCTCGCTTCGCTCGGTTTTTTATATACAAACCTAACCTAACCTACAGGGTTCCCCGTGTCGGTTCTGATTTAGTTTTTCTTTTAGATGTTATGGGGGTTTATGCGAGCAGATTTTGTGGGTGGGCTCGCTTCGCTCGCTTTTTTATATACAAACCTAACCTAACCTACAGGATGCCCTGTGTTGGATCTGATTTTGTTTCTCATTTAGATGTTATGGGGGTTTAAGCGAGCAGATTTTGTGGGTGGGCTCGCTTCGCTCGCTTTTTTATATACAAACCTAACCTAACCTACAGGATTCCCTGTGTCGGATCTGATTTAGTTTCTCTTTTAGATGTTATGGGGGTTTGTGCGACCAGATTTTGTGGGTGGGCTCGCTTCGCTCGCTTTTTTATATACAAACCTAACCTAACCTACAGGATGCCCCGTGTCGGTTCTGATTTAGTTTTTCTTTTAGATGTTATGGGGGTTTATGCGAGCAGATTTTGTGGGTGGGCTCGCTTCGCTCGCTTTTTTATATACAAACCTAACCTAACCTACAGGATGCCCTGTGTCGGATCTGATTTAGTTTCTTTTTTAGATGTTATGGGGGTTTGTGCGACCAGATTTTGTAAGTGGGCTCGCTTCGCTCGCTTTTTTATATACAAACCTAACCTAACCTACAGGGTGCTCCGTGTCGGATCTGATTTAGTTTCTCTTTTAGATGTTATGGGGGTTTGTGCGACCAGATTTTGTGGGTGGGCTCACTTTGCTCGCTTTTTTATATACAAACCTAACCTAACCTACAGGGTGCCCCGTGTCGAATCTGATTTAGTTTCTCTTTTAGATGTTATGAGGGTTTATGCGACCAGATTTTGTGGGTGGGCTCGCTTCGTTCGTTTTTTTATAAACAAACCTAACCTAACCTACAGGATGCCCCGTGTCGGTTGCCCCGTGTAGGTTAGGTTAGATAAAAAAAAAAAGGTTAGGTTAGGTTACAATAATTTTATTTTCTTAAGAATGGTGCGTTACCTTGTAATGAGAGTGGTACCAGGGGGGCGGGGGATCCCTCCACCCTCCCCCCCCACCAAAATACTGTTACCGAATATTAAATTTTTACCAATTTTTACCAGTTTGTATATAAAACAATAATTTGATTATCTCCAGAACGGTGCGTTACCTTGTAATAGGAGTGGTACCAGGGGGGAGGGGGAACCCCCCCTCACCACCCCCCTCAAAATCCTGCTTAGTAATACTAAATCCAACCCAAGATGGAAAAGGTTTTATATGGCTGGAAATTTTCTGGTAAGCGTTACTTCTGTCTTTTAAAATAAGGTGTAAGGATATTGTTGTCGAATGAAAAAAAAACGAACTGATAATCTGGCATTAGTGTTTCTGTCAAATGAAACTTCTGTGAAACGTTTTATCAGAGTAATAAAATTATGTAAAACATAATATCTGGATTTCGAGTTTCTATCAAACGTTTTATGGATTTCAAAATTCGGTGTATCGTTTTTCGAAAGATTGATAGGTTACCAGTTGACACCTTATAACCAGGATAATTTGAATGCACCTAATAATGTTCGGTTGCGCTTTCTGAACAATGTAAGTATTTCGAATTCTGTCGGCTAACGGAATAACTACTCGGGAGTAAGATGACAGTTTGGTCGAATCCAGCCTTAGTCAGCTCGCATCTGTCGAATATGTTTTCGAAAAATTTATACTTGCACTCAAACAAAATCTTAACCAGTGATCGCAAAAAGCCACTCTTAACATAACAGTGAAGGAAAAGTCAGTCGTGAGGTAACCAGTTAATTTTCTAATTGTCATCATAAAGAACATAATTTCTGCATTAATGTGGTAATTTGCCAAATACATATTTGGACTTGCCTTTAACTACTCCCTAAAGCTGGCGGTTCGCGCCTGACCGAGACCAGAGACAGAGGCAGGATACCGTTGTCATTTAAACAGACGGTTCTCTGTCTACTGTCTCTTTCGCGCTGTAGGGACAAAGCCTTAGCAGAGTCATTCTGTAAACTCACTTCGAACTTCAAAGAGCTGAATCCGCTGTGAGATTTTCGTATTCCAAATTTGAATCTTTATTTATTGAGCTCGGTCACTCGAGTGAATTCGAAGTGAGTTTACAGAATGACTCTGCTGGTCTCGGTTTCTAAGTCCCAATCATTGGCGCGAAGAACTTCAAAGATCTGAGAAAGTGTCTACAACACCTTCGGGAGTCGTGAAGTATAGCTTTAGGTTTTATTACAGAAAAGTTTGAAATATAACCAAAAGGGAGCAATCCGATTCTAGATAGTAAAATAATAGCGATAACTTGCCGGCCCATCCATTCGAATCCCTTGTGAATTCACGAACACCCTCAATATCTCTCGCTTGGAAATATCGACATGATAGTCAAATCGCATCGCTGACATTTCAATTTGTATAAAATAATGGGCGTACTGGAAGGGCGGGTATACACGACGGAATTATGTCAACATGTTCGGTAGTTGCTTGTGTATAACTAGCTTTTGACCACGGCTTTGTTTGCGGAAAATTCGTTTTCTCGGCATTTTCACGCAAAAAGATTAACCGGTGGTTGTGGTTCGTAATTTCACGAGATTTGTCGAGACCAAAGTGGCTAGGTGGACAGGGTATCCGCCTTCCAACCGAAAGCTGCGACTTCTAATCTCATATTTTTCATTTTTTTTTAATTTTTCTCTTTTTGCTGCCGAGCGAAGCTCGGTTGCCCAGTATTCAAATTTAAATTGACAACAATTTTGAAACTTCTCGGAACAATGTAACCGCGCAACCACGTGGTCACTGCATTGACCACGTCTGTTTATTTGCTCATTTAAATTAAACTATAGTAAATAGAGCGTTTTTAATATTGTGGTCTATATTTAATTTAGGTACTTATTATATTTATAGACACGTGCACGCAACCACAGCGCTTGATGCGTGGTACAGGAAGAATTTAAACCTATCTATATTTTAAATCTGAAAGTTTGAGTGTTGGTATGTTTGTGTTTCAGTCACGCCTGAACCAGTCAACCGATTTGGATGTAATTTGAAATAAATATAGATTTTGGCTTAGAATAGCATAACACATTAGTTGTTACTACACAAGTGAAGACGCGGGCGAAGAACTAGTGTCAAATAAAAGAAATCATACGGATAGCAAAAAAATCGTCAAACACACTTTAGAAATTGTCTGCCTGAAATAAACAAATAAATAAATAAATCGTGTAATAATGACATAAATAAATAAATTCTTCGTAATGTTGTTGATAAATGATGAATTCTTTGAATTCTTCATAATTGTTTATCAGAAATGGCTACGCTGATTGCTCTCGTCAGTGCTGGACAATCAGTATCCTTATTTCATTGTAATAAAAATCACTCGCCTATCAGCGCTGACGGTGAGCGTGAGACTAAAATCAGCCTTAGTCGTGTGTACCAGCTGTAAGTCACAAACTTGCGCAAAGAATACGAATTCAACTTACGACTTGAAAATAAGTTGTTGAAGTGCAAAGTTATAGAAAGTATGATTGTTTTTCTCCTTATTATCTAACTAATGCTTAAAGACTGGGTGACACAGACTTTACTGAAATAAAAAGAATTTAGTGAG
The DNA here is from genome assembly GCA_958496255.1 of Camptogramma bilineatum. NCBI lineage: Eukaryota > Metazoa > Arthropoda > Insecta > Lepidoptera > Geometridae > Camptogramma > Camptogramma bilineatum. The sequence continues at coordinate 11,016,956 of OY292471.1, forward strand.
TTAGGATAATGTTTCGTCAAACTTTTCTTTGTTTCAATTCTATATAAAGTGAAAGGAAAAACTCGATGGGAATATTTTAATAACATTGAATAAAATTCTGAGGGACAAATATCATTTCGCATTATCATTTTAAAGTATTTCATCGTTCGATTGAAATATTGAATTTATGAACACTTTATTGTACCTACACAAAATTATTTTAGCCTAAATTGTCCCACTGCAGGGCAAAGGCCTCCCTCCCCTCTTTCCAGATTTTTCTGTCCTTGGCGGCATTGGGCCAATCTGGATCATGCGCATCTAGTTCGTCCCGCCATCTCCTTGGTGGTCTGCCACGCGGACGTCTTGCATTGGGCACCCATTCGGTTGCGGTTTTAGCCCACAAGTCGTCCGACATGCGGCAGACGTGGCCGGCCCAATCCCACTTGAGCTGGGCAGACTTTTTGCCGACGTCGAAAACTTTTGTTTGGGAACGCAGCACGGAATTTCGTATTCGGTCTGGTATTATTATTACAATAATATTGCAATCTATAATTATTTTTTTTAGTTTGTTAATTAAGACCCATCTTTTGTTTTGAATTTAAATATTTTCGTACTTAATTCTAACTGAAAACGTGAAAAATAAAATACAATTTTTACGATATAGGTATTCCGGAACAAACCATCCCATCCATCAACCACTCAATCGTCTTTATGATAATAGATTCATTTCAAAACATAATCCTATCAAATAAACTGATAATACATTTCCCGGCATAGAATCCCTCGTAAAAATATCAGTCCATAATAAGATGTTTCTCCCATGAATACTTTAGCAGCTTTTATTGAAAGTTACCGAATTCTTTTACGGAACCTGGCAGGTGAATATTGAATAAATTATTTTTATAGACGTGTTTGGGAAATATGACGCTTCAGTTATTAACGTATATGCTCAGAACGGTGAAGGAAAACAACGTGAAAAATTAGCAAACTGGTTTACCACCTGTCTTTAAAATAGGCTAATAAATAATGTTATCGAAACATAGATGGGTAATTGTTTTTAATTGAATTCAAAAATTCAAAATTCAAATACCTATCATTCATTCAGTAGGAACACAAAGATCACTTTGAATCGTGTTAAGAGCTATGTGATTCTACTCCTGATATTTCGCGACCGTGAAGAATCAGGGCAACAAACACGGTATGGGATAGCTTTCTTTTCGGTGATTCTAAATACTCAAGCTCCAGTGGGGAGCCAGTGTGTGTGACCGCTCACAATGCAATACAATATTTTTTTACCTACTTTGGGTGGGTGCATTTATGTGTGTGTTTGCATTTATGGGTGGATTTGCTGGATGTAGGTACTGCCGCCCTTTAAAATGACACCGAATAGAATGACCGAATAGAGAACGCGTCTAAAACATTTCAAACACTGTTTTTGTTTTCCCCGAAAACTATAAACTGGGTCTCTTCAAATCAAGGGTGAATTCAAATGAAGGGTCTTCTAGACCTTTGTGATCCATCGTCAGCCACATCGCCACTTACGACAGTGAGACTAGTGAGATTATGGCTAAACAAAGGTCTATCTACAATTAAAAAAAATCCTTATTGTACCTACCTACCTATTTAGTTAGCCTAAGCGCATTTAACGCATACAAAAAAAGCGTAACGCTTTTTTTGTATGCGTTAAATGCGTTTAGGCTTTAGGCGTTTAGGCATAAACTTATGCTCGTAAAAGCGTGGTGCAATACATTTCACAGCAAAACCAATCCATTTATTGATTTGAAATTCGACCAATTTACCAGGTGGTGTCTCGCAGTGGAAACAGTCTACAATCCTCTTTCCGGCTAAATCGGCCGAAATAGCCTCAACCAATTTCTTCGTCCATTTCCAATCAGTAAGTCCACCGTCCATTCTACAGATTGGACGGCGTACAACAGTTACTTGTACTAAGCTACAGGGGAAGCTTTGTTCTTTAGAAAACGTCCGACGTTAGTTTGTTCTAGTTATTGGCTAAAAAGTTTTAGGTCTACTATTTACATGAACACTAAGCTTTTTACTACATTTTAATCACATTGCGCATGCAGGAGAAGATTTGAAACTTTAAAAAAGTTTAATTACTTAGGTACTTACCTACATTTGTAAATCAAAAATTTTGATGACACGTAAAGGTGGCGGTAACCGTGGTCATTAACTGACGGTTCTCTGTCTTGTGTTACTTTCGCAGATTTGATTTACAAAGGATTTGATTTACAAATAATTCGCATTTTTGACGTCTCCCATAAACATGCCACTTCTTACTGTTAGGGAGTGGCCACGCTGCTTTTTCTGCAGCGCGTTTTTGAACTGCGCGTTTATATCGACACAAACTCGCAGACAGCTCTCTTCCCACACAGTAAATAGGTATTGTATCCAAACAAACGCGATGATATCAATACAAACGCGCAGCTCAAAAACGCGCTGCAGAAAACGCAGTGTGGCCACTCCCTTACGACCGTAGTATGACGATCGCAAGTTTATAAAAAACGAAAGTTTAAACTACAAAGTTTAAGAGTGTGTGGGACATATTGAGCAGAGGTTCTCGATAGAAAGCGACCTATTTATAAACAACTTTATGATGGCTCTCGATTTGATTCTATATTTTTGTTCATATTGGAAGCTTGTGTTTAGAATGAGTTATTCATTCAACAACTCAATTGATTTTGCGGCTTTCCATTCGTGACATATTTTGTAAGCTGCGTATTTTCGAATAGTTTCTATAAAAAATCAATTGAATCATCATCATAACGTGCAATACGTCCGAACATAGGCTTCTATTTTCTTGTTATGCCAACCTATACTGCTAGTCTGTCCTCCTTTCTCCCGGGGCCACCAAAATTTTTTTTGTATCATCATTATTTATCATTATCATTAATTTAGTAGGTATCAATATCATTTATTTAGTAGGACCACTAGGATCAGTTTGGATCGTCTTAAGAGCTAGGTGATTCTACTCATTTTCATTGGCTGTGATCATTCTGCTCCACCTGTCATCACCGCGTCTAGCCAAGTGTCCTATCCAACTACAACATTAATAACCCGGGGCCCTAGCCATATTACACTATCTACCGTCGCTGTAGAATAGAACACTTCAAAATGTATAGGAATTGACGTTCTGACCACGTGACTCATCACCTTCAAACGTCAATTCCTATACATTTTGAAGTGTTCTATTCTACAGCGACGATAGATAGTGTAATGGCTAGGGGGGCCGGTGACTTGACAGTCAGCCGGGTAAAAACAATATCGTTTATCGTAGTGAGGGCTATCGACCGTAACCGGGCAAGTTGAATGACAACGCGATGAACTCGCTTTAGAACTTACAATTTAAAATGTGAAATATTTTACCCTCTCACGTATGTCCACCGAAATGTAAAGCAAATATTGCTGAAAATTTTAGATTTTCTCCCAACGGAGATGTCTTTTATCCTAAAAAGTTGTGGCCGTTATGATTATAGTATAAATAAATAAGTTCGTCTATTACCGATCTTCATACTGTATTTAATTATGTTTATTAATACATCATCATCACCTCCGTCATGGCTTAACGACATTAAGCTAGGTCCGACAATTTACCGTACCCTGAAGCATGGAAGCCAGAGTTAGTTTAGCGTATAGGAACTTACCTACTTTTTAAAATCGACCCACCCTTACAATTCCAGTGTAGTCATCATCATTATCATCATTTTTACTGAATCTGCAACCTGACTTCACCCACTGCTGGGTATAGGCTTCTGCTTTTCTGTGTCCTCACGGTCCCGTGCTAGCCTCATCGCATTTCGGTCCAGTATAATACGACCAGCAAATAACGGCGGATATTTCTTAGAGAACTAGAGTTAAAAGCCAAGATCTCACTCCGTTGAACTTTGAAGCTCATAGATACTAAGAATACATTCGACAAGTTCAAAATATAAAAGGAATTTTGAGAAACGAAGTTTCAGATCAGCTCGAATTTCACACTTTCTTTTTACTGGAATGAGACACCTCTCATTCCAGTAATAAGAAGGTGTAAAATTCGAGCTGATCTAAAACTTCGTTTCTCAAAATTCTAGTGGCTAAATTAAGGGTTTTACTTATGAAAGATGTTTAAAGTTAAACACTGGTTAAACAACGCAACGTCCAGTCTTTATTTGTGGATAGTGCCTACACTTAACGGGACACTGCAGTGCCTGGGACATTGTTTGAGATGAAGTAGGCTTACCCAGCACCTAAACCATCCTCTCTGCTAAACTGGCCATATCTACAGGAAAGACATGGTCAGTACGTGTGGGGTTGACTAAGCCGCGGGTTTCCTCACTATGTTTTCCTTCACTGTGTAGAACTTGTATTAATGCGCATATAATTTCGAAATTAAAAATCCATTGATGCACGGCCAGGATTCGAACCCACGACCTTCGGATTGAAAGTGGAGGTACTAACCCACTCGGCCAACAAAGCTCAGGCTGCAGGCTCAGGTAGCTAGTCAACTTGTCAGTTTACAACAGAAACAGCGCCACTGTTTTTAATGAAACAAGAATGTAAGTAAAATTAAGTAAAAGTAAGTTAAAAGTAAGTGAAATTGACCTTTGGTCCATTTTCGTAACTTTTTTTCATAACCAGTTACGAAACGGTTGTTATTGCTTAATAATATTACACGCAAAAATGTATATGCCAAAATATATTTTATGATCCGTTGGCACAAAATTTATTTTAATAAAGCAGTTGCAACGGATCAATGATCCGTTGGCATCTTTTTGTTTGATCAGATGCAACCACAAACGGATCATATGATCAGATGGGAATTACCTACCCAGAACTTTTCTCACTGTTTCGTAACAGTTATCAAAAAGGAATATTTATTCCATGTACAAAACAGTGAAAATAAATTCTTCTTTCGTAACTGGTAAAGAAAAATTGTTACGAGAATGGACCAAAGGGAAATTGAAAGGAATATGTAAATGAAACAAATCTTTCAGTTGGCACTCATTTATTACTTATCTCTCATTTAAAGCAATTAGTTTTGTTCCAAAAGTTTTACAAATATAACCTAAGTTTACTAAATACAAATATTTACAGTCAATTTTCTTGTTTACATTGTGTTGTAAACACACTAGTAATAGCTTAATTAAAAAGAGCATTTTAGTAACCAGTAACTTAGTTATAAATGTGATTTTGCAAACTTTCATGAATAACATATTTTGGCTCTTATTTTGGTTGGTTATTTAAAAAAAAAAGTATTTATTTTCAAATAGGTTTGACAAAGGTATCACTTACGTATAGGTACTATAGTCACTTTATATAAGTAGGTAGTTAGTAATACTTATTCAAATTACAAAGGAAATGATACCTTGTCCAAAACCTGAGCAATGACAATTTGGTATTATGTAAACAAAATTTAGATAGACAAATTATATCTTTGAAAAACAGTTCCTAGTAGTAGATATTTGAAAATGGTGGTACGACTCCAAGCGCTCACTGTGTTACCTTCATTCCGAAAGAATTTCTCACGCCAGTTATGTCAAAATACACTGAAAATATATCGTGAAAATTTAACAGGAAGCGTGCAAACCTGAGCTTACAAATAGGGTTGTCAGGTTGAGTAAATGTTATGTTATGGAAAGGAACGACCGCGTCAACCCTACTCTGGGCTGCAGTTATCACAGTAATAATGGAAACAGTATAGTCACTCTTGTTGTTTTGAAAAATACCTATTTTCAATTATTTTAGTTTGATTTGGGCTTTTACTCTGGTTAGAGCATTGGTCTGATTTTATAATAGTGTGCAAACATATTGGTCGTGTAAATTAAAGACAATCATGGTATAGGCCAGATGTAGGTACCTCGTAGAGACACATGTTAGCCGAGTAGGTAAATACTATTACCAAGGGGTAATTACCATGATTAATGAGTTTTCTTGCTTTCCGATATTTCGCATGCGCGCCAGATTCTCCGGATGGATCGAAACATTTTTCGATATCTGAATCGAAGATATTTATCGTAGACGTACATGTTAGCTGTGTACAGCTTCATAAATACTATTATCAACGGGATAATTACCATGATTAATGAGTTTTCTTGCTTTCCGATATTTCGCATGCGTCGAAGATTCTCCGGATGAATCGAAACATTGTCAGTATCTAAATTGATGATATTTATCTAGTAATTTCCTGTTGTTATTATAATACTCCTTAGGCTGATTTTAGTCTCACGCTCACCGTCAGCGCTGATAGGCGAGTGATCTTCATTACAATGAAATAAGGATACTGATTGTTTATGCAGAAATGGCTACGCTGATTGCTCTCGTCAGTGCTGGACAATGAGTATCCTTATTTCATTGTAATAAAGATCACTCGCCTATCAGTGCTGACGGTGGGCGTGGGACTAAAATCAGCCTTAGCTTTACTGCTGGTATATTTATATTTTCCGTGCAACTGTGAAGCATTTTGCGTCAGCGTCAGTTATGTGTACGCGAGTGCACACAACGTCCTCACGTTATGGTTTTTGGGCTTAGAGAGAATGCTGTTTTTATGTAGCCCCTTCAATACTGTGTAGGAAGCACCCGTATATTTGTTGTTTTGTTACCTCAATGTTCTTATTTTACGCCCAAAACAAACTTACTTCTCTTTTTTTACTAAAAAAACATTGAAATTACTTACATTTATAGCTACTTAGGTAGAATATAAGCAGCTTTGTTTAAGATCAATCAAGAAAATATTAAAATAAAAAAATAGCAGAGCTATACAAAAACCCGTTGTCAGAAAAAGATAAATTATGTGCGTGCTGCGTGTAAATGCGTGTAGCATCGGAGCAAGACAAATTGCGACTGAGTTGACCCAAGCGAATTAGCTTGACTTTTGTTCACCACGCAGAGCGGGGTACAACGCATCTACCTCAGTTTACATCGAAGATCATTAATTTATTTTTAAAAATTACAAAAATGTGACGTCAGGATATTGCGGATTCAATTTACTGTTTCCCTAATACTTTTAGGATAAAGGTCATTTTTCCATCCATAAAAAGCCTTTGTCATCCGATTGCTATCCTTCCCCTAATTAAGAAAACCAGACCTATATTTTGTATATTTTTTATATTTTTAATATTTCGTATATTTGCATGATCCGATGTATATTATGTTGGTGGCACAAATCAATAAATAACCGGCACCCTGATTACGTAAGACGTGCGATAGCAGTGAGACAGCAATCACTACACGACGGTCAAAAAATATCACTAAAAATCGTACTAAGGAAGCCAATCGCACGTCTATTGCTCGCCTGTCGCAAAATTTCACTTTGGCTATAGCGCATTTTGCGACCGTAATACGATTTTCAGTGATATTTTTCGACCAGTCGCGTAGTGATTGCTGTCGCACTGCTGTCGCAAATCTTAGGTAATCAGGGCGCCGGTTATTGTATAGTGTAATTTCACACGAGCCTAGTTGCCAGTGTAGCGAGGCCCTTAATTAAGCTGTCGATTTGCAGATTAGTTTGAAACGTTAGACGCATCATTTTCCAAATGAATGGGTACTAACTGGATTTGTGGTTGGTCTGAATTAGGTTGAGAATTCGATTATTATAGTAAAGTCAACCAAAGTTGATTTAAACGAGCGTTTAAGAGGGCGTAGGCAAAATTAGATCTAAGAAATGTTGTTCTGTGGTGCGTTTACTAACCCCCTTACTTATGAAAGATGTTTAAAGTTGAACACTGGTTAAACAACGTCCTGTCTCGATTCATCACTGTAGGTACAAAAATAAAAATAAAAACAGGACGTTGGTTGTTTAACCAGTGTTCAACTTTAAACATCTTTCATAAGTAAGACCATAAATGATTATGTTCACTTCAGATTCTGATACTCAAATTCATTTTAAATAGAAATAACATGAAAAATGTAATATCAACGTAAACATTACTTTGATATGTCTTAGGAATACATTTTAGATTCTCTATTTATAGCTAGAATTTTCATGAAAATGTCAAGGGAAAATATGATTTATCAGAGCATAACAGAGTTTAAATTACTTTTGAACTTGCCAGAGCATTGAACAAACTTTTAAAACGTTTGAATAAATCTTTATGCTTCATAATGCTCCTGGTTTTCTTTGGGTCACGTCAAGCGGTGAATTGCTTTAGAAATTAGATTTTGTTGACAATAATTCTAAGAAAGTTGGAAGGAAGGGCAGGCGTAATGCCGGGAGATTTTCCCGTGATGAAAAATAAAGCAAAATAAAGTATTGATCGACTCGATAATGTATTGGTACAGTTAGCAGAACTGCCGTCCGCTAGCCAAAACACCGTTAAGGGCTCGGCGAACGTATCTACTTACCTAGGAACGTAATACCAAAATAATTTAAAATTTGAGCATATTTTTAACACTTTACGTTATTATTTGGATAAAGGTAGTATTTATCTAGGTTCCTGTTAAACTTTTGTTTCAAAAAACTTACTATAGAACAAATGAAAAGAAAAAATGCCATTTTTGGTGTACCTACAAAGATTTCAATTCAATTGGCTTACATTTCTTTTTAGGTAAGTTTTTCGGAACAAAAGTTTAACAGGAAACTAGATAAATACCTACTCTCCTAATCTAACAACATAAACTGATATAAACATGCTTACATTTTAAATGATTTCGGTATTACATTTTTATGGAAATTCGCCGGTCGCAGCCCTCTTAAGTGACAAAACCATTTTTTGAGATATCGCTAAAAAACGCGCCGCTTCTTTACTATCTTGCCTCGCGCTTGCCGCTTTCTTAGTATCTTTAATTCGAAAACTATAAACGATAGGAACCCAGTTCCAAGACCGATCGATAGAGAATTTTGAGCTTTTTATCATGGCATTTAAAAGTGAAAGTTTTAGCTAGCGGACTGTAGGAACATAAGCTGCCTTTTTACAGAACGAACATAAAGATAGTCATGGTCTAAACCAGACGAAAGCCACAGGTTAAACCAATATAAAAAACTAAAAATACGATCCATGGTTTAGTGCAAAAATTTTCTTGATTGCTTATGACTTCTTTTTGAATACTTATTAAAAGCTTTAATTTTTGATGTGATTTCTAGTATTAACTTGGATTAAATCAGGACTCTCTTCTCTTGACATTAAGGTAGTGTATGTTTCTAAAAAACAAGCCGATCAAAATAGTAGTAAAAGATTGTAGTATTGCTTTTGTAACTATTATGTGAGTTAATCTTTAACTTAGACCAAAACTACAAATTAAAATAAAGTAGGTACTTTTGTATCCTTGTATTGTACTACCGCACGTGAAATAGATATTACAAAAGACAATGCAACTATTATTATTCATTATGCTGTGGTATAAGGACATTAGACAGTTTCAGTTAAAGTTAAGCAGAGATTTATTTCATAGCTACTATTTCAAAACAGCACACAAAAGTAGAAAAGTAACAGAAATTCCTATTACTAGCACCTCATTGTAAAAATGACTACTTTTGGCAATAACAAAGTTTATATAAATGTACAGTCACATCACTCAAAAACTTTCCAATTTAAGACACAATACTACACATAAAACAAGTTTTTTACAACGCTGTAAACTCTGTAGAAAAGGTAGACAATGGCATGGTCATAGGATCCTTATCCAACTTATTATCTACATTGGCACCAGGGAGAGACCAAGTCGAGCTACCGGCAGCCGTTATTCTAGGACCCATGTTGTCATACGCTGACTTCAGAAAGCAGGTTCTACTTCGTCTGGGCAACGTCGCACCACCTCCTAGTAAATCTGGGAAAAACTCCTCATTTGGGGCCACTTGAACTGATATGAATATGCTGCCATAAGGAGCTGGTAATGCAAACTCTGCTGGAGGTGGTGGAAATGTTCCTGGAGGACCTTCAATTGTGATTTGAACTGGCTCCAATCTCTGAGTATCTTCGCTCTCCAAACTCATAGACCTATCTAACATTTCGAAGCCGTATGATGAGTTTAAGTCTGCACTAGTCCTGTCACAGCTGACTGCTATAGATGTATCTAGAAGCTTCTTTTCTTGGTCTGTGAAGCTTCTACTAGGTGGGACTCTTCGGCGTCGAGTCTTCCAACAGACACAGGAAGCTACAAAGCCAGAACACGTCATGGCTAGTAATGACGCAGCTACTAGGATAAATGTGGAGTATTTAGGAGCAACTCTAGCAGTTGCTGTTCTAGCTTTCGGTAGGAAAATCGTGACGTAAGCAGATGCTTCACCTATCCTACTTTTAGCACTACACTTCCACTCACCGGAAAAATCGTTAGTCACATTTGTTATAGTCACATTCACCCACTGAGCACTTCGGTTTAGAAAATCGTCACTGTATTCATCGTAATGTTCTATTGGATATTCATTGAAGATTATTTCACTCGTTTTATCTGTACTGTTCTTCCGCTCTGTGTATTGGAACAGCCAATTTACTTTAGGTTTAGGATCACCTCGCACGAAACAGCCAAAGGAGATATCTGCACCAGCTTCTGTCCTTATCACTGTGGGACTGGAGAAAGCTGAAGGAGGACAGAACATGTCTTCTCTTTTTAAAATCCTCCAAGACATGTCACCTTTATTTTCTGGTCCTGTACACACCACTTCTTCATTCCCTAGATTACTGTTCAGAAACCATTCATGGAATTCTCGTAGTCTGCAATCACAGTACCAAGGGTTATCTGATAAAGTCAGGGTTTTTAGTACAGGTAGATTAAAGGTATCTTGGTGAAGAAAAGATAGCAAATTCTGATGTATGTTAACGGTTTCCAAAGCTTGTAAATTGATGAAGGCGTGTGGGTGAACCGCACGGAGTCTACATCTTGAGATCTCAAGCTTCTTCAAGTATTTGAGCGGTGGAAACTGTTCAGCCACAAGCACACTTAAAGGATTATCGTTTAGGACCAAAAGCCTTAAGCGCTCTGCTCCTTTGAAGGTATCAGGTGATAATTGAAGTAAATGATTCTGAGATAGATCTAGCTCGATGAGAATTCTAAGATCTCTAAACGAGTTTTGATGTAAGGATATCAAGCTTGTTAAGCTGAGATTCAACCTCTGCAAATTTAGCAGGTCTACATTGACAAACGCGTCTTCACCTAGACTTCTTAAAGGGTTTCCATGGAGATCTAGAACTTGGATATCTGATGCAAGAAGAGGCAGTTGTCTCATTCCTGCCTGGACGCACGATGCGGTCTTCTTCCCAGAAGACCACTTGCAGCTGCATTCTGGTATCTTGCCACAGTTCAGCCAATGACTACCACTTTGAGTGATAATCAGGAGGAAGGCGATGACCCCGCTCCTAGCTCGAATTCCCATCTCATAATAAGTTTTGCTTTACCTGAAACAACAGAAAACTATTAAACTTCGACTTCAATGTGTATTCTGGCACAATTTTCTTGCTCTCATTTACAGCTTGTACGGTCCCGGAAATAGTCTTTGAGTCTTGGTAAACAGTGAAAGCTTTGCCTGAAAAGTAGTGACCGTCATTTTAATGGGCGTAATACTGAGCTATGGCGTAATACTGGGCTGAAACGTAGCAGACACCGATTCAGTTAGCTAACATCAATAAAATGTGTGAAGACACCAAAATGCTTGACAAATTCGACTATATTTGACATTTGATCAAGTTTTGTGATATATTTTGCCGGGTGAATTATATCAAATATTAATACCTGGTATTTTAGTACTTGTATTTTATTCTTAATTATATAAGAAGATATAGATATATAGATATACGCCCTAGTGCAGGGACCACCAGTAATACCTGTATCTATTGTATTTTCTTTTGGTAAATAAGTATATTTATTTATATTGTATGTTTGCCCAATCTGACTCTTTTAATCACTAATAACGACTGTAAAATTAAGGTCTGAGCTTTAGAGGAGACAGAGAATTTACGGCTCAATAGTTTCTGGCAAAGGGTCGAAGAGTGGGCGTAAACCGACCCTGCGAAATGCGGTGGAGCAAGCCCAACCGTCAATCATCTGTATGAGGGGCCAGTAAGATTGTTTTGTATGGGCTTAGTCTTTTGAAGAAACGGCTACCAGCATAATGTATATAAAGTACACCTTGTAGCTAAACTATAGATCATTTCGGTAATACATCGCAATTTGAACGAATCTGCTTCCGCTTACAAATTAGATTATGATGAAAGTTAACGCCATAAGTATTCACCTTCAAAATTTTTTGAAAACAAAAAAAATTAGAAGTAAGTAATGTCGTATGAGCTAGTGGCCAACTCTGGTGACGGACTTAAAATCCGGGGCCGACACTTTAACGTGCTCTCCGAAGCACGGAAGCTCTTGTGGTCATCAATCCAAATTGTGACAACTCAGATCGTATAACGAATTTAAAGAGAGGTGATAAAACATTGAGTTTGGATAAAATATACTAAAGAGAAAATTAAAACTGAAAATGTATTTTTAGCGAGGAAAAAGACCTACTTAATAAATAAAAGTCTGAAATTTCATGTCCCTTAATAATAAGGTAAAATTTTACATAATCTCTTAGACCAATTTCACCGTATCTTATATTGTAAACTTTAATTAACTTTTAAAAAAAAATCTAAATATTATTCACGACTGTATTCCCAAGGTGTGGTAGACATATTTTTTCAGATCTTTAGGCATTTTTAGACCCTTTGAAGTCAAAGCGGATGGTTAAAAATATGTCCAAAAGCATTAGGTATCTATATAAACCCATATTAGTTTGACTTAAAGTTCATATCTCCTTGAAGAAACTCGTGTCTCACTCAAGTCTAACTCAAGGTCAACAAGTTTACTGTCTGTTTAAGTTTCTGCGAAGAGTCCAACAGAAACAAGCAAAACATTGAACAAGAACTCAAACATCTCGACACCTTTAGCATCATCTGTACCGACTAACTTTTAAATGTTGCAAAAGTTAGTAGTTACGAAACGAAACATAATGACGACTAGATCTCCAAGGCGTGGCATTCTCTTAGATTTTTGTACATTTAAAATGTTTGAAGATGTTAAAGAGGGATCTAATGGCGGCTCCTCACTTGGCTTAGCGTATGCGTGAGTCGATATTGTTGTGTTTGCCTTCAAATAATCAAATATTTCAAATACCGTCAAATACGTCATCCACACATGGACTTGTACGGGCAAATTTGCTATTTGCGTTGTTTGCCATATTCGTGCAAATAAAGCAAATACAATCAAATAGACCGTCTACACATTGCTGTATTTGGACAAATAATGCAAATACACGAACACGATACGCCAAGTGAGGAGCCGCCATAAGAATTAAACATATTTGGTACATGCTTACATTATGAACAAGTGAGGTTATGTATGTGAGGTTTCAAGCACATCGCGGTAATGATCTTTTTTGACGCGCTACGACCTGGGCCGTTATGGATTTTTTGTTTGAATTGAAAGAGTATACTTTCCGATTGGTGCCACAAAAATTTGGTGAGGATCTGTCGAGGATCTTCGGAGTTATGAACAGAAATTCACCTCGAGAGTGCAGAAAATTGCTCAGCGTACCTATACCTAACTGTGAAGTCGGTTTAAAAAAAAAAATTGCTTCTTGTAGGCTTATAAAGTCAAAGTAAGCACGTTTTAAAAACAAAGGTATAAAGTACAAAAACAACAGCCACCTCAGAGAGCCAAAGAACTTCAACTCCGCCGTTTTTGCACTAGCTTATCAAAAGTTCTACAAACCAAAGTAACTTCAGTCAAAGTGAACTTTTTACCAGCTTTCCGCAAACCGCAAAGTGAGGTGTGAAAAGAAAACTCGAGTTTTGTGGCTTAATTGTATTTGTGTAACTGAGATTTAAAGCGATGAAAAGAACATTGAGTATTAGGGACATTCGAGGTGCCATGTTGGAAAATATGGAAGCACATGAATACTAATGACATGAACTGTTGATTTTTGATTTAGCCATCAATGAGTCCGTAATGCGTATGCAAATATTTTCAATATTTGCAAAATGTGAGCATTTACCAAACGTGTGTTGACTTGCCTCTGACTGAGAATAGAATATAATTGAATTATTCCTATGAGTCAACAATGTTTTATACATTAAAATCTTCCTAGAAACAATGCATGCAGTCTAGTCTTCCTAGAATAGCAAAAACGTCGTCCAAAATTGAAAACACATACCTGCAAATCATCTACTAGCAGCGCCCTCGCGCCCACGTTGGTCCCGTAGTGATGGTATATGGTTTGTTTGTTTGAACGCGCTAATCTCAGGAACTACCAGTCGAATTTCAAAAATTCTTTCTGCATTTGACAGCTAAACTCTTGAGGAAGGATATGGGCTACTTTTTATCATCATCATTATCATCATATTCCATCACTACGGGTGCAACGCAGCGAGGGCGCTGCTAGTAAATAAACAAAACGTAAATACCAAAAATGCTTAGTAAATACACTAAACGCTGAGTAATAACTCATTGCAACTCTATTAGTTTTGCTTTACATAATCAGATTAGTTCATCCAAGCTTGGTTTAATAAGACCGCACTAGGTCGGAGTTTCAACATTCAGAGGTACCCAAATTAGTTGGTGGCCAGCAAAATTATAGGGTCAGCGAACTTTGAATATGCAATTTGGAATGCAGTGCTTTTGAAACTTGTATTAATATTGTTTAGTATCTACATAAATAACTTTAATTTATACTGTACCAAATTCAAATTAATTAAATGCAAACTATTCTATTAAGGGAGTGGGCACACTGCGTTTTTTGCAGCGCGTTTGTACCGACCGATACAAACGCGATGCGAACGCGCTGCCCCACTCCCGGTTCGCGTTTGTATGGATACAAACGCGCGTACGCGGTGCGAAAAAGCAGCTCAAAAATGCGCTTCAGAAAATAACGTGTGCCCTCTCTAGTAGAGTGAGTTTTTTGCAGCGCGTTTGTATCGATACAAACGCGATACGAACGCACTGCCCCACTCCGCGTTCGCGTTTGTATGGAGAAAAACGCGCTTCAAACGCGCGTTTTATTGATACAAACGCGACTCTCTAACAACCTATCTATAGTCGTATTGCTCATTATACGGACTAAAAATATATGAAAAATGACATTTGTTCCTTCAATTTTAGTCCGATTTTAGTCCGTATAATGAGCAATACGACTATAACAAAGATATCCCATTCCTATCCGCGTATTTGATCAAATATTCTGTTTAACTGTTCGCCTATCAAGATTGAATACTCTAGTGCTAAGCCTAACTAGGCCTCAAAGATATGTCGAGGATTGAGCTAGTTACTAAGTATTCTACTACTAAGGTCACTTAAAGACTAGAGGTTACTCAAATCAGTGAAGGTAAAGACAGAATGAATAAAACATAGTATGATAGTACCTATAGCACATTTTAAACTTTCGCGATCTGTAGACATAATTTAAACGAACTAACGGGACTTTATCGCGTAATTACCTTTGTTTATTATTTCCCGACTTTTCGAGTGCGTTACAGCTCTCGTGGTCACGGGTAGACTGATATACCTACTGAAGAGTCATTCTGTAAACTCACTTCGAACGTCGAAGAGCAGAATCCACTGTGAGATTTCTTTCAAATTTCGTATTCGAAATTTGAATCTCACAATACATTCTTGTGTATTTAGTGAGCTCGGTCACTTGAGTGAATTCGAAGTAAGTCTACAGAATGACTCTGCTGGTGCCACCGTCGCTAATTGAGGGTTGCATCCGCGACTACCCTCAATTCGCCATCAGAATCAGGAATCGCGTATCGCGTATCGCGGAACAAAGGTAATTACGCGATAAAGTCCCGTTAGTTCGTTTAAATTACGATACGTATATTATGTTTACTCTTCCATTCCCTAAAAGCCTAAGTCATTTCACTCACAAGGATAACACAAGCAGAAAATTTTAATACATGGGCAGTCCAAATTAACCGGCTAGTTTAGTTCTAAGCAGCCAAATTTGGATGGAATTAAATCAAGTTTGCCGATGCAGCTACAGTTTGGCTTTTTGCCAGCACATTGTCACAGTCTTTAGAAAACAGTTGGTTTAGGTTAATAATTAAAATTATCTGACGCATTTGGGCAGGATGATGCCATTTATTGACCAGCACCTTCGATCAAATACACCAAGATATACCACCTGACTGCAGCTCGACTAAAACTTTAGTTTTTTTTTCTTCTTATGGTAGAGTCTCAGCATGACGAATTGTCCATTGATTAAATTCTGTTTTAAGCCTTAGGTAAAACTGTAAGGCTTACAGTCTTCGACTAGTCACTAGTCTAACGTTTTTCGTTGGATCATTTTCCATTAAAAGTCGACTTTATTCCCTCGTTTGGCTTCTTGAGCTTTCTGTAGTGTTCTAGGTGTTTGACGCGTGCTGTGTTTGGTGCACTGTTCACATTAATATTGTTTTAGACGGCAGTGGCTCGTAGCTACTGCAGGCGTGATAAGAATGCTGGTCAGCTCTGCGCTTTTTGCCAATAAGCAGTATGTAATTGATTGTAGTTTCCAATACTTACAACCTACAAATATTATGTACCGTATAAAACGAATTGGATGTAGATACTAAATTTTTACTTTTTGGAGTAAAACTTCTTTACGCACGCTTGACTTGGGGAGTCAGCTGGTGAATGCGTGACGAGAGCGTTAGGTAAGTACGTAAAAGTATGATCGAGGCGAACGGAAGTTTTACTTCAGTCATGTGGTCTAAAGCACACTCGTTTTTTAGACGTTTACAACGATCCAAGTTACTGCCAGTCGGAAGCGTGCCCAAGACACTGGCAGCATTACTGCACTGAAAAGCAATGCTGATCTTCAATCTATAATGAAAAAACTGAAAATGAAATATGATCATGACTGTTTCCCCAAGGCACGGTAGAGTATTTTTTAACATCTTTCGAGTCTAAGGGGGTAGTCAGAGGTTTTTCCAAATACATATTTGGTAGGTACATGCCCACGTTTTGCAGAAGTTCTCATTCCATACGTGACAGGTTGCAAGCCCATCGACTTTATTAGAAAGCTAACTGGTTTCCTCACCATGTTTTCCTCCACCGTTTAGAGCTCGTGTTAATGCGCATATAAATTTTGTGAAACGAAAAATCCATTGATGTACGGCCGGATTCAAACCTGCGACCTCCGGATCGAAAGTCGAAGCACTAACCCACTCGTCCAACACGGCTGTCAATGTATAATGATCTTCAATAAATCTGAATTTAAAGTTCAGAGTGCACCAAAACCTGTGGTTAAAGAGCAAACTAATCAACCTACATGTCATGAGCTCCTTACTCCGACAGCGCTTTGGGTAACCGATGCCGGCTTAAAACTCGAGTAATATCCGTCGCACTCATGCAAAGGGGAACACATGGTTAGATAATTTCGAGAGCACGATCATTTAGTCTTTTTTAAAATTTCGCGATCACTATTCATATTGAAAATTGAAACAAAAATAGTAGTCCACGCAGGCAAAGCCGCGGGCGTCCGCTATTAAATAAAAAACTAGTTGCTCTGTGAGCTGTAGACTTCGCGAGTCTATCTTTTCATAGCTTTAAACAGAGCTAATATTAACAATTCTCTAGTTTTGTGATGATAAGGTGGTCCCAGGTGATTCATCAATCCCTAGTTGTTAAAGGGCCGATTCTACTGGTAGAAATCTAAAAGTGAGCAATATACTGCATTTTGCGGATCTATAGTTTGGACCATCCCATTAAACTTAGGCCTTTACATCTTTACTAGATGATTTATACAGTGTCAGGATTCTATCTTTTCCTACACTTAACGGGACACTGTAGTGCCTGGGAACAATGTTGAGATGGAGTAGGCTTGCCCAGCACCTACACCATCCTCTCAGCTTAACCGGCCATATCCACAGGAAAGACATGGTCAATACGTGTGGGGCTGACTAAGCCGCGGGTTTCCTCACGATGTTTTCCTTCGCCGTTTAGAGCTCGTGTTAATACGTATATAAATTTTTCGAATCGAAAAATCCATTGCATTACGGCCAGGATTCGAACCCACGACCTTCGGATTGAAAGTCGAGGTACTATACCCCTCGGCCAATACGGCACTCTGCACGACATTCCCATTAGACTCCTAAAAAAGGATCCTAAATGCCTAAGAATTTAAGAGACAGCGCTTTGAAGATATTGTGATTATGTTTCGTTTTGTTTTTAAAGTCTGTGTGTAGTCGTGGTCTCATCTGCACCTCCACAGCACGTAAAATAATTTGTCGCCTAATTGAAGCTCCGTTCGCTTCGCTCGTCAGCGGGCGCTCTAAGCAGTAGCTAATATCATTTTAAAACGACACCGCGTTCCTGCTATGGTTTCAAAAAGTCTGTAGTTTTAATAAAGTTAAGCTCAACTGGCTCCATGTCAGAATTCTACTTGAGTTTAAGCCATGTCTCAGATTGTGATCCGCATTTTGATGGCAAATGGAGTTGGACATTTTAAGGGTGACATCTTGAGTAAAATAGAGAATGGACGCACCATGGGATTTGTTCAAGTTATGGAAATGAAGATGAAGAAATAGGGACCTCGCACACTTCAAACTAGCTCTCGGCCGATAGATAGTTGGATCGGGCTGCTATGGTGCGCACATGTGTCCAACTAACAATCGGGTTGGAGAGGGGTCCGCACACGTATCCAACTGCGATAGCCCGATTAACTATCGTACGAGAGAAAATTCGAGATGTATTTGGTCTCATAGGGCAACAAACACGGTGATCCATCCTCTTAAATCTAAATAGTCACACTCCAGTCGACGGCACAGCCTTAGTGTGTTACCACACCAATCGATCGATCGTCAATCGATGGCATTGATCAACGTCGATCGAAGTTGATCGACGATTTTTGTTAGATTTTACGTCAACTAATCCATTCTACCATCGATCGATGACGTCCATCGACGATCGATCGATTGGTGTGGTAGCATCCCTATCTAGATTGCTTTGTGTTTGTGGTTATATCTTTCGTGTTGTGTTCTTTGTGTAAGTAATATTTGAAGTTTTATATTTCTAAGAATAATGCAAATTAATGCCGTCATCTGACGGTCTGCATCTTCATAGAAAATCATAATGATTTAGTGAGAGCTTTAGCGAGACGAGAGCGTGAGAGAACTGAGTGAAAATTATAGTTTCTAATAGAATTCCTTAGTTTATGCTACTGTTTTTTGCTTTAAAATAATTTTAGTTTTAGTGACATAAGGTATTGGCCTAGGCCCTAGGCCAATACCTTATGTCACTAGGGGGATGTCAGTCGACTTCCGACCCGAAACTCGTGGGTTTGAATCTTGGATTTTTTGTAATGCATACGCTTAAACAACAAGCAATTAGGGGTGAAGAAAAACATAATGAAGAATTAGTGAGCACCGCACGTATGGTCCATTCCTTTTTGTGAACTAAGCTGATTAATCTCAACTGGGCAAGTCTATTCTACTTTCAAAAGTCTCAGGAAGTAGACACACTGTGTTTTTAGCAGCGCGTTTGTATCGATACAAAAAGATGCAAACGCGCTGCTCAAAAACGCGCTTCAGAAACCGTCGTGTGCCCCCTCTCTTAGATCTTTAAAAGCATGGGTTGCCTCTAGATGCTGTAAAAATAATCCGCCCGACTTTTAAAATCAAAATCAAAATCAAAATCAAATATCATTTATTCAGTAGGACCGTTATGACCACTTTGAATCGTCTTAAGAGCTAGGTGATTCTACTCCTGTTCTTTCGCGACCAACACCGTGAAGAATCAGGGCAACAAACACGGTATGGGGCCTAGCTTTCTTTTCGGTGATCCGATTAAACGCTTGTGTTTCAAATACGCCCTCACCAAGAAAACAATTTTTATGAAATCAATGTAAACCGTGGCCTGGCATTACAATACAATATAGGCAGTTTAAAATGTATGAATAACGCGAGCAAAACCACCGACGAAAGCGTAGCCTATACGAGTATGTATGTAAGTAGAATACGTGTTTAATTTTGCGCTGTCATAAACAAAAACAAGAAACCCTTTGAACACATTCAATATCCAACATATTAATTATAATTGATATCTGGGTGCAACAACCAATATACAAGGAACCTTTAAAATGATTAAAATGATTGTAATTTTTTCATAATTAATTTTCATAGGTAGTATGGATTCGAAATCAATTCACAGAAAACTGACAAGCAAATGAAACAGAATTACATTTTGAAATGTTAATATTACGCTGCCATTTTGTAATTTAAATTATGCACGGACGTTGATACTCATAATTAGTCGAGTATGTTCAGACATAGACATCATTTATTTGCTACTAAACGCACAAAGTATCTACACAGTGAAACGTACCCTAATAATTATGATAAAAGTTACAGAAAGGTACAAAACCTAATCAATTAAAAAATAGTGTTCAGGAGTTCAGAACCCCAAGGATATCCCAATTTGATGAGTTTGCTATGTTCCTAGACTCAAAATTCACTGCATTAGAAGCATCTCGTCGTGATCGACAAAGAGAGTCAACAACAATAACCAAAAAATAAAAAAGGAACCTTACAATCAAGAATCAGTCTATTCGATGAAACAAATAATTTTTGATCTAATAAAAACAATTTTGTTTCTACGCAAAAGTGCCCACATTGCAACAATTAGCATGGTTTATTTTAAGTGTCAAGGCCCAAGGCGCTCCGCAGACTGAGCCTCTTTAGTTGAATAAACTATCAACTTACGTACCTAAAGAAACTGTCAACTTAGTTGATGAAACTATCAACTTAGTTGCTTTCAACTTTTTAAAAGTTTTCTTTAAAGTTTGCCAGTTGCAGCAACAAAAAGGCTCAGTTTATAGTTGCCGCGATTCTAAGTAAAGTTTTGAAATCCAAAACAAGACTGGCGCTGCGGGGGACGGGGAGAGAACTTGCTCGAAGCGTTGTGATTGTCGATTGGGGCCTTTGTTCTCAAAGACAGATTCTCATAAAGAAAGATTCTCAAAAGGACGGGAGTACACCGAAAAAAGGAAAGAAACCAGCAACTTGAGACAACTAGTGCAAAGTCAGTTGCTAATTGCGGCAATTCGGAATTGATTTTGTCAACAATTGTATCAACCGAAATCTGTTGCGATCACCGAAAATAACAATTTTAAGAAACTGCGCAGTTTTTTTTAAATAATAACGAAAATTGTAAAATAGTCGAAATTATAGTATACCTACCTACTATAGTCGAATTGCTCATTGTACGAACTAAAAATATATTAAAAATTACATTTTGACCGTCAATTTTAGTGCGTACCTATAATGTGCAATCCGACTATAGTTGCGAGTTGCCGGTTGCTGCAACTGCGAGAGCTCAAAGTTGCTATGTGTGCTGAACGCTTAAGGAAATTAACGAACAAATTTTTTGAAGCTGACATATTTAGTTCCAACATTTCAAAGCGTTTTTTGGACGTTGTTTAACTAAAGCCGTTGACTCGGTCAACTCGAAACCCGATCGAACCTTTCATTTTAAAGAATTTCGCAATTTGATTTTCTGATACCAATTTATTTGATATTGGTCCAGTTGTTAAGGCGTCAGACCGAGTAATTGAACGCATCGGTTGTAAACACTTTGGTTTTACCTCGTGAAGTTTTGAACTTTATAACATTTTTTTTAAAGACCTCTGTTGCGCAGTGGGCTTAGGCCAGGCTGAAATACAGGTTAAACCCAGTACTATTTGAGTTTGGCGGCTATTTAAGACATCGGTAGTCAGAATAAAGTCCAAATGTAAGCCATCTACGGTGCGCGAGATCTCAGTTCAGGGCAAAATACTAGTTTTACTAACGGAATCTTCCGTTATCTAAAGGTGTTTAAAACTGTTTTACACTACGAGCCGAAACGTCGGGATGTAAAGGTTGTAGCTGACCAGTCGCCTCCGCACCGCATCGCCTTTTCGGCATTCACTTATTCCTTCACTTTTGGATTGCGAAGCAGGGATTCGGCGACGTTAAGATGTAGTGAGCGTTGGTCCATATAATTCCATACAAAGAATATCGGGGCGCTGCGGCGAGGTTCGGGTGCGGAGGCGACTGGTGAGGTGAGCTACAACCTTAAATAACGCGTTTTAACCCCGTATCATGTATTTCTTAATATTGAAATAGTTGGGAACTCGCGCAACGCGAACGTGTCTTCTAATATCAACGATCAAGTTCACGAGCACGCTTCAAAAATGAAATTAAGCTTCTTTATTAAAATGAGTATGAACGAGTATGAAAATAGCTCAGCCTCCCCTTATAATAGAAAAGTGTCTGTCGTTGGGAATTGAGTGGCAAATTTACAGTAGAGTTGTTTTAATCAAGAGTAACGTGACGTCACAGCGGCATCGATGGGAGATGGTACAGTCGAAAACATAATTTACCTATTACATATCACGTTATTACCTTTGTTTATTATTTCCCGACGTTTCGAGTGCGTTACAGCTCTGTAACGCACTCGAAACGTCGGGAAATAATAAACAAAGGTAATAACGCGATAAAGTCCCGTTAGTTCGTTTAAATTATGTCTACAGATCGCGAAAGTTTAAAATGTGCTATTACATATCGTTTACAATATCAACTTAAAATTATAATCGATGCTATAATCGATAAGTTAGCTTATCAAGCTTTTCTACCCGATGAATATGGATTCCGTGGGTGAGTTGGTAAAGGCACTCCGGCTTAAGGAGGATTGTATCATTGCGGGTTCGAATCCCGTGGGAACTGAAAATTTTGATAAGACTTCATTTTGTTTATACGAGTATTTACATGTATACTATGTCTGTCCGTGTCTGTGCGTGTCTGTGCGGCTACGTTACGTTAGATATGAATACTTTCATACAATCTGTATAGAGTAATATTATTTTATCTGTCACGCACGCTACGTGTCTGTTACGCTTTGGTTACGCTCTATGTATGTAGATATAAAAAGTCCTTTAGTCGTCATTTCAGCACTCCCTTCATTCTCAGTTATGCATCTTCCACAAAATTTACACAAAATTTAAGACCACAGTGAGGCCGTGTGAATTCCTGGGTAAAATCTCGTCTGAGTAAAACTTTTGTAATGTATTGGAAATTATGTATTACTTACAATTTTTAAGCATAAGGTTTATAATTACAAAGATTGCATATAAGTATTTGTTATTATTTACACGTCTCACTGAACATTAAAACATAAATAAGAGATGAAACAGAAAAGACGAAAACGTCAGATAACAAGACTCAAAGAACTCGGTCATGTAAATCATGTAACATAAATGTTTACATCCCCTCGACTGTACTTGCATTTTGTCGTAACATTTCGACCTAATTTGCCCGTTTACGTACTTTACGTGCCAAATGGAATTTCCTATGCAGGGAATGAGTTTTATGTAAGTAGGTGACGGTGTCGCTATGCCACGCTTCATACTGAAGGGGGATATTTTTGGACGGGAGGATATTTTTTGCCGTGCTCTTGAAGATACGCGTTTTTCTAAGTGTGTACGAATGGCAAAGAGAACTTTGATACTTATTAAACAAAAAAAAACGTGACGAACATGGAACAGATCCAAATAATGAAAAATGACCTTCACTATAGGCATAGAATAGATAATAATACTACGTATAGAATGGCCACTGTCCCCCTCCTGCCAATAGAGGGTTCCTCACCGCGCGAGCGAATTTGGGCTGGCGAGGGGCTAGGGACGCGCCACGCGCGCAGACGCGACGTCGAAACCGAGACCACAGTGTACCAGTAATTATTCATACGTAATTAATCATTCATTAGAATCAGAATCAGAATCATTTATTCGCCAGAATCATTTACGCCAGAATCATTCATACAACCTTACTTCACGCACACAAACGCGTGTACAAAAATGACATTGTGTAGTCGCTGTGTAAATAGGTAATTAGACGCCGCTTTTGCATATTATAGATTTCGTCGAGTGTCAGGGATGTGCTATAGGTTCACTTAGGTTTCGTTCAAAACGATCATTGAAAAGCAAGTGTTCACGCTGGAAGTATTTACTTTTACTTCTAGCTCTTTTCTTTTCTGGCAGTTTCATTTAAAAGTTGTTAAAAATGGCATTTTCATGCACAGAATTGAGAATGCGAGCGATTCTGTGTTCTGTGTTTTCATGAATAAAACTGCGATGCAAATTCTACAAATTATTTCGATATGATAATCACTATCTATTATTTCAAATGAAAACATAGGCCTTTACATCTTTACCAGATGATTTATACAGTATCAGGAGGCAATCTTTGCCTACACTTAACGGGACACTGTAGTGCCTGGGACAATGTTGAGATGGAGTAGGCTTCAAACGAAAGGCCTTTGATTATTATACCTCCTTACTTCCCTTTCTCCACTCAATCCGGTTTGAAGCCAGTGTCGGTCAATGAACTATTCTAATATCTACTCTAGAAATACCAATATTAAGCAGGTCAAATTTTCCAGGCGTTTCAAAATGATCCCGTTAAAGCAATATATCTGAGAGGCATTCGGCAAGGCGCCAGTTTTGGACAGTAAGTCAGTGTTTTCAATGTAAGACGTTCGTGACCTACCGTACTTTGCGGAGCTATCGAGAAAATGAGAAAATGTTGAACGAAATGTGTTTTTTTTGAATGAAGCCTTGTAGTACAATTTGTGCGGAACGCTTGGCGAATAAGATAACATAGAGTGAGTTTTATTTGATAAATAAATTTTTGTTTATTTTATCGGTATAAAATAATTAAAGCCATGTTGGCCGAGTGTTAAGTGCATCTATTTTCGATCTGAAGGTCATGGGTTGAACACGGCCGTGCATCAACGGATTTCTAACAGCATCGACGGGCTTGCAACCTGTCACGTTCTACAAAATATGGGTATACTTCTGATTACCCCACCCATCTTCAAGAATCTCAAAATGCCTAAAAATCTTAAATAATGTCTACCCCGTCTTGAGGATATAGTCGTGATCATATTATTTTATTTTTCATAATTATATTGTCAAAATAATTAAGTAAGCTTTTTGGTGGATGTCAAGATAGTACAGTATCACGAAACAACGTATTCGTACATTTATCGGGACTCTCTGAGATGAAGTAAGCTTATCCTGCACCTAAACCATGCTCTCATCTTATCCATATTAAAGCACGGCATATCCATATTCAGCTAAGTACGAGTAAGTAATAACGCAACTTGGTGCTTAAAAATATTTGACATGTTATTTTTATCCCAATCTGAATGAATATAATCAAAAATCTAAAATGTTTATTTGGAACATTAATATTTGGCAGTTTTGGCACGTTAGGCGCAGGGCAGACAGAAGAGAAGTAAGACGAGGACGCGTCGTGGACAGGGCGCCAGCGAAAAATGTTGCGCCCGCGCCCCGTCTCTTCTGTATGTTTTGCGTCGCGACGCTTCTATACCTACATTTTCTATGAAAGGGACGCGGAAGAGACAATGTCCGCGCCCCGTCTGCGTATTAAGTCTTTTCTGTGTCCAGCGCCTTAAGTAGTCGGTCATGGTTTTTAAGTCGTTAAGCCATGACGGAGGCTTTCAGGTGGTCTAAAAACTCCATTAACCATGGTCAGACATTAGCTAATACAAACATACATACTCAACAAATAAACTATAAACCAGTAACAAACTCAAACGATTCCAGCTCGAATTAATTCCGGTTTATTGAACAAAGTGAATTAATATCGTTGCTCGTACTTTTTTATTATTTTACCTCCATAGTAGCTCCAAAAAGTTACGCTAACGCGTTAGTTTAACTACGTTAGTTTGGATGAATAGTTTAACAGCGAAAAGTTTATATTACTTCCGTTAAACCAACTACAAATCGGATTTTTATTACTAAAATGTACTACTTAGATTGTAATGAAATTTAAATTGTTTTTTACTCAGTTTTAAATTTGTTTAAATTGTTTTTTTTTTTTCTTTTAATTTATGTGTCCTTAGATACAACGCCTCAGAATAAAAATTCTGTAAAGTAAAGTAGTAGGTATCTAAGTTTAATAATAATAAATAAATAAATGAAAGGTGTAAGTTCAACTTCGTCGAGTGTAAACTGTGTGTACACAGTACCTACAATTATTTTTTTATTTAATTTAATTTTTAGGTAATGTTGCCAGCGCCTTAGATACGTTCCAACTGGTAGTGACTTACATCATTTGAGATATCTATAGATCGTTTGAACGATCCTTAGATGGATCAACAATTTTTTGTAAATTAATGTTATTATTTTTTATTTGTTGTAGATAATTTTCTGTAAATAAAATTCTATGTATTTAATACCAATACTAAAACTTAATAACATTTAATTAATTAACATTATTTTAAAACCTTTAACTCGACCTCCAAAAAACCCTCATATTAAATTAAGTCGTCTCGGTTTCGTCAAACGTTAAGCTTTCATTTCCCAAGAACCTGTTACAGTACTTTTTATAAAAATTCTGAAGAATTTAAAGGAACTATACCATAATTAATTTGGGTCCACCATTATGGTTTGTATACTTACCATAATGGTCATTATTCATAGTGACCGGACCTATCAGGTTGCCCATTAGCGGCCTTTACACGATAGAGATTATCCCACGGATCCGGACTGTACAGATATCTGTAAAGATATCTGTAAAGATATCTGTAAAGATAACCGCGGATAAAACTAGCGGCCTTTAAACGCTAAAGTTTTTCCCACGGATCCGGACTGTAAAGATATCTGTAAAGATATCTGTACAGATAACCGCAGATTTTGGACTTACGCGTGGAACGGTATAAATTTACAAAGTTTTTTTCTTGATTCTTGAATTTTGAACCTTGAATCTGAAATTTTGAATCTTAAATCTTTGAAGTGACAGCTGTCAAACTTCAAATGGCCATATCTCGGGAACTACTCGTCCTAGACTCCCCGTTCTCAGTTCAAATGAAAGCTATGACCAAGATCTTCATTTGAAGTGACAGATGTCATTTTGACAGCTGTTATTGAAAATGTAGATATAGAGAGAACGGGGAGTCTAGGACGAGTAGTTCCCGAGATATGGCCATTTGAAGTTTGACAGCTGTCACTTCAAATGAAGATCTTGGTCATAGCTTTCATTTGAACTGGGAACGGGGAGTCTAGGACGAGTAGTTTCCAAGATATGGCCGTTTGAAGTTTGACAGCTGTCACTTCAAATGAAGATCTTGGTCATAGCTTTCATTTGAACTGGGAACGGGGAGTCTAGGAGGAGTAGTTTCCAAGATATGGTCATTTGAAGTTTGACAGCTATCACTTCGAATGAAGATCTTGGTCACAGCTTTCATTTGAACTGAGAACGGGGAGTCTAGGACGAGTAGTTCCCGCGATATGGCCATTTGAAGTTTGACAGCTGTCACTTTAAATGAAGATCTTGGTCATAGCTTTCATTTGAACTGGGAACGGGGAGTCTAGGACGAGTAGTTTCCGAGATATGGCGGTTTGAAGTTTGACAGCTGTCACTTCAAATGAAGATCTTGGTCATAGCTTTCATTTGAACTGAGAACGGGGAGTCTAGGACGAGTAGTTCCCGCGATATGGCCATTTGAAGTTTGACAGCTGTCACTTTAAATGAAGATCTTGGTCATAGCTTTCATTTGAACTGAGAACAGGGAGTCTAGGACGAGTAGTTCCCCGAGATATAGTCATTTGAAGTTTGACAGCTGTCACTTCAAAGATTCAAGATTCAAAAGTTCAGATTCAAGGTTCAAAATTCAAGAATCAAGGATCGAAATCCAGGATCGAAATCCAAGATCGAAACCAAGGATCGAAATCAAGGATCGAAATCAAGGATCGAATTCAAGGATCGAAACCATGAATCGAAATCAAGCGCTGATTTTGTCGAGCGCGATAAAGTAAAAATATCCTGAAATTTAAATGACATAGGCACACTACTAATCCAACAACGAGTGTGAAAGAGACAAAGCTACCAAGAAAGCCTCTCAACAAGACCAACAATCCTTATAACCAAGATTAAATGATAATAGATCGTTGTGTGGACTGTACAGATATCTGTAAAGATATCCGCGGATAAAACCAGCGGCCTTTAAATGGTAGAGTTTTTAGCACGGATCTGGACTGTACAGATATCTGTAAAGATATCTTTACAGATATCCGCGGATAAAACTGTCAAAGGTTGGAATGGCAGAGATCGGTCCGCGGGAAAATCCGCAGGCCGATCTCTGCGTGTAAATGCTGCTATTATATACGCTGTATTATGTCAAATAGTCAAATAGTAACAGTCAACCGCGGTACAAGGTGCTCGCAACCCTAAAAACCGCTAGAAATGGAGAGACATCGCTCGACGTTCAGCACTCTCAAGGCTGGAAGTGACCGGAAACGGCGAGCCGCAACCCTGTCCATCGACAGCCACGACCACTGACAAGAGTGCCCGACTGAGAAGAAGATTAGGTATATCAAATATCTGAGCGACCGAGCTATGCTCGGGTGCAAATAGAGACAAATTAAAAAAGAAATATAAAAATATTACAAAAAAGTAACTTTAACTGGCTGAGATTTTTACTCGAAGCCTTCGGCTGAAAGACGGACATCCAATCCACTCCGCCACTTTGCTCTTACCAAATTTTGTGAAATTACGAACCACATTGCACTGGTAGATCTTTTTGCGTGAAAATGCCGAGAAAACGGCTTTTCCCAGATATAAGACTTAGCTAGATCGATTTTTCGCCCCCGTAAACACCCGTACCGCAAATTTCATCGAAATCGTTAGAGCCGTTTTCGAGAACGTGAGTACAGACAAACAAACAAACAAATATTGCTCGTTTAATAGAATAGGTAAAAACAGTTTTATTTATTAGGTAGGTACTTTACTTTTCTCATTATGTTGTAAAAAGACGGTCAGATCATCATAGAAAACAGAGGCTTAAAAATACCAGGTTCCGTTGAAAATAAACGAAGATTTTATCCTACCTTATTCAAAAGACGGCCGTTGCTGAGAAACGTGACTGCTGCGAGAAAAGTAGTTATTTACAGGGTTTATTTCTGAAATAACTTTCACCGAGCTGACTTTTCAAATTATGCAAGCTATGGTTTTTCAGCTAAGAAAAATTATGAAGCACTTGGTGAATTATGTTTTATAAGAGTTGAGATGAAATTCGTTCTTCTTTTTCACTCTTAAAAACCTGGGCCTTTAGATTTATTTGTAAGGTCTTTACTTGGTTTTAGTCATAAATACCCGCAGTCGGGTTTTTTGTTCCAATTAAAAATGTTTGTTTTACAATTCTTCAATCATTAAGTGTAGGCGTTACTTTTCATTTTTCCGAACATTAAAGTTCATTATGCACTGCAGATAGACACAGTTCATAATGTGACATCCGAGACCAAGATCAGCAGGGCTATTTTGATTCACACCTAAAGTCGCTAATTCGGATTGCTTGCTACAAAAAAAATATTTTTATGAATTTTACGATGAATACTTGGTAGTAGTGGTATACTGAAATAGTAGAAGGTGGTTGAAAAAAGTGATAGACATTTTTATTGGGTAAAATTTCTGGTCCTTCCTTCCTTCCTCAGCATATATTTGCCCACTGCAGAGCATATGCCTCTCCAATGTTCCTCCACACTGCTCTATCGCTGGTCTTCCTGGCCCAGCTTTTCTGGTCATAAACTAAATATAATCGAGATTTCATGAAAATCCATTTAGTAGTTTTTGAGTGAAAGAGTAACAAAAATCCATACATCTATACATCCAGACATCCATACATCCTCACAATCTTTCGCATTTATAATATTGGTAGGATAGTAGGAAGTAGGATAGTGTCCACGTTTACGTAGCCCCTAAAGGACGGACATCTATCATTTCATACATTATTAGTTTGGAACTTTAGTTTGAAACACACCTATATACTACAGAATTAGTCACAAAGTCATATCGAAGGCTTAAACTCAAGCAAATAGATCATACGAAAATAGACCTTATTCCATTATACCTTCATAATCAAACTATTCGAAAGGGACCATAGAAAGGGTGTTTCAATATAATTTCAATTTGTATCCAGAGGTCGCATCTGGACCTTATGGTCATTAACTCAGAGCGGAGTTTAATTAAAATGATAGGACAGTTTGCTGATATTGAAATAATTATCATGGATTAGGCTCGTTTTAGAAAGACATTTGCAATTAGATCCAGACTTTAGGTACCTATAAAAATAATGAAAACTTAATGCCGGCCACAGACGTCCGATTTTTTGTAAATATATACTTATAATACTTTATAACACCCAGACACAGAACAAACATCTATGTTCATCACACAAATGTTTGTCCTGGATGGGAAACGAACCCACGACCTACAGCGCAGAAGGCAGAGCTACTACCGAGCTAAGAGGCCAGTCAAGTTAACTTACTAGTTACCCTGTAGATGGAGCTAATCGATGCTTAAATCGATAAAATGATCTTATCAAGATTTTTAACCTGACGAATATGGATTCCGTGGCCGAGTTGGTAAAGGCACTCCGGCTTAAAGAGGATCGCTTGTATCATTGCGGGTTCAAATCCCGTCGGAATTGAACATTTTGATAAAATTTTTCATTTTTAAATTAAATAATACCTAAGTGTGGTTTAACACTATAAAAATTAAAATTATATCTCGTGATTTCTTAAACTATGACTCTATAAACCCTTCAGACAACTTCAAAGGATCCTCAATGCTTAAGATAATCTCTACCACGCTTTGGGAATACAACTGTTATCCTGTTTCATCTTCGTAGTTTCTTTCTATTTTTACTACAGAAATTTCCATCATTTTTATTTTTAGCACACCCTTCTTACGATCAAATATCTTAGCGGAAAAGGTCAAAATTGGCCCTTCTCAAGTGGTCAACGCCATTATCGTCTCCTAAAAGGCTGTCAGGTAAATGCGTCCAGGGCCCCAATTCTTCTAATTTACAACGACAACCATTCCTATATCATTGTTGCTGCGTTTTCCAAATTGACAGTAATTTGTTTGAAAACGCCACCACAACCGAGTGGTTGGTTATTATTAGATTAGGAAACAAAATGAAATCTATGTTCACAGTTGACGTTTTATTTTGGTTGGTAAAAAGTTTACTAGAAGAATTGAGGTCCACTGTCTTCAATATTTCCTTAGAGGATATGGAAAAATTGAAACAGGCTTACGAATAATATGGCCGACTAAAGGATGTCGTAGTTTGACAAGTGGAAAATATCGTAAGCAAGTTTCTTGCTCTATTTGTGTCGTCGTCTAACTAAACGAAACGCCAATGCGAGTTTTTGATTTTTGCTTGTAAACACGTGAAAGCGATTATCGCCCCAAAAACTCTCCATGTAAATGGTATTTAACTGTAACTAATTAGGGTGGAAATTCTACTAGATGACAACGTCAATCATTCCGCTGCGTTTTGGTTTGATCTCTTAAATGTCAGCCATTTGGTGAATGGTAGAAGGCTTTTTAAAAATTTGTTCTGCCAAAGTCCAAACCTTAGCTTAAACGTCACCACAACTCAGTCGTTTGTCATTAGTAGAATAGGAAACAGTCGAAAATCTAAGGTTTAGTTGAGGTTTTTGCTTGTGGTTCATAAAAAGTTTTGTACTAGAATTGCCTTGCCACAAAGAACTAAACTAAAACTATGAGGGTGTGGTGTCTATCTCGGCACAAGCTCATAGATACAATGTAAATATTTGAAGTGGTTGTTTCACTTTTCAGTCTTTCGCATCCTGTATAACGATCCAAAACTATTGCGTAAACACAACTAAAGTAAGTTTAAAGGCTCTTCCTATAATAAACGAGATAAATGTTAACTTGTAAATGTTTGAGTTGAATTTTGCTGTTTGTATAGGTCATCGTTTTTGGGAAATGTTTTGTTTACAATTTGATGGATGAATTCAGAGTGGACTACACTTAAGGAGTGTTGAAAAGGGCTTATTTTATCACTTGATAACAATTTTTTCAGAAAATCGAAAAAAAAAAGAACTAAAAGTATGGTTTTATTAAGAGGGAGAAAATGCTTTAGATAAAAGTCTGTTTGGATCGAAAAGCTCTTTTAAGTCAATTTTCTACAGGAATTACGATCCGAATATCATTGAAAATTATAGGCCATAGGGGGTTATGGACCAAACAGCATGAAATAAACTCATTTTTCAAATAAAGTGAAATAAGCTTTTAAGAAAAGACACTCCTCACTTATTTTCATGACGAGCCTTTTGTCAGTTTTTTGCAAACAATGACCTAGAAAGCCTACCTCAAAGGCTGACAAAGCACCTCTTCGCTTCGGAGGGCACGTTATATCGGTCCCGGCTTTTAAGTCGTTAAGCCATGACGGAGGCCTTTAGGCGGCCTAAAAACTCCGCCACCAGTGTTGGCCACTTGCTCATAGTAAAGAAGAAGAAGACCGCTGTTATATCTGCTGTTGTCCGTGGGCGGAGGTATTCACCTACCATCAAACTGCTCGTAGCCATCACCCTAATATTATAAATGCCAAATTTTGGATGTTTGGATAGATGGATGGATGGAAGGATGTTTGTTTGTTCTTCTATAACTCAACAACCACTGAACCCATTTGCTTGAAATTTAAAATATAAATAGATAATGATCTGAAATAGCGCATAAGCTACTTTTTATTTGGGTACCACGCGAGCAAAAGCCACAGCGGAAGCTAGTACTAAAATATGTATTCGAAGCGCTCGATGCAATCGGTTTAGTGGTTGTCGTGTTATAGAGGAACAAACATACATCCGAACATCCATCCAAAGTTTAATTATTATGATTGATTGAACAAGTAATGTTATGTAGTTTGACCCTCCCTCGGGTATCAAGAAGTTGGTTGTTTCCTGTGGATGAATTTGTTTTGTTTAATTTTCAACGGTCAGATTCTGAGCCCGGCGTGTTTACAAGTACATTTTGACGTAGGTATCCCAATATTATAACTAAAAAAGTTTGCGATTGTTTACAAGTACTTTTGGACGTTGATGCTCAAATTAATGATAGGGTACGGAAATTTGTGATGTTTGTTGTTTCAAATAAGTGTTCAGTACCTAAGTACAGTACTCACAATGGATCTAGGCATTTGTGAAGTTAGCCGTTTCGATGCGCAGTGCAGCTTTTTGATACAAAATTTTCTACTGCGCAGCGAAACAGCTAACTTCACGAGCTAACAGCTAGCTAAGGTAACTTTTTAACGCGTAGTATGATTTGCTTGAAACTCGGTTTGCATACTTAAAATGCAAAATAAATGGACACGTATTTCAGGATTATTCAAAACAACCCTTAAAAAGGAGTGAAATGGGGTGTCAAATAAAGATGGGTAGGTCCGACGATAATTCGGAGCTACATCTTGATGTACATCCAGCTCCAAAGAGCTACATCCAGGTCCCGTGTCCGTCGGACCCATATGGGTTCGGTACTGCGGGAGCATAGGTTTCGGTTCCGTCGCGCGCGATGCCGTTCCGCCGCCTCGTCTAAAGACCTACACACAGGTCCCGTGTCCGTTGCACTCATATAGGTCCAGCTCGCACTCGCATCTATGCAGTACCTATCCTTTCCGTCCGCTGGTTCCGTGTCCATTGCACCCAACCCTAGAGAGATACCCAGTGTTGCCAACCCGAATTTTTGAAAATTGGTAGATGAGGGGCCAAAAATCGGTAGAAGTTGATAGAATGTAAAATGATAAATAGGTAGATCTACCACCCTAATTCAGAAGAAGTTTATACTTAGGTTAGGTAATTTAATTTATAAGTTTCAAATGTATGATCTAGGTTGCCTGCTTTTTGATAACAATCTTTATAGTAAGGAATCCCTTGCTAGAGTGTAATGCTATGCATTCAAAACTTCAAATTCAAATAGGTTCAAACTCAGAAAACAGCCAAGAATGGCCTTAAGAAATGGAAATGGAACTTTATCCATTATGATTAAAACCAGCAATAGACACTGTAGGTAGTATTTAAAGTTTTAAATCGAAACACAATGCACGCAACCAAAGAAAGCTCTGCAACAAGGAAAATCTTCTTTTTCTTCTTTTCATTGATGACAACCCTCTGACTGAACGAAAGTGTAGTGTCAGCTAGGCAGCTAACTCTTTTTCAATTCGGCAGGTTGCAGGCTGGCTGAACATTACTACTTATCTACCAATAGGACTGTACCTACCGCACTATCATTTCACAATTTTCACATGAAAGAAACCTTCATCAATGTGGTTCCGTAAGATTTAGAAAAGTAGGTAGATTCCAGGCTTGTGGTGGTAGATAGGTAGGTAGACTCGAGGCAAAGTAGGTAGATCTACCTACAAGTTGGTAGATATGGCAACGCTGTAGATACCAGTGGCGAGGGATGAAAGACAATAGTTGTGAAGGTACCTACTTGTAACTCCAATTGTACCTACTTGTAACTCCAATTGTACCTACTTGTTGTAACTCCAATTGTACCTACTTATTTGAACTAGGTAAGTCTACAAATGTTACCTAATACACTACCTACACAATTTAGGTATGTACCTACTACTACCTATTAAGTAGGTAAGTAATTAGTCTTAGAGAAACACAACGGTCGGTAGGTACAAATAAAACTTGCAAGCTACACACAAAAGAGAGAGAAAAAATTTGGTATGCGTATGCAATCGCGTAGGTAGGTAGGTATAAAAATAAATATGGCCTACTACTTACATTTCGATGATGTGACACGCGCGACACTCGACACGCTTCATTTATTTACACTGACCTGACTTGACACACGAAAACACAAACAAAAATGAACCAGCTCGGTGTTGCACACGCAAACTTCGCTTGAGGTCTCGCACCTGCACCCTTCCCGCAGTTCCGGACCTATGCAGTACCCCACTCCGTCCGCACTCCGCCGTCCGCCCGCTCCGCGTTGCAGCTCCGCGTTACCGCTCCGGATTGCAGCTCCACGTTACCGCTCCGGGTTGCAGCTCCGCGTTATCGCTCCGGGTTACCAGTCCGCGCCGTCCGCCGTCCGCCGTCCGGACCGGCGGACCGGTATCCGAGTTGACGCGCGATGTACATCCATCATTACCGCGAGGGATTCCGGTCCGCGGTCCGGAATCCATCCGGACCTACTCATCGCTAGTGTCAAAGTTTTTAGGGGTACTTTTTAACAGGTTGTGCGATTTGCTTGAATCTGGGTTTGAATACTAAGTATTGATGACAAATAAATGAACATATATTTCAGGATTTTTCGAAACAACCCTTAAAAAGGGGTAAAATGGGGTGTCAGAGTTTGAATTGAAACTTTTTAAGGGCGGTGCGATTGGCTTGAGACTCGGGTCGTTAGCTGCTCGGCTATTAGCTAGCTACTTAAGCTAACTTCACGAATGCCTAGATCCATTGGGAGTACGGTATGTTCGTATAAGCTGGTGGCTGGTGGCTAACTCTGATGACGGAGTTTCTATTTGATAGCTAAACTCTTGATAAAGGCTAAAGGCTACTTTTCATCATCATCATCATCATCACCATACCATCACTATGCGGGCAAAGCCGCAAGGGCGCTGCTACTGTAGTACGAGTATAAAATTAAATGGATGAACGTTCTTTTATAATTATCATTTTGGGTCGCATTATCAGTCATTGGGTCCGCATCTCCGATTAATCGGTTCAATATTCGCTGAATACTTTTAATACTATAAATTAAGCACCAGGTCTGAAAATATGAGCCCGTTAACTCAATGTGCCCAATTAATTTCGCGACCTAAGAGAAATGAAAGCTCAGAAGTTATTATTTAAAGGTTAAATACGGCATGAATTTTAAAATAAGCCTCTCTTGGGTTTTATTTAAAACGTATAAAAAATAATCTGAAGTTTTTCGGAAGAATTACGTGCGATTAAGCTAAGCAGTGTTAACATTATATCCAACGGTCATTACATTTTTTGACGTAATTTTCTGTTGATTTTTTTATTGGTATTTTTTGGAAGCCAAGTTAGTAGGTATAAGGGAGTGGGCACATTTACGTATTTCGTACGCGTATTAGTATCGATATAAACGCGCTGCGAACGCGCATTTGTATCGATATTATAGATAGATATAGATGAGGTTTTCAAAATGTTTTTATGATTTAAATTAAATTTATTTATTGATGAAAATGATAAAATAAATGATAATAAATTATGTCATAAAGTGTATGCGACTTAAGTTTATATTCACTGTGAAAAGTCCAGTTTTAAGAACCATTAATAAAAATTTAAAAAAAAGGAACTTAAAAAACAAACTAATTCAACGATACTTACAACGGCTTTTGAGACAGCCAAAGTGTTGAAAGTTTTAAACGCCATAATGATTCAACTATCCGCCTAGCCATGTAATTGAATGGCCGCGTTCAATGAAAGGGCTAGCCGTTTAATTGAATGGCTAATTCAAGCAGTTGGCTGCGACATGTACAATTGTACACTACGTTTTTCGTACGCGATTGTACCCAAAAGGCCGAGCCACGTATTTTGACTAATGCCAGATTCACACGCGTGCGTGCTAATAGACATTCAACGAGACAGAGATATGATTAGAGCGAGTGCGAAGTAAGTCTGTCGCTCTCATTTCAAGGAGACCGAACGCGAGAGAAGATAAATCGCCCGTTGAATGTCTGTTTGCACGCACGCGTGTGAACCTGGCATAAGGTGTAGAGTTTGTGAAGTTAGGGCTTGTAGAGTGAGGGCTTGTAGAGTTAGGGCTTGTAGAGTTAGGGCTTGTAGAGTGAGAGCTTGTAGAGTTAGGGCTTGTAGAATTAGGGCGTGTAGAGTTAGGACTTGTAGAGTGAGGGCTTGTAGAGTGAGGGCTTGTAGAAATAGGGCTTGTAGAGATAAGGCTTGTAGAGTTAGGGCTTGTAGAGTTAGGGCTTGTAGAGTTAGGGCTTGTAGAGTAAGGGCTTGTAGAGATAAGGCTTGTAGAGTTAGGGCTTGTAGGGTTAGGGCTTATAGAGTTAGGGCGTGTAGAGTTAGAAGCTTGACTCTACATGAGATCTGTAACTTTTTTACAGTTTCGTCTTGGCAACATTGTATGTAAGTGTTTTTGGTGGAAATGTTTTTTTTTTTAATTATTGAACTAAAAAAAATATTTAATTAAACAAATGCCTAATGTTTGTTTTCGCAAGCACCTAATATGTAGGTACTTAATCTTCAATATAACTAAAACGAATAATAATTAAGTATATTCAATTCAAACACAATATGTTTTATAACGCAATATTTTTCAATTTCAAATTTGTTATAGGTAGGTCTCACAATAGCATCCTCTCAACTTCGATATTAAAGAAAGACGGTTTATGAAATCTAATAAATTGAATTTGAATTCCGTGACTGCTTTTCATAAACTATTTTCTTTCACAACTGTGGATTGAAAACCATCTTGATCTCTCTGAAATACCGAAAAAGGCTCTTTTATTTTAAAAATTTGTGTCTCTATAAGCACGA
The DNA here is from genome assembly GCA_958496255.1 of Camptogramma bilineatum. NCBI lineage: Eukaryota > Metazoa > Arthropoda > Insecta > Lepidoptera > Geometridae > Camptogramma > Camptogramma bilineatum. Next base: position 11,054,220 of record OY292471.1, read on the forward strand.
TAGACAATCAAAAGCAGCACTTTATTGAAGCTTGTTTATTTTATATGAATAAAAAAAAAATGTAAATGTAATTATGATTCCCAAGGTGTGGTAGACATAATTATTCTTTAGGCATTTTTAGGTCCTTTGCAGATGTATATGGAGGTAGTCAGAGGTATGCCCAAACACATTTGGTACATTCCCACATTTTTCAGAAGTTAACATTTCTTACGTGACAGGTTGCAAGACCATCGACGCTATTAGAAAGCTGACTGGTTTCCTCACTATGTTTTTCTTCACTGTTTAGAGCTCGTGTTAATGCACATATAAATTTTTCGAAACGTAATATTCATTGATGCCCGGCCGGGTTCGAACCCACGACCTTCGGATTAAAAGTCGAGGCACTAATCCATCGGCCAACACAGCTCTATTTATTTTCTGTTTATTTTTATTGTAAATATAATAAGCCCATTGTGTCCCACTACTAGGCAAAGGCCTCCTCTTTATCTGCCCAATTATCAAGGTCCTAAGGTCACTATCTACAGTAGGACAGTAGGTTATATCTTTTAAACATCTGACACTTTTCAAATGACACTTTCCAAAACTTTTTGTACTACACTAAAAAATAGCACAAAACAACCACATTTCACTAAAACTTACATGTATTATACTCCCACAATCCACACACTGCACAGTCGCTCGACTGATCGCTCGATCGGTCGGCCGATCGCAAAACACGTGCGCCCGGCTCTCCTACTCGCGCCCATCTGACGCGGGGCAACCTATTCTTGCAGGGCTAATTTATAAAGGCAGGTTACACTGATGTTTATAATGGAATTTCGGAAAATATGCCGTGAAACGGACGGGAAATTGCAGGCCCAAGTGTATACAATTTATCTTAAACTGTACGATCAGAATTCAAATTTAGTTACATAGAATATTGACACGAAAATTTATCGCGTCATTTTGTCGCGTACACGGCATTTGAAATATTACGGGGACAATAATAAGTTGTTTTTGGAATAATAAGGTACGCAATGGATATTCCATAAATTATTTTTAATTGACTTCAAAAAAGGAGGAGGATCTCAATTCGTCGTACCTAAACTATTTTTATTTAGGTATGTCCCCCGATTAGGTACTCAAAGACGCCTGGACCGATTTGGATTTTTTTTGTTTGAAACGGGCCCTAATGGAGGTGGTTCGCTTGTACATTTTTCGAAACGAAACATTTTTATTGCATGACTGGTGCTGGGTTCGAATCGAACCCACGATCTTTGGAACGAAAGTCGAGACGCTAACCCACTCAGCCAACAAGCTTTAGACTACTTTCAGGCTAAATCTGATGATAAGTAAAGACTATCCTCCTTACTTATGAAAGATGTTTAAAGTTGAACACTGGTTAAACAACGTCCTGTCTCTATTCATCACTATCCACAAATAAAGACCGGACGTTGATTAACCAGTGTTCAACTTTAAACATCTTTCATAAGTAAGGCCCTTTAAGTTTTTATTTACGACTAGCTGTGCCCGCGACTTCGTTCGCGTATGCTAATTCTACTAATTTGCGAAATGTGAAAGTTTGTGAGGATGGATGTATCGATGGATGTTTGTTACTCTTTCACACCAAAACTACTAAACGGATTTTATTGAAACTTGGAATAATTACTTACATAGATTATGACCTGGAATAACACATAGGCTAGGTTCTTTTTATTCAAATTTTTTAAAACTCATTAGGTAGGTATTGCACTGGTAAATCTTTTTGCATGAAAATGTTAAGAAAACGAATTTTCCCAGATAAAAGACCTAGCTAGATCGGCTTTTCGCCTCCGTAAGCCCCCGTACCTACCGCAAATTTCATCAAAATCGCATAGCTTGTACTATGGGAACCAGATAACTGAAAGAATAGGTACTTACCTACTTCTATATTTTTTTGTAAATACTTTAGGTAGGTAGGGACTTAATACTTGAATATCTGGGCGACCGAACTATGCTCGGGTGCAAATAGATAAAAATTAAAAAAGAAAAAGAAATAAAACTTACAAAAAGTAAACTTTTACTGGCTGAGATTCGAACTCGAAGCCATCGGTTGAGTTGAGAGGCGGACACCTATTTCACTTGGCCACTTTAGTTTCAACAGAAATTGTAAAATTACGAACCACATTGCACTGGTAGGTAAACCTTTTTGCGTAAAAATGTCGAGAAAACGAATTTTCCCAGATATGAGACCTAGCTTAGGTAGATCGATTTTTCGTCCCCTTTAACCCCCGTACCGCAAATTTCATGGTCCCAACGTATGGTGCCGGCGTATACGTTGGGACCAACGTTGGTCCCAACGTTGGGGCCAAGATTTCGTGAACCATCCACACGTTGGCGATTACACCAGTCTTGTTCCGTGACGGAATTTCCGTCAGAGCCAACGCAACGTGAGGACGTCTGGGGCTCGATTCCGGTACCGAACTTTTTATCAACCTCAACCAAAACCTCAACTAAAGCGACTGTTTCCATGACTACTAATAACAAACGACTCAGTTGTGGTGAGGTTTTGAACTTTGGCAGTACAAATTTTTGAAAAGCTATTCTACTATTCACCAAATGGCTGACATTTAAGAGTTCGAACCAAAACCAAAGCGGTTGTCATTTAATAGAATACAGGCCCTGATGTCTGCGCGTCCGATACAGAAATTGAAATTTTTGTATCGGATGTATTATATGAAATAGATTTTTGAAGACTTTTATGTTCAAATTACGATTTAAATACTTGGCTATAATTTACTTTGGCGCTGCGCTGAATTGGGGAATTTGTTTTCTAAAATATTGAATTCATTTAAAGCTCTGATTTTTATATTTTCAACAATTTAAGGAAGATTAATATTCAATTGAGGTTTTAATTATATAACATTTACAGATTTGAGTCTATTGCGCTGAAACAACATACGGTTTTAAAACGCTAAAATTTGTATATTCCTGCGTGTTTTCTAATAGCAAATCGCAAGAAGCTATCTCTGTTTCGTAAAAATAGCTTAGGCGTGCTATCTAGTTACCTATTTTTCCTATTTACAACTATCTACTTGGGGTTTGGGTGTTTTAATTTCTAATCTATCGTGATAAATACTTTTTAAATAAATACATAGGTATTTAACATAATAAATACACGGATAGAAAATTTGAATAAGTAGGTACTTGGAAATAATTTATTTTGGCGCTGCGCTGATTTGGGGAATTTGTTTTCTAAAATATTGAATTCATTTAAAGCTCTGATTTTTATATTTTCGACAATTTAAGGAAGATTAATATTCAATTGAGGTTTTAATTATATACTTAACATTTACAGATTTGAGTCTATTGCGCTGAAACAACATACGGTTTTGAAACGCTAAAATTTGTATATTCCTGCGTGTTTTCTAATAGCAAATCGCAAGAAGCTATCTCTGTTTCGTAAAAATAGCTTGGGCGTGCTATCTAGTTACCTATTTTTCCTATTTACAACTATCTACTTGGGGTTTGGGTGTTTTAATTTCTAATCTATCGTGATAAATACTTTTTAAATAAATACATAGGTATTTAACATAATAAATACACGGATAGAAAATTTGAATACTTGGAAATAATTTACTTTGGCGCTGCGCTGATTTGGGGAATTTGTTTTCTAAAATATTGAATTCATTTAAAGCTCTGATTTTTATATTTTCAACAATTTAAGGAAGATTAATATTCAATTGAGGTTTTAATTATATAACATTTACAGATTTGAGTCTATTGCGCTGAAACAACAAACGGTTTTGAAACGCTAAAATTTGTATATTCCTGCGTGTTTTCTAATAGCAAATCGCAAGAAGCTATCTCTGTTCCGTAGAAATAGCTTAGGCGTGCTTTCTACTTACCCACTTTACCTATTTACAACTACTACTTCATGGTCATCACCTACCTAAAACCAATTTAAGTAATTATCATTAAGTAATTTTGAAATTCGTAGGTAATAAAAAAATGTTTAAAAATTTCCATGAGTGCAAAAAGAGGAGGTCAGACGGTCACCCATCCCAACATTTTGTTCCCCATACAAACTTTCAACCCTTATTTTTTTATCTCAACCATGATAACATATGAAAAAAAGTAGCCTACGTCCTTTCCTGGGATATAATCTATATCCATGCCAAATTTTATCGTAATCTTTTCTTTAGAAAACAAAGTGTTTAGAAATTTAGATTGAATTCTTTAAATGTACATATCTTTTTTATTTGTGAACGGATTTTGATAAAAAAACTTCTATTTTTTAATCCCAACTTACCATAATACAACAGTCAAAACTACATCCAATTCAGTAGAGCCGTTTTTGAGATTAGCAGCAATAAACACACAGAGAAACTAAAGTCACAGTAGAATTCTTTAAATAGATATATCTTTTTTATTTGTGAACGGATTTTGATAAAACAACCCCTATCTTTTAATCCCGGCTTACCATAATACAACAATGAAAACTGCAACCAAATCAGTTCAGTAGTTTCAGAGATCTTAGTGCTCAAACACACAGAGAAACGAAAATTTCAAAGTCACAGATTACCAACAGTTACTATGAAGTGTTTGCGTTCAAGGTCAACGTAGATCGCGCTTATGACATTTTTGGACGTGAAAAGGTTATATGGATCAAAAACTGACATCACTTAATTGAATACTTATACTTAAGTTTGTTCTTAGACTTCATTCTTATTATATGTATAGATTCACTTTGAGCGTATATCTTTAAGTTCCCCAAGTACTTAAACAACGTAACTAAGCCACGATGTTATTAATACAAATTGTGTAACCGTTCTACTCAAATCTCCGACAAATTAGTTTGCACATACTCACTTGAGTTTGAGTTTGCGAGACAAACACTGGCACAATAATTGGTTGATGTCTCTTGTACAGTCAGCTACAAATCGGTATGACAAATTTTTAGTTATATATCGTCAGTGGAAGGGAAGAAACGCTAAAGCGCCAAAATGCGATTCGTGGGAAATCAAGTTTCAAGTTGATTTAATATAATGATAATTATTATTACGGGATTTTCTCGCGTACCTTTTATTTATTTTGTTTCCCGACGTTTCGAACACGTTGCAGCGTTCGTGGTCACGGGATGACTGAAGTACTGGAGCTACCGCCGAGAATTGAGAGTAGGATCCACGACTACCCCCAATTCGTCTTCAGAACCAGAAAAGTCCTCGTTCACACTACGACACACAACACTGACGGTGTCAGGCTGACGTACAGTGGGACCACCACGAACACACTTATTCAAGTTGATTTCCCACAAATCGCATTTTGGCTCTTTAGCGTTTCTTCCTTTCCATTGACGATGCATAATATTTAGTTGAATAAGGCTGAACTCGACCAAACTGGATTATGTTTAGTTTCGAGAGTAAACTACTGTTTGTTTGAATATTTTGACATTGTAAACTTGACACCTTATAACCAGGATAATTTGTATGGACATAATAATGTTCGGTTGCTCATTGTATTTCGAATTATGTCGGCTAGCTAATAGTCTCGAGTAGACTTAATCCATTTTTGCTCGAATCCAGCCTAAGTTTTTTTTAGTTGTCACGCATCTGCCCCTTGATTGCAGCGACCAAAATTGGTCTCAAACTCTCAAATATTCAGTTCACACACAGTTCAGTGACCACGCAAGTAGCTCTGTCACTCTCATCTCAATGAGACCGAACGCAGCAAAATATACTCATCTCAACGAGGCCGAACGCGAGAAAAGAGATGGTACATACAAGATCGTTTTGACAGTTTGAAACCAATTTGAAGTTGGAGACAAGTTAGACCCGCAGCCCGCTGGTCTAGCATTTTTATTACAGTTTCATGTTTAGAACTTACACGCCACGCGCACGCCACGCATCACGCATCTGGTGTGACCAGCGCTTAACGAATCTACATTATAATTAATTAACAAAGAAAACCGACAGTTATCAAGGTAAGGGTGTGTTTGTGTGCGTGTGTGTGAGATGTAATAAATAAGATAAAAAAACAAAAAAAAAAAAATGGATTATTAAAATTATTACTTAACATTTACGTTATTTTATGTTACAAAGTTTTAACAGCCAATTACCGATTTTTGTTGTCAACAGTACTTATTTTAAATTGTCTTTTGTTCTGTTTATTCTCTAGATTGAATTTATTAAGGCCCTATGATCGGCAGACAAACCAAGTAAAGAATTTAAATATTGATTAAGTATGGCAAATGAGTTGAAAATTAGTGAAAGTTTTTTTTTGTAAAAAATGGGTAAACTATTATTACGTTACCGCTTCAGAACAATGGTTCACACTTTATCACTTACTAGCGGCCTGTCCCGGCTTCGCACGGGTGGACTTTTATTTTTAAACACATAAATATAGCCTATGTTACTCAGGGTGAATGTAGCTTTCCAATGGTGAAATAATTTTTGAAATCGGCACTGTAGTTTTTGAGTTTATTCATTACAAAGCATACACACAAAAATACAAATTCTTCCTCTTTATAATATTAGTGTAGATACATATATAATGATAGGGAAATCATTTGCACACCCAAACAAACCAGATATCACCCTAAATGCTTACACTTCAGCGTTCCGTCGTTGTCATGGTAAAATATGAGTAAACAGTGCTTTTGAGAATTCATTGAACAGGTACCCAATTATTCATAAAAAACTTACCGAATGTTTCTTTCTTATCGCTCTTGTGTCAATAGAAAGAGGTGACAGCAGATTTTGAAGCAGTCTGTGCTTTAAGTAGCCTAATCTAGAGTAGGATTCAGCACTCAAGTCGTACGGTAAAAGCGTGAACTAATTGTTTTATTTACTTTATTTACGAGTATTATGCTCTTTTAGTCAAGGTCGTTCAGTTGTTCTGGTGTGTAGAGCTAACGAACATACAAACTAGAATAATTATTATTGTGCCTTGTTTGGACAATTAGTACCAAATTTTTTACATAATCTAGTTCTGCGATAGCAGCGCTGCGTCTATCGGACTTCAGTGCTGAATCCGACTCTAAAAGCATAATCAAATATGAACAATATGGATACAGAATAAGCGTGTTCTAAGAATAAACTGCAATCAACAAAGTTCAAACGAAAGGGACTGTTCTGATGTTTAACAGCTCACACGTGTTTTCTAAGTACCGTAACAAATCTTTGTACAGTACTACGTAAGATCCACTTATGTAAATACTTACAAATAATTTATGTCAGTTACAAGCAATGACCTTTTCAAAATGGGGAAGACAGGTGACTCACTAACATCGCATGCCAAAACTTGGGCTCGGTGCACCAATACATACACCAAAACACCCACATTGCTCCATTTTACTGTTGCCAATAAATAAAGAGAGATAAATTAAATTGTTGTACGAGTGAGACAGGAATGGCAAGCGGCCGGGTTCTGTCGGCTCCGGCCGAATGGAGCCGATAACGATAGAGCCCGGCCGCTCTGCAATGTTGTCTAGCTTGAACGACTGCTTTAGTTGCTCTCTCTATCCTTGTCTAATAACAAATTCAAGGTGCGTTCGAGACGACGTTCCGCGAGGCACTGAGGACAGGTTGGTTCCCGTTACTCACTCGAGTAGGAACAGGCATTTTGGTGAGTCACTTATCTTCCACTTTTTGAAAAGATCATTGTTTACAAGCCAACTCAGATTTTAAGGGCGGCTTGCACAACGTTCCTATAAATGTAAGCTAGTCTAAACGCTTTTTTTCGTAAAGGTAAAATCACTGGTAAATTTATCGGTCCGGGCTTTTAAGTCGTTAAGCCATGACGGAGGCTTTTAGGCCACTTGCTCATACGAAATTACTTTGGTCCTAGGAAGTTATATAAGTAAGTACATTTAATTTCCTAGGAATTTAAATGGGCGATTGATAGATACATGTATCTATCAGTCGCCCACCTAAACGTAGCTGTTGATCGTTTAATTTTGTTGATCTACACGAGCAGCTTACCAGGCCAAAGCAAGTAAGCGGTTTTTCTTACTATGACCGATTTGTGGATTTGCCCTCTCTAGTCTGTAAGCTGTGCCTTTAGCACTATTTTACATCTTATAATCTAAGTTTGAAAGAGCTATTCGTCAAAGCTGGTGACGGCGTTTTTATGTTGTCTAAAATCTTCTGTCATGGCGTAACGGCTTTGTAGGCGGAACCGAAAAATTAGTAGTTAAATTACCTATATATTTTTTCTTTTTATTATTCAGTAGGACCGCTTTGACCACTTTAAAACGTCTTAAGAGCTAAAAGATAATTTACAGGGCCCATCGAATGCTTAGACCGTACGACATGAGAATGGCAAAAAAACCTTTTTCTTGTCATCATCATCATCATTAGCAGCCCTTCTCATCGCACTGCTGGGCATATAGGCCTCTCTTCGCATTTGCCATTCGCCTCTTTCTCTAAAACCATTGCTAAATTGGCAGTTTTTATCAGTTAGACCATTTATAAAATCGATTGAAAAAAAGTTAAAAGGTCCTACGAATTTCAACAAAACCACCTGATCACACTTTTTCAAGTCAATGCTGGCTTTTAATTTACAGTCGTTTGCAATCCAATCCTTTAACATGAAAAATGCATTTTAGTGGTAAATACACTATACTAAATGAAAAAAAAAAAATATTGGTGGACATTTTCACACAGCGCCATCTAGCACTAAACTCTAAATACTAGGCCCCATACTATACTTTATAACACCTAGACACAGAACAAACATCTGATTCTATGTTCATCACACAAATGTTTGTCCTGGGTGGGAACCGAACCGACAATCTACAGCGCAGAAGGCAGAGCTACTACCAACTGAGCTAAGAGGTCATTCAATTTTAAGCTATTTCCTTGTTTTTGTAGATTTTTCTGTGTAACAAAGTATCATCACATTGTACGTGGGCACTGGTGCTAACAACCACCATAAGGTTTCATCGTCACGCACTCGCCCGTCTTAGCGGGCGATACCTTTTAACCTCAGTTGATTATGGCGGAAATATCCACCTTCTAATTCTAAGTGGATTTACACTTGAGCATTCACCGAAGGACGTGGGTTCAAATCCCCGCTATGCAATATTGTTTTTTCACTATGACAGGACATCTTCTGTTGAGTCAGAGGGTACCATATTATAAACACACACAAAATTCGCATCAAAACTTTATAATATAACATGATAAAGTTTTGATGCGAATTTTGTGAGTTTATGTACCTACATATACGTCGAAGGCAATCCCCGGAGCATCTGCTATTTGAACAATCAAATGGTATAATTCGAAAGTACATGTCACCAGCAAGGCAATTCTACTAAATGACAACGTCAAACATTCCGCTGCGTTTTGTTTCGTTCTCTTAAATTTCAGCCATTTGGTGAATAGTAAAATGGCTTTTCAAAAATTTGTTCTGCCAAAATCCAAACCATAGCTAAAATGTCACCACAGTAGAGTGGTTTGTCATTAGTAGAATAGGAAACAGTCGAAAATCTAAGGTTTAGTTGACATTTTGCTTATGGTTGATAAAAAGTTTGGTAGTAGAATCGGCACCCAGCTGGATATACAACATTAGTTAAACCTGGGTAAAGTCGGGACGGGCCGCTTGTGCTCGATACATTCAAATTACGAAGAGGATAATTTCTACTACGTATTCATACAAAATACAGTTATTATAAAGAATTTGCTTCGCCATACTTCCATTAATTTTATCAAATAATAAGCGTTACTCAAGCTTTCATTTCATTAACTTCTAAGTAATTTCCCAAAACAACCATCACACAAAGTATCTCTCAAAACAAAAAGATAGATTAATTTCAATCAAAAAGAGAGCAAAACACGAAATAAAAGTATAAACGGAAAGGAACTTATGTCATTAACAAAGTTAATTAACAAAAGGAGCTTTATCGAAAAGTTCGCGGAGATTGGCCCTTTAAAAGTACGAAGTGCCTCAGAGTAATATAAGCAAGATGTAGCTTATTTGTGGGTATGAACAACGTGATGTAACTGAAATACAGGAGCTAGTAAATATCGTCGGATCTTCAGATCTCCGCTTGCTATGAACCTAAGTCATCATAGTGGATGAGTCGTTTCGTGGAAACAGACGTACTTAACTCCCTTTTACTCATTGCACTGCACACATCGTTTGATCCAGTTGTAATGTAAATACGCAAAACGTTAAATTGGTCTTTGAAATTATATAAATCGACTAAATATCCGTGGCTCGCGTGAATACGTTGATATGTCGAGATGTCAATTTTTTTTTTTATTGGCTTAAACGATATCTACGCCTATGAAGTATCTATAAAAAAATTGACAGCTCCCTAGCTAGACAAGTTTTCGAGTTATGGCCTTGCCAACTCCTCCATTTTTCGTATTTTAGTTGACATAACTACTTGTCAATTTTTCAAGCCACTAACACACACATGTTTTTGTAGATATTTCGATTTATCAACCTACTCATTCGCCAAAATTATATTTGTTACATGATATCTCGACATATACATATGATATTTTTGATTAACTTTTAACAAATTAAAATGTCAGGTTATGGCTAACCAAAGTATTCCGTTTAAATTGTGATACATTGAGTTGTTCAGTTATGCCCGCGCGCTCTCGCGCTGGCATAACCGAACATGTCACTCGTATTGGTAAACAAAACGTCAGTTCAGAAATCTTTTTTTTTTTAAGTATTGCTTTTACATGGAAAACTGATAGATTTTAATTATTTGTTAAACTATAATGACATTGCTTGATTTTTACAAGCTTTTATTATTAACTTGCGATTTTTGTTCGGGTCTACTTTTGAAAATTAAATTTGACTGACTTCCCAGTGTCTGATTAAGCTGAAATTTGGAATACCTATAGGTTCTTGGTGACAATGCAATATTATTTTAACAACGAGCTGATCTGATGATGGAGCCAGGAGCTGTTCAACAGAACTCACTTTTTTTTTAGTGAAATGTTGCAAGTTCAATTTGACCCACTTTCCAGTGTTTGATTGAGCTAAAATTTGGCACACTTATAGATTCTAGATAACAATGTAATATTATGTTAACAATAAGCTGATCTGATGCTGGAGTCAGGAGCTGTTCAACAAACCTCAATATTTGTTTGGATTAAATCTTGCAAATTCAATTTGACCCACTTCCCAGCATCTGATTGAGCTGAAATTTGGCACACTTATAGATTCTCGATGACGATGCAATACTATTGTAACAGCGACCTGATCTGATGATGGAGCCAGGAGCTGTTCAACAGAACTCACTTTTTTTTTAGTGAAATCTTGCAAGTTCAATTTGACCCACTTTTCAGTGTTTGATTGAGCTAAAATTTGGCACACTTATAGATTCTAGATAACAATGTAATATTATGTTAACAGTAAGCTGATCTGATGCTGGTGTCAGGAGCTGTTCAACAAAACTCAATATTGTGTTCGGGTCAAATCTTTCAAGTTTAATTTGACCCACTTCCCAGTGTCTGATTGAGCTGAAATTTAGCACACTTATGGATTCTTGGTGACAATGCAATATTATTGTAACAACGAGCTGATCTGATGATGGAGCCAGGACTTGTTTAACAAAACTCATATTTTTTTTAGTGAATTCTTGCAAGTTTAATTTGACCCACTTTCCAGTGTCTCATTGAGCTAAAATTTGGCACACTTATAGACTCTAGATAACAATGTAATATTATGATAACAACAAGCTGATCTGATGCTGGAGTCAGGAGTTATTCAACAAAACTCCTCAGTAAATTTTTCGATTGAGGTGAAACTTTGCATTTTTTTCTAGTTCCGAATACATTGTAATAATATGGTGACAATGAGCAGATGTGCTGATAAAATCTGGTTGTATTCCATTCAAATTCTCAGTGATTAACAGTAGAGCATCCGTGTTTGGGCTCATTTAAAATCAGCTTACCCTTACTATGTTAAATCTCATTTCTAAACGGTATGAATGGTTCTGAGTAATAAGTAGGTACTTCAGCAACTCAAAAAACCGATTTTATAGTCTCTATCTGTTTGCAATCCGATAATATAGCATTGTTTACCTACCAATATTCCATACATTAAAGGTGAATAAGTTGATATCTTTTGCGGCATAACTGGACATCTCGAGACGTAACCTAAATCTCATCAATTTTTTTGTTGACATGTCTTATATCATGGAAACTATGGGGAATTTCGGTTATTTATTGTCATCATTCGAAAGAGGGCATAAAATAACCATAGAAACAATTAACACAAATACTGTAAACTAATTTACCGAGAAACCAGAAGAGGTCAAACTTTCAAACGGCCGCCCTGAAAAGTTGGTGTTTTATACATGTCAACGTATTCACGCGTGCCACGGATATTTTGTACTAAGACGCAATTTTTTGATGTTCATAACTTTTCTCTAGGTGGCGGTTCGCACCCAAGACCTAGACAGGAGACCGAGACCGGAGGCAGGCTTTGTAGGGGCGCGCGAAAGTGACACGAGACAGAGAACAGTCAGTTTATATGACAACGGTCTCCTGTCTCGGTCTCTGGTCTCGGTCTCCTGTCACGGAATCGGGCGCGAACTACCACCTTGACAGTTACTGTTCATACTAATAAGTTTTATCTTTATCAATATCCCTCTCAGATATTACAATTATCACAATTCAAATTGGGAGGCGAATGGAATTGTTGAGTCGCCGCAAAATAATTGACTTTTTCAACACTCAGTTGTGTGATTAATTTAAATAATTGCCGCAGCACAAAACTCAGAAAAAAAAATTATATCAAAAATGAGATAATGGCAGAGTGATGATAATGATGATTCTACGCCATTCATCGCGCACCGCAGCCCTTCTGGTATAGTTCGCGTCATGCTAAGAAAGCTGGAAGAAAGTGGCGGGTGTGTTTTGTCTCATGTTTGTGCATGGGTTACCTCTTCGCAAACATGAGACAAAACACACCCCTCCACTTTCTTCCCGCGTTCTTTTTACATAACGCGAATTATACATACAGTGGATCGTCCTATGCAGTCTTGAAGGTCACATACTCGACTGTATGTGACCGTACTGTACTGTACTTTACTCCTTGTTAGTACATTTTTCTGTAAATACCCCACCATAAACCTTTGAAAGATTTCGTCTTAGGACTTAATCACTGTTTTGGGCTTACTACGGGACATATTCGCCCCACTGGCCCGAAAAGGGCAGAATTAGGGCCCGCTTGGGATTTCTTATTAAATGATAGTGGGCAAACTTCACCCAGCTCCGCCAGCAATGTAATTAATATCACTCGAAAGACCTAACAAAACTAAGCATTTTTTATTATCGACGCATTAAAATCTATCCCGGGGGTCACTAGATAAATCCATGTTTGTACCTACCTAACCTGAGTAGTAGGTACTAGATTGTATGACAACGGGGCAAAATATTATTTTTTCGACGAGAGTGCTGTTTTGAATACAGAATGGAGCGAGGGATGCTAGAGTTGAAACCCGAGCGCAGCGAGGGATTCTAGATTAGAATCCTGAGCGCAGCGAGGGATTCAAAGGACGTAATCGGAAATAGGAGATTGTTACACATGGGTTGAAAGTAACCTACCTAGGCACGAGATGGTTTGGCGCACGAGCGAAGCGAGGGCGCTAATAGTTCGAGTGCCTAAACTTGGTTCGTCGTCATTACTTATCATCACTATCATGCTCAACTTCGTCGTAATCTTTACTTTCTTGTGTTTTTGTAGTATATGTATGTAATATTTATTCATATTTAATTATTATATATTTCAGTTTATGTAAGTATTATACATATATATAATTTAGTATTGTATTCTATTGTATTTGTTATATATTTGTTGGTATCATTATAATTTTTTTTATATACTTAGTACTTATTTGTATTTTTTTGCCATTTATTTTTTTTACTGTCACAATAATATTTTTATGTATGCCACCGCCATTACTAGTTCGTTTTTATCCTGTCCATCCAAAGGTTACCTGGAAGAGATCGCTTTTAGCGATAAGGTCGCCCATTGATACACTTTTTTAATTAAGGCTTATTTTCTTTTGTATTTTTATGGTGTACAATAAAGTTATATTCTATTCTATTCTATTCTATTCTAAACAGGTTATTCATATCTATCTTGTAAGAGCTATTAACACACTGAGACGCTATGGCCGCATCGCCGGCCACGTGGCCAAACAGTTCGTATTGAAATGTACGACAGATAACTCACTTGGCTACGGTTTGGCGTCAGGATCCTGATCCTGTGATCCAGATCCCGAGATCCTGACTTCGTGATCCTAATCCCGTAATAATAATCCCATGATCCTAATCCAGTGATCCTGCGTGTTCCTGATTCCGTGATCCTATTCTCGTGATCCTGATCCTATAATCCTGATCCCGTGATTCTGATTCTGTGATCCTGATCCCGTGATCCTGATCCTACATGATCCTAATCCCGTGATCCGGATCCAATGATCCTGCATAATCCTGATCCCGTGATCCTGATCCTGTAATCCTGATCCTACGTGATCCTAATCCCGTGATCCTGATCCCGTGATCCTGATCTTCGTCTTATGGTAAATAGAAATGTCAAATATAGCTGACAAAGACGACATGGCTCAATAGAAATGACAAATAGAATGTGTTTTGTTTAATACTTTGTCAGCAGGGAAAATAGTTTCCCAGGGAGAATTGCTTCCCAGGGACGCAAAAGTACTGTTTTCATCCCTCTGTTCAGGTAACTTCAAGCGTACTTTCTGAACATGAGAAATGAAAAATAAATACTTAAGAGACTTTCTGATAAACCTCACATTATTTTGAAATAAAAAACCATCCCAATAAATCGAGACTTTCATCGTTCTAATCATAATCATTTTAGCTTTTTTGTAAGTTAAACCTTTTCGACTTAAAATAAATAGAGAACCCTCGGACAGAATTTGATGCGAATTGGCACAGAGAAACAAGGCTTTGATACTTTCTAAGCAAAAGTAGTATAAACTGTGGTGGCCGTGGGTCCATACATTTATGCCCAAAAATGCGGTAACAGCCATTTTAACCTATCTTTAAGTTAAACCTATTCGACTCAAAATAAATAGAGAACCCCGGGACAGAATTTGATGCGCATTGGCACAGAGATACAAGGCTGTGATACCTTCAAAATAAAAGTAGTCTGAGCTGTGGCGGCCGTGGGTGAAGTGCCCATATATTTTTGCCCACACTCGTTTATTCACTTCTGTGAGGAATGGCCAGGTTCTCTTTAACTTATTTCTGGGGCATACTTAATTCAGTGATTGTTTTTTAGGGTCAGTCTTTAGAATCAGCGCACTTTGTTGATCGCTATGGCGCCCCTTAAATATCGATATTATTGCTTTTCTGCCCCTTCAGGGGCCAATATGTAAATATGGTTATTTAGACACATCCTTCTCGAAATAAAAATACAGAAAAGCAATAATATCGATATTTAAAAAGCACCATAGCGATCAACCAAACACGCTGATTCTGAAGATTGACCCTTTAGCAAAGGTTAATTTGAGACAAAACTTTCGCCTGTTTTTAGGCCTAATTGGTTTAGTTTCTGTACATTTCAAATTGATTTTTTAAATAGTATGGGAACCAGATAACTGATAGAATACTTATATATTTGTAAATACATACTTATAATACTTTATAACACCCAGACATAGAACAAACATCTATGTTCATCACACAATTGTTTATTTCAAATTGATTTTTTAAATAGTATGGGAACCAGATAACTGATAGAATACTTATATATTTGTAAATACATACTTATAATACTTTATAACACCCAGACATAGAACAAACATCTATGTTCATCACACAATTGTTGATTTCAAATTGATTTTTTAAATAGTATGGGAACCAGATAACTGATAGAATACTTATATATTTGTAAATACATACTTAAAATACATTACATACCCAGACATAGAACAAACATCTATGTTCATCACACAAATGTTTGTCCTGAGTGGGAATCGAACCCATGACCTACAGCGCAGAAGGCAGAGCTACTAACCAACTGAGCTAAGAGGCCAGTCAAGGTTTAAGAAAAAATAAGCTACACAACAAGTTTTTCTACAGGCTATATCCTAGATTCCTCATATCCATTCCCTCTCTACCAGTCCCGTACATGGGTGTCGAAACAGCAAGGTGTTGAGAAACCTCAAGAAAAGCTCCACAAATCCCAATAACAATGTATGAAGTCGTCAACCACATATTGTTTTTCAAGAGATTCAGGGAATGTCGTAAATGTACTCGATGTTATTGTATCCGAGTTTTTCTATTGAATAAAAATGACTTGGTTTGGGAGCGTGTCACACCGAACTGGCTTTCATTGTAAAATTATCTTTATCTTCAGGTTCTATTATACAGTCAAGTTGAAGCAGTAAGGCGGTCCACGAAGAACTGTTAGCCAAAATTTCATGGAAAATGAAAAGTCTTTTCAAAATTTTTGATTCCGATATCGAGACCGAGACCACAGTGAACATTATTCATACGATGACAACGTTATGCCAGCCATACACGATCAAGTTTGCAGCGGACTTGATGCGGAGTCCAGTAAAGATGACAGTGTATGGCTATGGGTGTGCATGACAAGTCTACTTGAAGCGAACTCTGCCGACTTGATCAAGCTTGCAGCGTCATGTAAGCTTGAAGATGTGTGTGAGCGTTCAAGTATGCATGACGGGTCGTCCGTCACTGGTGACGCCATGGCTTCGACTGGCTGCGCCTTCAAGCAAACTTGCCGGTAAACTTGATCGTGTATGTTTTATATGGACTAACTGCAAACTGGACGCCGCATCAAGTTCGCCGCAATCTTGACGGTGAACTTGATCGGGCATTACTGTGTACAAAACTGACATTGTGTGGTGTAAAAATAAGTAGTTAGACGCCGCTTTTGCATCGAGATTTCGTTTAGTGTCCGGGGTGTGCCTTAACCCAGCAATGGGTAAAATCAGACTGTGGATGATGATGACGATGAGTCCCACTGAAAATTGTGTTATCTATCGTATCTAGAGATACAGCCGTAAGCCTGTTTATGATTTTCACCCCCAATTAGCGCAAACGTGAGATAACTTCGATATTCTCATAATTCAGGATTTTCGTGTTTCGCCTTGTAACAGATTGAAAAAGTTTAATCAAATCTGGCGTGGCTCATTGATAAGCATTGAATACTATGACGTGGCAAAAGTTTTATTAAATTTCGGTTTAAGTATTTTTCAGGATCAAAGAATTCGGTCATGTGTCTTTAATGCTCGATAATGTTGTACAACAGTCCCCAAAGCACTGATGTCTCAATTAGCTTAAGCATAAAAGGTCATAGCTGATCAGTCAACTCCACCCACACTCAAACCTCACCGCCTCGCCTCGGTATTTATTGATATGGAATCCAAGGAACAACGCTCTCTACATCAACTTCGTAACGTCACCGGATCGCCACAACGCAAGCCAAAAGTGAACACCGGAAGTTGTTGCGGTGCAGAGTTGACTGGTCATCTATGACCTTAATGTTGCCTTGTGACGTTGTCATTTAGTAAAGAAGAAAGGTTTTTATGTGGGTTCGTGTTTAGTATTTGTATGTAAGTATTTTATTTTCATCACATTTTACACTAGGTATAGTGTATGGACGATTTATTCAAGAAAACGAATGAGAAGTTATTTTATAAAATAATGTTATTTTAAAAGCAATTTTATAGTCAGTTCTTATTGTAATTTGAACGCATCACCAAAGGAATTTAATTTACAATCTCGTCAATTCTTACGGAAAATATCAGTTTATTCTAGAGCAAAGAAATAAAGTCAAGAGGTAACTTAAAGTAAAGAGTAGGTGTTAGTAAACTCAAAAGGAAACTTATTTCTCATAGTACCTATTATATAATCTACGGTCCAAGCATAGTAACTATTATGTAATCTACGGCTCAAGACCATCATCGCAAGATGAAATTCTTTCGATAGCAAAGTACAAAGGATTTAGAAAATTATTTTCTGAGCGTTGGAAAATGGAATTTTCTGCTATAGAGATAGAAATGAAATTAGTTGGAAGAGCTCTTGCGGGCGATAGGAGATTATCTGTAGGAAGTTCAGTGCATTGTCTTTGTTTTGCTTTGAGCTTTGCTTCCTTGAGATAAGGACAGCTTAAGAATGGCAAAGGATAACAGCAACTGCAACTTAAGGGTGGCATGTTTATTTCAATTTAATGTAGGCATCTCCTAAACGCGTGTACTACTATTTTTATCTCACCTTTATTATGACCCCAATATTTATTAATATTTATCTATGCCAAATTTCATCCATATTTGTTTAGCCGTTCTGGTGTAATTTACACAAACAAACATCTAAACTAAACTTTTACATATAATAATATTAGAAAGAAGTTCGATTCCTTAAGGTTGCGGTACGTCGAGCTCGGAACTTCTCTTCCAACGTATCTATCTAAATTGTTCGTCCTTGTCACGCAAAAAACTCTATGTAGTATAGTATAGGTGTACTACTCAGTCTACTATGAGCAATCACAGCCCCGATTGGCAGTATTACCTCTACCTAATCTGTGATTGGCAGATATGAGTCTGACATGAGGCCCGCCCTTTTTAGCGCGATTCAGGACGCATTACGCGCAGCTACTGTTCAATAATTTCAAATACAAATGCATCAGGACGTTTGGCTCGGTGGTTGTGAGCTCCGCTTGCAGCGCGGTAAGTACTTGCGGAATGGAGATCAATTCCTGTTGATATTGAGTTTTTGCATCTTTGGAGAGGCCAAAAATGTTATATTGTCAGTCACTAATGAATAATGTTCATTTTATTTCATGGAATCGTTAGATAAATGTATGGTAAAAATGCTTTTTTTGGAAATTTATCTACAATATCTAGGTAATTACCTACCCATCTTACTCTCAAGATTTTTAGGGAGGGATGAGATCGATATTATGACGCTAGACAGAATATGTGGGTTGTTACCTATATAAGTCGGTACACAATTACCTAAATTTTCAAAGGGAAGTAGGTACCTAAGTAGGTACTTACCTATGTTTTTTTCTGTCCAATGTCTATAGGTAAGTAGGTACTTACCTAACCTACCTAACTACTGAAGTCACAACGGATGTTTGTCCCTCTGAAATTAGGGGGCGTCCATTAATTAAAATTAAAGAATAAAAATTAAAGGTGATTTTTGCGATTTTTCAACCCCCGCACGGGGGAGGGGTCCCCCCTTGGTGAGATGTCCTGAGATTTGGCTCGATCCCCTCCCCCACCCCCTAATCTCACGTGAGAATAAAAAAATAATCTTAAACAGGTACCTACCTAGATTTGCCGAGACCTCCCTTTCATTTTTAATCCCACATGGGATTAGGTGCGATTTGGCTCAACCCCCTCCCGCCCCCTAAAAGCCTGACGTAATTAATGGATGCCCCCATAAGTGCAACAAAGGATAACGCATATTTAGGTACTTATGACGTGGCGAATCAATTGGTGGTACCAATAGGCTGAGAAGGCTGGAGCCTAGGGCGGCAGATTTTAGGGGCGGCAAATAGGGAACAATTTTTTTTGTGTTACAGAAAAATAATATTTACCTATATTTATTGATAATGCTATGTTATTATGTACACACAAACAATTCAACATGTAAGTAATGTTTTAAAAATTGTTAGAGTGAGAGCTTTTCTTGCTTAAAACTTTTTTCCATAATTGGATTGGAAACGAGCGATAAAGGCGGTGCGTTTAGATGGGCCCGCGAATTACAGTAGTATCCCGAAAATTTCCAACAGTTTACCTGTTGATCATGTTTGTTTCTGTAGCTGTAATCAGCACGTGTAAGGTCATCATGTACGAAAAATCCCTATGTGTACCGAAGAATTTTTATTTTCATTAATCATTAAATTTCACATCATCAATCATCAACCAATCAAACATCAATAGGTATCCGTACCCCTATTATAAATGTGAAAGTGTGTTTGTTTGTTTGTTTATTTGTAGTTGAATCACGTCAAAACGGAGCGACGGATTGACGTGATTTTTTGTGTGGAGATAGTTGGAGGGCTGGAGAGTAACACAGGCTACTTTTTATCCGGGTACAACTCGAGCGAAGCCGCGGGCAGCAGCTAGTTTATAATAAAACTGTAACAGGTCAAATTCTGTACATTGAAGATATTTTGAAATTTTTTTTGGAGGGCTCTCTATTGTCGATACTGAAGCCAAAACTGTAATTTTTTTCATTCATGTCTGTCTGTCCGTATCATGGCCGCGCATTACGTCGAAACTACTGGTTGGATTTAAATGAAACCTGGTATTATTTGAGTGCATACTACGAGGTCTAATATAAAATACTTTTAATCCTGAAATTCAGCACGGTTCCCTAGGGAGAGGGGATGAAAGTCAAAATAAGTATCTGGTTGTAATTCATGAGCGCGTAGTCCGATTTCATTGATTCTTTTTAGGGTTCCGTACCTTAAAAGGTAAAAAAAGGAACCCTTATAAGATCACTTTCTTGTCCGTCTGTCTGTCTGTCTGTCACCATCGATTATCTCAGGAACGGGTGGAGCTAGCAAGTTGAAATTCATACCATATACTGAGGTCTATAGTCCCTATTGTGAGTATAAAAATAAAGGTCCTGAGTCAACACTATAAAAAGATATAGGCAAATTTAGGTTTTCGTAAAAACTTGTAAGTACCAAAACTTACCTTAATTATCAACTTTTTTTATTTTTCGGAATTTTTCCTTTACTTGTACTGTAAGGCCTTGCTTGTAACCAAAATTGACAATTCTAGGTCAACCGGAAGTACCCTAGAGGTTTTGGGTCGAAAACCTAAATGGTAGTTCCCGTTGACCTAGAATCACGAAATTTGGCAAAAAGCAAGGCCTTATAGCAGAAATAAAGGAAAAATTCCAAAAAATTAAAAAAGTTGAAAGTTAAAGGGTGTTCCCACACATACATACATACATAGTTGACGCCAATTAAGATTGTCTTCTGAGTTGTATGAGCGCTCATACAATTAAGCGAACTAGCTTAATTGGCACCATCCTCAAATAAGGTAAATAAATAAAATTGTGCTATTGTGTGAAAGTAAATAAAAGAAAATATTTATTGCAATATTATGCTCGTGTGCGCAGAACATTTGCGGCGCTGCTATCGCAGAACTAGGATATATACAAAAAAAATACTAATTGTTCAATAACTTAATGGGTATAATGGGTAGGTACGGAACCCTCGGTGTACGAGTTCGACTCGCACTTGACCGGTTTTTACTTTGTTTGAAAGTAAGTACTTTATAATATTGTTCCCTAAAAATTTCAAGGTCATCGGTTTTGTAGTTCCGAAATTACAAACAGCCGGAATCCTTGACACCCGGAATGCACAGGAACCGTTGAATGTACGGCTCATCTTAAGCTGGTGTGCAAACAACTCCAAACGAGTTGTCGGTGCTGGTTGTTGTTGTTGGTGCTGGTTGTTGTTGTTGGTGCTGAGGTAATTGTCTGGGGGTCTAAAGTGGCCACTTTTGATGAAAAATCAGATGTTTCATAGATGCTTCATCTATGAAACATCTGATGAAACATCAAATGCTTCATAACCCATGCGAAGCCAAATTTAAGAAAAAAAAACCTCAGACCCGCTCCCGCGACAATTTACCTTTTTTATTTATTCGTGTGCCTCAAAAATATTTCCATATGTCCATCAGGGTGGCGCAGTGCAATCATTTCTATAAAAAAACTAAGTAGGTACCTACCTATTTAATTTATAACAATAAATTTAACCTCGCACATAGATCTGTCAAAAAAGATGTTTTGTGAAATGCTTCATAGATGCTTCATATATGAAGCATTTATGAAACATCTATGAAACATCTATGAAGCATCGATGCTTCATAGATGAAGCATATGAAGCATTTATGAAGCATTTGATGAAAAGTCAGATGTTTCATAGATGAAGCATCTATGAAACATCAGATTTTTCATCAAAAGTGGCCACTTTAGACCCCCTGTATTTGGTAGGATCAGAAGAATCTCATCTATTTTGAACTGTTAAAACCTAGTGAAACGATCACGGGAGGCCGAAAACAGCCACAATATGCGACATGTTATGAATCCATTATTATTCATCATGACAACAATGTTCTGTGGTGCTGAGGGCGAAGGCCCGCCTGAAACACAGAAGGTTGCAAATTTAATTCCCTTTGCCTGCCTGTGAGACAAATGTATGTGTGATCTACGAATCTCTGTCTCAAAATGATTCTCTCAAGAAGGCAAAAAGTCGTAGATTCTGACGAAAACTTTGAATAAAATACCTACGTTGTAGCACAGAATTATGCGACAAAGTTCAATTCAGCTCGCGTAAGCGTTCTTTGCCTAGTGCAATATGCACTGACACGTGCCTACACAAATTCTCTCTTTCTAACGCATAACTCTGTCACTGTCTGGCGCGGAGTGACGCGGAAGGGTTGTCGAGTTGTCACGCGATAGGTATTAGAGCCGAGTGGCAAGTGGGAACCCTGCCAAGGCCCGCCCGGGCGGGCCCACCAATGTACTTGTAGCTTCGTACCTAAAGTGCGGAGTGCGCGTAATTAGTAATTAGGTAAATAAATCTGTTTATATTCTTATGTTTTGCTTTTTAGTGCAAGTACGTTTTAAAGTCGGTTAAGTATTTTATTTTTTATTTTTTCATTTTAGTGTTTATTTTTTATTAAGAATGATGTCATCTTACCTACTTATTGTGTTTCGCTCATCAAGCCCTTTCATTTGATATCCATGTCACTACTACTATACTACTAAAAACTAAGATACTGAAAACCAGCGCTCTAACAGCCATGGCGCTGCTGGAGCAAATGCTGAGGGGTAACCTTATTTTCTTGTCACTGTAATGTAGCATTTCTGATTTGTGTTGTATGTATCGTAGTGGCGAAAATAAAACTTATTTCTATTTCTATTTTACTAAAAAGTTCCATGGAACAGGTCCTGACTCCATCATCAGATCAGATCGCTGTCACCATATTATTATATTACATTGTGTCGGAACTTCACAGATATGCTGTGTTTTTACTCAATCGGCCAATTTATTGAGGAGTTCTGTTGAGCAGCTCTTGACTCCATCATCAAATCAGCTCGTTGTCACCATATTATTAAATTGTAATTGAAACTTGATAGATATACCGAGTTTCGACTCAATCGGCCTATTCACTGAGGAGTTCTGTTGAACAGCTCTTGACTCCATCATCAGATAAGCTTGATTGATACCATAATATTTCATTGTCACCGAGAATATATATTATAAGTGTGCAAAATTTCAGCCCGATAGTTCTACAAACACAATAAATAACCATAAAATTTGAGAGTTCCCCTCGATTTCCATGGGATCCCCTCATCAGATCCTCCACTTCTGGAGTATATCCTTTGTAACCAAAAAAAAAATAATTGTCAAAATCGGTCTACAATTGACGGAGAAATGGCGTAACACACACACAAAAAACTAAAAAAAATATATACCTAAAATAAAAAAAAAACACACAGTCGACTTGAGAGCCTCCTCCTTTTTGAAGTCGGTTAAAAATAATATTACACAAATCATAAAAGTTACAATTTCATTAACAAAAAAAATGTAATCGATCGAGCGAGCGAAGCGAGCGAAGATCTTAGTGGTAAGTTGGGCGATTTTGCTTTGTATGTTTGTATGTTTGTATGTATGTTTCACGAATTGTTGTTCGCGCATAACTGTCGAACCGTTCATCCAATCTGCATGAAACTTGGTAGGTCAATAGGTTGTAGTAAGGAAATTTACGGTGGAGCATATGAGCTTAATCGATGAAGGGGTTGTGAAGATATTAGGTTCCCAAGGGGATAATTTTTTTTTAAAGTTACACAAATATATTGAGTGGGGTGTCATATGAAAGGGCTTATTTTGTACATTCCAAAATGGTTTTTATTTTTATTCTAGGATGTATAGTTTTTGAAATACGACCAATGAACAAAAACTACGAAACCAGAGCTGCAAGAGCTCCCGTTTCATAGAGTTTCGATGTCTTCGTAGCTCATTGACTGGTCGGTCTTAAAAAGAGAGTGACATCGTTGCGGTTTGGTTTGCAATGATTTTAGATGCTACTTGATTTATTTTCGTGATAAAAAAAAATTTTGATAAAGAATTAAAATAATTGGGGTAAAAAAAGTTAAGTAAACAAATATATTGAGTGGGGTGTCAAATGAAAGGTCTTTATTTGTACATTCCAAAATAGTTATTATTTTTATTCTAGGACTTATACTTTTAGAAATACGACGAGAATTCATAAATATGAAATAAATGAAAAATTAGACACGACATTATGTATTGCATGCATGCTAGTATTTTTTACCATGAAGAGCTAGCGCAATAGGCATACTCGGCAGTAGTAGCACTTGAAATTATTATAGGGGTAGTCAGAAGAAAGTCCAAATGTAAGCCATCTACGGTGCGCGAGATCTCAGTTCGGGGCGAACTACTAGTTAATATGATTGTGATGTGGTATCGAGTGTAGGGGCGGCAAAAGTTGAATAGCCTACTGGCGGCAAATTTGGAAATCCGCCACTGTTATAGGCAGTAGAGTAGGTAGGTATCTATGTAAGCGAGATAAAACATAATACCTACCTAACAGCCAACATCAGAGAGACAAATGTAAAATATACTAGGTTCCGCCCGCGGCTTCGCTCGCGTGATACCTACCCGGATAAAAAGTAGCCTATGTTTTATTCCAGGTCATAAATTATGGTAAGTATAGGTACCTACCTATATGTATTCCAAGTTTCATTAAAATCCGTTCAGTAGCACTGGCGGTCGCAGACTTTGATCTTGGGGGGGGGGGGGGTCACTAGTTTTGGTAGTGCGTACCTACCTCTCTTTTTGCTGGATGTTACAGGTTTCTCAAGGATTTTGAGGGGGGGGGGGGGGTCATGACCCCCATGACCCCCCCCCCTCGAACCGCGCGTGTATCAGTAGTTTTTGCTTGAAAGAGTAACAAACATACAAACATCCCTAGATAGCGGTACATCTATACATCCATACATCCTCACAAACTTTCACACTGTAAAATTATTAGTAGGATGGAAAAGCCCCTCTTGGCAGATTCAAATGGCCCGCCGTCATTTTGTGACGTCATTACAAAACTACTACTGTTCTATTTATAGACTTTGAAGTTTAAAAACATAACTTCAACTTCTTTCATAACTTCAACTTCATAACTTTAGTATGAAAATTACTTTCTTTTTAACCGACTTCAAAAACAGGAGGAGATTCTCAATTCATAGGAATATTTTTTTATGTCGGTAGGTATGTTTTTGGAATTTTTTTGATTTGGAAAATTCTTTTTTGTTTGAAAGGGTCCCAGGTGGTGCCATGGTCATCAGATCAGGTCAGGATCTGATGATGGCGTCAGGAGCTGTTCAACAGAACACATCAGTACCTACCTAAATCTAAATAGGCCGATTGAGCTGAAACTCGTCATCATCATCACCAGCACCATTTTTTGAACAGCTTCTGATTCCATCATCAGGTCAGCTCGCAGTCACCATAGGTACGCATAGGTATTACATGAGTCGATCAACTTTTTCTTGTACCAAACGTTCAAAAAGCAAAAATAATAAAATTTCAAGTATTTAATGATTTTTTATCGAAAAATAAACAGAAATATATTCAATTTTTGATGATAAGATAGGGCGCGAAGTAAACCTTAGATAAATATCAATTTCACATAGAAATCAAAGTTGGGTCACGAAATATGTCCATTGGGTAACCAGTTTGAAAACAACAATTTTCTCTTGTATAAATAGATTTTTGTAAGAAATTTCGCACCTAAAGTAAAAATAATACTCTAAAACTACTACTACAGAAAAAAAACATGTAAAAAAGCTAGTACATTTTTTAGAAACTATTAATTTACTGTCTCTTGGGTAACCAATGATAAAAACAAATGACTTTTTATTTAGTTACCTGTGGTTCTGCTGTTAAACTGAAATGGTTTTACTTAGCTTTTAAATGTCTCAAGTCTAAGTAACTGCTGCTTAAGAAAATAATTCGATAACTTTTTTAAACAAAGAAATATTTTAAAAAGTCTTGTCTGAAAATGAGGGACACTTTTTTTTTTTTTTTTTTTTTAAACGAAAATAGGTTCGCGTTTGACCACACTCTGCCTAGTTTTGTTTTGTTTGGTCACACTTAGTGACCCAAGGAACTTAGTGACCAATGAAGGCTTGCCTTTTGCTTAATAAACGACCTAATCCACATGAAAACAAAGGTTTGGACAAAATTTAATAGTAATAAATTATTAGGAATCGATGTTTTGTCTGTTAACACAATAAACATAAGTTATCAAGTCTCTTGGGTAACCGAAAAGTCTCTTGGGTCACCGCTATAGTGACTCAAGGGACAGGTTATCCAAGAGACATTTGGCGATGAAATAACCAGAAAAGGAAGAAATTGAGGAAATTTGCATAAAAATACATTTCGATGTAATTTTAGAACTATTGACCTTGTACTAAGGTAGAAATTACCATATTATGTAAAATATTGACGACTACATACGACTTTTTGGTAGGTCTCCCAGGAGACACAATAAAAACACGTTGCCTCCGATGCAGCTGTGGGCGAAATGGCCGAGCAAAATCAAGGGAACAGCAATCTTGGCCGCGATCGTATGAAACCTAGACACTTTCCTGATTGATCAAGCCTACTAATATAGCCACCTTGTTAAAATTTCCTTAAACTTATGGTAGTTTGACAGGGGACCCCTAATAATGGAAACCACTGGGGACACATTTCGGCGTAAAGATATTTTAGAATTTTGTAAATTCTGAAAACAATTTTCAATGGAATAATAATGCAATAGTTATTCAGTAAGTTTGTTATTCTTTACCTATTATTAATTTAGAGATTTTCATTGAAAAATTTTATAGCGTAGTGGCGCAAACATTTTAACTTTGTGAAAGGGACATCTCCGATTTGTATGGGAGGCACGGTTTCGTCCCCTGGGTAACCATTATTTTTGAATAAAAATATACTTATATTGGCTTTACTGACTCGTAAATGTAATGCCAGTTTATCTCATTAATAGTTTATAGAGTTAAAACCGTAAATAATAGGATCTTCTTGATTCTATACTCGCATACTCATGGGGACAACCTCGGAACAAGAAAAAGTTGATCGACCCACATATTACATGACATTGTAGTCGGAACGAAACGGAACAAGACAGCTTACATTATGCCGAGTTTAAACTCAATCAGCCTATTTACTGAGGAGTTCTGTTGAACAGTTCCTGACTCCATTATCAGATCCTGACCTGATCTGATGACCATAGCTCCACCTGGTACCCTTTCAAACAAAAAAATAATTTTCCAAATCGGTCCAGGCTCACCTATTCAAGTAGATACTCGAGAAACATACCTACCTACATAAAAAAATATTCCTATGACTTGAGAATCTCCTCCTTTTTTTGAAGTCGGTTAAAAAGAAAGTAATTTTCATAAAAGGGTCTACAAAACCTACCTACCTACATACCATTTAAAATTGAAATAATTGTTCAAAGTAAAAATCAATTCTAATCTACGCTAGGTACACCTATCTAGTTAGTGTGATACTACCTACACCTATACCTACATACCTATACATCGAGCGAGCTAAAAATGCTAAAAATTATAAAAAGCGGTGGTCGTTGCAAACCAATTTTGCGTTAGTGTGAGTGTCGAAACTCCGCCTCCGGGACTATACACACACATTGAAGACATCCGAGCAACGCGTACGGCAATACTCGAGTTCAGAATTTACAAGAATTTACGATGTATTCCGTAATACCAAAAATGATGAATGAAAAGTTAATGATTTCGCAATTTTTTTTGTATGGCCTGTAACTAGACACTCTAAGCTGTGTTCCTATTAAAAGGATATTACAATCATTGTTGTTTATCATACAGAACAAATGCAACGAAAACACGATATTTTTGCTGTAAAAATGTTAGAAATACAATTTGGTTACATTTTGTTTCAGGTAAGTTTTTTAGATCAAAAGTTTAACAGGAACCTAGATTAATACTTCCTTAATCTAAATAAGTGCATAAAGTGGTGAAAATACGCTCAAATTTTAAATGATTTCGGTAGTACGTTTGTATGGAGAATTCGTTCGTCGCCGCCCTCTTAATGTTATCCGTTAACAGTAGGTAGATTTGAAAATGAAACTAAAAAAAAACACTAAGTATAAGAAATAAAAAGTTATAATAGGTAGGTAGGTAGGTTTACTACGTAATATAGTTAATTTTGAACAGTATTTCTATTTACATAAATACACTTTCAGCTTCATAAAAATTGTGCTTACGCAGTCTCGACGAAGGATATTTCGTTTAGTTTGCGAAAGAATATTTCCAAGTGAAATTGCAGATGATCGTATAAACCTTTAATATTCAGCAATAAAGGCAGATTACACTTGACATCAGCTCGAGCGTAAACAGATAACTCAGACTCAATAAGTTAATCCCATAGAAATAAAGAAATCTAAGAAATTTGTTTACGTATAAGAATTTGGGCCATCGATTGAGAAATTGAAGTAATGTCGTCGTATTTATTTTTTGTTATGAGCTAGAAAGTAGAAGTTAAGTATTTTTTTTTTACTTTTTGTGAACTACAGACAGATACACACTACAAACTTATATCACCCCTATTTTTGTTCAGCGGTATACGATTTCTTCGAGGCAAAATTTCGAAGCATTTTGTATTTCTAATTATAACTGTGTTATCTTTAGTTAAAGAGAAGTCCGTACCCATATTATAAAAGTGAAAGTGTGTTTATTTGTCCTGCTTTCACGTCAAAACAGAGCGACGGATTGACGTGATTTTTTTGTGTGAAGATAGCTAGAGGGCTGGAGAATAACATAGGCTACTTTTTATCCAGGTACCACGCGAGCGAAGCCGCGGGCAGCAGCTAGTACAAAACAAAAATAAATATTGCGATAAAATTTAGTTTTTAAAATGTTTATTTTGCTCAAAAAAAAGGCAAAACACTCGCTGGAATGCAATATTGAATAGGTCTAAAAACGTCAGCCGCTTTTTAGAAAAAATCCAACATTTCGTGTAGCAAAATTGAATCTGACCTCGATCATCGGATCAGATCCACAATTTTTCGGCAAAAGGACTGACCCCAGCTTTAATTTTAATTAAAACCTCGAATTTAATCTAATTCCGCAACAGTTGAATGGCCCGTTCCATTAATTGATTGCTACGAGGTCCTGGCTATTAAATTTTGATATCGGTTCCTTTTACGTATTATTTTATTAGAATCAAATGAGGAATTGAACACAGGAATATTTATTTTGACGATTTTGAGTGAATGGGAATGAACATACACAAATACACATTCACTCGACGAAATCTCTATGCAAAAGCGGCGTCTAATGGTAAGCGTCCACAGGCCCGCATCGCACGCAGCGGACGGATCGCATCAAACGGATTATCTGTGAAATGCGATGCGTACGATGCGGACATGTGGACGCACTTATATGAGTTTCTATACAAATAATACTACGATCCGTTGCGTGCGATGCGTCCGATGCGTACGATACCGACATGTGGACGCTTACCATAACTATACATATTCGCACTGCACAATGTCAGTTTTGTACATAGTAAGGTTGTCACCGTATGAATAATGTACACTGTGGTCTCGGTCTCTATGCGTCTGCGCGTGTAGCGCGTTCCGTGCTCAAAGTCAGGTCCTCACCAGCTCAAACTCAGTATCCATTCTATACGACGAAGGTGACAAGATCGTCCCGCCAACGTTTTCTCG
Source organism: Camptogramma bilineatum (assembly GCA_958496255.1). Taxonomy (NCBI): domain Eukaryota; kingdom Metazoa; phylum Arthropoda; class Insecta; order Lepidoptera; family Geometridae; genus Camptogramma; species Camptogramma bilineatum. Next base: position 11,083,963 of record OY292471.1, read on the forward strand.
GGCGACCCCAACGCGACCTTCCGTCGGTTGGAACCCAAGAGGTAGTTATATGGGCCCACCTGTCTGTGTGCAACCGGCTCACGTGGCCAGCCCAATAGGTACCACTTCAGCCTGGCAGATTTGTTACCGATATTATTCCGATTCTTATTATTAATAAAATATTCATCATCATCATCATCATCATCAGCCTATAGCAGTCCACTGCTGGACATAGGCCTCCCCTAATGAGCGCCATCGCGCCCTGTCTTCAGCTTGAAGCATCCAACTTGTGCCGTATACGTAACAATACGATACAATAATACGTAAGCATACACACTAAAAGCGTTAACCTCTTTCAATGTCGGTTTAGCGGATCTTACTAACATAAGGATAATGTTCATTCCCATTCAAATTAGCACACTATCGACGCTCGAGAAGCTAAAGAAAATTGGGTACAAAAATAAAACGTAACCCACTCACCAATACACAGTCCTGAGCAGAGAGCCAATCACCTACTTACCATAACTTTATTAGTTCAGTGCTATTGTACCCACTTCTGTTAGTTAGCCCCTGATTCAATAAGAAACTTTTTATAACCAAAAAAAAAATACAATTAAATTTTTTATGTTATAGTGTTAAACCACACTTACGAATAAACGAATTTATGACCAAAATAAAAAAAAATCACTTGGGAAAAATCGCTCTGGGATCACAATAAACGTCTCACCTCCATGACCATGTCTTTCCTGTGGATATGGCCGGTTAAGCTGAGAGGATGGTTTAGGTGCTGGGCAAGCCTACTCTATATCAACATTGTCCCAGGCACTACAGTACTCTGTTAAGTGTAGGCAAAGATTGCCTCCTGACACTGTATAAATCATCTAGTAAAGATGTAAAGGCCTAAGTTTTTTTTAAGGCTCTCTGTCTACCCTCGATATTTATGAAGTAAGTTGATAATAACTGAAAGTATCTTTAATATTTAATCTTCGAATTTGCCATTTAATTATTTTTATTTTACGTCGTATTTGCTTGATCATAAGGCCGTTAATTTAATGAAAAACAAGGTACATATTCAATAAAATTTTAATTTAATGTTTAAAAAAAAATGTATAAGCACTAAGCATTTTAGTTTTAAAATGCATGAAACCTATATTTAAATTATTTATCAATATGTAAGTATTAAAAAAATAGTCTTGAAAATGTCATAATTTAAAAATGAATATTATGGAAAAAATGAAAATTATAAAGCTATAATAATAAGACCGTTACACCTTTACAAGATGATACAGTGTCAGGAGACAATCTTTTCCTACACTTACACGGGGCACTATAGAGCCTAGGACATTTCATCTCAAAAAGTGAAGTTATTGGCGGAAGTTACTTGTTTATTTGCACTCCATTTGTAGCTAATGTCACCGCGTTTTCACGCAACTGCAAGTTCGAAATTGAGAATACGGGGACGATTTCTTGTTAGTTCTGCTGTAAACTTTAAATTGGATCCGATAGTTGGATAAAATATGTTGAAACTGTTCAATAAACACTATCCCTTGAAACGAATTCATGCGAAGTTCAAGATTTTGCTTACCTACTGCCTATACAAGGAACTATTTTGTTTTAACTATCTAAGGGTGCTGCCACATTATCACGTCTCTACCCCGTCGCATAGCATGACCGTAGCAACACCGTCCCGGCAAAAATGATATTCTTTGTATTGAAATGTATGCGACGCCCCACACCACACCGTTCCTACACCGTCGCGTGCCCTGCCCGTGCCATGGCCGTCTTGTCAATCTCCGGCCGCCATGATTATTTTGCTGACAATCAATGACAAGCCCCGCCCATCTGTCAATCCATGTAACCATCATATTAGTAGCGTAGCCAGGTCAGCCCCTAGGGGCAGCTTTTCAGCCTTTTTCTATAAATAAATAATGCTGGATATTTCACAGCATCATCTAGCTCCAAGGTAAATAGACCTTGTATGGAAACTATATGACTGATAAACTACTTGTAGGTACCTATCCTTTTTTTGTAAATACATAATATTACATAGAAAAACACCCAGACCCGATACATATATTTGCAGATCATACAAACACTTGCGTCGCAGTGGGAATCGAACCCGCAACTTTCTGTGTTTTAGCTGGACCTTCGCACACTGCGCTTCCGAGTTGGTTCGTATTGTTGGTACTGGATGTTGATTTATGTACACGGGATTTTATCGCGTAATTTACCTTATTTATCACGACGCGACGATTTGGCTGTTACAATAGCCGTGGTTGCGGGCAGTCTGCCCGTGATTATGTCAAAATGACAGATCATGTCAAAATGAGAGATTATGTCAAAATGACAGATTACGTCAAAAAGACAGATTAGGTGTATATTAAAATGACAGATGGGCCATATCTCGTAAACCACTTATCCCAGACTCTCCGTTCTCTTCAAGTGAAAGCTATTGAAGAGATCTACATTTAAAGTGACAGCTGTCAAACATTAAACGGCCACATCTCGGAAACTACTCGTCCTAGACTCCTCATTCTCAGTTTAAATGAAAGCTATGACCAAGATCTACATTCAAAGTGACAGCTGTCAAACTTTAAAAGGCCATATCTCGGAAACTACTCGTCCTAGACTCTCCGTTCTTAGTTCAAATGAAAGCTATGACCAAGATCTTCATTTGAAGTGACAGCTGTCAAACTTCAAAGCACCATATCTCGGAAACTATTCGTCCTAGACTCCCCGTTCTCAGTTCAAACGAAAGCTATTGAAGAGATCTTCATTTAAAGTGACAGCTGTCAAACTTCAATCAGCCATATCTCGAAACCTACTCATCCTAGACTCTTCCTTTTTAGCTCAAATGAAAGCTATGACCAAGATCTACATTTTCAATAACAGCTGTCAAAATGACATCTGTCATCTGAAATGTAGATCTTGGTCATAGCTTTCATTTGAACTGAGAATGAGGAGTCTAGGATGAGTAGTTTCCAAGATATGGCAGTTTGAAGTTTGACAGCTGTCACTTCAAATGAAGATCTTGGTCATAGCTTTCATTTGAACTTTGAACGGGGAGTCTAGGACGAGTAGTTTCCAAGATATGGCCGTTTGAAGTTTGACAGCTATCACTTCAAATGAAGATCTTGGTCATAGCTTTCATTTGAACTGGGAACGGGGAGTCTAGGACGAGTAGTTTCCGAGATATGGCGGTTTGAAGTTTGACAGCTGTCACTTCAAAGATTCAAGGTTCAAGATTTCAGATTCAAGGTTCAAAATTCAAGAATCAAGGATCGAAATCCAGGATCGAAATCCAGGATCGAAATCCAGGATCGAAATCCAGGATCGAAATCCAAGATCAAAACCAAGGATCGAAATCAAGGATCGAAATCAAAATCGAAATCAAAATCAAGGATCAAAATCAAGGATCGAATTCAAGGATCGAAACCATGGATCGAAATCAAGCGCTGATTTTGTTGAGCGCGATAAGGTAAAAATATCCTGAAATTTAAATGACATGGGCACACTACTAATCCAACAACGAGTGTGAAAGAGACAAAGCTACCAAGAAAGCATCTCAACAAGACCAACAATCCTTATAACCAAGATTAAATGATAATAGATCGTTGTGTAGTCGTGATAAGGTTCAAAATCCTTTGTACTTTAAATGTCAGTCAGCATTCTACTTTATACATTATATTGGTACATTTGGTGACAGCTGTCACTTTAAATGTAGATCTTGATCATAGCATAAGTATTTATTTATAAGAATAACGATTTTATTTTTTGTTGATGATGAAGATGTTATCTTGTTTTGAAGTTTATCAAAATACGGCTTCGCGGCTGTGCCCCTATTTGATAGTTTTATTTTGGGGTATTGTACCTTGACTGTCCATTAGTAGGAGCACGAGGATATACTTATAAGGATATATTGGTCCTCGTGCAGGAGCAGTAGGAGAATCGAGTAGGAGCAAGAGGAAACGCTCCAATATTGGTTAGATAATAATTCAGTTATTTTTCTCACTTCACAAAGTCTTTCAAGTACCCCCATTTATACACATATACATGTACACATTCTAAACCTATCAAATATCACCCCTAAATATCAAGTAGGTATATAATTTATAATTTTTACCTACGAAAATTCTCCCAAAGGATTTCCTTCTGAGTCGGTAAATACCCCAAATTTGAATTGAAAATCCCCCATCTAGCATCACTGAATGCGTTCCGCACGTTATGTGACATTTATCAAACGTCAAAATCCCATACTGCCCTCCGAAATCAAAGTGTAGTAACAGCAAAAACACGATTTCGAGAAAAAAGATAAGCTTACAAATTAAAAAAATATCCAGTTATTCATAAAACCTTGAATGTAGAGTGAAAGTACACTTAATCTATACCAACCAACCAGTAATAAAGCGGAAAAGTTTATTTGTTAATTTGTTTGAACACGCTAATCTCAGGAGCTTTGAGGAAGGATATAAGCTACTTTTCATCATCATCATCATGATCGCAATAATTATTATGCCATCACTATGGATTATAATTGGGTTTTTAAAAAGGTTTCTTAAAAGTCTGTTTTTTTAAACCTTGTAGATAAAACTCCCATTTAAAGTTACACAAAATATGATGAAATATTGCACTTTGCTAGTAAACCCTACAAAATGTGTGCAATATGTATTTTAGTGTGGTTTAGCTTGTAAACGCTCTATATTTACGATAGTATTTTACAAAAAAATTGAGTGATAAGTTTTAAAATGGGCTTTCAGAATAATTGTGTGTTTAGCATAAAACCAACAAAATGTCTATTACTGTGGTATAGGCTCGGGATTACGCTTCGCAAAACGGTTATGCGACGGTCCTAGTATGATACGGTCTTACTGTGTAAGGTGCTATTTTCGTGACGGGCTCGGTCATGGCTCGGCCCGCTTATGATACTGCGCAGTGAGCGATGACCTTAAAACTTATCAGTAAACAAACAAATATACTCTGACATCAGGAAACGGACTAAATTAAAAGAAGCTCTAGGCCACTGCAAAAAATTGAAATGGAAATGGGCAGGCCACATTCCACGTATGAACAAGGATAGATGGTCAAACAAATATATAAATAATACACTGTCAAACAATAATACACTGGGCTGGCCCTATTGGGAAAAGAAAACGAGGCAGACCCCCTAAAAAGTGACTCGACGATATTAAAATAGAGGCAGGAGAAAACTGGATACTAAAGACCAAAGACAGAAAAGCATGGAGTGAAATGGAGGAGGCCTATACTCATAGAGAGATCCCTAACAAATTATATACCTAGACTAAAGATATACTAAAGATAGATAACTGAATACATAATAGATAACTAAAGATATTTTATTATAAAAAATCTATTGAGTAAAATAAATAAATTTATGCACATGTTTTGCCGTTCCATTACATACAATCACAAAAATCGATCGCTCGGCCGTTAAACAAACAATTCGTATAACGAAATATGCCACAAACATTGTAAAACTAATTTATAACTCAAATATTTGTTCCCATTGACCTACTAACAGGCATTTCGATCAGAAAATACAACGTAAACACAACGTCACGTCAAACGTCAAAAATAAATAAGCAAACGTAATATTTTGATTTCACGCAAACAGGAAACAATTATTGAGGGCATTTGTATTGTTTTGTTTTTATTTTTATTGCGTGTAAGTTTAGTATCAATCCTATCGATCGGCGGAGCGTCTTCGAGTAATCGGTGATAATGATAATACATAAAAAAGCAAAAAACTTAAAATTCAAATATCATTTTATTCAGTAGGACCGCTATGACCACTTTGAAACGTCTTAAGAGCTAGGTGATTCTACTCCTGTTCAGATAAAAAAAAAACATAAGTAGCCTAACTACTTACTCAAATAAATATATTGGTGGACATTTTCAGACAGCGCCGTCCACGTCCAGCCTCTACCAACGGCCAACTAAGCAAAGCTTGTACTATGGGAACCAGATAACTGATAGACTACTAAGAATTATTTTTTTTTGTAAATACAAACTTATTATACTTTTTAACACCCAGACAGAACAAACATCTATGTTTATCACACAAATGTTTGTCCTGGGTGGGAATTGAACCCACGACCTACATCGCAGAAGGCAGAGCTACTACTAACCGAGTTAAGAGGCCAGTCAAAAGACAGATAGAAAGATAGAAAATACTTTATTGCACACCACATAATTAAAGAAAAACAATACAACAAATTAAACTAACTTAAATATGATATACAATCGGCGGTCTTATCGCTAAAAAGCGATCTCTACCAGACATTCCGATTAATTGTGAACTTCCTCCTTTTTTGAAGTCAGTTAAAATAGATGTAAAATAGATGGCAGTTTTTATCGACAATTAAACATTCCTAGAAACCAAAAAATGTCACGGCACAGTAATAAATTCCTGAACATATTGCAAACAAAGCCAATGGAATTCACTAGCTTAACAGTACAACAAAGTTGTTATTTCTGATTAAATTTCGAAACGTTGAATGAACCAATGAGATTTATGTTCTCAATCACACGAACGATCTCACAATGTTTATTGTCATAATAAAATACGGTTTTGGATAATTGCAAATTGTAATAATTTCAGGGAAATAACGTATCAGATATTAATTAGATTTTAAAACTATTTTTCGTTACACTTTCTTTTTTAACTGACTTAAAAAAAAAGGAGGTTCTCAATTCATCGGTATATTTTTTTATGCCTTTTTTGTTCGCCAATTACTTGAAGACGCCCGATTTGGTAAATTATTTTTTGTTTGAAAGGTGCTTTCCAATTGGTGCCAAAAAAATTTGGTGAGGATCTGTCGAGGATCTTCGTGAGAGATTTGAGACGTCTTTACTTTTCAAAATCGTTAATGATAAGCACCACTTAAACTAAGTAGCGTTTTAGTATTCGGGTGTCAGTAACCTATCTGTTACTTATATTTAGATGTCTTAAAAATATGTCTTTTATAAAAAAAATCTCGTCTCAGTGTCTCTTCATCAAGATTGAAATATCTTGAGGCGACAGATAAATAACTGAACAAAAATAGTAAAGCTGACACTTTCCTTCTAACTTTGCAGTTGAAGGTACTGGACTTGTCACAGACGAAAATATCGATAGGTCTGAAAATTAAAGGTTACAATTCGACAGTAGATAATATTTTGGGTTCAGTATTTGCCAGTGACAACTTAGCTCAGGGCCCCAATTCTACTAATTTACAACGTCAACCATTAGGTATCATTATCACACCCCGGACACTCGACGAAATCTCTATGCAAAAGCGGCGTCTAACGCCTCACATTTCTTAGTTTTTACAAAACCTGGTTAAATTGTTTTCACAATTCGATAGTACAAATAGATCAACTAGAAAAGGCACACCACTTGCCACAATACAATCCCTGCAAAGCAATTCCCAAAAACTGCAAAATTCGATGCCAATAGTCGTTCGAATATTCGAAAAATATCATACACCTGTCGAATAAACGAATAAAAAACTTACACGCGACACGAGATTGATTGTTTCGTTATAATTGAAGTTTCTGTCATTTTTACAGGCACGGATCGGTTTTTAGGGCAGGAGATGGCGTCTAGGAATACATAAGATAAATAAATAATTAATGGTGGACATTTCTCACAGTGCCATACTAAACTAAGCATAGTTTGTAATAAGGGAACCAATTTTGCAAGATAATAATTTTCTCAGTCGAAATGCGGTAAATTTTATAAAAATCGTATCTTCAATTTTATAAATTCAGCACATCATAACATTAATGGGCTCAATGATTCCCATTTACATTTAAACCAATTATAATAAAACAGAACATACTTATTTCGTTACTATCAAAAAGGTAAAAAGTTAGCAATTAATAGGTACGATTATTTATTAGGAACTAAATTATTAGTCTTAAAATATAGTTGCATGTGAATGGCTGATTTCCTTTGAAATTTATATGAATATTTTGAATAAAAATTATTTTCTGTGTACATTTCTTTAAAATTTGTAACGGTTAAGAGTTCAACCCAATTTCCTGATACAGTTTTCAACTGGGTAAGTCCAGGTAGGTACACATAACAATAATTTATAGCTATACATTATTTATCCCTGCTTCATACTAATAATCCACTCTGTACTAACAGACATGAAATATTTTTTTTAGTATTTAGCTCTCAGTCTAAAAAACAGTTATACAATTTGGATTGAACCAACCGCGTTCCAATGTTGTATTTGAGTTGTAAAAATACTTTTTTTATTCTAATAAATATAGAATAGGTACCTAACCGTTACATAGTGCCTAGTGTCCAATCCGTCATCATTTTTTATCTCCTAACATTTTCCTAAGTAAATTATGATCGTGTTAGAAAATTTCAGTTTTAAGTTTTGCTATATGACAATTACATACCTTTGCCTACAATTTTATCTATTTTTAGGGTTCCGTACCTTAAAAGGTAAAAAAAGGAACCCTTATAAGATCACTTTCTTGTCCGTCTGTCTGTCTGTCTGTCTGTAAACCCTCGGCGTACGAGTTCGACTCGCACTTGACCGGTTTTTAGGGTTCCGTACCTTAAAAGGTAAAAAAAGGAACCCTTATAAGATCACTTTCTTGTCCGTCTGTCCGTCTGTCCGTCTGTCCGTCTGTCCGTCTGTCCGTCTGTCTGTCCGTGTGTCACCATCGATTATCTCAGGAACGGGTAGAGCTAGCAAGTTGAAGTTTATACCATATACTAAAGTCTATAGTCCCTATTGTGAGTATAAAAATCAAGGTCCTGAGTCAACACTATAAAAAGATATAGGCAAATTTAGGTTTTCGTGAAAACTTGTGAGTACCAAAAACTTACCTTAATTATCAACTTTTTTTATTTTTCGGAATTTTTCCTTTACTTGTGCTGGAAGACCTTGCTTGTAACCAAAATTGACAATTCTAGGTCAACCGGAAGTACCCTAGAGGTTTTGGGTCGAAAACCTAAATGGTAGTACCCGTTGACCTAGAATAACGAAATTTGGCAAAAAGCAAGGTCTTATAGCACAAATAAAGGAAAGATTCCAAAAAGTTAAAAAAGTTGAAAATTAAAGGGTGTTCCCATACATACATAGTTGACGCTAATTAAAATTGTCCTCTGAGTTGTATGGGCGCTCATACAATTAAGCGGACTAGCTTAATTGGCACCATGGCTAGGTACGGAACCCTCGGCGTACGAGTTCGACTCGCACTTGACCGGTTTTTTTATTATGTAAAGAAACAGATGTAGATTATTCGTTTTATCAAAATGTATTTACAAAACACAAATTAAATCAGTTTATGCGTACTCTTTTAATTCCTCTGTCAAAAAAAATCTACAAACATTGACACCGTTAGGGCTAGCGCATACATACAACTTTTAAATCGACTAAACTGTTTCGTCGAGTTGTGTACTTGTCGTGATTTCTACACAACTAAACTGTTGAGTCGACGGAGGTGCGCATACAATCGATTTCAGTCGATTTGTAACCCAAACAAATCCAACAGTCTTGTGCAGGCAACGCTCAAGTTGTGCAACAAACGTTGTGCCGCTTCCAATGCAAATGCGAGACTGAACAGTCGTGGATCGACTGTTTAGTCGATGGTATGCGCACTTCAATACATTGCAATACAAAATGAGCGTGAGATCGATAGTTGTCCAACTTTTTAATCAAAAGCAGATCGATGAGGCTTTTTGATTTTTTTGTCGATCAACTATCGAGTTGATAATATGCGCACGTTCATATATTGCTGTGTACTTATGAAACACAACAAAATAGTTGTTCAACTAAAAATTGTATATATGCGCTAGCCCTTAGTATAATTGTTTAGTTAAAAGAAATAATGATGACCACGACTGTATCCCCAGGCATGGTAGACATTCTCTCAGATCTGTTTAAGCATCTTTAAGATTCTTTGAAGATGTCTAAGAGGGTAGTCAGAAGGGAAGGCAGTTTTGATATAAGTATTTCAATAATGACATCACTAACGTGAAATAATGTCAATTAATCACTATTGACATAAAGAACAGCAATTCGCTCCTTCAAACCTTGTCATTAATTTATACGAAACTTCATGGATTATCAAACCTCAAGCCATCTAAAAACGATTGTACTATAGTTAAAAGTATGTTGTTGATGAATTTACAAATGTAAAAATATAGCATTACAGTTCTAAAGCACCATTAAGAGAGATGCCACACGGATGCCAATGCGCTGCATCGTTGCTGCGACGTCGCAGCGTTGACGCTCCGAAGTTCTACATACAAATCTGCCCGGTATACCAACGGAAACGACGCGCTTTGACAGAACAAAAATTATAGCGCTGCGACAACGCAACGGATTGGCAGCGCCCGTGTGGCATCGCTCTAACTAGGACCCTCGACATCACAACGTAAGCAGAACGTGAGTCGAGCGAGGAACGTGCCCCGGCGGCCTTCGGACGCACTCCTGAGCCTAATTGAAACTGACAAAGGCATGTCTTTATAGATCACAGATACTGTTTCTAGATCAAGTACACTTCTAGGAGTCTTCAGGTCTTTTGATTGAAGCTTCGTGCTAAGACAGGCCAACGTCAGCTAAATGGTACAGCTTCTTTGCTGCGAACTTACGAATAATTTTTTTTTCCATTACAGTTCATTAACACCGTAACCCTTGTCGTATGTTCTACACTACTTGTTGCCGTACCAATGCCGGTACACGATCCCCGCTTTTCTGGCTTGTTGACACTTGTAGGCTGATTTTAGTCTCACGCTCACCGTCAGCGCTGATAGACGATTGATCTTTATTACAATGAAATAAGGATACTGATGGTTCAGCACTGACGAGAGCAATCAGCGTAGCAATTTCTGCTAAACAATCAGTATCCTTATTTCATTGTAATAAAGATCACTCACCTATCAGTGCCGACGGTACGCGTGACAGTAAAACCAGCCTTAGTACTAAATCCAACTCATTTGACAAAGCGGCAGCTTGAGCTAGTACCTTTAGAAAAATGTTACATAAAACTCTATAGATTAAGCACTATCTACCTATCTTTAGCTATTCCTAAGTATAAGTAAGATACTTAAGTAAACCGTGGTAAACGGTGTTGTTTTCACATTTATTACTCATCTATCGATACGAATATAACTTCTATTGTAATGTGTTACTGTTTGTTTCCCAAATAAATAAAATAAATAAAAACGCGAGCTCTAAACGGTGAACGAAAACATCGTTAGGAAACCATTTAGCTTTCTAATAACGTCGATAGGCTTGCTACGTGTCACGTATGAAATGCTTACTTCTGCAAAATGTGTGCATGTACCAAATATGTATTTGTACCTCTGACTACCCCTTAGACATCTTCAAAGGATCTTAAAAATGCCTTAAAAAATCTGAGAGAATGTTGTAATGAAGAGTTTGTGGTGTAGCTTGCTTAGACGTTCTTGATTGATCGTTGAAGTTAAGCAACGTTGTGCGCGGTCACAATTTGGATTGGTGATCGCAAGTGGCATTACGAGCTGAGCGCTTCCGTGCTTTGGATGGCAGGTTAAAGTGTTGGTCCCGGCTTTTAAGTCGTTAAGCCATGATGAAGATCTTAAGGCGACCTAAAAACTCCGTCACCAGATTTGGCCACTTGCTCATATGAACTTACTTTGTCATAATCAATTGCTCACAGCGAGCATTTGTAAGATGAGAATATTCAACCTAAAAACTCCGTCACCAGAGTTGGCCACTTGCTCATACAAACTTACATTGTCATGAGCAGTTGCTCACAGCAAGCATTTGTTAGATGCGATTATTCACATCAAGCAAATGCTCATGTCAGTACCTTAACACGTTCAGTGCGGTACAGGACATATATGGGTTGTACGCGACTTTCTTCTGGTGCGGAAGGTAGAATTGTAGTTTTACCGCTGGTGCGGGGGCTATTTCTATACGAAATCCTTTATGTAAAAAAGAGTCAAGTATACTTTTCTGTAGCTTATTAAAAATATAAGTAAAATTTGCCATAAAATTGTACAGGACACATATGGGTAGTACGCACTTAAAAGCAATTTTCGTAATTCTGTGCGTTACCATACATATATGTCCTGTATCCGCAGACCCGGTGTCACGCTGATTTTTACAGTAGTGCGGAGCAATCCCTATCTTATTAGCACGTCATTTGTCGATTATTACATTAACCCCAAAATTAAGCGATCTCATAAAATGTTATCGATGGTCGCAATTTAATTGAGGATTGAAAATCATCAACATCCTAACCCAGTTATTAAAAAAATCAATTGCCGCATGTATGTTCCCGCATTACTTGAGAACGGCTTGACTGATTTGACTGATTCCTTTTTTGTTTTGTTTGTAATTGTACGGATAAGGTTTTTATAAATTAAAAATTTGTAAGTATGCGGTGGAGGTCTGCGCCGAACAAAATTGACCAAGGATGCACCAAAAATGAGTCCTGAATATACTTCCACCAGGACTATAAATCCATGCCGGGGTGTTTAACTTAGCTTGTAATTTAAGTAAATGAAGTTTTGTTCATATTCAGAGAAATAAATGCTCCTTATCGATATCGATTGTTCAAAATACGGTTAGAACATCACTAAACTTGTGTAAAGGACAAACGTTTTGACCCTATTTTCAGTGCGGTACAGGACAATTGTGGTGGGTATTTAGTTTTAGGTATAGCTTCTAAAGTACTCACCAGATCCCCGTCCTGGCTTACCATATGTTAGATAAGGTTATAATCTACCCAAATAATTAAAAAAACAACATTAAATTACGAAATTCATTAAATTATAGGCATTTCAAAAAAAACATAATACAGGACATATATGTCATGTACCGCACCAGGAGTAACTCTCGTACCTACCATAAATGTCCTGTATCGCACTGTCTGAAAGTCTTGCAAATACGGTCCCGCACCGAACGTGTTAACTGAGTTACAATGGGTTCCAGTTCCACGATCAGAACCATGAAATGAGCGAAAATGATTGCCCAATTTAAACGTCCCCAAAGCTCAATTTTATGAACATCGTCAAAATTAACAGAGACTTACTTTCTAATTGAAACATGACCTTTCGTATAATTGTACGGCATTTGGTAATTGGATTTCAAAAAGTTTGACGACCTCAAGTGATCAGAGTGTTTTGAGAAACTTTGACAATGATTCTGAAATTAGTTGTTCCTGTCACTAAATAAATAAGTAAGTAGTAAGTTCGTACGAGCAAGTGACTAACTCTGGTAACGGAGTTTTTAGGCCACCTAAAGGCCTCCCTCGTGGCTTAACGACTTAAAAGCCGGGACCGACAACTTTACGTGCCCTCCGAAGCACGGAAGCGCTCAGCTCGTACCACTTGCGGTCACCCACCCTAATTGTGACCGCGCACAACGTTGCTTAACTCCAACGATCAATCAAGAACGTCTAAGCAAGGTACGCCGTGGGCGTTTCACTTAATAAATTAAGAGGTGACTGATAAATTGGCAAATAAAAAACACGCTTTTGTAAGAACAAATTGGTTTTTTGATGACCACAGCTAGCTTTGTTGAGCCTACCTACAGGTGTAAATAATCCTAGCTGGGTTCTAACTATGGAATTCTTGAATAAAACCGCAGTCTTCACTTAAAACGTTGTAATGTAAGAACGAGAGAAAATAAAGGCGAAGTTGTATTTACTTCTACAAACTGCGTTCGACACATTAAACAGAAAACGGGTGATTTACTTTCCAAAATGATTCCGGCTATAATTTACATCACATTCTGGGTGATTTACTATTCGACGTAAATCGAATCGAAAAATGATCATCCATTTAAACGGCCTCATTTATTCGTGTCCAGATAAAGAGAATTTTCAAAAATACGATTGGTTTAACGTACGCTTTTTTGTAATTAATTTATATTTGTGGCAAAACACCAAGCTAATTTTATTATGTCGCAGCGGTATTGGTTGGTGATAAAAAGAAAGATAGAGATTTGTAGCTTTCTAGAAGGGTAGTCAGGGAAAAGTGAAACATACGTTGGAAAATGCTTGCATATTTCGTTCCACAAGAAATATAATGGTGAACGTAGACTTGGCCGCACCGCAGTCGCCGCAGTAGCCGCAGTCATCACCAGTGATCAGAATTAGGCGGGCTAAAATACCTAAAGTTCGAAAAATAACAGAGACAAATGGAGACGCCTCAGGACTAAATATTTTTCGGCCCAATTATTTCCGTTTTCGAGACATTAATAAATAACATCTAACATTAAGGTGAATCCATTTTTTACCTGAGTTGATAACAAAAACTGAAATGTAAGTTGTAAGGATAAAAAACTTTTTTCCGTCGTCGGTCAAATAGAAAAATTATTTGAATTAGTTCACAATATTATTAACTTTCATTTTAAATGTAGGTACTTACTCACTGTGAAAATTGTGCCAACTTTCGGCCCAATTAGGCCGAATCAAATTCTTGTAAGGAAGTCTCCCCTTTTTTGCCTCTGTTCTTTGAACTTTAGGTATTTTAGCCCGCCTAATTCCGATCACTGGTCATCACTTTTGTTAATGGCGACGGGAACGACTGCGGCGATTGCGGCGCGGGTAGGTATACGAGGTTGCATAGAACTTCATATAAAGAAATCTAATGCGAGACTGCGCTGTGATGCGAATGCGAGACAAGAAATGCGGGGACTGCGGTGACTGCGTTGACTACGGTGCGGCCCAGGTCTGTGTTCACCATTAATCTAGATTTTTTTTAGTAATATTTCGGGGTCATGAGCGTGTCATCTAAAACGTAATCGTTGTCATCAAAAAATCTTGTTTTGTTTTAAAGTGTTTGTCTATTTTACTGCCGTCGTTTACGTTGAACAATTTCTAGTAAACAAAAATGCCATTGAACTTAACATACTTTTATGGTGCTTTTGTGAAAAGGCCATCCTTTTTTATGGAGAGTCGATAAATTGCAAGATCAACGGAAATTATGCATTGTGCAGACTGCATAATGAATTCATCTTCATAAAACTTTACTGAATTTTCCTCTACGTAATAAAATTTATTTAATGAAATTTCAAAAAGGACCTATACCTAACGAAATCAAAGATTTGCCGTAGCAATTTATAAGAATTAAAATTATGGGTTCTTGACACAGCCGGCTACAGTACTGACGATTTCTTTAATAGCTGACGATTAATTTTTCTGTTAGACATATAATATTATTATAATTTACTTCTTTTTTATTGTAGCTAATACTAGTTCTTAATTAAATAAGTCAACTATCTACAACTTGCAAATATTTTTTCTTTAAAAAAATATTTAAAATCTAGTGTTTTTTATTTTTTATGATAGATAGATAGATAGATAGATAGATAAACATTTATTTGGCAACAACACACACAGACAGAGGTACAATGGAAAACGGACACTAAGAAAGGTAGGTACAAACAAATAAGTTAACAAAATAGGTAGGTACTTATAAGATAAAGGATGCAGCACTGTGGGTGCTGCATCCTTTAGTAGGTATCACATAGAACCCACCTATATAGGATAGGATAGGATAGGAGCTAGTGTGCATAAACAATTCTAAAATTGCAGTGATGCACGACCGGTATTCGAATTCACAATCTTCTGATTCCAAGCTGAAATTAATTCTGGCCAACATAGCTCTAAAGAACTAACTAAACACGTTTTACCCATGCCTTTGTTAGCTTTTTTGAGGCCCTGAAAAACTTGTAATGAGCTAGGTAATCCTATTGCTTTCAACGAAATTATTAAACAAAAAGGTTTTCTTTTCTAATACGAGTACAATCCTAATTATTTTAACGGTCTAGACATGACTGATTAAATCCGTTTAACTTAACACGTTCAGTGCGGTACAGGACATATATGGGTTGTACGCGACTTTCTTCTGGTGCGGAAGGTAGAATTGTAGTTTTACCGCTGGTGCGGGGGCTATTTCTATACGAAATCCTTTATGTAAAAAAGAGTCAAGTATAGTTTTCTGTAGCTTATTAAAAATATAAGCAAAATTTGCCATAAAATTGTACAGGACACATATGGGTAGTACGCACTTAAAAGCAATTTTCGTAATTCTGTGCGTTACCATACATATATGTCCTGTATCCGCAGACCCGGTGTCGCGCTGATTTTTACAGTAGTGCGGAGCAATCCCTATCTTATTAACACGTCATTTGTCGATTATTACATTAACGCCAAAATTAAGCGATCTCATAAAATGTTATCGATGGTCGCAATTTAATTGAGGATTGAAAATCATCAACATCCTAACCCAGTTATTAAAACAATCAAATGCCGCATGTATGTTCCCGCATTACTTGAGAACGGCTTGACTGATTTGACTGATTCCTTTTTTGTTTTGTTTGTAATTGTACGGACAAAGTTTTTATAAATTAAAAATTTGTAAGTATGCGGTGGAGGTCTGCGCCGAACAAAATTGACCAAGGATGTACCAAAAATGAGGACCATAAATCCATGCCGGGGTGTTTAACTTAGCTTGTAATTTAAGTAAATGAAGTTTTGTTCATATTCAGAGAAATAAATGCTCCTTATCGATATCGATTGTTCAAAATACGGTTAGAACATCACTAAACGTGTGTAAAGGACAAACGTTTTGACCCTATTTTCAGTGCGGTACAGGACAATTTTGGTGGGTATTTAGTTTTAGGTATAGCTTCTAAAGTATTCACCAGATCCCCGTCCTGGCTTACCATATGCTAGATAAGGTTATAATCTACCCAAATATTTAAAAAAACAACATTAAATTACGAAATTCATTTAATTATAGGCATTTCAAAAAAAACATAATACAGGACATATATGTCATGTACCGCACCAGGAGTAACTCTCGTACCTACCATAAATGTCCTGTATCGCACTGTCTGAAAGTCTTGCAAATACGGTCCCGCACCGAACGTGTTAATTGACATTTTAAGTTGACCCCTAGCAACTATTGGTTAATCTGCCGAAGGTTCCAATTACACTTACATAAACTAAGTTCGAGTTACTTACTAGATTATGACGTCTGATAAAGCTAAAGGTGGAATCAGACGGTTCACTCAAGTGAAATATCACTCGAATGAAAGCTGGGGTCATAGAAAACTATGTCAATTTTCCTTCATTTTGTGTTTAGATGTGTCACTTTGAGTGAAAGGTGCCGAATAAAGAACAGAAATGAACGAAAAGTGAACCGTCTTATTCCACCTTAACTAAAAACTAAACTAGATGCGAGTGGTTAAAAATTTCGAAGATGTTGAACATCTTCGGTATGTACCAAATGATGTTCAATCAAGAGGGTTTGGTACATGCCCACATTTTGTACAAGTTACCATTTCATATGTGACAGGTTGCAAGCCCATCATCGCCTATTAGAATAAAAAATGATGTTTTCATCCACCCGAGGGTAATATTAAAAGTGAATATATGTAAATTTAAATTATGGTCTCTGTTTTTTATAGCACGTTTACTCTTAGTTGAGGGTAAAACGGAGCAGAGTTTTTATTATACCTTTCACCTTTTTTTTTCTGAGAAGAGAATTCGAAGTGGCAAAATTACTTTCTAAGGCATAAATTAAATAAAAAATAGCATTGCCGTTCACTTGACAATTGCCACTTGTAGTGGTTAAACTCAAGTGGACGCAAGTGGGGGTAAGGGTACGTGTAAAGAGCCACTTGAAGCCACGTTACACGAAAATAATTTCTTTGATTCATAGCTAAAGTTCCAATTCCTTTAAAATTACTATATTTAGATCAATTATGTAGAAAACCCAAAACAGTGGTTTTTACATCATTACTAGATGTGTCCCGTTAAGTGTAGGCAAAGGTTGCACTACATTTAAATCATCTAGTAAAAGATATAAAGGCCTTTTTTTAGTCTATTGCCGAAATCATCCATAGGTACAGGTACCCATATTATAAATGTGAAAGTGTGTTTGTTTGTTTATTTGTCCTTTAAATCTAAACAGAGGGACGGATTGACGTGATTTTTTGTGTGGAGATAGTTGGAGGGCTGGAGAGTGACATAGGCTACTTTTTGTCCCGAAAAATGCATGTTTCCCGTGGGATAAAAAGTAGTAGTACTCGCGGGCAAGGCCGCGGGCGTCCGCTAGTAAGAAATAAATTAAATCGATGCACTAACCCACGTGTCTAACATGTCTCCACTAAAGCAGCTAAAACAGTAAGCAAAAACATCATGAAAAACTATCTTAATCAGCTTTGCATGTACTTTGATGTGGTTAAGGCGGTTAAGGCCAGCTAGGCTAATCCTATTTCCTCGTAATCGCACCAACACTGGTGTTACACCAAACACGACTTTGTTTTCTTTTTAGCTGTATTAAGAGACAAAAAAGTTGTATTGGAACTTTTTAAAGGACAAAGCAGGTAAGGTCTAACCAGAGAATAGGCTCGAGCGCTCGCTTGGCTCGAAGCTCGCTTCTCTCGCATTCTAACTTCATGTATATTTTGCGAACACAATCTGACCAAATAATTAAAACCGACTAGCAATTTTATTTGGGCACCGTTAGCAAAAAAAAACTTATCTAAAATAAATCAGCGTGCTACGCGTTCGAGGCTTGCTTTACGTTGCATTACGTAGGTAACTATTTCTGAAAGTAATCTAACGCGTACGAAGTCGTGGGCAACAGCTAGTTTGGTATACATATACCACTATTTTGCAGAAGTTAATATTCCACACGTGACAGGTTGCAAGCTCATCGACGAGTTTTAATATTATAGTGAAGACTAGTAGTGTATATTCTATCCTACTACTTATTATTATAAAGGCGAAAGTCCTTGTTTGTGAATGTTTGTTACCACGTATCTCCATACCGATTCTGATTTTTGGAATGTAGTTTAGGTTCTGGAATAACACATAGGCTAATATTTATCCAGGAAAATGTACAATTCCCATGGGATAAAAAAATAGTAGTCCACGCGGGCGAAGCTGCGGTCGTTAACTAGTTACAACTACGTCCTTAGTTACCGAAATCATGGTATAAAAGAAAAAATAACATATTTCACACTTTATATTTCTTATAACAGACAGATAAAGTTGCAAAGATAGTGACCATTCACAAACTACTTCTATAACCAGAAGATAAAACTAGAAGCTGATAAAATAAAAGTGCTTAGACAAAACAACACAACAACTATCAAACTATTGAGAGATCCTGTACCAATAGCATTGTATTCTGAAGATAACATATTTTTGTGATTTTATTGACAACTATACACGGGTACCACACAGTATACATTTTCCGGGATAAAAAGTAACCTATGTGTTATTCCTGAACATAAACTATCTACATTCCAAATTTTATCAAAATCGGTTTTGTAGTTATTAGGGATACGTGGTAACAAACATTTTTAACTTTCTTTTACAACTTAATTAAAAATGATTCTGTTTTCTATCTATAATTGACTAAAGATAGAAGACAGAATTCAGATCATCGACGGCAAGTAAAGTCCCCAAAAGGCTGGCAACGTTACCCCGTTGGATTGCTATTCTTATCCTCTGTCCGAGGTAAATAGTCGGTCCCGGCTTTTAGACCGTTAAGCCATGGCTTTCAAGTGGCCTAAAAACTCCGTCACCAGATTAAGCCACTAGCTCATCAAATACACCTACTAGTGTTTTTATAAAACACAGCATTTTTTGTTTTTTTTTAATCTAAAAATCTGCATACTCAACAAAAAACGTGACTGATTCTCATTATTGTATTTTTAACCGAACTTCAAAACAAGGTAGTGGAGTACAAAAACCGGCCAATAATGTGTTGTGCCACGTAATATCGAGTTTTGTGTGAATCGAACCAGGGAATACTACAAAATAAAAAAAATCCATGCAAACGAACTTCAGGAACTGATGCTAAGAGCACACGTAACTTCGTAGACTGCAAGAAGTGTTCGTGAATATTGAGTTCAAAGCTTTGACTAAGTGACAGCATATACAAGGGAACTTAGGTTTTCACATCTGTCTTGAAACTTTTAAATGATTGGGGCTAGATGGCGTTGTGTGAAATGTCTAGCAATATGAGGTTCGGATGCGGCGGTGACTGGTCAGCTATTCGCTTTAATTGCGTTAAATGCCTAAATAGAAAATAGGCATGTTTGCACTAAATTCATTAGTCACAAGTAAAGCCAATTGAATAGTCCGATACATGCAAATTGTCGTGTTGTTTACAATGGCGAGTATTTTAGTATGTTGGTACAAAATGTAGCGGATTGGCGGTTGATATAAGAATATTTATAAGTTTTTTTTAAACTTTCGCGATAAAATCCCGCGTCCATAAAACTTTTCAATAATATTTATAAGCTTTGGCAAGATCTTGCAACTGAATTTTAAAGCAGTTATCCTCAACCGATTGAGCTGTTTGACACCGCTCACACATTTGTGTGCCGTTCGTCACATTTTGCAGAAGTTAAAATTCCATACGTGACAGGCTGCAAGCCCATCGACGCTATTAGAAAGCTTATTTTTCCTCATGATGTTTTCCTACACCATTTTGAGCTCGTGTTTTAAAATTTAAAGTGCTTTTAAATTTTTCGAAACAAAAGATCCATCGATGCACGGCTGGGTTCGAACCCACAACCTTCGGATTGAAAGTCGAGGCACTAACCTACTCAGCCAACACTGCTTTTGGTAAGTGATAAGTAAACATAATTGTTTAGCTTTTGACTACCCCATCAGGTATTTTCAGTCTCTTATCTGACACGCCTAAAATTTTGTCCAAAAACAACCTTTTTAATAATACATCCGTTTTATTTTCTCCTAGGCCACTTCGAAGCAAGTGTTGTATAGTAATTTGAGCGGGACTGCGAATGGAACATGTAAAGTAGGCACATGCGACCGATACCAGCACGGAACCTCATTGCATCCTTGTTTTTGTTACTTTATCTTTTGCTTTAAAACGTTACGAATTAAATGATGTCGTGGTCCAAGCGGGCGAAGCTGCGTGTGTCCGCTAGTGGCATAATAAAAATGTGAATAAGTGTATTCTAATTCAATAATTTGAATAAATCGTCGCCGTAGAGCGAAAAGTTTTGACTCTAGGAAGAGTAAACAATCGCTAACTTTATGTTTTGAGCTTCCGAATCAAGTAGAGAACTTTAATTTATTTAAACATTTTTAGGGTTCCGTACCTTAAAAGGTAAAAAAAGGAACCCTTATAAGATCACTTTCTTGTCCGTCTGTCCGTCTGTCCGTCTGTCCGTCTGTCCGTCGGTCCGTCTGTCCGTCTGTCCGTCTGTCCGTCTTTCCGTCTGTCCGTCTGTCCGTCTGTCCGTCTGTCCGTCTGTCCGTCTGTCCGTCCGTCTGTCCGTGTGTCACCATCGATTATCTCAGGAACGGGTGGAGCTAGCAAGTTGAAATTTATACCATATACTGAGGTCTATAGTCCCTATTGTGAGTATAAAAATCAAGGTCCTGAGTCAACACTATAAAAAGATAAAGGCAAATTTAGGTTTTCGTGAAAACTTGTAAGTACCAAAACTTACCTTAATTATCAACTTTTTTTATTTTTTGGAATTTTTCCTTTACGTGTGCTGTAAGACCTTGCTTGTAACCAAATTTGACAATTCTAGGTCAACCGGAAGTACCCTAGAGGTTTTGGGTTGAAAACCTAAATAGTAGTTCCCGTTGACCTAGAATCACGAAATTTGGCAAAAAGCAAGGTATTATAGCACAAATAAAGGCAAAATTCTAAAAAATTAAAAAAGTTGAAAATTAAAGGGTGTTCCCATACATACATAGTTGACGCCAATTAAGATTGTGTGTATGGGCGCTCATACAAATAAGCGGGCTTTAATAACATAATGGGTATAATGGGTAGGTACGGAACCCTCGGCGTACGAGTTCTACTCGCACTTGACCGGTTTTTATTTCTACTTTGAAGAATTTGCAAATCTATTAAGTACCTAAAACGTTTTAATTACTTTTTCCCCTTTAAAATAACAGCTTATAGATTCCTAAAAATTAGTTCCATTCTCACTAAACAAAGTTAACACTTCCAAAAGCTTACTAATATTAATAAAAAATATCCGGTGGTAAGATTAGTCTGTGGCCTTGCTACGAGCGACTACGGCGTAGCACTACAGCTACGAATGTTCTACGAACATTATGTAACCACGTTTTATTTCGAAACCAATATTATAAGTGCGTTATTTCCTGCCCTTGTCCCACATTGCGTGGGGTCGTCGGCACACTGGTTTTAAGCAACTATCTAAAAAAAATTATATAAATACTAGCTGCTGCCCACGGCTTCGCTCGCGTGGGACCCGGATAAAATGTAACCTATGTTACTCTCCAGCTTTCCAACTATCTACACACAAAAAATCAGGTCAATCCGTCGCTCTGCTTTGACGTGAAAGCGGACAAATAAACAAACAAATAAACACACTTTCACATTTATAATGTGGGTATGGAGGTATAGATTAATTTCTTCGCAATAATAACCCAAGCTAAGTACCTAAATCTTACTAATTTAAGAAGAAAAAACTACACAATACAACCATTTGCGCCATTACAAAGAACAAAAGAACGGTCTTAATGGAAGCCTTGTTCTTTTAAAAGAAATAAATTGGTTGGCATAAAACTACTGAGAAATTTCTGAGAAAGTTTCGAACTAAAAACTTAATAAGCGATGCGCATTTAATGATAGCTTTAGTACCTGCACAAATAAACAGAATAAAAAGAAATTGTAATGCTCTATTTGAGTTTTAGGAGCATTGACATAAATACACCCCTCGCTAAAAATGTTGCCATAGTGAAAGAGTGAACTCACTCATTTGAAAACTAAACTAAAGTTGCATCTAACCCAACACATAGGCCAGTCACTACAGTTTCTAATTACCTCCATCATTATAAATACATATATGTACCCGGGTATTTATAACGTAAATTACCTTTCATTGTTGGTCTTGCCGCGACCAGGGCTGATGCAATCTAGTCGAAACGTATGGCTAAACAAAAAGGTAATTTACGTGATAAATACCCTGATACACATGTATTTGTAATGTGTTCTGATCGCGAAAGTTTAACTGGTTATCTGTCGGAGCACAGATCTGGTCGAGACACAATTGATTTTCTAAGTTATGAGGAGTCAAAGTTATGACTCTATCAAAGGTTTTTGCAAAAACCTTTGATAGAATCAAAACTGAAAAGTAAAGAAAGTTTGTAAAGATTGTGATAAAAACTTTGCACATGTGCAAAGTTTGTATCACAATCTTTACAAACTTATCTACATTCAAAATCGCTAAGACCTAGATTTTATGTAGCATAGTACTAGATACTTACTTAGATCTTTTGTTAAACCTTTTTCAAAAATAAATAAATTTCTTATCTTATCTTATCTATTGTGTCTGGAATCCCGATAGACTAAAGGTTAAAAAAGATAATTACCTCAATCAACTACAAAATGTTTTTTAAATCAATTATAGGTAGGTACTTATCTGGCAATTGTACAGCCAATTCTCCAATCGAATGTCGTAACAAGAAACTATTCTAATTACTTATGAAAACATAACACGGAAAACGTCTACGCCGAGATACAATCTCCAGCGTCTTTGAAGGAGACGTGACTCAAATTTCTAATATGTATAAGATATATCCAGTGAATAAACAAACAAATATCAAATCCATGCAATAAAGGATTCCACAGTTCATACCTCGAGTGCGTTTTGGATACAACCTATAACTATACACGCAATATTGTTTACGTGCCTCGTATTACGTTACTCTGCTATTCAAAATTCAACTCTGTTCAAGCGAGGTAGAGTTTAAAATTACGTAGCATGTGGAAATAGGGTAAACATGCTGGCTTAGACCGCCTTAAGGTATAAATAAGTGGGTATAGATATGAAACTTCGATCAAGCATCTATGGGCAGTACATCGTGCGCGAAGATTTGAGCTAATACCTGTTCAAACCATCATGACTATAGCCATACCTAATGGTAAGACTAATCATACATCAAACAAACAACTGAAGACAATAAATAGCTTGAGAGACGAATTTTAAAGTGGACTTATGGAATCTTGAAACAGACCTAAAGCGTTGCAAGACTTATGGCTTTAGTATGGCGGTTTTGCAAACTTGTATTTGTTTGTACCTGCTTGTAAATATTGACTTGGAGGAATCATTGCTTGAGGGCGAAGGCAGAGATGGAATTATAGACAGCTGGTCGGTCTCCTAGCCAAAAATCGTTTTTGGCTACGAGACCGACCAGCTGCAGAATCTAGACATAGAAAAAAAACATTTATTTAGCACACACACAAATGATAGGTATAAGAAAAATACAAAATGAGAAAGGACTTATACTAACTAAGGACACATTCTGTGACATAATAATATGGTAGGTTGGTACATAGTAGCAAAATTACACACAAGATTAAATCAGGCGGCATCTACCTTTATACCTACAACTTTGAACAAAATTAGCCCTTCCCTTTGCGATGGTGTGACTAAAATGGTCCAATCTCAGTGTGGTCTACTTCCGAACGCAATGGTAAGGAAGTAACACTGGTTTTCAGATCTATCTACAAATGTGCAAACTCGTACCTTTTGAGTTTCTCATCCATGCATTATATTTATTTTGTGACTTAGAACGGTGACGAATCCCGTTGAGAATGTTATAAAACAAAATCTCGGATTTGTTTTTATGATTGAATGATTCAATAAGTGAAAGTAAGGGGTACGGAAATTCGATTCTACATTATCAAGGTTGCTTGTTTTATTAGGATGAGTTTTGGGACTTTAAGTGTTTTTGTATGAACTACAAAGATACCGGCTTGCATCGATATTGTTGGTAGCTCGCAGAAGTAATATCGCTCTTCTTAATAATTTCTTGGGTCAAACGGATGCTGACTTTTTTCTGACTGTTTTCGTTGACAACGCTGTTAAATTTTATCGCATGCTATATTTATTTTTTAATTTTAATTTTGACTCTTTATAAATTTTCCATGTTATTATTTTTTTGATTATTATTACTTTTGAAATTCTTTAGTCTGTTTTTATTGTCCTACTTATTGATTAATATTATTTTTTTAAATGTATCTAATATTAATGATTTATTATAACATTTGGACAACTTGGACCTTTCTGTAAGTCCATTTGTGTTTTTTTATAAATAAATAAATTGTCAGTCCCGGCTTTTAAGCACTAAGCTATGACGGAGGCTTTTAGGCGGCCTAAGGGAGTGTACACATTGCGTTTTTTGCAGCGCGTTTGTATCGATACAAACGCGATTCGAACGCGATGCGAACAGTCTAAACTACCGCACAGAACAACCATCTATGTTCTTCACACAAATATTTGTCATGGGTGGGAATCGAACCTACGACCTACAGCGTAGAAGGCAGAGCTACTACCAACTGAGCTGAGAGGCCAGTCAAGCCATTATTCAAATTGTGTTTTTGCTTTGTAACCTAGGGAAATTCCTACCTATAGGAAACCTGTGGGATCTTATGAAATAAAACTAGAAAATAGGTTCACAGACTTGTATTTATTTCCTATCGGTTGTAATTGGAAAATTGGAAATAACCCTCAAGTAAAAAACTTAGGTATAGGTAAAATTAGTGCAACGGCTTAGCTAGGGTTAGAGCACAAATACAGGGGTAGTAGGTGTAGATACTATACTAAAATTAAGTACCTACTGGGTTTCCAAGAGATGAAATTGCAAATTGATTATACTGTTGTTACCGGAGATGGAATTGTAAATTTCTTAGAATATTAAAGTTATTGGTACTTGAGATACAAAAATTGATTTGAAATTGAATGGTCAAGATTGTGAAAAACGATTAAAAATGTGTGTTGGAAGTATGCTAAGAATTTGGAATTAATTTATACTAGTAAGTAATTAGGTATTTAACTAGAAGAGAGGGCGCCAACCATAGGATTTCAGCTATGGTACTGTTTAATGATTTGAGAGCTTAAATTTTCCCTACCTAACAAAATGAGAGGTTGCCGACACGGGACACAGAAGCGCCCGTCCTGCGGTCACCAAAAGCCACCTCGGCGTCGTCGACAAACCCCTATCTAAGGTTTACCGGCCAGTAGCCTCCAGGCTTGGTAACGCCTGCTCCGAACGATCCGAACGAACCGTGGGCAAAGCAGTCCAACGTATAAGATATTGTACTCCAATACAATATGGGTAAAATAACACTGTGCTCCAACGGAACCAGTAGAAGAGTAGAAAAATACCAGTAGAAGAAAAACCCCCTGTAATTGAGAGAAAACTCCAATTACAGACTAATATTGTAAACCGTTCCAACGGAAAGTTGTAGAACATGTGGTTAATTTAAAGAAAACTCAAGTTTTACTGAACTTTATGACTTGAAATTAATAGAATAAGTAGGTTACACCTTTGTGAACGTTTTGCAATGGTAGGACACAGGTTTAGAATTGAAAATGGACTGATTTTATAAGAATTTAAGTTTTGACAAAAATATTTTATTACACAAAAAATTATTAATATTGTTTAGATGAATTCCTACAAAGTACTGAGGAAGAGCATACCTGTGGTTTAATCCAGGGGGCTTGATTAGTAGTAAAATAACGTAGTAAATTCTGACACGTGGATGCTCATACGCAATATGTACTTCAGTCGCCAATCTGCAATATTCGTTTGGTTAAACACCCGGCCTAGTGCACAAGCACTAAAAGAAAGACTTTTCACAGCAAACTTACCAAATTTGAGATATAAAAGACACTTTGCTACGCAAAAGCAGCCTCCAGGTAAAATGTAGATATCAAAATGGACGAATCCTGTGTGAATTTTCCCAATCAAAAATGCATCAAATGGGGGTTGCCCGCTTCGAAAACATGCCGAAAGTGGCAGAAATATCGCCACATTAGGAGTGAAAATAGAAGAACAATTAGGTTAAAATGAGAGAATTGTGAGACTAAATAATGACTAAAATTTAGACAAAAATGTATGCAAAAACATTTGGGTGATTTATTGCAAACCAACGCCGCAACAGGAACGAAATTAAAGAAAACAAGTTAAATCGAAGGAACTGTGTTTCAAAACAATACCTGTAATTTAGACAAAACGATGCCGAAACTAATAGGCTTAGTTATTTTAAAAATATTTAGAACTTTAATGCAATTATTCGAAACATCTAGCTTAAAATAAATTTGTAGCTGGCAAGTAGTACTGACGCAACAGATAGGGACGTTCTGTTCTACGCAGAGATGCGTTCCGTTTCAAGTTATGGAACAAAAAAAAAATGTTAAAATAAAAAAATAATAAATCCCAAATTTATACGTTACAGCTTTTAACCAAACTCAGTACTAAACAGTGCTCTAACTCCCAAAAACAAAAACGATTTACCGTGCCAATTATCGTAGATCAGCTTATTTTGGTTGACTGCTCCGAATTAGGCTTTCACCAACTTAGGCTGAACTACGATAGTTGGCACGATATACCGTTTTTAGTGTATACAGAGTTTGTGTATGAGTATGAGTACTGTGTAGATGCCAATCTCTTATGCAAAAGCTCTTCAAAACAAAAATATATTCTTCATTTCTTTATCAAACTCCAACAAACCAAGAGAAACTCTCTGAGGGTAGATATTCCCGTATTTCTTTCCAATCAATTTACTTCATCAAATATTGTTCCCAACACACGCTCTATCACTATCACGTCAAGGCACTGAACTCAGTGACATAAGCACCAGTTTATAACTAGTTACAGAGCCACTAGTGGATCTGTGAGCTGTAGACCTCCTGAGTCTAGAGCCACTAGTGGCTCTGTAAGCTGTAGATCTCGCGAGTCTGTTTGCATAGCTTAAAGAAATCTAAAAGTGAGCAATTTACTACATTTTTAGGAGTTATTCTGCTCATCACGTTGAATATCCTCATCAGATCTTCACCAAAGTCTTACGAGACCAAGATAATTAAGGATGATGAAGACCTTAAAATTGTGTATTCAATTTGTTTAATTCGAAAGCATTTAAACTGGTGCTTCCTTCATATAGTTTCAACAAACAAAGAGTACTGCGTTGAACTATTTTTACTCACACTGCAACCAAGATGATATTTGAGTTTGAAAATATATTTTGTTGAGTTTTTACACAGTATTTTCGTCACAAATACTTTAATCCTACTATCCTACTAATATAATAAAGGCAAAAGTCCGTATGCGTGTGTGTGTGTGTGAATGTTTGTTGCCACGTATCTCCATAACTACTTAACCGATTTTGATGAAATTTGGAATGTAGATAGATAATAACCGGAAATAGGACATAGGCTACTTTTTATCCCGAAAAATTGCACGGTTCCCGTGGGATAAAAAAATAGTAGGGCGATGCCGCGGGCGTCCGCTAGTACGACTATAAAGTATCCGACTTTCCAGGTTGTAAAGTCGTAAAGCCATGACGGAGGCTTTAAGGTGGCTTAAAAGCTATCTGGAGAGTTGACCATCCTCAAACACACTTACTTTATTACCTTACTTACTTACCTAAGTAATTCTAAAAGTAATTATATGGGTAGGTCCATCAAAGCCATCGAAGTCTAGACAGAATGAAGCATTCTGTAACTACCTAGACAGGCCAACTTAGTTGAAACTAGTGGCGTTATTTAGTTAAATTAATAAGTTTTCATCATTATAGACAGGGAAGGATTAAGGTAGGAATGTACTCTTCAAAGGAAATTTCAGATATGTCAGAAAGTAGGTAGTGAATATAAACATTTGACTGGCCTCTTAGCTCAGCTCTGCCTTCTGCACTATAGGTCGTGGGTTCGATTCCCACCCAGGACAAACATTTGTGTGATGAACATTATATGTTTATTCTATGTCTGGGTGTTATAAAGTATTCTATGGACCTATGTATTTACCAAAAAAAGTATATAAGTAGATATTATATCAGTTATCTGGTTCCCATAGTACAAGCTTTGCTTAGTTTGGGGCTAGATGGCGCTTTGCTTGGTGCACCAACCGATATTTATTTATTTAAAGAGTCTGGAGGCAATATTTGCCCACACTTAACTTGAGTTGTCTGGGAGACTTAAGGGACCGGCGAACGTATCTATGTACCTAGGAACGTAATACCAAAATAATTTAAAATTTGAGCATATTTTTATCACTTTATGTTATTATTTGGATAAAGGCAGTATTTATCTAGGTTCCTGTTACACTTTTGTTTCAAAAAACTTACTATAGAACTATAGACTATAGAATTCAATACCTATGCTTACATTTCTTTTTAGGTAAGTTTTTCGGAACAAAAGTTTAACAGGAACCTAGATAAATACCTACTCTCTTAATCTAACAACATAAACTGATAAAAATGTGCTTAAATTTTAAATGATTTCGGTACCTATTACGTTTTTATGGAAATTCGCCTGTCGTAGGCCTCTTAAAGTGCCTGGGACATTGGAGTAGGCTTTCCCAAAACTTCAGGAAGGTTTTGATTAGCTTCTGTAAAGTGAGTAAAATTTAAAATTACTTATATTACTGGCTCAACTGGTTCTTTTTGTATTTTATACTTTCATGTTAATATGTAGGTAGTAGTTTAGTTTCTGTAAGTAAATGTATTTCTTATATAATTAAGTATTATAATTTTTTATATAAATAAGTCTTTTATATGTAACTCATTTCAATTCTCAACAACTCAACAGGGTTCGAATCCCGTCGTGATCGCAAATCTCATTTTCAATTAAACTCAACCATATTTTAATAGAATACAATTTCTATTTAATTATATATACACAGCTACTCAAATTACAAAACATAACCTACAAATTCGGCCTTGTAATTTGACCTTGAACGTGCGATCTTGGTATAAATCTCCCTAAATACATCCCTGTCTTACTGAATTATGTTCGCAGCGGAGTGTTAACGGGACTCAAGGTGCTCAGAGGCTATTTTAATGTGACTCTAGCTAAAATTAATTCTAGCAATATTTTAACAAAGTAACTTTTACGCGTTTATTTAAATAATAAAGTCAGCTGGCTACTAATGGCACTTGCAGCGTCATAATTGAGCTTAATTCGTTTGGATAAGGTTCATTTTTGTTGAAAAAACGGTTAAATTAAGGGCCAGGATTTCAAAAGTTCAATATACTTTTATTATACTGGCCTCTTAGCTCAGTTGGTAGTAGCTCTGCCTTCTGCGCTGTGGTCATGGGTTCGATTCCCACCCAGGACCTTTGTGAAAACACAGGATCAGTGTGATGAACATAGATGTTGGTTCTGTATCTGGGTGTTATAAAGTATGGATTTACAAAAAATATTTTAAGTATTCTATCAGTTATCTGGTTCCAATAGTACAAGCTTTGCTTAGTTTTGGGCTAGATAGCGCTGCGTGAAAAAGTTCAAAAATATTTATTTATTATAATGATTAAGACCGTATAATTCAGGATGTTAAAAACGCCACTTTATACCTAATGGTGGTATTAATTTTTCCGCGTAGCCTTTCGTTTTTATAGAAGACAAACATTCACATACACACATACACACGGAATTTCACCTTTATAATATTAGTATGACGACAATGGGTTTATTTTCTACCCCTATTACTACCCTTTGAAGACGATTTTAAATGCCGTACGGGGAACGCAATAATATTTTTATCACTGAATAAATTAAGAACTTAATTACGGAGTTTTTTAATTTTTATAGTGTTAAACCACACTTTGGTATTATTTACTTAGAAATGAAAAATCTTACCAAAATTTTCAATTCCGACGGGATTCGAACCCGCAATGATACAAACGATCAATTACGGAATTACGGAGTTCACCATGCATTAAAAAAGCAAACAATAATCAAATCAAATCAAATCAAATCAAATCATTTATTGTTCCAAAAATAGCATACATTTATAGTGTGTGATTATAATAGGTAGGTAGTTTTATTTATTAGTAAGTTATACTTAAAAACAGGGGTACAAAAAGAGTAAGTGGACATACCTGAGAATAATCGTTTAGGCCTACAAAAATCCCTAATGCCCGGGTGACACGAGGCTAGTT
The DNA here is from genome assembly GCA_958496255.1 of Camptogramma bilineatum. Taxonomy (NCBI): domain Eukaryota; kingdom Metazoa; phylum Arthropoda; class Insecta; order Lepidoptera; family Geometridae; genus Camptogramma; species Camptogramma bilineatum. Next base: position 11,114,885 of record OY292471.1, read on the forward strand.
TTTCAAGCTAGGATAGCAAGCTAGTGTTTTACTAGCTTCGTGTAGACACAACTAGCTTCATTTCTAAGCTAGTACACGAAGCTAGAAGTACTAGCTTGCTAGCTTACTAACACTAGCTTGCTATCCTAGCTTGAAAAACTAGCCTCGTATTAGTTCCTTCCCGTAGGGTACAAATAAGAGGGAACCATCCAAGGATAGGTACTGATAAGTGTTTCACGTAACATAATTAGGTAGGTACGTACAATTTGGTCACAAATACTGGACACAAATAATGTAGGCGTGTTCATACAACTATAAGGCTTGTTTCACTCTTCAGCATGTCACCGGTCGCGTCCGCGAGTTGAGCAATTGCAAAATTCACAGCACATTTCTCTGTGCTGTGAATGGTCAAAATTAATTTATCTGTGCTGTGAATGGTCAACTCGCGGACGCGACCGGCGACACGCTGAAGAGTGAAACAAGCCTTAGTCATTCATGATACTGGTAACATTTTTATTTAATTCTAAAGTACTTTCCCTCTCGTTCCAGTTAAAGGGTTCAATTAAACTTTAATTGAACCCTTTTGTTTGAACTATTATTAAAATAGTCCGAACAAAACCCGCTTCATTAAACACAAACAAACGCGGGCTTACGATAAAATATGGCCTATAATCCGAAACTACCTGAAAACTAATTGTTAATAAGGGTTCCAGTTACACCACGTAATTAATTTATGCCGTCGTTAAACGGATCGCTGCCACAAATCAGTGTGCTGTACAGTACGCGCAGGATGATATAGCACAGGAGGAAGATATAGCTCAAGGGTGATTTATGCTCGGCAGAATTAGTATAGTGTTCGTGAACAAGATTTTGCAAATATTGGTACCGGTGCAAAATTATAGACATGAGTTTTAGCCCGCCACTTGACTAAGGTAGTTATAGTAAATAAATTAAAAATATAAATTAAATAAATAAATAAAATAATCTAGGTTGATAGTTAAATTCACAGTTCGTCACGAAGGTGCTAAAATTTTTTTGCTTTATTTAAAGTAATAATTCTGGGTGCACCCAGATAGGTGGGCCGGAGTGGTGACTGGTTGGATCTTCGAGGCAGGCCTAAAAAGCGCTGGCGTGATGACTTGGACGCCTTTAAAGAAAACTGGAGAGAAACCGCACAAGATCGTGATGAGTGGAAGGTAAAGGGCAAGGCCTTTGCCCAGCAGAGGGACAGTTTAGACTAATTTAAAAAAAGTAATAATAAATAAGTAACCTTGAAAATATTTGCTTTATTGAAAACAATCTCATTACTCTAGGTACTAGTTATTTTTCAAATCGAATGTATGATAATGTTTGTATGATCAAGTGAGTAACACTGGTGATGATGTTTTTAGGACGCCTGTAGGCCTCCATCATGGCTTTGAAGGCCTCTAAATGTCAATAGCTTTTTTGTAGAATATTACTTGTGTAGTTTATGTGTTTAATAATATTTCATACAAAAATTAACAGGTCTCTCTCATACAATGTGATTTACCCGCTTTTTTTTAATTTCCTTGAGTGTCGTATTACACGCAGGGCACTGTAACACAGAATATTTGTAAAATGCAGATAAGTTGAATAGGTACAAAGGCGTCCGTCGTGATGACGTCATTTGGGTTATCCCGGATATAAAACGAAGTATGGACAAGTTTACACTGCATGTAATGAAATGAAGTTATTTTTTAACTTATTTATTAAGTTGTATCAATAGACTTCATAAATCAATATTTGTAATTGTAGTAATTCCTTAAAAGATGAGATTCTCAATTTAACTGTTTTTTTCTGTATGTATGTAACTGAATTTCTCCGTAACTACGGGACCGAATCTGACGGTTTTTGCGTTGATATAATAGAGAATAACTACAAAATGGTCCACATAAAATTTTAATCCCTGAGGAACGGCTACTTGTCCCACAAAACTAAAAAAAATATGCCTGTACGTGCCGCGCTAGAACAAAACCAAGCAATGTGTAAAAGAGGCAATCTTTGTGATAAAGATAAATATTAAACGGTAGTCTGTTCTTTTATTTTGTATAACATTTATTTTTATTGTCTTGATTTTTGATCGAAGGTCATTGGTTCAAATCTCGAGATAGATAGATCAATAGATCGACAGATCGATAAAGCGATAGGTAGGTATATAGATCGATTTAATGCCAATTTCACGAGCAATTTCACCAACGAAATTGATCGCGATAAGCACATCTAAACCGCGTTCAAGAGCTGTCAGTGTCATAATTTTATTGCTATGAAAAATTGGCTACATCCCTCTAATAGCGAGCATCAATGGATTTTTCATTACTCATACACGGAAAGTACGCTTGAAGTTACCTGAACAGAGGGATGAAAGTAGTACTTTTCCGCCCTGGGAAGCAATTTTCCCTGCTGTCAAATTAAAAAAAAAAACATTCTATTTTGACATTTCTATTGCGTCATGTTGAAACTTTTTACACAGCAAAAGTAATATTTGACATTTCTCTTTTACCTTTTTATTGAGAATTGCTGTAAAAATATTTTCAACAATTTTATTACATGACTATTGTTATTAATAAGTAATTACTTTTCACTAAATTATTATTATTTATACAAGATTTTGAGCTTGAAATATTTACCATCTTCAATGAAAAAAAAAATACTGGCTGAAAAAAAAGGCGTGCGCCTTTTTTGTTTTTTTTTTCAGTGGCAAACTACCAGCCAGTATTTTTTTTAAAGCACCAATTCGATTTTTATCTGTTTTGTCGATTGAGCAGAGATTTTTATAAAATGAGCTAATCAGGTTTTTATTTATTTTCCTAATATTCGAAATGAAAAGCAGAGTGTTTACCTCGCGTAAAAGACCTATTAAGGCACTCGAACTATTAGCGCCCTCGCTACGCTCAGGCACCAAACCATCTCGTGCCTCAATAGGTTACTTTCAACCCTCGTGCAACAATCTATTATTTGTTTTAACACTTTTTTCTGTAAACTGTAAAAGAAAATGTCGATGTTGCAACGGCTTGATAAACCAACGTCCGAGCTCATTCCATTTGTACTCATTATACCACTACCAAGGCACTAACTAGAAAATGCTTTTAAAAACTGTCCAAAAAAGATCCAAGTAGCACACTTTTCCCCTCAAGTTTTTGAGCACGGTATGACCGTCAACCGGATATAACCGGTGGCGAAAGTATCCCTACGATTACCCGGGTCCCGTGATGACGTCATTACGGTCGGTTCGAAACACCGACGACCAATTTTACCTTTTGTATGCGTAAAGATTACAAATTCGCGGACAAAAATAGGCCACGAAGACGCGTGGGTGTTGGCAGTTGTGTAATGTTGTGGTGGTAGTGATTTTTAACCGACTTCAATAAAAGGAGGTGGTTCTCAATTCGTCGGATTTTTTGTTGTGCTTTTTTTATGTGTGTTCACCGATTGGACCGATTTGGATTTGTTTTTGTTTGTTTCTTTCCGTTTGGTGCCACAATGGTGATGATCTGTTGAGGATCTATGAGAGTCAATAAAATAAAACAATATAACAGATTTTCGATATAATGATATCGATGACATCCGAAAGACCGTGGGTTGTACCTACGTGGCTGAGGCTAGCGCAGGATCGAGGCGAATGGCAGACACGAAGGGAGGCCTATGCCCAGCAGTGGGTTCAAAATGGCTGATGATGATGATTATGAACAGATTTTACCCACGTTAAAATAAATTGTAAAGATCTTAGATTCCTCTCCTTTTAATTACGATTACTTTTTCATTCTATTACCTCCAAAAAAACTTTTTTACCCCCGTGGGGATAATTACCCACATTTATGCACTAGTATAACAGTTCTTTGTGGTTTCAGGTTACAGTTTATGTTCCCATCACTGGGCAAGTTGGTAAAGTTACACGATGTATGGAGCTCATGACGAACGTAGTAAAACTAGCCGGAGGTTGTCAAAGTGGCTGTTGCTTCGGATTTATTACCACAGAGATGGATTAAGGTGTTTCAGAAACTCCCAAATTTTAACCTACTACTTTCCTGTATATTTACTGTAAGTAAGTACATATACTTACTAATTTTCTGTAAATAATGTCTAATGTTTGTCTTATTTTTCACATTTTGTTATTTCGCTTTGTTGTAAGTATTTGTTGAATAAATGTATTTTCTTTCTTTCTTTCTTTTTAATCTATTTTAATTTAGAGACCTAGGGTCGAGTGTCGACCATGAAGTCCAGCATTTATTTAAAGATTATGAGAGATCAAAATTCCCCAAAATATAAGAATAATAATATATACCTAGGTAACTTCTTTCTTCCATCAATATTACTTACATTTAATAAACTTCCTGACTACATCTCTGTATAGCTGTTTTTTTATGGCTTCGGAACTTTTCCGTGGAATAGAGATTTATAAAGATTCATCAGAAAAGATTGATCCTTTGTAACTCGGAGTGGTTTTGTTCTGTTCTAATCAAGTAAGCTGGATGACTTCCTTTGGCTTCTTACGCTGTAAAAGCATCGTAAATACTTTTACACTCAAGTTTTTCTGTTACAGAATAAACCCTAGAAATGTACGTTCATAGTATGTGGTCGCACTGTAAAGTAAGTTCGTATGAGTAAGTGGCCAACTCTGGTGACGGAGGTTTTAGGCCGCCTAAAGGCCTCCGTCAAGATCACTAAGTGACTTTGAATCGTCTTAAGAGCTAGGTGATTCTACTCCTGTTCCTTCGCGACCAAGACCGTGAAGAACCAGAGCAACAAACACGGTTTGGGGCCTAACTTTCTTTTCAGTGACACACTTATTGTAACTAATGTGATATATATTTATTACTTACCTACTTACTTACCTACCTTTGTAATCTTCCATTCCAGCTGGGCAATTCTACTAGATGACAACGTCAATCATTCCGCTGCGGTTTGTTTCGATCTCTTTAAATGTCAGCCATTTGGTGAATACCTAGGTAGTAGAATAGCTTTTCAAAAATTTGTTCTGCTAAAGTTCAAACCTTAGCTAAAACCTCACCACAACTGAGTCGTTTATCATTAGTAGAATAGGAAACAGTCGAAAATCTGAGGTTTAGTTGAGGTTTTGCTTGAGGTTGATAAAAAGTTTGGTAAGTACTAGAATTGACACCCAGCTGTATCTACCATATATTTATTTTTTAATTTCATTTCGCAAACTTGCTTTACAGTTTCCTCCGAAGATAGTCAAAATAGCGCTCAAGTTTACTCCACCCTAAACACAAGTCCACAAACTATTCTGTAGTTTAGTACAGTACCAGCTGCAGTAAACCGCTAAACGGGGCTAGTTTACGAGTGAGTGCGCTAGATGGCGCCACTTGATCGGCTTCCTAAACTTTCAATCAGGCGAGAGTGCCTTTAGTCTCCAGAATAGCATGAGAAGACCGCGCATTTTCTAATTTTTTACAGGCAAAAGCCTGTAAAAAATTGGAAAATGGATATTAGTCACTGCACGGTGCATTAAAACGTTGAACGCTTTCGTGCTACACGGAGCGTGCATGGTTTTCTCCATGAGACATTTTAAATGATTTTCACAATTATTGGTTTTAAATACCTATACAGAACACAATGTAAACTAGATGGATGCCAACTGAGACTTTTACAGGCTATGAATGAAATCATTGAGACAAAGGAAGATAGGTGGCCTAAAAACTCGCGTCACTAGATTCAGACCTTCTCGGAATGTATTCCGAATTTGGAAAGTGAAATTTTTCGCTGAAAAAAACGTCAGCTTTCCGAAGAAAATCATCGAATCTGATGCATTTTCAGAAGTGTGAATCGCACTGCAGATTCCTCTCCAGACTCCGAAAACGTGGCCTAAAAGTGGCAGTTCACGTCCAAGACCGAGACAGGAGACCGTTTTTTTATAAAACTAGCTGCCCGCGGCTTTGCTCGCGTGGTACCCGGATCAAAAGTAGCCTATGTTACTCTCCAGCCCTCCAACTATCTCCACACAAAAAATCACGTCAATCCGTCGCTCTGTTTTGACGTGAAAGCAGGACAAATAAACAAACAAATAAACACACTTTCACATTTATAATATGGGTTAGGTTACGGATGACGGCTTTCCGTCTCGTATCAATTTAGCGCGCCCCCTACAAAGTCTGTCTCTGGTCTCGGTCTCCTGTCGCGGGTAAGTAACCTATACCTTTACTTTAGGCCATTACATCTTTACTAGATGATTCATAAAACGATAGAAGGCCTATGCCTACACTTACATAGGATATTGTTGAGATGGAGTAGGCTTGCCCAGCACTATCTTTTCAGCTAGATCGGCTCATTTCACCTTGTAAGCAGCGTATACTCGCTGGCAAAAGCAGCATTTACACGCAGAGATCGGCCCGCGGGAAATAGCACGCGCCATTCCAACCTTTGACAGTTTTATCCGCGGTTATCTGTACAGATATCTGTACAGATATCCTGTCCTGTCCAGATGCGTGGTAAAAACTCTACCGTGTAAAGGCCGCTAAAGCCTCGCCGAGTTAATGCCTTGCCTCTCTCTCGCTCTCGCCTTGCATCGATTCGCCTTCTCGTTCTCACTCGCCCAGGCTCGCCCAGCATGTATACGCGGCATTAAAGTGCTTTACCATAACAAAAACACCGACAAGTACAAATAGCCTATCCATTACAAACAAATTAATTCACAAAATACACAAGTTGATCCCAACTACAAAACTACCCAAATTTATCAATTTCAAGGAAAACAAAATGCTTTTCATATTGAAAACACAATTTCATATTCCAACCCAACAGTTGTAGTGTTAACCCAATTTGTACAAATTCAATTTTCAGACTTGGAGCAACATGACGTGAATACCTTTATCATTGAAAGGAATGTAATAAAACTAGTGATTAATTATTAATTTGGTTTAAAGAACTTTATTCTCATACAAACACAATGGTTCACTTATAATGAGATAAGTAGGTACAAAGAAATACTTATCTAAGTTTCAAACAATTCTAAACTAGCCTCTGGGACCTTAGTTTTAAGAGGTACTATACTATACACATAATCGTCAGTTACTTATTTAATATGGAAGTAGGTAGTAGTAGTAGGTAAGTATACAAGTTTTTTTTGTTTTTTTATATTTTTATTACTTACCTACCTTTTTTATTTTTATTATTTTATTTTGTTTATATTCTAGATCATGAATTTGTAAGTATATAGTCATAAAATGAGTTAAAACCCTGGGCGTCGATTCTCGTACCGAACTTTTTATCAACCTCAACCAAAACCTCAACTAAAGCGACTGTTTCCATGACTACTAATAACAAACGACTCAGTTGTGGTGAGGTTTTGAACTTTGGCAGAACAAATTTTTGAAAAGCTATTCTACTATTTCACCAAATGGCTGACATTTAAGAGATCGAACCAAACCAAAGCGGTTGTCATCTAATAGAATACAGGCCCTGGCTGTGTTGTGTAAAAATGTTTTTTTTTTTATCTGAAATGATGATGATAAATTCTAAAGGTTATAGCTGACAAGTCGTCTACCGAACCTCACCGCATCGCCTTGGTATTTCATCCGAACCCCCTAATTACACTATCGATCGTCGCTGTAGAATAGAAACACTTCAAAACGTATAGGATTTGACGTTTCAAGTAGATGAGTCACGTGGTCAGAACGTCAATTCCTATATATTTTGAAGTGTTCTATTCTACAGCGACGATAGATCGTTCTACAGCGACGATAGATCGTGTAATATGGCTAGGGCCCCAGGTGTCGGGACATTTAAACGTGTCCGTCAGTGTCGCTCTCCATCAAGCCGAAGACCGTGGCAGATGGAGAAAAACCATACAACAGTAAGTACTTGCACGGAGTCACGATCCTCAACTATGGAAGAACGATTAAGGAGGACCCATAGGAATACACCACGGATTTTTACTTGATATGTTCATTATTTCTACTCATTTTTCTGTAAGATACATCGCTGCAAACCTCTTTCTAAAATACTTTCAGAATTCTAAAAACATACCTGCGTTTCAGCTGAGAGAGCAGGTGCTGAAAACTAGATTAAAGTATGCAGACCTTTAGTAGAACTTCATCAGTTTTTAATAATTGACCACGGTGCCTAACTTAAGTCGTGCGAAACGTAGATAAACTTCATTAGGCGATCACGTCCCCTAGCTTGGTAATTTTAAAATGAATTAAGTCGTGACGTGAAGACTGTGTTCAAGGTTTAAAAATAGATGTCGTAGCAGGGGTGCCCAGACTTATAGTGTCGGCGATCGACCAGAAAATATTTTGAAAGCAAAGGATCGACTAAACTACTACGTAGGTAGGTTAGGTACTGAAAAACATTTTTTTAAACATGGTTTTACTGCACTTTTAAATTGAATATAGGTACATCAAAATGAAGGGATAATTGGTATATTATTATTATTATTATATTGCTGGCGATCGACTCGAAAAGCTTCGCGATCGACCGGTCGATCGCGATCGACTGTTTGGGCACCCCTGTGACGTAGACTGTACTTGCATACTATCCAATCTCAGTCCGAAGAATCTGTGCCCAAAAAAAGAATTGACCGTACAAGCATAATAAATTAAACATGCAGACAGAGTCACAAATAAAAACGCCTGTTTTGAACCACTGGCCCATATGCTACATTTAATTTAGTACGAAAACAATGATCAGAGTTCCAAACTCACGGTAAACACATTCGCCTGTGCCGGTTGGCCTTATGCCAAAATATATTGATTTTACTATGAGAGCAAGTCCTTAAAGTTGCTGTTATACTGGCAACTTATTGAGCAACTTGATAAAGTTGAATGAATGAATGAATTAACACAAGCAGAATAAACAACAGAATAAAGTCTAACTTTATTAGTACAATGGCCGGCCTTATCGCTGAGAGCGGTTTCTTCTAGGCAAACTTTGAATGAAAAAATTAAAAGAAGCTATCGAGGATGGTATTACGTAGTTTCAGTTTAAAATATACAGAGTTGTGTAGTTTAAAAATCATGAAAAAAAATTATGTTATAAAGTTTTAAAGATCTGTGACGTTAATTTGAACAAGACTATTAGAATAAGTACTTACACTGTTATTTTATTATTTTAAAAGTAGTGAGAAGTAAAAGGGATGGCTATAACTTAATTATGGCAAATTCATATAAGTGCCAGTTATTTCAATATATGTAAAATAAATATTTTTTTTAAGGTTGACTTTAACTTTAAAAAAAGTTATATAGCTGTGGATTCAAATACAGATGACAATTAGTTTTATAGCGCCTATAGCGCCAGACTAAATGTTAATCTCGCGGCAACAGTCGCTTAAAAGTTGCCCGTCCAACTAGCCCCTCCTAGGAAATGTCATCTCATGTAAATGGGAGGTTGCCACTCACAATATTAGGCATACCAATATTTGCCGAGCGATCTCAGAGTGGCTGCGTGATGTGATGTGAATGAAAGAGTGGGTAGATCCGGTGGGTTTTGCAAATCGCTCTAGAATAGCTCGTGTGTAGGATTATCGGGAATAAACGATTGTCTGATGTCTGTAGATGTGTGCCGGGTTTTTGTTTCATAAATAGAGAATTGGATGAATTTGTGAAACTAGCTACGGTTCATATTTAAAAAGCTTGCAATCTGTCACCTATTGAATGATAACAAAGTGTGAGGATGTCGGTAGATACCAAATAAGTATTTGGACTTACCTCTGACTACCCATTTGAACATCTTGAATTAAGTTCTACAGACCTTTAGGGATATACAACGTGAGGAAAGTAGTTAGCTTTCTAATAGCGTTGATGGTCTTGCAAACCTGACCTGGTACATACGAGTACGTCCAAATAATGTATTTAGACAACCTCTCACTACTCCCTTCGACATTATCAAAGGATCTTAAAATGCCTGAAGTTCTGAAAGAATATGTCTACTGCACCTTAGGAATACAGTCGTGATAATATTTAATTATTTTTGACGTGTTAGCGTCTTATGAATCGATGAACATCGGCTGCATGCACCAAAAAGTGTCACCAAAAAGTGTTCTGCGAGCGAGAGCGCGGAGCAAGCAATAGAGAGGCCCGATCGGTGTTAAACCTATACATTGATAAAAAATGTTGGCGTTTCGTATTTTAATGTCATTCTACAGGCTAAGTCGAACTTTATGGGAGTAAACCTAAAAATAAGTCGGCTATTCTTAGTAACAAACCACGTAAATAGAACATCTACTTACAAGACTTGAGTAATAAAAGTCATTACACAGGTGCACCTGAGTCGCATAATGACGGTCCATTCATTTTATTTATTCATGCTTAGCTCAACTTTACTAAGGATAAAAAAACTTTAGTCATTTTTCTATATTTTCAGTAGATTTAGGGCTTGTACAGTCAGTTGAGCTCTTGGTGAACGAGTGAGAGAAACTTTATGTTGGCACGAAACTCAATTTTATCTATAGTTAAGGGAGTGGGCACACTGCGTTTATTGCAGCGCGTTTGTATCGATACAAACACGATGCGAACGCGCTGCCTCACCCCCGGTTCGCGTTTGTATGGATATTAACGCGCTGCGAACGCGCGTTTGTATCGCTACAAACGCGATGCGAACGCGCGGCTCAAAAACGCGCTGCAGAAAACGCAGTGTAGCCACTCCCTCTCTAACGCGCTGCGAACGCGTGATACTAACGCTATACGAATGCACAGCTCAAAAACGCGCTGCAGAAAACGCGGTGTGGCCACTCTCTAACATTTTTATTTATTTTATTTATTTATTTATTTATTTATTGGGAAACCAACAGCGATACTTAAAATACTTAATTTAAGTTTTAGATACTAAGAATACGGCCAATTACAGGTTTCCACATAAGATACTGAAAGGTAAAGAAAAGTAACAGTAGTAAGCGGAACAGCTGCGGTACGATTAGGATAATTACTTAGTGAAAAAAAAAAGCAAGTAGAACTAGTGTTTCTACACACATAAATTAAATAGGTACTTTAACACTTAACAGAACATCACATTACCTACCTTATCAAGCAATATATATATATATATATATTTTTTTTAGTACTGTTACCAAGCAAATCCAGTTGGAATTTTTAATTTTTATAGTGTTAAACCACACTTTGGTATTTTCATTTCTAATGGAATCCAGTTGGAATGTATATTGGGATAGGCAAGGGAAGGGGAGGGGTTAAGGTTTGGACCAATACTGTAGTAAATAATGTAAGTATTATATTTTTGGCTACCTACTTATCTATTGGAAGTAATGTTTTCGTTATGTGGTGTCTGAAAGATGATTTGGAATACATAAAGAGGTCTATATTCGAGAATTGGTTATTGTATGTGTCTGCCAAACGGCTTATAACTGAGTTCTGAGTAAAATTGGTACGGTGAAATGTTACCTGAAACAAGTTAGTGTGGCGAGTGCGACGAATGGGTGTATTTATGGCAAGATGATTTAGCAGAGTCGGACAATCAACTTTACTATTAATAATGTCATAGAGTAAAAGCATATCAGATATGATGCGGCGTGTACGAAGTGGGGGCATTTTATAGTATGAGCATGCATCTTCATAGGTATCGAAATATTTCCGGAATTTATAATTAAGATGTTTAGTTAATTTAGATTGAACACGTTCCAGCTGTTCTGTGTAAGTTATGTATTGAGGGTACCAGATTGGGCTAGCGTAGTCTAAGGAACTTCGAACGTAAGCATTGTATATCATTTTTATACAGTTCAAGTCGTTTATAGGTTTACAAACGCGCATAACAAAGCCTAGGTTTTTAAATGCTTTTAATGTTATGTTGTCTATATGTTTATCCATGAGTAGTTTATGGTCAAGATAAACACCGAGATCTTTAATATCCATTGTTTTAGTTATGGGTGATCCTTGGATGGAATAAGTAAACACAATTGGCTTGGTTTTCCTAGTAAAGGATATAGATTGGCATTTATTAGTATTTACTTTAATACGGTTATTAACATAATATTCCGACAACCTATCAAGATCATGCTGGAGATTAATGCAGTTTTCGGGTTTATTTATGTCAATGTATATTTTTGTGTCGTCAGCATACATTAGATATTTGGAGTGCTTGATACACGAGTAAATGTCGTAGAGATAGACGTTATAAAGGAGGGGACCAAGGTGGGAACCTTGTGGAACTCCCGATGTTACTTTAGCGTAATCCGAGCAGAAGCCCCCTACAACAACAGCCTGAGAGCGATTTGTGAGGTAAGAAGTTACCCATCGTAAAAGATCGCCTTGTATACCTAAGTGTTTTAGCTTACGTAACAGAATGACGTGATCCACACGGTCGAAAGCTTTTTCGAAATCGGTGTAGATCACGTCAATCTGCTTTTCTTTATCGATGGCAAGGTGTAAGTCTGTAATAAAGACCGAGAGGTTAGTAACTGTGGATCTGCCAACAAGAAAACCATGCTGTTCCAGTGGGATGCTTGGGGACAGGGTTGCATATAAGAATTTGTAGACAAGTTTTTCAAACATTTTAGCAAAAATATTTAATATGGAGATCGGTCTATAGTTTTCTACCTTTAGTTTGGAGTCTTTTTTATGGATAGGAATAATGTGCGCCTTTTTCCATCTTGCAGGAAAGATGCCTTCTCGAATAGATCTGTTGAAGATTATATGTAGGGGTTTAACTAGTGCTGTAGAACAGCGTTTTATAAATACGGGGGGGATTTGGTCACATCCAGGGCCTTTGTTAATATCTAAGTGTTGAAGTGCAATTTTTATGTCTGACGGGGATAAGAGAGGTGCGTTATTGATACTAGTGATTCCGTTAGAGGGAGGCGGAAGATTAAGAGATGGATAGTCGTGGGCGGGGGGTATAAAAACACTCTTGAAAAAGTCATTGAAAGCAGAGCAGATTCCTTCGCCAGTAGAGAACTTTTGATCTTGGAAAGTAACGCACGTAGGGTACGAGCTTGTACCGCGTCTTGATTTTACAAAAGTCCAGAATGCCTTAGGGTTTTTTTTAATATCCTCAATAGTCCTACTTATATATGTATCAAAACATTCTTTTTCAATTTTGCGTTCTCTAGTCCTTAAAGTAGAAAAGTCATTATAATCATTAAGATTTCCGTATTTTTTCCAACGCTTATGTGCTTTATATTTGTCGCGAACTAATTTAATGAGAAATTTATCATACCAAACTGGGTAAGTGTTGGGTTTGTGGGATATAGATTTTGGGATAAATTGCTCAATGCTAGAGTAAAGATAACTATAAAAGAGATTTACAGCCTCGTCAACAGTACCTACGCAGAGTGAAGGATCCCAGGCTATATTGTTAAGGTGGTCGATTAAAGCATCGTAGTTACCTTTGTGGTAGCGATATTTTACAACTGAATTATTAGTTAATGGAACAATCGATATGTCAGCAGGATGGATTGTAAAAGAAGGGTGAGCACAATCCTCTGGTGTTATCAGGGGAGAATCAGATCTGAGTGTTTCGATGGCAAAGTTACTAAATACTAGGTCCAATGTATTACCAGCGTGATTTTTGAAGTAGGAGTACTGAATAAATAAATAAATAAATTTTTTCCTCTATTGTAATTGTTCCAGCAATATCTCTAAACTTTAAGATAGTTGATTGATTCAGGCGTGACTTTGCGGAAGTCCATATTCAGATTTTTTTGAAAATTTCAAAATATCTAGTACTCCTCCGCTAATCTATACCAAAAAAGATTCGTCAAAAGTTTTACGCTAAAGCCACCCAACCACCCACTTTCCACAGCCTAACCTTACTATGTCAGGCTAGTCAGGGCAAATCCGGGAACAGCACCAGCGCGAAAACAAAAACAAAAACGTAATGGTCTTCGACACGTGTTTCACCCCTCAACGGGGCATCCTCAGGAAATAATTGACTCCCTCTGTGTGCTTGCGCAGACGTCTTGTCGCTTCGAGCGCTAAACAGTTTAGTTTTAACTTTCTAAACTTTAAATCCTATTCTATTAAACAAGCCATAATATTTGTTTGTTTGTTTTTTGTCTGTACTCACGTTCTCGAAAAATAAGTAAAAATTGATGGAAATTTCACACATCGCCATCTAGCCCCAAACTGAACAAAGCTTGTACTATGGGAACCAGATAACGGATATCTATACTATTATAATAAAGCGGAAGAGTTTGTTTGTTTGTTTGTTTGTTTGTTTGTTTGTTTGTTTGTTTGTTTGTTTGAACGCGCTAATCTCTGAAAGTACCAGTCGGATTTGAAAAATTCTTTCTGTATTGGATAGCTAATTTATTGAGGAAGGCTATAGGCTATTCAACATCACGAAAAGACCCTCAGAAGCCATACAAAATGAAAGAAAGCCTGAATCGTGCTGACGAAAACATGCGGTTAACAGATGATCACAGAAAACTATTACCATAGAATATAACAAGCGGATACGATTGCAATCTCCATACAAAAGAAAGCGTAAACCGGTTTTTTTGTATGGAGCTGGCATTCTGATGTGTTCTGAGGTTGACAAAATTATGTTTTTTTTTTTTTTTTTTCTTTTTTATTTTGGCTTCGCAAAAATTATGTTCTCTTCATATTCTTCTGATTCATATTTTCTTCTAAATGTATACAATATTTGACACTGACATTTGGAAAGGATTGAACATTCAGAAATCAGACATCTGTTTATTAATAGAATGCTATTTGACTTTAACACAAATTCAAATCCACAAAAAAGGTTTAGGTAAGTAACTGTAACTAAAACGTGAATCCATAGATAAAGAATCGTCGTCGTTCCTCCTGTGTGAATCACGGTCTTCATAATAGTTTCTACGCGCATCTATGCGTGATTCTTTTTAATAAACCGACTTAAAAAAAAGGAGGTGTAGGTTCTCAGATTCGATTCAACGGAATCTTTTTTTTACTATGTGATTATAACTCGAAGATGTCTGAACCGATTTGGAAAATTATAAATCAATTAATATCAATCAATCAATCAATACTTTTAATAAAACTGTAACAGGTCATATTCTGTCCATACATTGAAGATATTTTGAAATTTTTTTTTTGGAGGGCTCTCTGTAATCGATACTGAAGCCAAAACTGTAATTTTATCATTCATGTCTGTCTGTCTGTCTGTGTGTATCTTGGCCGCGCATCACGTCGAAACTACTGGATGGATTTAAATGAAACTTGGTATTATTTGAGTGCATACTACGAGGTATATAGGCCTTGGGAGAGGGGATGAAAGTCAAAATGAGTATCTGGTTGTAATTCATTAACGCGTAGTCCGATTTCATTGATTCTTTTTTGTTAGAAAGTAGGTAGGTACTTTAAATATTGTCCGGTAAA
Organism: Camptogramma bilineatum; assembly: GCA_958496255.1. NCBI lineage: Eukaryota > Metazoa > Arthropoda > Insecta > Lepidoptera > Geometridae > Camptogramma > Camptogramma bilineatum. Next base: position 11,130,148 of record OY292471.1, read on the forward strand.
AATTTCAAGGTCATGATCTGATGGAGTCAGGACCTGTTCCATGAAACTTTTTAGTGATATGGGTATCAAATGAAAGAGCTTGATGAGTGAAACACAATTCTGTTATGATGATGGAGTCAGGACCTTCATGGAACTTTTTGGTGATATGGGTATGGGTATGAGTTTTCTCTCTTTCTCGCTTCTCTGCTTCTCTTTATACATGCTTCTCTCCATTTATGCTTGAAGCAATACGAAGTTTGCCGGGTCAGCTAGTACTTAATACTTACAATAAGTTTTGTAAATATGTACTTAGAGAATATTTTATAACAACCTGATCAAACGTCTAAAACCATCATTTTTGAGTTTCAAAAACAAAAGTTTTATATTTTTGTGGCTGATTGTACATTGTACAGGTAAATTCAGTGACTTTAAAAGTCCTTAATGTTTTGAAGGATCAGCTCAGATTATTTAAAGTTTTAAATGCGGTAAGGTTCTGCCTCTGTTTTGCAAAATGACAAGCAACTCCTTTTAACGGAAAATTATAATGGATTTCATAAATAAAATATAATAAAAATAAAAATTGCTTATAAAGTGTGTCCGCGTAGTATCGTGTAGTAGGTAACTCTGTTTTGTAGGTCACATCGTTTTTTATATCTCATCAAAAAATGAAAAAAAAAAAAATACCAAAGTTGCAATTCTAAAAACACAAATCCTCTTTGAACACATTTATATTTTTTCTCAAAGGGATAGGTACTTTATTATAATGTTCATTCTCATATATTTATCCGTTGTAATTAGAAAAGAAAGAAAGAAAATACATTTTTTTTGTCACATTGCAAGTGTAGATATTCACAAATCCTTACAATAACTATTACCCACTAAAACAAAGGGAGATGTAGATACACAATCAGATATATAAAATAGGTAAGTTAACGTAGGTACCTACTTACATAGTCGCTGGTGACAATGGTATAAAAATATAGGTAAATACTTATAGGTCATTCGGAAACAAACATCCAAATTCTTACTCCCACTTATTTTATAAATATGATTTTTTGATCACCATCCTATATTCTCCTCGCTGATTTTTACTCCGTCATCCTTACATAATTAATCACGAAACTTTATGAATATGCCTACGTTTGTGTATTTTGTACATAAAACCTTTAAGTGTCCTGCGCCCTACAATTTTTATACGGCCATTAAGCGTTGTATTTTTACGTTGACCATTAAAACGAATTTTGCGAAATGCCTTTGGTGTATGGAGTTTAAAAATAAATGGAGCTAGGGCGTGTTTAGGACTGTTTTTTTTAAACAATTATTAGAGGACATTTTAACACAACACCTAACCCCAAACTAAACAAAGCTTGTACTAAGAGAACCAAATACCTAACTTATAGGTAGAGTAAGTACATTTTAATTTTTTGTGAACTATTTATTATGTTAGTACTCTAAAACATCCAGACATAGAACAAACATCTATGTTCATCGGACAAAAATGTTTGTCCTGGGTGGGAATCGAACCTACGACCTATAGTGCGAAAGGAAGAGTTATTACCGACTAAGCTGAGAGACCAGTAAAGGATAACTTCTACAAATTACAACTGGCCACGTAGACGGTAAAAAACCCGCTTCATTTTTATACAAACTTTAAAACAAAAGTTTTTAATGAAACTGTCATGTCGTATAAGATGGCCAATCATCTTCCCTCTTTCTCGACAACTTGCATCAACGAACTGAGCCAAGTGAAAGAGAAGGTTGCTGTCATGTCGTATAGGGAAATCAAGGAGGCTGCCCTGGAAAGAGCGTCGTGGACAAGGAGGCATCAGTTATGCCGACAAGGGGCTACCCCTTAAATATAGATGAAGAAAACAAAAGTTTGCCCTGAATGAGAATCGAACCTACACATTTCAGCTTTAAAGGCAGAGCCAAGGACAGTGGCTGCAACATATTTTTATTTTAACAAAATTAATTATTAATTTTTATCAAAGAAAAAGATTAATCAATTAACGAAGTTAAAATTGAAAATTGCTTTTTTTAAAATAAACTGGCCCAAAACGGATAATCTGTAAATATTCCAGTATTCTAATTATAGAGACTGTTACCTTTTATTTGGGCTTGCTAAAAAGTAACTTTTGACTATAATCTAACGCTTTTTAAGGCTACTTTCTTTAAGTAAGGTCCCAGATAAGTTAAATAAAGTGAATAATAACAAATGTGTGTATAATAAGTATAATTATTTACTCGTAGTATCTATGTATTTACAAAAAAAAAAATGTATTCTTTCAGTTATCTGCAGTGCGATTTAGACCTTTTCGGAATGTATTCCGAATTCGGAAAGAGACGCTTCTTTGTTGAAAAAAACCTCAACTTTCCGACGAAAATCATCGAATCGGATGTTAAAAGGACCTTAAATGCCTAGAGATCTTAGTAAAATAATGTAAGTAGTAATCAGTCATAATGGTTCCCAAAACATAAGCTAGCAGACCTAGCTAGATCGATTTTTCACCCCCGCAAACCATCGAAATCGTTAGAGCCGTTTTCGAGAACGCGAATACAAATATTGCTCGTTTAATAGTATAGGATACTAGCGAACGCCCGCGGCTTCACCCGCGTGGACTACTACTTTTTTATCCCACGAGAAACGTGCATTTTTCGGGATAAAAAGTAGCCTATGTCACTCTCCAGCCCTCCAACTATCTCCACACAAAAAACCACGTCAATCCGTCTCTCTGTTTTGACGTGAAAGCACGACAAACAAACCAACAAACTCACATTATATGGGTATGGATTTAATTTTTCATATGAACTGTCAAAAGTTATGTACACAGCTGCTGATACAAAATGTTAACATTTAGGCTGTCGAAGCAACTGTAGTAATTGTCCTAATAACATCTTTAATTGGAGCACGCACCTTCAGGTAAAATTTGATTGCTCTCTGTTGAGAAGAAATTAATTAAAAGTAATTTGATGCTGAAATGTTTATTTAGTTCTGAAGTTGATTGGTCTGTGGAATAGTAACGTTATTTAATGATTATGTTTTTACGCTAAATGAAAAGCGGTTAGGCGTTTTTTTAAATTTTTATTGACTGGTGGAAGATGGAGAGGGACAGAGATAGATGTAAGGAATTGGGGAAGACCTTTGCCCAGTAGTGAGACGACATAGGTTATAAAAAAAGTATTTTGAATAAGATCAGAATAGCCTTAAAAGCCGCGTGATTTCTAGGCCTTTGAGGCCTAGAAATCATGAAAAAAAACGAAATAGTTGACGTTTTGCTTTCCTTGAGTAAAGTTTTTGACGTGATAACGTCTTATAAATTGATGAACAACGGCGCCGGCTGCACGTACGAAAAAGTGTCAGTGTTCCGCCTGAGCCGAGCGGGCAGGCGACAGCGCGGAACAAGCCATAGAGAGGAACCATCGTTCATCAATGTTGTCTTATGACCGAATGTTTTTTTTTCGATAACCGACTTTACGGACAACCATTTTTTTAATAGAATCGAGGGGCTGATACTAGAACTAAGACAGCCCTAGACAAAGGGGTTACCCAGGTTCCCGTCTATTTTACATCCGGGCTATTATTAATTGTCTAATTTATTACCCACCAGTGACATATCGGCGCGCGCCATGCGTCGGAACCCCTTATTTGTTACAACCGCATTAAGGCTTATTTTAATGATATCTGAACCCTAATAATCTAACTATGATTATCATTGAATCTATTTATTTATCTATTCTTTATTTATTTAATAAAATCTGAAATTTTGGTAAATGTTTAGATGTTAGTGTTTTAATTACGACTTAAGAAATGCATTGATTTAAAGACATAAAAAAAATTGTGGAAAATCGATGCTTTAATCGATAAACATGAGCTTGTCAAGATTTTCAACCTGACTGAATAAGGACACCGTGGCCGAGTTGGTAAAGGCACTCCGGCTTAAGGAGGATCGCTTGTATCACTGCGGGTTCAAATTCCGTCGGAATTGCAAATTTTGGTAAGACTTTTCATTTTCAATGAAATTAAAAAAAACCGCGGAAAACTGTTAGTTTCACTTAAATAGTATAAAAACCAACTATCCGTGAGGATGGTTTTTGTAACCATTTCTTATTTAAACATTTGAAATTGTGAATACCAAACGAAGCCCTCATATTAAATTATGTCACGCTATAAGTATAATATTACGTTATTTTACCATTTTTAGATATGATTCACGAAACATGCAAAAACATAGTTGTAATTTTTACAAATTGCTCTGATAAAATCACAATTGTCTCAGGCAGGAAATTTCCAGAATGACAAAACAAACAGAACGATACATTTGAGGAAATTATAACTAGATTTCGGAACATAAACGATTTAGTAAACCAAGCACTAGATGCCAAAGTATTGCCTCATAGAATAAATGAGAGAGCAAAGTATGAATGAATGAATGAAAATACTTTATTGTACACAATCACAAAAGAAACTTATGAACTAGTAAACCTTAGCAATAAATTGTACAATAGGCGGTCTTATCGCTAAGAAGCGACCTCTTCCAGACAACCTTTGAATGGAATGAAAAGAATGAGATGTTAGGAATGGCGGGGTATATTATATGGAAAGAAAAATGTTTCGATATGTTTTCTGAAATAGATAAGTATTTTTGTTTAAAACAGATGGGTAGTTAGAGGCAAGTCCTAATTTACATTAAAACATACTTCAGATCTCGGTCTATGAAAAGAGATGGCATATAATTCAATTCCTATTGTGATTCTAATATAACGGCCTTTTTAAACCCGCTGATTTCCACAAGCTGTACTATCACTATTGCAATCCACATTATGGCTATTGCCATGCAAAAACCGATATAGTCACGGTAGATTTTTATTACCAGCGCTCGTTTTACCTTTCTATCGTACCATAAAATCTCACTGGCGGATAATAATCGATTTGGTTTAAATGCTTGGAATTATTTTAGCATTACTGTTTGGGATGGTGGTTTTGGTTCACGTTCAATATGTACTTCCGTTTGGTTCTTCCGTTGCTATTCTTAGTTTATACTACGGCTGAAGAAAGAGGTGAGTTTTTATATTATTGTTTTATGGTTTATGTAAAAGGACATGGCCGATTCCTAGAACAATTTTGCCCCACAGATGCCCACAGGAAAGAATGCTTGCGTCATGATCAAATTGGGATTTTTGGGTTTGTTTTTTTATTTTATAGTGAGACTCCATTAATCTTCTACCTTTTTAAAGTGGGATTTAAAAGATAATCTAATTTAAAGCAGCAGGCTGTGACGCCCAGCATGAACGGATGAACCTAGGAAACTATATTTTTTAGGTTCGTATAGTAAAAGCTTTGCTTACTTTGAGGATAGATGGCGCTGTGTGTAATGTCCAACAATAATTATTTAGTAAGTATTATTATGGTCTGGCAGAATTTTAAGTGAACTAGGGTATGGAAAATAAATAAAATAATAAATTAAAATAAAAATTCTTTATTTCAGACTTTCATCCATATATTATTTAACACACGGGAATTTTCACGTGAAACTATTATCATTCATTTATATTATGTTAGTATTAGTAGGTAGGCAAAAATCGGTGGCACATTTGAGTGGTAAGTAGGTACAACCGGACAGTCAATGGCAAGTATAGGTTGCCAAGATGGCATGCCTTCACTCCCAAGACTGAATAAGATGAAAGTCAGGCCTGTCGGCTATCGCCTGAAGGAGGCTGTTGCAGCTTGACGCACACAGCTGCTCCCAGTACCTACAATTTAAAGTAAAAAAGAAAAGTACTTAGGAAAAATTGGGAGTTTCATCAATAAAATTATCTACACTCATGTGCAGTGATTCTGTACTTACCACCTAAAATAAAATATGATATAAATAAATAAAATAAAAAGCCTTTTATTTCTCTATAATTAACATTTTTTTCTTATCACTAATGCTTATAATCTAAGTAGGTACTAGAGAACCCCTAAGGTGAAGGCCTCCTCCAAAGCCAGCCATCTGTCCCTGTCTTGTGCTACTCGGAGACAGTTTGGTCCAGCAGTTTTCTTGATGTCGTCGTCCCAGCGAGCGTATGGTCTTCCTATGCAGCGTCGACCTCTTGGACCCTCCCAATTTGTCACTCTCCTAGTCCATATTCCATCTTGTAGACGGGCTACATGTCCAGCCCACTTCCATTTTAGTCAGTATGCATATCCCAAGGCGTCAGTACTTTTTGTAATTTTAAATAAAATATGATAAATCCTCATAAATCACATCACAACACAATCACACAGCTGAAACTCAACGAAATTCCTTTTACATCTGTCAAATTCTTGTCCGTCTGTTTTGTTTACTATTTGAGTGTCATGTCAACCGCGAAAAAGAAGGTAGGTCTATCTGATAAAAATATTCTCTGTGATACCTAATAGCCCCTCCAGACTCTCGGAAAGAAACCCCGACAACACCCGAGAAGCGTTAATGTGAGGAGTTTCTCGCCTTCTTGTTCTCGCGCGGTGTCGGTACCTATTTTTGGCCGAGACAAAGGATTTCAAACAGATCACGAGTGAGAAAATTGAGAGCGTGGATAATTTGTTTGTTTTTCGAGAAGTCTCGGTGAAACTTCTCGCCGTGAGTCTGGAGAGGCATTACGGACTGTAGTACCGGAAGTGACTAAAGTTACTAATAAAATAACATAATTATATTCCCACAGGGCACGAGATATCTAAGTATTCTGTATGTACCAGTTAATTTTGTGATATTTTATTTAAATAATATTATTCAGACGCATAGTCTAATTCGATATTCGGCTCTGGGGCAGGATCCGGCCAAATTCTTTGGAGTCACAGAGTGAGAGAGATAGTGAAACATTTTCCTATATAGATCTTTTTAGGCATTTAGGATCATTCAAAAAATCAGTATTTATAAAAGTTTCATAATGTTTTCTGCAATCACACGAGAAAATTCACGGGGAAAATCACTGCATTATAAAAGATTTACCTAACAGGTAGGTTCACCGAAGATACTCTAATAAAATTTTTCCTTTAGTCCATTTTCGTAACATTTTTTCACAAATGAGAAACAAAAATAATATAAAATACGGAAGGTTAATGCTAAAATGCATTTGACAACAGCGAGACTGAATCACCTAATGGGTCTTAGAGAACTAATAAGACTAAGAACCATCCATCCATCCATCCAGAATCTACAGTTCTAGATGATAAGCACATCAAAATCAATGTAGGAAGATAAATATTAGAAACATACTGGATTTTTATCAATCCCAATTCGCATTATATTTCCCAGAAAATCCATTTACATCAGTAGTTCGACACACCCTAATCAGCACAGCACGGTCGTGCATGACGCACGTGAACGCCACGGAGACAGACTTGGAGTATCTCAGGGAGGACCCGCCCTTCCCGGAAAAGTCAGCTTGCATTATCGAATGCTTGCTGGAAAAGGTTTGACATAATCAACATCAGCATCAACATGATCATCTTCATACATACAAACATAAATTCACGTCTGTTTCTCAGGCAGAGACCACAGATCTCCACTTGACACACTTCTTTTCTTCATTCACTCTCATCACATTCTTCATGCAAGCTCGTCGGTTTAAGATACTCTTGACCTGGCCTTTTTCAATAATTCGCCAATTTGGTCCAGGCATGTGCGCCTAGGTCTTCCCCTTCCGACGGTCCCATTCACACTCGCTTTATGGACCTGTTTCGTCAATCTTCTATCATTCATCCTCTCTACATGACCGAACTATCATGATCATCTTCATCACCATAATATACCATCACTACGGCGACGTTAAATTGTCGGTCCCGGCTGTTAAGTCGTTAAGCCATGACGGAGGCCTTTAGGCGGTCTAAAAACTCCGTCACCAGAGTTGGCCACTCACTCATACGAACTTACTACGGCGACAACGCTGCGAGGGCGCTGCTAGTAATAACATAATTATGTCGAACCAAAGTAAATTTTGCTTTATAGATAAAATGGTTAATAAAAGTTTAATAATAGATTTCACAGAAAATTACTCGGTTAATTATTTAATGGAACAGTGATAATGTGAGCTAAGCATTATCTGCCCATTAACTTGCTTTTATGAGGACATAATGGAATTATATTAGTCATAATGGCCGTAGTAAGTAATGAGATTTTCTGCAACTGAAGTTGTATAATTTTGAAAAATGTATTTACTTAGTATAAGTAATAATCACTGATATTTTTAAGATAATCGCTATGAGTATTATAGAACTTGAGTTTTATTTTGGCCACAGTAAAATTCAAGATAAAGAAAAACCTTCTATTTTTGTTAAGCTAACTGACCTGGGCCTCAATTTCTCTATTTTACACGTCAACTATTCAAGTACGAGTATCATTGCCGCTGCGCTTTGTTTCGTTCTCCTAAATGACAGTAATTTCCTAAAACTCATAGGTAATTTGTGTGAAAACTTTATCACAATAGAGTCACCTAACCTCATTGGTCATCAGTAGGTTATGAAACATAACGAAACAGTTGACGTTTTGTTTTAGTAGAATCGGCCTACTGCAGGCCTATTCTACTAATTTACAACGGCAACCATTCCGCTGCGATTTGTTTCGACCTCCAAAATATCAGCCATTTTGCTGAAACGTCACCACAACAGAGTTGTTGTAAGTGGAATAGGAAACATTGAAGTCGGTTTTTTAAATTTTTTTATTTAACCATTGTATTATTCACAGATAGCTATTGTGAAGAACAAGAGATACTCCAAGGCTGGTTTCATGATGTCAGTGACCCCGCTAGTCTTCAGGAACAAGAAGAAGATGGAGCACATGAAGACAGTCTCCGAGAACTGCGACAAGGAAGTGAGACATAGAATAGATTATAATACAACGTATAGAATGGCCACACGAGTGTGCTTTAGACCACACGACTGAAGTAAAATTTCCGTTTCGCCCGATCATACTTTTCGTAACGCTCTCGTCACACATTCACCAGATTACTCCCCAAGTCAAGCGTGCGTAAAGAAGTTTTAGGACGATTTCAACAAGATTTTACGAACTAGATCGTCTTTCTAACGTTTGCGTTCATTGTAATAACATGAATTATTTATTTTCAACTCAATTAACAGTAATTATCTGATTATATTGGAAAATGATTAATATAATTAATCTTCTACAGATCAATCACCGTAATGTGGAGCTGTGTCAGCTCGGCAACGAAGTCACCATGTGCATCTTCAAATATGCACCGGAATTACATTTGAAAGCATAATAAATTAAAATTACATAATTGTTTAAAAATTAAATAAATATTACTAAAAAAATACACAACATTTATTTTATCACACACACACAGGCGACATGTGTGACCTAGATTAAGTTTTATGAATTTATTTATTTTTAGGTTTAAGGTATTTATTTCTAGTTTTAACCAAAAGTCAAAAGTAAAATTCATTTATTCAATAAGGTCACTAGTGTACCACTTTGAAACGTCTTAAGAGCTAGGTGATTCTACTCCTGTTCCTTCGCGACCAAGACCGTGAAGAACCAGGGCAACAAACCATCTGTACTATTCTTAAGTTGCCTGAAATAAAGTCTAAATTATTATTTTAATTTATGCAAGTAACTACTTGGTTTATAATTGAAATGTTAAAGTACCTACTAAAAAGTTTTGTAATAAATTGGTCTTCCAAAAAATATAATTTCAAACCTTTATGTCCCCTGACGAAAAAGAGGAGTGTTTCTGTCCGTGGCATCATAGCTCCTGAACGGATGAACAGATTTTAATGCGGTTTTTTCTGAGACAATTTCTGCCGCGTCTTGGAACTATAATCGTAATCATGCTAGTTTTTCGTTTTGTGAATTTGAAACAAAACAAAGAAGGCAGTAAATCACTCCGATAAATTACATCAATCATAGGGCTAAATGATGATGGAACTGTTTTTATAATTTTCTTCACGGAGCTCCCTACATCGCGAACTCCTGCGTAAAAACTCCTTATGTAATAAAATAATTCTAATCAAATATGACAGCTGACAGGACACAACGTCATGTTGACAGCGAATGTGACGTGTTAGGAAGTGACGTGGAATTTTATACATGAGCGGAAATGTAATGGTGTTGGGTGATTTTTGCTTTAAAAATTATAGCTCAGTCCCGCGGTTTTATTTGAGGATTTCTTATAAAAGTTGATTATTCTTATTTAGTGATATTTTATTTAAAGATTAATTAACAGAACTTAACTAAAACTTCTACTGAATGTAGACACATGCCAAATATGTATAAGGATGCGCCCCTGACTACCACCTTAGATATTTTTAATTTGATCTACCAAAACAATAGCGGCCTTTACACGTAAAGTTTAACCGCGGGAAATAGCACGCGCCATTCCATCCTTCGCTCCAAAACCTTATGGCGGCTCCTCACTTGGCGTATCGTGTTCGTGTATTTGCATTATTTGTCCAAATACAGCAATGTGTAGACGGTCTATTTGATTGTATTTGCTTTATTTGCACGAATATGGCAAACAACGCAAATAGCAAATTTGCCCGTGCAAGTCCATGTGTGGATGACGTATTTGACGGTATTTGAAATATTTGATTATTTGAAGGCAAACACAACAATATCGACTCACGAATACGCTAAGCCAAGTGAGGAGCCGCCAACATGTAGATGCGCGAGGCCTGACAGTTCGATCTGGCATGTCGACAGACAGTATTAGTGAGAGTTTTTTGCACGCATCACCGTTCATAATCGTACCACGCGCCAGTCTAAACTGTGACAGTAATTAGCACGACAGTTTTATCCGCGGTTAAAACTGAACAGATTTATCCGCGGTTCGGAACGCAGTCCAGATGCGCGGTTAAAACTCTACCGTGTAAAGGCCGCTAATGACTATTAGCTGTAACACATTGCAATAAACATTGTGTATAAAAAACCCTAAAGTTTGGAATGTGAAGTTAGAATCTTCACCTCTAGCAATGTCCAGTCTGGAAACAAAATTATGTTTACAAGCATTAACTTGAAAACAATTGCGACAGTTTGAACGTAGCTTTTGATTTAGGTTCTGAAAACAAACTTCCTTTGCAATATAATTTGAGTATCTTGGTCTTAAACACAAAGGAATATGAGTTGATGTTTGAGTTTTGTATTCACTAAGCTGCCATGTTGGTTTAAGCTTCGGTATTGATGTAGTTACATGAACTTTTCGATCATAAGGCCGTGATTTTGGATCCAGTGCTTTGTTAATGAAATTAGTATGAAGTACTGTTTTAGAATGGACGATTTTACTATTAGAAAAATTCTCCATCTATCTATCTAAGCAGCCTGTAACACCCACTGCTGGGTAAAGGCTTCTTCTCCATCACGCCACTCCTGGCGGTTTTTTGCCAACCGGATCCGTTGCTCTCCTACCACCCTCACAATGTCGTCTGACCATCGGGCAGATGGTCTGCCATCATTTGGTAACTGCCTTTGTCCATCGGTCGTCGTCCCGTCAGGCCAAGTGCCCATCTCCACTTAAGCCTCGCAATCCGTATACCTACATCCTCGACTTGGGTGCGACGTCAAATTTCGATGTTTAGTATACGGTCCACGAGTTGGATACCTCCGAAAAATACGAAAATAAGTATATAAACCAAAATTTTCAGTCAAGTTACTAAACCGCTACTTTTTTGTGCCAGTGTTATATTATACTCCAGAACTGTAGAAACTAAGCAATAAAGCTTATCTCGAACAACATCCGCTGTTCTTTGCATTTTACTTACAAAGTTTCCCAACATGCAAGTCGGTAAAGTTCTTGAAAGGTGAGCGACAGAAATTGCACCTACATTCGAAGATGTCAAAAATAAAATCAATGTTAACGATTTCGTCTTATTATCAGCAGAGTTATTCTGTTTTCCCCAAAAATTATAGCCTGGGCCTCTTCAAGTCAAGAGTGAATAGTAAGTGTCTTCTAGAACTTTGTGATCCATCGTCAGCCACATCGTCACTTACCATCAGGTGAGGTTGTGGCTAAACAAAGGTCTACTTACCTAGATTAAAAAAATATGTAAACTCACTTAGAACGTTGAAGAGCTGGATCCGCTGTGGATTTCAAATTTCATTTCATTCAAAATTTGAATCTCACAATACGAGTACATTCTTAGGTATTTAGTGAGCTCGGTCACGAGTAAATTCGAAGTGAATGTACAGAATGACTCTGCTGAACGTTGTGTTATATCCCGTCGGAATCAAAAATTTTGATAAGACTTTTAATTTTCAATGAAACTCTTTGAGATTTTTTTGAGTTTTGTGAACGTGCTGAACGTAGCAAACCTGATCGAACTAGGTTCAAAATATCTAAACTCTGAAGCTTACTGTAAGAATAGAGTACCTAACAGTTTTAAAGATTCGGGTTCGGTCAACAGGTTCATTTTCATGCACGCGTTAACTCGGATTACTTTCCGACAAATTGATAGTTTACTAAGAATGCTTTGAAATGGTAGAAAAAGGTTGTTTTTTTTAGTAAAAAATGAAGTACCTACGCATTCTAAAACCAAAACGTATCACTAAACCATTTAATGGCCTAAAACTAGTGTTGAGTATGACGTGACTGAGGCGGCTCTTTTGTCCCGTACAAAATTTGACTTTGTGTGATCGGCTCAATTTCTAGAAATGTCATGCTTCAATTCAAATGTCATGTGACCGTACACAATATGACAAAATCAGAAAATGACGTTACTCTTTTCCTCGTGGTTCATTCAATCTTCAATCACTCCTCGCTTGACAATGACAAGAAAGAATTCAGAACTGACCGGCCAGATTGTCATATGAGAATGTGTGAGTAGTCCGCCAAAATAATGAACAGTCAATTGAAAATGATCGGCACAAACGAACTGGCTCACGGTACCGGCTCAAAATGAAAATGAACCTACTCTTACAAAAGTCAATCTAAAATCATGTCATACTCAACATTACCTAAAACAGTAAGTAATGAGTCACTATCCGCATTGCAATCGGCACAAAGCAAGCCTCAGGACGCGCCCGAAGCATGGATGTCAAGTCGTTGTATTGTCTCTGGAACAAAAAGCTGGCACGCTACGAAGATTGAGACTAATGTGAATGTGGACGGGCAACTTTTTGTAGCACTTTAACACCTTTTGATTGCTGGAAAGGGTTTAATATTGTTAGTCGGGAGTCTTCAAAGCTATTTAAATGATATAAGAATACCGTATCAGGATTAAGAAAACTCTTTTAAAACTCCAATGATACTGAATTGTAATAAAACAAAATAAAAATTGAGTCTAAATCTGTTAACATTTTTAAATATAATATTAATGATTGTTATTTTATACAGATTTACGGATAAATCCTTTTGAAATTAATGACAAAAAGTTGTTGTTGTGTTTCTTTCGAATTCTTCAGCGAAATTGTTGAATAGCAAATGGAATATAATTGTAAAGGAAGTGGAAGCAACAAATCATGTTCTACATTTAATTTCTTAATAAGCTGTAAAATCTAAGTTACATGGTTAAAATTTTGTTGATAAGTTTTAAAATTTTAAATCACTCTTGTTTAAACGCAATATGAAAAAAATGAAGTTATTTAATCGAAAGCTAGAAATATGTTAGCAACAAAATATCGGCCGACTATAAGTTGCTCGTCTGTACAGTTCGATGTACAAACAAGGGTGTCGCCTCGCCTCTACACAACGCAAGCTTATTTGACTTTGAAACGTTCTTTTTGAATACGTAACTATTCCTTGAACGCCTCAACTGTGAAACTTTTTTGTTTTATACTTTTTATATTCAAATTCTGTGAAGGGTGATTTCTCATTCAAGTGTTTTACTTTGAATTTCAGTTGACATCTTCTCATCATTTATCTTTTTAAAACATTTTTTCTTTATATTTTCAAAAAGTTTTAACATTTTTTACAGAAAAACTATTCGAAACTTTTTTTTTTAATGACAATAAGAACATTAGAACACAAAGAGAAGGTTTGTACTTACTAAAACTTAAGCCAAGGAAACTTTTTTTAGAAAACTTGAAGCGCTCGTGGCGTAGCTTGCTTAGACGTTCTTGATTGATCGTTGAAGTTAAGCAGCACCGCTTTGGATGGGTGACCGCAAGTGGCATTACGAGCTGAGTGCTTCCGTGCTTCGGAGAGCACGTTAAATTGTGGGTCCCGGCTATTCGTTAAGCCATGACGGAGACCTTCAAGCGGCCTAAAAACTCCATCACCAGAGTTGGCCACTTGCTTATACGAACTTACTTAGGAAACTTTTTGTTAAAAACCTTATAAACTTTTTTTAAAAATAAACCAATTTTAGCCATTTCAGGCACATTTCATATCAAGGGACGTTTCTTCCGTTGTCCTCTCTTCACGATCCAACGTTACAAAACAAGATATCAAATAGGTCACGTATTCCTTTGAAGAACTTTTAAAAATACCTTTTTATATTACATTTCTCAAGACATTTTAGTACACTTTAGTACCAGTTTTGCAATTTAATACTCCGAGGAACTTACTGGCAAGGTGACTGTCTACTTTTAAATAGAAGTCCAGCTCGAAGCACAGTGGGCTGATTGTCTAACATCAAACAAACAAACCTTAAATTGGTCTCATCCTGTCAAAAGAGCCGTATTGGCCGAGGGGATTAGTACCTCGATTTTTGATCCGAAGGTCATGGGTTCGAATCCTGGCCGTGCATCAATAGATTTTTCGTTTCGAAAAATTTATAAGTAAGTATGCGCATTAACACGAGCTCTAAACGGTGAAGGAAAACATCGTGAGGAAACCCGCGGCTTAGTCAGCCCCGCACGTATTGACCATGTCTTTCCTGTGAATATTAGCCGGTTAAGCTGAGAAGATGGTGTCAAAACTATTTCCAAAAACTGAAACAGTTTATTGTATTGCCCGTTTGTATTTATAATTGACTGATTGCGATTTACTAATATTACACAGGTAAGTTTATTAAAAATACCTACTTACATAATATAATTTTCATTATAAATGTATGACCACTCCGGTAGTGAAGTTTCGAGGTCTCCGTCAGCATTTGGCTATAGAAACCCAAAACCATTTACACTACAGCTAATCCTCAAGCCAAATATGTCTGCATACATTTCAACGAAGCCAACATGTTCCATCAGGTTTAGATATTTGCCGATATTCAGATAGCATCCGATATTGTGGACCGCAAATGTGTTGTCAAACATTCCGAATGCAACAAGGAAATGAGAATCGGCCATAACTGTGAACTTTGTCGAACGCAAAATAATCATAAAACAATTTTGAATTCACAATGCCGAAATGAAAATGTTTGCTGAAAATGTTTTTATACAGCAAGTTTTTATTGGGTGACCGCGATTTGGTTCAAATACAAAACGTTTTAGGACTATAACACAAGCTTAAACCTAAGTTCTAAAAATCAACCTGCCTCTCGATTTTACTAAAAACTTTTTATCAACCAAAGAAAACGTCTACTGTTTCGTTTTGTTTCCTAACCTACTAATGACCAATGAGGTTAGGTTTACTTTGTTGTGATGTTTTCAAACAAATTACCAATGAGGTTTAGCACATTACTGTCATTTTTGAGAACGAAACAAAACGCAGCGGCAATGAGTCTTGAATGGTTGACGTTGTAAAATAGAGGAATTGAAGATTGATGATTTCAATTTTTTAGAAATAAAACCTGTAGGTGTATTAGTAGGCAGGTAATGCTAGTTTATTGATTTAATTTTATTTTTTAAATTAAAATTTTAAATGATGTGATACATTTTCCACAAGAGGAAATGACAAACTCATCTTACAGATTTGCATGAAATAAACAAATAATTTACAAAATGCTTCTGTTCGCAGTGTTGCCAACATCACAGGAAATTGTTTCCACTTCTCGGTTCAATGGACATGCGTTTCGTAATTCGAACGTTTTCATTTTGTCGGCAGACATGTAGCCGGTTTTGTATTATTGTTTTATAACAAGTTTCGATTACAGATGAATTCATCTGTATGTTTTTGTATTAAAATATTTTATATAGCTTGAATATAAAGTTCGCAAGTCGACAGGTTCTTTTATATCTCTGGCAGTTTTATCAAAATTGAAACATTTAACTGATGTTTAAACAATAAACAAAAAATGGTATTATTGTATTACATACTTATTATTAATTTTGGAAAATGCTGGTTTTTCTGAAAATTATAGACCGTGTTGAGTTACTTTAAAATAGTATGTAGGTACCTACATATGTGATAAAAACATGTTCATCATCGTTTTACAACTGCGTCAATTAATCTTTTGAAAGGCATTCATTTTTTCAAGATTTTCATAAAACAAAGTTCAAAATATTCTTCTTATAAAGACAATTTCTCATACAGGTATTAGCACTGCATATAAATCATCTATACATATAATAAGAATGAAGTCTAAGAACAAACTTATAAGTATTCAATTAAGTGATGTCAGTTTTTGATCCATATAACCTTTTCACGTCCAAAAATGTCATAAGCGCGATCTACGTTGACCTTGAACGCAAACACTTCATAGTAACTGTTGGTAATCTGTGACTTTGAAATTTTCGTTTCTCTGTGTGTTTGAGCACTAAGATCTCTGAAACTACTGAACTGATTTGGTTGCAGTTTTCATTGTTGTATTATGGTAAGCCGGGATTAAAAGATAGGGGTTGTTTTATCAAAATCCGTTCACAAATAAAAAAGATATATCTATTTAAAGAATTCTACTGTGACTTTAGTTTCTCTGTGTGTTTATTGCTGCTAATCTCAAAAACGGCTCTACTGAATTGGATGTAGTTTTGACTGTTGTATTATGGTAAGTTGGGATTAAAAAATAAAAGTTTTTTTATCAAAATCCGTTCACAAATAAAAAAGATATGTACATTTAAAGAATTCAATCTAAATTTCTAAACACTTTGTTTTCTAAAGAAAAGATTACGATAAAATTTGGCATGGATATAGATTATATCCCAGGAAAGGACGTAGGCTACTTTTTTTCATATGTTATCATGGTTGAGATAAAAAAATAAGGGTTGAAAGTTTGTATGGGGAACAAAATGTTGGGATGGGTGACCGTCTGACCTCCTCTTTTTGCACTCATGGAAATTTTTAAACATTTTTTTATTACCTACGAATTTCAAAATTACTTAATGATAATTACTTAAATTGGTTTTAGGTAGGTGATGACCATGAAGTAGTAGTTGTAAATAGGTAAAATGGGTAAGTAGAAAGCACGCCTAAGCTATTTCTACGGAACAAATTCCCCAAATCAGCGCAGCGCCAAAGTAAATTATTTCCAAGTACTTATTCAAATTTTCTATCCGTGTATTTATTATGTTAAATACCTATGTATTTATTTAAAAAGTATTTATCACGATAGATTAGAAATTAAAACACCCAAACCCCAAGTAGATAGTTGTAAATAGGAAAAATAGGTAACTAGATAGCACGCCCAAGCTATTTTTACGAAACAGAGATAGCTTCTTGCGATTTGCTATTAGAAAACACGCAGGAATATACAAATTTTAGCGTTTCAAAACCGTATGTTGTTTCAGCGCAATAGACTCAAATCTGTAAATGTTATATAATTAAAACCTCAATTGAATATTAATCTTCCTTAAATTGGCGAAAATATAAAAATCAGAGCTTTAAATGAATTCAATATTTTAGAAAACAAATTCCCCAAATCAGCGCAGCGCCAAAGTAAATTATTTCCAAGTACTTATTCAAATTTTCTATCCGTGTATTTATTATGTTAAATACCTATGTATTTATTTAAAAAGTATTTATCACGATAGATTAGAAATTAAAACACCCAAACCCCAAGTAGATAGTTGTAAATAGGAAAAATAGGTAACTAGATAGCACGCCTAAGCTATTTTTACGAAACAGAAATAGCTTCTTGCGATTTGCTATTAGAAAACAAGCAGGAATATACAAATTTTTGCGTTTCAAAACCGTATGTTGTTTCAGCGCAATAGACTTAAATCTGTAAATGTTATATAATTAAAACCTCAATTGAATATTAATCTTCCTTAAATTTTCGAAAATATAAAAATCAGAGCTTTAAATGAATTCAATATTTTAGAAAACAAATTCCCCAATTCAGCGCAGCGCCAAAGTAAATTATAGCCAAGTATTTAAATCGTAATTTGAACATAAAAGTCTTCAAAAATGTATTTCATATACATCCGATACAAAAATTTCAATTTCTGTATCGGACGCGCAGACATCAGACGTCCTCACGTTGCGTTGGCTCTGACGGAAGTTCCGTCACGGAACAAGACTGGTGTAATCGCCAACGTGTGGATGGTTCACGAAATCTTGGCCCCAACGTTGGGACCAACGTTGGTCCCAACGTATACGCCGGCACCATACGTTGGGACCATGAAATTTGCGGTACGGGGGTTAAAGGGGACGAAAAATCGATCTACCTAGGCTAGGTCTCATATCTGGGAAAATTCGTTTTCTCGACATTTTTACGCAAAAAGGTTTACCTACCAGTGCAATGTGGTTCGTAATTTTACAATTTCTGTTGAAACTAAAGTGGCCAAGTGAAATAGGTGTCCGCCTCTCAACTCAACCGATGGCTTCGAGTTCGAATCTCAGCCAGTAAAAGTTTACTTTTTGTAAGTTTTATTTCTTTTTCTTTTTTAATTTTTATCTATTTGCACCCGAGCATAGTTCGGTCGCCCAGATATTCAAGTATTAAGTCCCTACCTACCTAAAGTATTTACAAAAAAATATAGAAGTAGGTAAGTACCTATTCTATCAGTTATCTGGTTCCCATAGTACAAGCTATGCGATTTTGATGAAATTTGCGGTAGGTACGGGGGCTTACGGAGGCGAAAAGCCGATCTAGCTAGGTCTTTTATCTGGGAAAATTCGTTTTCTCAACATTTTCATGCAAAAAGATTTACCAGTGCAATACCTACCTAATGAGTTTTAAAAAATTTGAATAAAAAGAACCTAGCCTATGTGTTATTCCAGGTCATAATCTATGTAAGTAATTATTCCAAGTTTCAATAAAATCCGTTTAGTAGTTTTGGTGTGAAAGAGTAACAAACATCCATCGATACATCCATCCTCACAAACTTTCACATTTCGCAAATTAGTAGAATTAGCATACGCGAACGAAGTCGCGGGCACAGCTAGTATAAAATAAAGTGGCCAGCTACCTGAGACCAAGACTAATAGTCCAGACGACAGGCACACTTGATACCGTCAGCTGATACGCCATTGGTCCTTGGTCAATTCATACATTTTTCTTATCAAAATGAACTTTATTTTACTTGTTTTTAGTGTTTAATATAGCTTGACTTGCGGGAAGAAACGGATAAAAGTAAATAGTCAGCTCCTGATACGCTGTTAGTTGTTCTGGGTCAATTTGTGAATTCTGAATGAGCTTTTGCCAAAATGAGAATTTGTAAAATTTTTTATTAAATGAATTTTCCTTTTTATCAATTGGGCGTTTTTCCACTTGACGGCACGGCACGGCAACGGCAACGGTGACGGCCCGGTGGTGGGGATGCAAAAATGTATGAAAATCTCATAACGCCGGGCCCGTGCCGGCGCCGATAAGTCGAAAGGCGAGCCGTACATTTTCATACATTTTTGCGTCCCAGATTGCCGTGCCATCGCCGTTGCCGTTGCCGTCGCCGTGCGATGCCGTCAAGTGGAAAAACGCCCATACTTGTAAGTACTCGTTTTTATTAAACTTGTACTCGTTTGACTGGCCTCTTAGCTCAGTTGGTAGTAGCTCTGCCTTCTGCGCTGTAAGTCGTGGGTTCGATTCCCATCCAGGAGAAACATTTGTGTGATGAACAATGAACATAGATGTTTGTTCTGTGTTTGGGTGTTATAAATATTTGATGTAGGTATGCATTAAAAAAAAGGTATATAAGTATTCTATCAGTTATCTGGTTCCCATAGTACAAGTTTTGCTTAGTTTGGGGCTAGATGGCGCTGTGTGAAATGTGCAGCAATATTTATTTTATATTTATTACTGTAGGTACTGTAGGTACTCACAGTAGTTTCAAAGTACCAGTCAGGAAAATATGAAAAGGAGTAAAAGGTTTGCATTTACTATTTTTATTCTGTGACTAGTGAAATGATGCCGCATGGAAATATTATAGCATTTTATCTCAGCGATGGATGAAAGTATCCAGTGGGCAATCTCCATTGTAGATTCTTTCCATTTTTCCTATAATGCTTTCTTTTTTACTTCGCTTATTTAATAAATGTTGTAGAATCTTTTCTATTTTTATTATAGATAAATCTTAGCTTATGATATCGCCTGCTGTGATATTTTAAGTATTAAAATATTTTCTCTTGCTATTCTGGGGATTTATCTGTGGTTACACGAGTTAAATTATAAATTATACATCATTAATTTAAATTGTAAATTATACATCACATGTAAAACCAACAAATTATTTTGTACAAATTTTTAAACCTTAAAGTTTATACCATACAAGTATTCCATTCGAGTACGAGTATTCACAATTACATCATCAAAAGCACAATAGAATGAAAAGAATGATGAAAGAAAAAGCGATTCTCTGTAATAAAGGCACAATACGAGCCGACTCGGCGCAGGAAATTAGAGGACGCGGGAGGTGCGTAAATACTATGGATACGTCCTATGGGTTAATCATCATCATCATCAGCCTATAGCAGTCCACTGCTGGACGCAGGCCTCCCCTAATGAGCGCCATCGCGCCCTGTCTTCAGCTTGACGCATCCAACTTGTGCCGGCAGCCTTTTGCAGATCGTCACTCCACCTGGCAGGAGGGCGTTCTACACTACGTTTGCCGAGACGTGGTCTCCACTCAAGAACTCGTTTACCCCATCTTTCGTCAGTTTTCTTATGGTAACCCATAAGAAAACTGAGATAGCTGAGAAAACGGTGAGATGCTGCTTTGATGTAGCTACGACGGAATGTGCTACGATTTGATGTTGCTACGTCAGAAAGTGCTACGCTTTGTATAGCTACGAATGTGCTTCGATTTAATAAAGCAACGTCAGAAAGTGCTACGCTTTAATGTAGCTACGTCAAAAAGTGCTACGCTTGAATGTAGCTACGTCAGAAAGTGCTACGCTTGAATGGAGTTGCGCTTAGATGATGAGCCATTTTATTAAATTTGATTCTTGATTTCGAAACTGTGATTTAATTTGTTAAATACTGGAGTAAGTTATTTTTTTATAAAAAATATTCAAATTAATAAGAATTTACATAGGATTAAAGTTTAGAAGAGTAATAGATGTACTGCTTAAGTTAATACGTAATGCATTGAAGTGATGGATATATTTATACAAAAACTAGACAAACTGCAAACACTCGTGTATCGAATTTCTCGTATTCTCCAGTAACTTCTAAGAAACTTTTACGTATTTCAATAACAGTTAAACTTGTAAAAATGTGTCTGTGCACTTTCGATATGAAAATTCAAAAATATCTAAAGTGGCAATCAATATAGCTGTGGCATGGTTCCAAGTGTACAGAGTCCATAACTTACGCGATATCTCTACACAGGCAACAGTTGATGCTTAGTTCCGCATTAAGATGGCGACACACCAAGGAAGGAAAGAGCCGTGTTAAGTGGGTTAGTGCCTCGACTTTCGATCCGAAGGTCGCAGGTTCGAACCCGGCCGTGCATCAATGGATTTTTCGTTTAGAAAATTTTTTATGCGCCCGCTTCCGCTTCACCTCTAAACAGTGAAGGAAAATATCGTGAGGAAACCAGTTAGCTTTCTAATAGCATGGACTTGCAATCTGTCACCTATGGAATGCTAACTTCTGCAAAACGTAGGCAGTAGGCATGTACCAAATTTGTATTTGGACATACCCTTAGACTCGAAGGATCTCGAAAGATGCCGACGAATTGAGAACCTCCTCCTTTTTTTGAAGTTTGGTTCAGTCAAGATACGTTTATTTGCAAGAATATATGATACATATATCATACAGAAGCGCTCGTGGCGTAGCTTGCTTGGACGTTCTTGATTGATCGTTGAAGATAAGCAGCGCTGTGCGCGGTCACTTTTAGGATGGGTGACCGCAAGTGGTATTACGAGCTGAGCGCTTCCGTGCTTCGGAGGGCACGTTAATTGTAGGTCTTGGCTTTTAAGTCGTTAAGCCATGACTGAGGCCTTTAAGCGGCCTAAAAACTCCGTCACCAGAGCCAACTCTTGGGAACTTAATTCAGATGGCTCGGTGTATCGGCCAACATAGTTGGTAACTTTACCTGCTTCCGTGGGTCTATCGTAACATATCGGCGGGTTATCTCGGGAAATTGGGGAGATTTACGGGGAAAAATACTTGGCCGCTGTCATATTTTAGGCCACGGCGTTCTATAGATCCCGCTGAAAGTGCTTTATTGTTTTCTTTGTGATCTGCTGAACGAATCTTTGGACAATGATAAAGAAAGATGGTTATACTTTTTATGTCATCATCATCATCAACATTCTAGCAATTTTACGGTTGCGTCCTTTTGAAGCTCGGGGTCCGCTTTCCTTCTCTTTTGCCTACAACGGACGGTCTTCTGCATCCTTTTTGTTGAGTCCATTAGCATCTACTACGAGAATACTTCTTGGGTCCTCCGTCTATACCGGGACCTGGCGGAGCTAACATAGCTAGGCATTTGATGCTGGTATCCGTAAAAGGTGTCCGTGCCAACGTAGGTGACACTCCTACAATTTATCTGTTACTAGCTGCTGCCCGCGGCGTGGTACCCGGATAAAAAGCATATGTTACTTTCCAGCCCTCCACCTATCTCCACACAAAAAATCACGTCAATCCGTCGCTCTGTTTTGACGTGAAAGCAGGACAAATAAACAGACTATCACATTTATAATATGGGTACGGATGTCACGAACATGGAGGCTGATGCAAATGCGAGCGTTCCTGATGCGGACCTTCCGCGTAACCCCGCACATCCAGCGAAGCATATTCATCTCCGTGACCAGCAGTTCTTGCTTGTGCCGCTCAAGTACTTTTCACTGCTATTTTCTGCCTTTTCAGGGCAGAAGCCATACCATGAACTCCTAGAGCAATGTTAAAACAAGCTTAAAACAGGCTTACTGCTTTAGGAATGACCTTCGTTGTCATGTTTCAAGCTTGGTTTAACATTGCTCAGAGTTCATGGTACGGCTACAGGTCTAATGATGGTTTTATAAACCTGTCCTTTCAGTTTATCTGGCATCTAATCTTGGGGGTTATACTTTTTATGTATACGGACTAGTTCTGTACAAATAAATTTTGGTACTGATCAAGTGTACAATAATAACTTGTCAAACAAAACTAAGAAAACAAACGTAAAGTCTGCAAATATTATTAGAACTAAACAAACTTTAGTAAACTTGACATGTTTATCAAAACACAACCAAAATCATATTTATCCGACTAGTCTAGTCAAGATAGGACATTCAGAATTACTGCAGAATTCAGAAAGATATTGTGCCAACTTCTTTTTAAATGAGGTAAAAGTTGAATAGATACGATAGACTGTTCTGAAGATTTTCCAGCTCTTTATTAATATTTTATTGCTTTTTATGAAGTTTTATCGCGTTTGATTCAAATTAGTATACTTAGGTTAACGGTACAAGTATTAACATTATCTTTTTATAAGCATTTAAGTATTTAACTTGCTGAATGCTTGGTCGAGTGTAGGTAGGTTAGATAGGTACCTAAATACTGAGAAAAACTCGCAGACCCGAGAAAAATATTTGCAGATCATACAAACATTTGCCTTGCGGCATACATTTTATGTAATTTTTCAAGGATATGTTTTTTTGGTCTGCCAAAACGCCAAAACCGATTCCGTCGTGACGTCACTCCGCTCCTTACCAAGCTAATTTGTTGTATGTAAATGTAATTTCGCATTTTTTCAAGTTTATTACAGGCGCAGTGACGTCACGAGCGGCCAGCGTGTTCATGCGAAAATTTAATCCAATGGATTAAAAGTAATTTTTACGGCACTTACAGGTTTAAAAATTAAAAGTAAGTATAAAAATTATAGGTAATGGTTTATTATCACTCTAGGATTCATTTTAACGATTGAAAAAGATGTAATACCATAATACCTGTAAAGTTTATTTCAAAAGCGAATAGATAGATCGATGCGAGTTTCAACTCTAAGGAAAGTTAACCTTGTTTGTTTTGTTTGTACACTTGGTATGCGGGATACGTAGCAGATACCACCAAGGACACTTGATATTGTGTTTCCACCTTATTTGGGTTCAGTGAGCAGGTAGTTTTGTGGCTATCTGTTGTATTTTGTATTAAGTTCGTATGTCCTTGTGGCCTATGCTTCCGTGGACTAATACATGTGCAATGTTCTTTTTTAAACTTTCGCGATCAGAACACATTATAAATACATTGTATACGGGTATTTATCACGTAAATTACCTTATTATTTAGCCCGAACGTTTCGACTGGATTGCACCAGCCATGGTCACGGGAAGACTACGCTACTAGCGTCATAGCAATAGGAAGCTCTATGTATACCGTAAACTATGATTTATCTGAAGTTTAGTTCTAATCAATTAATGGTAGGTAAACTACAAATCCAAAATGTTGGCCACATTTTGGATTCAAAGGCTGTACCTACTTTTTAATCCCGGCTGCAAAAAAAATCTTCAACAAAAATGAAAACAACTGGAATCACTGTTCATAAAAAATATTTTATTGGTGAATTGACACCATTTCTCACTGCCTTGGTTCATTTTATGTCCCGTTAGAAGAAGAAATTGTTACTCACTTGATAATGATGATAACGATATTGAAAATTATCAAGCTAGTAACAATTTCTTCCGGGGTACTCCGTGACTAATGTTGCATAGAAGTTTTCTAAAAAACTTTCGGATTCTTCAGTCTAAATATTTAAAAATATGTTAACATTCTGCAATACCTAGATTATTTTAGCAAGTTGAAAATCCATAACCCTTTCTTATTTTCTTACGATTATGGTTTATTTGGCCGTAACAAACTCATTTTATTAAGATCCTGATTAAAATCAAGTTAAAACCCAATATTTAAATTAATGTAAACATACCAACCTTTTACCAACAGAGTCACATTTTCATAACAACCATGACAGAATTGAAAACAAACCACAATTCACTACAAGTAGGTACCTTAAGTGCTTCCTACCTCTTGCCTTATTCCCTAAGGAAGTGAGCTAGTGTTGGCTATGACATGATTTTAGATTGACTTTTGTAAGAATAAGGTCATTTTCATTTTTTTATACTGTGAGCCGGTTCATTTGAGCCCGTCATTTTCAACTGACTGTTTATTATTTTGGCGGACTACTCACTTATTCTCATATGACAATCTGTCCGGTCAGTTCATTTTTTCTTGTCATTGTCAAGCGAGGAGTGATTGAAGATTGAATGAAGCTTGAGGAAAGAGTAACGTTATGTTTTCTGATTTTATCATATTGTGTGCGGTCATGACATTTGAATTGAAGTATGACATTTTTAGACGTTGAGCCGATCTTTTGTATTTTGTACGGGACAAAAGAGCCGCGTCAGTCATGTCATACTCAACACTAAAGCGGGCACTCTTCATCACGCAAAGACACCAATATCCATTGCATCTGACATCTCTCTCAATAGCTTTTGGGAACCTCTTGATCAGAAAGGGTAAGGCAGAAATATTTCCCCTCACACGAACGAAATCATTCGTTTTTGAACTTTATTATATTGGAATTAGGATTGAAGGAAATTGGGGAGTGGTGATTTAAGTTTGTGGGAAGCTATGAGGGTTTTCATTTGGTAGTGCATCCGCGACGGTAAATCTATTGATGAAATTTAAAGACGATAAGTTGAATTGAGTGATAGTGTCCGTTTCGGGTTTATGCGATCGATTACACAAAAGCGATTCATCCTATTCGTGATTTTTTGACACAAAATTTATTCTACAAAACTGCAGTTTACTATTATTCTATATTTTAAATACTTACTAGTCTACATTTTGGTAATTTTGAAATAAAATTTATTTTGCATTTTTTTTAAGATTCCGATATGATGCTAATTCATTGTAAGTATTTTTTAATAAAACTCTTATCTTCTTGTTATCCGCTTGAAGAAAATTCTGTTAACGCCTTATGCAATAATTGATGAAATGCAATCAGACAGGTGGAATCAGACAGTTCACTTTTCGTTCATTTCTGTTCTTCATTCGGCATCTTTCACTCAAAGTTCACTTCTTTCATTCTTTCTCTCACACTCACACTCACTTCTTTCATTTTATGTTCAGATGTCCCAGCTTTCATTCGAGTGATCTTTCACTTGAGTGAACCGTCTGATTCCACCTTTATTTGTTAAAATAACTGTCTTGTCATTTATGCGCTAATGATCTCACGAATTACTTATGTTGGCTTAAAACTAAGCTTTTTAAGAGATTAATGGTTTATTTAGAGACTTTATAAGCCAATATTAGCCCATATTTAACAAAAGTTGTAACAGAAAAACTTCTTAATTAATTGAACATTTCTGTTGGGAGGTAAAGAAAACTCTTCTTTATGTGCTTGTTTATCCCTCCAATAAATAATTTTATAACGAAGAATTAAAATAAGCTGAGAACAAGGAATATAAAAAGTACTGGAAAAAGATTGTTGGGATTATGATATCACAGAAATTCCTCGGGTACATTATTATCTGTAGTTTATTTTCCTTTGAAAGAGGGTAATACATTTATTTACATAAACTGTAGGGCCTCTATTAATAAACTCCGCTCAACTTCTGTCAAAGTTGCACCACGGGTTTAACTATTGCCATCCTTTTTTGTTAGACAGTGACAAATAAGGATGGCAATATCCGTGGTGCAACTTAGACACAAGTTGAGCGCGGAGTTTATTAATAGAGGCCTAGTAGTTTAGTTTGTTATATAACTTTACAAAATACAATTAGAACCAGTTGAGCCATATACATACAGGTGTGGCAAATTTTTTGGGCACTTAAGGATAGCTACCTTTTATCTTGTAGTTAGAAAGTTTTGTTTTCGATCGAGCGAGCGAAGCGAGCGAAGATCTTAGTGGCAAGTTAGGCGATTTTGCTTTGTATGTTTGTATGTTTGTATGTTTGTATGTTTGTATGTTTGTATGTTTGTATGTTTCATTTTTATGTTCTCGCATAACTATCGAACCGCTTATCCAATCTGTATGAAACTTGATAGGTCAATAGGTTGTGCTATGGAAATTTGCTGTGGAGCGTATGAGCGTAATCAATGAAGGGGTTGTAAAGATATGGGGTTCCCAAGGGGGTAAATTTTTTTCAAAGTTACCCAAATATATTGAGTGGGGTGTCATATGAAAGTACTCAACTTATACATTCCAAAATGGTTTTTAGTTTTCTTCTAGGTTCTATAGTTTTTGAAATACAGTCAAAAAGAAAAATTATGAAAACCAATTAACGGAAGTATGGAGAGAGCTCCCGTTTCATAGAGTTTCGATGTATTCGTAGGTCTGGTTAACAGACAAGGAGTGTGGCATCGTTGTGGTTTTGTTGCAATGATTTTAGTTGCTACTTGAAATTTTTCTTGAGATTGAAAATAAAAGCCGTGTTGGCCGATTGGAAAAGTGCTCGACTTTCGATTCATAGGTCGTAAGTTCGAACCCTGGCCGTGCTCATTAATGGATTTTTCGATTAGAAAAATTTAAATGCGCATTAACACAAGCTCTAAACGGTGAAAGAAAACATCGTGAGGAAACCAGTTAACGTTCTAATAGCAGCAATGGGCTTGCAACCTGTCACGTATGCAAATGCTAACTCCTGCAAATAGTGGGCTGGGCATGTACCAAAATTATAAAGGGAGGGGGAGGGGAGGGGGAGGGGGAGGGGAGGGGGAGGGGAGGGGGAGGGGGAGGGGAGGGGGAGGGGGAGGGGAGGGGAGGGGGAGGGGAGGGGGAGGGGAGGGGGAGGGGAGGGGGAGGGGAGGGGAGGGGGAGGGATGAGGGAGGGATGGGGGAGGGGAGGGGGAGGGGAGGGGGGAGGGGGAGGGAATTGATTTTCTCATACATTTCGTATTGAACTGCTATTTTAATAATTTCTCGAACTAAGAGGCCTTCCCTGAGGCGCGGTACGAAGTTCGCGGGGTCAACTATTGAATATAAACACGACACGACTTAATGTATTGCATGCATGCCTATAATCTTTACCATACTGAGGTAGCGCATTAGATATCATTCTGTGGTAAACACTAGAAGGAGCACTTAACGTAGGTATAGGGGTAGTCTGAAACAAGTCCAAATCTAGGCTATCAATACAACGGTGCGCGAGATCTCAGTTCGGGGCGAACTACTAGTTATTAAAGTACTTACTATTAGGTTTTATTTTGAAGAAAAACATAATTGTATTTTTAGATTTTTGAAAAAAAAGTTACAGTCAGCCCAAAAAATTACATTTGTCAAAAAAAATATAGTAGGATAGAAAAACACCCTGACCCGAGTTTAATATTTGCAGATCATACAAATATTTGCCTCACAGCAGGAATCAAACCCACAACCTTCTGTGTTTCAGGTAAGCCTTCGCCCACTACGCCACAAAGGTACCTTAGGCAAACCATTTCTAGGTTTTTAAGGTGTTTATTATTAAGCTTGTAATCTACTTTTATTTTTGTCAAATAAAAAAAAAAGATCGAAATTGGTCATAACATAACTAATCAATCAGTTACGTTTCCACCATTAATGGGGCAAATCAATGGCGCAAACGTAACCTCGGGAAAATAATAATCTAATAGTCAATAAATCCCTAATTATACTAATACATTATTATTTATACATTTTCTATGCGGCTTCCAGTATTTTTATCCGATACTTCGTTGGCTGAGCACAAAGTACACAATAACTTCGCATTTAGCTTCAGTAATAACCTTTTCACATGCACACAGTCACATCCTACACAATTGGAAAAAAAATAAACATGTAAAAATTGTGAGTAGTAAGTTGGAAACTAATTTTTATTATAAAAAGGAATAAACTTTTATTGCTATTAATTATAAATTTTGTTATTGTTATTGCTGATTTATTCTATACTTCTGTAAAATACTTTTCCCTCTAATTTTCACTGTTTTAGATACAAATGCAACACCTTCCATTGGTTACTGAAGGTCAAGCTCGTCTGGTCATCGCTTGCTTGCTCACGTGGTCAACCGTAGTGTCATCTCTGACTTAGGGCTCCATTGTTTAAGTACCTACTTATTAAATGTAATAATAATAAATAGAACATTGAAAAGCTAATTTAATATTTGAGAAATATTTACAAATTATTGGTAGGTACCTACATACCTACCTAATCTACAAAGAAAAGCAATTTATCAAAATTCAGCATAAAATATTTAAATCGAAGTATTTATCTACAAATCAACCGTTTGAATGTGAAAAGTCAACAAAGATATTCCGAGAAATATTTCTCAAAGGTCTTAATAAAAAAGTTTACCGTTAGTCCAATTTTTTAAGTAATAAACTTTGATTATGAACCTCAAAGGTTTTTTTGTAAAACACACCACAATTAGTTTTTTGTAAAATTATATTACGAAAAGAAACGACAGGAATAATTATTACCTACCATCACATCACACTAATATTATAAATGGGAAAGTTTGGATGTTTGGATAAATGTTTCGATATTATTTAAACACACGGGTTACTCACATAAAAATATCGTCGATTTAGATACCGACAATGATTCGATTCATCCGGGAAATCTTAATCTGTGTACGGAGGGAGTAATTTCCGTGTGTGTAAGATTTTTGGATGTTTGGATGTATGTTTGTTGCTCTATAACTCGATAACCACTGAACCGATTTGGCTGAAATTTAAAACATAGATAGATAATGACCGGGAATAGGACATAGGCTACTTTTTATCCGTGTACCAGGCGAGCGAAGCCGCGGGCGGAAGCTAGTGCTTAATACTTTCAGTGGTACTGACTATAAGCATGCGGTTCTGCGGCTTTCTTCTTTAAAGGGCGCTGCAGGTAACACCTTTCCACACCAAGTTCAAATCGGTGGCAGTTAACGCGTTTAAACATTACAAGTGCCTTCTTCAAGTGTGGCCAAACAATTTAAGAGAAACCGACAAATTCACAGACCGACGCCTTCAAGTATTTAACCCTTTTATCCGTAATCCAACCACATTTTTCCGGATAATTTCCGGTGCCGGATACGCGGACACCTCTACTCGTTCCGCGGCCAAGAGAACGCGGCCTACGTCCCAGCTTATAGAAATAATAGCTAGTAAACTTTAAATACTAGGAATACTAGTAGTTCGCCCCGAACTGAGATCTCGCGCACCGTAGATGGCCAGTCAATGAGCTACGAAGACATCGAAACTCTATGAAACGGGAGCTCTTGCAGCTCTGGTTTCGTAGTTTTTGTTCATTGGTCGTATTTCAAAAACTATACATCCTAGAGTAAAAATAAAAACCATTTTGGAATGTACAAAATAAGCCCTTTCATATGACACCCCACTCAATATATTTGTGTAACTTTAAAAAAAAATTACCCCCTTGGGAACCTAATATCTTCACAACCCCTTCATCGATTAAGCTCATATGCTCCACCGTAAATTTCCTTACTACAACCTATTGACCTACCAAGTTTCATGCAGATTGGATGAACGGTTCGACAGTTATGCGCGAACAACAATTCGTGAAACATACATACAAACATACAAACATACAAACATACAAACATACAAACATACAAAGCAAAATTGCCCAACTTACCACTAAGATCTTCGCTCGCTTCGCTCGCTCGATCGATAATAGCTACAAAACTTCTTATAACAGAAATATAATTCCTAATATACATTAAAAAAAAAAAATATTAAGTACCTACCTATATTGAAATTACCTATATTATTGTTCACTTTTCTCGATTTACAAGTAAAATTTATATTTAGTCCTTATGTTTATATTACCTGCAAGAAAATAATTCTGTTCAGTCGTTATTTTTTTCGGATGGACTGTGACCGTGATGTGTAACTATGACCGTTACAACTTCACATATAACTAGTACCAACTGGAACTGTCCAATGGTACTAAGTATTATAACGGCCACCGGACTATGGCCTCGCACACCTTGCTCACCTGTCCCTGACGAATCGTCCGATTCAGCCGAATCTGGCAGTACTTTTAGAATTCGGCGCGGATAGGTGTGCGCTCAGCCTTAAGGTAGCCGTTCACGCTTGAGACCGAGACAGGAGACCGAGACCAAAGACCGGCTCTGTAGAGGCGCGCAAAAGTGACACGAGACAGAGAACCGTCAGTTTATGTGACAACGGTCTCATGACATGAGACCGTTGTCACAGAAACTACAATTATTGACAATTATTGTCTTGGTCTCTAGTCTCGGTCTCCTGTCTCGGTCTCGAGCGCAAACCGCCACTTTTAGATAATGCCTACATGTCCTTGCCTACAATTGTGATCAGCTGTTTCATTTCAGTGTTGTAAATTTAGTGCAGTGTGCAGTGACCTAGCTGTTCTAATAAACTGCGTCTAAATCCTGCAATGCGTGTTCTCGCAAAGTAATAATAAATGAAAAATGGCTTTATAAAACACACCTCCTTTGTTTTATGTTTTTGTTTGGCTTATCGTAGGGTTATTAGGGAGGCTCTGAAAACAATGTTTTTTCAGACGCGCCATTTGCAAAACATTCCTGAATTATTTCTTTTTGCGCAAACAAAAATGGTGATGACCTATCATTATCTTTATTTTGTCTAGAATTAATGTTATTATCGTTTGGACTTTTACATTTTCACAGGAGATTTACGTGAGTACATATTTATAAAAAAACTTTCTTAGTAAGTTAAAATATACGGTTCTTTTTTAATTAATTCAAGAATGTTTAAAGGTATTAAAAGTCTGTAAGTACAGGATTTTACTTTATCTTATTTTTACGTGATTTATTATCGGAACAACAAACAGCTAAGTACATTATATAGTAATGTTATGAGTCAAAAGTCAAAAGTCAAATTCATTTATTCAATAAGATCACAAGTGTACCACTTTGAAACGTCTTAAGAGCTAGGTGATTCTACTCCTGTTCCTTCGCGACCAAGACCGTGAAGAACCAGAAATTATAGAAAACAGTTTTGATAATAATGCAGCCCTCGCATCTTGAGTTAAATGTTACCAAAAATCTAGAAACATGGAAAGCAATTCGATAAATAGATTAAAATATCAAAATCGGTACCTATGAAGTGAGTTCACCTATACGCATCGGTGTAATCTAACGCTACTAAAATAACGTCCACTCAAATCTTCAGAAATTTTAGATTTTAATATCTAGAAAATTAGGGTATAGTCAAAGGCACGCACACTTCTTCCAATGGATCGTGGCATTCGTGAAGTTAGACGTTTCGATGCGCAGTGCAACTTTTTCATACAGAATTTTCTACTGCGCAGCGAAACGGCTAACTTCACGAATGCCTAGATCCATTGTGAGAAGTGTATATGGCCATAAGCCATTTTCATGTACTTACCTTAGTATTTTTGACTGAACTCTCAGCTCAGTTGGTAGTAGCTCTGCCTTCTGCGTCGTCGCTTCGATTCCCACCCAGGACAAACATTTGTGTGATGATCATAGATCTTTGTTCTTTGTCTGGGTGTTATAAAGTAGTACTTATGTATTTACAAATATTTAAGTATTCTATCAGTTATCTAGTTCCCAAGTTCCCATAGTACAAGCTTTGCTTAGTTTGGTGCTAGATAGCGAAGTGTCAAATGTTCAGCAATGAGCAGTGAGTTAACTTAGTAGTTACTCTGTAGATGGCGCTAATAGATGCTTAAATCGATCAATATGAGCTTATCAAGATTTTCAACCTGACGTGATAAGGATTCCGTGGCCGAATTGGTAAGGCACTCCGGCTTAAGGAGGATCGCTTGTATCATTGCGGGTTCGAATCCCGTCGGAATTGAAAATTTTGATAAGATTTTTCATTTTAGCAATATTTATTTATTTATTTCCACGTGACGGGCTGTAAGCTGTTGTATGTTGATGAAAATGACTCAAAGGGGTAGTTTTCATCTCATGTGTCGTAATAGCCAAAACTTCCCTAAGCTTCCCTTAGTTACCCAAGTTTGGCGCGTTTAACCATCTAATTACTTACTTGAATAATTTCATAGCACACTTCCATTACTGTAAGTACAATAAATTGTGCTCAAAAGGTTTGAGCCAATTATGGACATTTGAATTAGCTGGTTCAATTCATGTACAGTGCCACAATTATAAGTTGGCGGTGGAGATTTCTAGAACTAAAGCGCGTAAAAATTTATGCCAGACTAGTTAAAATGCATGGAGATTGTTTTGAATAAAATCAATGTGAAAAATCGGATTTTTTTTACTCTGTTTTTGGTAAGTTCCACACAGTAAGCAGGGCACTGGTTTCGAGCCGAGCACAGTGGCGCACAGGTGCGCCAAGTTATGCTTGTCGGACTGTATTCGTGCATATCATTCATTTATGCATAAGTCATAGTCAAAGTCAACAAGCACCTAAACTAAACATTTGTGTCCAAGGAGGGCGCTGGGAACCGGTATACAGAAAATCTAGTCCGGTTCCTAGCACACAATCTAAATAAATACCTAACTAAGCTTAAGTACCAACATTTGTATGTCACTTTCGTTTTTACCCACTGGTATTTTTTAAGTATCATTGTTTGTACCTGTATCTGTATACTATTACTTAAGCTTGCTTTGTGTGGTACCTAATAAATATTCTTTATTCTTTATTTTGTTATTATGAGTTCCAAAGTAAGTAAAGCTTGTGTTATAGGAACCACATGACTGAGATAAGTACTACTTATTCGTCTACTTTTTTTTGTTAATATAGAAACACGTACATAGAAAACTTCCAGACCCCAGACAAATATCTGTAGATCATACAAATATTTGTCCCGCGATCAAACCCGCAACCTCCACATTTGTCCCACAGCGGATCGAACCCGCATCCTCCTGCGTCTCAGGCGGGCCTTCATCCACTGCGCCACAGAGGTCGTCTTTTAAGATGACTTTACAATCAATTATGTATGATGATGAACATACATAAAAAAAGATTCTGGCTAATTGAAAACCTCCTCCTATTTTTGAAGTCGGTTAAACATTTTCGTTAACATAGTATACGATAAACATTGCCACTGAGCTTAGGTATACTTGCAATCTTATCTATGTGATCTGAATTATGTTTAAGGCGTAACTAACAATTTGTTTAGTACCCTGGCTGTTTTAATCGTCACTGGTAGCACTTAGAACAAAAATAATAAAAGATCATAAAGGAAACTATTCGACATAGCGGAATCAATAAAACGACGGGACTTTACGTGATCGGTTTATTTTGTTTACATTAGATATTTTTCGCTTTGAAAGAAATTATTGTACCAAGAAATTGGGGCGTTACAAATAAATGGGAATTCAAAAGCTTGCTTACTTTACAGCTAAACGAATTACTTAAATCTTAAATCTTTATTGGTGTGATGATATGATGGATGAATGTTAGAGGATATCAATCCTATGTATAAAACATTGAGGATATCAGTGATGTTAAAATGGCCGTTATAACATAATCAGAATAGGAATTGAACGATATGCCGTCTCTTTTCATAGACTGAGAGTGATAAGAACGGCATATACTACAATTTCTTCTATGATTCTGCTATAGCGGCCTTTTTAGCCCCAGTGGGAGGCTTAAATGCGCAATTAGCGGCTTTGCGCAATTCCTTTTTTGAATCATAATTACAATTCGTATTGTGTATTTTCTTGTCACTCTCATGTGTATGAAAAGAGACGGCATAATAATACGTTGTATTATAATTCAGGTAAAAAGGTCGTTTTAGATACGCTAGCTGTCTTCAATATTTACCTACAGTAAAACCAGAAAAAAATGCGTTTCGGAAAACATGGGAAACAATCGCTTAAAATTACAAAAACGATTGACGAAAAGTCATTTGGAAATGAAAATTACTCATAATTTCAACTTTATCGCAAACAAATAAATATCAATGTCATTTTTATTTTTATGAAAAGCAAATTAGTTGCAAGCCGTGCGAGCTGCGCTGTTAACGACGTGAACTTCTGTCCCATTCTGTTTTGTGGAATCATACACTGCTGTCGGACATATTCGGAAAACACGAAAATAAACGATGTTCATTATAAAGCTTGAAGTACTGTACTGTGTTTGTTTTTTGTAAAGCGTGAGAAGATATAAGGTAGGTAGGATAGGTAGGTTACTTTTTGACGTTGTATATTATACCAGGGAACCCCTATAAACCCCTATAAAGGTCCTATTTAGATGGAATAGGCTTGTTCTATCTATATTATTTTCTGAACTCGTTCGAATTATTTACATATTCTATTTAAAGATAAGGTTTAATATGTCGAGGTAGTGCAAACGTAATCTAATCTAAATTGTCTTGAGCACAAATATATCTTATGTAAATTGTATAATCTTTGTAAATAAAACTGAATGTTGTATTTTTGTCCTCTCGTTCATAAACCATTGATCAGATTATGATGAAACTTTGGAAAGGTCGTGTGAGGACGCCCGCGAGCAGGACTTACACTTTTTAACGTGGAATTGCAACGCTTGTCGGGTACAACTAGTATTCTATACATGGTGAATTTTTGAGACGGGGCAGTAAGGGCCAGCTACCTCAACCGTTGTAGCTACAGGAAAACGTTCTTAGGAGATTAGCCTAAACTTTTGAAGGTATTTCGACCTGCATTCACAGATTTTGAAAAAAAATTACAATCAGCGAGACAATGGGCAATTTACACTGACATTTTTTGATGCCAATCGATCCTATTTCATATAAGGATTAAAAGGCTCTATCAGACCAACTGAGGTTAGCGTACCTACTACTACAACTACTACAAAAGTTAAGGATAGTCTCCTAGACCGTTTTCCTATAGGTAGCTATAACGGTAGAGGTAGCTGCCCTTACTTCCCCGTCTCAAAAATTCACCCAGCATACTTTAATTCTGATTTTTCATTGTTATTTTTTAATAAGTAGATAACCTTGGTTTGTTATTTTTTTATGAGTTAAGAACCTACTTATTCTTTGAAAAGAAAAATAGAAAGTTTGCTAAATATACTTACATCAGCTATTCGTTAACCGTTAGTCGAGTGTAAATACTAGATTTCCTATCAGAGGTTCATATAGGTTTCCCTTTATCATCTTTTTTGATCTCAAAAACCTATTTATAGTTCTTTTTAACAGTCATTCATTAATCACGACCGAACTAATATCGATTTCGATATGTCAGCTAAAGCGAAAAGCTTCGTTAGCCGGGAAATTCAGAAGTTAGTCGACATTCAGACTTAAATCGATTGAGGTTAGATGTTTTCGAATCGTGGCATTACAGCAGAGTCATTCTGTAGACTCACTTCGAATTCACTCAAGTGACCGAGCTCACTAAATACACAAGAATGTACTGTGAGATTAGAGTCATTCTGTAAACTCACTTCGAACGTCAAAGAGCTAAATCCGCTGTGAGATTTCAAATTTCGTATTCGAAATTTGAATCTCACAATACATTCTTGTTTATTTGGTGAGCTCGGTCACTTGAGTGAATTCGAAGTGAGTCTACAGAATGACTGTGCAGAGTGTGCAGCTCTTTGACGTTCAAAGTGAGTTTACAGAATGAATCTGCAGATTTGAGTGCATTCGTAACTGATTTTTTTCAACCCGAACGGATAAAATATTAGAAAGTGTGTAAATAATAAATAAATAAAACAATAATTGGGATCAAAATAACTTCTCTTTAAAAATTAAAAGTTGTCTTTTTAAAGTTGTGTCTTTAAAATTTGAGTAGGCCTCTGTTCAGCAGAGGTTTTCGATAGAATAATGATGGTGATGATGATGAATTTTTATGCTTAATAGTTACAAACATACGCCCCAATCAATTGGTACATTTAGAAGCTATTGTTGACACTAAGGAGTACAGCTTAATACATAGTAAGTAACAAGAGACAAAACAAGACAAAAGGGTCAGTCTTATGTTTGGGAAGTTGTATAATTAAACAATATTTACAAAAGTTAGGAAGACATAGAAAAAGTGAAAGGAACAATCTAGAAAAGAACGGGTTACGCTCATACAGCGGTCCAAACATCGCAACGGGTTCGCCTTACTCTAAAATTAATATGATAACAACCTTGCGAGTTTTGCACTCTATGGCTTATACCAATCGTCGCAATTCAGTTTTGGTCGAACAAAAACTCACTTTTAGAATTGAGATTAGCTGACAATGGTACAGTTGTGAGAGTAGGTAGGGCAAATCTTTAAAACTGTGAAGTCATACGAGTACCTATATTGCTAGTATAGCACCAGCAAAATAACTTCCAGTGTGATTTTTATCACATTCCACTCTCTGCTATGCAGTACCGTTGTCATGCCTATGCCGTTTCTGATGTAGAAACATTATGACTGAAACTCGTAATTTACAATGTAGTTAGCTCGATTAGATAACCATAGTGTGCAAAGCCCATTACGTATTTATAAGATGTCACACATCGTCCACACTTAGCGCAATACTATTTACATTAAAATTATTTAATCACGTCGAACTATCAATAAAATTGGGGTAGTCTAATTGACTGATGTGGGTACCAGGTCACCTCAGAGATGAAGCGTCCAGTACCAACGGCCTGGGCTAAAGCGAGACGAACTCAGGAGGTGGAGGCGGCAGCGTCAGAACTGGTGTTTCTGACTGGTCTACATGCTCTGAACTGGCTCCTGGAAGTGACCAGGTGGAACTCCCCGTAGCTGTCACTCTCGGCCCCATATTATCATACGCTGGAATAGTGCAGCACGTTCTATTTCTCCTCGGCAAAGTTGCTCCTCCACTCAGCAGATCAGGATACTTCCCTGGTTCTCCTCTTCCCGCTACTTGGACAGATATGAAGATGTTTCCGTAAGGAACTGGGACAGCAAATTCAGCTGGTGGAGGTGGAAACGCCCCTGGCGTACCTTCTATAGTTATATGCACGGGGTCAAACCCACAGCCTCGTGGTTGATCATCGTTGGACCGTTCAGTTAGCTCAAAGTCACACGGTGATGCCATGTTGCCGATTGATCTGTCACAACTGACGACAACAGACGCATCTATGAGTCTCTTCTCTTGGTCTGTGAAACTTCGGCTCGGTGGAACGGTCCGTCTCCTCAAATGCCAGCAGGCCACTGCAGCTATAAACCCAAGACTTGCTAATATGCCTAGAGCTCCGAAGACAACTCCTAGCAACTGAGGAATTCCTGGAGCTGTTCTTGCTGTCGCGGTTTGTGACCTTGGTAAGACCAGGCTGATAATGGCTCGAGCTTCGCCGGCCATACTCTTAGCCACACATGACCATTCTCCAGCAGCATTCGATGTTACATTCAGCAGTGTGATATTCACCCATCTAACACTACCAGGCACTCTATCTTCTGAATCATCGTCTATAGTTGTCTCGTTCTCTTCCATATCACAATCTATGGAACTATTATGTACATCGACACCATCGAATAACCACGTAACGTTAGGCTTTGGAACCCCATGGACCCAGCACCCGAAGGAAGTAGCTACTCCAACTTCTGCTCTGACCACTAAAGTACTGGACCTGACTTCAGGCGGACAGGCCATACTCTTACTAGGAACGTTCCGCCACTTCGTTCCAGCTTGGGTTGTCGGTTCTACGCAGAGCAAGTCCTCCGTACCAAGTTTACTTTCCAGGAACCAGTCCTTGAACTCTCGTAGTCTACAGTCACATCTCCACGGGTTCCCAGAGAGAGACACAGTCTTCAAAGCTGGTAATGAGAAGGTTATAAGACGAAGGAATGTAAGTTGATTTCTGCGTAGATCTATCGTTTCTAAAGACTTGAGATTGCGCAGTGCATTTGTGTGTATCGACCTTAGTCTACAGCCATCTAATAAAAGCATTCGTAAATGCGGAAGCGGTGGGAATTGGTCCGCGATGAGCGTTGTCAGTGGGTTATTCGTCAGCACAACTAGCCGCAATCTTTCGTTCCCTCTAAATATGTCGCGCGGCAAATGTGAGAGGTCGTTGTCACCCAGATCTACTTCAATTAAAATTCTCAGTTCTAAAAACGCATCAGCGTGTATCGATCTAAGATTCGTCGCTCGGAGATTCAATCGTTGTAAGTTCAGCAGTCCTATGTTAGAGAAGACTTCTTTGGGGAGGTTTCGTAAGGGATTGTCGTGAAGGTCGAGGACTTGGACGTCCGATGAGAGAGATGGTGGGCGGCGCAGGTCACTGGATGCGCAGGAAGCTGTTTTCTTTCCTGATGACCACTTGCAGTGGCAGGTGGCGATGTGGGCGCAGTCGAGCCAGTCGCTGGCGGTCCGAGCGGCACAAGTGGTCAGAATCACAATCCAGTACCATCTGGCCCACGCCACGCGCATACTCATCTCATTTCGGCTCCGTGCTTACATTGGCACTGCCTGAAACAAAAAAAAAGGTTCATTATCATACTGTGTCGTTAGAAGTGAAGTC
This sequence comes from Camptogramma bilineatum, assembly GCA_958496255.1. NCBI lineage: Eukaryota > Metazoa > Arthropoda > Insecta > Lepidoptera > Geometridae > Camptogramma > Camptogramma bilineatum. The sequence goes on from OY292471.1 coordinate 11,169,571, forward strand.
ACGTGTCAAGTGGCTCGTAATTGCCCATTTGGCCGCACTCATAAAAATGCCTCAAGCGACTCAGGATTTCTATCGCTTGTCCCATTTTAGTTTATCGAATTAGGTCAATGTTTCTATGTAAATCTTTTTCACTAAAACAATGAACACATTTATAAACGTATTGCCTAAACAATGGCTGAGTTATGTGCTCGGTAATCGGTTCTGTTTTCAATGGCGCTTTAAATCATAATGTTTGAAACAGGTGGTTTACGAAAACGATTTTTTTGTATTTCGGTCAAGGTTTTTTCATGTTTATAATTTGCCTTAGCTGCATTTACGAAAACACCCCAACTTAAAGTAATACCTTACAGTAATCTTAAACCAAATAACATAATTATAATTATAACAAATTAATCTTGTATTTATTAGATATTTGTTGTGTCTGGGTGTATAAAGTATTAGAATGTATGTATTTACAAAAAGTATTAAGTATTCTATCAGTTATCTGGTTCCCATAGTACAAGTTTTGCTTAGTGGGCTAGATGGCGCTGTGTGAAATGTCCAGCAATATTTATATTTATTTATATAAGAGAATGTGAGGTGGTATTGTTAGATTTATACGTCTCTTTGGAGTATTAAGGACCAGAGAGATAGTTCAAGCGGTATTTTATAGAGGTGTGTTTGCGTAAACAACTAATACAGTTCAGGAAGATCCCCTTATTCATAAATTCTAACGTACTAATATTATAATGTGTGTAGGTCTACAACGGTCTCAAATATACATTTTAGCGATTTCTGACTTTTCTAGTACTCTAACCTCAGTTGGTCCCTTTTAATCCTTATAATGAAACAGGTTCGATTGTCATCAAATAGAGTTTTTGTGTTCCCATTTTCTCGCTGACTAAATTTTTTTCAAAATCTGTGAATGCGGGTCGAAATATCTTCAAAAGTTAGGGATAGTCTCCAAAGAACGTTTTCCTGTAGCCACTACCCTTACAGACCCGTCTCGAAAGTTCACCTAAATAAAAAAAAATTTTAGTCAAAAGTTAACTAACCCTGACATGTGCAACCCAATTTTCCATCTTTCGATGGTTATATTAAAATTCAACGGCTTAGTAACTTTAACCTTACTCTAACCGCGTGATATGTAACCCACTCTAAGTAAATAAATAAATCTCTTCATGTAAAATATCAGTTGTGTACGATTTAACCGCGCGTCTCCTTATTGAATACAGGGGAATGTGGCAATTGGGATCAAAGTTACAGAAATAGACGTTGGATAACGTTACCCGGAATTGCTTCGTGACAATAGCACTGGACCGTTAGATAAATAGATGTAAACAGGCTCACGTCTGCAACAGGGATCATTCTTCTCTTTAACCACGCAATATCTTTTGCTGATGTTTGAGAGGATAGATAGATAGATAGATTAACACTTTATTGTACACCACATGAACATTAATAGTAGATTGTTGCACGAGGGTTGAAAGTAACCTATTGCGGCACGAGATGGTTTGGCGCTTGAGCGTAGCGAGGGCGCTAATAGTTCGAGTGCCGTAATAGGTATTTCACCCGAGGTAAACACTCTGCTTTTCATTTCGAATATTAGGAAAGTAAATAAAAACCTGATTAGCTCATTTTATAAAAATCACTGCTCTCGATCGACAAAACAGATAAAAATCGAATTGGTGCTTAAAAAAAAATACTGGCTGGTAGCTTGCCACTGAAAAAAAAAAACAAAAAAGGCGCGTACCTTTTTTTTTTCAGCCAGTATTTTTTGTCATTGAAGATGGTAAATAGTTAAAGCTCAAAATCTTGTTTAAATAATAATAATTTAGTGAAAAGTAATTATTAATAACAATAGTCATGTAATAAAATTGTTGAAAATATTTTTTACAGCAATTCTCAATAAAAAGGTAAAAGAGAAATGTCAAATATTACTTTTGCTTGTAAAAAGTTTCAACATGACTCAATAGAAATGTCAAAATATAATGTTTTTTTTTTTAATTTGACAGCAGGGAAAATTGCTTCCCAGGGCGGAAAAGTACTACTTTCATCCCTCTGTTCAGGTAACTTCAAGCGTACTTTCCGTGTATGAGTAATGAAAAACAAATTACAGACACACAGAACATTAGGAGCTTAAATATAATAGTTAGTTTAAAGAAAGAAAAAAAGAAAGAAAAAGCATTCATTCATACCACTACTACAAAAAAAACTATGAATTATGTTTACCTACTGTTAGTAGGAGTGATAAAATGTAATATGATCACGGCTGCATTCCCAAGCTGCGGTAATTCAAATTCAAAATTCAAATATCATTTATTCAGTAGGGCCGTTATGACCACTTTGAAACGTCTTAAGCAAGGTGATTCTACCCCTGTTTTTTCGCGACCAACATCGTGAAGACAACAGGGCAACAAACACGGTATGGGGATGGGGCCTAGCTTTCTTTTCGGTGATCCATCCGCTTAAAATCTAAATAGTCAAGCCTTTACAATGGTACCTAAACAAATTCTTTCAGATCTTTAGGAATTTTTAGAGTCTATTAAAAAAGCCCATTGACGCTATTAGAAAGCTAAATGGTTTCCTCGCGATGTTTTCCTTTACCGTTTACCGTTGTCGCGAAAGTTTAAAATGAAACAATTTTGGAGTGTAGGAAATATTCTGGTTCAATCTCATTTTATGATAGTGACATATTGATAACATTATATAGAGCTTTCATAACCTATTAAGGAGTAAGAAAGTCTCAAGCTCCCAAACGCCAAAAACAGCTTAACACTCAAAACTTTCAACATAACGTCATAAACGACGGTACTATTTTTACCTTACCATTTCTCTTGACGACTTCGCCCTTGCAAACTCACAGTCAATTCTCGACTTTACAAAGCTTGGAATAAGGTTGTTTTATACACTATGTAACTTAGTTCCCCAAAGTTCGTCAAGGGATATGGTGGGATAATAGTGATCCTTAAGTTTAAATTAGTAAGTTATAAACAGGAATTAATTAAGTTAATTACTATCGATATCGTTACCTTAAGTTGGCCTTTTGTAAAGTTTATGCTCTAATAAAAGAGTTATAGTAAATAGTAACTTTCGATTAACTCATTGGAGGCGAGAATCTCGCAGCATGTAAATGGCGCTTCAATATAAAATATGTAAATACCTAAAATTGATTGAAATTCAAATAGAAAATCGGGAGGGTCGAACAAATTACCATGATAATTAATAAATTATTCACAGTCAAATTCTTGCCGGAATGGGTTACTATTGTGTACAACAATTATTTCGATAATTGTATCTGCATTGCAAAATACCTATTCATAGTAGACCCAAACATTTGCGGTTTCGCCTTAGTACAAAGAGCTCCTTCGCACACAAATTCTGGCTCGCATAATGAAATTACCTTTGCGTTATACTGTCGCCAGGAGAAGACAATGTTAAATAAGTCTGTATTTACTTTTAAATATTACCGAAACCAGAGATATTCATTTTTCAAGGATTCAAAATATTCTGTTTCAGAAATATACAGTGTAAAAGGACCAGGGCGTCGATTCTCGTACCGAACTTTTTATCAACCTTAACCAAAACCTCAACTAAAGCGACTGTTTCCATGACTACTAATAACAAACGACTCAGTTGTGGTGAGGTTTTGAACTTTGGCAGAACAAATTTTTGAAAAGCTATTCTACTATTTCACCAAATGGCTGACATTTAAGGGAGTGTCCACATTGCTTTTTCTGCAGCGCGTTTTTGAGCTGCGCGTTTGTATCGATACAAACGCGCGTTCGCAACGCGTATTTTTCCATACAAAAGCGAACCGGGAGGGGCTGCGCGGGGGGCTGCGCGTTCGCATCGCGTTCGAATCGCGTTTGTATCGATACAAACGCGCTGCAAAAAACGCAATGTGGACACTCCCTAAGAGATCGAACCAAACCAAAGCGGTTGTCATCTAGTAGAATACAGGCCCTGACCCGAAGACAAACAATAGGATCATCATGACTCTATAAGCTTGTATCTGTAAAAAAAAAAAGTTTGTATGATCACAAGGTGTATTCCCAAGGTGCGGTAGACATTATTCTTTCAGATCTTAGGTATTTTTAAATTATTTTAAGATGTCTAAGGGGGTAGTCAGAGGGATGTCCAAACACATTTGGTTCCATACGAAAAAGGTTGCGAGCCCATCGACGCTATTTGATTTATCGACATCGACGCTATTAGATTATTATTATTTTAATCTCTATACTGTCCCACTGCAGGGCAAAGTCCTCTTTCCAGCTTTTTCATAGTTTTTTTAACCGACTTCCCAAAAAGGAGGAGGTTCTCAAGTCGACTGTATGTTTTTTATTTTTTTTTTGTATGTGTGTTACGCGATTTCTCCGTCAATTGTTGATTGATTTTGAAAATTCTTTTTTTGTTACAAAGGGGATACTCCCGAGGTGGTCCCATCGTCACCAAATCAGGATCTGATGAAGGGATCCCATGGAAATCGAGGGAAACCCTCAAATTTTATGGTTTTTATTGTTTTTTGTAGAACTATCGGGCTAAGATTTTGCACACTCATAGATTCTCGGTGACAATGAAATATTATGCTATCAACAAGCTGATCTGATGATGGAGTCAAGAGCTGTTCAACAGAACTCCTCAGTAAATTGGCCGATTGAGTTGAAACTCGGAACTCAGCATATCTGTGAAGTTCCGACTACAATGTAATAATATGGTAATAATATGGTGACAGCGAGCTGATCTGACGATGGAGTCAGGACCTATTCCATGGAACTTTTTAGTGACATGGGTATCAAATGAAAGGGCTTGATGAGCGAAACACAATAAGTAAGGTGACGTCATTCTAAATAAAAAATAAACACTAAAAATGGAAAAATAAAAAATTTTCAAAAAAAAATACTCAACCGACTTCAAAAGATCCTGCACTGAAAAGCAAAAAATAAGAATGTAAACAGATTTATTTCCTTACTAATTATATTATTTATGTTATAATGTTGAAGTCGGTGTAAATAAAATAATGACTAAGAATATTAAATTTTATGCACACCGATTTCAACATTATAACATAAATAATATAATTAGTAAGGAAATAAATCTGTTTACATTCTTATTTTTTGCTTTTCAGTGCAGGATCTTTTGAAGTCGGTTGAGTATTTTTTTTTGAAAATTTTTTATTATAGTAATAAAATGTTTACCCAAAAATAGTCACTGCAGCTTGATTGATGGTTTAAAAGTGAAATGACTGAACCACAAACATGAAAATATCCTGTCAAACATTTGCATATTAATATGAATACAATGAAGATATTACAAAAACGTACAATACTTTAACGACAATTCTGCACAACTTCACTAATACCGTAACTCTTTCTAATTTAACGATAGAGGAACATCAAAATATCCTCTTAAACATTTACATACTAGTACTCGTATTAATGTTTGTAAACTAAATACTAAAATATACAACTTTAACGACAACTCTGCACTACTTCACGTTTATAACTTACTCGCTGCTGTACCGTATCACTTTATCCTTTAACAATAGTGTAAAGGAACTTTTGAAGCGCTCTGTAAGTAGCTGAGCACTTTGGTTATAAAAATGCTAATGGTTATTTTTATACGGTCCTTGACTAGAAAGTGGATAGGGACTTGTGGTAATAACTGTACCTTCCCACGAGCAAGGTTCAGTAAAACTGTTACGACCTAGAATTCTATAGGCTCAAACACACGCTGGGCCAGCCTAGGCCGAGCGAAGGCGAGTCGACGCAAGGCGAGTGCTACCGTCCACATGCTTGGCGAGTCTATGCAAACCAATGTAAGTTGGCGCTCGTATTCAAACGGCCAGCTAGGCGAGCGATGGCAAGGCGAGGCGAGTGGTGCTGCCCACACATTGGCACTCGCATTCACTCGGAGAGCCTGGGTCAGCGTGTGTTTGAGCTTTAAAGGTGGTGGTTCGCACCCGAGACCGAGACAGGAGACCAAGACCGAGACAGGAGACCGAGTCCAGAGACAGGCTTTGTAGGGGCGCGCGAAAGTGACACGAGACAGAGAACCGTCAGTTTATACCTATTACAACGTTCTCCTGTCTCGGTCTCTGGTCTCGGTCTCCCGAGACCGAGACACACTCACGGACTTTCGCCTTTATAATATTAGTAGGATAAAAAAATCACAAAACGTGAACAACACACAGGTGTTAATACTACTACGTGCTCTTGGAGTCCCTTTATGATGTCATAAATGCATTGTCGCGTCGCGCTATTTCAAATGTAGCTTAACACTTGCCCACTTTATGACGGGAAGTGTAAACAGCTGACCAACCGTCAACATAAACGTTAACGTCGTTTCGAGTGGCGTTAGGAAATTAACAGATTACATCTTAAAATTAAATGGAGTTTGTTTTCTCTATAAAGGGTAGACTTGTGAATGAAAAAAACTGAAAAGTTTATCCAGACGATACGAATCTAAGACTAAGCACCGACTAAGATAGTTTTGTTTTAAAGCCTACGTAAAAATTATGACTTTTTATATATTTATTTGATCCGGCTATGCAAAATTTTGTGTAAAAAACACCTCTGAGATTATGAAAATTTATACTTACCTATTTATTTATTTTTGTTTATGTAGGTACCTACCTATTTAATTATTAAAAAAAAGTGTTTATTTAATTTTTTTCGATGTGGGCATGAACTGAAGCTCTGTGAAAACTCTGAAAATAGTAAATGACTAAATAGTACCTAGCTATACTAAATAGTATACCTATTATGTTATGACATATCTGTGTCTACTTCCTCAGACATCTTCAAAGGATCTAAAATATTTAAAAATCAAGAGAGATTTTCATGGCAATACGGAAGCCGGTTCTAACAAAAATAAAATTCATAAAAACCATTTATTTGTTCATATCTCTCATCAGGCTAAACTTCTTTTCCTACTATCATAATAATGCTAGGTACCTTCCTTCTTTGTTTTTCGGGGCTAACGTCCTATAATCGTCCTATTTTTTCTAGACGACTTGCCTATTTCTCTAAGGCTGGATTTTACCAAACTGGAATAAGTTTTATCTGAAGATTAATCCACAGATAAACTGCTGTTTGTTTGAATATTTTGACAATGTAAAGTTGACACCTTATAACCAGTATAATTTGAATGCACCTAATAATGTTCGCTTGCGCTTTTAAACAAATGTATTTCGAATTCTGTCGGCTAATGGAATAACTACTCTGGGAGTAAGATAACAGTTTGGTAGAATCCACCCTAAACTAAATACCAAAGAGTCTTTTGGACCAACTTCCACCCGATAACGTAAGATTCAAACAAAGGACTATCTAAAACAAAACAGATTACTTCCCCCCATATTTTGAGCGAAAACAGAATTTATGCGAACAATCTCAAAGTTTTCTTATATCATTATCCGGTAAATCTGCTCTTTGATAAATTGGCCGCAGAATACAACATTTATTTCACTTGGGGTTGCCATCTCTAAAAGGCAGCCAGGACAAGAGGCGTGAAAACCCTGGATTTTAGAGCCCAGAACCCGGACATCTCAACAGGTTTTTTTAATATAGTCAGTGTAAAAAAAGCGTGTGTCGCGGGCGGCCCAAGACTTTAAGATTTTAAAACCCGGACTACAAATGAAAACCCGCCCGGACGCTCCCCGGATGCCCTCTAAACTAGAACAAATCCGGGAAAACCACGGATGGCAACCCTAATTTCACTGAAGTCTGTGGGGCGTCAGTTCACTTGCCGTAGGTTTATAGACATTTATTTTTCTCATACAAACAAATAATAGTTAAAATACAATGAGATTACCATAGATATAATTATTACGTAATTATCACACTCTGGAGCTGTCCCAGATCCCAGTAGTGTAGGTAGACAGATATCACTCGAAACATGTTGTACTACATACCTACGTATATTTTTAGTTTGTGTTTTTCTTTAATTAGATGCGTTTATTAAAAAATCTACCTCAACTCAACACCATAAAGTTCATTACACTATCAACGGATCTCAAGTGACTAAGGCCCGAATTTTCTTGGTCAACGAGGTCTGTCAAGATTAGAAGGATTAATGTTCAAGTGGGGATGTTTGTCTTGCCCCGTCCGGCCGGTCGGACACTTGGACAGTCGAAGGGTTGCCGTTGGTTTACACGATGACAGTAACTCACCCTTAGAATTATCACGTTACTTGCATGTGTCACTAATCAACTTTTGCTTTGAGCCTACTCAAATAATAATAATGTGGGCTGAAAATCTTTATTATTATTATATTATTTATTTCAGACTATGTCCATAATTATTACACAGATTAACAACATTAAACAATACTCTATAGAAAAGTTACAGTAAAGAGAACATTAATCTATACATATAATAAGAATGAAGTCTAAGAACAAACTTATAAGTATTCAATTAAGTGAAGTCAGTTTTTGATCCATATAACCTTCTCACGTCCAAAAATGTCATAAGCGCGATCTACGATGACCTTGAACGCAAACACTTCATAGTAACTGTTGGTAATCTGTGACTTTGAAATTTTCGTTTCTCTGTGTGTTTGACCACTAAGATCTCTGAAATTACTGAACTGATTTGGTTGCAGTTTTCATTGTTGTATTATGGTAAGCCGGGATTAAAAGATAGGGGTTGTTTTATAATAATCCGTTCACAAATAAAAAAGATATATCTATTTAAAGAATTCTACTGTGACTTTAGTTTCTCTGTGTGTTTATTGCTGCTAATCTCAAAAACGGCTCTACTGAATTGGATGTAGTTTTGACTGTTGTATTATGGTAAGTTGGGATTAAAAAATAGAAGTTTTTTTATCAAAATCCGTTCACAAATAAAAAAGGTATGTACATTTAAAGAATTCAATCTAAATTTCTAAACACTTTGTTTTCTAAAGAAAAGATTACGATAAAATTTGGCATGGATATAGATTATATCCCAGGAAAGGACGTAGGCTACTTTTTTTCATATGTTATCATCAGTGATCGGAATGAGGCGGGCTAAAATACCTAAAGTTCGAAAAATAACAGAGACAAATGGAGACGCCATAGGACTAAATATTTTTCGACCCAATTATTTCCGTTTCCGGGACATTAATAAAGAACATCTAACATTAAGGGGAATCAATTTTTTACCTGAGTTTAAATGTAAGTTATAAGGATAAAAAACTTTTTTCCGTCGGTCAAATAAAAAAATTATTTGAATTAGTTTACAATATTATTAACATTAATTTTAAATGTACTTACTCACTGTGAAAATTGTACCAACTTTCACTATAACTCTTACTTAATACAAGAATAAAATTCTTGTAGTAAGGAAGTCTCCCCTTTTTTGCCTCTGTTCTTTGAACTTTAGGTATTTTAGCCCGCCTTATTCCGATCACTGGTTATCATGGTTGAGATAAAAAAATAAGGGTTGAAAGTTTGTATGGGGAACAAAATGTTGGGATGGGTGACCGTCTGACCTCCTCTTTTTGCACTCATGGAAATTTTTAAACATTTTTTTATTACCTACGAATTTCAAAATTACTTAATGATAATTACCTACTTAAATTGGTTTAAGGTAGGTGATGACAGTAGTAGTAGTTGTAAATAGGTAAAATGGGTAACTAGATAGCACGCCTAAGCTATTTTTACGGAACAGAAATAGCTTCTTGCGATTTGCTATTATAAAACAGGCAGGAATATACAAATTTTAACGTTTCAAAACCGTATGTTGTTTCAGCGCAATAGCCTCAAATCTGTAAATGTTATATATTTAAAACCTCAATAGAATATTAATCTTCCTTAAATTGTCGAAAATATAAAAATCAGAGCTTTAAATGAATTCAATATTTTAGAAAACAAATTCCCCAAATCAGCGCAGCGCCAAAGTAAATTATTTCCAAGTATTCAAATTTTCTATCCGTGTATTTATCATGTTATGTATTTATTTAAAAAGTATTTATCACGATAGATTAGAAATTAAAACACCCAAACCCCAAGTAGATAGTTGTAAATAGGTAAAATAGGTAACTAGATAGCACGCCTAAGCTATTTTTACGGAACAGAAATAGCTTCTTGCGATTTGCTATTATAAAACACGCAGGAATATACAAATTTTAGCGTTTCAAAACCGTATGTTGTTTCAGCGCAATAGACTCAAATCTGTAAATGTTATATATTTAAAACCTCAATTGAATATTAGTCTTCCTTAAATTTACGAAAATATAAAAATCAGAGCTTTAAATGAATTCAATATTTTAAAAAACAAATACCGCAAATCAGCGCAGCGCCAAAGTAAATTATTTCCAAGTAAGTATTCAAATTTTCTATCTGTGTATTTATTATGTTAAATACCCATGTATTTATTTAAAAAGTATTTATCACGATAGATTAGAAATTAAAACACCCCAACCCTAAGTAGATAGTTGTAATTAGTAAAATAGGTAACTAGATAGCACGCCTAAGCTATTTTTACGGAACAGAAATAGCTTCTTGCGATTTGCTATTAGAAAACACGCAGGAATATACAAATTTTAGCGTTTCAAAACCGTATGTTGTTTCAGCGCAATAGACTTAAATCTGTAAATGTTATATAATTAAAACCTCAATTGAATATTAATCTTCCTTAAATTTTCGAAAATATAAAAATCAGAGCTTTAAATGAATTAAATATTTTAGAAAACAAATTCCCCAATTCAGCGCAGCGCCAAAGTAAATTATAGCCAAGTATTCAAATCGTAATTTGAACATAGAAGTCTTCAAAAATCAATTTCAAAATTTAAAAAACAACCTATTTTGTAGTTGATTAGGTCTTGTACCTTTTTACCCGACTGCGTAAAGCAAAGGAAGGGTAGTGTGTTTATCAGTCTATTTAAAACTTTATTCATAATTATTAGGTACGTTTCTGTGTTTAGTAGCAAATAAATGATGTGTCTATGTCTATGTCTAATTTATCTTACATTAATTAAACCCAACTCCAAAGAATCAAAACCTATTTACCTAAATTGACTGTAGGTATACATTACGATACAGAAATTTCAATTTCTGTATCGGACGCGCAGACATCAGACGTCCTCACGTTGCGTTGGCTCTGACGGAAGTTCCGTCACGGAACAAGACTGATGTAATCGCCAACGTGTGGATGGTTCACGAAATCTTGGCCCCAACGTTGGGACCAACGTTGGTCCCAACGTATACGCCGGCACCATACGTTGGGACCATGAAATTTGTGGTACAGGGGTTTAAGGGGACGAAAAATCGATCTAGCTAGGCTAGGTCTCATATCTGGGAAAATTCGTTTTCTCGACATTTTTACGCAAAAAGGTTTACCAGTGCAATGTGGTTCGTAATTTCACAATTTCTGTTGAGACTAAAGTGGCCAAGTGAAATAGGTGTCCGCCTCTCAACCGAAGGCTTCGAGTTCGAATCTCAGCCAGTAAAAGTTTACTTTTTGTAAGTTTTATTTCTTTTTCTTTTTTAATTTTTATCTATTTGCACCCGAGCATAGTTCGGTCGCCCAGATATTCAAGTATTAGGTACCTAACTACTTAAAGTATTTACAAAAAAATATAGAAGTAGGTACCTATTCTATCAGTTATCTGGTTCCCATAGTACAAGCTATGCTTAGCTATGCGATTTTGATGAAATTTGCGGTAGGTACGGGGGCTTACGGAGGCGAAAAACCGATCTAGCTAGGTCTTTTATCTGGGAAAATTCGTTTTCTCGGCATTTTCATGCAAAAAGATTTACCAGTGCAATACCTACCTAATGAGTTTTAAAAAATTTTAATAAAAAGAACCTAGCCTATGTGTTATTCCAGGTCATAATCTATGTAAGTAATTATTCCAAGTTTCAATAAAATCCGTTTAGGTAGTAGTTTTGGTGTGAAAGAGTAACAAACATCCATCGATACATCCATCCTCACAAACTTTCACATTTCTCATATTAGTAGAATTAGCATACGCGAACGAAGTCGCGGGCACAGCTAGTAATAAATAAATGAATAAATTAAAAATCAAATTAACAATATTAAAAATTAGGTACACAGAAAATTAAAATAGAAATACAATTAATAATAAACAAATTACTTATTAAATTAAATGTCAAGTCAATCCCATCGTTATCTGCATCCACTTATGCTTTGCTTTATAAATTTAAATTCATCGGTTGATCCCCGATTAATTTGGTTTTAAAAACAAAAGCTTAACTTTATTTCTACGATTTGTCATTCTATCAAGACGAAGCAAGCTACAACACAAACGCTTCAAATTCAATCAAGTAATTCTCTGGCTAGGACAATTTAGTCTAGATTCGACCAAACTGGATTAAGTTTTTACTCGAGAGTAAACTACTGTTTGATTAAATATTTTGACATTGTAAAGTTGACACCTTATAACCAGGATAATTTGTATGCACATAATAATGTTCGGTTGCGCTTTCTAAGCAATTGTATTTCGGATTATGTTGGCTAGTTACTCTGGAGTAAGATGACTTTTGGTCGAATCTAGCCTTACTTGCTCTAGTTACTATCATCGTGTAAACTTGCTATAAAGACCGGTTTCCTTTATGGCCCGACAGGTCTTGTCATAAGGAAATGTGGTCTGATTTACTCTGGGGCGTCTCGAGGGAGAGTCATCAGGGTATCCTACCCCTTGATTGGTATCTGTGTCATGGGCATCTTTCACGGTACAGTCAGCAACAACAATCGATTAACATTTTAAGTTTTAAATTTTTATGTTTTTAATGAACCCGTGGAGTTATGATCAAAGTTTTAACTAATATAATATGCTTTGACCTAATTTATTACTAATTTTAAACAAAAGTTACAAATAGCGTGCACATAGCGTATAGCATAGCATAGCACATAGCGTGAAGAAAAACCGGTCAAGTGCGAGTCGAACTCGTACGCCGAGGGTTCCGTGCCTAGCCATGGTGCCAATTAAGCTAGTCCGCTTAATTGTATGAGCGCCCATACAACTCGGAGGACAATTTTAATTGGCGTCAACTATGTATGTATGGGAACACCCTTTAATTTTCAACTTTTTTAACTTTTTGGAATTTTTCCTTTATTTGTGCTATAAGACCTTACTTTTTGCCAAATTTCGTTATTCTAGGTCAACGGGAACTACCATTTAGGTTTTCGACCCAAAACCTCTAGGGTACTTCCGGTTGACCTAGAATTGTCAATTTTGGTTACAAGCAAGGTCTTCCAGCACAAGTAAAGGAAAAATTCCGAAAAATAAAAAAAGTTGATAATTAAGGTAAGTTTTGGTACTCACAAGTTTTCACGAAAACCTAAATTTGCCTATATCTTTTTATAGTGTTGACTCAGGACCTTGATTTTTATACTCACAGTAGGGACTATAGACCTTAGTATATGGTATAAATTTCAACTTGCTAGCTTTACCCGTTCCTGAGATAATCGATGGTGACACATGGACAGACGGACAGACAGACGGACAGACGGACAGACGGACAGACGGACAAGAAAGTGATCTTATAAGGGTTCCTTTTTTTACCTTTTAAGGTACGGAACCCTAAAAAGGGACTTTACAAACTTAAAATGTTTATCGATTCTTGTCGCTAACTGTACTATCTGTAAAGCAAGCTCGTACGTTGGTAAAATAGGTTTTAGATAATCTAAACTCTTTCAAATACGTATAATATAATATTATCATGATCATAGAACAAAAGGATTGTTCGTAAAACTAACCAGTCCAAGTTTTTTATTGATGGCCATTATTATTAATTAGGTAAATAAATAAATTATTATTAGGTATTAATTTATCTGAAATAAAATTTTATTTATTTATTTATTATTATGCACCATTGCACCATGTCTTCATAAAAGATAAGTAGATTTATTATAGGCTTCCTATAACTCAAACAGCTGCTAAATCCGTTGAGTTATAAGAAGCCTGTCATGTTGTCATAAACGTGACAAGAAAAAAGCATTCTCCAAAATCCTGTTAAATTGACAGGCAAATAAAATTTGGTTACTCTAACCTTAGCACCGATTTCTCGAATAGTGATAAGAATAGTAAGAGGGGTAAACTCTACCTGTCAAATGTTAAAAAAAAGTCAGAAATTCACGATTCCTCAGAATGTATGCCCACGTGTCTCTCCAGACGCGTAAAGCGATTTATCATCATCTATCATAGGCCGTGCCGCGAATTATGAATGAATCTGTATTCGTTGGTTTTTGTTGACGAATGGTTTTTATCTATGGTATTTTTAAGTTGGAAAGCTAAATAAGGAAAAAATAATAATAATAAGTCATTATGATTTATCTTTTTAAAAAAACTTATTTTACTAATGTACGAGCTTGCCTTACAGATAGTACAGTCAACGAGAAAAATCTATTTTCAGTTCTTCAAGTATTTTTTTTTTCATTCTACTTGAAATTGGTAACTTTAGTTTCAAATTAGTACCTAATGGTACCTACCCGTATCCGTCGTCCGCCTATTTTTAATAGAGCAGGGCAAAGCATCAAATATTAGCTATAATTTTGATTACTTATTACCACGGGTTTAGTACTTATATAAAAATTTCAAACTCAAAATGTTCATCGATTTTTATCGGTGACTACACCAATAAAATTACTGAAGCTGAAGTTACTATAAACTTTAAGAACGGAACGAAAGCTATTTTAAAAAGAGTTTGCAAGACCAAACATTTTTAATAATATCTCAAGTTTGTTACTGTCCAGATTGTTACTGTCCGCTAGGCTAGTTATACTATCTTGTTGGTATTTGGAAGGAGCAGGACAGCAATACATCCTGCTGGTGCAAGACTGCCAGGAAAGAATGAAAATAGAATGAAAGAGAAGATATCTCTAGCATAGGTGGTTACCGGCTGATTAGATAGATAATACAATTATGTGCACTTGGTACAGTTAGGAACTTACTAATTATGTTTTTGTTTTGTTCGTTAAATTCTATATATCGTCTTGAGGCTAACTTTATTTCACTTAATTTGTTAAAGCGCTTGTGGCCTAGCTTGCACGTTCTTGATTGATCGTTGAAGTTAAGCAGCGTAGTGCGCAACAATTTGGATGGGTGACCGCAAGGGGCATAAAGAGCTGAGCTCTTCCGTGTTTATGCTTCGGAGGTCACGTAAAATTGTCGGTCCCGGCTTTTAAGTCGTTATTAAGCCATGACGAAGGCCTTTCAGCGGCATGAAAAATCCGTCACCAGAGTTGGCCACTTGCTCATACGAACTCATTTTGTGATTTCGTGTAAGACTGGTGTGCCTCGGTATTTTCTCAATCAGAGCGTCACACTGACCGCGGATTTCTGTATGTGTAGTGTACGTTCCAATACATTTCCTCATATTACAACTCACCGCAATCTTTTCTGTCGATAAACCAGCTAGATGTCCTCATAAATAAGCAAATCCAACTCAATGCTGTAGAAAATAAAATGCATTTCCGCACTCCATAGATTATTTATATCGCACAACCAAATAGTTCTCCAGATCGAAAGCGACAAAAATTCCGCGGAAGGAGATTGTGTAGGTATGCATATTATGTAGCACAATTCTCTATCATATGAATGCCAAAACTATTTTTTTATGGTTTCGTAAAACACAGCGAATTACTGGAATTATCGATTGCACATTTTTTTTAAAGTGCTGCAAAATAACGTTGTGCTTAATTTTAGATTATTTTAAACTCAATAAGTTCTTTTACACGGTCAGATCATTGGTATACTTCTTCCAAAGGATCTTGGCATTTGTGAAGTTAGCCGTTTCGATGCGCAGTGCAACTTCTTCATACAAAAGTTTCTACTGCGCAGCGAAACGGCTAACTTCACGGATGCCTCAGATCCATTATGAGAAGTGTACATAGCTTAGAGACTACTAGTAGTTCGCCCCGAACTGAGATCTCGCGCACCGTAGATGGCCAACATTTGGACTTTCTTCTGACTACCTACCCCTATAATTTCAAGTGCTACTACTGCCGGGTATGCCTATTGCGCTAGCTCTTCATGGTAAAAAATACTAGCATGCATGCAATACATAATGTCGTGTCTAATTTTTCATTTATTTCATATTTATGAATTCTCGTCGTATTTTTAAAAGTATACGTCCTAGAATAAAAATAATAACTATTTTAGAATGTACAAATAAAGACCTTTCATTTGACACCGCACTCAATATATTTGTTTACTTAACTTTTTTTACCCCAATTATTTTCATTTTTTATCAAAATTTTTTTTATCATGAAAATAAATCAAGTAGCATCTAAAATCATTGCAAACCAAACCGCAACGATGCCACTCTCTTTTTAAGACCGACCAGTCAATGAGCTACGAAGACATCGAAACTCTATGAAACGGGAGCTCTTGCAGCTCTGGTTTCGTAGTTTTTGGTCTTTGGTCGTATTTCAAAAACTATACATCCTAGATTAAAAATAAAAACCATTTTGGAATGTACAAAATAAGCCCTTTCGTATGACACCCCACTCAATATATTTGTGTAACTTTCATAATTTTTTACCCCCTTGGGAACCCAATATCTTCACAACCCCTTCATCGATTAAGCTCATATGCTCCGCCGTAAATTTCCTTACCACAACCTATTGACCTACCAAGTTTCATGCAGATTGGATGAACGGTTCGACAGTTATGCTCGAACAACAATTCGTGAAACATACAAACATACAAACATACAAAGCAAAATCGCCCAACTTACCACTAAGATCTTCGCTCGCTTCGCTCGCTCGATCGATAAAAAAATACTTTTCGGTGTTAAAGTACTGAATCTAAAATGTAAGTAAGTATTAGTTTTTTTTTCTCAAGTTTAGTTTTCTTTAATCTAAAGCCCATTAACTGGTTATCAGTCGGAGCCCAGATCTGGTCGAGACACAATTGATTTTCTATTGTGTCTGGAATCCCGACACACTAAGGGTTAAAGCGAACGAAGCCACGGTAAAAAGATAGTGTTATTAAACTTCGATAGCTCCAGTAACTGGTGGAATAGGTAGCGGTGTGCACGGGAATTTTATTTTTGCGCCATTTGCTTGGCAGTAGCGAGATATTGTTTTATTCATTGTCCTGGTCCCGGGTTAAGCTGTGCACACACTGACGCGACTAGCGGCAATATTTCTTTATGAATTTTAATAAGATTCAATATTTATAAAATTGATATTGGGTTATGTAGCTATAGCTCTTTGATAAAAGCGACAACACTGTTATAAATGGATGACTGCTAGTGGATATCAATTTTTCGTGCTTCGGCGAGTAGGTACGTTAAACTTTCGGTCCGCCCATAGGTAAACTTGTTTAGTATTGACGAAAATTGGGTGCCCTAAAAACTCAGTCCAACTAGCTCATACGAACTCAGTGAATTGGCTTTTCTTAGGATCGCGATACTGGACTGTAAATGGATCCTTTGTCCAGCAATTGGTTAATATAACTATATAAATAACAAGTTATGATGCATTGGAAGTAATGTCTTCCTCAACTGATTTCTAATACAAACACTGTGTCACGCACAAATCACTTTGATTCTTATTTCAAAATTACTTTCTAAAATGATGCATGATTTCATCGAGCGAATTCTATTTCTTTTAATTTTGTTAAGTATATTTCAACTAGTATTCTACTCTACTCTAGTAACACAACTTTACTAGTCGTCCTATTTTTACCCATTTCTCTATGCCTCGATTTTACCCGCTTTTTCGACTGAATTTTCCTTCTACATCTACCTGTGACGTTACAGGCTTGTGTTGTGTAACTGGCACTCAAAACAGGCGTCACACATGACGTTCCGACTTGGCACGGCGTGTGGCTCGGGCTTAAAGTTATGAGAAGAAACCGTTCCAAATATCGATTTGCAAGTACAGTCTCCGAAAAATCTGTTAGAAATTTAAAAAAATGTGTTTACATTTTTAGTATACGACTCGTAAACATGATGGCAGGTGGAGTAAAACCATAACTGAATGGTGGCCGAGACAAGGATACAGAAATGTTGGTCGTCCGCGGCAAGATGGGCAGACGACATTGACAAAGTTGCGGGCAAAAGATGGATTGGACTGGTGCAGGATCGTGACTAATGGCAAAAACTAAGGTAGGCCTATGCCGAGCAGTGGGTGAAGTCGGGCTTTGGATGATGATGATGATAACACAACTAGTGCCAGGACCACTAGCTAATGCACTGTAACTTGTGTTTTATTTGGTAAATTAATTAGGTAATTTGTATTTGTACTAAAACCTCAAGGTGCGGTAGACATAATTCTCTCAGATCTATAACCAAATACATAGGTACCTACTTGAAAGATTAATTAAGTAAAAATTCAATTATTAGATTTATAAATCTACAGCAAACCACAAAATTTATCCTAGTCTTATTTCATTATGAGTTCTAAAGGGACTCTTAGAACTTGTGTAAATATTACCTTTTGACTATCGCGTTATTTACCTGTTTTAAGTCCATTTGTAATAGCCTTATAAAATTAAATTAAATAGTGAAAATTTCACGAGTAAAATTATATAAGCGACTGGAAAAATAGGTAGTACCTAGGATCTTTTAGTAAACATGAAATTTTCTCACTCAACTGCAAGTTTTAAAACTCCTCAAATCCGAGAGTTTCAAAACATTCTGTTGGCAACTGTACATCAATATTTCATTTCCCAGATTTATTAGCACGCGATCGTAAAAGTTGAGCTCTCAAGTACTTTTTGTTTTTTTTTTTAGTCGAGAGCGAATGTATTGTTTAACGGAAATACAATTGTAAGTGTATTGGTTTCAAGCGATGTTCAGCTTTCAACAACTTAACAAAGTAGGTCGATGGTATTATAAGGACAACAATACTTTGTCTCCAATAGCATCCATATTGGAGACAAAGTATTGTTATGCTTGATGGGTAGAAAAAAGAAATTATATTTAGGCTGAATTCGAAATACAATTGTTTAGAAAGCGCAACCGAACATTATTATGTGCATACAAATTATCCTGGTTATAAGGTGTCAACTTTACAATGTCAAAATTTTCAAACAATCAATAGTTTACTCTCGAGACTAATCTTAATCCAGTTTGGTCGAATTCAGTCTTAGGTGGCCTTAGTCCGTCAGTCAGATAAAAAAAAAATAGGCACGTATTTTTTGCTTAACATTAGGTACTTATAACAAAAACATACTTGGATAAAACGCATTTAAGTTGGGGGTTCGCTACATCACAATTAAGTAATTAAGTACCTACTTATATAAGTAATTTTTTTTAATGTAGTATCAGACAAAAAAAAAAAACAAAAAAAAAATTGAGTAACTACCTATCCCCATTGTGTTACAAAATAAACGTGGTATGTTAGGGAGTGGCCACATTGCGTTTTCTGCAGCGCGTTTTGTTTGTATCGATACAAACGCGCAGCTCAAAAACGCGCTGCAGGTAACGCAATGTGGCCACTCCCTTATTCTCAGTATAAGCAAAACCAGTAATAAACTCGGAATAATTTATACCTAGTACGCAGAGTGTGTAACTGCTGGGCATAGGTCTATCTTTGCTTGTGCCAAATTACATTACTAGAAGTGAAATAGGAAGAGTTTAGTTAAGTTTAGTCTTATACATAAGTTACACACAAGTCTTTTACACAAGCTACATAAGTTAAAAAAAACCGGTCAAGTGCGAGTAGAACTCGTACGCCGAGGGTTCCGTACCTACCCATTATACCCATTATGTTATTGTAGCCCGCTTATTTGTATGAGCGCCCATACAACTCAGAGGACAATCTTAATTGGCGTCAACTATGTATGTATGGGAACACCCTTTAATTTTCAACTTTTTTAATTTTTTGGAATTTTTACTTTATTTGTGCTATAAGACCTTGCTTTTTGCCAAATTTCGTTATTCTAGGTCAACGGGAACTACCATTTAGGTTTTCGACCCAAAACCTCTAGGGTACTTCCGGTTGACCTAGAATTGTCAAATTTGGTTACAAGCAAGGTCTTCCAGCACAAGTAAAGGAAAAATTCCGAAAAATAAAAAAAGTTGATAATTAAGGTAAGTTTTGGTACTCACAAGTTTTCACGAAAACCTAAATTTGCCTATATCTTTTTATAGTGTTGACTCAGGACCTTGATTTTTATACTCACAATAGGGACTATAAACCTTAGTATATGGTATAAATTTCAACTTGCTAGCTCTACCCGTTCCTGAGATAATCGATGGTGACACACGGACAGACAGACGGACAGACGGACAGACGGACAGACGGACAGACGGACAGACGGACAGACGGACAAGAAAGTGATCTTATAAGGGTTCCTTTTTTACCTTTTAAGGTACGGAACCCTAAAAACTAACGGGACTTTATCGCGTGATTATGATTACCTTTGTTTATTATTTCCCGACGTTTCGAGTGCATTACAGCTCTCGTGGTCACGGGTAGACTGAATACTAAAGACTAAACTAAAGAGATAAACTAAAGACTAAATACAAAGGTAATCACGCGATCTTTATCGCGTGATCCCGTTAGTTTGTATAAATTATGTTTACAGATCGCGAAAGTTTAAAATGTTTTATACACACTATATTTTGACTTATAATAACCGAACAAACAACCTGTCATGTAAAACTTATTAGTAGGCAGCTCACCAGATGCCGCTTTCCGTACCGAAAATTTAATTTCCGTACTCGGTGTTCCCGAGGTGTCGGGAACTGAACTGTAATCCAGTCTGGGTATAATTAAAACAAATCTCCATAAATATTCGTGTCAAGTGCCGATTCGGTGTGTAAGGTGCTTTATCGATATCGAGGTAACTATTGATTAATCAAAGCGATGTTTCTAAGTATCTTGTAAGGTAAGTAAATAAAACGGCAGGAGTAACATAGTTTAGAAATAGAAATAGAAAAAAGTTTTATTTTCGCCACTACGGTACCTACATACATACAAATAAAAAATGATACAGTGACAAGAAAATAAGGCTACCCCTCAGCATTTGCTCCAGCAGCGCCATGGCTGTTACAGTGCTGGTTTTCAGTGGCGCCGAAACGAAAACGAAGTTTAGAAACCCAAGGGCAAAAAGTTAAGATGTTTCCAAGTCTTTTTAAATCGGAGCTAACTTTTAAAACCTGATTCCAAATTGTCGGGTAACTGGTCACAATTCGATAGAAAGACTCGTAAAAATGCTTTCTACCTGTAAATCTAGATGCACTGAACTTAGCGAGTTTCGAACTATTTGAAATTCAGAAAATACTTTAAAGTAAAGCTACTAACTTTGAACTTCAATAGGACGATGTTTGAGATGGTTTTAAGGTTCGTTTTGAAAACTATAGTCAGAAAATTAGTAATAAGGCTAATAGAAATAAAGCACGGAAAGGTGAAGGAAAACATCGTAAGGAACGCTTATGGTTTCAACTTGGAAGGAAAAACTAAGCTCAAGGCGTCTTGCAAGCTTGTACAATGAAAATCAGATAGTGGTCAACTCTGGTGACGGAGTTTTTAGGCACAAAGGCCTCCGTTATGGCTTAGTAACTTAAAAGCCTAAAAATAAAAATAAAAATATATTATAATTATTTTTTATGTCAATTTGAACATTTCGGGACTATGGAGTCCCGAACCTTTGACAGGCATGCATGGGGCCGAAGTCAACACACAGAGGCTTTTTTGACAACTTTTATCTTTTGTGCTGGACACAATTATTATTATTATTTAAACTAGTGTAAATAGCTGTTATACCGTTCTAGTTATAATAAATAAATAAATAAATTAGGTAAGTACTAACACGTACCTAAGTACACGTAAGTACGTGGCTGAGGCTAGCGCAGGATCGAGGTGAATGGCAGACACGACGGGAGGCCTATGCCCAGCAGTGGGTTCAAAATGGCTGATGATGATGATGAAGTCCTAACAAAAATTCAACATCACAATTTCCAAAATGTTCGCAAGTTTTACAATATTTATTCTCTAAGCATTTCATTACAAGTTGAACTGTCTTGAGTGTAATAAGGCGGAGAATTTTTCCGTTTTTTCTCGTTTCTCGCAGAAGTTGTTAGTTCGTAATGAGCACCTTTGTTTTCAAGTACCTATACAACTTTGGATGAAAGGATAAATTGATTAGGACTCATATTACTTTTATTACCGTTGTGCCTTTGAACTTATTGCTGTAAGACTTTTTTATTACAAAATTAGATGTGCTGACTAAGCATCGACTTTTTATTCCCTTTTACAGTGAAAAAGAAACATAATAATGCTTTGTTTCTTTTTTTAACTGACTTAAAAAAAGGAGGAGGTTCTCAAGTCGTCGGAATATTTTTTGTGCTATTTTTGTTTTTTATGTACCTATATTCACCTAAGTATTACTTGGAGACGCCTCGACCGATTTGGAATTTTTTTTTTTCAGTCTAATAGGGTTTCCGATTGGTGCCACAAAAATTTGGTGAGGATTTGTCGATGATCTTCGAAGTTATGAACAGAAATGCTTCTGGAGATTGTAGAAAATTGCTCAGCTTTCAGCATTGAAGTCGGTTTTTTAAATTTTTAATTTAGCTACTTGTTTATAATTGAGAAGCATAGGAACAAAAAGAGATATTAAGTTTCACAAATTTTATTTTTTATATTAATTTATCTATTCTTATAATCTAAATAGCCAAGCTTTAGTTTTTATAAAACAAAATAAGGCACCAAGACCTCTTTATATCGAAAATCGAGGAAATTCCTACTACATCAAACGGTGAGGTGAATAAACTAGGTACGGTACCCAATGCACAGCAAATCAGGGCGGCATGCCTGCTCGCTCGGCAATGCAATAATCTGGGCGATCGCGCGCGGAACAAATAAATCACTCAATTCAATCTTACTCCGTTTGTCCGGAGGCAATAAAATATCCGATATTATTGGATTTACAATAAAAGTTTGAGCTAGGAGTTAACTTTATTGACGGAGTTTACCTTGAAAATGAACTCGTCGTAGTATTTTTCAAAATTTTCGATTTAGATGGGATTTGAACCCGTATTGTTACAAGCGATTCTCCTCAAGCCAGAGTGCCGAACTTTGCAACGGAATCCATATTCGTCGGGTCAAAAATCTTGATAAGCTCATATTTGTCGGTTTTAGCACCGATTAGCGCCATCTACAGGGACACTATGTGAAATCCTGCTCATCGTCCTAAGTTACATTCAGAAACAAATGAAGATGTCGCGTTAGCTAATTCTATTAATTTTGTAGTGTTATTCCACATTTAAGAATTATTTCATTGAAAATTAAAAGTCATCTAAATTTTCGGTTCCGACTTTCGACGGGATTTGAACCCGCATTGGTATAAGGGATCTTCCTCAAGCCGGAGTGCCATAACTGTTCGGGTTGAAAGCTCATTTTTGTCGCACAAGTAAACAAGTTGTAGGTACATAAAAAAAATGTTTAAAAAAATACTGTTGGTGTTTAGTTTTATATTTACGCTAGTAACATAGTTTTGTATCACTGTTTCATTTTCCGAATAAAATAAAATAAATAAATAGGTAATTAAATAATGTTTCCTTTCAGTATTTTCTTATCATACGCCACGCCAATATCTTCCGAACCAATAATTACTAGTAATACCTTAATAAGCTGACCTAAGATAAACCTTATCCCCAGGTAATAAAGTTCAGAATGGATATGCATTTAGCCAATAATGTATTATGCTTCTAATGCCAACCGCTGACCGATTCTAAACCTTATCTTACAGAGGTAGAGTTGAGAATCGCTGGATTTTAGGACATCATTAATGGTGCCACAATGGGTCATTAATTAGGCGAATTTGGACAAAACTTGTGGAAAAGCTCGTTAGTTGACCTTCCCTGGTAAAAACAAACTGAAGGCTTCTAAGAAAAGCTTAGGAGTAATTAAAGACCACCATCTTTTTTTGGGTAAGTTGTCGTGGTAACGACAGCATTTTGGGTATGTTGTCCACTGAGAGATAACTGGATTAGTTTTGATATTATCTGTATATAATTTCCATTGAAAAAGGTTAATCGTCGAATCCAACTTGAATCGGCAGCGTTTGGGAAACTTCGCAACATAGATAGATAGATAACTCTATAATGTATCCAACTTAATACTAACACAAAAAATATAACAAAGTGAAAAACTAAAAACAGAAGGTACAATGGGCGGCCTTAATAAGCGACTTCTTACAGGCAACCTTTGGATGGACAAAAACATCTCTCGTCTAAAATACCAGTCTTCAATCAGTGTGTGTTGTCAGTGATGACATATGGAACTGAGACGACCTTCACTAATTGGGCTCATGAATAAGCTCAGACTCTCCTAACGAGCTATGGAAAGGGATGTGGAAAGGTGTCTCTTCGGAATCGAATCAGAAATGAGGAGATACGTAGAATTCGGGTCGCCCAAGTTCTACGTATCAGCCAAACGGATTAGCACGTTGAAGTGGCAATTTGCAGGCCATATAGCACGCAGAACAGATGGCTGATGAGGTCGAAAAGTTCTCGAGTGGAGGCCACAGACCGGCAAGCGCAGCGTTGGACGTCCACCGACAAGATGGACAGACGACCTTGTAAAAACTGCAGGTCGGCGGTGGATGCAGGCCGCTTCCAACCGCAACACATGGAAATCTTTGAGGGAGGCCTATGTCAGTGGACGTCTAACGACTGAGATGATGATGATGATAACATAGATATCTTATTAACATCGCCTTCTTGCCTGCCTGATCCTACTAATATTATAAAGGCGAAAGTCCGTGAGTGTGTGTGTGTGTGTGAATGTTTGTTACCACGTGTCTCCATAACTATTAAACCAATTTTGATGAAATTTGGAATTTAGATAGTTTAGGTTCTGTGATGACACATAGGCTACTTTTTATCCAGGAAAAATGTATGGTTCCCGTGGGATAAAAAAGTAGTCCACGCGGGCGAAGCCGCGGGCGTTCACTAGTATCATATAAAAAGGTCAAGAAATTTATTATTATTAAGAATAATTAAGAAGAAGAATATTAGGTACTAAGAATATTCGTTGAATAAAGTTCGTTGCGCCAATAAGAAAACAGTAAGTTCTCGGATATCACACAGCATCTAGTACGGAACCTACTTATCTTGCTGAAGTTATAGCTAACTGTAAGAAATTCAACTCCAGTTCCTCGCTTTCTAAGAATAAATGATGTTTGTATTCGAATTTCATTGGAAATTATTACAATAGATAAATTAACAAGGAAAATAAATAGGAAATATCTAGCTGAAAAAATTATAAGTATATCAGATGACATAAAAATAAATATAGTAAATTGTGACGATTTTACACAATTTTAGAACAGTTTAGCCCATAGGTTCTCAACGTAGGCAATAACGCCCCCTTGTGGGTGTTTGAGACTTTCAGGGGGGCAGTAAAATACTCAGAGAAAAAAGAAAATTAGAGGGCATTGAGATGATGCAGAAGGGGTTAAAATATAGTCTAAAAAAGGCAAAAAACTACACCCTAATCACGTACCAACGTAAACTTAAAATTATAATAGGAAATCTAAAAAAAAAAATAGGGAAAGATCTAATTTACCAGCAGTTGAAGAAGTAATAACCACTGTGCTCCAAAAAGCTGTTTAAATTCGCGACAGACTTCTAGAAAAAAAAAAATTTTCAATGTGGGCGGTGGGCAAAATAAGGTTGACAAGCTATGGTTTAGTTAGCCGATCGAGATATCTCGTTTCTCGACTCTCGATGTTACCCATATTGGGCCTATAGAAAGTTATACTTATTTATAAGTACCTTACTGTTCGACTGGGTTTATTTAGAAAATTACCACTAATACTCTGTGCTAATACCTACTTCTAAATATTTTAGTTACTAAATACCTACTACTAAATATTTTAGTTACCAGTTGAAATTAGCTAAAGACTATGTACCTTCTAACGTAGTCATACCGTAAATATATCTACGTGCTCACACCGTGAACCGTTTATTTGTTAACTGTTGTTACGTAAGTACTCTTTGGGGAAAACGTAGTCGAAATTTCACGTAACATAGAGGAATTGAGAATAGGGGAATCTACATAGAGCTTGTATTTTGCTTCAACTTGGTTTATAAGTTTGTTGGTTTAATCTTGCTTAAGTTACTTTGGGATCAGCCTATCCTTTAAAAATACTTGTGGATTGAGATACAATACAAGCCTTTTATTCAGACATTTTACAATATTTAAACTAAAAACCTACAGCTTAACTACTATCTGCATTTTTTTATTATACTTCTTTCCATGGCGTTTTGACATTTTTGGATGAGACATGGACGGACATGGATTGAGACTGTTAACTATGCTGTTGACTACGTGAGTTGTAAGCACTTGACATAGTTTTGTTTCAATACATCCGAAAATTTTTTTTTTGGGTAAGAGGAAAGACACGTGGTACCTACGGTCACTCTGTGTAACTATCTCCATGTAAACGGAGCATTACTCCATACTAATAATGTCAAATATCTTACCACAAAAAGCAAAACTACAAGATATAAGTAGGTATTATTAAAACTGGATGTAAATCAGTTGAGCAAACTACAGATCGTTTACAAAGACCGTTTACATGTTATGATGAAGAAGGTATTTATATAGGTATATAAATTATACTTCTTCTAAAAATAATACAATCAGACTAAATTCAGTGTAAAAGATTTATCACGAATAGGTCCATGAACGTTTCACTCCCGCAATAATTTCAACCATAAATAACCAACTTAACCGATTCCATAACCACGCGCGAATAACCATGTGAGCACAGTAAGTTTACGAACAGTAGAGTTACACCACTTTTCAGAACTAGATTTTAAGAAAAATTACTTGTTCTGCAAAACAAAAGTTGAGAACAAGCTTTTAATAATAAATGTGTGCTGATTTAACATTAAGTAGTAGTTTGTTCAAACAGCTCCTGAAATAATAATAATAATAAGCAGTTTAGATCACAAATAGATAAAAATAATAACAGCTCCTGACTTAGCTCGTCTGACAGGACGTACACGTACTACAATGACCGACTATTACATTTGGCAAAATTTTATAGGCATTTCCGACATTTAATAATGAAGACCTATAGAAAATCAGTCATTTCGGGAAAAGTTCTTTTTGAAGTTAGTACGTTATGTAGATCAGTACATTTTGACATTCAGACCAAACCAACCGTAAGGCATTTTAGGTTCAAAGATGTGGCCCAGTTTTTCAATTCATTACCCAACGACTTAAAAGAATGCGAAAATAGAAACTTATATAAAGCCAAACTAAAAACAAACGTATGTACAAAATATTTCGAGTGATATTTGCCTACCTACACTAGGGATAGCTCTAGAGTGTGTTAATTACGTACTAATTATATCTATGTTAATCTCACTGTAAGAAAACTGTTATTGTTTGTATGAGAAAAATAAATAAATGTCTTTAAACCTAATATGTCGATCTTCATAATCATTCTCTTAGATTTTTAGGTATTTAAAATTCTTTGAAAATGTCTAAATCTTAATACATTATTTGGACCAAGCCTAGATTTAGGTAGGTAGGTACCCTAAAAAATCTATTTTATTATTATATAAGAAGTGAAAAAACTCAACACAATACAATATCCAGGTAGGTACTAAATAAAGTGTTCTTCTTAAGTGTTTTTACTGCTTTCACCGTTCCGCCTAGCTTTTTATAGGTCAAAGAAATTCGGGTTGCGAGCCCGAAATGTAGACAAAATGGCATATTTTAATAAGTGTCAGCTCTCAGAATTGAGGTTAATGAACCCACTTCTATTGTGAGGAAGACAATGATCGGAGGGCCGAAATTCAGAACGTGATGAGTCTTTATTACCTACAGAAACTAGTGGGATACTTTTTCCACATAATATGTTTGCTTGAAGAAAATTCTTTGTTAGAAGCTCACCTTTTGTGTCCTTGCATTGTTTCGTATCTACTTGTATACTTATTAACAAAACTGATACAGGAACTGAACTGAATTGGTGATTTAACCGACAAATGAGCTTATCAAGATTTTCGACCCATCGAACGTGGAGTCCGTGGCCGAGTTGGTAAGGCACTCCGGCTTGAGAGGGATCGCTTGTATCAATGCAGGTTCGAATCCCGTCGGAATCGTAAATTTTGATTAGACTTTTCATTTTCAATGAACTGAACTGGTCTAGGTGTTTTCTATGTATAAAATTATAAAGTGTAAGTACTCGTATGTAGGTATTAAGAAAAAGTAGGTAAGTACTTACCTATGTTACTTATTTATCAGTCATGTGGTTCCCATAACACAAGCTATGCTTACTTTGGGGTTAGATGTTGCTGTGTGAAATGTCCAGCATTATTTATTTAAATTATTTCATTTACTTACCTACTAACACAACCTTCAGATAAAAGCCGAGCTTCTATCCCACTAGGCTAACACAGCCTTATTTCCATCAATGGGTTAAATCAGGCTTAGGACGTTGTTATAACACACTTTATTTAATCCGACGTAAGCTCTGTAAAGTTTGGGCGTACGTAATTTTAGGTCATGAATTTTTTAGCTGATTTCAGTAACTTTAGCGTGAAATATTTTCTTTTCATGTATTTGCTTAGTAAATTGCACGCACTTTGTACCTCCCACCTGGTTCCAACATGCTGACATATCCATCATTCATATGTTAAAACTAAGTTGGGAATTCAAATAATTTTGAATTTCAAAGGCAACGTCAAAATTAGAGTCTTCTAAATAAACAAAGGATAGGTATACACATCTATCTATCTAAATAAATTATTAAGATGTAAACGTAATATACCATATTTCTAATAGAGTAAATAATTTCTAGTTTGTATGGGTTTGCTTAGCCCTATTTTGGGTGAATTTATTAAATGTTTCTTCAAAATAGCACGTTCTCATGTATTTGCGATTTTTTTTTCTAAAGGCCGCGACTAAGATAGGAGGTCATTGTCATATAAACTGACGGTTCTCTGTCTCCTGTCTCTTTCGCGCGCCTGCAGAGCCTGTCTTTGGTCTCGGTCTCCTGTGTCGGCCTCGGGCGCTAACCGATACCTTTAGATGTAGCTTCGGTTGATAGAGAATCTTTCTTCTACAGTTTTGGTTTTAGTTCAAGCTGTATTCAAACCGAAATTTGCTTTAGTTATACTAAAACATTACGCTGACATTCACATTTTAGGAGCGCTAGCGGTGTCAAGATCTCAAAAGCGATTTTACATCCTAACTTTGCTCTACCTACTTTATCAGCTGTTTTTGATTATAATCACAGCTCAGCTTATGCTGGTAAATTTCGCTCAGAATACTTCACCAGAATAAATTGAACCGCGAAAATTGCCAAGATATATCGTTCTCAGTTTGAGAAGCCAGGTGTAGGAACCCTTAGGTCGTAAACCCGAAACAGTCTACGGTATGAAAAATTTAACAGCCAGGTGGTAAATTTTCTGTGTAATTTATTTGAGTCATATTTTGGAATTGATCTCGCCTTTTCACGAAGAAAGCCGATCATGGCCGAATTATCACGAAGAGTCTCAGAAGTCAGAATTTTTCCTCCAAGATCCTTCACCTTCTAGATAAATACTGCTTTAATCCAAATAATAACATCAAGTAGCAAGTGGAAATCCGTGGTCTCTGCCTACGCCTGTGGGAAAGAGGCGTGATTTTATGTATGTGTGTAAGTATGTAATAATAACATAAAGTGATAAAATATGCTGGAATTTTAAATTTTTTTGGTATTACGTTTGTATGGACAATTCGTCTGTCGCAGGCTCCTTAGCAAAATATGGTCACTACAAAAACGCTATTTCTTCTAGAATTTATTCATTCTAGAATTTCTTTTACACTACTTCAAAGTAAAAGTCTTTAATAAAGACTCTATTTAATGAAATACAGTCGCAACGAAAATAGTACACTATTAAAAGTTAAAAACCAAACAACACGCGAAGATTGGGTGGATAGCGTTTTGTTGTGGACAAAATGACATATTTATTTTTACAAACAAATATACGAGTATTTTTATGGAAAACTACACGCGATGTGATTATTTTGGTATAGTGCTTTGAAGTATTTTCAATTTGTATTTTATTACACTGTTTTATTATTTGACTAGCAGCGCCCTCGCGGCGTTGCATCCGTAGGTACTATTATATATTGTGATGTGATGATGATGATCATGAAAAGTAGCCTATAACCTTCCTCAAGAGTTAAGCTTTCACATGCAGAAATAATTTTCTTGTGAAAGCTTAACTCTTGTTACTGAGGTTATGTTACTCTGTTGTGATTACGTTTTGAAACAGATTTACCTACCAATGAGGTTTTGCAAATGACTGTCATTTTGGAGAACGAAATAAAACGCAGCGGTCATGATACCGGAATGGTTGACGTTGTAAATTAGAGGAATTGAGGCCGTGATGATGTTTTCTTTACGATTTTTTTTACTACGAATGTTCCATCTAAGCCCTTTATTATGCATACAATTCACAAAACATTTTACAACAGAGCAAGCACGCGGAAATGCTTTCACAGAATTTAATGTTTGTCGAAGCATTTATGACAATTC
The DNA here is from genome assembly GCA_958496255.1 of Camptogramma bilineatum. Classification (NCBI taxonomy): domain Eukaryota; kingdom Metazoa; phylum Arthropoda; class Insecta; order Lepidoptera; family Geometridae; genus Camptogramma; species Camptogramma bilineatum. Next base: position 11,200,000 of record OY292471.1, read on the forward strand.
CAAGCATTCTTGTGAATGCATCAAAGGATTCATGTAAGTGTAAGCGTTTTTGTAACTCAGTACTTTTGTACAATAAGATTTTACCAATAGAGACGTTATAGTCATTATAAAAAGCTTTACCTAAATACCATTGAAATTTACATATAGGTAGTTACTTAGCTAGAATATAGGCAGCTTTGTTTAATATCAATCAAGAAAACTAAAAAATAGCAAAAATTGTAAAACCTCATTGTCAGAGAGATAAATTAAGTGCGTGCTGCGTGTAAATGCGTGTAACATCGGAGCATGACAAATTGCGACTGAGTTGAATCAAGCTAATTAGCTTGACTTTTGTTCGCCACGCAAAACGGGTTACAACGCATCTACCTCAGTTTATAAAGTACTAGCTGACACCCGCGGCTTTGCCCGCGTGGACTACTATTTTGTTTATCCCACGGGAACCGTGAATTTTTTCAGGATAAAAAGTAGCCTATGTCCTACTGCCTAGCTGTGCCCCGCGGTGTTACCCGCGGTGGAGCTGATTTTTTTTTTAGAGAAATGCAACATGCATGCGATACTTGATTTTGCTAACGGTGCTCTAAGAAAAAGATGGATGGTTGTCGGTTCTTATCAGTAAATTAATTTGCTCGTAAAATATTTATCAAAGTAATATGGGAGCGGAGCGAGCTTTCCCAGCTCGCGAAGCGAGCGGAAATTTTTTAGACATATACAACATGGTGACACTTGATTTTGCTAACGGGACTCTAAGAAAAAGATGGATGGTTGTCAGTTCCTAACAGTAAATTAATTTGCTCGTAAAATGCTAAAAGTAACATGCGAGCGAAGCGAGCCTCCCCTGCTCGCGAAGCGAGCGGAAATTTTTTAGACATATACAACGTGTGACACTTGATTTTGCTAACGGTGCTCTAAGAAAAAGATGGATGGTTGTCAGTTCCTAACAGTAAATTAATTTGCTCGTAAAATGCTAAAAGTAACATGCGAGCGAAGCGAGCCTCCCCTGCTCGCGAAGCGAGCGGAAATTTTTTAGACAAATACAACATGTGACACTTGATTTTGCTAACGGTGCTCTAAGAAAAAGATGGATGGTTGTCAGTTCCTAACAGTAAATTAATTTGCTCGTAAAATGCTAAAAGTAACATGCGAGCGAAGCGAGCCTCCCCTGCTCGCGAAGCGAGCGGAAATTTTTTAGATATATACAACGTGTGACACTTGTTTTTGCTAACGGTGCTCTAAGAAAAAGATGGATGGTTGTCGGTTCTTATCAGTAAATTAATTTGCTCGTAAAATACTTATCAAAGTAATATGTGAGCGAAGCGAGCTTTCCCAGCTCGCGAAGCGAGCGGAATTTTTTTAGACATATACAACATGGTGACACTTGGTTTTGCTAACGGTGCTCTAAGAAAAAGATGTATCCAAACATCCAAACTTTCGCATTTATAATATTATTATTAGTGTGATATTAGGGTTTTAAAAATGGTATTCAAATCTGTTCGATATATAATTTAGCGTGAAAGTGTATTTTTCGTAGGAACGTTTTACCCCGTTGCTATCCCATGGGAACCCATTTATGGGATAAAAAGTAGCTTATGTCCTATTCTCAGTTATTATTCGCGGGAGTCATAGTTGACGCCCGCGGCTTCACCCGCGTGGACTACTATTTTGTTTATCCCACGGGAACCGTGCATTTTTTCGGGATAAAAAGTAGCCTATGTCCTATTCCCGGTTATTATCTATCTATGTTTCAAATTTCAGCTAAATCGGTTCAGTGGTTGTCGAGTTATAGAGGAACAAACATACATCCAAACATCCAAACATCCAAACATCCAAACATCTAAACATCTAAACATCTAAACATCCAAACATCCAAACATCCAAACTTTCGCATTTATAATATTAGTGTGATGTGATTATTAGTGTGATATTAGGGTTTTAAAAATGGTATTCAAATCTGTTCGATATATAATTTAGCGTGAAAGTGTATTTTTCGTAGGAACGTTTTACCCCGTTGCTATCCCATGGGAACCCATTTATGGGATAAAAAGTAGCTTATGTCCTATTCTCAGTTATTATTCGCGGGAGTCATAGTTGACGCCCGCGGCTTCACCCGCGTGGACTACTATTTTGTTTATCCCACGGGAACCGTGCATTTTTTCGGGATAAAAAGTAGCCTATGTCCTATTCCCGGTTATTATCTATCTATGTTTCAAATTTCAGCTAAATCGGTTCAGTGGTTGTCGAGTTATAGAGGAACAAACATACATCCAAACATCCAAACATCCAAACATCCAAACATCTAAACATCTAAACATCTAAACATCCAAACATCCAAACATCCAAACTTTCGCATTTATAATATTAGTGTGATTATTAGTGTGATATTAGGGTTTTAAAAATGGTATTCAAATCTGTTCGATATATAATTTAGCGTGAAAGTGTATTTTTCGTAGGAACGTTTTACCCCGTTGCTATCCCATGGGAACCCATTTATGGGATAAAAAGTAGCTTATGTCCTATTCTCAGTTATTATTCGCGGGAGTCATAGTTGACGCCCGCGGCTTCACCCGCGTGGACTACTATTTTGTTTATCCCACGGGAACCGTGCATTTTTTCGGGATAAAAAGTAGCCTATGTCCTATTCCCGGTTATTATCTATCTATGTTTCAAATTTCAGCTAAATCGGTTCAGTGGTTGTCGAGTTATAGAGGAACAAACATACATCCAAACATCCAAACATCCAAACATCCAAACATCTAAACATCTAAACATCTAAACATCCAAACATCCAAACATCCAAACTTTCGCATTTATAATATTAGTGTGATTATTAGTGTGATATTAGGGTTTTAAAAATGGTATTCAAATCTGTTCGATATATAATTTAGCGTGAAAGTGTATTTTTCGTAGGAACGTTTTACCCCGTTGCTATCCCATGGGAACCCATTTATGGGATAAAAAGTAGCTTATGTCCTATTCTCAGTTATTATTCGCGGGAGTCATAGTTGACGCCCGCGGCTTCACCCGCGTGGACTACTATTTTGTTTATCCCACGGGAACCGTGCATTTTTTCGGGATAAAAAGTAGCCTATGTCCTATTCCCGGTTATTATCTATCTATGTTTCAAATTTCAGCTAAATCGGTTCAGTGGTTGTCGAGTTATAGAGGAACAAACATACATCCAAACATCCAAACATCCAAACATCCAAACATCTAAACATCTAAACATCTAAACATCCAAACATCCAAACATCCAAACTTTCGCATTTATAATATTAGTGTGATTATTAGTGTGATATTAGGGTTTTAAAAATGGTATTCAAATCTGTTCGATATATAATTTAGCGTGAAAGTGTATTTTTCGTAGGAACGTTTTACCCCGTTGCTATCCCATGGGAACCCATTTATGGGATAAAAAGTAGCTTATGTCCTATTCTCAGTTATTATTCGCGGGAGTCATAGTTGACGCCCGCGGCTTCACCCGCGTGGACTACTATTTTGTTTATCCCACGGGAACCGTGCATTTTTTCGGGATAAAAAGTAGCCTATGTCCTATTCCCGGTTATTATCTATCTATGTTTCAAATTTCAGCTAAATCGGTTCAGTGGTTGTCGAGTTATAGAGGAACAAACATACATCCAAACATCCAAACATCCAAACATCCAAACATCTAAACATCTAAACATCTAAACATCCAAACATCCAAACATCCAAACTTTCGCATTTATAATATTAGTGTGATGCAAACATAATTTCATCTAGTTCTATATGAACCAAATATTCCGTCAAAAGAACAGTAAAAATGTCGAATTTACATGAGAAATTTCCGTAAAATATCTTCCCGATATGATCTATCAAAACTTAACTACCAAAAGCAATGAAAACTTTGACTGTCTCTCACTAAAATCTTTCATTATAAAACAAATATCTTTATTTATTCACAGAAAATCAGAGTAAAACTGATTGGACAAACGTTTTTCATAAACCAAAGATTCAAAAACAACATAAATTCTAGAAAGTGCAGTGCTCAATGGCTAGGGTAATTCCGGGAGAGCTGGACCACGTTTTTTTGCGGGACCATAACTTTTGATGGGAAGTAAATAAAACGCAAAAGTTTTTTTCTTATGAAAATAGTTTTATTAATTAACATTTCCAAAAAAAAATTAAGAAAAAAATTAACCTACTAAGTATAACTTTTTAGAAAAAAAAATTTAGGTTACATTACAGTTTGATAAACGTAAAGACACAGCAATGTCGTGATTACTCATGAAAACACGAAATCGTGTACCTTCAAGTAACTAACACTCACTGAAAAGATCTGCGACTGAAATAATTTTAAACACTGATAAAATGAATTTTGTAACAAAAACGCATGGTTTTTTACATACTTACGGAAGGAATACCTGACTGGAACATTTTAGTGCTGCTACTTCAAAGAAATTCAATCAATTTGGTAGTTTTTTTAAGGAGGTCCGTCTCTCCCACTGGTCCATCTCTCCCGGAATCACCGTACAGTTGTTCGTCTCAATTTTATTACACAAACATGGCATCTATACCTTATAGCGGCTCCACGGTTGGCAAAATGCCATCGCAATGGTTATTCCGGGCGTTGACCTTATTACAATCAGTCAGTGGGGAAACAATAAGTTTTTGTATACATAATTATTTTACTAATTTCTATTTTTCGCTTCGGTTGGGTACCAAACAGTGGTTGCATGATATAAAACATAGAAGCAGACCAATAATTATCATAAAATAACATAAAAAAAAATTTCAGACCTGAGGCGCAGGCCAGACAGAAGAGACGTAAGGCGCTGGACACAAAGAAAAGACTTAAGACGCAGACGGGGCGCGGACATTTGTCTCTTGCGCGTCCCTTTCATACAAAATGTATAGAAGCGTCGCGACGCAAAACATACAGTCCGCGACGCGTCCTCGTCTTACGTATCTTCTGTCTGGCCTGCACCCTAGATATTTAAGATCAAAAGTATCAAAAGTCCCACTTAGCCAACACGGCTCAGATCTTTTTTCCTCATAGTAAATTATTTTCAAGATAGTCACAAGATATTAACCGTAGCCTTATACAAATAAGAATAACTTTGCTTTGAAAGTTAGTCCATATAATAAACCTTTTTGCATCAAATTGCGTGATTTACGACCATAAGAACCCACGAAACTATTAGCAGGAAATGAGTGGGTGAAAACAAAAGAACTTTAGTAGTTAGTAATACTTACCCAATAGATAAGGAAAATTGGGAAAATGTTACTCTTAATCACATTTACTAATTATTAATATCCAAAAGGAAATATTGTGAGAATACATGTCATGTATAGAATGTTAATTACTGCAAGGCGTACCTACCAATATTTTTTCTGAATACCCCTTATGGAGCAGGCACCCTACGTTTTTCGTACTCGCGTTTGTATCGATACAAAAGCGCTGCGAGCGCTCTGCTCAAAAAACGAAAAACGAAGCGTTTCTCCATTAAACTCCATTAAATATTTAACGGACCGAAATAAAAAAATGAAAGTATGATCACGACTGCATTCCCAAGGTGCGGTAGACATTATTCTTTCAAATTTAAAACATTTTAGGAACTTTTGATGTAGGTATAGGGGTGTATCGTGTATTTAGTCAGAGGTGTGTACAAATACATAATAGAGTTGGTAGGTACACTCCCTAAATTTTGCAGAAATAACATTCTATAGCGGATCGAATGTCGAGGCACTAACACTAACCCACTAGGCTAATACGATATTATAGTTAAACATATTTAATACTCACTTTTTTTGGTTTTCAAATAAATAAAACATTATACGTAGTTTTGCTCACAAAGTAAGAAGTAATAAATTACATTTTCTAAGAAAAATATAAGGTCAACTTGTCTCAACCTAGACTTGTTTAGAAAACATCTTCTTTCCAAGCGATATTTCTAAGTTATGGGTGGCGAGGGACAACCGTTGTGATTACTACTTTATTTGATTACGATCTAGGCCCATACGCCCGAAACTACCCGAGATCAGCCGAACTTATCCGAATAACCTGAAACTTTATTCTGGTACAGTGCGCAATGAAAGATGAGAAACATTTTATCCAAACTATATTCAAAGTTCGATTGTTCTCTTTTTTTGACCATTTAGCCTTGACTAGCCTGGCGTTGTAAGGCTAGGCTGTGGAAAGTGGGTTGAAATGTTTTTGGTAAAGATTGGCGGAGGAATACTAGATATTTTGGAACACCGCACACTTAAAAACGCTAAACGCGGCGATCCGCGATCGCATTAGTTGCTAAAACGCTCGATTTTGATACCGCGATCGAACGAGAATCACCAAAACGCGATACAGTATCGATGCAGTTGCAAAATCGCCGATCGCCGATGCTAAAAGCAGCATGACTGCTAAAGTATAAAAACGCAATTCGCAAACACATCCTCTTTCCAAACGAAACAGAATCAGAAATAAATCCAAGACTCAGTAGACAATAGACATTCAATCATATCTTATATGCTTATGCTACTCATATGCTTATAGCATTAAAAAATATCAGGATTACTTGGATGACAAAAACGCCTGGGACTGAACGTGCTCCAACTCCGTATATATTAAAATCGTTATAAAAATATTGTATCAAAACTATAAACAATTGACGTGTCAAAGTGATCAACCTACATGATCTTAATAAATAAATATTCTTTGACTTTGACTTTAACTTTGACTTTAACTTAGGCGTGCCTAAACAAGCTACTCATAATATGGGACTCTAGTGAATTTTTCACATAGGTATCTATCGCTCTATTGGTAGGTACCTATAGCGGCGAACTATAAACGTAACGGAGCCCTCAGGCCGCCTATAGGCCTTCGTCATGGCTTAACGACTTAAAAGCCGGGACCGTCAATTTATCTTGAAACTTGAGTTTAACTTACAGTTGTTCACTAGCTCACTTAAACCAGTAAATATATCACAAAATGAAATCCTTTAAAAACTTCTGAAGAGTTCCTTCCGAGTCTTAAAAGAGCATTGTAACAAAAAACAAGGAAATTCAAGAGAACATTTATCTCGACTTGAGATTTACAACAGTTTTTTTAAACTAGCTTTTGAAATTGCAAGGCTTCATGCATTTAAAGAAAGAAAGAAACTCGGAAATAATCCACAGGGCATTTACTTTCACACAATTTTAAAGTCGGGTTTTTTTAATTTTTTATTTAGCCACTTGTCTACATTATAATACTGATATAATTTATAAAACTAAGGAGTTTTTTTGAACGCGCTAATCTCAGGAACCAGTCCGATTTTAAAAATGATTTCTTCATTTTGATAGCTAAACTCTTGAGGAAGGTTAAAGGCTACTGGTGCGTATAACCTCTAGAATAAAAATTGCTAGGAAATAAAAATCATACGCGCGGGAACTGATTCAGCGATGCTAACTTTAAGGCAATGATTTAAAAGTCCAAATTCATCAAGCATGCCACATACCTTTGATCAGCGATCTCCAAGTAGATGTAGGCGATGCCGCGTTAGGGCTTGAAGCTCGCAGTCTAGACACGACACTACGCTGGCCAGCGGTACACAACACAGTCTAGTCTAGGTAATACAGATAACACTTGATGTAGGTTCAGTTCAGGGTTTAAAGACGAGATGATGCACGTCAGAGCGAAAATGTGGACAAAACAGGCGCGTGCGCACTGTCCGATAATCGAAGCGAGACTCATCGAGCGGAGCCAATTCTCCGCGCGAGTATCACCAAACAACAATATGCGGCACTTATTTAATAAACTAAGACTATCAAACCAATGCCTCTCGATCGCCATAAGGTGATGGAAAAAAATATAAGAATTATAAACTATGAAGCGCAACCATTTTCCCCGGCTTGAAAGTTCCTACTTTCGAAACACAAGGAAAGGTAAATAAACTTGCATATCATCACAACTCTACCAAAAGTTATAAGAACTCTAAAGTTGCGACTCTATATTACAAACAAGAATACTTAACTAACTATTCTACGCGGTAACTAAATCTAATACTGCACATTGGTGCATGATAAGACTTAATCTTAATGTTAAACAAAACTTATTGAGTTGGCAAAAGGCACAACTTTACTACCGGGCGACTCTGAAAGATCCCGCTCTTAGTCTTTACGGATGCGACTCTACAAACTCCGTTTTTATCTGGAAATATTTCTGTAATTACTCCTAACGGCCAATGCAGAGGCATGACATTGTCCTGCATGGAGACGACAACCATACCGACCCGTATTGGATTGGCAGGGGTGTTCCATTTCTGTTTGGATTGTAGGGTGTGCAAGTACTCTTGGCGCCACCGCTTCCAAAAAGATTGGACCATTTTATCCATCAATTCATATCGCGAAATAAGGTTTAAACGCGTTTCATTGACTTCGCGAGCGGGAAGAAATAAAAGGGGTTTCGTATGCAAAAAGTGCGCCGGCGATAATGAAGCAGGCTCTGACGGATCCGAGCTGACCGCATACAGAGGCCGTGAGTTTAATAAAGCTTCTACTTGAGTGAGCATAGTGTTAAGCTCATCAAAACTAAGAATTTGCTGACCGATGACCTTGTAGAGATGCGTTTTGACACTTTTAACTTCGCTTTCCCAACAACCACCAAAATGTGGAGCTCTACAGGGGATGTTCTTAAGTATAATTCGACGCTCTGCAAGTTCCTTTTCCCATAAGGGGTGATACTCTTTAGCCAAGAATTGGTAGAGATCCTTGAGATAGGATTTGGCTCCAATAAAATTGGTAGCGTTATCTGTGTAAAGACACTGAACCGGACCTCTACGCGCCAGGAAGCGTTTAAAAGCTGACAGAAAGCTCGCAGTGCTAAGATCTGAGGCAATCTCAAGATGCAGAGCACGAGTTGTCAGGCATGTAAAGAGACAGATATACGCTTTCCTCGTTTTTTGGCCTCGAGCACGTACCGACGTGATCAAGAGAGGTCCCGCATAGTCGCATCCTGTTTCAGAAAAAGCCTTAGGAGCAGACTCAACGCGAGCACGTGGCAAATCCGCCATTATAGGAAAGGTAGGTCGCGGCTTTGCTCGAAAGCAAATATTACAATTAAAAGTAATGTGACGTGCAATACGTCGCGCGGAAAGGATCCAATATTTCTGTCGTAGAAGAGATACGAGCAGGTTTGGACCTGTATGAAAATTTTTCAGATGATAGTAGGACACTAGAAGTTCCACTATATGATCTTGACGCGGAAGGAGGATCTGATGACGCGAGTCAAAATCTAGCTCAGAGTTTGCTAGGCGACCTCCAACGTGGATAAGTCCTTCGTGAAGAAAGGGACTTAGCCGTTGTACGGGCTTAGAGCACAATTCATTGCGTGCTAGGCGATTGAGATCAGCTTCAAAATGCATCCTTTGCACCGATCGCAACACAACGAATTCAGCGAACTCTAAGTCAGACGCGGTAACGGGCCCTCTAGGGAGCCGTTTGATGAACTTATAAACGAAGCAAATCGTTTTTAAATATTTCATCCAGGAAGAGAACCTGGTAGAACGAGCGTATAGAATGTCGTCGGAAGGAGGACTTCCGTCCGAGCATTCGTGCGAGAGCACAGGAAGAGCCACGGGCTTCATTTCGGGAAGCTCTTGCGACTCACCTGAAACGAATGGTTTTATCGGCCATTCAGAGCGGGGAAGCTTAAGCCATGGCGGACCATTTAGCCATAGCGGATGATGGACTAATTGGGCAGGCGTTAAGCCGCGAGAGAGGCAATCACTGGGATTTTCAGACCCTTTCACATGAAAGAAGTGATCTGCCGAAAGATTCTCATGAATCTTAGTGATACGATTGGCTACGAAGGTGTGCCATCGATGCGGTGCGGAATGAATCCAACTCAAAGTTACAGTTGAATCCGAAAAAGCTACGACTACCTCAATGGCGTGCCGAGCTGCGAAAAGGTTATATACTCGCTTTAACACAGTTGATAAGAGGAGTGCGGCGCATAGCTCGAGACGAGCTAGAGAAACGACTTTCAGTGGTGCGACTTTAGATTTCGCACACACCAGCGAAACGACGATACTACCGTCGGGTTTGACAACGTGGGCGTAGACCGAACCACCGTAAGCTTTCTCACTAGCGTCGGCGAAACCGACGAGTGAGAGCCTACAGCGTTCTATAACACCGACATGTCGCAAAAATCTCAATTCAGAGATAAGTGGCAATTCAGCTTGAAATTGTTCCCACAGACGAACAATGCGAGGTGGTGGGACGTCATCCCATCCAAGTTTGACAAGCCAAAGCTCTTTGATAAGAAGCTTGGCGTATAAAATTATCGGTGCCACGAGGCCTAGAACGTCGAAAAGACGTGCGATGGAAGAAAGAATATTCCGTTTCGTGCAAGGGCGATCATTAGAATTGACCTGGAAAGCGAAGCAATCCTCATCAGGAAACCAACGAAGTCCCAGTATTTTCTGTGTTGGATCTTTACTTAGGTCCACGCTCTGTGAAAGTCGTAATGACTCTGGGATAGTCTGAAGAACATCGACACTGTTGCTAGACCACTTCGTCAGCTGAAAATCACCGAGAGAGAATATTTTTATCAGTTCACGAGCCGAGTCTATAGCCAGCGCAGTGCTAGGTATAGAGCTGACTATATCGTCCATGTAAATATCTCGCTGCAAAATGTCCCTGGCGAGAGGTAACTGCGTTCCTTCATCCTGACATAGCTGTTGGATCGTGCGAATAGCTATAAAAGGACTACACTTCAATCCAAATGGAAGCACGGAAAACTGAAAGATTTGAAGTTCTTCTTCTTCATGAAACCGATATAAGATACGTTGAAGCGAACGATCTTGCGGGCGTATACCTATACGTAGGTACATAGATTTGACATCTGCGGAAATAGCGACACTGAAAAGCCTAAAATTTAACAAGATATTAAAAAGGTCAGCCTGAAGGACTGGACCTGCGTACAGGATATCATTGAGCGAGGTACCATTGTCTGTACATGCACTGGCATCTAGGACCACGCGCAACTTAGTGGTCACTTTATCCTCTCGAATAACAGCATGGTGAGGAATATAGTATTCCATTTCTCGCTCCTTACAATTTCGTTTGGGCAACACACTTTCAGGTACGATATTCTGCACCAAAGAAATGTAATTGTTCTGTAGATAATCCCGTATGACGTCATCGTAAAGGAGTTTGACGTTAGGAAGCGATTTAAGTTTACGTTCGAGGCTAAAAAATCTTTTGCGAGCTATGTCAAAAGAATTTCCTAACGCTGAAGCGTCTGTTTTCAGTGGTAAAGCTGCAACATATTTGCCATTTGGAGCGCGGGTAGTTGTGGTACAATAAAACTGTTCACAGTGTTTATCATCCACACTCCCAATGGACGAAGCCGTAACATCTTCAATCTCCCAAAACTTACGAAGATCGAAGTTATCGAACGAACTCGCAAAGAAAGACAGCGTGTCAGTTGGAGGTTCGATAATAGGTGCTTCTCCTAGAAGTATGTAGCCGAGCACAGTCTCCAATGCGTCGGGGCAGCCGGGTACGCTGGTCACGTGACCTGGTCGCAATAACTTAGCGAACAATTTGACCCCAAGTAACATGTCAATATTACCTGGCACACCCCAGGTGTCATCCGCAAGTAATTTAGGATCAATGTGATTCAATTCGGCAATATTTATAGCACACAGAGGAAGCTGGCCGGTTATTTGATCCAAAACTAAAGCGTCAATTTCATACCTAGGCTGCGAGCGAAGCCGTGAGCTGAACGTAAGGTTCACCGAGCCGCGAACGGGCTGCGACGTGCCACCAATACCACGAACGGTATCTATCGAGTCCGCATGCATAGTTAGACCGAGCATACGGCAGCAACGCGACGTGATATAATTCTTTTGAGAACCAGGGTCCAAAAGACATCTAACCACCATGTCATTACCCTTCCTACCTGCCACTAAAACCTTGGCCGTAGCTAGCACTTCGGTACTCCGTGTGGCCTGGGCTTGTGCAGAAGAATGCGTACACAACGCCACACGCTCAGGAGTAGCAGGGTCGGCCGCAGAAGTTGAGGCGGGGGCGAGCGTGGGGGCAAGCGCAGGGGCAAGCGCAGGGGCTTGCGTCGATTGCTCAAAATGCAATAAGGAATGATGCTTACCGTTGCATTTCTTACATGTGGACTTCGATAGACACTTAGATACGGTATGTTGGCTACTTAGGCAGTTACCACATCTGTTATTGTCTTTTACAAACTTAAATCTATCATTCACGCTCAACCTTTGAAACGTATTGCACGTAAACAAGTTTTTATGCGTGGAATGACAAAGCGAACATTTAGATTCAGTAGCTACAAACACCTGCGATACCTTGGATGAGGTGCTGGAGCTACCTGCGGGGGCGGGCTTAGTTGCCGCAGAAGAGGTGCGAAACAAGATTTTGACTTGTTCACGAACAAACTTTACGAAATAATCATAATCTAACTCCTGTTGATTACGAAGCGACATTTCAAAATGTTTTGCGGTATCTGAGTCTATTAACTTAAGACCCAAATGAATAAATATAAAATCATCCAAGTTATCTATTTTCAATTGTTTGAGTCCCGCAACCGTAGCAGTTAATTTATCGAAACCCTTTTCAATGTTAGCGGGCGTCGAACCGAACGATTTCAATGAGAACAGCTGATTTAGATAATTAGTAGCGAGCGCGCGAGTATCCAGGTACTTTGCGATAAGCGCATCCCAGACCAGGCGGTAATTATCACCGGAAGGTACAATACCTACTGCCACATTCCTAGCCTTTCCCTTTAAACAACTCAGCAGATAATGAATGCGATCAGAATCTGATAAATCGGCGTTAGTATGTATAATACGTTTGAACGTCTCGTAAAAGAACGGAAAGCTCTGAATATCACCGTCAAAGGTAGGCAACTCGATTTTAGGTACCTTTATGTGAAAAGGATTAGGGCTCGATTTCGTGCTAATCGAAGCAGCGGGTTCCTTGGAATCATGTGATTCCGTTAATGAAGCCAAAGTACTTTTTATCTCGCAGACCAACTCATCAAATGAATTTAAGGCACTATAGCTTACTTCACACTTTGGATCTAATGTCAATTTTAACATATTAATCTCGTCCATAATCTCATTGAATTCGCTACGTAATTTATCCATTTGTTTAGCCTGAGCAATAAAAGTGTTACGTAATCTTTCGCTTGTTAAAGATTTTGTTGTATCAAAAATACTTTGAACCCGTGCGAAATACGAGTCGCGTTTAATTTCTAATAATTTGAGTTTCACCTTGTCACTCATTGTGAACAGAAGTTAAAACCTGACAAAAAAAACAAAATTTTAATTTAATCAACTGAACCCTTAAATTATTTCTACGGAACCCTAAAATGCGTGAGTGAAATTAGGGGGGCAAATCAAAACAATAACTCGGCGAACGATTTTATAAATAGTAAATAATAGTACGGAACCACTTATCCGTACGCGCGAACCCTAACAATAATAAATTGTAAGGTTTAAAAATTTTAAGCGAACAAAATATAACAGATTGCCGATAACAAGTCCAATGCAATAAAAATAGTAAACACGCCTAATACCTTAAGAACGTAGCTACCTATTTCATATATTTATGCTTGGATATACCTACAACCTTTCAACACAAGCCGATAAGTAATTAGCGTGTATGTTGAATGCGATGCGATAACGATTCTGCACTAGGTACTTCTATTTTTATGAGATTAACTTACTCAAATACCTATAGTACAGATGTTTTTTTTAAAAGTTAAATGCGAAAACTACAAATAAGTATAGACACTTATTACGTACCTATGCGATGCGATTGTTTTTATAACGAAATCCCTTCGTACAAAACAATAAAATTCCTAACAAGTAAATGAGTAAACGACCTTTCGAAATAACTTATCTAGTTAGTGTTACGATTACCAAGTTAGGTACGGGTGATATGTATAATTATACGGCTGTATCCTATGAGGCACAAACGCGTAAAGTTTATACAAATCTGTTATTTTACCTGAAGGTTCCTATCAAAAGATCAAGTCTCCTTACAAAATAAAATAACAAGCGACGCGATGATAAGATGTTTAATTGCACTAATTAAACAAATGCGATGTAAGATGATTAATTGCAATAATTAACAAATGCGATGCGATGGAGTCTCGATATTATAAAAAAATACCTACTCGTGCAATACGAATATTGTAGGCATGTACCTAACAAACCCACAGTACAAAGTGTATCTAACATACAATCTATATCATTCAGTCAGCAAATCTCGATTCGAAAAAAATATAAAAGTTTCTAATGCGTAAATAATTAGCCGTACGAAAACAAAGAAATGGAATATTCCACAAGTTTCGAAGGGCAACTCAAAGTCATACAAATACCCACAATTTTTCATACACGAACAAAAATGTATGTAATTTCGCCGAAAATAAACTGATTTATGCAATGAACTTATTTAGCGATATGTATCAACGTTGATATTCAATTATATGTATATTACAGTGTTTTAATCAGCGAAATTAAAGATTTAAATTAAAAATCAATTTGCCGGTAGAACTATTGAATGCAAGGTAGTATGAACCTTATTCTCTACGCAATAGAGGTGAGAGTTGTGTGATGATATGCAATTGTATATGGAAATTTCCCGAGCTTTTTGCTTAAAGTTAGACTTTTAGAACGTAAAAAATAGGCCGTAAATAGGCCCAAAAATAATTTCTTCGTACTCAAAGGACCAAAATGAATTTAACCGGGTCAAAATGACCAAAATGAATTTATCCGGCTCGAAGTGACCAAAATGGTGCGTATAACCTCTAGAATAAAAATTGCTAGGAAATAAAAATCATACGCGCGGGAACTGATTCAGCGATGCTAACTTTAAGGCAATGATTTAAAAGTCCAAATTCATCAAGCATGCCACATACTAGCGTTGAATATGACGTGACTGACGCGGCTCGTTTGTCCCGTACAAAATTCAACTTTGTGTGATCGGCTCATTTTCTAAAAATGTCATGCTTCAATTCATGTCATGTGACCGTACACAATATGACAAAATCAGCTGATTTTGTCATGCTTCATTCAATCTTCAATCACACCTCGCCTACTCACTATGACAAAGTCATATAACATGACGCTACTCACTCACTCTAATGTAGTATGACGTCAAATCAAATGTCATAGCTTCACTCAAATGACAAGGATGGAATCTTTGTCATATTGACTATCTCTTCCTCCTGCTTCAAATCACTCCTCGCAGACCGAACAGATTGTCATAGAGTCGGCGTCAGCACTGAAGTCCGATAGACGCAGAGTTGCTATCGCAGAACTAGCTTGTAAAAAATTACTAATTGTCCAATTATGGATTGAACAATAATAAGTTTGCAAGTTTGTACGTTTGATAATTCTACACACCAGAAAAACTGAACTACCTTAACTAAAAAAGCATAATTATGCTCTTTTAGTTTCTAGTAGCATTTGCCGTAGGACTTGAGTGCTGACGCCGACTCTACTTTTTGAATTGAACGAAACGCAGGCGGCTCGTTTTGAAAAAACGTGTTTTGAAAACAAAAATTGGTTTTCGATGTTTTCGATTTTGCGGGTTTTCAAACGAACGAACGAAACAAAATATCACCGGACTGCCTAAAGGGTAATAGTAGAGTCGGTGTCAGCACTGAAGTCCGATAGACGCAGCGCTGCTTTCGCGTAAAAATGACTAATTGTTCAAATAAGGCTTGAACATTAATATTTAGGCAAAGTTGTATGTTCTTTAATTCTATACACAACAACTGAACGACCGTGACTAAAAGAGCTTAAAGTAAATAAAACAATTAGTTCCCACTTTTGCCGTAGGACTTGAGTGCTGACACCGTCTATATGATCTACTATAAAAAAAATCTATTCAAGCAAGCGTTACAATTCCTCAGTATTTGTGCAAAAAATTTTTTTTTTCTAAAAATGTTCTACATAGCCCCAATGTACGGTATGCTCATTATTTGGCGACATTATGATAATTATGTAAATAAATGATTAAATTTAAATCAGCGTTTGTTTTTTCTTATCAATCAGCACGATTAGAAATTACATTTTTCCAAACTCACTTTTGAAATAGTAGTTACCTAACCTAAGATCGCACCATGAATGAACATTAGACCGGCTCTTCGAGTTCGTCAATGCGTAGGTTATTATGAACTGTCAAGTTGAAAATGATCGGCTCAAAAGAGCCGGCTCACTGAACCGGCTCATTTTGAAAATGAACCTACTCTTACAAAAGTCAATTTAAAATCATGTCATACCCAACACTACCACATACCTTTGATCAGCGATCTCCAAGTAGATGTAGGCGATGCCGCGTTAGGGCTTGAAGCTCGCAGTCTAGACACGACACTACGCTGGCCAGCGGTACACAACACAGTCTAGTCTAGGTAATACAGATAACACTTGATGTAGGTTCAGTTCAGGGTTTAAAGACGAGATGATGCACGTCAGAGCGAAAATGTGGACAAAACAGGCGCGTGCGCACTGTCCGATAATCGAAGCGAGACTCATCGAGCGGAGCCAATTCTCCGCGCGAGTATCACCAAACAACAATATGCGGCACTTATTTAATAAACTAAGACTATCAAACCAATGCCTCTCGATCGCCATAAGGTGATGGAAAAAAATATAAGAATTATAAACTATGAAGCGCAACCAGCTACTTTTCATCATCATCATCATTACCATTATACCATCATTACGGGAGCAATGCCGTGAGGGCGCTGCTAGTTATTTAATATAGACTAAGGCTATTTCTACAATATCCTTTATATTTATACCGTAGGCTTACACTATACAGCTAGAAGACCTTCAAAGCTCTATTACTTGAAAGGGTCTTTCAACCTTTCTATTTGTTCCTTTCATAATAGGTTTTTATCAAACACCGGCTAAGTGAAACTTCCGCGTTTTGTAAGAAAGATGAATATTCTTCTATTGTTACAACCTTGTTTTGTAAGCTAATAGGAAAATGTGAGGCTTTTGTGGGAAATAAGCATGTGAGTGTAATGTTTTAAATAATTAGTTTCGTTCTCTGAAATATAACCCTGAGTTACCTACCTACTTGAATTATTGTTAAGTACCTTCTTTCATTACTTATTGTAATAGGTAGGTACTAAATAAGGTACTATCTTGACTTAGCGACATTATTACTTATATATTTTTACAAAATAATGTATAATTATTATGCTAAACATATTTGAACGATCTGTCTTAAAAAGATAACCTCAAATTAAATTATCTAGCTAAAACAAAACCTAGGACAAAAGCATCAAATATGACTGATAGTACAAAGAACCTTGGTAGGCTTTTTATAGGTATCCAATCCATTACCTTCCTACCTGGGCAGTTTACCTAGGTAGATAATTCTCTAGACTTCGACGAAAACATTGTTAGTACAATAGCACCCAGTTAGATAAAAGCACCTGACGCTGAAGAACCTAAGTTGATCTAAAACATTCAGAACGCTTTTTTGTTAAGCCGCTACTACACGCTGGCGCAGGCTCGCCGAGTGAACGCCAACGCCAACGTGTGGACATCACTTTGCCTTGCCTTGCCATCGCTCGCCTAGCTGGCCGAATGAATACAAGCGCCAATTTACATTGATTTGCATAGACTCGACAAACGTCTGGACGGTAGCACTCGCCTTGCATCAATTCACCTTCGCTCGCACTGGCTTAGGCTCACCCAACGTGTTTAGGTGGCATTAAGGTAGGCTCTGACTTGGCCTTCTTCCAGAGAAGTACAGACACGAACGAAATACATTTTTTTGTAATACGTCCATCAAAAAGATGCACATAAGACATTTTAAAGACGGTCTGTGGTGGCTTCCAACCACAATACGTAGAGATTTTTGAGGGAGGCCTATCAACAGTGGATGTCTTACGGCTGAGATGATGATGATGATTTTTAAAGCCCTGCCACGTTGTTTTTAAAAGAAAATACTACACACTACATTGCACATTGTAAAGGAGTCGAAGTGAATTTTGATATGATGTGATTGGTGAAAATGGAGAGTAGAACGTACCGACTCCTACTTTTAGGACGATGAAGTAACAGTTCATTTTGGATAAGAAATATGATGCATATTTTAAATGAAAAGTATGGTGCTTTTTGTAGTTAGACCTCACGCATCTAAAAAAGGAAGTTATAATGTGAGAAAACAAGGGAACAAAATCTCTATACCATTCTAAAAAACAATGCCACGGATTTAGGCATCATGGTCTAACGATATTTAATGTTCGAATCAACTTTCGGATCAAAAGTCCAGTAAATCCAACACGGCTCAATACAAAATAGTCGGACGGTTTCCGCACTAGCTAAAAACCCTAGGGAGTGTACCAAATTGGAAGGGCATAGGCTCAATTCAAAGTAGATTGTAACAAATACGTAACAATAGGTACGCGTAGGCGGGAAACTAGGTCAGTTTCTTGCTGGTATTTCCGTCATTCTTGATCCATGGAGATTGATACATTCTTGCGACATTTCGTTTTATGTCCAATGTTACTTTGGTGATACTTGTTGAATTAGGGCTTTATCGATAAATTCTATTAAAGTTATCCTTAAAGAATCATGGGTAGTTTTTTGATGAGAATTCTCAACATTGCTTGAAAATACGAAACATTCATTTAAACTCTTATCAAAATTTTCGATTCCGACGGGATTCGAACCCGCATGATTCAAGCGATCTTCCTCAAAAAGAAACTGTTCTCGAATACTATATCGTCAGTAGAAAAAAAGAAACGCGAAAGCGCAAAAATGCGATTTGTGGGAAATCAACTTTAAACTTGAAACTTGATTTTCCACGAATCGCATTTTGGCGCTAAGCGTTTCTTCCTTTCCACTGACGATATAGTCTTCGAGAACAGTTTCTTTTTGAGGAGGATCGCCTGAATCATGCGGGTTCGAATCCAGTCGGAATCAAAATTTTTGATAAGAGCTTACATTTTGAATGTTTCGTATTATCACGCCAAAAGGTTTCCCTGCGCAATATGGTTCGTAATTTCGTTCTTTGATAGCTCAGACGTCGAACCCAAGCTGTGGACAGGTTTTTTTTTTGGGTAGGTAATTCTTTTATTCTTGTTTTTGTAGAGAAATATTTTTAGGAAAATTCTTTTTTGACACTCACCCGAGCAGGGTGGCCATTCTACTAGATAACAACGTCAATCATTCCGCTGCGGTTTGTGGCTTATAAATGGCTTTTTAAAAATTTGTTCTGCCAAATTCCAAACCTTAGCTAAAACGTCACCACAACTGGGGCCCTAGCCATATTACACGATCTATCGTCGCTGTAGAACGATCTATCGTCGCTGTAGAATAGAACACTTCAAAATGTATAGGAATTGACGTTCTGACCACGTGACTCATATACTTGAAACGTCAAATCCTATACATTTTGAAGTGTTTCTATTCTTCAGCGACGATAGATAGTGTAATATGGCTAGGGGGGCTGAGTCGTTTGTCATTAGTAGAATAGGAAACAGTCGAAAATCTAAGGTTTAGCTGAGGTTTTGCTTGTGGTTCATAAAAAGGTAGGTACTAGAATTTCCACCCAGAGCTCGGTCGCATAGGTATTGTAAACCATGTTAACACTAAAAAGGGTCCAAACTACTCCTAAAATTACTAATGTACAGAAATAAGAAAATACAGCCAGTAGACACAGAATAAGCCCCAACGATTTTCCAACAGGGAAAATAATTTCGTTTACATACAATATTCAGTCTTTACACACCCTTATCCCATTTATATTCAAAGAAAATAGTTTTACTGGGGCTGAATTATTTACGCAAACGTTTACACACAATGTTCTAGTTTGACGACAGCGAAGTTGTGAAAGAAGGGCTATATACTTTGACTGTATACATACTTTCAGGATTGAAGACATACTTTCAGAGGTTCAGGTGATCAAAATTCTTTAAAACATAGCTAATTTTTTTATGTAGGTACCTATCAATGTCCCACTGCTAGGCAAAGACCTCCCCGTTCAACTTCCACTCATCACTCTCCAAGGCCACCGTTTGCCAGTCTGACTCGAACGCATCCAGATTGTCTCGCCATCTTTTCCTGGGTCTGCCGCGTCGTCTTCGACTGTCTTCTGGCACCCATTGAGTGACGACTTTCGCCTAACGTTCCATGTATTTGAGCCATATGGCCTGCCCAATCCCAATACTATTCGCTAGGCCCGTTTTTGATTGGATTTTGATATTCGAAATTACATTTTCTATTAAAATGTCTAATGATGTAAAAGTCGGAAAAGCAATCGCACTGCTGATTTTTATGAGGGCATCTACTAAAATGTTCTTCAGATTGTTCAGATTGTTGACTGTTCGACGTCTAATGCCAGAATACTGGAAGGCTACTTAAATACTTGAAATGTACTTATCTATTTGAGACGTTTTTACTCTTCAGAATAAATAAATATGTTCAGTGGACGAGCAACAATGTTGATTTCGATTCGGAAACTTTATGCAACATTCACAATGGCAAAAACTCTAACCGGTGAAGGAAAACATCCTGAAGAAAACAGTTAGCGATATTAACATGTGCCCCTGACTACGCCTCTGAACATTTTCAAAAGATCTCAAATGTTTATTTGAAGCGAATGTCGAAGTCACACACACAGCAGATAATAATATCTCATGAAATATAAATTTTGAGATCGCGCCCATACAAATTCTATGGAGGACCACACACAGCAAATATAAATTACAAAATATTTTTGTTGCGATCTGTCAAGATTTATATTTCTCTAGCGGACGCCCGCGGCTTTGCCCGCGTGGACTACTATTTTTTTATCCCACGGGAACCGTGCAATTTTTCGGGATAAAAAGTAGCTTTTGTCCTATTCCCGGTTATTATATCAAACATTCACAGACACACACACACGGACTTTCGCCTTTATAATATGATAAGTAGGATAAGATATATTATCTGCTGTGTGTGTGGTGCACTTTAAAGTTTTTCAGTGACTAATTTGTTGCAAATGTAGCTAAACAACCCCCACATTAACATCACCCGAGTTCCCTGCATCTCAAAACTTCTTAACACTCGAGAATCCTTCTTTTTTTTTTTTTTCTTTATTTTGGCTTCGCACGGTTGTGCATTCAGCCAGTGTCAAGTAATTAATTAAACTTCAAGTATAGAGATAAAATAAGATAAATAAATACATAATACAATACATAAATATAATATCCCACCCCTCCCCTTGTGCCTCAGTAAAGATGTGGGGCTTTACTGAAACATCAACACGGACTTTTTGGGAGAACATGAAAAGCAATGTTATCCAATTTTGTTTCACTTCCCTACACTTATGCACGTTCACGAACACTTAACGGTTAATAATCCACCATTATTACACATTAACATTCGAAGAAACACAAGTTTTGGATAATAAAACAAAAATGAAACTTGACTTCTCAAATTCCCGCCAAAAAGCCCGAGAATCCTTTGTTCCAAGGTTTCTAACTTTAATTAGAAATACCCCTTAAAGTTTATGTTCTAGTGAAAGTGGTGTCCGTTATAAAGAGGCAGTAAAATCATCGTCACTTTTCATAAATAATAAACTCTGTAGCATATTTCAGACTACGCTATAATATAATATAGCATATAATTCACAAATTATATCAGAGGAAGTTTGAAAGTAGCGCCAGCGACAGAAAAAAAAAAAAACATTAGCATGTTATGCGGAGGAAAGAAAGTCATATTACAAGGAAAGTGTTGGATACGAAGGTGGAAGGATAGATAGGTAGAGGACGGCCAAAGAAAAGATGAATGGATTGTGTGAGAGAGGACATGCGTGTGAAAGAAGTGACTACTGAGATAACGAGTGATAGGAGGGAATGGAAGAGGCGAACATGTTGTGCCGACCCCACCTAGCGGGAAAAGGGCAAGAAATTGATGATGATGATAGCGTATAGTTCACAGCACAACAATATCGCACAACTCGTAGAGTAGCTTGCTTAGACGTTCTTGATCGATCGTTGAAGTTAAGCGCATTACGAGCAAGTAGCATTACGAGATGAGCTCTTCCGTGCTTCGGAAGACAGGTTCAATTGTCGATCCCGGTCCCAGCCAAGACGGAGGCCTTTAGGCGGCCTCATAACTCCGATACCAGAGTTAGCCACTAGTTCATAGTTAGGTAGTACTTACTAAGAAGAGGTATGGGTATGTCACTAGACCTCCTAGCGGTCGATAAAAAACGGTCACCGTCTTCTTAAGCAAACAAAACCTTCAATGAGAAGACGTAATTCCTTGTTAGGACAATGGATCTGGTTACTGGCTTAGTTTTATGATTTAATCCGACGACAGTTGATTGAAGATTGAGAAATGCTGTTAAAAGATAAGAGGATTGTTAGTATGCTAACTGGTAATCCAGGACTGAAGGAGTCAATGAAAGGGAATGAGATCACAATTAAAGGTAGATTCACACATATCAGTGAAGCCACAGTTCCGACACAGGGTCCGCTCAGTTCAGTAAAAGTGGTACAGTGTTGCGTCAGTGATTTAATTCACACATGTCAGTACTGAGTTCACGGAGCTTCCGTGATTGCCGGTGTCATCACTGACACGGAGAGCATTGTGTCGTCACTGATAATGACAAGTGGGGATGCTTTCATAGAGAATGTATGAAAGAATATTACGCATCGTGCCGGTACTGTGTCGAAACTGTGTCGAAACTGTGACTTCACCGATATGCGTGAATCGACGTAAATATTCTAATGCCAGATTAACATTGAGAGAAAACTACAGTTAGTAAGGCCTCAGCGATGAGTTTTTTACATGTCACGTATGGAATGCTATTAATGGCATGTGCCAAATTAAAGTGCCTCTTACTGCCCTTTAACTCTAAGTGGCTCTCAGCTCAGCTGGTAGCAGCTCTGCCTTCTTGGCAGTGACACGATTAGTGTATCAACGAAAATAAAGTTAGGCCCCAAACCGTATTTACTGCCCTGCTTCTTCACGGTCTTGGTCGCGAAGGAACAGGAGTAGAATCACCTAGCTCTGACGATTAAAAGTGGTACTAAGTGATCTTATTGAATGAATGAATTTGACTTTTGACTTTATACATGTACAGTGCTACCAACGCATTATGTTGTCGTTAGGCATCTTGTTGTCTTGGGTTTATGCAGTAAAAGCATTAAAACCAACAATCCCCACCGAATCATTTATTTCAAAATCGCCACGTTTCATCCAAAGTCAATTCCGTTTGAAAACACAGCGCAAACAACATATATTTTGAACATTTCTCGGACGCTTCGTTAGATCCCAACTTGGCGAAAACAACATTTCTTAGGTCCAATTCACACTATCAGTCCGGCCGCACTTTGAATGCGATTTTGCAGCGTACGTAAACGTACGTTATTGGACGTACGAATAGAATGAGCACACTGGTTGCGTTTATATCCGTTCAAATGCCAGTAGTGACTGTTATCCCAGCAAGTTGGTATTGATTTCGTACGTGGGAACTATATGCGCGTACACGCACGACTAGTTCGCAATTTCGCATAGAGTGTGCGAGGCCCCGTAGTACTCGGAGAGTTGGGATTGTTCGTGTGGACAAAACGCATCCAAAGTGCGGCCAGCCTCAGTCATAAATCTAGAAAGAGCTTGAATCAAACTGTAAGCGTCAATTCACACGTGCGACTACCACACCACGTCGCAGCGACAAAATGTGGTCCAGCTGTGGTTGCGTGTGAATTGTGTCGCAGCGACTTTTTGCAGTTGCGTTGTGGTACCGACAAAATGTCAATGTGGCAGGCGCCAGCTAGGCGCGCGCTGTTGATGACGTCATGTCGTCGCGATGTGGTTGCGATGTGGTAGCGATGTGGTCGTATTACACAGGTGGTCGATAACAACGACAAAATGTGGTACGTGTGAATTGGAAATTCATTTTCAATACAAATATACGCCCGACCACGTCGCGTCGTTGTGATGTGGTTGTCGGTGTCGCGTGGTTGTGGTACGTCTGAATTGGCACTAAGTCAACAATGGGTGTTTTTCAAGTCGAAGTCGTCCGTCTTTCGCTGTTAAAAAGAGACAAAAAAAGCATCATTTCCTTGAGATCATGGCGGCTTTCCCTAAATTATCATAAATGTATACCTAATAAGATACAAGGATGTCCAACTGTCCAATTTGAATATTTAATGCTAAAGAGATTAAATACGGTAAAGCAATAATATTAAGGCAGTTTTAAAGTTTGATGTTTGTGAATAAAAGTGTCCTGTAACGGCTTGATGGTTTCAGAGTACAATAAATACCTCTAACGAATTTGATTTGCTTTTAATGCCCTAGTACCGAGAATAGACAATACGGTAGGCAAATGAGTAAATACTGATTTAGTCAGATGAATAGAAATGGAGGATTCTAGGAATTCTATATGGGTATTTGAATTCAGCTTACCGCATCCCTAATGACTGAATGTTTTAGTAGAATTTCGATGAAATTATAGTAGAATTTTCGAGAGCTTAAGATTCGACTGGTTCTCCAATGGAGTGTATTTTATATTTATTTAAATTTAAGAGCTCAGCTCTTTTCGGTGTAACGATGGACTGGACTGAATGGATCACTAAAAAACTGAAGTAAAACTGGAGTGAATGGATCACTAAAAATAAAACTAGAGCCCAATCAATCTTGATTGATCGTTGAAGTTGTGCGTTATGCGCAGTCACAATTCGGTTGGGTGATCAAGTGGCATTATCAGCTGAGCGCTTCCGTGCTTCGGAGGGCATGTTATATTGTCGGTCCCGGCTTTTATGTCGCTAAGCCATGACGGAAACCTTTAGGAGGCCTAAAGACTCAGTCACCAGAGTTGGCCACTTGCTCATGCGAACTTACTTTACTTACTTATGACCCAAACCAAGTTTGTTACTCTGGTTCGTCACGGTATTAGTCGCGGGAGAAAAGAAGCAGAGACAAGATGATTCAACGTGGTTCACCTGATCTTATTGAATAAATGCTCATTGACAGTGATATCCTACGAGGTGACTTAAACAGGAATCAGACGGTTCACTCGGACGAATGGTCACTCGAGTGATTTTTTCATTTTTCTTTCATTCCATGGTCACATGGCATAGACGGAATGATAAAGAAATAAACTTTCATTTACATTCTTGTCTATGTCATAGAATGAAGCCGTGCGTCTTGAATGGCCGACTCCGAGTGAGCGTTCATTTTCGTATTCAGACGGTTCATTTTTCTTTCATTCGGAATGAACCGATTCGGCATTGTTGGATTGTTTCATTAATGAATTCACTTTTCATTTTTCTTTAATTTTAAGTTCAGACGCTTCATTCCTAGCGAAAGATGCCGAATGAAAGGCAGAAATGAACGAAAAATGAACCGTCTCATTCCGGCTTTAGCGACTTTGACTCACAACCTCTGAAAATCTTAAAGAACACTATGGAAACAAGAAGTTTCGATCAAAAGACAAGCTTCAAGTTTGACGGTATAGTTGGGGCCTTAGCTGATCTTCAAAACATATTCGGTAAATACTTTACCCCTTTCAAAGAGAAATGAAAGATACAATCGGTCAAGCGTAGGTACTTTTACAAAACCCTCACAAAGGTATTGTGAGTCTTTGCTGGTAAATAAGCGGGGTTGTATTTCGATTTTCATGGTTTGAAATAATTTTGTGAATGGATTGGTGTTTTAGTTTGCGGTCAGTAGTAATTCCATAACTTTTTTCAAAAAGACAAATGATTCGCGAAATTGGATTAAACGAAAAAAAAAGAAACAAAATCTGAAAACAAACTTAAATTTTAGGTAGGTACACATATTATATTAATCGTAATAAACTATATAGCTCAAATGAGGGAGGCCTTTTCCCAACTATAGGACAGACAAACATACATTAAAACAAGCGTGAGGGTTTCGAGGTGTAGGTGTTAGAGATTACCAACTTTTTCCGCCTTCAAAATGTCACCAGTTTAGTGTTGATGTTTGTTTAAATCTGAAACTGTTCTGATCGATTCACACCACAAATACCAGTAAAGTTAAAAAGGTCCAGTTGAAGCACATTTTCATAATTATTTTGACCCTGAACACGTGTAGCCGTGCTATAAACCAGCACGTGTTTTACGACCCGCCCTAAAAGAATATAGGCGTGTTTTCCAACCTTGACACGTTCGTAAAACAGAAGGTTTTACACGGTGTTTGTGGTAAGTCCTATAAGGACATTTCTAGCGGTATTTTTTCTAGGTACACTTGACATAATTATATAGCGGGCTTAACGACTAAAGCAGGGAATTCACTAGGTGGACATGCCCGTGGGCAAGTCTGCAGACATGTCTCGCTACCTCGCTAATATAGGCCTATGTATGTTTGCTAGTATAGGACATTGTTATCATTGCACAGACCAATAGTAGCAAGGTCAAACGGCCTTTCTGCATTAAAAAATAAGAACCAGGGCAACAAACTCGGTTTAGGGTCTAGTTTTTTATTTAACCTTCTATTTAACCCTTTGGTGATGTACCTGATAATCAATGTCTAAACTAAACCATTATCTAAGTTCGTTATAGAAAGTACATAGTCGATACGTTAATGCGCGTGGGACTAAACCTACTGCAGCTACATCTGTGGTTCAATAAACTGTACATGAATTTTCAGTAAAATCATAATAGCACTTCCAAATCACACATCCAAACACGTCGGATGTCGGTCTGTCCGCAATTAAGTTAGACGGTCTCATCCGGCTAAAATTTGTCGATATTCGGGCTTAGCCAAATTAATGGGCTAATTGGATCACGTATCGTATCTATGGATAGGATGGGTAGGATTTGTGTGCTACTTGTATAATGGTGCAATAGAAATATTGCGATTCGTCTGATTCTATGATCCTGCATGTTTAATTTAAGGTCGCTGCATACGTAACGTGATTTTTCTCGTCCCGGACGGAATGTGACGATTTCTTGACATCGTTTCATATAAAAATATAGTAACAAAATACACGTACATGAAATCGGACGGGACGGGACGGGACGGGACGGGACGGCAGGTGAAAAAACATCGTTATGGGCCTTAGTGTTCTTTGTTAAGGACGATGTTATGTCACGTCTCCGTCGTCCCATCCGAGGTTTTATCCCGTTACGTATGCAGCGACCTTTAGACTATTAACGGTATGCCCTACGTTTATTCACAGTATTGGTCGCGAAAGAATAGGACTAATCTGGAGAGGAGATACAAGTTCGTAGACTGCAGACAGCAGCAGCAGACGACGTGTCGCCGGCGACACTACTGGTTTCTATGTATTTCTATGAAATATCTTTCGTGGCTAGCGACACGTCGCCGGGCCGAATGGTAGACGAAACTGTCGCTAGGCGACTTCGTGATTTTTTGTTTTGTTTTATTTAAGAACTTTCGGTAAATTTACAGTTATAATAATGTATATACATAATGGATAAGAAGATACATGTATGCAGAAGGCTAATAATTACAAGTTTATACTAATGATGAGATATCTAAAGTCGTTTCAAAGTCGTACAATTGCATAATATAAAATGTTTTTTGACTTGACACACACTGATCGAGAGTTAGGTAATTCTCTGTTTTATTACGACGTGTTTTATTATTTATTTTAAAGTTTAGTAGGTAGGTACCAAGTTTGAGTGAATCGAACCAAGGGATTATTTTCCAACCTTTCCTTTCCTGTTTAACCCCTTTTACATTTTCGAAAATTTGATTTTACCCTATTAAATAATAGATTGTTTTATTATTAGATAGAATAGATTACACCCTGGCTTTTAAAGTAATTAGTTCTACGTTAACAGATTTGTGGCAAACAAAACCTCAAAAACCTTTCACCCGAAACTTACAAAACCAAAATGGCCCATTTTCGCATCCACATGGCACTTAGCTCCAGAACGTGCTAATAGCACAAAATTGCTGTTAAAATTCCAAGAACAGTCCAAATAAAGTAAATACTAAAGCGTTGTTCTAATTAAGTTCAAAACCCACCCTTAGGGTTGTAAAACGTGGTAGATGGAGCCTAGCTTAAGATATGTGGCACTTGAAGTTGCTGGTAACGGAAAATCGACTTTATTATATTGTGATAGGGTATCATCTCGCTAAAAAAAATACTAGTAGTCACGGAACGCCCAGCAGATGTGAAACATCGAAGTGGATGTTTATTGAATGAGGGTGTGACAATAAGAGTGTCATGACTTTACGGCATACGAGTCGACCTTACTTCCGAAACACGGCAAAAAGTATTGATCAATTGGTGATATAAGGCTAAGTAACAAAGACATTTTGGGTCAAAGGAAAAATATATTTTTGTATATTAGAACTGAAAAGTTAAGAACTTTTTAGTAACGAGTTTAGGACACTTGAAATTTATTTTCTAGGCACGTTCATAACTAATTTTAGATCTACATTGCAGTAATTATGAATTAACCACCAAAAAAAAAATATAAAATTAATTGAAAGCTGTCACCGTCATCACCCAATGATGTACATACTCGATTTAGCTTAACTTTTTTTTAGTAAAAGTATGATAAGATATCAAAATTCTACTAAAACATTCACGATTCGGTCTGAATTTGTTCCAAGTTAAATAATCGAGTGAAAATTCAGTAGGACAGTAAGCACTATGTATTGTCTGTGGTTCGGCTTAGGCCATGTGGACGGCTGCCAAGAGAAAAGGCTCGTCTTGCCAGGCGCCGCCAATGGCCATTTTAACTTCGAATGCAGCCTGTATTTTTGGATGAGAATTTCTGCCCACTAATTCTCAAGTTTCGCGATTAGGACAAAATTTCTCGACGTTGCAGATATTTCGAATGGTCCTTTGCTAAATGCCTAATGATCTGAGAGAGTGTCCACCGCACTGGGTACAGTGGTGCTCATATTCTTATTTCCTTTTGTTCAAATAATTCAACAGAATGCAAGCCAATGTTTCTTTATAATGTTTACCTTCACCGTACAGAGCTTTTGTTAATGCGCATTTAAATTTTGCGGAAATAAAAATTCATTTTTCCATGGACGGGATACTAACCCACAACAGTCGAATAGAAAGTTAATACAGCACTTTTCATTACTTTTTTTTACTTTCGGGAAATAAATTATAAACATTTGTTTAATAGCCTTATCAGAAAGTTACCCGTGGGAAAAAGTACATCAACAAAACTTGATTCAATCTAGATTTTTTCTTTGGATTTCTAATTATCTTAGTATAATTACCGTCTCTGAAGTGAAAAAATTCCGGTAAAGTTTTTTAAGGAAAACTTTTTTATAAAGCGCCAACATTTTTTTACATCGGAGAAAGGGTTAATTATGTATTGTTGTTCTTGTTCGTAAGAAATACTTGTTTGTTCACTGGAAAATTTAAATTTCACGAAAAATGCAAAAGTTTACAGCTTATAAGACATAAATAGGCTTACTATTCTAATTCCAAGAGACGGTACACATCTCCAGACATTTAGAAACTTTGATAACTACCCCCTAGTTATGTAAGTCAAAATTTAGATAAAAATATTTCATTTTAAATAACTATTTCAAACAGTAGACATTCTATTGATATTTAATTTGATTGCGCTTAGATCTTCATACTAGGGACTTTTAAGAGGCAAATAATTTAATACTTTTTCATGCTGCTTTATCATTAGGTCACTTGACCTATGTCACATAATCCTATGGTCACAATAGCAATACGTACGGAACTGATTATAGCACCCGTAGCATTCCTTTATAGCCCACACTCTTTTATAGCCCATAAATTTGGCTTTGAAACTGATTTCAGAGCCCGATAGTTCAGATTTTAAGCTTAGGAGTTTGAAATGATTAAGTTATGTCATGATTAATGTACTGTGCGTTTCTGTGGGGAAATATAACT
Organism: Camptogramma bilineatum; assembly: GCA_958496255.1. Lineage (NCBI taxonomy): Eukaryota > Metazoa > Arthropoda > Insecta > Lepidoptera > Geometridae > Camptogramma > Camptogramma bilineatum. The sequence goes on from OY292471.1 coordinate 11,229,838, forward strand.
TTTTATTTAGTGGGAATAAGATCTTCGTGCACTTATGTGATCCCGTTCGATCCGTGATGAGTCTATCATAGCACAGCCGAGCTATTTTCTTTGTTTCATCAAAATTTATTATAGTCTCAGCAAAACTGAATATTCATAAACCAAGCTTTGTTCTCAGTTTGCTATTTTTAGCTGCAGTTTCAACCGTTTTCATTTTATTTTACTGTCAAACACGCTACCCGGTTAAAAATAAGCCTTTTATGATACAACAATATTAGTCAAACGATCCGAATTAAATTATTGCCCTATAAAAAAGGATTTATTGTGGCCTACGTCATGTTTACTCGACAACATTAGCGTAAACGGGTAATATCTATAAATAATCCGCTTATTTATTGCGATAGTAAAGATTTCAAATAGGCGTCTTTGATTCCACGTTTTGATGTCACGACGTCAAAGTGATGTTGTAATGACGTTAGGTGACGTTTGCACCTAATATTGTTTTCTAATTGTTATTTTTATTTCCAACGCCTCGGACTGAATATGCTCCAACTCAAACATTGGCATGTTAAAATGATTTTCGTGATTCGTTAACCGATTTCAAAAAAAGGAGGAGGTTCTCAAGACTTCAAAAAAAGGAGGAACCTTTTCCTTTTTTCAATTCGTCGGAATGTTTTTTTATGTAGGTATTTTCACCGATTATTCGAAGAAGCCTAGACTGATTTGAAAAATTCTTTTTCTGTTTGAAAGGGTATAAGTACTTTTGAATTGGTGTCACAAATCTTAGGGCCTCTATTAATAAACTCGTATTAACTTCTGTCAAAGTTGCGCCACGGATTTAACTATTGCCATCCTTATTTGTCACTGTATAGCAAAAAAGGATGGCAATAGTTTAATCCGTGGCGCAACTTTGACAGAAGTTAATACGAGTTTATTAATAGAGGCCTAGGAGTTTTAACAGAAATGCACCTCGAGAGTGCAGAAAATGACGATTAATAATCCTGTGTGATTTTTATCATGACATGACATTGACTGAAATTACCTCATTTTGATTGGTGTGCGCAATCAAAATGAAAATCAATAGGCTTTTATTCAGTGCCGAGCTTTCTGTGGTTTCACTCATTATGAAAATATCCCGCAGAAACCATTAATGTATTCGGAATAAAATACTATATCTTACTTGCATAGGTACTATACAATCTGGGTACCTAGCTGTTGAATAGAATAGTAGTATAAGTAACATTGGGTTGGATTTAGTATTAAGAAGCAGGATTTTGGAGGCAAAATGAAGGGGGTAGGTGAGGGGGGGTTCCCCCTCCCCCCTGGTACCACTCCCATTACAAGGTAACGCACCGTTCTGGAGATAATCAAATTATTGTTTTTATATACAAACTGGTAAAAATTGGTAAAAATTTAGTATTCGGTAACAATATTTTGAGGGGGGGGAGGGGGGGGGATCCCCCGCCCCCCTGGTACCACTCCCATTCCAAGGTAACGCACCGTTCTTGAGAAAATCAAATGTAACCTAACCTAACCTAACCTATACGGGGCAACCGAAACGGGGCACCCTGTAGGTTAGGTTAGGTTTGTATATAAAAACGCGAGCGAAGCGAGCCCACCCACAAAATCTGGTGGCACAAACCCCCATCACATCTAAAAAGAAACTAAATCAGAACCGACACGGGGCACCCTGTAGGTTAGGTTAGGTTTGTATATAAAAATGCGAGCGAAGCGAGCCCACCCACAAAATCTGGTGGCACAAACCCCCATCACATCTAAAAGAGAAACTAAATCAAAACCGACACGGGGCACCCTGTAGGTTAGGTTAGGTTTGTATATAAAAATGCGAGCGAAGCGAGCCCACCCACAAAATCTGGTGGCACAAACCCCCATAACATCTAAAAGAGAAACTAAATCAGATCCGACACGGGGCACCCTGTAGGTTAGGTTAGGTTTGTATATAAAAAAGCGAGCGAAGCGAGCCCACCCACAAAATCTGGTCGCACAAAACTGGTGTTTGGGGGGGGGATACCCCCCCACCCTCCCCCCCCCAAATACTGTTACCGAATACTAAATTTTTACCATTTTTTACCAGTTTGTATATAAAAACAATAATTTGATTATCTCCAGAACGGTGCGTTACCTTGTAATGGGAGTGGTACCAGGGGGGAGGGGGAGCCCTCCCCCCCTCCCCCCCTCACTCCCCCCCCCCAAAATCCTGCTTCTTAATACTAAATTTTTACCAAGTGAGCACACACCAAAAAACACCAAAACGTCAGCCGGTTCGAACGAACCGTAAAATTCTTCGTTAGCGTCACTCAGAACTGCGTACGTGTGCGTCAGTCCGATTCTGATGGAGGTGTACATAGTATTGTATACTCTGTGGCTACGGGTACGTCACGCAAGCTGAAATAACCACAGACTTGTGTACGTAATATTTTGATTGCGCTCTAAATAGCCACGTGGCGAGAGCCATGTGGATCTGAGATTCGATTGTCTTCAAGTATACTTTGCAGTAAGTGGCTTTGCAGCAAGTAAATGAGCTAGTGGCCAACTCTGGTGACGGAGTTTTTAGCCGCCTAAAGGCCTCCGTCATGGCTTAACGACTTTAAAGCCAGGACTGACAGTTTAACGTAACCTCCGAAGCACGGAAGCGCGGCCGTTTAACGATTGGGGCCCAGTCTGTAGTAGCACGGGCCAACATCTCGTCCTCGTTTCGAAATGTGGGCCCTATTATGGCATATTATGGCAGATATGGCTGGCCCAATCCCACTTTAGCTGCAAAGAAAGGCTGTGAGTTTGAACCCCTGCAAGCCGTTGCTGTACCATAGCAATTTTAAAACGAGACTGGGTTTTCAAATTATTCATAACTGGCAGCGCCCTCGCGGCGTTACCCCTGTAGAGATGATATAGAGATGATGATGATGATAAAAAGAAGCCTATACCTTCCTCAAGAGTTTTGCTATCAAATACAGAAATAATTTTTCAAATCCGACTGCTAGTTCCTGAGGTTTGAGCGTTCAAATAACTCTTCCGCTTTATATATTGGTATAAATTTACAAAACCAACAAAACACATTGAAATCACCAAGAAAATCTTCAACGAAAAACAACACTCAGTGTCATGCCATTCATAATTTCCATAAACTTATCCAATTAATAAGAGCCCTTAGCACTGGTTTCTAGGAGTATCCACTCACTGGTGAGTTGGTTGTAATACAGTTTCTAAAGGCGCAAACACACGCTGGCCCAGGCTCGCCGAGTGAATGACAAAGTGTGGGCAGCACCATTCGCCTCGCATTGCCATCACTCGCCTAGCTGGCCGAGTGAATAAGAGCGCCAACTTACATTGGTTTGCATAGACTCGCCAAGCGTGTGGACAGTAGCTCGCGCCTTGCATTAACTCTCGCACTGGCTTAGGCTGGCCCAGCGTGTGTTAGCACCATAACTCCATCTTTACAAGGCAGCAATTGCTGTCCTTAGTTGTAATTTTTGTCACGACCATAAACTTACATTAACGAGCCTCACTTTGTTAGATTGGCACCCTACTAAAGCTACTTAGATTTAGTAGGCTATTTAGATTTAGAGATGGACCAACGAAAAGAAAATTAGGCACTAGGGCGTATTTTTTTTTGTGCTAGATGGCGTTGTGTCGAATGTCCAGTAATATTTTATTTATTATTAATTTTTTAAGTATTTATTAATTACTAGCTGATCTTTACTGTTAAAAAAACTAGGCCTTTACATCTCTACTAGATGATTTATACAGTGTCAGGAGGCAATCTTTGCCTACACTTAACGGGACACTGTAGTGCCTGGGGTAATGTTGAGATGGAGTAGTCTTGCCCAGCACCTAAACCATTCTCTCATCTTAACCGGTCAATACACAGGAAAGATGATCAATACGTGTGGGGCTGACAAGCGCTGCACTGTTCAGAGTGTATCGCATATAAATTAAATTTTTCGAAACGTAAAATCTATTGATACACGGCCGGGATTCGAGCCCACAACCTTCGGAACGAAAACATGACATACAGTCAGTTAAAATATAAAAGTAGTATGAACGACGACGATTCTTTATCTATGAGTTAAAAAGTAAGTGACATAACTAGCCCTAGCATGAATAAGTAAAATATTCTAGCATGAATAAGTAAAATATTCGTGCTAGGGGCACTGGGCACGTTAACCGAAATGTGTATTTTATTACGTTACTTTTAGGGCGTGAGCGCTCCGGTAATTATGACAAAGAGTACTGTACAGTCGAGGACAGAATAAATTAATGCTTTCGAGCATACGTTCTGAACAAATTAATTAAATGATAACGAAACCCGGCTTGTTTGAGCTCTGTAGAATTCAAAGAATTTAGTGCATTTGTTTCCTATATTCCGTTATTTGTGAACGCTTTATTGCTTAGGCAGAAATGTTTAAATTAGAATATTTACTTTTTCCACAAAAAAATATTCTAGTCTGTTTAGTTTTATTATTTCTTAGTAAGAAAATTGTGATTGGGAAATTCGTAAACTCTTTTTTTTTTATACGAAAGAAATTTGAATGTTCGTACTTTTTTACTTGAAAACGCTTTACAGGCACTTGCATCAGATTTTGATACATTTATTGTGATTCGCGTTTTTAATTAATAATTAATAGTTTAACATTGTCTGTCATTATAACTTTACTATCTTCCACCCGTGTTACCGTCATTAAGTAGCCAATATGCAATTCCATTCCACAATCTTCACCTACTCCAAGTTTCATAAAAATCAGGCAAAATTGAAACAGAAATATCCAAAATACTCACTAACTTTCAGATTTATAAAATTATTTGGAGAAGTTTGAAAAATCGGCTAATAATAAAAAAATCCACTTTATTCCGCGTCAGTACAGTTTGTCGCGGTTAATTATAGTGAAATGACACGCGCAGATTAAACACCAGTTCCCAAATAGGTTAAAATGCGGGAATTTATTTCCCGGTAAATTCCCCGGAAATAAAAAATTTATTCATGCGCGTAATGGTTTATTTTTGGAAATTATTTATATAATGGAGTTTTATTGTTGCAGTTCCCGTTAAACCAAGGCCGCAATGCTTTATAATTACAATATATTGTAATTATAAAGCAATATTCCCAATATTCTTTACAATATTCCCTAATATTGTACGATATTTTCACAACAATTAATTTTCAAAGCATTGCGGCCTTGATGACCAGCGAAAATTAGGTGGTACAGGCAGCTACAAAGGTAAAACGTTTTAAATTGTTAAAACTTTACAACTTGTACGTTTTAAATGATGCAATAAACATCGTCTCAAATGATTTTTTTTATGTTATGACAATATCACACAATTTTGAAACTTGGCAGGTTTAGGTGGTGGTACGCGCCCGAGACCGGAGACCGAGACCAGAGACCGAGACAGGAGACCATTGTCATTATACCGACGGTTCTCTGTCTTGTGTCACTTTCGCACGCCCCTACAAAGCTGATCTCGGTCTCGCTCTCCAGTCTCAGTCTGGCGTCAACCGCCACCTGGCTCAATAGTAAAAAGTGGTTTTAACTCAATATTTAAACCAACGGAACATAACTTATTTAAACCTTATTTACTTTTATCATTGATTGTACATGGGCCTTCTGGTGGTCTAAAACTCCGTCATCAGAGTTGGCCAGTAGCTTGAACGAACTTACAAAATACTTACAAACGAACTTACAAAATACTTACAAACAATGCCTGTTTTGTCGTAAGAACTCTTCAACATCAACTCAATTACGATAATTTCCAACTCGGGTCTATTTCAAAGCATTTAACAGAGCAGTTAATTATTTATATAAGTCGTTGAATACTTAATTAATAAAATACCCTCAAATTGACTCAGTTTGAGACACGACGTAATTTTAAGTATTTTACAGTAGCACAAGTGTGTTGTTTTCGGAAAGTGTAATCGAAATATTTGAAAAAGTATTGTTATTATGATTGTCAAAAGTATATTGTTATTGTATTTTAATAGAGCTACTCCCGAACTAAGTATTGATTCCTAAGGCCACAGATAATATAATACTATACCTAAGGCTAAGTTCAGATGAACGCGCGGCGACGGACGCATGCTTGGCTCGGGGCGCGCGGTTTAAGATTGTAACAAATCAATGTTGTTGTGTATATTACCGCGAATTTAGCCTAAATCATCGTAATATCAGCTCCACACGTATACCATGTCCTCAATATCTTGCCGAAGATGTTTAGGTGCTACTCTATCTCAATAATGTCCTTGTGTAGGCTAAGGTAATCTTAAGACGCTGTATATTCATTAATCACCTAGGTAGGAGACATTATCATTTTCAAGAATTATGTAGTATTACTGAGAGAAACTACAACACACCTTGTTAAAGTATTTCGCAGTTTGTATGGTATCAAAGGAATAACCTTAATATGGGATAAAGCAGCGTAATTGAGGCTTTAACTAATCCAATGAAAGCATTCCATAAAATGTTTCGCCAATTTTTACCCGCCGTATAAAAAGGGAAGGGTGAAATAAAAGACGGTTTTTTTTAGTGGCCGGATAAACTTACACGGCCGGATAACACACGGGAATTACTCACTTAAAAATATCATCGATTTAGATACCAACAATGTTTCGATTCATCCGGAGAATCTTCATCTGGGTAAAGAGGTTGCGGCTAGGTTAATGTTTAATGTAAGTTTAATATTTGTTGTAAGTGTTGCATAAGTTTACCTATAAACCAAACTAGATGGCGCCACTTGGCCCATTTTGTAGATCGCGCAAGCATTGCGTTTTGCATTTTTAGTGCATAGAGTCAGTGCAGTTTGGGAATATATTGCTTCTACTGAGAAAGTTATCGTTTTATTTCTAAAAGATCTAAAGCGACCCCAGTTTGATTTGGAAAAGTATACATGGTCCTACCGAGTCGGATACCATTGTTACTGTTTTTTGTACTGCTACGCACTAGAAACCGGTGGGGATTCCACTGAACGTGCGCACCGAGTAATTCGAAGGAATTACATCGGGTGGAAGAGTGAGGCGTTTGTTCTACGCAACAAACCCCCCCCTCAACCGAGGAGCAGTAGATTGCAGTGGCAATCGAGGCACGGGATCCGGATTGACGTCAGATCAAATCTTGACGTGTGGAAGGCGCGAAGCGGTGTGTCACTGTCAGTGTTACGGAGTGACAATACTGACATCAACATTGACAGCGGCGGCAGTGACGTGAGACGTCAAATCATCGCATCAAAAGTGACAAGTGGGTTGCCAGTGAAAAATTGTGAGTACTTTGAGTTCATTTGTTCATCAGTTCATATCAAGCATTACAGACTAAAAAGTTAAAATTTTGTGATTGTATTGGAAATAGAGACTTAGAAAATTTTGCATGAAGTAGTTAGAGACTTAGAATAATTTCGTAAAAAGTGATCATACGGGGAACCTACGCCCGATTGTATAGCGAATTCTAAACACTTGTAAAATTTTTTAAAATAAATTTTGAAACTTAGAAAAATTGTGTAACTGTAGTGTACTTAAATTTGTTAAAGTTCAACATGTCAGTAAGTGCGGCAATCAAAGGCCAAATGGGCTTTAAAACTATGATTGAGAAGTCTTACGAAAACTTTCGAAAATCTCCCAAAGATCGACTAGGGAAGGAGTCTTACCTGACCACGAGATTAGAGTCGTTAGAGGAGAAGTGGAAAGTTTTCGCCGACACCCATTCTAAGTTACTGAGTGTTGACGAAGTGTATGAGCATAAGTATATGAAGGAAAATATTTTTGATAGTGTTGAAGAGTTATACGTAGATTATAAATCAGAGTTGAAGGAGGCCTTAAGCTTACTTAAAGTTTCTACTAAAAAATCAGATTTGCTAACAGTTTCTAAATCTGAAGGAAATTTAAAACTGCCCAAAATTACCATACCAACATTCTCAGGCTCATACACTGAGTGGACAACATTTAAGGATTTATATGTATCATTGGTCCATAACAACCCTTCAATAGACAACGTTCAAAAGATGCACTACCTTAAAAGCAATCTGTCAGGTGAAGCTGAGCAGTTGTTGCGGCATGTGCCAATAACAGCTGCCAATTATGAGGAAGCATGGTTAGCATTAAATAACAGATATAACAATAAAAAGTTTTTATCAAATTGTTTATTGAAGCGTTTCATGGGCCAACCTAGCATAGGAACTGAGTCGTGCAGTGCAATTAAGGATATGTTAGACGTCACTAATGAGACGTTGAATGGGTTGAAGAACTTGGGGATTGACGTTAGTTCGTGGGACACTATCATAATTTACACCATCTGCTCAAAGTTGGATTCAGAGTCACGCAAAGAATGGGAGTTTAAAATCAGTTCTTCAGATGACTTACCAACTTTGAAGCAGATGCGAGAATTTTTGGAGAGTCGGTTTCGTTCGCTTGAATTTTTGGATCCTAAGCAGAGATCTAAACCAAGTTGTTCAACCCACAAACCAAAAGTGATGCACTCATTGACAGAAGGTTCCGAGGCGGCAGCCAAACTATGGTGTCCATATTGTAAAGGTAATGAACACAAAATGGCAAATTGCAAAGAGTTTTGCAAACTCGATTATGATCAACGACACAGTTTTGTTCAGACTAACAGTCTATGTTTTAATTGTTTAGGTAGGAGTCACTCTGCCTACATGTGTCGATCACCCACTAGATGTCACATATGTAAACATAAGCACCATTCATTATTGCATCCCAGCCAAAAGTCAAATGCAAAATCTTCAGTTGTACCCAAATCAGACTTAGAAGCACAAGTCAAGTCAGCTGTTTCAAAGATCCAGACGTCTTTGGACGAATCAACATCAAACGTTAAGGCACATTTTTCCCAAAAGCAGGGAACCAATCAACAGATTCTGTTGGCGACGGCAATTGTAGGAGCTCAGGCAGAACACGGACAAGTCCGTCTGCTTCGGGCACTTGTAGATCAGGGCTCGCAGGCGTCGTTTGTCACGGAATCAGCAGTGCAAATGTTAGGTCTTAGGAAGATACCCAATAGGACTAGCATTTCAGGAGTGGGCGGCGACGATAAAAGTCAATTGGCTTCTAAGCACATCGTAATGATGAAAATTCAATCGCGCCATGATTCCAGCTTCGCACTGCAGGTACGTGCACATGTATTAGGAGCTATCACTAGTCTCCTTCCGTCAGAGAAGGTGGAATATGTGGACTGGCCAGAGTTAGCTGATTTAGTTCTCGCCGATCCTCAATTTCATACACCAAGCAAAATCGACATTTTGCTTGGTGCAGATGTATATAGCCAGATTATAAGAGAAGGATTGGTCAAGAGTCCCATGGGCACTCCAACTGCTCAGTGCACAGCTTTTGGATGGATTTTGTCGGGTCCCACTCAACCCATCGCAATAGAAGCTGATGATGATGATCATGTTTGTCACCACAATGTGGTAATAAGTATGCACTCTTGTACCGAAGATTTGTTAAAACAATTCTGGCAAATTGAATCCGATGCTATTGAAAGCAAAATTCTCACTCAAGAAGAACAGCGTTGTGAAGAGTTTTACAGCGAGACAACTTGTCGAGATGCTACTGGAAGGTATGTCGTTCGCTTGCCGTTCCGAGATGAAAATCCTAAGTGCAAGTACGGGAATTCCAAAGAGATTGCTCTCAAACGATTTCATCTTCTTGAAAATCGTTTCAAGAAGAATTCTGAAATTAAGAAGAGATATTCCGAGGTGATACAAGAATACTTGGACCTTGGTCATATGGTTCGTGTGACTGGCGATGACCGCAACAATGCGAATGCTGTTTATTTACCCCACCATGCCGTCATACGTGAAGACAAAACCACCACTAAGGTCAGAGTAGTGTTCGATGCATCGTGTAAAGGAACCAATGGAGTCTCTCTTAACGATACGTTAATGAATGGTCCTTTATTGCAGAAAGATTTACGGCATATTATCACGCGATGGCGTATACATCCTATTTGTCTCAGTGCAGATATAATAAAAATGTATCGACAAGTCATTGTTGCAGATGAGGATGCAGAGTTCCAGAGGCTTGTGTGGAGAAACGATCCAGAGGCTGAAATGGAAAATTTGAAATTAGTTAGAGTTACTTTTGGCACGGCACCTGCTCCTTATTTAGCTATAAAAACTCTGCAGCAAGTTGCAATAGATGAAGGTAAGGAATGCCCTGATGTTGCTGAAATAGTAAAAACGGATTTTTATGTTGATGACCTTCTGACTGGATGCCAGACAGTAGAAGAAGGGAAAAGGGTTTTTGAAGAGATGAAAAGATTGCTAAGCAAGGGAGGATTTGAATTACAAAAATGGGTGACGAATAACAAGGAGCTAGGAGAAATTGTGATGGAAAATCAAGGAATTCAAGAAGGGAAGGTCAGCATAAAGGTGGACGAGGTAGTAAAGGTATTGGGACTTTCTTGGGACATGGGATCAGACGCATTCCATTACACTGTTCAACTCCCTCATCTTCAAGGTCCTGTAACAAAAAGAAATGTTATTTCAAATATTGCACGTCTATTCGATCCACTAGGATGGGTAGCGCCCTGTGTTGTCGTTGCTAAAGTAATGATTCAGAAGCTTTGGTTAGCAGGAATTGATTGGGATGATGAGCTACCAAGGGAACTGCGTAAAGAATGGCTAACTTACCAATCCGAGCTTACTAAGATAAGCAAAATAAACATTCCCAGATGGCTTGAAGCTAGAGCTGATGACAACCACATGGAACTTCAAGGATTTTGCGATGCGTCCAACACTGCATACGCTGCAGTAGTCTATCTGCGAATTATCGATGTGCAAGGTAATGTGCATGTTAACCTTGTTACTGCTAAAACCAAGGTAGCTCCAACGATGCAGGTTTCAATTCCTCGTTTGGAATTAATGGGAGCAGTTTTGCTCGCTAAGTTGATAACAGAAGTTTCTAACCTGTTAAATATCGAACGTGAAAGGATTCATGCTTGGACAGATTCTACTGTGGTGCTGGCTTGGCTGAGTAGTCATCCCAGTCGGTGGTCAACGTTCATTGGTAACCGAACATCCGAGATTTTGTCAAGAATTGACAACACGCAGTGGTCTCACGTCCAATCATCACAAAACCCTGCGGATGTTGCGTCTAGAGGCTGTACACCTTTGGAACTAGCTGAGAACAACATGTGGTTGAAGGGACCTGCATGGCTTAACGAACATAGCATCACTTACCTTAAACCGCAAGCTTCCACAAACATCGAGGAAAGAAAGATCAAGGTTCACGTAGCAGTAGGTGATGAATTGCCAACTGATGATGATCTTTGGACAAGATTTTCTACGTTTCAGAGGTTAGTTCGTGTTGTAGCGTATTGCAGAAGGTTCCTGAAACATAAAAGGAACAATAAATTCGAACCATACCTTACTTCTCAAGAGCTTAGTGAAGCGTGGGAAGTTTGCATCAGGCAAGCTCAAAAGGGACTCGAAGACAGCAAAGGTAAATTGAAGCCATTAAGCCCTTACTTAGATGAGAAGAATATTATGAGAGTGGGTGGTAGAATCGAAAACTCTTACTTACCCGAGGACACAAAGCATCCCATAATTCTTCCACACAAAGGGAATATCACAGCGTTAATTGTTGACGAAGCACATAAAAGGACATTACATGGTGGACCGACGTTAATGTTAAACCATTTGCGTACTAAATACTGGGTCATTTCAGCCAAAAGTCTCGTCAAAATGCATGTACGCAAATGTGTTGTTTGTGTCAGACATACAGCAAGAACAAAGCCTCCTTTCATGGGTCAGTTGCCTACTAGTAGAGTAACACCATCTAGACCCTTCATTCACAGCGGAGTTGACTTTGCTGGCCCTATTAATATTAGAATGTCAAAGGGGAGAGGCAATAAATCGTACAAAGGCTACATTAGTTTATTTGTATGTATGGCCACCAAGGCCATACATTTGGAAGTCGTTAGTGACCTAAGTGCAGAGGGCTTCATCGCTGGTTTTAAAAGATTTGTTGCTCGAAGAGGCCATGTAAGTGACATTTGGAGTGACAATGGGACGAATTTTGTAGGAGCGTCCAAGGAACTACTGAAACTTGTCACTGCTGAACACTCGTCAGTTGCTCTTGAAATACGTGAATGGTTGAGCAACAACTCTGTGTCTTGGCATTTTATCCCTGCTCATGCACCGAACTTTGGCGGACTTTGGGAGGCGGGTGTAAAAGCCACCAAGTTTCATTTGAAGCGGATTATTGGCGACTCTACACTCACTTACGAAGAACTATCGACGGTTCTTACTCAAATAGAGGCATGTCTAAACTCTAGACCACTATCCATGTTACCGGATAGTCACGGTGATCCTGCGCCATTAACCCCAGGACACTTCTTAGTTGGTGAACCTTTAGTCATCGTACCTGAACGAAATTTTGAACAAAGTAATGTCGGATCTTTGAGACGCTGGCAGTTGACGCAAAAGATGGTACAAGATTTTTGGCGCAGGTGGTCTAATGAATATTTAGTCAATTGTTTACAAAGATATAAATGGTCCAAGCTTAATCCAGAACCTAAGATTAATGACATAGTTTTAATTAAGGAAGATAATCTTCCTCCAGCTCGGTGGATGTTAGGCAGAGTGATTGCTACGCATCCTGGAAATGACCAAATTACCAGAGTCGTAACATTAAAGTGTGGTCAATCTGTCATTAAAAGACCTACCTCAAAACTGTGTATATTACCAGTTACAGAATAGAATTTAAAATTAGTTGTATTGTATATTTAAAAATAAATAAAATGTTAGTTTTAGTTTGTTATGCTGTGTTCAGGTTACTTTAATTTAACTGTTTTAAAGTGTTAAAAATCCTCATGTTGATAGTAAGTTAAGATTGTTGTCAATTTCATACTGTTCGACTACCAAGACATAGTGGGCGGTATTGTTTATGAAGAACGCTCAATGTCGTTCTTGGTGGGCGGCATGTTTAATGTAAGTTTAATATTTGTTGTAAGTGTTGCATAAGTTTACCTATAAACCAAACTAGATGGCGCCACTTGGCCCATTTTGTAGATCGCGCAAGCATTGCGTTTTGCATTTTTAGTGCATAGAGTCAGTGCAGTTTGGGAATATATTGCTTCTACTGAGAAAGTTATCGTTTTATTTCTAAAAGATCTAAAGCGACCCCAGTTTGATTTGGAAAAGTATACAGTTAATTTCCGTGTGTTAAAATAATGTCTAGTACAACTCACGAAAGTTTTGAAAGTGAAATACTTGCTACCATTTTATTTTCAGTAAAATTATGAACAACGTAGATGTTGGTTTTGTAATGACAGATAAAATTAGATAATGGTATTGATGTGAACTATAATACTGTTTAACTACTAATAAAACGTGTCGATGGTTTACACCGCCCGTGAGGAAATGGTTTAGTAGTAATATAATTAAATAATTAAGATCAAAATAGAATATGTTTTTTGTAACATACTTAAAATGTCACATTAGGTTATTACAAGAATTTGATGAAAAAATATTAAAACATTTTCAATAATAAGTAGGTACCTACTTATTAAAAAATTATTTATAAAATATTTTCAACTTACTTACACTTTAAAAAGCCGGACATCGAACATCCCTTTTTACCTCTAAGGGCTAACCGAACGAGCGTTGAAACGCGTTGAAAGGCAAGAACCCTATTTGTAGCGGTTTTACTTTTTTCTTCAACCTCTTTCATCTTTTTAATGTTTTCTTGCTGAAACATTCACTTGCATCTATTTTTCTAATGCGAATCTGTAAAATCCTTTTCAAAATGTTATTGTATGTTTGTATGGTGATATTAAAATAGATTTTATTATCATTATCACGGTTCATAATCATCTATCTGATTAGGGCTTCAATCAAATAGCCAGGTACAATATTGCATGAGTTTTCGGAAAATTAAAAAAAAAACGCGTTTAGAGCGCCTATAAACGCGTGGAGCACAGTTAGTACGCCAACAAAGTGAATACCCATCTTTAAGCGCTGGCCTAAAAGCCTAGGATACCTACATCTAAGTCAACCTAGATAAACCAAGATTTTGAAGACGGTTGAAGTGCGAAAGATAACGAGCCAGCCTTCGATGACCCTACACCTAACGATTGACCTGAAAACTCGAAAATCCCGTTTCCCGATAACACTCTATTTATGTGCTAGAACGAATGTTTTCAGCAGTTTCGTATAAATCCTTACTTCACACTATATTATTATAAATGGGAAAGTTTTTATGGATGGATGGATGTATGTTTGCTCCTCTAAAACTCGACAACCACCGAACCGATTTAGAAATCTGAAATTTAAAATGGAGATAGATATGACCGGGAATAGGACATAGGCTATTTTTACCCGAGTACCACGCGAGCGAACACGCGGGCGGAAGCTAGTATTATGAATGCGAAAGTAACTCTGTCTGTTACGCTTTTACGGTTAAACCGCTTGATGGATTTTTATAAATTATTTTAAACCCCGAGGAATGACATAATCTACTTTTTATCCCAGAAAAAAAAAATCAAAAAATTCCCACGCGGGTGAAGGCGCGAGCTAAATCTAGTCTTTATATGAAACTTTGGCCATTTCCAGATTTTATATCCTATGCTATGCGACGAAACGCAAAATCCTAGTTTATATTTCACAGGAGTATCAAAGGAAATTGAACAGTAAATACCGATTGAAGTGCAGATCCACTGTTTTTATTTTATATCTTAAAAAAGGCAAAACACGTACCAATAGTTGTCGCACACGTTTCGTATTTTTTCTATTTTTTCTAATATTGGAAGAAATAAAAATATATTATATAAATACATACGTACCTACAGAATAAGATACATTTTATTAGGTAAAACATTTTGTGATCACGATACATTTTTAATTAACCAACTCCAAAAAAGGAAGAGGTTTTCAATTCATCTGATTCTTTTTTTTGTGCTTTTTTTATGTACGTACACCAATTACTCGAAGACGCCTGGACCGATTTGGAATTATTTTTTTATTTGAAAGTGTCACTTTGGTGATGATCTGTCAAGGATTTTCGGAGTTATGAACAGAAATTGACTTCAAAAGTACTGAAAATTGCTCAGCTCGAACATTGAAGTCGGTTTTTTTTATTTAGCCACTTGTTTGTAGGTAAATTGTTATTTTCGTTTCAATAAAAGCTGACCTGAAAAACTGTTATAAATCAAACCATTCTAAGAAACAAGAGATCGACTGAAACTGAATACACGGCAATAAAAAAGAATGCATTTCAAAGCTACGAAGAGAATGCTCTTATAACAACCGGACGTTGTTTATTGGTTACATATGTGCTGAAAGAAACACTTAAGGTATTTATTGTTATTATAAAAGTGAAAGGAAAGGAAGTTTAAATTGTTAATTTGTCGGTCCAGTCTTTAAAGTCATTTAAGCTATGACGGTGGCATTTAGGCAGCCTAAAAACTCCGTCACCAGAGTTGGCCACTTGTTCATACGAACTTCTTTTTTTTTGAAAAATATTCTTTTTTATTAATGTTAGTCTTCTTTTCTTGAAGTAAGTTCAAATATCGACATCTGACTTATTTTTTAAAGAAAATTATGTCCATTCACATGACGTGGTCATTATCATTACTAGTCTAATTTCTAAATTCATGGAATTATATTTTCAAAAACGCACTGTCTTGTTCTTATGTTTCTCTAAAAAATAACTTGATGATCATGATGAATGATGAAGATGATGATCTATGCCTTCATTCAAAAAATTGTAAGATATAAAGGCCTGTATACCATCTGAACTTTATCCGACGAAAGTAGCAAAAGCAATGTTCAATGCTTTTTCGATAAATAACTGTGTCGAACTTAGCGAGTTATATATATCTTCAGCGAAATAAATCGAAAACGTAATGGATTTTTACACCTCGACTCGTATTTTGTAGTTTTCCTGGTACTGAAGATGGAAAGCTACCATCAGCGTGGTTCTTATGGACCACAAGTCAAAGGTAGGTACTGATTCTGTTGCTCATTGACTAATTAAATCCTATTCTATTAAACGAGCAATATTTGTTTGAGTTCGAAACGAAAAATCGATTGAAGCACGGCCGGGATTCAAATCGAAAGTCGAGCCACTACCCCACTAGGCCAACACGGCTTTATGTATTTGGTGACAAAAGTTGTGTGTCAAATGTTTTATCCGTTTATTTCATCCAGTCCTACTACTAGTTCGATTATCTGATTGCTTGGACAGAAATATTCCAAATTGTTAGACTGACTAATCGAACTTTTTGGAAACGCAGATTTTATTCCTTAATCAGTCTAACCAGTGTTCTCGAACGTAAATGAGCGAAATCGGTAGAGTTGCCCAAAAAATTCGGTATATTTGGATCCAAAATCGGTAGATGAAACAAAATGTGTATTTTCTTCGATAAAACAGATTGTGCTTGTGAGGAATTACGTTTCTAAAGCGTCTTTTCCTGATCTAATGTTAATATCCCTAGTACAACTCTTACAACAGGCATAATAGGCAATATGCATCAATTTTTTTTATGGTTTTAAACGATAGGTTATATCGTTAAATAACCGTAACAAAAATTCCAGCGCCGAAAAACTAAAATTTTATAACAAAAATAATTTTTAAAATTTATCAACATTTTCATGCACTTGAAACGGACGTGACGTCACAAGTCACCAAAATTACACGCGCTTGTAGGTAGAAAAAAAAACTTTCTGTCGAGTTTGAAGGAGTGTGACGTCACAGCATACGTGACAAATAGCGTTGCGTTTCAAGTCTTATGAAATTCCCACTATATTTTTGCACTTTTTAATTATTAATTTCTAAGCGAAAATGAAATAATATTAAAAAATAATTACACACACATAATTCTAAAGCCATAATGTTCATAGAAAAATACGTTTAACCCGCTTTTGAATCAGACGCATATTGCCTATTATCTAACAATTTGGAATATTTCGGTCCGAACAATTGAATAATCGAACTACTAGTAGGATTGGATGGAATAAACGGTTTTATCTATCTATCTTACGATGGTGTAAGCTGTGCTGTTAGTGCATGAGACATTGTTGAAATAGAGTACGCTTTCCATTTCAACAATGTCTCATGCACTACAACCTCCTGTTAAGTGTCGACATAGCTTGCTCTAACACGCTGTATAAATAATTTAGAATGATGATTAAAGTGAAGTGTAGCTCCATTATGTAATTAAAAATAATAGAACTAATAAAACACGAGTGTACGGTACGCTCTCTATTTTAATCACGTGATAATTAAATAGCGAATCTTGAGCATAATACAGCTTTTAATCCGTGTAATACTTTTTAAAATCGGTTCAGTTGTTTCAGAAATTTACTTGATCCAAATTCATAATTTTCATTTTTTACTAATTTACTTAGTTAAGTATATCAAACTAAACATTCATTAATTATAATTAAAAGGAACTCTGTTTTCTATCTTTAAGTGACTAAATATAGAAGATAGAGTTCAGATCACCGACCGCAGGTAAAGTGCCCAAAAGGCTGGCAGCGTTACCCCGTTGGATTGCTATACTTATCCTCTGTCCGAGGTAAGCACCAGCCCTTTAAAAATTACTAATTATAATTAAACATTAATTAGTTACTAAACGGCGAATCAAAACATCTTGAGGAAACCTTTCTAATAGCGATGGTGGGCTTGCAACCTGTCACGTATGAAATGTTAACTTCTGAAAAATGCGGGTATGTACCAAATATGTTTGGATATACCTTTGACTACCCCATATACGTTTTTAAAGTAAAAATGCTTATAGATCTTAAAAGATTATGTCTACCGCACCTTGGGAATACATTCGCGATCATATTACTGTTTTTTTCATTTATTTAAGTACTTACCTAGTTATGTACCCTTTACGCTGTTGTTACTCTTTATGGAATGAAAACTTAAAGACATTTCTTAGTCCTGCTCCGTCCCTAGAGGTTCGTAATCTGAGTGGTGTACGGCTACAACAGGGTTTAAAATGTTTATATGAGAAGGTAAATTGTCGTAGTGAAGTAATAAGAAATTGGATAAGGTGGAATAAGATCGCGAATTCAAAGTAAGGTTGACGGTCGCACCAGTTTTTAATTTTAAAGTGTTATTATACATTTAGGTATATTTTTTTCTTTTTTTTAAACTATATTTTCCTACTGCTGGGCAAAGGTATTATTAGGTATTATTTCATCGAAATAAAAATAGAAAAAATTTTGAAAATTTTCAAATTCGACGGGATTCGAACACGCATATATCCAAACGATCGAGTTGGAGTGTCTTGATAAGATCAGTCATTCAGTTTCTCCGGTCTTCACGAAAACTATTTTCGAAAACCGTTTCTTCTGAAAAATTAAAGTCAAATTTTTCATTTTTTTAATTACCTATTAAGTAAATTTAAAATTAATTAAAAAAACAATGACGCACGTCCAAATGTCACAGTAGTTAGTATTGCATACGTGACGTCCTGCCCATCGCATATCTTTAAACAAAGAAAATAAATCTTAAATGCCTAAAGATTTGAGAATTTTTTACCGTGCCTTGGTAAAACAGTTACCTATCATCATCATCATTGTTGGCAGCTCAAATAATAGCCCACTGCTGGGTATAAGTCCCACCTTTAAACGTCACTCTAATTAGCCTTGTGCCGTTATAATATTTTTTATTTAGTTTTTTTTTATCGTTATTATAAGGCTTCTCAATGCAAAAGAATGAAACTTTTTTAAATTACAATTTGATTTAATTTTATAGAAAAAAAATTACTTTATTACATAATTACTAAACTATTAGCAATGAAAACTAACCTTATTCTATAGTAAAGTAAATAGTGAATATTTAATTGCCCAATAATTAAAAAGTCAGTAGGATCCCCACCGCTCAAGTCAATGAAGACGTTGAAAAAAAAAGTTCCCAACATCCCCACTGCTGGGGAGGGTTAGTGGGGTTGTTGGGAATACCTATTATCATAAATTTATGATTAAGCCTACTTCATCTTCAATGTCCCAGGCACTACATCATCTCGTTAAGCGAAGCCATAAGTGGCCATCTGATGCTGTGTATTAATAATATAGTATACTTAGATTTAAGTAGTACTTGAAATACCACAAAAGCTCTATTTATACTAGAATAAAGGCACTTATAAAACAATACAAAGTAGAAGAGACTAGTTATGTAATTAGCGTGAACATTTTAAATCTCTATAGGTCAAGATATCGGGAATTCAGCTATTTTCTAAGTTAACCTAATATTTATAATTATCTTATTACTCCAGCAAAGAAACAGAAAAAATATTCCCACATTTTTCTAGAAAATTGCAGATTTTTCTTAAAATATTCAGAGCTTTTTTCCTTTAATTAGAATAAATTTCTAACTAGAATTATAACAACATAAATGTGCTTATATGTGTTTGGACTTGCCTCTGACTATCCCTTCGACGTCTTCGATATCTTAAGTGCCTCGAGATTGTAGAGAATATTTAATTTACGAAGAAGTCGTGAGCCTGTTTACGTTTCTATAAAAGCTCATCGTTTAACAAAGCAGTTTCTTTCAATTACAAATGCTAAATTGTACAAACGATTCAATTTGTAAACCAAAGCAAATCGAATAAGAAAACCGCTGAAAACAGAACCGATAACACCATTTACTTTACAAATAGCATTGGATACCGCACGGAAATTTGTTTTCGAGTCATAAAAAAAAAGAAAAAAAATTAGGAACTTACCAAACGCGGAACCCGGGATTCCTTCGCACAACACCAATGCAATCCCATATAACTCACATCATACACAACACGACACACGCGGTGAGAAATTTTTGAATTCCGAAGCGCGCGTTTCGTATTCCCGACACGTCCACTCGTCTCGGCAGCTAGTGAGCTTTTGGCTCCGCGATTGCGTACACCGCTCCCCCCACCCCCCAAACCATAATTTTAGTCAGTCTACCACCATAAAAATATTTATTTCTCGTCCGTATTGCGCAATGCATAAATTTCGGACATGCACGTAAATGTCCCGACGTTTATTAAGCGCTTTCTTAATGGGAAAGGAAGGAAGGCAATTTATGAAAGGGCAGAATCTTTGGGATTACGATTTCCGTAGGGATTTCACGAAAGTTTTGTTTAGATTGAATGTGCACAATTTGCACGCGCTCGGATTATCCCGCTGGTACTAATTGCTTTATTTTAAGTAGAGTTACTTTGTTTCTGCTGATTTAGAGCGTAAATAAGTTTACGGCATTGCTAATTTCTTGGTTTATTCGAGTCTGTGACTGACTTATATTTTGATAGAAGAAATACTTATTTCACTCAATGTAACTCTTATCTCTCTGAATAGTGCTAAATGTACACATGGACGTGCCGCTGATTACCCTCCAAAACATTTTCTTGGTATTTTGAATAGGTAGTTAGGTACTTATTTTATGTCCGTCTACCATTCTTGGAGAATAGGATTTACTTACCTGTTTATTTTTTTTTTTAAATCGAACACTAGACGTCATGTTCAGGCCAAACCGATTAATTCTCATATCCGTGTACCTATCTTACAATTTTTGATATATCTACTTACCTAAGTACTTATATAAAAAAATTGATTCTTGATTGAAGTTCGATACCTAATACAGTTCTTTACGTAAATTAATATTTTAGATAAGTATCTACGAGTAGCTTTATTTGTAAAATAATTTTCGTATAGAGTACCCTAAACCGACGAGCTTGCATGAAGAATGTGATGAGAGTGAATGAAGCGAAAGAAGTGTGTCAGGATCGTAGCAAGTGGCGATCTGTGGTCTCTGCCTGCCCCTATGATGGGATACAGGCGTGAGTATATATGTAGTATGTATGTATGTATTTTCGTATAGGTATACCTACTAGTTAATTGATTAATTGATAGACTTTGCGTAAATCCATCTTCAGATTTTTTGAAAATTCCATAATATCTAGTACCTACTCCTCCGCCAATCTATAAATACAAAAAAAGTTTCTTCAAGATTTTCACGCTAAAGCCACTCTACCACCCACTTTCCACAGCCTAGCCTTACTATGTCAGGCTAGTCAGGGCAAATCCGGGAGCAGCACCTTGGTGGCACCAACCAACTCGACCAACACGGCTCTCTAGTGCTCTAGTATAGTTTATTAGTTAACGAGCTTATTCAAGGTAGTCGTAGCTCAAAGGATTAGCGACATGGGAATTGGCAATGTTTGTCGAAGTACCAACTAGCGTGTCTCAGTAAACGTGTTAGGGTTCTCTGAGGTAAATTAAAGCAGGTTAGTTTGTCAGTCCATACTTCAAGAACTCGGCATCAGACAGCGGCTTTCATCTGCAGTACAATCTCACATCCTCACTTTCTTCGGCCACGTATCGCGATACGGAGAGGTGTCCATAAAACGGCTTGTGGTGCAGGGTCAAGTTGAGGGCACACGGGCACGTAGCAGGTCACCCATAAGATGGACCGACCAAATCAAGACTGCATTGGACGGTCCACTACATGAATGCACCAGAAGGGCTGCGATACAAGACGAATGGCGTAGGATCGTCAAAGTCGCCACAACCCCCTCCGACATGACGACCATGACCACTCTGTAAATAGTGTAACGAAAGAGCAGAAGAAGTTTGTATTATGGTCTGGCGCAGGGGTAACAAAGCCGGTTGCATGGCTTTGTTACCCCTGCGCCAGACCACACCCCGGACTTTCGACGAAATCTCTATGCAAAAGCAGCAACTACCTATTTACACAGATACTACACAATAGCAGCATTTACACGCAGAGATCGGCCCGCGAGATTTCCCGCGGGCCGATCTCTGCCATTCCAACCTCTGACAGTTTATCCGCGGTTATCTGTAAAGATATCTTTACAGATATCTGTACAGTCCAGATCCGTGCTAAAAACTCTACCGTGTAAAGGCCGCTAGTTTTATCCGCGGTTATCTTTACAGATATGTGTAAAAGATATCTGTATAGTCCAGATACGTGGTAAAAACTCTACAGTGTAAAGGCCGTTATCCAAGGAAGTTTTATACATACAGGAATGCTAACTGACATTTAATGTACAAAGGATTTTGAACCTTATCACGACTACACAACGATTTATTATCATTTAATCTTGGTTATAAGGATTGTTGGTCTTGTTGAGAGGCTTTATTGGTAGCTTTGTCTCTTTCACACTCGTTGTTGGATTAGTAGTGTGCCCATGTCATTTAAATTTCAGGATATTTTTACTTTATCGCGCTCAACAAAATCAGCGCTTGATTTCGATCCATGGTTTCGATCCTTGAATTCGATTCTTGATTTTGATCCTTGATTTTGATTTCGATTTTGATTTCGATCCTTGATTTCGATCCTTGGTTTCGATCTTGGATTTCGATCCTGGATTTCGATCTTTCATTCTTGAATTTTGAACCTTGAATCTGAAAGATTCAAGATTTCAGTTTTCAGATTCAAGAATCAAGAATCAAAATTCAAGATTCAAGAATCGAAATCAAGGATCGAAATCAAGGATCGAAATCAAGGATCGAAACCAAAGATCGAAATCAAGGATCGAAATCAAGGATCGAATTCAAGGATCGAAACCGTATCATCTGCGGTTATCTGTACAGATATCTTTACAGATATCTTTACGGATATCTGTACAGTCCAGATCCGTGGGAAAAACTCTACCGTGAAAAGGCCGCTAATGTCATTTTCGTACACGCGCAATGTGCGTGAAGTAAGGCTGTCACCGCGTGAATAATTATTGTACACTGGTCTCGTCGTCGAGTCTGCGCGCGGGGCGCGTCCCTAGCTCAAGTCAGCCCCTCGCCAGCCCAAATTCGCTCCCGCGGTGAAGAAGCCTCTTGGGAAAGGAGACTACTATTCATCATCATCATCATTACCATCATACAATCACTACGGGGGCAACGCCGCGAGGGCGCTGCTAGTCTATTCTACTTATAACAATATTTAAAACAGGAGAGTTTGTTTATTTTGTTTGTTTGAACGCGCTAATCTCAGGAACTAACATTCGGATTAAAAAAAAAAAATCTGCATTTGATAGATTAATTCATTTGAAAGAAGGCTACTTACTATTCATCATCATCATTGTCACCATGTACCAACACTACGTGGGCGAGGCCGCGAGGGCGCAGCTAGTACCGTATATGTAGATTTGCGGGGCTAAAAAGGCCGTTATATCCGAATCATACTCTGAATTGCCCTATACTCGTATGCAATCTCTTTTCATAGACACGAGAATGATAAGAACAAAACATAATACGAATCAAATTGTGATTCTCCTTTAGCGGCCTTTTTAGCTCCGCCCCGCACAATCCCATCGCTTGCCATCCTCCTTCAAAACCTGTTTTTAATCGGGAAAAGCGTTATTCACAGTTTATTGCATAATTTATTTCCCTTTGCTAATACATTCTTGTTGAATAGGTAATTCTCACTACTGTTTCATTTATTAGGCACACTCACTGAAAACACACAATCAATGCAAAATAAGCTTTAAAAGTAAAGTGTTACGATTCACAGTTGCTCGCAAGCATCATAATATTTTTATAAAAACACTTGAGAATAAAGGTTGTAGCTGACACGTCAACGCCGCAGCCGCACCGCGCCGCGTCTCCTTGTGCGGTTAGGTAATTCTTTGTATTGAATTCTGTATACCAACGCTCACTCACTACATCAACTTCGTAACAATATATAAATATATCATCATCATCAGCCTATAGCAGTCTACTGCTGGACATAGGCGTCCCCTAATGACCCTGTCTTCAGCTTGACGCATCCAACTTATGCCGGCAGCTTTTCTCAGATCGTCACTCCACCTGGCAGGAGGGCGTCCTACACTACCTTTGCCGAGACGTGGTCTCCACTCGAGAACTCGTTTACCCCAGCGGTTGTCAGTTCTTCGGTAGATATGGCCGGCCCGCTGCCACTTTAGCTTGCTAATAATACCTAAATATATCAGCATAAAGCAGCAAGTTCACTAAGGGCCGAAACACATAACGGCGTTGCGGCGCCGCGCCGCTAAAATCGGCGTTGCCGCCAACGCTGATTTCAGCGTCGCGTCGCCGCAACGCCGTTATGTGTTTCGGCCCTAAGTCACTACTAACAACCTATGGATATAACAGTCTGAAATAAAGGCTTTTTTTTTATAAATCTAATAGGCTAATTTTGACTGTACTCGTGGTGATTTCTTCCAGACAACCGTAAAAGCTATACTACATACTGAAACTAAATGGAATGTCAAACAACAGATAATGAAGTTTAGCGCGTTGGGTATTCACCAGCCCACGAAATACTCGTAGTTAGTCGTCCCTATTCAGAATAATGTTTTTTTCTGATTTACCTCAGAAAAGTGGTTACTGTACAATTTATTTTTACAGGTTTCATTGTTGTTTCTGAGGCTTCTAGCAGCATAACTGTACTTTAGATCAACCGTACTAGACAATTCAGTTTTATAGGAAAACTAGCTGCTGCCCGCGGCTTTGCTCGCGTGGTATCCGGATAAAAAGTAGCCTATGTTACTCTCCAGCCTACCAACTATCTCCACACAAAAAATCACGTCAATCCGTTGTTCTGTTTTGACGTGAAAGCAGGACAAATAAAAAAAACTTTCACATTTATAAATGGGTACGGATCGCTGATAGTAAAGTAAGTTCGTATGAGCAAGTGGCCAACTCTGGTGACGGAGTTTTTAGGCCACCTAAAGGCCGTCATGTCTTAACGACTTAAAAGCCGGGACCGACAGTTAACGTGCCTTTCGAAACACGGAAGCCCTCGTAATGCCACTTGTGGTCGGTCACCCATACAAATTGTGGCCGCGAACAACGCTGCTGTAGTTCATCTAGCGACAGGTTATGAGTAGTGCACTTGCGCGATCTAGACATTCTGATATTGAGTGGCGCCATCTTCGCTGAAGCTCGTAGTGCGTAGCATGTTTATGTAGTTCATCTAGCGACCGGTAGATGTCGCTACACTGCTTAACTTCAACGATCAGTCAAGAACGTGGCAAGCTAAGCCATGAGCGCTTCGAAGTTGAAGTTGATAGTAAAAGAACCAGTGAGTGAAACTGAGCATTAAAACTTCCATGTATTCCGTGGTTGTGGTTTCTACCGTCGGAATTAGAATCCACTATTTCAAGTAAATAGTTTATCACGCCTTGATTGAGTGCAGCTTGTACGCCATTTAATTAGGCACTTTTGTAACCTAATTGTGGTTTGAAAAACCTATTTGTGAAAATAAGAAAAACCACAACATTTTTCATCAAATTGTTTTGATAGCCTTTTTACTAATTAAGCAAAAGGCTACATTACATTTAAAATTTAAATAATACAGATAAAATTATTTACTGTGGACTACTATTCGAGCCGTGTTGGCCGAGGGGATAGTACCACTGCTTACGATCCGAAGGTCGTGGGCTCGAATCCTGGCCGTGCATCAATGGATTTTTTGTTCTGAAAAATTTATGTGCATTAGCACGAGCTCTAAACGGTGAAGGAAAACATAGTGAAAAATCGGGATCGGAAAACATCCGATTGTATCAATAAGATAAATTAATATTTATCCTACGAGTATGTATGGTTGATATCTTATAATCGGTAAGATAGTAGGTACGTAAGTAGCTATTTTGAAACTCACTTTCTTTCCCTCACACGATTTATTTTTCAATTCTCCATTTCACACGTTCCCATTTAAATTATGTAAATAATTTTAGGGAGAATGTCGGAAATCACTCGCAATTTCGAAATTATATTAGTGAAGAATGCGGATTAATTAAAAAGATTGTCGCGTAAAGGGCTTTAGTGGGACGTGAAGGGAATTCTAATCTGGAATACAGCTTATACAAGATGGCTTAATCATTCCCCCATAGTTAGGATTGTGACTCCATGCCAGTATTATTATTATTATTTACAATAACAAAACTAAAAAGATAGTTTTAAGTACCTACCACATTTATTAGCATAGACGTTTTGGGCGCTTTGGTATAATCTGCAAGCCCAACTCGTGTGTTTTAAATCTATACATATAATAAGAATGAAGTCTAAGAACAAACTTATAAGTATTCAATTAAGTGATGTCAGTTTTTGATCCATATAACCTTTTCACGTCCAAAAATGTCATAAGCGCGATCTACGTTGACCTTGAACGCAAACACTTCATAGTAACTGTTGGTAATCTGTGACTTTGAAATTTTCGTTTCTCTGTGTGTTTGAGCACTAAGATCTCTGAAACTACTGAACTGATTTGGTTGCAGTTTTCATTGTTGTATTATGGTAAGCCGGGATTAAAAGATAGGGGTTGTTTTATCAAAATCCGTTCACAAATAAAAAAGATATATCTATTTAAAGAATTCTACTGTGACTTTAGTTTCTCTGTGTGTTTATTGCTGCTAATCTCAAAAACGGCTCTACTGAATTGGATGTAGTTTTGACTGTTGTATTATGGTAAGTTGGGATTAAAAAATAGAATTTTTTTTATCAAAATCCGTTCACAAATAAAAAAGATATGTACATTTAAAGAATTCAATCTAAATTTCTAAACACTTTGTTTTCTAAAGAAAAGATTACGATAAAATTTGGCATGGATATAGATTATATCCCAGGAAAGGACGTAGGCTACTTTTTTTCATATGTTATCATGGTTGAGATAAAAAAATAAGGGTTGAAAGTTTGTATGGGGAACAAAATGTTGGGATGGGTGACCGTCTGACCTCCTCTTTTTGCACTCATGGAAATTTTTAAACATTTTTTTATTACCTACGAATTTCAAAATTACTTAATGATAATTACTTAAATTGGTTTTAGGTAGGTGATGACCATGAAGTAGTAGTTGTAAATAGGTAAAGTGGGTAAGTAGAAAGCACGCCTAAGCTATTTCTACGGAACAGAGATAGCTTCTTGCGATTTGCTATTAGAAAACACGCAGGAATATACAAATTTTAGCGTTTCAAAACCGTTTGTTGTTTCAGCGCAATAGACTCAAATCTGTAAATGTTATATAATTAAAACCTCAATTGAATATTAATCTTCCTTAAATTGTCGAAAAGATAAAAATCAGAGCTTTAAATGAATTCAATATTTTAGAAAACAAATTCCCCAAATCAGCGCAGCGCCAAAGTAAATTATTTCCAAGTATTCAAATTTTCTATCCGTGTATTTATTATGTTAAATACCTATGTATTTATTTAAAAAGTATTTATCACGATAGATTAGAAATTAAAACACCCAAACCCCAAGTAGATAGTTGTAAATAGGAAAAATAGGTAACTAGATAGCACGCCTAAGCTATTTTTACGAAACAGAGATAGCTTCTTGCGATTTGCTATTAGAAAACACGCAGGAATATACAAATTTTAGCGTTTTAAAACCGTATGTTGTTTCAGCGCAATAGACTCAAATCTGTAAATGTTATATAATTAAAACCTCAATTGAATATTAATCTTCCTTAAATTGTTGAAAATATAAAAATCAGAGCTTTAAATGAATTCAATATTTTAGAAAACAAATTCCCCAAATCAGCGCAGCGCCAAAGTAAATTATTTCCAAGTATTCAAATTTTCTATCCGTGTATTTATTATGTTAAATACCTATGTATTTATTTAAAAAGTATTTATCACGATAGATTAGAAATTAAAACACCCAAACCCCAAGTAGATAGTTGTAAATAGGAAAAATAGGTAACTAGATAGCACGCCCAAGCTATTTTTACGAAACAGAGATAGCTTCTTGCGATTTGCTATTAGAAAACACGCAGGAATATACAAATTTTAGCGTTTCAAAACCGTATGTTGTTTCAGCGCAATAGACTCAAATCTGTAAATGTTATATAATTAAAACCTCAATTGAATATTAATCTTCCTTAAATTGTCGAAAATATAAAAATCAGAGCTTTAAATGAATTCAATATTTTAGAAAACAAATTCCCCAAATCAGCGCAGCGCCAAAGTAAATTATTTCCAAGTACTTATTCAAATTTTCTATCCGTGTATTTATTATGTTAAATACCTATGTATTTATTTAAAAAGTATTTATCACGATAGATTAGAAATTAAAACACCCAAACCCCAAGTAGATAGTTGTAAATAGGAAAAATAGGTAACTAGGTAGCACGCCTAAGCTATTTTTACGAAACAGAAATAGCTTCTTGCGATTTGCTATTAGAAAACAAGCAGGAATATACAAATTTTTGCGTTTCAAAACCGTATGTTGTTTCAGCGCAATAGACTTAAATCTGTAAATGTTATATAATTAAAACCTCAATTGAATATTAATCTTCCTTAAATTTTCGAAAATATAAAAATCAGAGCTTTAAATGAATTCAATATTTTAGAAAACAAATTCCCCAATTCAGCGCAGCGCCAAAGTAAATTATAGCCAAGTATTTAAATCGTAATTTGAACATAGAAGTCTTCAAAAATCTATTTCATATACATCCGATACAAAAATTTCAATTTCTGTATCGGACGCGCAGACATCAGACGTCCTCACGTTGCGTTGGCTCTGACGGAAGTTCCGTCACGGAACAAGACTGGTGTAATCGCCAACGTGTGGATGGTTCACGAAATCTTGGCCCCAACGTTGGGACCAACGTTGGTCCCAACGTATACGCCGGCACCATACGTTGGGACCATGAAATTTGCGGTACCCCCCGTTAAAGGAGACGAAAAATCGATCTACCTAGGCTAGGTCTCATATCTGGGAAAATTCGTTTTCTCGACATTTTTACGCAAAAAGGTTTACCTACCAGTGCAATGTGGTTCGTAATTTTACAATTTCTGTTGAAACTAAAGTGGCCAAGTGAAATAGGTGTCCGCCTCTCAACTCAACCGATGGCTTCAAGTTCGAATCTCAGCCAGTAAAAGTTTACTTTTTGTAAGTTTTATTTCTTTTTCTTTTTTAATTTTTATCTATTTGCACCCGAGCATAGTTCGGTCGCCCAGATATTCAAGTATTAAGTCCCTACCTACCTAAAGTATTTACAAAAAAATATAGAAGTAGGTAAGTACCTATTCTATCAGTTATCTGGTTCCCATAGTACAAGCTATGCGATTTTGATGAAATTTGCGGTAGGTACGGGGGCTTACGGAGTCGAAAAGCCGATCTAGCTAGGTCTTTTATCTGGGAAAATTCGTTTTCTCAACATTTTCATGCAAAAAGATTTACCAGTGCAATACCTACCTAATGAGTTTTAAAAAATTTGAATAAAAAGAACCTAGCCTATGTGTTATTCCAGGTCATAATCTATGTAAGTAATTATTCCAAGTTTCAATAAAATCCGTTTAGTAGTTTTGGTGTGAAAGAGTAACAAACATCCATCGATACATCCATCCTCACAAACTTTCACATTTCGCAAATTAGTAGAATTAGCATACGCGAACGAAGTCGCGGGCACAGCTAGTAAATAAATACAAATACAAATTACTTGTTCTATGGTTTTTCTCCATCTGCCACGGTCTTCGACGGTGTTCTGACCTTTTCCATGTTGTCGGCGTTTCTATTTTACTCGAAATAACTTTATAGGTTTTTAACAAACACCCTTCTTAGCAAAAAAAAAGTGAGCTAGTGATTCTCAACAAGTCTATGCATAAAAGTGTGTCACGACGTTTTTCGTTTTTTAAGATTAACGTTTTGTATAATCCAGGATTGTAATCAAAGGGGGCGTTGGCCTAAATTCTATAACTGTTAAAATTCGGAATAAAAAACAGAAGTAATTTACGATTTTACCGAAACTATATTTAAATAAATAATGCTAGACATTTCACACAGCATCTTCTAGCCCCAAAATAACATTGAAATACAGCCTTTGCACGACTAATGTCCAAAATAAAAAATGTCCAACTAGGATTAATGCCCAACATGATTTTTGTCCAACACGAATTACAACCGTGATTCTGGGATCCTGTTATTTGTAATCAATTTAACATCAATGTCTTTACGAAGCATTGTCTTTGTTACGCGAGCGTCTTTAGCAATCTCCCCCTTACTTATGAAAGATGTTTAAAGTTGAACACTGGTTTAACAACGTCCTGTCTTTATTTGTGGATAGTGACGAATAGAGACAGGACGTTGTTCAACCAGTGCTCAACTTTAAACATCTTTCATAAGTAAGGCCCTCTATTGGTAACAATTAATTTTGAAATAGGTTAAGGTACAAGTATGTTCTGATGTAGTAAACTAGTTTGGTATGTTACGCGAAATCTAATACCAAAGATATTGAGAACCGTGAAGAGATTTAGATGTAATTTATGAAATACTGATCCGATACCGGGACGGACGGACTCTCACAGGGTCTAGTGACTATGGAGGTTGCGGCAGAATACCAGCGCCTTACCACTACTCAGTGGCACGGCATAATGCTGAGTCGAGGCCTTTTTGCTGCTGTGACGCAAAATAAAACTCTCTCTCTCTCTCTCTCTCTCTCTCTCTCTCATTTGCTTCTGTTTTTTCTTTGTGTTACATTTTTTGAGATTATTTTTTATTGTGTGCCAAGTGGTGAATAAACGTCTATCTATGTCTATGTCTACTTGAGAAGGACATAGTAAGAATCAATCAGTCCCCTGATTGTCTATCTTTGAGAGCGACCAAAATCGGTCTCAAACTGTCAAATATGACAGTTCAGTGACCACGCAGGTGACTCTGTCACTCTTATCTCAACGAGACCGAACGCGACAAAAGATACGCGATCGTTGACAGTTTGAGAGCAATTTGAGTTTTGAGATTTGATACAATTTAGACAATCAGCTTGCAGATTCGATATTATAATGTAATTAATAGTTTACATTAACATTAAATAGCTACTTGCTCTGGTCAATTAATTTTAGTATCGGTCGTCTATTTCATATTTCGAAGGAGTCATGATTGCCTAGTGCAGTGGTACCGAACCCGTGACTAGAATCTTGTATTATCTTTCTGAAGGCTATTCCTATAAAACATTATCTTAATTTGAGCACAATATAAAAATATTTGACATACTTAATACCACCAAAAATTTTCTTGCCTTTGATGTGTCCCGGATGGAGCTCGCTCCGTTGCGTACCTAATTATACTCGTACTCATTATGTTGATACGTTATTTAATTATTTTACCAAATACCAATAATTTTAAAGCTCGTTATTTCTGATTTAATAATCAGCATCCTGCGGTCGGTGATCTGAACTCTGTCTTCTATCTTTTGTCATTTATAGATAGAAAACCGAGTTTCCTTTAATTTAGTTGTTTAGGTTGTTAGGTTTTAAGAAGTGTTACTATTAACTGAGTGTTCATTCTTTGTTTCTTAAATATTAAATAAATAATCAGCATTTCCGTAATAGTTAAATAGAAATTAATAAAACCCTCATAATCGCCGTCCCCGGAGAACAAAATGAAAACTACAAAAACGTAACTTTTCAGGAGAAGCAAAAAACATGTTTTCGTTAATAACTCCACAAATACTGGACGTAGACAGATGATTTTTAATTTAAAGCAATGCTGATTTTTTATGCATTCGGAATGTTTTAATGACACACGCGTAAGAAATGCCAAAATAGAGATATTTAAAAAATAAGAAGTTATCCAAAATCAATCACCATCTAAGTTCTATAATGTCGATTATCATTTTATTCCTCGTATTTTCTAGGCAAAACCTAATATTGTACCACTGTTCTATCATGTTATTCGACGCTTTACCAGGGTGGAAGCGATTATGATAATAGTGTATTATACGAAATGCAAGGACGAGTTTTGACGAGAATAAAATGATAACATGCGGTTATCATTATCTAGACGAATATTTTTCACGAGAACATAATGATAATGATTGTTTGTCATATTAACCGGTGTAAATACAATTTGATAAGATTATAGTACAACTTTATTCTTGTAACTTCAGGCATGGGTCGAATCGTGGAATAGTATTGTAATATTTTGTAACTTCGCGAATAACTGTATGAAAGTTACGAAAAAAATTGAGCAGATGTATTAGCACCCAAAGATTACAAATATGGCATAACACTAAAACTAAGATAATGGCAGTTATCATTTTGTTCCCCGGGGACGGCGATATAGTGGAAGCCACAGACCGGCAAGCGCAGTGTTGGACGTCATCAATAGATTTTTATAATTATAAGACACGAGAGCTATAAACAGATTAGTAATTGTAATAAGGTGATGGGCCTACAACCTGGTAATACTAAGTAATTACAAGGCATGTCACAATCGTGTGGTCCACGTCTAATTATTACACGTGGACCACAGTACACACTTACCATTATTACCCATTACCATTATTACACATATAGATTAGATTATATATAGATGCACGTCCCTCTATCTATATGATCGCCCAAGTCCTGGCTCACGATGTGGCCAACGAAACGATGTGTGCCTGGATGCCGACAAAGAGGCATTCGGCATTCACGCGCTATCACAGGCCATCGTGGCCGCTACTGCCCAATTACATCCTCTACACCAGTGTTCCGCAAACTTTTTGTGTTCAAGGTACCTACATCTAGAACATCGGAAAATTTTGGAGGTACACCAAACATGAAAAATTATTTTTATGCGACACATGAGCTTGTTTAATTGAGTATACATGCGGTCCAAATTTGGAGTAGCTCAACTGAGATAGGTAACCTTATTTTTTCGAGGCACACCAACGAATGACCACGGTACAGTGTGCCGCGGCACACCCTTTGCGGAACACTGCTCTACACGATACGCCACTAAGCTGAGCCACGAGGATGGCCCACGATATAGAAGCGTCATTACAAAAATTTTACTTATCAGTCGAGCCTTTATTTTTAGCAAGCTTTCTAGCAGTTTCTTCTTTCTTCGCAAAGATAGCAATTTGTAAAATAGGCAATCTTTCTGATACCTCTTTGACTGGCCTCTTAGCTCCGTTGGTAGTAACTCTGCCTTCTGCGCTGTAGGTTGTGGGTTCGATTCCCATCCAGGACAAACATTTGTGTGATGAACATAGATGTTTGTTCTGTGTCTGGGTGTTTATAAAGTATTATAAGTATGTACTTTCAAAAAAAAGTATACAAGCCTTCTATCAGTTATCTGGTTCCCATAGTACAAGCTTTACTTAGTTTGGGGCTAGATGGCGCTGTGTAAAATGTCCAGCAATATTTATTTATTTATTACCTTTAAAGAGGCAAAGTTGAAGTAAGTTTTCATCTTTTATATAAAAATATGATACTTAATACGCTTCTGAAGTTCATGATAACATAGAACATTCAATTTTCCCCCTATTCCTCTTAAAATACGAACCGTGGCCCAATTTTATCTCAATAATGTTTAGGGCTTCGCCGTTCATTTCTGGGATTAACTTCGACACAGGACTTATTCAACTGAAATAAGATACTTTGTACCTTATAATCTTATACTTTGAGGTACAGTCGGCGACAAAAATCGGTGAACAATTTGAGTTTTAAATCATCTACTGAACTAGTGGTGTTTTATTCATAATTTATTAAGTTTTAACAGTCAGTAGTAACAAAATTAATTAAGCTAATATTAGATGCTGTGCCCTACTCTATTGCCAATATTAAACAAATGTTACCAATTTCGCACAAAAAGTAAAGAAAAAGTGACTTGAAAAATTAGAATGTTCATCGATGTTTTACGCTGACTGTGCCTACTTAGGCAAAGATAATTAAAAGAGCTGTATTGGCCGAGTGTGTTAGTGCCTCGACTTTGGGTTTGGGTTGTGGGTTCGAACCCGCGGCAGCATCAATTGATTTTGTTTCTCTACTACAAGAGCTCTACTGTGAAGGAAAACATTGCGAGCAAACCAGTTAGCTTTCTAATAGCGTCGATGGGCTTGCAACCTTTCACGTATGGAATGCTAACTTCTGCAGAATTTGGGCATGAACCAATATGTATTTGGACATACCTCTGACTACCCCCTTTGACATCTTCAAATGATCTTAAAATGCCTAAAGACATCTGAGATAATTTCTACCGCGCCTTTGGGATATAGAAATCATAATTTAAATTCATTTTTATTTCAATTTACTTAGGCAAAGGTTTGTTATTAGCATCATCATTATCATCATCATGGTAAAAAACATCACTGCAAATTACAACGATAACACTATCGATCTATTTATCAAGTATAATCATACGTAGGTACAAAATACACTAACCACTACAATCTTCATTTTTATATTCTTCAAAAATGTCTTGGTTTTAGAAAAGGAGAAACCACATACTATCTATTCTATGACACCACTGGGATAGTGTTCGGGTCAACGACCTCTCTACCTATTCTGCTGATGCAAGTCTATGTGTCAAACGTCTAGACCAGCGTTTCCTAACCTTTTTCAGTTCACGGACCCCTTGGACCTCAAGCTTAATATCAAGGACCCCCTTAATAAAAAAAACCACTAAATTTCGGACCATTTATTTTAGTAAGTACCTAAATATCTACAAATAGGAAAAAAAATAGTTCTTCGTTAAAAATACGTAATGTGCAGGTTGGTGCTGGTTTCTTGCCACGAAATTAGTGATAGTGAGAGTGCGGACCCCCATACATATGCTCGCGGACCCCGGGGTCCGCGGACCACAGAGGGCCTAGCCAACCGGCCTTCGCTATGAAGCGATTCGATTTCTAACTTCGCTAACACTCGAACGTGAGGTTTTCATTGGTCGAACCAAGGTCGAACGTAAGGTCACGTGGTCTTCCACCAATGAAACATCGGCGATAGCGAAGCGAATTGTAGAATAGAAAAGATTGATGCCACTTGGCTAGAGGCCCAGGTTAAGAATCGCTGGTCTAGACAATCACGTGAGTACAAGAAAATTGTCTGCAAAGAGTTCTGTAAGCATGATAATCTCCTTAAAGTGGCGACTGACATGAGCGTTTGTTCAATGCATACAGTTCGTTGTGATGCTCATGACACCTGCCCCTTGATTGTCTATCTTTGATAGCGACCAAAATCGGTCTCAAGCTCTCAAATATATCTGTCATGGGCCATTGACAGAGATATTTGAGAGTTTAAGTCCGATTTTGGTTTTGTATTTTGTAGGCAAAAGATTGTCTCCTGACTCAGGAGGCACAAAACCACTACATTACGCTTAACAGGACACTGTAGTGCCAGGGACATTGTTGGAGATGGAGTAGGCTTACCCAGCACCTAAACCCTCTCAGATTTACCGGCCATATCCACAGGAAAGACAATATGGTCAGTACGTGTGGGGCTCACGATGTTTTCCTTCACCGTTTAGAGCTCCACATGAACATAATCATAATTCAGATTATACGGATTCCGAATAAAAACGTGGGTGTTTATGTATTGTGTATAATTTCTGCTTACAAAGCACATTTTGGTTGTAAATCTGCTGAATTACGTTTCGTCTCACACGTCATGGCAATTCAACTGAACCGCGGCTGACTGACAACTGACGGCTTCTCTGAATCCTTATTACAGTGCAATGGAATTGGATGACTACAATAAAGGAACGTAAGCCTGCCCTACTGGCAAATAGAAGACGTTATGTGTACCTACAGACATTAAGGGCCTTACTTATGAAAGATGTTTAAAGTTAAACACTGGTTAAACAACGTCCTGTTTTTATTTGTGGATAGTGACAAACAGAGACGGTACGTTGTTTAACCAGTGTTCAACTTTAAACATCTTTCATAAGTAGAGGGGTCCAATTCGTACATAGTAACAGAACATTTTTCTGAATTGACGCAAATAAGTTCGAATGAGCTAGTGGCCAACTCTGGTGATGGAGTTTTTAGGCCACCTAAAGGCCTCACGAAGCCGAGACCTAAAATTTACGTTAAATTGTAATTTAGATGGGTGACCGCAAGTGGCATTACGAGCTGAGTGCTTCCGTGCTTCGGAGGGCACGTTAAATTGTCGGTCCCGGCTTTTAAGTCGTTAAACCATGACGGAGGCCTTTAGGCGGTCTAAAAACTCCGTCACCAGAGTTGGGCACTCGCTCATACAAACTTACTACAATACATCTAAAACATATTTACATTACTTTACAAAATACATTAGAAACAATTGAGCTATCTAAGGATAGTTGACTACTATCTATAGATAGCTTGACTAGTCTGATTACAACCAGTATGTAATCTTTATTGCCCACAAACATAAAATCGGACATTTTATCGATACATCAGATCTGAGCAGTCTAAAGGAATATAAACCAGACACCAGTCACAAACACGCACACATACCTTTGATCTTTTTTAGATATTTATAGTTTATACAGAGCGTTCTAATTTAGATTCGAAACGAATAGAATATCAGTTCCGGATGTGCATACGAGCGATTTAAGTTGAGCAACAATTGACTATTTGTCAATTGTTGTTGTGTGTAAGTGCAAAAAATTATATTGATCGATTTAATTATTTATTTTACAATTTTATACCTGAGCGGAAATTGGAAAAAACTACAAACTTGTATCAATATAAAAACCACTTGAAAAAACAAAACACTTTACAAACCGGTCAGTGGTTCTTTCGTGTAAGTAATTTCCCGTATATGTAGTACAACTAAGAATTAAATTGAATAATTCGTAAATAGATTTGGATATTTAATTTTATTGCAAGTATTATGGGAATGAACGTATGGCGATTTAATATGTATGTGCTTCCCCAAATATCAAAACATTTATATACATACTTTTGCGATTAAACTTTGGATTAGGTAAAAGGTTTTGGTACCGAGATGATAAATAAAATAGCAAAACTGAAAGTGTTTTTACATTGAGAGTTAGTGCCTTGTCATACGTCCTGGTTGCTGGGTAGCCGGTAGGCGGCGAAGTTTATAGGTAATTGTGCAATTCGTAATATTCCACAATAAAATTGATCGTTTATTTTGCACCTAAGGCGGGCCCTAGACATACATTATCTGCATTACTACATATCATTGTACAATAGTCCAATTGTACGATATGATTGAAATACAATTTGAACCAAAACGATCTTCAATATAAACCCTAACTAAACGGTAAATAATATTGTGCAATTCATAATATTGCGCAATAAGACGCGGTGACAAACAGGAATAACCCAATAAAATTGATCGTCTCGGGTCCGCTTAAGTGTTAGGGAATTCTAAATATTTCCATACAATATTCCTAACTTTAGTCTGGCCTAGTTAGATCTCGCCTACTTCAGAACTGCTTCCTCAGAAGTCGAGAGGGTATAATTCAATCAAATACTATTGAAACTCCATTTTCCAACTCCATTTTGAGCGATACCTGTCGGCAATAGGTAATACTGAATTACGAAGTTGCTTTCTTGGGATAATCTAAGGGAGTGGGCACACCGCGTTTTTTGCAGCGCGTTTGTATCGATACAAACGCAATGCAAACTCCCAGTTCGTGTTTTCTGGATAGGTACAAACAAAAAATTCAAAATTCAACTATTATTTCATTTGAAAATGAAAAATCTTATCAAAATTTTCAATTCCGACGGGATTTTTCATTTTCAAATGGAATAATACCTGTGTGGTTTAACAACATACAAAAAAAAATAGGTATACAAATATCATTTATTCAGTAGGATCGCTATGACCAATTTGCAACGTCTTAAGAGCTAGGTGATTCTACTCCTGTCTTTTCGCGATTAGCACCGTGAAGAATCAGGGCAAGAAACATGGTATGGGGCCTTAGCTTCCTTTTCGGTGATCCATCCGCTTAAATCTTAAACGCGCTGCGTACGCACGTTGGTATCGATACGAATGCGATACGAATGCGCAGCTCAAAAACGAGCTTCAGAAAACGTCATGTGCCCACTCTCTTAGACAATTCTATGTTCATCATCATAAATCGCTCGTGTAGTTTGTTTGTTTCCTCGTTAGTCACTGCTTTTGTCCGTATTTCCATGAATTACACTAAAATCATCTTATCTATAGATTTAGCAAACTAATCCGATTATGAAACATTAATTTTCAGTTTTGTAACAAAGATACAACAGCGAAGAAACTTTACCATAACGTTATTAGTTCAAGTTTAACACATTCATCAAGTTGATGTACGCACTGTGTAAAAAACACGCGGCAGTATTTTAATATTTTTTCTACGGCCTCCTCCTTCTCCTCCACACGCAGACGCAGTAGACATTATCTCAGATCGGATTAAATTTTATTGTTTTCTCAGATCCTTTTTAAAACATTTAAGATCTTTTGAAGATGTCTAAGGGTAGTACTTTAAGTTTATACTCAAGCGTTTTCATAACCTAGAAGTTTAAAAAATTTATACATTATTTTACAATGAATGTACATTTATTATTAACGCGTTCAGTGCCCATGATGCTCGTGCAGATGTTGCGTGCACACCACGAGCAATGAATGGGTTAACTAGTTGAGCCGAAGTGGAGATTTTACTTGGTTTTATTGTTACATTATCGAATGCTAACTTAAGCAAAAACGTGTACTTGTGCCAAATAAATGTGTATATTGTGTGAGGAAGTATAAATAAGAAAGGAGTGCTAAGATGATGACTACTAGAGGTCATTAGAAAAAGAATACATGTTGTGGCGTCACTACTGGAATAAGAGCAGGAAGAAAATATAATGATATTTATATTCTCGTCTGATAATTGTTAGCAAAAAAACTTCAACGATATACCCACCCAGTGCGTTCACACAACATCGACGCGACTAACTGCCGAAGTTACAGAGGAATTCTAGTAACGATATTAGCCGCGCCTGAGGAACCCTGATTTGTAACTTTAAAACTACTGGCATATTGATGCGATTGAGCTACTGAAAGATACTGCAAAAGCCTATAACTGGCCTCTTAGCTCAGTTGGTAGAAGCTCTGCCTTCTGCACTGTAGGTCGTGGGTTCGATTCCCACTCAGGACAAACATTTGTGTGATGAACTTAGATGTTTGTTCTGTGTCTGGGTGTTATAAAGTCTTCTATGTATTTACAAAAGGTATATAAGTATTCTATCAGTTATCGTTATCGTCACAGGCGGGCCTTCACCCACTGCGCCACAGAGGTTGTCGATCATAAATAGATATCCTATTCTATTAAACAAGCAATATTTGTTTGATGTTTGAAGTTTGAAGTTTGTTTGTACCTACTGACGTTCTCAAAAACGGCTTTAACGATTTCGATGAAATTTGCAGTACGGGTGTTTAGGTACGGGGGTGAAAAATCAATCTAGCTAGGTCTCAATCTGGGAAAAGCTGTTTTCTCGGCATTTTCACGCAAAAAGATTTACAAGTGCAATGTGGTTCGTAATTAAACCACTAGATGGCGTTATGCACCCGAGCAGAGCTCGGTGGTTGTTTGTTATTCTCCTAAGAGTTTATATTTTAACTAGCGGACGCTCGCGGCTTCGCCCGCGTGGACTACTATTTTTTGTATCCCACGGGAACCGTGCAATTTTTCGGGATAAAAAGTAGCCTATGTCCTATTTCCAGTTATTATCTATCTACATTCCAAATTTCATCAAAATCGGTTTAGTAGTTATGGAGATACGTGGCAACAAACATTCACACACACACACACACGGACTTTCGCCTTTATACTCGTAATATTAGTAGGATGTCTGGTTGATGGCCGGCCGAGCGAAAAAAAAAACACCAACAGCCCATACAAAATTGGCATGGCCATTTGGACAATGAGCAGTAGTTCTCATGGAAGTCCCTGTAGGTGGCGCTAGTTGATGCAAGAACCGACAAAGATTAGCTTGTCACAATTTTCAGGCCCTAAAGCCGATCACACTAGATGCGTGGCATGCGCGTGACGTGCGCAGCATCAGTTGTAATGTGCATGTGTAATGCACGCGAGACCCACGCGTGCACACGTCACGCATCTGCAGGCTGATTGCCTAACTTGTCTCAAACCTCAAATTGGTCTCAAACTGTCAAAATGAACGTGGTGGTTTTCAACCCCCTTTTGAGCGAATTTATATTGGTTTGGTATGGAAAGAAAATAACTTAGTTTAGCATTTAACTGAATGTAATAAATGTCACAATGGTAGAACTAATAATAAAAAGTGCGTAAAAATGGTAATGGTTTATGGTTGTTAAATGGTTTGAGCACGCGATGTGTCAAAGACTGGTGAACGCGGACTGAACTCAATCGTCAGTTTTAGTAAAATAGCTGCGCGGTGAAATGCACAGCGATGCACAATGCATAATCACTGATGTTTCGGTTTACTCCGAACAGAACGCTGTCACATTCGGTCTCGTTTGAACTATCCTATTTGAAAGTTAGAGATCGAATTTAATCGCTATAAAAGATAGACAATCAGGGCTGGTCTGGCATCTTTCATATAGTTTCATACTTTACAACTTACACCACGCGCACGCCACGCGCACGCCACGCATAACGCATCTGGTGTGACCAGGCCTTAATAGTCAAAACACAAAAATTAATCGCCAAAACCCAACAGTATTTCAATAATATTTACTACGTTTCACTCTAACAAAAAACAGCCAACTTTCAGCGAAGTCCATAAATTTGTCTAAAAGCTGAAAAAATATTTACTTGGCAACCTGTTGCTTCGTTAGAATGTTTGTTATGCAGAAATTATGCAAACCTATTTTAAATCCCGCAACAAATGTGTGACGATCGTTTGTATTCAGGGTACAAGGTAAGAAAGCTATGTGTGCCTTTTTACATGCACTCGGTCCATCACGATCCATCACAAAATCTCATACAAGCATTCTGAATGCGTTGCATTCCCCAAACACATTGTCGACATAGCTAAGCTTCAAAAGTACAAGAAAATCACAAAAGTGTGTACGTAAGTCTGTGCTGAGATAATCACGCATTTTGTATAACACAGATAACCTATAAAAACAATTGCGCGCAATATGTATTACATGATTTCAAAATGTAAAGAGCCGTTTATGAAGGCATTTACTCGGCCGAACTTGTCTCGCATTTGCGATATTGGTCTTAAAAATTCTCAATTTTCTCAATCTGTAAAAGTTGCCGCCTCAACGTGTTTCCTTGTGAAGTTAATAACTTTCTTTAAGTCCTGTGACAAATTATGTGTGAGGAGGCTGATGATAGTTTGTATTCAGTGGACAAGCTGTGAAGGTGCCGAGTATGATAGTGCCTTGTTTTTCAATTCGAAGGTCGTAGGTTCGAATATCATGCATCACCTCAGACTTTTCCAGCAGAATATAAGAGTGGTAGCTTCTTTATCTCAGTATCCCAAGTACCTACTGCAGGGACCCGCTGAAAACATGTTCCTGCCCCTTAATTGTCTATCTTTGATAGTGACCAAAATAGGTTTCAAACTGTCAAATATGACAGTTCTGCGACCACGCAAGTAATTCTGTCACTCTCATCTCAACGAGACCGAACACAACAAAAAATACCCAGCGATCGTTTTGACAGTTTGAGACCAATTTGAGGTTTCAGACTACTAGTTAATGCTGTTATTCTCAACGAGACCGGACGAGACAACGCGATCATTTTGACAGTTTGAGACTTATTTGAGACCAATTTTAGTCGCTATCAAAGTTAGACAATCAACCCGCTGATATTGTATAAATCGTGCCTAAAATATTAAAAGAAAGCATCGAATTTATACATAAAAAATATGATACACAAAATACAACCAAAATATAACTCGGTTCTGTGTTATATGATAGGTTTTCGGATTGACTTATATCCATTATACGTTCACACCGCGTGTAACTTGCTTCAAGAATATCAAATAGCAAAAAAGAACCTCAAAAAAATATCCTATAATTTTCCAAAGTTGAATGAACACGGATCAATTTCGACGCTCCGTGTTAAGAAGCACTAGTGATTTGCCATGGCTTGGCCTAGCTTTGAATAAATTTCTTAGGTTTTTAAAAACCGACGAAAAAACGTGTCTCTGTGTATCTTTCTTGCCACAGAAAGATAAATAGAGACACATATAATGATGAACCGATTTTAATTCTTATTTTTTAAAGGTATTTGCCATGAGTTTTCTTAGCTGTGTTTCATGGAAATTTGTTCAGCCGTTTGAAGATCTTTAGCTTTTTTTCTAGTTTATGAAGGAATGCTTATGGTTTTTCAAAATTTTTTATTTAATTGTTCTTAGTGTTTGTAGAGCTGTGTTGTCAAAGCATTGCGATTTGCGATTCGGAGGATGTGGGTTCTAATCTGGCTGTGCATCAATGTATTTTTCCCTTCAAATTATAGCGCATTAACACGAGCTCTAAACAGTGAAGGAAAACATCGTGAACAAACCAGTTT
The DNA here is from genome assembly GCA_958496255.1 of Camptogramma bilineatum. Taxonomy (NCBI): domain Eukaryota; kingdom Metazoa; phylum Arthropoda; class Insecta; order Lepidoptera; family Geometridae; genus Camptogramma; species Camptogramma bilineatum. Next base: position 11,271,931 of record OY292471.1, read on the forward strand.
GCTTTCTAATATAAGATCATGATTCATTGTTTTCGTTAAGATCAAAAGCCGAGGAAGCTCTATCCCATTTGGCCAATTGAAAATTGACTAAGGCTGAATTCGACCAAACTGGATTTAGTTTCTGTTTGTTTAAATATTTTGACCAAGGAATTTATAAACTAAAGAACTTCCTTGATTTTGACATTGTAAAGTTGACACCTTTTAACCAGGATAATTTGTATGGACATAATAATGTTCGGTTGCGCTTTCTAAACAATTGTATTTCGAATTATGTCGGCTAGCTAATAGTCTCGAGTAAAAACTTAATCCACTTTTGGTCGAATCCAGCCTTACTTTGTTTTCAAAACAGACGAACAATACAATTCCCTGGCTTCATAGTAACGCTGACAGGCTCGAGGCACGATACCACTAACCAAACTCATTTGTTTTCGATATCGCGCGATATCGGAACGACTACATTTTCTTCACTTCATTCGCGTGTCGGAAAATGGTTTTGCTACGCGGTGTGGGCGTGCCAAAGAGTTGTTGTAGTTTGCACAGATGAGTTTTTTGTTGTTTTTAATAGTGTCTTTTTAAACGACTCCAAAAAAGGCGGAGGTTCTCAATTCGTCGGAATCTTTTTTTTTTTTTTGTGATATTTAGGGTTACGTACCTCAAAAGTTAAAAAAAGTAATAACTTTCTTGTCCGTCTGTCCGTCTGTCACCACCGATTTTCTCAGGAACGGGTGGACCTAGCAAGTTGAAGTCAAGTTGAAGTTGAAGTCTATTATAGTCCCTATTAGGTGTATAAAAATCAATGTCCTGAGTCAAAACAATAAATATTGGGAGCGCAAGCTATAGTGGTATTATCATTGACACACCGAAGAAGATGGGGATTCGCCTATGAAGGCGGTGCTGCCCGACGAGGGCGGTCGTAGAGTGTCCATTCTATCCAATATTCTATGGCAGCTTCCACGGCATTACCAAATCGACGCCTATAGGCTTTACGTTCCAGGCTCGGCATGTCTCACGACTGTCGCTCACGGATAGAGGACGAAAGTTATGTGAATGATGATGTTTACTTATGATTCGGCTACTTTTAGACATGCATATGAGAACCTTGTGGAGCTTTTGCAACTTGTATTTTTTTTTATAATTTCGTCCCACTGCTGCGCAAAGGTCTCTCCGATTCCTTCCATCTATCTTCAAAAAAAAAAAAAATGTGGTATACCTACCTATTATGTTTTTCCGTGCCATTTTTCCAATTTATATCTTCATAAGAACCTTCAGACTCCAACGAATCATCATCATCATCCGCAGCCCGACCTCACGTAAGTACGCAATACTAAAAAAGCCAGCCGAATTACTTTAGCCATTCTTGAGTTTTGTGCTTAGCAACACATTGCTGTTCATTCTTATCTATATGAATATATAGAGGATTAGGAAGTTTATATTATGCAGGTATGTGGGTAATTAATATGTGATTTTACAGTCCCAAGCCACTCACGTCGCGGCAACAAAAGTTAAGCAATTTATCAAGAAATGCCAGACCCACGTGTATCCATTATACTGGTTTCATAGTTTAGAGGTAGGCTAAGGCAAAGGAGAAGAGCGGATCTTGACATTTGACACAGCCTCTGTTTATTAGAATAGAATATGGATTACACAACATAGCACAACCGTTAGGTATACATATTGGATTTAGAAAAATACAAAATAAAAAGAACAGGAAGAAGAATAGGTACCTAGATATCTACCTAGTAATCGATTACACATACACACACAATGAACAAAGCATTATTGGTTCCCCACCGGAGTTTGAGTGAGTATGGATCACCAGAAAGGAAGCTAGACCACAAAACGTGTTTGTTGCCCTTGTTCACACTATTTCTCATGAAGAAATCAACGTAGAGCAAAGTTTTTACAGAATGGTGGCCGAGGACTGTCCAAAGAAGTCGTGGTCGGCCGATGGCGCGGTGGGTCGGTCGACGACATTAGACAAGTCGCGGGCAAAACCTGGCTTGGCACAGCGGATTATATGGCGCTTACAAAGAGAGGCCTAGCGTTTGTTTGAGATGTAGGTAGGCTTGCCCAGCACCTAAACCATCCTCTCAGCTTCTTCTTCGTCGTTAACTTCATTGCTGAAGGTCGTGCCCGTCCTGAAACGCCTTGACGGAAACGTTGACAATCTTTCTCCACATTGCTCTATCCTAGGCTTGTCTCAGGGCAGAAGGTATAGTGAGCCCCGTTATCGCTTTAATTTGGTCTGACCGGCGGGTAGGTGAACACCCACGAGGTCGTTTGCCCTCTATCTTCCCTACTACAACCAGCTTATCCAGATTATATGGTTGTGTCCGGGCGACATGACCAAAATAGCTTAGGACTCGTTGGTAGCAAATCGTGGACAGTCGGGTTCTGATCTTGAGTTGGTCGAGAAGAGAGTTGGTCTTCTCAGCTACGACGAAGTAAAAGTAAACAAAAAAATCCTACTAACAAAACTTGACTGTGTTCCATCGCTAATTACCAGCTACGAATAATTGCTCTTCGCTCGCAGTCAGACCACACCCTAAGTAGGTCATCGATTAAGCGGTTAGCGCCTAACAACTCAAATATTCTCGCTCGCTGATTAGCCCCTACACATTAAACAAACGTTTGGGAAACTGTCAAACTTTCCTTTCCTGATTACTAGCCCGACTGTTCGTAGGAGGGCTATGTTTATTCAGTCACCATAGACAATAGAAATAGTTTGTAGCGGTCACGCTATCACGAACTGATGTTCGGTTTTCTGGTTGTTAGTTTTTGAGATACCTTTCGATTTTAAAAAAGTTGTTTAGTTTGATAATGTTTGTTTTATAATATGGTAGTTACTATTGTGCTGAAACTACCATATAAATACGAAAATATCCATATATTTGCTGGTCGAAAAGAAAATTCTTAATATTATAAGAGAAAAAATGAAGTGGCATTATGTATGAAAAATAAAACAAAACATTTTATTGAAGCCTTTAATATTGAAAACCCAGAAAACTCAAATACAATTCCACAAGCCATGATCTTAAACGGGGAGCAAAACCGCTTAAAATGTTCAAATCAAGAATATTAAATGGCGCGAACGCGTAACGGTGGAATTTGACGATTTGCGGGTAGACGGAGTCGTTCCTCGACTGGAGTAATGGGCCGAGGAATGTTTGACCTAAACCTTGATAAAAACAGTAATCATCATTCAATTTTGTAGAACGAAAAATCGAATAGAACAGAATAGAATTTAGTTTATTGACAACATATACAGAAGACAGAGGACAGAACATATAAAAACAACAAAAAATAGTAGGTGCCTAAAATATTAGAAAAGTTATGTGAAATAGTTTGACCGTGTTGAGATTATGGATGAAAGGTTGTGTAGTAGTTACCTATGTGTAGTGTATTGGACTACTAATGCAAATACTTAGGTAGACGAGATGATTGCAAGTGGACATTTTCTAAAATGTAGGAGAGTTGCCACATTCCAAAAAATGCTGATTTAAAGGAAAATTGCTTTGTTTAGTTAAAAAAAAAAGACGAACATTATACTAACATACATTTCGTTTTTACGTAAATAAATCAATTGAGTATTTTTTTTTTGGGAGTGGCTCTACTTGCTTAAATCGGGTAGAGTTAGTTAATTGACCCATTTGTGACTTTGCGGAAGTATATCTTCAGATTTTTTGAAAATTCAAAAATATACAGTAGGTATTGTAAGTGACTTCTCTACTAACCTTTGAAAAAAAAAAGTGAAGAAACTTTTTTGGTATAAATTGGTGGAGGAGTAGATACTAGATATTTTGGAATTTTCAATAAATCGGGCAGGGTTTTGTACACATTGTTTAAGATACATTGAAAATGTAAGACATTCAAAATCTTACAATTACATCCACATCGTTGAACAAGCAATTCACATTCAACAGAAAACCCACAGGCCATAACAAAAGGCGTCGTAACATCCACGCGGCGTCGCCGTCAAGGTACTTCTGAAGTTTGTGCTACATAAGCGGCCTTTACACGTAGAGATCGGACCGCGGGAAATAGCACGCGCCATTCCAACCTTCGCTAAAAACCTTACGTGTAGACGCGTGACGCTGTCAGTTCGATCTGGCAAAGTTTTTAGCACAGTTTTTGTGACAGTTTTTTTGCACGCATCACTGTTCATAATCGTACCACGCGCCAGTCTAAACTGTGACGATAATTAGCACGACAGTTTTATCCGCGGTTAAATCTGTACAGATTTATCTGCGGTTCGGAGCGCAGTCCAGATGCGCGGTTAAAACTCTACCGTGTAAATGCCGCTATTGAGAAGTGTTGTACAGTCAAAAGTAGATTAACAGTTTTGGTTTTAAAGTTCTGTTATATCGGGTTGAATAAATAATTCTGGTTTTCAAATAGTTGAGAAAAGCCGGTGAAAAGGGATTTGAGTTGCGATCCAAAGGTCGTGGCTTTAAGGGAGGGGGGCACACGACTTAGAATCCGCTTCAGAAAACGCCTTATTCCGTATGTGTCGGTTAAGAAGCCGACTTCAAAATAAAGAGAAGGTTCTCAATTCGTCAGAATTTTTTTTTCGTGCTTTTTTATGAATTGTTCACCGATTACTCGATGCCTCAACGGATTTGGAAAATTATTTTTTTGTTCGAAAATGCATACTTTCCGATTGGTGCCATAAAAATTTGGTGATCTGCTAAGGATCTTATTTATGAACAGAACTTAGATTATGAACAGAAATGCACGTCGAGAGTGCAAAACATTGCTCAGCTTAGAACATTGAAGTCGTTTTTTTTTTATTTTTAATAAAGCCACTGATTTGTTTATTTGTTTGTTTTCTTATGCTCCAGTTATTCTCAGTTATTCTTAAATTACAATCTCCATACATGAATAGACTCACGCCTGTTTCCCATAGGAGTAGGCAGAGATCTAAGATTTCCATTAGGAACCTTTTCAAACAAAATCCATCGTTATTATTTCTGAAAACTTTCTATATCTCACCTGAATATAAATTAGACTTGGTATATCGCACCTCCTCTGAAAAACTGTTGTAACATTAAAATGTGATATTTGAGTTATGTATCTTATAAGTGAACGCCCGCGACATCGCTCGTGTAGACTACTATTTTTTGATCCAACGCGAACCATACATTTTTCTGGGATAAAAATTAGCCTATGTGTTATTCCAGAACCAAAACTATCTACGTTCCAAATTTCATCAAAATCGGTTTAGTAGTTATGAAGATACGTGGTATAACAAACATTCACACACACAAACACACACATACGGACTTTCGCCATTATAATATTAACTTGATGTATGTATTATTATTTAATTTGAAATGCGCTTTTCCAAAACTGCTTTTTCAATTTTGCGACACTTTTTCAGAGGAGGTGCGATATGTTCATAATAATAATAATGTTTGATATACCTCTAGCTTCAAACTACCTACAAAATCTCACTACTACACACCATTTAACATGCTTAAATCTTAAGCCATAACGTCACACGACGTCACGCAACCAAACCATGCGTTACCTAATCGCCGTTCATTATTTACAATGGCAGCCAATCAACGCCCCGCAACGTCCCGCAACGTCCCACAACGTCATCTTAGCGTCCCAATGTCTCGGTACATTTGTTTCCTTCGAGGTTGGGTAGAGCCATACTGAACGCGTATAGATAACACCTAAACTGAATATTTTAATCAAATAATTATTATTTAAAAAAAACGACTGTATTTTCAAAGTGCGGTAGACGTGAACTCAGATTTTTAGACATTTAAAATCTTTTGAAGATGTTTAAGATGGTAGTCAGAGGTTTTTATAACATTATTTTACGAAATCATTCACTGGAATAGGTATAAAATTAATACCTTCACAAATTCATAACTATCACATTAAAATAATTACAATTCTAAAAATACTTTAAAAAAAGTTTTACTTTTGCCCGAAATGAAACTCTACTACTTAAGTATATGAGACGTACTTATCTATTTGAGACGTTGTTTCTCTTCAGAATCGTATGAATAAATGTCAGTTTATGAAAGTTAATGTCAATGATATAAGCACCACTTAAACTGAAACGCTACTTGCGTTTCAGTATTCGGATGTTTGACTTTGAATAAGTAAGTAAGCTCCTATGAGCTAGTGGCCAACTCTGGTGACGGAGTTTTTAGGCCGCCTAAAGGCCTCCGTCATAGTTCCACAAAGCTGCTTAACTTCAACGATCAACCACGAACGTCTAAGCAAGCTACGCCACGAGCGCTTAGGGAGTGTACACATTGCGTTTTTTGCAGCGCGTTTGTATCGATACAAACGCGATTCGAACGCGATGCAAACGCGCAGCCCCCCGCGCAGCCCTTCCCGGTTCGCTTTTGTATGGAACAATACGCGTTGCGAACGCGCGTTTGTATCGATACAAACGCGCAGCTCAAAAACGCGCTGCAGAAAACGCAATGTGTACACTCCCTTATTAATAAAATAGGTATTGAGTTTTGGTGCTATCCTCGCTTTGAATAAGGAAAACGCTAAACGCTAGCACTAGAGCACAACAAACTATCAGTATAGGCTTCGGAGTAAACACAACTCGATAAATATTATACCGTGGTTCATTTAACACCAAGTGGGAGGAGCAATCCCATTTTACGAACAACGCGATATCTTTATAAATATAAGATACTAGCTGCTGCCCGCGGCTTCGCTCGCGTGGTACCCGGATAAAAAGTAGCCTATGTTACTCTCCAGCCCTCCAACTGTTTTGACGTGAAAGCAGGACAAATAAACAAACCAATAAACACACTTTCACATTTATAATATGGGTAGGGTACGGATACGAGTCATACGAGCTGCCGTCCGCGGCTTCGCTCGCGTGTTACCAGGATAAAAAGTAGCCTATGTCCTATTCCTAGTCAATATCAATCTATAATTTAAATTTCAGGCAAATCGGTTCAGTGGTTGTCGATTCATAGAGGAACAAACATACATCCAAACATCCTAACACCCAAACATCCAAATTTTCGCATTTATAATATTAGTGTAATGTAATTAGTGTAATAGTGTAATGTAATAATGTAATAGTGATTGCCAAAAGGCAAATGATGACGTAAAATTCCCGTTTAAACTCCACTTTTATGATTTAAGATCCTTAACCCTAATCGGGTTAAGTTTTATGTGACCCCTAAAATTAAGGAAGAAAATTAAGCAATGACGTCCGTTTTTTATTATGCCGTATTATTATAATAATCTTCTTGCTGAGTGGTTGCTTGTTTCTGGGATAAGGAGATGTTTTGACCGACTTTAAAAAAGGAGGAGGTTCAATTCGTCGGAATATTTTTTTGTGTTTTTTTTATGTATGTTCATGTTCACCGATTACTCGAAGAAACCTCGACCGATTTGGAAAACTTTTTTTTTTGTTTAAAAGGGTATACTTTCCGATTGGTGCCACAAAAATTTGGTGAGGATCTGTCGAGGGTCTTCGGAGTTATGAACTGAAATGCACCTCGAGATTACAGAAAATTGCTCAGCTTATAACATTGAAGTCGGGTTTTTTTAATTTTTAATTTAGCCACTTGTTATAATACTAAATTGCTGTTTATCCTTTGAATAGGCCTATTTCTGTAACACTTTATTAATCCAAAAAGGTTTGAAAACAGGTGGTTGTCATCAGGATGTAATGTACCTAATCTTTATATCTTGGAAAATATTTTGATACTAAATAGGTAACCACACGGTCAAATAATTGACAGAGCAAAGCGAAATTGTATTGTAAACATGGAAGTCTTGTTTCAATTTTTTTCTTGTTCACTAACTACTAGCTTCCGTCTGCGGCTTCGCACGCGCGTGACCTAGTACTAACCCAGGTAAAAATATAGCCTGTGTTATTCCAGGTCAAAACTATGTAAATTCTAAGTTTTGACAAAATCCTTTCAGTATTTTTTGCGAGAAAGAGTAATAAATAAACATCTATACATACATCCATACATCCTCACCTCACATACTTTCGCATTTATAACATTATAGGATCTATGCGAGTAAGTATATTATTTTTCTACTAATGTAAATTGAAATTCCACTTTTCAAGAGGGGATTTTGTAAGGGGGGAAAAGTGGAATAACCCCCTCTCGGAAGTACTTATACTTTAAGTCATGGCTTAACGACTTAAAAGCCGGGACCGACAACTTAAAGTGCCCTCCGAAGCACGGAAGCGCTCAGCTCCTAGTGCCACTTGCGGTGACCCATCCAAATTGTGACCGCGCACAACGTTGCTTAACTTCAACGATCAATCAAGAACGTCTCAGCAAGCTACGCCATGAGCGCTTCAACTTATACTTAACATATTTTTTAATGTTTTCCGTTATAATTTTCTGTGTGTCCAACAGCCAGAAAATCATGTTTTCATACATCAGCCTCCTCCAATATTTGAATACCCGAAACTGGGAATACCTTGTTTCCCTATTTACATTTTAACGCCTGACGAGGGTCCAAACCCAATGATACAACAACTTGTTGCCAATTGCCAACAATGTACAAAATATAGAAAAGAGGAACGAGGTGTATGTCTGAAATCTTAAAGGATAATGTTGGTAAGTACTGAGATGACGAGTGATAGGAGGGAATGGAAGAGAACATGTTGTGCCGACCCCACCTAGTGGGAAAAGGGCAAGGAAATGAAATGATGATGATAATGAACGTAGCTATAGCTTTGTTAAGGGTGGGGTCCAAGGGTTCCAAAATACAAAGATTGACTAGGTTTCCCCCGAACTTATTCCCCCTAAAAAGGCTCTATTGGACTAACTCTCGAATGCCTGTCGAAATATCTTCAAAAGTTAAGGATAGTCTCAAAACGTTTTCCTCTAGCTACAACGGTTAAGGTAGTTGCCCTTACTGCCCCGTCTCAAAACTTCACTCTGTATATTGAAAATCTCTATATCACAGGTAAAGTCAGGTGTCTTCATTACTTTTTAATAAAATCATCCTTTCAGCTAACTTATTCGTCCCCCTGAAACACTGTTTCTATTAAAAGCGGTATAGGTACAGAAATTAATTAGGATAATATTATGTTGATAAAATTACGTCGTATGAAACTTTCTGTGCTCAGAAATTGAATGAATGAATCAAAATCCTTTATTGTACAGTTACAATAGAAATTTAAGTAAATCCTAGCAATAATTGAACAATGGGAATTTAATTTTTAATAGACATTATATTTAATTTAAACATTAATATTCATTCATCATTCATATCGAGTCAATGGCACTCATATTAATTTCGACCAGTATTTTGCAACCTCTACGCCTTCATCAGTTGCTTCGTTTAGCAGTGATTTCCAAAGTGGTCCAGGGGTCCACGGGAGACTCGAAAGGGGTCCACGTTGGTTCTCATTTTCTGACGAGTTTTGGGAATATGGTAGAAATGTAGCAGCAGGGGGTCCACCGAAACCAGTAAAATTTTGAAAGGGGTCCATAAGAAAAAAAAGTTTGGGAACCACTGGTTTAGCTGCTCCCGGGTGCTACTACTGTTATAACTACATTGATTACCTGTCCTATATGGATGCAGGTGGCAGGGCACAGCATGCAGGAAATCAAGGAGGGACAAGAAAGAAGCCTCCTCGCGGCGTACCTCGGAAACAGCTAGGACACGGTAACGCAGTGTCCTGGGCTGGCCAATTCTTACACCACAATGGCTCATCATTAATATTGTATAGATGCATACTAAAAACCTCACTTACACCTGAATACTGAAACAACAAGCAAATAGAAATCTCTAGTCTCTGCCTATCCCTACGGAAAAGTAAGTAAGTTCGTATGAGCTAGTGGCCAACTCTGGTGACGGAGTTTTTAGGCCGCCTAAAGGCCTCCGTCGTGGCTTAACGACTTAGCCGTGACTGACAATTTAACGTGTCCTCCGAAGCACGAAAGCGCTCAGCTCGTAATGCCATGCACACAACGCTGCTTAACTTCAACGATCAATCAAGAGTGTATAAGCAAGCTACACCACGAACTCTTCAAAAAAAGTACGGAAATTACCTATGTACGTAAATCTAGTAAGATTGTAAAATGTGGAAGCGAAAGCATTTGCAACTATTATACAATAGTTGCTTAATAAGAATAATAATTCCTCACCAACAAAATTAGCTTTCCATAGTCAAAAAACTCATTCGTCTTTCTTCCTGTATATCGATATTTCGTCACCACACCAAAATATTTACATGAAATATATTTCGCTCGACTTCTCGCGAATCGAAGCCATTTCCCTGGGATGACATGTTCTGACACGCCCGATCATATGCACACGGCTTTACCCAGCCAATAACTGTACAACGAAAAATAGAGGTGGGAAAGTGAACGAGAGATTTGTGATTCAAGATAGAGTTTGAATCATTGTGTCGGCTACTGTTTTAATTTAAAAAAAGGTTTATGTTCGTATAAATCTATTACAATTAGTACAGAAATGACCGCGGGAATTATTTATATCTAAAGAGCGAGTGTCTTCGATGGTGACCGCGGGCAAATAGGCAGAAGCTCCATCGCGCTGTGCGTTTCAAGTAGGTAGTGATGTCCTCGCGCGAACACACTGTAATGATTCGTTTACCAAAAAACTATAGGACGAACTGTGTCGATAAAGTTGGAAAGACATTTTGTTCTATACATTTTTTAAATAGTACCTAAGTATACAACTACGGTGACAACTGGTGGACCAGTCTTGTCCATTGTGTTGGCGCAGGATTCCTGTTTTAAAGGGTCAGCAGCACGAGAGTGGCTCCTCTGGTGTCACAGGCGTCCATAGGCTACGATAACCGCTTACCATCAGGTGGGCCGTATGCTTGTCTACCTTAGTAATATAAAAAAACACTCTCTGTGTGTGCAGCATGATTATTTACAAACTACAAACTTAGCAAAAACCACAGAAATACGAGTAATTGGAAATATTTAAATAGCATCACAATAATCTGAGTGTCTTAATAATGTGCATGAAACAAAAAGCACGCAAGATAAATTTATGATTTGTTTAAGCTTATAACAGCAGAGTCATTCTGTAAACTCACTTCGAACGTCGAAGAGCTGAATCCACTATGAGATTTCAAATTTTGTATTCGAAATTTAAATCTTACAATACATTCTTGTGTATTTAGTGAGCTCGGTCACTTAGGTGAATTCGAAGTAAGTCTACAGAATGACTCTGCTGATATGAATCACTCTTGACAGCTCAGTCTCAGTTTGTCGCAAGCCTACCACGTCACATCGGATTTGCACCATCCCGCGACTTCGCTCGCCTTTATTGTCGGATCCGACTATTGTTTGGATAAACTAAATCTTCTTTATCGCGAGACGAAATGAGGTTTGCTTGTTGCGTGAAAGAAAATAGGGTTATGCAAAAATTGGACTGGGTTATTCGTTCAAAATTGAATATTTTCACGTGAAAATTAGGCTGCTTTTCGTATACTGCCATGTAAAACGACAAAAGCACCTTTGACGGATGCACCATAATAGAAGTTTGTTAGTAAAGTAAATTAATATTTTGTTTGTGTCATTCCGTTAAATATGTCCATAGTGTGTCTATCCAACATTTCACGAGAACCTTTTTCGAGAAAATAAAAGCATGCTATGCGTGATAGGTTGCAAGCCCATAGCTACCCATTAGATAACTTATTGGTTTACCTATCGATGTTTTCCTCTACCATTAAAGAAAGAAAACAGAAAATGTATGCTATTAAAATACTTGATACAGACTTTACCTGTTTGTTGTTAGTTGAACTCTTCAAATACTATTAAAACATATTTCTTGAACACACCGATAAAACAGTTACGCAATAACCACCCCTATTTCCATGGGGTTTATGAACGGGGTAAATTACCCGTAGCTCTATACAGATAACCCCGTGGCGTGGGCGGAAAAAACTCAATTGATGGAACGGAATGAATGGAAAGCGGTTTTTAAGGAATAAAGGGGTGACACTGTTGAAATTGTGACTCGTTACGGAGTTCCGTGAAGATATTAAAATTTTCTCATTTTATCTCCGTTTTTGGTTCAGGTTAATTGGTTTTTTTTTACATACTTTTTAAAATTATTCTTACTACACTAGATCTGCAATGTACCGTACTAAACACAAGTCACTGAGTACTATGATAGCATTTTGTATGTGTACGGGCCAACCCGCACATTCAGCATAGAATGCATTGTGCTGTGCTTAGCAATACATACTTTTCTTTACAATAAATCAGTTTAAAACTCACTTTGGCATCGAGCGGTCGTTTTCCATCTTTTCCCAATCAAATCAATTATCAAATTATCTGTAGGGAACAACAACGTACCCCTACAGTATGTTTTTATGCAACAGTCCACATCAAAATGTAAACCAGACCATTTGCCCAATCCAATAGAATCAAATATCTTATCGTATCAATTTCATGAAACAAATACCTTCTTACAGTCCCAATATCCTAATCAAATGCTAAAATAAACAGAGCTCTCTTTCATCTGAATTTCAAATGTAAAAACTTAGCACGTGAATTGAATACCTTTGAATCATTGAATTACGAAAAGAGAATGAGTTGAATCTGGCCTTAGCTGCTATCTGCGTAACATTTGTGTGATACAAATACAAATACAACAAAAACCAATTTATTTATTGTCTCATCAATAACACAAAGTAACAAGCCAAAGATAGGTAAGAAGGTACACAAGGTTAAGTTGAGACAAAGGGAGTAAATTCAGCATAAGCTGCATGTGGAACATACAACGCTGGTTTTCAATTTACCCGTCTCGGTCGATGTTCGCCGACATAACAATAGCTGAGCGGGATTGCGGTGATGAGATTCGGTGTTATAAAGCACTGGCAGCAGTGATGATGATGATGATAAGTAGCCTATAACCTTCCTCAAGAGTTTAGCTATCAAATACAGGAATATTTTTTCCAATTCGACTAGTAGTTTCTGAAATTAGCGCGTTCCAACAAGTAAACTTTGAAAGCACATTAGTATAGTAGGTATTTAATAATAAATATGTGTGCATTTACAAAAAATTATATACGGTATTTACTGGTTTCTATAGTAGGTACAACCTTTGCATAGTTTGAGGCCAATGAGGGCTCTGTGTAGGTATATCCACCAATATTTATTTAGGTACTTAAGGTAAAGGCTCCTAATTCCGCGTTATTTTCACCAAAACTAGAAAGGACATTAAAAATTAAGCATTTACAATGCATTTTTGTGAAATTGCCTATTTTTATCAGAAACGTTATTGTTTTTACTCTTGAAATATACAAAAAGTTTGTTGTTTTAAATTTGATTTAGCGTCTAAAATAATTTAAAATAAGAAAAAGTCGGAAGCTCCTAATTCCGATGTAAAAATTCTAATTCCGATGTATTTGGATCCTAATTCCGAGTGTACAAAATACAAAGGAGAACGGATGGAAGGAATGATACATGGTGTTCAAAAATTATCACATTTTATTATCAAACAGTACCTATTATTATTACCTATATTTACCTATATTTACCTATATTTATATTTACCTATATTATTATTAGTATAGTAAAAATGCACGGTTCTCGTGGGATAAACCAAATAGTAGTCCACGCGGGCGAAGCCGCGGGCGTCAGCTAGTAATTCTATAAATCATCGGACCTGCTCACAAAATTCCACGAGAATTAGTTGAGAAATGCGACCTGTAGATGAGAACATACAGACGAACAGACATCCGAACAAACGAAAGCAATTTTGTCCAAGCTGAAGTAGAGACGCTGCGCTCGCTTTGCTCGCTCGGTCAATTATGTGAAACTATTGATAGACTTTATTTGTGTAAGTATTAATTTTATTCATAAACGTATCTTACTAAATATCTACATAGGTAGGTACCTACCTACATTGTAATGAAAGTTATTTTTGAGGGTAAATAATAGGATACTGATTATTTGTGTTTTTAAAATCATTCAAACTGAGTGACAAGTTGCGTAAAATAATGAACACTCTGTATGTTACTTGTGTCAATACATCGGAATTAGATTCTATGAGGATCTAATTCCGAGGTAAATACATCGGAATTGAAAATTTTCATACCAAACACATTTTCTAATTCCGAGGGTTAAAAAGTAAATGATTTTTCAAAAACACATAAACAATTTAATGCTTCAATGTAATACCTTCAAAAACATGTACAATTCTATTCAAGATTGTATCGAAATACGTCAAGAACTTAATTTTCTTACTACCCAAATTGATAATCTTTGATATGGTATAATTAGTAAATGCGACGTCAAAACGTACCTCGGATTTAGATTTTAATGTGAATTGACATTTTATGTAGTCAAATCCAAAACAACAAGTGCGTAACTACAAAAGCAGCTTAAAAAATTCAAATAACACGAGGTCTACGAAATCGTAATTCCGCGGTATACATCGGATATTAGGAACCACCTAAAATATTGGGCAGCTAATGCCGATGTATTTTCAAAACGTATTTTTAACTAATCTATGAAGAAAAATACAGAATTTTTAAGTGATTCCGCTTACAAATATACTCCTTTCAATATTCCAACCTAAAGAAAAACACACACAGTACAAAATTAAAGACAAAATCACTATTTAGTAAACCGTAGTACTCACGTGCACAGGGTCCAAAATGTATGGAGCGACCGTTCGGCACAGCTGCTGGCACGAAACTAACCGATTATTGTAAAAAGTAAACACACTAAAGCACTCCTTTGTTTGCGTAAGCACGACCAGATATATTATTAATTGAGAAATGTATCCTGCAGTTAAAAAGGGTTTGTAAATAGCTTGAAACTAACGATTTTCTATATACCTCGCAATTACCGTCCATTTTCAGAAACCATCGGAGTTAGGAGCCCTTACCTTACTATCTACTTAATTCATTTTTATCCGTTTGAGCTGAGAGGAATATATTTTTTAGATTTTCTAGACAAAAGTATAACCAATGTCCGTTTTTTGATAAAAATATATGCGCATTAACACAAACCCAAGCGGTAAAGAAAACATCGTGAGGAAGCCAGTTAGTGTTTCAATCGTGATGAGCATGCCAACTTGTCATAAGGAAAGCCGGGTTGCAAAATGTGTGCGTTTCATTATTGTCCCTCTTACTACCCCTTAGATACCCAAGGCGCAGGCCAAACAGGAGAGACGTAAGACGAGGACCCGTCGCCAACAGGGCGCCAGCGAACAGTGTTGCGTCCGCGCCCCGTCTCTTCTGTATGTTTTGCGTCGCGACGCTTCTATACATTTTGTATGAAAGGGACGCGGAAGAGACAAATGTCCGTGCCCCGTCTGCGTCTTACGTCTTTTCTGTGTGTCTCGCGCCTAAGGATGTAGAAAGCCTTAAAAAAGTCTATGGCACCTTGGTAATACCTCCTCCTTAGTCAACCCCTCATTGTTGGGGATCGTGACTCCTTCGCATGATCTTGTGGATTGATCTCCATTGGAGCGACCTGTGGCTTGATGCAGTGCTTTGTTCACCGGCATTTCAAGTGGCTCCGATTCCTGGTCATCCCAGCGCTTTGGGGCTGCGTCCTCTCCGTATTTTACCCTCTATCTTGCTGTCACAATAAATATCTCGATATTATATATAGTTGTTCTATTTCACGAAGTCCGTTTGGTCGTCACAGAATAGAAAAAAAGCTTGTTTTCTTCTCTTTTATGATCTTAATTGTGTGCGTAGATGCACATGCACGTTGTTTCTGTGTGCGTGGGCCGATTCTAAGGGAGTGTACACATTGCGTTTTCTGCAGCGCGTTTTTGAGCTGCGCGTTTGTATCGATACAAACGCGCGTTCGCAACGCGTTTTTTTCCATAAAAAGCGAACCGGGAGGGGCTGCGCGGGGGGCTGCGCGTTCGCATCGTGTTCGAATCGCGTTTGTATCGATACAAACGCGCTGCAAAAAACGCAATGTGTACACTCCCTAAGCGCTCCCGAGCTTACGCACACAGAAACAACGTGCATTGAACACACACACAATTACAGACCAAACGGACTTCGTGAAATAGAACAACTATACCTTGTTAATACAATTGACCCTTATTTACTAATTATATTACGCCACCTTCAAGTTTCGAAGATCTTTGGCAACCCGTTGGCCACCTGCGTAAGAAATGCAAAATTAAATCAATAGTACCCCAGAAGTTCAGGAATTAAACTTCGCTAACGGTAACGAACCTGGTTTTTGGAAACTAGTTGAAATCTTCTGACTTTGTTTGTATTCTACTACTTTGTTGCCACACGTATTGACCATTGTCTTTCCTGTGGATATGGCCGGTTAAGCTGAGAGGATGGTTTAGGAGCTGGGCAAGTCTACTCCATCTCAAACAATATCCCAGGTACTACGGTGTCCCGTTGTGGGCAAGGATTGCCTCCTGACACTATATAAATCATCTAGTAAGGATGTAAAAGCCTGAGTATTATGTTTTTTGGTTGTAAATAGATATTTTCGAAGTTAAATATTATGATATACTCAGCATCGTCATTCACAGCTTTACTCATTGAAGTTAATAATTATTTTCTTACTCAATCCATTGATGCTACGCAGAGTTTTTTTTATACTACTAAGGTAGCAGACAAGCTCACGGCCCACCTGATTGTAAGAGGTTACCGTAGCCTATGGACGCCTGCGACACCAGAGGAGTCCCACTCACGCTGCTGACTCTTTAAAAGAGGAATCACTGCGCCGACAACACAATGGACAAGACTGGTCCACCAGCTGTCACCGCAGCGCTTCCTCGCAGAGCTTTGGCAACCTTTCACCGCAGGAACACAACACCATTCGAGTAGAATGATGTTATTTGACTGCAATATTCTGTAAGGCGATTACTTGAACTCATGACCATCAGATCTAACGTATACGATTTTTGAAACAATTTCATAGAATTTCAAAATACAATTTTTTATCGCGTGCAAATACTTATACCTTAAATATTTCTAGGATTTGCAATGCAAGCCGATTTGTCAGTCAGTAAGGTTTTATATTATTAGAGGATTTAAAATTTTCAAGACATTTCAAGGAAAATTATAATGTTGCGATATCAGCTTTTTTGTGTGTGGGAGGACAAATCGTGAAACGCTGTCCGTGCTCTAAGGGTGTTAGCGAAAACGCTGTGTCAGCAGCGATTGTCAAATGTCTACGTTACTGGCATGTAGGTAAAATTATTTTATTTTAAAGCTCTATTTTTTTATTCTATTATTTTCTTTTTTTTTTCTCTTATTATACTTATTCTAATTTACGTAGTGTCAATTCAGCAAGGAAGATAATGTTTTGTTTCTAATAAAGGTCTTATTGCTTAGAACTGGACCACTTTATTCTCCCTATTCTAATAGGTATAATTATCTTAAACGTTTATCGCAGCCTTCCATAATCGAGTAAAAACAAATCTAATCTCTCATTTTCTTTTAAATACTAAGAAAAGAAAAATAAAAGTTCTGATGAATATTATGTTAAAGTAACGAACAATTCTTTGAAAAAATATCCTACAACATTCCATAATCATCTTCCCTTTAGGCTTTATCATAAGCAAGTATTATAATTGTACTACGTCTTTTCATTTCATCCATTTTTATATTAAGTATTTACACAATTAAGGCCGTAGTACCTAGAGCTAAAATTAGTACATCGAGTGCAACTTTGAATATTTTTTTTAGCTTCGTTATAATAAAAATTAATTTAGAATGCGTCCAGCCGCTGCACTTACGACAGCTGCTCGTTTCGAAACACGACAAAAATGCAGTTTTTTGGAGATTTCTCATCACTTTGTCAACCAATCGGAAAAAAATAATCAATTATGACAATTACTAAATGACCTATCCAATGGTGCAATCCAAAAACATAAATGACATCAACGAAAATAAAAGTTACTACGAGTAACTTAACTGTATGAAAACTGAACTTTACTTCATTAATAACGTACCTTACTTTTTTTATATTTTATGTAAATTTCCTATTAGTAGTTATTATGTTTATAAACTTATAATGCTGCTGCTAAATAGGCCCATAATTCTCAGGTTTTATAGGGCTTAATTTCCCCTATAGCGTTACGATCTCATAATTTGGAACCTTCCCGTTTTGATAGAAAGCGTTCATCGCTTAATAAAGACAATTAAGTTAATTGCCTACAGTTGAGAGCGACTTTTAGGTGCCACTTCAACGAAGATATACTGAGTTACATAGGTATAGTTAAGGGTATTTGCACACGGAGCGTTAGAAATACATGCGTTACCTGCATGCCATCATATTTTATTGAGGCGTATTATTTTCGTGGATTGAGCGAGGCTAGATGTGGTCCGCGTTTTTTATTGCATGGATGCTAGTTTTCTACTGGAATCTAAATATAGAATAAAAAGTCAGTGAATGTACAACTTTGTAAACCAAATGTTTTTTTTTTATTTTCCTCAACAGTTTCAGAGGCTTATTACAAAATTATCACAGCTCAATTATAACAAGGTAGGTAAATAAAAAGGTTTAAAATACTTTTAGGAAGTTAATCTTCATTTAAACGTATTTTTGAATATAAATAATGAACGTTACATTTCATATTATAATAATAATAATAATAATAATAATAATAAAACGTTTATTTCAGGCAACAATAGTACAAGTGAAAGATGTTAAATACTTATAACTACGGCCCATATAAATATATACCTTATAGTCTAACATCCATATTATAAACTTATCTACTAGCACGTAATATCTGTGACGTGTCACACTCGGTATGTGCTGTGATCGGTAGTCTTCCCCGAAAACAAATAATAATAATAGTAGTAGATAATAATAGGTACATAAACAATAAATGTACTTAATTAAAACGTCAAATGGACCATTAGACAACATTGATAAAGATTGCAATATTATAAAAGACCACCAAGTGAATGAATGACATTGTGAGCGTACAGGCAAAGATAAAAGGATTGGTGACTGTAGATGCAGATGATTATGACGCCCAGTTTGTGGATAGCCTTACACGTAATACCGTCATAAAATAACTGTGCTCTTTATTGTCGAGTTTCCATTAGGCGTCTCAGTGTAGGCGGCCAACGAGTCCTTTGGATGCTATTTGATTTACTTACATACTCTTGCAGTCTTGCTACTAAATTATTCTTGCATCTTAGTTTATGAAGAAAATATGGCAATTTGATTTATGTGAGGGAAAAGTGCAAATGGCGACATCAAATTAAAGCATGAGAATTACTCATGGAAAAATAACTTCGGTTGATATACCTACATCTGTACTAAATCTTAATCCAAAATGTCGGACGTCCCTCTAACTACACCACCAGGAAAGTCCTAAGATCATTTGTAATTTCTTCCCAGTATCAGATCCCAATGATGGATGCCCATGATGAACGAAAATAAAGCGGAAGAGTTTGTTTGTTTGAACGCGCATCTCAGGAACTACCAGTCGGATTTGAGAAATTATGTCTGCATTTGATAGCTAAACTCTTGAGGAAGGTTATAGGCTACTTTTCGTTATCATCATCATCACCATTACTCCGGGAGCAACGTCGCGAGGGCGCAGCTGGTAAGTTAATTAACAGGCGACGACGGGTTTGCAGACTGTCACGTATGTCATCTTATCTTCCTAAAAAATGTACCAAAAATATACTTGGTTGCGCCCCTGACTACCATTTGATATCTTCAAGGATCTTGAAAATCTAAATATCTGGATGTCTTCCGTGTAAGAGATAATAATATATTTGTGATGATGACAATGAAAAGTAGCATATAACCTTTCTCAAGAGTTTAGCAATCAAATGCAGAAAGAATTTTTGAATCCGAAGCCCGACAGGTAGTTCCTGAGTCGCGTTCAAACAAACAAACAAACTCTTCCGCTTTATTATGTTAGTACGAGATTCCGTGTTTTTTCAAAATGAAGTTTCGTATGAAAGTCATCGAATGATCCGTCAAATAAAGGAAAAACACAGCATCATTGTTTCCCATCAGTCCGTGGGGATTACCGGCGGCCAGTAATTGACTGCGCGGATTAACGACAGATCCCAATACCCTTGTTATAGCCCCCTCAGATTACAAAGGCTACTTGAACTCACTAGCTAACTTCAGTTTTTACCTGATTAGATTATTTTACTGAAGCGCTCGTGGCGTAGCTTTCTTAGGCCGTCCGTTTGTATGCGTTTTCATCCGAATTTTAGACGTGCGTACGAACACGCACTAAAGATCCCAACACTTTGAGTACTACGGGACCTCGCACACTCTATCCGATTAGACGTGCGTATACGTGCGTATAGTTCTGACGCACAGTATGAAAAAAGAAGTCCGTCACAACTGGCATTTGAACGGACAAAAACGCAACCAGTGTGACGAGGCCAATTCGTACTGTCAACGTACTGTTATCCGGATGATAACTTTAAGTTTAAAAAAAAACAAGAAAAAATCACTTGAAACTAGACTTTATTAATTTTATTTTAAAATTAGGATGTTGAAATGAGTTTTTAATAGAATTTAGTTATTTGTTAAACGACTGTTCTCGTCGGAGGATTGGAAAAGACTCCAGAAAGTACTAGGGGCTGTGAAGTGGGAGGTATGATAGAAATGCAGACGCAAGTAAAAGAGTAAGCATTTTAAAGAACATAGCATGGGATCTAACAGTTATACGTTTCAAAATCGGATACAAACTGCGGACGGCCTTAGACGTTCTTGATTGATCGTTGTGTGCGATCACAATTTGGGTGGGTGACAAGTGGCATTACGAGCTGAGTGCTTCCGTGCTTCGGAGGGCACTTTAAACTGTCGATCCCAGCTTTTAAGTCGTTAAGCCATGACGGAGGCCTTCTGGTGGCCCAAAAACTCCGTCACCAGAGTTGGCCTCATACGAACTTACAAAGAGAATCAGCTTCTGCTAGTTTGAGCTGCATACGTTTATAATACCCGGATTGTCTGCTATGTTTTATTTGTGTTCTGGTTTGTTCCGGGACTCTGATAGTGTTTTGATGGAGAATTAGTTGTATAGTTTGCAAAGGAAATTGGATTTCGGATAAGATCTGGGCCCGGCATCGGTTTCTATCGTCGTAAACTGGTGACCCTTAACTTTCACAGTTGATGGCTCGCTGTTGCTGGATCTTAATTAGGGGTTTTAAAAACTTGACATTTATAAAAAAAATATAGTAAGTAATCATATTAAGACAACAAAATCGTGATAGGTACATATAGTCCGACACAAAATAATATAAATAAATGGGGGCGCCACTGTGCAAGCTAAATACGCGAAATAGATAAATTCTCTTTTAGAAGTAAATTATTACTTCTGACTGACGTCTTCGGCACCTGTACCATAGACAAGAAACCTATACTTTACCATAGATAAGTAGAGAAAGGGTTTCAAAGTACTGAAATTTTAGTTGCCGTGTCTACCCGTTTTTGCCGGGGACTATACCTAATCATTTTGAGAGACTACAAAATTGTAAAACTGTGTAGTAAAATACAGGGTGAATTTTTGAAACGGGGCAGTAAGGGCAGCTACCTTAACCGTTGTAGCTACAGGAAAACGTTCTTAGGAGACTATCCTTAACTTTTGATGATATTTCAACCTGCATTCACAGATTTTGAAAATAATGTACAGTCAGCGAGAAAATGGGCAATTTACACAAAAACTTTTTTTTATGCCAATCGATCCTGTTTCATACCTATACCTAAGGATTAAAAGGCTCTATCGAACCAACGGAGGTTAGAGTACTAGAAAAGTCAGAAATTGCTAAGATGTAATTTTACTGTTCTGACACCAGGTCCGACCATCTCTTTGGGCTCCTCCCTCTGGCACTTTTGTTCTCTATTTGGCCTGTTATTATGAGTTTCTCCATGTTGTCGGCGTTTCTCCGCTATAATAAGCTACAAAATGTCAAAAAATCCTTTTATGAAAATCCATCTTCATTAATAAACAATTCTGAACAAGATCTGTCTATTATATTGATTGACTGACATGGTTTTATCGTTAGCATTCATCGTACGCTGAAAAGCCTTAGTACTAATTCTATTTTATATTTGAATCCATGCCTTTGATTTACCTATTGAAATGGAAATCGTTTATATTTCCATCCGATTCCACTCACTCATTCAATCATTGGAAAATAATTTAGCCTTGATTTAGTTCCACTTCAAACGCTTAAGCCTAGTTCGGACTACTTTAGTAATCGAGCGAGCGAGCGAAGCGAGTGAAGATCTTAGTGGCAAGCTAGGCTTAGGCGATTTTGCTTTGTATGTTTGTTTATTTGTATGTTTCACTTTTATGCTCTCGCATAACTATCGAACCGCTTATCCAATCTGCATGAAACTTGGTAGGTCAATAGGTTGTGCTATGTAAATTTTCTGTGGAACATATTATAAGCATAATCGATGAAGGGGCTGTAAAGATATTGGGTTCCCAAGGAGGTAAAAAAAAAATTAAAGCTACCCAAATATATTAAGTTGGGTGTCATATAAAAGGACTTAATTTGTACATTCCAAACTGGTTTTTATTTTTACTCTAGGATGTATAGTTTTTGAAATACGACTAAAGAAAAAAAATTAAAAACCAGACCGGCCAGAGCTCCCGTTTATAGAGTTTCGAAGAGCAATTTAGTAGCTAAACTACTCGCTATTGCCCAGAAATCGTTCGCATTACGGTCGAGTACAGTTCACAAGTGAGTGGTGTTTTGCAAGATAATTCTTGCGGCAACTAATGAACTCGACTAATTCGAATGGTACGGACTTGACAGTGAGCACGCGTGGTGGGAGGTGCTACTCGCCCGATAGAAATAGAGTAAAATGGATCGACTCGACTTAATTACTAATGGGTTGAATACACCTAACGAGTACAGTAGTGGCGAGACAGAAGTGGGGCGAGGAGGGAGGTACTCGGCCTAGTAAACAAATTGTGATTCTAGTGACTATCTCGCCTCTTATTCCTCGGCCGAGCACTCGTTATAGTGTTTATACAAACCGAGCACTCGGCCGAAGACACTGTCTCTCTACTGTACTCGTTAGGTGTATTCAACCCATAACTTACCTACTCGACTACATTTTTGGTGTTCAGACACGTTTCGCTACTAAATTACTCGCTGCGAAAGTAAAATACTAGCCTAGTCTGAACTAGGCTTTAGCTCGCACGCAGTGTAAGGATTAAATGAGTCCTAGATTTTATATAATTAAGTAATTATATTTTTATCGATTTACAAGCTTAGATTCTTGTAAATAGGTACCTATGTAAGTTGTCCGTTTCATGCAAACTATTTTTCAATCCTTATCTAATTGAGCTAAAAATTTACATACGTTCTTGTTGGTAACAATTCAACATTATAGTGACATCGAGCTGATCTATGGAACCAGGAGTTTTTCAACGGCATTCTTTAGATAAATTGATTTTTAAAGGCTGAGCGCACACCTATCCTTACCGAATTCTCAAAGTAGCCATCAATCTGCCAGATTCGGTCAAATTGGACGATTCGACGCGGGCAGGTGTGCGAAGTTTCATACGATTTCATATAAAGAATTCTAAAATTCGTTTCGGTTGATTCGTTCGGCGCGTTCGGCGCGGATAGGTGTGCGGCCACCTTAAATAATATTTTTGATTCGAAATTAGCCATTCCTGTCAAGTCAGCTCTTTTTTAGTTAATGAAGGGATATGTCGGCTTTTCATAAAATTTTATAGTGAATAATTTAGCCTTTATATCACTTTACATTTTGTCATTCCGTGCCTACTCATTGAAATAACGTCGCATAGTATTTTTGTTCCATTTCAGTAGTAACTAATTCTGCACTACACTTTGAGTGCTTTTAAATGCAGCCAATTAGAAATTTAATGGCGTTTATTAATTAAGTCTAACAGAATTTATCGGTGTTAATTAAATCATTAAATAAATTCATGGGGAGTGCATTTTGAAATTTATTGGTATTTAAGCTAATAGCTACATAATTATATTTTTATTACCATGCTTTCGTTTGTCGGTGTTTCCAATAAAATTACAAAATGATCCACAAAAAGTTGAGTTTTCACAATTTTTTTATGTTTTTAAACATTCCAGTTTTTTTGAAAAGACTAGCTGCGCCCCGCAGTGTTACCCGCAGTTAGAAAGTTAACATGAAATATTTTCTACAATAAGATTAGCCTATGTGTTATTCCAGAACCTAAACTATCTACACTCCAAATTTCATCAAAATCGGTTCAGTGGTTATGGGGATACGTGGTAACAAACATTCACACACATATACACACACACACGGACTTTCGCCTTTATAATTAGTAGGATTACTAAAAACTGTTTTTTTTTTTTAATCATGTCATACAAAACAGAAATATAAAACAGATTGTCTGTGTGAATAAATCTGATCCTAAGGGAAGGGTTGCTCACTTCATAAGAGAAGTTGTTTTAGCTTATCTGCGAGTGTAGATGTTCCAAAGTTTTTACCCCTACCATTGCACTGCACAGTACAAAATAAATTTCAAAATATAGGAAAGAGGGACCCGGATGATCCGATATGTTCAAAAGTACTAAACAACCAATTATTGCACAATCACAATCAGCAAACTGACTTATTACACGATTTTTAGTTATCGTCACGTTCGACATAGCCGCTTTTAGGACGTGTTCTGATAAAAAGTCGCAAGTTAAGTGTCAAATCTTCCAACGATCGAAATCTTGGATACGGTTGCCAAGTTCAAATCCAGTTAGGGTGCAATTTTTGGTGTGTATTTAAAAAATACTTAAATATCGATGTTGATTCGGTTTTAATCTAATACTAAACTGTTAAGTCTCAATGAGACAATGAAATCAAATTAATTTAAGGCACAAACAATGATTAAGAAGTTTTATGAATATATTTTTCTGTTTCATCAAATGAAAAAAGGTATAGGTAAGGAAACTGAAAAGTCACATTTTAAAGGCAAATTACGTTCGAGAACCAATGGTAACTCCACAAGAAACCTTTATCACTCCGTTTGTGCGTCTTCATTCCCCTTTCTCGGCGCGATGGTCATCTCGACCTTTTTTATTCTTGTTAGTAGAGATTTGTAAAGTTTGTATGGGCTAGCCAAGTTTGATGACTTAGTTTCTAGGCCTTCTATGTTATAGAAATATATTGAGAGCCGTGTTGGCCGAGTTGGTTAGTACCTCGACTCTCGATCCGATGGTCGCGGGTTCGAATCCTGGATCCGTGCATCAATGGATTTTTAGGGTTCCGTACCTTAAAAGGTAAAAAAAGGAACCCTTATAAGATCACTTTCTTGTCCGTCTGTCTGTCTGTCTGTCTGTCTGTCTGTCTGTCTGTCTGTCTGTCCGTCTGTCTGTCTGTCCGTCTGTCTGTCCGTCTGTCTGTCCGTGTGTCACCATCGATTATCTCAGGAACGGGTAGAGCTAGCAAGTTGAAATTTATACCATATACTAAAGTCTATAGTCCCTATTGTGACTATAAAAATCAAGGTCCTGAGTCAACACAATAAAAAGATATAGGCAAATTTAGGTTTTCGTGAAAACTTGTGAGTACCAAAACTTACCTTAATTATCAACTTTTTTTATTTTTCGGAATTTTTCCTTTACTTGTGCTAGAAGACCTTGCTTGTAACCAAAATTGACAATTCTAGGTCAACCGGAAGTACCCTAGAGGTTTTGGGTCGAAAACCTAAATGGTAGTTCCCGTTGACCTAGAATAACGAAATTTGGCAAAAAGCAAGGTCTTATAGCACAAATAAAGGAAAAATTCCAAAAAGTTAAAAAAGTTGAAAATTAAAGGGTGTTCCCATACATACATAGTTGACGCCAATTAAAATTGTCCTCCGAGTTGTATGGGCGCTCATACAATTAAGCGGATTAGCTTAATTGGCACCATGGCTAGGTACGGAACCCTCGGCGTACGAGTTCGACTCGCACTTGACCGGTTTTTATTCGTTTCGAAAAATTATATGCGCATTAACACGAGCTCCAACGGTGGAGGAAAACATTTCAGTAATTAGTGGTACAACCAAAAAATTATAAGTATTCACTTTTATTCCACGAATTTCCCGTAATTCCTCACCTGGCAGGCCACTCAACAAATATATTTATTTCATTAAACACGGCTACAAAGAACAGTTGAATAATTCAGTTTGCATGCGGGCTGTTTTAAATTAATGCTATTTTCGCTGAATTATTGACAGCATTTGGGAGTGAGCCAAATGTGTGGACTAGCCACTGACTACTCCTATTCATAGAATCTTGAATTTCAGAATATCTGGTGATGTCTCTGTTCTTTGGGATACAGTTTTGAACCTTTTCTGTTCCTGAATGCTTTTTTCGATCTGAAGTACTTAAGATATGATGCTAAGAAATTTTAAAAATTGTTTAACAATTCATCATCATCATCATCT
This sequence comes from Camptogramma bilineatum, assembly GCA_958496255.1. Classification (NCBI taxonomy): domain Eukaryota; kingdom Metazoa; phylum Arthropoda; class Insecta; order Lepidoptera; family Geometridae; genus Camptogramma; species Camptogramma bilineatum. The sequence continues at coordinate 11,298,256 of OY292471.1, forward strand.
CAGCCGTTGGACGTCCACTGTTGGACATAGGCCCTCAAAAATTTCCATGTATTGCGGTTGGAAGCGGCCTACATCCACCGCCGACCTGCGTTTTTACAAGGTCGTCTGTCCATCTTGTCGGTGGACGTCCAACATTGCGCTTGCCAGTCCGTGGCCTCTACTCGAGAACTTTTCGGCATCCAGCCATCTTTACAATTGAATATACTTAGGCCTTATACATCTTTACTAGATGAATTATACAGAATTATGATGAATTATGATGATTTATACAGTGTCAGGAGGCAATCTTTGCCTACACTTAACGGGACATTGTAGTGCCTGAGACGTTGTTTGAGATTAATATTGGGTATGACATGATTTTAGACTGACTTTTGTCAGAGTAGGTTCATTTTGATTTTGAGCCGGTACCGTGAGCCGGTTCATTTGAGCCGGTCATTTTCAGTTGACTGTTCATTATTTTGGCGAACTACTCACTCATTCTCATATGACAATCTGTCCGATCAGTTCAAAATTCTTTCTTGTCATTGTCAAGCGAGGTGTGAATTGATTGAAGATTGAATGAAGCTTGAGGAAAGAGTAACGTCAATTTTGTCATCAGCATGACAAAATCAGCTGATTTTGTCATATTGTATACGGTCACATGACATGAATTGAAGCATGACATTTTTAGAAAATGAGCCGATCACACAAAGTTGAATTTTGTACGTGACAAACGAGCCGCGTCAGTCACGTCATATTCAACGCTATTTGAGATGGAATAGGCTTACCCAGCACCTAAACAGCCTTTATCCTCAAAAAAATATTTGTTTAACATTATTATTTTGTATTAATTCAGCGTTTTAAATGAAATTCCTGTATTTGCTCACCCCAATATTTAGACATATCCGGTGCCCATCATCAGCCCATGTTATTTTAAATCCGTACCCATAATTACAAATGTGAAAGTGTGTTTATTTGTTTGTTTATTTGTCCTGCTTTCACGTCAAAACAGAGCGACGGATTGACGTGATTTTTTGTGTGGAGATAGTTGGAGGGATGGAGAGTAACATAGGATACTTTTTATCCGGGTACCACGCGAGCGAAGCCGCTGGCAGCAGCTAGTTGTAAATAAAAACACATTTTATCATGCTCAATCACAGTTGTTTGTTCAGGTGTACGTGCTATTCGAATGTGAATTGCTTTAATTGTACTATTTAAATGAGTGCATGTAGACACTTCATTTAAATGTTTCCAACTAAATTATTGTTCATTTGACGGGCTTTAACGGTTTTCATTTCAAACGATTGGTTTCAAACCCAACACCGTTTATTAAAGTACCAGCGACTCTTTCAAAATCAAAATCAAATATCATTTATTCAGTAGGACCGTTATGACCACTTTGAAACGTCTTAAGAGCTAGGTGATTCTACTCCTGTTCTTTCGCGACCAACACCGTGAAGAATCAGGGCAACAAACACGGTATGGGGCCTAGCTTTCTTTTCGGTGATTTCTGTCTGTTTGTATGTTTGTATATGTGCTAGTGGTTTTCTTGTGACGGAGTTTTTAGGGAACCTAAAAGCGTACATCATGGCACAGCGAGTTTAAAACCGGGACTGACATTTTAACGTGCCCTCCAAAGCACGGAAGCTTTCAGTTATTAAAGACACTAAGGGTTACTTATGAAAGATGTTTAAAGTTAAACACTGGTTAAACCTGTCTTTATTTGTGGATAGTGACGTTGTTTAACTAGTATTCAACTTTAAACATCTTTCTTACGGTTAGCGGTCACCCACCCAAATTGTGATCGCTCAGAATGTCGCTTACCTTTAACGATATAAGTACACTACGCCACGAGCGCATTCAGGAAACTTTAAAGGATCACATAAACTATACACAGACAGAATTCTTAGAAAAGCAAACTCTAAGGGTAATAAAAACGAATTTAATTTAAAATATAAAACAGAGCGTAATATATTTGACTGCACATTTTGCTTACGTGACAAATGTACGGTGTCTACGCCGTAGAGGCTACGGCTACGGTGTAGTGTCCTCGGTTTTATTACGTAGGTAGCACGTAGGCTTGTGTTCCACTTACAGCGTTGTTAAAGATGTTTAAAATATTATAACGTTTATATGTTCTATGGTAATTTTATGCGTTGGTGTTTTGTTATTGTTATATTACATTTATTACATTACATGTTACTGTTTCATTTCACTCTTAGATTTTTCCGAGTTGTAATGCTTTTGTAATATTTTCGAAGGTTACTGTGACAGTCTTTAAAAATATAAAAAATATCATGCAAATGGGCGTGAAACAATATTGAAACAAGAAAAACAAAATTTTTGGGGCAGATAAGGAATATTAAGTGGGGCGAACTTGGAATTTTACATGTGGGGCAAAATTCTGCGGGGCGAACATGGAACATATCAAACAAACACAAGACCAATACCTACAAACCTACTTTTTCACTGTCACTATGACTGCTGCGGCTTTAACGATCGAAGTAATTAGAAGTTATATAAAGATAAATAATGTATTTGTTTACAATACTCGCACACGTAGGTACCTATAGAAAAACAGAAAGAAAACCTAAAACAAACATAGCAGTGAATATGAAAAGTGAAACCTCAAACAATGGGTAGAAATTGGTCTTTTTCTAAGTTATAAAAGTATTTATGGTTCCTTCACAACTAATACCAGTTTTAGTTAATTAATTATCCTGTCCATCTAAAGGTTACCTGGAAGAGATCGCTTCCAGCGGTCGCCCATTGTTACACTTTTTTTTAATTAAGGCTTATTTTAGTGCTGTATGTTTAAGGTCTGCGCTCACTGCGCAGTATCATAAGCGGGCCGAGGCATAACCGAGCCCGTCACGAAAATAGCACCTTACACACTAAGACCGTATCATACTAGGACCGTCGCATAACCGTTTTGCGAAGCGTAATCTGCCCACCCGAGCCTATAACACAGTAATAGACATTTTGTTGGTTTTATGCTAAATACACAATTATTCTGAAAGCCCATTTTAAAACTTATCACTCAATTTTTTTGTAAATATAGAGCGTTTACAAGCTAAACCACACTAAAATACATATTTCACACAGTTCGTTGTGAAATAAAAAATAAATTGATTAAAAAAATCTATAGTCGTTATAGGATTTGAAGCCGAACCCGGACACACGCAGGAGCATTTCAACCGGGTGTTGCAACCGCTATTCCATCTGGTCGCACAGCAGAGTGCGTGAAATTACTGTTAAATTATTAATTATTAATTATTTCACATTAAAACTGTAGTATTCTTACAATAATACCACATTCTAGTTAGTAAAATGACAGAAAAAATGATCGAAAACGCAGTAGTAAGAAAATTTAGTGCGTTAATAATAATGTGTTTTGAACGGATTTCACAAGAAAACTAATTGCAATAATAGGGGATATATCACTCTACTAGGTAGTACTATAAAATGGCTATAACTGTTATGTTTTGAAGAAAAAATAAAGTAAAAACGTTAAGAAATATAGTTTACTAGCAGTGCCATCGTAGCGTTGCCCCCATAGTGATGGTATATGGTGATCATGATGATGATGATGATAAAAAGTAGCCTATATCCTTCCTCACAGAGTTTAGCTATCAAATGCAGAAATAAATTTTCAAATCCGACTGGTAGCTCCTGAGATTAGCGTGTTCAATGTTCAAACAAATTAACAAACAAACTTTTACGCTTTATTATTGGTTGGTACCTATAGATTATGTGTACTTTCACTCCACATTCAAGGTTTTATTAATATGTAACCTCTTCTGAATATTTTTATTGATTGTAGCTTCATCATTTTTCTCGAAATCGTGTTTTTGCTGTTACTACATTTTGATTTCGAGAGGGCAGTATTGTACCCGATGGGATTTTGACGTTTGATAATGTCACATAACGTGCGGAACGCATTAAGTTATGCTAGATGGGGGGGTTTTCCAATTCGAATAGATGGAATGAAAATTAAATTTTCTTACGCTCTCAATAAGTTTTTCGTTATCCATTTCAAAATTAGTTTCATTCAAACGAAACCCATAGCATAGAATAGCACATTATGTCATAAAGACTGCCAGTGTGCATGCTACTAGTAAGTTCAGGGGATCTAAAGTGGCCACTTTTGATGAAAAATCAGATGTTTCATAGATGCTTCATCTATGAAACATCTGATGAAACATCAAATGCTTCATAAATGCTTCATAGATGCTTCATATATGAATCATCGATGCTTCATAGATGTTTCATAGATGTTTCATAGATGCTTCATATATGAAGCATCTATGAAGCATCTATGAAGCATTGATGAAGCATTTCACAAAACATCTTTTTTTTTCTTCTTCTTTATTTTGGCTTCGCACGGCTTGTGCATTCAGCCAGTGTCAAGTAACTATAAACTACAAGCACATTCACGAACACTAACGGTTAATAATCCACCATTATTATTATTACACATTAACATTCGAAGAAACACAAGTTTTGGATAATAAAATAAAACAAAAACGAAATATTACTTCTCAAATTCAAATATTTTTAGAAAGTAAATAGGTAGGTAAGGTACCTATTTACTTTCTAAAAATAAATTTAACCTCGCACATAGATCTGTCAAAAAAGATGTTTTGGGGGTTGCTTTTTGGCGGGAATTTGAGAAGTAATGTTTCGTTTTTGTTTTATTTTCCAAAACTTGTGTTTCTTCAAATGTTAATGTGTTCTAATAATGGTGGATTATTAACCGTTAAGTGTTCGTGAATGTGCTTGAAGTTTATAGTTACTTGACACTGGCTGAATGCACAAGCCGTGCGAAGCCAAAATAAAGAAGAAGAAAAAAAAAGATGTTTTGTGAAATGCTTCATCAATGATTCATCGATGCTTCATAGATACTTCATATATGAAGCATCTATGAAACATCTATGAAACATCTATGAAGCATCGATGCTTCATATATGAAGCATCTATGAAGCATTTATGAAGCATTTGATGTTTCATCAGATGTTTCATAGATGAAGCATCTATGAAACATCTGATTTTTCATCAAAAGTGGCCACTTTAGACCCCCAGAACATAGAGGTTTCAACCAAAGAAATAAGCGGCACGCGCTAAGAGAAAAAAAAATGCTTTGTTTTTTTTTTGCTAAGAATTTTGAATTATGATTAGGTAAGTACCTACCTAATAAAAATAGGAAAAGGTAACTAGGTGCATATAGGCCGTTTAGGAGCCGCTCCCATCGAAAGGCCGCCTAAGCCTTTCAACGGCCGAAAAGCGGCCCCTAGGGGCCGACCTGGCTACGCTACTAATATGTGTATTGACAGATGGGCGGGGATTAAAAATATAAAGGGGTGTCTGCACTACTAAAAAAAAATGTACGAGAACGAGTTGGGAAACTCAAAAACAAAATATTTCAGTTCATCAACTAACTAATACTACTTTTTAGGGTTCCGTTGTCCTGACAAGAAACCCTAATAGTTTCGTTATGCCCGTCCGTCTGTATTTTTTAAGTATTATGTATAAGTATCATAACATAAGTCATCAATATCATAAGTTTTCTTACAATATATCAGTTAAAATTTATCTCAGAGTTTTAAAGATATTAGACTATGAACTATCCTTTATCCAGGGTGTGCGGACTGCGGACCGTACAATGTAAGTATTCATAGTAGATGTTCATTTCCAAAAGTACCTATCTAAATTATCGCATTGGATGTTTATCTGCAATGATAATTTAAATCTGTAGTAAATAAATAACTGAATAACTGAACAATACAATAACTTTTTTATTCTCAAAAACTTATTTTTAAATACGTCTCGACAACACTCTTTTCTACTCGTTTCTTTTTAAAAATAAAGGAATGTTTCCTTTAAGTAAAATACTGTATCTTAAGGATTTAAAGTAGTTTCCCTCCGGGGCCCATTCATTTTTTCCACCCTGTATATGGAATTTAAATTTTTCTACTCGTACATCAACTCGTACAAGGTTGTCAATTTTCAATTTTAGAGATGCAATGTGAACTCAGCCTATATTTTTAAAATTGTTATTTGTCAGCGGACGTCAGTCGAGTGTCAACTCGACCTGACATGCATGCGACCGTCTCAGTAGGGTTGCCACTTTTTTTTCGAATAAAGGAGTTTGTAGGAACTTACAAATAAATAGTAGATTTTACTTAATAAAAAATGTGATTGAAAAATAAAAGTTTCCTTGCTTCTGTCTGACTACCCCTACAAGTTTAAGTTTACATTCACATAATTAAGTAATATGACAGCTTACCATGGTTTTGTTGAGTCTGCTTTAAGGGCGTTCCCTGAGCCAAATACTGTATTTCCCTGTATAAACCCTCGATAAATAAAGTGGAAAGTAACTGAAAAGCCAACATGCATCTCTAACATTTTATCTTGTAATATACCGTTTAATTTTAGTTTTAATTTTTATTTAACATCATATTTACTTCATAATAAATCAACGAAAATCACTAAAAATAAGATAAATCTTCATTTGCTTTTGAAGTTGGTGTAGGTAATTTATGTTTTTGGTTTGCTCCATCGGATAGGTCATTCAATTAATGACATAAATTCCGTTCACTTTTTCGATTGGTTGTTATTAGGGATGAGAAAGCTCCAAAAAACTGCATTTTTGTCGTGTTTCGGAGCGAGCAGCGCCGATAAGCGCCGCGACCGGACGCATTCTAAATTTATCTTTAGTCTAACAAAGCTAAGACAAATATTTGAAGTTGCACTCATCGATGTGCTAATTTTAGCTCTAGGCTAGGGTATTATTTTTTGCGGCAACTCTAAGAGCAAAATTTGTAAGTCAGAAGAAAGGGTCAAAGCCATCACACTATCACATCACACTAATAGTTTGAATGTTTGGATGGATGGATTGATGTTTGGGTGGTTAGATGGATGTTTGGATGTGTTTGAACCGATTTGGCTGAAATTTAAAATATAGATAGAAAATAACCGTAAATAGGACATAGGCTACTTTTTATCCCGGAAAATTTTTTGAAACACATCTACTAACAAACAACATAAAATCGCCCAAGTTGCCACTAAGATCTTCGCCTAATATATTTTTTCCCTAAAAATATATTATTTAGGATTCAAATAATATTAGACTTATATTAAATATAATATTAGGTGTTGCAACCCTACGTGTCAGCAAAATAATCATGGCGGCCGGAGATTGACAAGACGGCCATGGCAGGGCAGGACACGCGACGGTGTGGGAACGGTCTGGTGTGGGGCATCCGGTACATTTCAATACAAAGAATATCATTTTTGCCGGGACGGTGTTGCTACGGTCATGCTATGCGACGGGGTAGAGACGTGATAATGTGTCAGCACCCTTATGGTGTACAATAAAGTAAGTAATATTCTATTCTGTTCTATTCTATTCTAATACCTTGAAATACCATGGTAACTTTTCTAACATTTTTTGAGCCAAGAACCCAGAAAATGTCTTGTTCGACGCCGAAGAGATAGAACAAATTGGGGTTTGTCGAAAATATATAGCATAGCTAGTAGTGGAGGCTCAGTATAAGGCCAGCTGCACACCGGCTGCCACGTTTGCGGTCCGCAAGCTCAGCCCGTTCTGTGAATTCACTTTAAAAGCATAAGCGCTTTTGGTAGCGATGGGCGAGTCGAGTTGGCTGATTCGAATAACTCGAATCAGAGTCTAAGCGAGTTGATTCGAATCAAGTTCATTCGCAACTCGAATCAACTCGCTTACCTACCTATCTATTAGAATGCGGATAACGAATGCGAGTTATGCGAATGCGAGTGCACGCGAGGTCGCGAGTCAGCGATTCGCCAACTCGAAACCGAAACTCGACTCAAGAATAAGAATCCGAATACGGTGCATTCGACTCGACTCGCCGCGCCGATCCGTTTGGCTGCTGCCGCGAAGCGGATCCCATCCGGTTGATGCGAGTCGAGTCAACTCGATTCGAGTTAGCGGCCGAGTCAACTCGAGTTATCCGAGTTGGAATAAAATCAACTCGTAACATCGCTAGCTTTTGGCGTATTCATTTGCAAGGTGGCTAGTTTCAGACTACACGATATTAGAATCTTTGAAGAAATAGATGTCTAGAACGAGTCTTTCGCTACAATCGCAATAAGAACAACAGGCCAGGTTTGAAACGCTAGTGTGCGTATTACGCACACAAGTATGCGAATCGTCTATTGTCTATACAGGTGCGCTGCGTCACCTGTCAACATTGTCGTCCATTTTTAGTGATACCAGCTCTTGAAAATTTCCCATAAAAGTAGGGGAAAATATGTTATGATTTCGAGGTGTCTCTAAAAAGAGATGGCCGATTCCTTGAATAAATTTGCCCCACAGATGCCAACAGGAAAGAATGCTTGCGTCATGACCAAATTGGGATTTTTGGGTTTGTTTTTTTATTTTATAATGAGAGTCCATTCATCTTCTTCCTCTAAAAAGTGGGATTTAAAAGTTATTCTAATATAAAGCAGCAGGCTATGACGCCCAGCATGAACGGAGAACCTAGGAAACTATATTTTTAAGGTTCCTATAGTAAAAGCTTTGCTTACGTTGGGGATAGATGGCGCTGTGTGAACATTTACTTTTTCATTATTATTAGGACTAGCAGAATTTTAAGTGAAGTAGGTATAGAAAATAAATGACGCACACAGGTGCTCCCAGTACCTACAATTTCAAGTAAAAAAGAAAAGTACTTAGGAAAAATTGGGAATTTCATCAATAAAATTATCTACACTCGTGTGCAGTGATTCTGTACTAACCGCCTAAAATAAAATATGATATCTATAAATAAATAAAACAAAAAGCCTTTTATTTCTCTATAATTAACATTTTTTTCTTATCACTAATGCTTATAATCTAAGTAGGTACTAGAGAACCCCTAAGGTGAAGGCCTCCTCCAAAGCCAGCCATCTGTCCCTGTCTTGTGCTACTCGGAGCCAGTTTGGTCCAGCAGTTTTCTTGATGTCGTCGTCCCAGCGAGCGTATGGTCTTCCTATGCAGCGTTGACCTCTTGGACCCTCCCAATTTGTCACTCTCCTAGTCCATCTTCCATCTTGTAGACGGGCTACATGTCCAGCCCACTTCCATTTTAGTCTGTATGCATATCCCAAGGCGTCAGTACTTTTTGTAATTTTAAATAAAATATGATAAATCCTCATAAATCACTCATCACAACACAATCACACAACTGAAACTCAATGAAATTCCTTTTACATCTGTCAAATTCTTGTCCGTCTGTTTTGTTTACTATTTGAGTGTCATGTCAACCGCGAAAAAGAAGGTAGGTCTATCTGATAAAAATATTCTCTGTGATACCTAATAGCCCCTCCAGACTCTCGGCAAGAAACCCCGACAACACCCGAGAAGCGTGAATGTGAGGAGTTTCTCGCCTTCTTGTTCTCGCGCTTCGGTGTCGGTACCTATTTTTGGCCGAGACAAAGGATTTCAAACAGATCACGAGTGAGAAAATTGAGAGTGTGGATAATTTGTTTGTTCTTCGAGAAGTCTCGGTGAAACTTCTCGCCGTGAGTCTGGAGAGGCATTACGGACTGTAGTACCGGAAGTGACTAAAGTTACTAATAAAATAACATAATTATATTCCCACAGGGCACGAGATATCTAAGTATTCTGTATGTACCAGTTAATTTTGTGATATTTTATTTAAATAATATTATTCAGACGCATAGTCTAATTCGATATTCGGCTCTGGGGCAGGATCCGGCCAAATTCTTTGTTTCAAATTTTTTGCGGTCAATACTGGTTTTTGTTTACTTAATTTGTCTCGTAAGTATTCGATCCTTGGTTTCGATCCTTGATTTCGATCCTTGATTTCAATCCTTGATTCTTGAATCTTGAATTTGAAATCTTTGAAGTGACAGCTGTCAAACTTCAAACCGCCATATCTCATGAATTACTCGACCTAGACTCCCCGTTCTCAGTTCAAATGAAAGCTATGACCAAGATCTTAATTTGAACTGACAGCTGTCAAACTTAAAACGGCCATATCTCGGAAACTACTCGTCCTAGACTCCCCGTTCTCAGTTCAAATGAAAGCTATGACCAAGATCTTCATTTTAAGTGACAGCTGTCAAAATGACATCTGTCATCTGAAATGTAGATCTTGGTCATAGCTTTCATTTGAACTGAGAACGGTGAGTCTAGGACGAGTAGTTTCCGAGATATGACCGTTTTAAGCTTTGAACTGACAGCTGTCAAACTTAAAACGGTCATATCTCGGAAACTACTCGTCCTAGACTCACCGTTCTCAGTTCAAATGAAAGCTATGACCAAGATCTACATTTCAGATGACAGATGTCATTTTGACAGCTGTCACTTAAAACGAAGATCTTGGTCATAGCTTTCATTTGAACTGAGAACGGGGAGTCTAGGACGAGTAGTTTCCGAGATATGGCCGTTTTAAGTTTGACAGCTGTCAATTCAATTGAAGATCTTGGTCATAGCTTTCATTTGAACTGAGAACGGGGAGTCTAGGACGAGTAATTCATGAGATATGGCGGTTTGAAGTTTGACAGCTGTCACTTCAAAGATTCAAGATTTCAGATTCAAGATTCAAGAATCAAGGATTGAAATCAAGGATCGAAATCAAGGATCAAAATCAAGATCGAAATCCAGGATCGTAACCAAGGATCGAAATCAAGCGCTGATTTTGTCGAGCGCGATAAGGTAAAAATATCCTGAAATTTCAATGACTTAGGCACACTACTAATCCAACAACGAGTGTGAAAGAGACAAAGCTACCAAGAAAGCCTCTCAACAAGACCAACAATCCTTATAACCAAGAAAAAATTATAATAGATCGTTGTGTAGTCGTGATAAGGTTCAAAGTCCCTTTTACATTAAAGTCGACTTAACCATCCTGTTTGTATATAAAATCCTTGGATTCAACACTTTTTTTATTTGCTCACGCTCTCACATGGGTAAAATCAAAGAATAATTATGGCAACCCTCCTAAAACATGTTAGGATAAAATTACAAAGTTTGATTTTCTTGTTTTCATAACTTATAGTTATTTATAGTTTACTTACCGATGCTATGTAACTTTCTTATTTATTTTTAGTCGTCCTTTGTAATTCCTGCACACTTTGATGGCACAAATCGCCATTTTTGTTTGCCGCCAAATTCATGTTTACAGTACAACGACCTTAGCGCGACTGAATGAGCGAAACGAACGAGTCAACCAAGAGTTGGTTGATCTTTTGTTTGGCGTTTTGACGCTCGAAATCGGGGTCTAGACATCTAGTTCGTCTAAGATTAGAATATCGGGAATGATTTTAAGATACACGCGATTTGTTAGTTACTAAAATTGACTGTAAAGCCGCGTATACATTAAGCGCGGCAGCCGCGCGAGCCAATGTTCGACCAGAGTTGACGCTCATTTGCCGCGCGAGCCAATATTTAGATATGAATTTAGTTGGCGCGCGCGGCAGGCGATCCATCACGAACAAACCGCGGCGGATAGTCAGACCAAACTGGTCTGACTATCCGCCGTTTAACTGCAAAATAAATAGGTACTTACCAGAACCAGTATGACAACTTTTAGCTATTCTAGATTTTTCTCTTCTGTAGGACGCCAAAAGCGTAGTCATTTTCTTTTTCAAGTCAGGAATAGGTATATCCATTTTCTTACTGATTTCTACCCACGCATCATACCTTAGCGATTTATTGTGGTATTGGGAGGATTTGCTGTTCCACAAAAGTTCTTTAGCGCCATACAATTGTATTAGTAAACGGCACTTTTCGTTGTCCATTTTTACGTATTCGCCGCGCGAGCCAAATCACCAAAACTAGAACCGTCCCCACTGCGCGCGAGCAAACGACTGAAGCTCCTTTGATGCGGTCTAAAAACCGACAGCGAGCGGATCGCCCCGCGGCACGTTCGAGCGCGGCAATGTTCGCGTCGCCGCGCGCGGCGGTCCCGTCTACATAGAGCGCGGCCGCCGCGCGCGCCAATGTTCGATGGTTTGCCGCGCTTAGTTTATACGCGGCTTAAGAATACATACATACATGACTGTGGGAAATAATAAAAAAATAATTGTTGATATTTCGTGGAGATTGGCACACGCAAAGGGTGGCCTATACCCAGCAGTGGGTGAAGTCAGACTGCAGCTGATGATGATGATGATGGTAGATATTTCATAAAATTCCTAATTCGCATACATTTTCGAAATGCACGTGGTGATTTTGCTGTCTATTTCAATCATTTTTGAATGTTCAGCGGGGCTAAAAAGGCCGTTAAAGTAGAAAAAATCTAAATACGCCATCTCTTTTCATAGAAATGACAGTGACAAAAACAAAATATAATACGAATCATATTATTATGATTCTGCTAGTAACGGCCTTTTTAGCCCCGCAGTTATTTGTTCAAGCGAACAAGTAAATATTTATGCGGTTCATAATATCTATTTGGGATGCTAATTATAACTAATTAAATAATTTGTATGCTATAGCATGTAGCATCACATTATATTAATTAATTACACATTATTATTTCAGTGCCTCCAGTCAAAAAGGACATAAGTCGAGTTGTGCCCTTTTGTATTTATTGCACTATCGTGATCTACGTATCCAGTTACATAACATATCAAAAATTCATAACTCTAGCTGCATCCTAACCTGGTTTTTTCAACTACATCAAGGGTATAACTCGACTGTCAGAAAGGGAACGTCTTTAGTTATCGACAAAATTTCCCAACTAAAAGGAAATAAGTAGCAGTAAGCCCAAAACATCATCGAACATGAAGGCATAATTTCAGTTAAAAAAATATTACAATGAAACAAAAAGGCATAACTCATGATGTTCCAATGCATTAGATAAACAGAGTTAGAAATAAATGCAGTTGATGCATTTGTTATGCATGTTTCTAAGGGAATATCTCTATTTGTTGCTTTTGGTGATTATAAGCATGGATAATAATGAGACATAAATGTATCTTTTACGTAGTAAGTTATAATAATCTGTGTATCGCTGGTATTGATTGATTTAATGTGATGAAGTAAATAAGTCTTAATTTTTGTTTTTTAATGTAATTGATCTCGTTCTGCCTTCCAGTATTACCAAATTGACGATTTTTGTTCAAGTTTTAGAAAAAGTTTTGATGACCACCACATGATACGAGATACTTATTTATTCTACCATAATATCGTGTGATATGATTCCAAGACAATCGACATCCCGGAAACACTACAAAATACAATCACATGAAAACTTATCTTATCTTATTATATCTTACCTATGACACTAGGCTCACGCAGTTCCATTTTCCAATCAGCTGCCACTGCTATCAAATGGAGAGGGATAGAAGACTACGGCATAGTATACGGCATAGTAGTCCCCGAGTAAGTACAACTACCCTCAGAGCACTGGAGAGCCAAAAATGCAACTCCAAGCGCATATACGATACGAATGTCACCTTTCCCTTGAAAGTATCGCCGCAAAGAACAGGGTAACTCTACAATGGATCAAGGGACACAGTGGATCACTGGGAAATGTCGCTGCAGATGAACCAGCCAGAAGGGGCTCGGAAACACAAGTGGAATACCCAGCTCCATTCCTTCCTCTGACGTTCTCCCAGCTACGCACCTGGATACAGAACACACCCAAAACCTTCACAACGATCGATGGACACGGGCGACGGACTACAGACAGTCCAGAGCAGCGACAACAGCAGCCACACCACGACTGACACGTCGCCTGATGAACCTACAAAGAAAAGACATCAAAATAATCACAGGGACGCTGACAGGACACTGTACCCTCAATAAACAGCTGTACAACATCGGTGCCACGGACATCCCACTCTGCAGGGGATGTCTAACCGAAGAAGAATCAGCAGCCCACGTAGTCCTGGAATACCTGGGCGTAGCAGCACAACGGCAGCATATCCTCAACAACCCGAGGTCGCTCCTCGAAGCATGTGAAGACCCCAGGAAACTTCTGAGCTTCTGGGAGAAGCTAAGTTGGCTTTATAACTAGTGAGTCAGGTTATTCCCACGCATAAAGGATCTACCATAATTCAAGATTTTTATACAACTTACTGAATTCTGAATCAGAGAGAGCTGAAGACGACCCCGGTTTGTGCTTTATACCAGAAAATGAGGAAGTAAATTAAAATACCGAGAAATACTTAGAATTTACTTACTGAAAACATTTGTTATAATGTTGATTTTTTTGAAATATATATTAAAAATATCATAATTATTGTTTAACTTTAGATTTTATTTACATAACTACAGCTCTCGACATTAGTAATTGATGGAAATAAGCCGTTATTGTCATATTAAGTATTCGTTACTAATGGATTATGTCTTAGTATTTCTTTGAATAGGAGTAAATCGACTAGTATTAATAAAGTTATTCCTTTATTCAAAAGGCACAAGTCGTAATATTTCTTTTAGTACGAGTAAACTGACTAGAATAGTTAACGTTATTCCATTACATCTGTGTTAACAAAGGCACAACTCAAGTAAAACAAGAAAATAATATAGAAATAGTAAACGAACGTGAAAGTGATTAACATTAAATGAAAGGGCTATTTTTTGTCTACAATTCTGTATCAAAAGAAATTTTGATTTCACTTGCGAAATAGCAAAAAACATTAAAAGTTTGGTTTTTTGGCTCTCCTGAAAAGTGCCGAATTTGAGTTGTGCCCTTTTTGACTGGAGGCACTGATTTATCCCACTAAAATAAATCTAAAAGTGTCTGACTATAATGACTGATCACGCAACTGTTATTTGAGAGTTTGAGACCGATTTTGGTCGCTATGAAAGATAGACATTCAGGAGGCGGTTGTAGTATGATACCTGGGTGTCTAGTCGCACGATTTAAAACGTGTCGCGAATTAATTTTTCCATCTGAACATGGCCTTATTAAAGAAAATGTCCTAAACCTGTCAAAAGTAACCCAGTTGAACGCCATCTCTGTGGCCATTCGCATTTCTTAATGAAAACACCAAAAATTTCTCAACTCAGTTATGAGTAATTTACATCAGAAAGGACGAGTTGGCTCAGCGTTGAGAAGTTACAAAATTAAAATTAAGATTTAACGTATTTTTGTGGAGAGACGAAGTTTCGCGTTTTATTATTTACGAGGGAGTTTATTTTTGTTTTTTTATCATGATTTGGTTTGTTCCGGCGTGTTTTAATGAGTTTTGACTTTTTGTTTGTACAATTAAAGATTTCCGAGCCAGTCTTTATCAGTTAACAAACCAAGCTTATAATACTTAAGTCTTTCATTGGAAATGAAAAGTCTTATCAAAATCTTCGTCAGTTGATTCTGAATGTAACTTCGGACATTGCGCAGGAGTTAACTTAGTAGTTTCCGTGTAGATGGCGTAATCGATGCTTTAATCGATAAAAGATTTTCGACCCGACGAATAAGGATTCCGTGGCCGAATTGGTAAAGGCACTGCAGCTTAACGAGGGTCGCTTGTATCAGTGCGGGTTCGAATCTCGTCGAAATCGCAAATTTTGATAAAACTTTTCATTTCCAATAAAATAATAGGTACCTAAGTGTGGTTTAGCACTATAAAAATTAAAAAAATTACAGTCTTTATCATTTTTAACAAACCAAAGTTATAAATACTTAGATAAGATACAAAGATATATTTTTTTTAAATATTAAAAAATACTTCCATAAATTTTGGCGACTTTTGATCCCAGTATCAAAGTCGTCCGTTTTCGATGCTGCATCGACTTCCTACGTTCGGACGCGCTATCTATCGTGCGTTTTGACAATCGTTGCGATCGCCGATCGCCGCGTTTGGCGTTTTTAATGGTAAGCGTCCACAGGCCCGCATCGCACGCAGCGGACGGATCGTATCAAGCGGATTATCTGTGTAATGCGATGCGTACGATGCGGACATGTGGACGCACTTATATGTGTTTCTATACAAATAATACTACGATCCGTTGCGTGCGATGCGTCCGAAGCGTACGATACCGACATGTGGACGCTTACCTTAAGTGAGCGGTGTGGAATGTTGGTCGCTGCATTTTGCTTTTCAAAAGCGACTAAATCGCCTATCGCCGATTTTAAAAGTAGCATGTCTGCTAGAGCCCTAAGAGAAAGTTTAAACACAGTATACGGCACAAGTCCACATTTTGCAGAAGTTAGTATTCCATTAGAGTTGAAAGCCCTTAGAATTCTAATGGATTTTCTTAAGACAGCCAATAGCCGCCTGTTTTAATACTACTAATTGGTTTCATCGCGGCATTTTCTTATATCTAGAACTTGTGATTTGCGCACTGCGCACACATTTACCTTGCTCATACGAACTTACTCACATATGTATCCGGGTAGTTATCACGTAAATTACCTTATTTTTTAGCTCGACGTTTCGACTAGATTGCACCAGCCCCTGGTCGCGGGAAGAGTCTCTCCATCTTTACCTGATATATACCCGGATACATATTTATTTAACGTGTTATTGTTTTTTTAATTCACTATACGTGACAAACACGTCTAGGTCGTCGCTCTGCTTGACGAGGACTAAAGACGAGACGTCCCAATTGGGACGTTTTCGAGACTTAATTTCGCGCGCCAGAAACATATTACTTACTTAGCTATTATTTTTAAATATATAATTGTGACCATACCTTTGCAGTGTAGAGTACCTGTCGTTAGCGTATCTTTTCACCCCCTAATTTAATTCCACAGGCTGGTCCGAGCGTTCCTGTAATATAATGGTAATTTATTTTCGCTATAATTCTCAAGGCGCAAACATGGGCCTTAACGAGTCACCGAGAGACCCCCATTTTTCCTTCCAATTTAACCTAATAAATAGCTGGCCCTTAAGTTGTTTATTTGTACTGTTCTGGCATTAATGCACTGAGTGTGGAATACGGTGGAAATTACCACCGAATCTTGAACTTTGATTTGATGTACTGATTATTTTGTGACTGATTAAGGCTGGATTCGACCAAAACTGGATTAAGTTTTTACTCGAGGCTAGTAACTAGCCGACATAATTTGAAATACAATTGTTTGGAAAGCGCAACCGAACATTATTATGTCCATTTAATTATCCTGGTTAAAAGGTGTCAACTTTACAATGTCAAAATATTCAAATAGATAGTTGTTTACTCTCGAGACTAAACTTAATCCAGTTTGGTCGAATTCAGCCTTAATCGAGAATATAAGCACCACTTTCAACAACAACGTTTCGTAGTCTTGCTACCTTTTAAAGGGGTGGTAAAAAGTAAGTTCGTATAAGCTAGTGGTCAACTCTGGTGACTGAGTTTTTAGGCCGCCTAAAGGCCTCCGTCATAGCTTGACGACTTAAAAGCCAGGACTGACAATTTAACGTGCCCTCCGAAGCACGGAAGCGCTCAGCTCGTAATGCCACTTGCGGTCACCCATCCAAATTGTGACCGCGCTCAACGTTGCTTAACTTCAACGATCAATCAAAAACGTCTCAGCAAGCTACGCCACATACATTTCTATTATTTTTACTTCATTGACTAAAATATTTATTTACCTTTGAAATCCTAAGCGTGTTAAATTAATAGGATGAATTTTATTTACATAATAATAATAATTTATTCACTAAACACTAGAACGAGAAATTCTGTTAATTCGGTAAGTACAAGAATTTCACGTAAATAATTCCACATTCAGAAATTAGACGTCGTCGTTTGTATGTGTTTTAGTTAATATTTAATTCGTATACCGCTGAGTAAACTTTCTAGTGGAATTTGTGTCTAGGTTATCATTGTTACGTACAAACTTTATTTTTTTTACTTACTCGTACTATTATACTTTATTTTTTTTAATTACTATATTTTTTCAACTTTCTTTTTCTTACTTCCCAGATTTCAGATAACTGTATTTTTCGACCGGTCGCGTAGTGGTTGCTGTCGCATTGCTATTGCAAGTCTTAAGTAATCATTGTGATCACAGTGATCTTGGCCTCCGACTCTAAAGACCGCTAGGAATCTCTATCCAACGCCGTTTGAGTCCAATCGACGGCCCTGAGTTGGAGATCTTTTTGAACCTCGTCGATCCTTCGGTACCTTGGACGTCCAACAGGTCTTCGACCATTAGCGACCAGAGTACGCTCTCCTGACTAGTGTTGAATATGACATGACTGACGCGGCTCGTTTGTCCCGTACAAAATTCAACTTTGTGTGATCGGCTCATTTTCTAAAAATGTCATGCTTCAATTCAAATGTCATGTGACCGTACACAATATGACAAAATCAGAAAATGACGTTACTCTTTCCTCAAACTTCATTCAATCTTCAATCACACCTCGCTTGACAATGACAAGAAAGAATTTTGAACTGATCGGACAGATTGTCATATGAGAATGAGTGAGTAGTTCGACAAAATAATGAACAGTCAACTGAAAATGACCGGCTCAAATGAACCGGCTCACGGTACCGGCTCAAAATCAAAATGAACCTACTCTGACAAAAGTCAGTCTAAAATCATGTCATACCCAACGTTACTCCTGACTGCACGATCGTCACCCATGCGGACTACGTGACCAAGCCACCGGAGTCTTGATGATTTCGTTTCTCATACGTGTTCGGGTCGGTGTGGGCACAAAACTTTGTCACCGGAAGTACATGTGAACACATCCTTTCCTTGCTTTTAAGTACCCAGGGGATTCTGGTGAACTGACGAGTTCACGAGGATCTCTTAGGGGATCGGGCTGGGGAATCCTGGTAAATGAACCCGCTCATACGAACATACATACAGTAAAACCAGAAAATATTGCGTTTCCAAAAATATCGGAAAGAATCGCATAAAATTACAAAATCGATTAACGAAAAGCCATTTGGAATTAAAAATTACTCATAATTGCAACTTTATCGCAAACAAATAAATATCAATGTCATTTATAAGAAAAGCAAATTAGTTGCAAGCCGTGCGAGCTGCGCTGCTAACGACGTGCACTCTGTCGCATTCTGTTTTGTGGAATCATACACTGCTGTCGCACATATTCGGAAAACACAAAAATAACGGATGTCCTAATGGACAGAGTGAATTTTTGAGACGGGGCAGTAAGGGCAGCTACCTTAACCGTTGTAGCTACAGGAAACATTCTTAGGAGACTCCCCTTACTTTTGAAGATGAAGCCTTTACTACCCGTCTCAAAAATTCACCCTGTATAGCTGGAAGTACTGGGTGGCAATTCTAGTACAAAACTTTTATGAACCACAAACAAAACCTCAACTAAACCTTAGATTTTCGACTGTTTGCTATTCTACTAATGACAAACGACTCAGTTGTGGTGACGTTTTAGCTAAGGGTTGGACTTTGGCAGAACAACATTTTAAAAAGCCATTCTACTATTCACCAAATGGCTGACATAAGAGATCGAACCGAAATGCAGCGGAATGATGGACGTTGTCATCTAGTAGAATTGCCACCCTGTACTGCAAGGACCATAAAAACCAGTTGATCCCGCAGGTAACCGTTTAAACATAAATACATTACAACAAATCCCCAAAACCACTTCCGAATACAGAAGTGAATAAAAATAATACAAAAATGAAGATTCTTCCTTTCGCCTGACGCCGTATAAATAATTCAAAACAGAAAGTATGATAGATCCGCTTTAGCTAAGGGTTAGATTGATGTGGGTTATTTATAAGACTGTTTCTTGAAGAGCGAAGCCCGTTTTCTAAAGGTCGTAATCTTGCAATGAGCGTTGGTCGAGTGGAGTAGTACCTCGACTTTCGATCTGAAGGTCGTGGGTTCGAATCCTGGCCGTGCATCAATATGCGCATTAACACGAACTCTAAACGGTGAAGGAAAACATCGTGAGGAAACCCGGGGCTTAATCGGCCTAACACGTATTGACCATATCATTCCTGTGGATATGGCCGGTTAAACTGAGAGGATGATGTAGGTGCTGGGCAAGCCTACTCCATCTAAACATTGTCCCAGGCACTACATTGCCTCACACTTAAATCATCAAGAAAAAGATTGTAAAGGCCTAAGTTAGGATTTAATCTTGCAATACTTAATGATATAACATTTACGTTATAATCAATTTATTTTTTATTTAATTTTTTTGTTTCATGATTAGGTAAAGAAACAAAAAAAATACCAACTTAGTAAATACACTTCTTAACTAACCTAAACAACTAAATTAAAAGCAACTCTATTTTCTATATAAAAATGACTAAAGATAGAAAACAGAGTTCAGATCACCGACCGCAGGTAAAGTGCCCAAAAGGCTGGCAGCGTTACCCCGTAGGATTGCTATGCTTATCCTCCGTCCGAGGTATGCTCCAGCCCTTCGGTCATATAACCATAATTATTTGTATGCAAAAAAGTAAGCATTTTGACCAGTCAAAATATTATTTTAATAAATGTATTCTTTATTTTAGTGGCAATGGGCAGGCCATATAGCACGCAGAACAGATGGCCGATGGTGCCGATAAGTTCTCGAGTGGAAGCCACGGACCGGCAAGCATAGTGTTGGACGTCCACCGACAAGATGGATAGACGACCTTGTAAAAACTGCAGGTCGGCGGTGGATGCAGGCCGCTTTCAACCGCAACACATGGAAATTTTTGAGGGAGGCCTATGTCCAACAGTAGACGTCCAACGGCAGATATGATGATGATTCTTTACATTGCGTGAGTGCTAAATTAATTTTCAATTAATTTTTAAAAGGATTTCAAGTATTTTCGCAAAAACTGTGCCAAGCCGGTAAAAATTGTTTCATAAAAGTGTTTTTCATTTAATAGAAACGTTCCACTGCGTACGTTTATGCGCCCGCCGCTATAAAGTATAAGAAATTTCCAATATTAACCCGAGCACGTGATAGCGGGGGCGGTGGTAACTATATCTTATACTTCGGGACAAAAAAATGTGGGAAAGTATAGCTACTGTTATTCACATAAGCCAAAAGTCATCTTACTCCAGAGTAACTAGCCGAAATAATTCGAAATACAATTGTTTAGAAAGCGCAACTGAACATTATTATGTTTATACAAATTATCATGGTTAAAAGGTGTGAACTTTAGGCTGGATTTTACCAAACTGGATTAAGGTTTATCTGGAGATTAAGCCACAGATTAAACTGCTGTTAGTTTGAATATTTTGACATTGTAAAGTTGACACCTTATAACCAGGATAATTTAAATGCACCTAATAATGTTCGGTTGCGCTTTCTAAACAATTGTATTTCGAATTCTGCCGGCTAACGGAATAACTACTCTGGGAGTAAGATGACAGTTTGGTAAAATCCAGCCTTAAAATGTCAAAATATTCAAACAAACAGTAGTTTACTCTCTAGTAAAAACTTAATCCAGTTTGGTCAAATCCAGCCTTAATTATAGTTTCACGCTGCAGTCAGGGTAATTAAATATTCATGTCACAACCTATGACACGACTCGACACTGAAGTGATTCATTTTCGCCTACGGGCGGCGGACTCCCGATAAAAAGTTAAATGATAGTTGAGATCATTTACTGTCTGTGAAACATTCAAACTTACCAACTTCTAGATTTTTTACATTAATATTGAATAAAATGTAGAGCGACGTGCGCTCAGCTTCAGTACAATTTTTGAACTCAAGCTGAGCGCTCGTCGCTCGCTACACTGGCCCCAATATACTTACTCTTTTTGATTTTTTTTTTTTTTTCGCAAAATGGAAAATGTTACAAACTTGTATTAAATAAGCTCTTCAAAAAATAAATCTATTTATAACTTGAATAATAATTTACATGATCACTACTTAGCTTAAAAAGGCAGGCTTAAAAAGGCCGCTATAGCAATCACAATAGGAACTGAACTATAAGCCGTCTCTTTTTATTGACTGAGGGTGAAAAGAGACGGCATTATAGTTCAATAAATATTGTCATCAACGGGATTATAACCATGATTATTGAGTTTTGTTGTTTCCCAATATTTCGACGCAGTTGCATACGCCATGATCACGGGTAACTGAAGTCTTTGCGAGGTAGAGGGTAGTTATGTGCAGACGAAACGTTCGTAACCATGATAGTTTCAAAAGTTATTTTATAGTTCAATTCCTATTGTGAATCTGCTATTACGGCCGTTTTAAGCCCGCTGAATCCGGCGCGATAGACATTCTCTCAGATCTTTAGGCATTTAGATTTTAGGGATAGTCAGAGGGACGTATGCATTAATATTTACATATTTGGTGCATGCCTACAGATGACAGAAGTTAGATATAAAATTGGAAATAATTAGAAAAATATAATACCGTTTTCGTGTCCTCGAGTATAAAAACCCGATTTTCCGCTCACAGTATCAAACGATTTTCATAACACTCTTTATGCTTTGGTCTTTCTTTGAAATTAGTAGGTACCCTTTCAGCACCCTTGTACTTTTACATACTTGAGCGCCGTTTTTAAATAAGCTTTGGCATTTGCCTTTTGTATTTCGATATAATACCTACATACTTTTTACTCGTACCTCTGACTACCCCGTTAGACATCTTCAAAAGATTTTGGATGTTCAAAAATATAGGAGAGAATGTCTACTGCGCCTTGGGGATGTATGTATGTATGTATGGTGACTCCTTTTCCGCATTTAGACTCAAAGGTGGTCCTTTGTGCGTGGGGATGATCTGGCTCACTAGCTGTGGAGCCAGCCTAGCTCCTCCCAGAAGCGCAGAAGATTCCTGGGGTCTTCGCAGGCCTCGAGTAGTGAGCTCGGATTGTTGAGGATTTGCTGCCGTTGTGATGCTACGCCCACGCATACCAGGACTACGTGGGCTGCTGATTCTTCTTCGGTTAGACATCCTCTGCAGAGTGGGCTGTCCGTGATGCCAATGTTGTACAGATGTTTGTTGAGGGGGCAATGTCCTGTCAGTGATCGTTTCTATCCACGCAGGTAGAACCGAATGCCGCAACCTGTATGTAATAAAACAAATCGTACATTACAATACGAATAAACTGATCCTTCAATAAATAACGTTTATAACGGGTATTTAGCGGAAAGTTCATAATAATTTAAATATTTTGATAAATACGTGCGGAAAAGGTTTGTTCCAAACCAGACTAAAAATCAGAGCCAAATCCAATTAAAAGTTTATTTGAGCTAAAGTTTTACTTGTTTTATTCTTTATCAGAGAAGCCATACAATTATTAGTTGGTATTATGTAGGTACTTAAGTGTTTTTGTGTAGTACGAATTTTGAAAAAAGGATATTACAAGTATAATGTACTAGCAGCGCTCTCGCAGCGTTGCTCCCGTAGTGATGATATTTGGTGATGATGACGATGTTGAAAAGTAGCCTATAGCCTTCCTCAAGAGTTTAGCTATCAAGTGTAGAAATAATTTTCAAATGTTGAGATTAGCGCGTTCAAACAAACAAACTCTTCCGCTTTATGTATTGGTGCACGGATGAGAATCAAATATGGACCGAAAATCGAAACAATATTCCACTCGATCATCTCGGTTTATTTAAATCTCGCTTAAAATTTCCATTCATCGAATCGCGAAAATATTTATAGCGAGCTGATACAAATAATTTAAGTAGTTAGGTATGTACGGAGAACTGCACGA
The DNA here is from genome assembly GCA_958496255.1 of Camptogramma bilineatum. Taxonomy (NCBI): domain Eukaryota; kingdom Metazoa; phylum Arthropoda; class Insecta; order Lepidoptera; family Geometridae; genus Camptogramma; species Camptogramma bilineatum. Next base: position 11,321,768 of record OY292471.1, read on the forward strand.
TAGGCAATGTTACTGGGTCAAATCTTATAAATTAATTAAATAGCTAAGCATTTGTTACAACGCACAGATAATAATAAGCTAGGCATACGATATTTACCTTTTACAGAATATACAAAATCAAATCAGTGTTCAACTTGCACTCGTGGGTTTGATTTATTACTTTATCTTACTCACTATCTTAAGAGGCATTAGACAAAATTTTCTGATTTACGTGATGTTTTGGGGCAGGATTTTTCAATGAAAACACTGTATTTATAAAAAAATTATGGCACAGCATGAAATATCATTTCAATTTTGTACTATTAAATGAGCTACTTTTGTATTTTTATTATTTCTTTTTGATTAATCGACCTCAAACCGGCGACTGTTTTGTGAATTTTTGCTGTAAGAGGTTTAGAAATCACCATATTTACGAATCATTTTGACGTCCAAATGGTATAAAAAAATTACGATGTTTTGCTGTGATAGTCAACCAAACTATTAAATGGATCACTTTTTACTACCTTTATTTAGTTTTTGAGTAAAAAAATCTTTAACTTAGTCCAAATTTCGAGAAAACGGCCAAAGAATTGCTTTTGATTTTGGCTACTTAGAACTGACTTAGAACTCTTGTTCGTAAAATTAACAAAACAGAAATAAACTTGAGTTCAAAATCAATCCTTTTCTGAAAAAAAAAATGCAAAAAGATTAAAAAATTGGCAATGAAAAATCTTTTAAAACAACCTAAAACGCGTCGTATCTACTACCCTATCTACTCGACGCAAGCAGACCGCGCCGAGCGCTTCTAGGGGGTGGACGTATCGCTTTGCATCCCGGAGCTCGCACTGAGTCGACTCGCAAAGCACGTCGCCGGCTACGAAGAATATAGCGAAATAGGAGCGTTTGATACATTGGTTGCTAAGTTATTAATTACCTATTTTTAAATATTTTCTGCGGGGCTAAAAAGGCCGTTAAAGCAGAATAATGATCTGAATTGTTGTGTAACTAATAATGTAATAATAGGGTGACAGCGAGCTGATCTGATGATGGAGTCAGGACCTGTTCCATGGAATTTTATGATGATATGGGTATCAAATGAAAGGGCTTGATGAGCGCAACACAATGCTGATCTAATGATGGAGTCAGGACCTGTTCCCTGGAACTTTTTAATGATATGGGTATCAAATGACAGAGCTTGATGAGCGCAACACAATGCTGATCTGATGATGGAGTCAGGACCTGTTCCCTGGAACTTTTTAATGATATGGGTATCAAATGAAAGAGCTTGATGAGCGCAACACAATGCTGATCTGATGATGGAGTCAGGACCTGTTCCATGGAACTTTTTAATGATATGGGTATCAAATGAAAGGGTTTGATGAGCGAAACACAATGCTGATCTGATGATGGAGTCAGGACCTGCTCCATGGAACTTTTTAATAATATGGGTATCAAATGAAAGGGCTTGATGAGCGCAACACAATGCTGATCTGATGATGGAGTCAGGACCTGTTCCATGGAACTTTTTAATGATATGGGTATCAAATTAAAGGGCTTGACGAGCGCAACACAATGCTGATCTGATGATGGAGTCAGGACCTGTTCCCTAGAACTTTTTAATGATATGGGTATCAAATGAAAGGGCTTGATGACCGAAACACAATGCTGATCTGATGATGGAGTCAGGACCTGTTCCATCGAACTTTATAATGATATGGGTATCAAATGAAAGAGCTTGATGAACGCAACACAATGCTGATCTGATGATGGAGTCAGGACCTGTTCCATGGAACTTTTTAATGATATGGGTATCAAATGAAAGGGTTTGATGAGCGAAACACAATTCTGATCTGATGATGGAGTCAGGACCTGCTCCATGGAACTTTTTAATGATATGGGTATCAAATGAAAGGGTTTGATGAGCGAAACACAATTCTGATCTGATGATGGAGTCAGGACCTGCTCCATGGAACTTTTTAATAATATGGGTATCAAATGAAAGGGCTTGATGAGCGCAACACAATGCTGATCTGATGATGGAGTCAGGACCTGTTCCATGGAACTTTTTAATGATATGGGTATCAAATGAAAGGGTTTGATGAGCGAAACACAATTCTGATCTGATGATGGAGTCAGGACCTGCTCCATGGAACTTTTTAATAATATGGGTATCAAATGAAAGGGCTTGATGAGCGCAACACAATGCTGATCTGATGATGGAGTCAGGACCTGTTCCCTGGAACTTTTTAATGATATGGGTATCAAATGAAAGGGCTTGATGACCGAAACACAATGCTGATCTGATGATGGAGTCAGGACCTGTTCCATCGAACTTTATAATGATATGGGTATCAAATGAAAGAGCTTGATGAGCGCAACACAATGCTGATCTGATGATGGAGTCAGGACCTGCTCCATGGAACATTTTAATAATATGGGTATCAAATGAAAGGGTTTGATGAGCGCAACACAATGCTGATCTGATGATGGAGTCAGGACCTGTTCCATGGAACTCTTTAATGATATGGGTATCAAATTAAAGGGCTTGATGAGCGCAACACAATGCTGATCTGATAATGGAGTCAGGACCTGTTCCATGGAATTTTTTAATGATATGGGTATTAAATGAAAGGGTTTGATGAGCGAAACACAATGCTGATCTGATGATGGAGTCAGGACCTGGTTCATGGAACTTTTTAATCATATGGGTATCAAATGAAAGGGCTTGATGAGCAAAACATAATGCTGATCTGATGATGGAGTTATGACCTGTTCCATGGAACTTTTAATGATAATATGGGCATCAAATGAAAGGGCTTGATTGAACAAAACACAATGCTGATCTGATGATGGAGTCAGGACCTGTTCCTTGGAACTTTACAATGATATGGGTATCAAATGAAAGGGCTTGATGAGCGAAACACAAAGCTGGGTCGGGGTTTACTTTGACTTTGATTCTTGATTTTGATTTTCACTTTGATTCTTGATTCTTGATTTTCAATTTTAGTTTCTCTATTCTCGGATCTCGGATTCTTGATTTTCGATTTTCGAGTCTCAATTCTTGATCATCGGATCTTGGATATCGGGTTCTTGATTCTTGATTTTGATTCTTGATTTTCAATTTTCGATTATCGATTCTCGGATCTTGTATCTCGGATTCTTAATTCTTGATTTTCAATTTTTTAATTTTTGATTTGTGATTCTTGATTCTTGTTTCTCATTTCTCGATTCTCGGATCTCGGATTTTTATTTTGATTTTTATTTCTTGATTTTGATTTTAAAATTAAAATCAAGATTAAAAATGAAAAATCAAACATCAAAAATCGAAGTCAAAAGTAAATCCTAACCCAGCTTTGTGTTTCGCGCATAAAACCCTTTCATTTGATACCCATATCATTATAAAGTTCCATGAAACAGGTCCTGATTCCATCATCAGATCAGCATTGTGTTTTGCTCATTAAACCCTTTCATTTGATACCCATATCATTATAAAGTTCGATGGAACAGGTCCTGACTCCATCATTAGATCAGCATTGTGTTGCGCTCATCAAGTCCTTTCATTTGATACCCATATCATTAAAAAGTTCCATGAAGCAGGTCCTGACTCCATCATCAGATCAGAATTGTGTTTCGCTCATCAAACCCTTTCATTTGATACCCATATCATTAAAAAGTTCCATGGAACAGGTCCTGACTCCATCATCAGATCAGCATTGTGTTGCGCTCATCAAGCCCTTTCATTTGATACCCATATTATTAAAAAGTTCCATGGAGCAGGTCCTGACTCCATCATTAGATCAGCATTGTGTTGCGCTCATCAAGTCCTTTCATTTGATACCCATATCATTAAAAAGTTCCATGAAGCAGGTCCTGACTCCATCATCAGATCAGAATTGTGTTTCGCTCATCAAACCCTTTCATTTGATACCCATATCATTAAAAAGTTCCATGGAACAGGTCCTGACTCCATCATCAGATCAGCATTGTGTTGCGCTCATCAAGCCCTTTCATTTGATACCCATATTATTAAAAAGTTCCATGGAGCAGGTCCTGACTCCATCATCAGATCAGAATTGTGTTTCGCTCATCAAACCCTTTCATTTGATACCCATATCATTAAAAAGTTCCATGGAACAGGTCCTGACTCCATCATCAGATCAGCATTGTGTTGCGTTCATCAAGCTCTTTCATTTGATACCCATATCATTATAAAGTTCGATGGAACAGGTCCTGACTCCATCATCAGATCAGCATTGTGTTTCGGTCATCAAGCCCTTTCATTTGATACCCATATCATTAAAAAGTTCTAGGGAACAGGTCCTGACTCCATCATCAGATCAGCATTGTGTTGCGCTCGTCAAGCCCTTTAATTTGATACCCATATCATTAAAAAGTTCCATGGAACAGGTCCTGACTCCATCATCAGATCAGCATTGTGTTGCGCTCATCAAGCCCTTTCATTTGATACCCATATTATTAAAAAGTTCCATGGAGCAGGTCCTGACTCCATCATCAGATCAGCATTGTGTTTCGCTCATCAAACCCTTTCATTTGATACCCATATCATTAAAAAGTTCCATGGAACAGGTCCTGACTCCATCATCAGATCAGCATTGTGTTGCGCTCATCAAGCTCTTTCATTTGATACCCATATCATTAAAAAGTTCCAGGGAACAGGTCCTGACTCCATCATCAGATCAGCATTGTGTTGCGCTCATCAAGCTCTGTCATTTGATACCCATATCATTAAAAAGTTCCAGGGAACAGGTCCTGACTCCATCATCAGATCAGCATTGTGTTGCGCTCATCAAGCCCTTTCATTTGATACCCATATCATTAAAAAGTTCCATGGAACAGGTCCTGACTCCATCATCAGATCAGCATTGTGTTGCGCTCATCAAGCTCTTTCATTTGATACCCATATCATTATAAAGTTCGATGGAGCAGGTCCTGACTCCATCATCAGATCAGAATTGTGTTTCGCTCATCAAACCCTTTCATTTGATACCCATATCATTAAAAAGTTCCATGGAACAGGTCCTGACTCCATCATCAGATCAGCATTGTGTTGCGCTCATCAAGCTCTTTCATTTGATACCCATATCATTATAAAGTTCGATGGAGCAGGTCCTGACTCCATCATCAGATCAGAATTGTGTTTCGCTCATCAAACCCTTTCATTTGATACCCATATCATTAAAAAGTTCCATGGAACAGGTCCTGACTCCATCATCAGATCAGCATTGTGTTGCGCTCATCAAGCCCTTTCATTTGATACCCATATTATTAAAAAGTTCCATGGAACAGGTCCTGACTCCATTATCAGATCAGCATTGTGTTGCGCTCATCAAACCCTTTCATTTGATACCCATATTATTAAAATGTTCCATGGAGCAGGTCCTGACTCCATCATCAGATCAGCATTGTGTTTCGCTCATCAAACCCTTTCATTTGATACCCATATCATTAAAAAGTTCCATGGAACAGGTCCTGACTCCATCATCAGATCAGCATTGTGTTGCGCTCATCAAGCTCTTTCATTTGATACCCATATCATTATAAAGTTCGATGGAGCAGGTCCTGACTCCATCATCAGATCAGAATTGTGTTTCGCTCATCAAACCCTTTCATTTGATACCCATATCATTAAAAAGTTCCATGGAACAGGTCCTGACTCCATCATCAGATCAGCATTGTGTTGCGCTCATCAAGCCCTTTCATTTGATACCCATATTATTAAAAAGTTCCATGGAGCAGGTCCTGACTCCATCATCAGATCAGAATTGTGTTTCGCTCATCAAACCCTTTCATTTGATACCCATATCATTAAAAAGTTCCATGGAACAGGTCCTGACTCCATCATCAGATCAGCATTGTTTTGCGCTCATCAAGCCCTTTCATTTGATACCCATATCATTAAAAAGTTCCATGGAGCAGGTCCTGGCTCCATCATCAGATCAGCATTGTGTTGCGCTCATCAAGCCCTGTCATTTGATACCCATATCATTAAAAAGTTCCATGGAACAGGTCCTGACTCCATCATCAGATGAGCTAGCTGTCACCATATTATTTCATTGTAGTCGGAACTTGACTGACATGCTGAGATCCAAGTTTCAACTCAATCGGACTATTTACTGAAGAGTTCTGTTGAAAAGCTCCTGACTCCATCAGATCAGCACAATATGGTTTATGGGACAAAAAAACAAACATTTATTTTTTTGTAATTATTTGTATTCAAAGTGTAACTAACCCGACTTTGTTTTGTGTTATACCTATAGGTACCTACCTAAGTACCTACCCAAAAAGTATTTTTACTATCTCAAATAAATCAATCACATGAAAATTACCAAAACCGTTTAGTCTAAGAAACGGAGCGCTGTTCATTGGGTGTTAGAATTTAGCAACTTTTGTCCCTCCGAGCGCTGATTTTGTCGAGTGCGAAATTGTATAATGGCTCTTAACTTATAACTGTAAAACCTTACAAAGTATACACAAAATTAATTGTAACAATATACCAAAATTAGCTAAAAACACAAGTTAAACTAACTGCTGTTTTGGGCTTTGGGTCTGCTTAGGAACCAGCCGAAAGCCTAAAATATTGTGGTGGTATTCTCTAAGGGACTAACCTATTTCAACTAGCTATAAATTACGGCAGAATTCACGGACGAAATTGGTTTATGTATGTAAAGATTATGTATTCCAAGCTTATTAAGCAAAATAGTTAAAATATCTGTTGAAATAGTGAATAATCTACATAACTTTTGTGTTTTATTTAATTTGTAAGTTAATACCTAGAATTAGCTTGATTAAATTAGACATTCTTGTGAATATTTCACGTGTCAGGTTGCAGGGAGCAAGCTTTGTTAGTGAAATTAATTGGTTTATTATGACAGTATTCTTAAGCACGGTAGACTCTGTAGACTCAAATTATTAGCGTTTAGATTTTTTGGATTTTCAATGTTGGGTTATCTTCGGGTTCAATGTCGATTTTGACCTCTATTTCAAGGTAAAGGTACGAATTCATGACAAAAACTGTGTGAATCAGAATTTTTTATCACTTGTACGAATTAGGAATTGTACAAACTGCCCAGGAACGCAGTAAAGGTACAGGTTCGTAACCAACTACAAGCAGCAGCGACAGACGACGCGTCCGTCGCCGCGACAATAAGTATGGTTTGTGCGATCGATTAAATAAACGCGATTCTTCCTATTTATTAGGCGAGTCCACACAGAGCGAGCAGCCTCGCGAGGCATTTGCCGCGCGAAGCAGCTCGGTTAGTGTGGACGTGTGGCTCGGGCGCTCGGACGCTCGCCCGCGGTAGCGTGCGCTCGAGCCACACGTCCACACCAACCGAGCTGCTTCGCGCGGCAAATGCCTCGCGAGGCTGCTCGCTCTGTGTGGACCCGGCTAATGACAAGATGGCCATGGCACAGGCAGGGCACGAGACGGTGTAGGAACGGTGTAGTGTGGGGCGTCTCATAGATTTCAATACAAAGAATATAATTTTTGCCGGGACGGTCTTACTACGGTCATACTATGCGACGGGGTAGACACGGGATAATGTGCCAACTCCTTAAAACCCAGTAGGTCATCACGGCTCAGTTATCGTTATTGTCAGTCACGGCTAACAAATCACTAACAGCTATCTCTCAGTAATGCAGTGATTTGTGACTTCATAAGTAACGTTATGGTGAAACAGCCTGTAAAGCGCTAAGACATATCTTAGTGCTTTACAGACCAAGGCCTTCAGGAGGCCTAGAAACTTCGTAACCAGAGCTTTCTCGTAAAAACTTAATAAATATAATACCTCGAAATCTACATCCAAGTTGAACTCAATTGAACTAGAGGTTACGTGTTACAAAGTGCTGGCACGTCGGCCAACTTTGACAATTTTTACACGTCGTACTAACTCGGAATACACAATACAATACAACTAGTAGAGCTAGGAATCTAGGCCTTACGTGCAGTTTTGAAAAATATACCTACTAAAATAAGTTATTTCGTATCAGTATATAGGGTGAATTTTTGAGACGGGGCAGTAAGGGCAGCGACCTTAACCGTTGTAGCTATAGTTTGCACGAGTTTACTATTCTATCCGTGCCTATAGTAAAGTATCTCAATTGTATGGAATTCAGTGCAGCGCCTCTAGCGGTAACTTGACTAAACTAAGTTCATTCCATACAATTGAGAGACTTTACTAAAGTCACGGATAGAATAGTAGACTCTGTGCATATAGTCGTATTGCTCATTATACGGACTAAAGTGAAGGAAAAAATGTCATTTTTCCTTCAATTTTGACATAAAACGTATGAAAACTAATCAAAATTGAAGATTTTAGTCCGTATAATGAGCAATACGACTATAGATACTCGTGCTTGAGGCACAGGAAAACGTTTTTTGGAGACTAGTATAGATATCCCTCTCAGATTTATTTTATTTTATTTTATTTTATTTTATTTTAGATGAATACTTGATGTCCGCTTTATAAAGTAAACATTATAATGTAAAGGACAATTTTAAACTTGAAAATATAAAATGCAAGTAAAAGTAAATTAGAACAAATTTTAGTTTTGTAATGCGATTATTCATAAGCTTAAGTACCAAAGAGAGTAAAAAGGCTTTAATTCATTCAGTGTTAAATGGAACGGTATAAAGACATTAACTGCACTTAAGGGTGTTTCGCAGGACTCGTGTTTTTGGCATGTCCGGCCTTGCGAACCTATTAAAATGACCAGTTTCAGTATTGCTGTATTTTTATTTGGAAATAGTATACGAGTACGCTATTATGGCACTAGTAATATCCTCAATTATATACATAGGAAAGCTGTAATTAATTTCTAAAGTCGTGAAATCTAAGTTCTCTGGCGTGTCCGCGACACCCCTATCTGCATTCAATCGCTTATTACGCAATAATGAAATATAAATTGACACTTTTTATAACGTTAACGTTAATATAGATACTATTAGGTAGTGGTGAATCAAATTTCATGTTATTTTAACTCCACGTTACTGTTTTACAAAGCAAACAAATGTGTCCGCGATAAAAAACTAATTTCTCTGTCGCTAATTTCTGTGGCATTTTCCTAATTTCTCTGGCATTTTGCTAATTTCTTTGGCATTTTGCTAATTTCTCTGGCATTTTTCTAATTTCTCTGGACCAAACCTAATTTCAATGGGCACGAATATATTTAAACCACTAAAACTTCAAAACGGCTTTATCAAATTGAGGGCCGCTAACATTAAAATGCATGTCTTTGAGTGCTTAATTAGGTATGTTATTTTTTTTTTTAAATAACCAAAAAAAAAATTGCGAAAATGGGGTACCGTTTTTCGGACCGCTTCTTGCGAATCATCCATATAGATACTATTAGGTAGTGGTGAATCAAATTTCATGTTATTTTAACTCCACGTTACTGTTTTACAAAGCAAACAAATGTGTCCGCGATAAAAAACTAATTTCTCTGTCGCTAATTTCTGTGGCATTTTCCTAATTTCTCTGGCATTTTGCTAATTTCTTTGGCATTTTGCTAATTTCTCTGGCATTTTTCTAATTTCTCTGGACCAAACCTAATTTCAATGGGCACGAATATATTTAAACCACTAAAACTTCAAAACGGCTTTATCAAATTGAGGGCCGCTAACATTAAAATGCATGTCTTTGAGTGCTTAATTAGGTATGTTATTTTTTTTTTTAAAATAACCAAAAAAAAAATTGCGAAAATGGGGTACCGTTTTTCGGACCGCTTCTTGCGAATCATCCTTAAGGACTTTGACTTTTTTACTAAATCTTCTCTAGGTCTTTTGTTGGTCTTTTGACGTTTTAATTAAGAAAAGGGACATTGAATTGTAATCCGTACCCATATTATAAATGTGAAAGTGTGTTTATTTGTTTGTTTACTGTAATTGAATTCTAGTCAACAAAAAAATAGAAAATTCAACTTCCCATTATCTATATTGATATTATTTTTGTGACTAATTTGCAGCCTTAAAAAATGTTTCAGACTCAATTATTTTAATAAATTTATCAAATTGTGAAATAATTAATTAATTAAGTTAGGCTGAATTCGACCAAACTGGATTAAGTTTAGTCTCGAGAATAAACTACTGACATTGTTAAGTTGACACCTTATAACCAGGATAACTTGTAATATTCGGTTGCGCTTTCTAAACAATTGTATTTCGAATTACGTCGGCTAGTAGTTTAGGTATTCTCGGGTATAAACTTAATCCAGTTTGGTCGAATCCAGCCTTAGTTGAATAAATTAATTAAAAATTAGCATGCCTCTAAGGTAAATGTATTGGGACATAATATTTAAATGTAAACCGTTATTTGTCAGAATATGTGAGACCTACATTATATCACATATTCTGGCAAATAAACGTAGGTATCTTATCTTATCTTTAATAGTAAGTTTTTAAGAGTCTTTAAGGGGCCGGCGAACGTATGTACGTACCTAGGAACGTAATACCGAAATCATTTAAAATTTGAGCATATTTTTATCACCATATGTTATTATTTGGATAAAGGCAGTATTTATCTAGGTTCCTGTTAAACTTTTGTTCCAAAAAACTTACTACAGAACAAATAAAAAGAAAAAATTCCATTTTTGGTGTACCTACAAAGATTTCAATTCAATTTGCTTACATTTCTTTTTAGGTAAGTTTTTCGGAACAAAAGTGTAACAGGAACCTAGATAAATACCTACTCTCTTAATCTAACAACATAAACTGATAAAGACATGCTTAGATTTTAAATGATTTCGGTATTACGTTTTTATGGAAATTCGCCTGTCGCAGGCCTCTTAAGAATCTTTAGGCACGCTACGTGTCTGTTACGCTCAATATCTAATAAACAGTCCTTATTCACCGGAACTTGATACCACATGCTCATCCTTTCAACGCACGGTCAAAAATAATTTAAAATTCATATTCATATTCTATTTTCGCTACACCCGATCCTTCAGGTTAAGCCCATGGCATACCTTATTCATCACTCTGCAATATTATTCAGAACCAAACACGTAAGGACAGGTAACTCAAATAAGTCTCGGAACGTCGTGTACGTACTGTCTATGTAAATTTCGTGTAAGGAGCGCATGGGAGCTCGTTCGGCCTTGGCAGGGATGGACTTAAGGCCCCGTTACATTATCCAATTTACCGTATGCTGAACAGAATAGTACAGAAGGCGCACTCCGCACTTTAGGTATAAAACTACACGTACATTGGCGGACCCGATCGGGTGGGCCTTTGGGAGTAGGGATCCCACTTGCCGCTCGGCTCGCACGTTAGCCGCGTCGCGCCAAAACCTATAGCACGCGACAACTCGACAACCCTTCGCGCCAGACTGTGACAGAGTTATGCGTTAGAAACAGAGGCAATGTTTAGGTGAATATCTTGCTAGGCACTAAACGCTTAAGTGAAATGAATTGCACTTTGTTGCGTCGCAGCAAGAGTCGCTATTTAAATAAATGTTTCTGCGAACTCAGGCTTCTGTACCTATATTCTGTAGCTAAGTGCAAGGGACGCACGTCGACCACGGGGCAGACCACCAGCCCGTTGGTCGGACGACATCGTCAGCGTGTTCGGACGAGAATAGTGGGGTTGGCACGGGACCGGGAGGAATAGCGTGAGAGGAGGGTCAACCCAACAGTGGATAATAACGGGTTGATGCTGTTGATGATGATGATGATGATGAAGTTTTAGTTAATCGCTCTGTCTCGCTCTTTGGTGAGTGAGCCTTTTAAATAGATATTATTGTAAACACTTTAGAGTAACAAACATACATACATACATAAACTGACGCCTGTATCCCATCATAGGGGTAGGCAGAGACCACAGATCTCCACTTGCTACGATCTTGACACACTTCTTTCGCTTCATTCACTCTCATCACATTCTTCATGCAAGCTTGTCGGTTTAGGGTACTTTAAAGTAAACAATATTTAAAAGGCTTATGCGATGTAATATTATTTTTGGTCACCTGTCCTCAGTCCAGCCCTGGCAGCAGTAGCCACGTGGTTGCGACGGCAAGTCCCCACAGATCTGCATAAGTTTGCGAGGGTGACGTAAGCGAAAGATTTTATTTATTTCATGACGTCCACAAGACCCAAGAGGGCTCACTTTAAGATCCTGCGAAACACGGGTAAATCTTTCGGTATCCTGCGAATACATTTTTTATGATAATCGGAATTATATTTTTAACCCCCGACCATAGATTAGGTACAGAAGGCGCACTCCGCACTTTAGGCACTTTAGGTATAAAGCCACGAGTACATTGGAGAGCCGCCCGGGTGGGCCTTGGCAGGTAGGGTTCCCACTTGCCACTCGGCTCGCACGGTAGCCGCGTCGCGTGAAATACCTATCACGCGACAAGTCGACAACCCTGCCGCGTCACTCCGCGCCAGACAGTGACATAGTTATGCGTTAGAAAGAGAAGATTTGTTTAGGTGAATATCTCGCTAGGCAATATGCGCTTACGCGAGCTGAATTGCATTTTGTTGCGTCGTAGCAAGAGTCGCTATAAATGTTTTCGCGAAGTCTGGCTTGTATTCTGTGCCGTGACGAAAAAGAGGGGTGTTATAAGATAGATCGTATTTCTTTATTTTTAAACGACTTCAAAAAAATGAGGAGGTTCTCAATTCGTCGAATTTTTTTGTGTTTTTTTTTATATTCACCGATTACTCGAAGGCGCCTAGACCAATTCAAAAAGTTATTTTATTGTTTGAAAAGGTATAACTTTCTTATTGGTGCCACAACAATTTGGTGAGGATCTGTCCAGGATCTTCAGAAAAATGCACTTCGACAGTGCACCAGGATCTCCAGAGTTAACAAAATGCACCTCGAGAGTGCAGAAAATTGATCAGCTTATAACATTGAAGTCGGTTTTTTAATTTTTTAATATTGCTACTTGTTTTTCTTATAACTATGAGCAAATGCCAAAAGCATCATGTTCTGGTTTACTGGAAGCGTATACTGGAAACCACAGCACCGCTAACGTACCATTCCTTATTGTAATAATAGTTTCGAAAGTCGAAACGTCCGTACCAGCAGTTACATAAACATTTGCATTGGGTAATTACATTTGGTCCGCCCGACTGGCTGTACGGAAAATGGGTCAGGTTTTGTAATTACGCCATCTGACTGTTTAGATGGTTAACTGCTACTGAAATGCTGTGTTGGCTAGACTAAAAACTCCTTTACATCTTTTACTATATGATTTATCCAGTCATCATCATTCTCCTGCCCTTCTTCTTCTTCTTCAGCGTATATTTGCCCACTGCAGGGCATATGCCTCTCCAATATTCCTCCACACTGCTCTATCACTGGTCTTCCTTGCCCAGTCTGTCCCGGCATATGCCTTTATGTCGTCGGACCATCTCCTGCCCTTATCCCACGCTAAGTGGGGTCGGGACATGTTTTCCTCTTCCACTCACCTCTATCAACTCAACTCTGAATCCACTCCAGATGATTTACTCAGCGTCAGGAGGACATCTTTGCCTACACTTAACGGGACACTGTAGTGCCTGGGACAATGTTGAGATAGAGTAGGCTTGCCTAGCTCTTACAGCATTCTCTCAGCATAACCAACCCTACAGGAAAGAAAGACATGGTCAATACGTGTGGTGCTGACTAAGCCGCGGGTTTCCTCAGGATGTTTTCCTTCATCGTTTAGAGCTCGTGTTAATGCGCTTGTACATTTTTCAAAACTAAAAATAAATTGAAGCACGGCCAGGATTCGAACCGACGACCTTCGAAAGGCGCGGTACTTTCCTCCTCGGCCAACACAGCTTTTAGTAGTTTTTATAGGATAAAACTAGTTTTTAACAAGAGTCTCAAAAGAAATTCGGGACAGTAAAATCTCTTATTTATTCGCGTAAAACGAGTGTGTTACTAACCCCACTCAATCACAATGAAAAATTATTTTTTTCGTTGATTTATTTTCGTTAGATAAACTTGAATAGCTTTTAAATCAAATAATAACAAATAATGCTGGACATAATTTTTGATATCACACACAGCGGTTTATGCTATCGGTTACACAAACGCGGGATAATGTAATTAGTTTTTTTAGTTTCAGTAAATAAATAATTAATTTTGATTTAAGAGAATGGATTCAGCGAAAAGAAAGATAGACTCCAAACCTGATTCATGGTGATGGTCACGAAAGAACAGGAGTAGAATCACCTGGCTCAATGTGATCGGTTATAGGTCCTACTGAATTAAAAAAAAAGAATTAAATTAATGACAATAATTTATCATTGCCGGTCTTATCTACCGGTACTCGGTACTCCAGCGGTACATCGGTCTTACCACTAAGATGCGATCTCTTGCAGGCATCCTTTGGATGGAATGAAAAAAAATGAGATAGCAGGAATGGTCTTTGTTCAAGTTAGCTTAAGAACAAGCCCAAAGAGTTAAGTGATAAAAGCGTAGCTTTTAAAATACGAGATATACGTCAGTCGTCTTTTCTTTTAAAAGGCTTTTTGGGCGCTACTTGTGATAAATCAGTGAGAGTTCCGTAATGAAAAGAAATTTTTAATTACGCCCGGGCCTTACAAGGTGTGAAAAAACTCTACATATTCCTACATGAAAAAAAATTGTGAAGTCGGCTTAGTCTAACAGAATGAAAGTTCTACTTTCGATCCGAAGGTAGTAGGTTCAAATCCAGGCCGTGTTTTTCGTTTCTGATTTTTTTTTTCAAGTACTAATATTTATAAGCTTTTTACCAGTAAATGGAAGACATCGTAAAGAAACCAGTTAATGTTGTAATATACTGTGATTACTGATTAGACGCTTTGCTAATTTTAAGTTAGCTTGAGCCGGACATGTGTGTGTAGAAAATCATCATCATTCTAGCGATTTCCCAGTAGCGTCCTTTCGGTTTCCTACTCTTTTCCCTCTACTTCTGACGGTTTTCTTAGCGATAAGGCCGCCCTTGTACATTGTTTCGTAGTTTTATTATTGGTTGTATTTATTTATTTATTTATTTATTGATAAGTTACACCAACAAAGTAAACACCATTTCATTCACAGAAAAAAAACACCGACAAAAGCTAAGTGCCACCTCAATTATAGGTATAAACAACATGCAAAACAACCATTACACAAATAATTTTAAAATAATAGTTAATTCGAAAGTGACATTTTTTTTTAAATTAAATAGTAATTTTCTACAACAATAAAAAGAGAATGCATTTAAATAAATTATAGAAATAAAATAAAATAAATTAATTAAAATAAGTATGAAAACTAAGAATCAATTAAATTAAATTAATTAAAATGAATTAAAATGTCAGGCCTACATATTTTGTTACGTAGTAAGGTGTGCAATAAAGCATTTTCATTAATTCATTCGTTCTTCTGCATCCTTTTTGGTGAGTCCATTGGCACGCATGTCATTCGCTCATTACCTGCTTCCATGAGTTTTAATTGATATTCTGACATTTGTACTACCAATTGAACTTTAGCGATAACCTGTATCAAAACCCGAGTGAATTTGCTTGTATTTTTTGTAGTAGTAGATACTAATACAAGTTTGTATCAGTGGTCCTACCTGTACCCCGATCGCGAGTATGCACAGAGTCTACTATTCGATCCGTGACTGTAGTATAGTCTCTCAAATGTATGGGATTCCGGTGCAGCGTCTCCAGTGGTAACTTGACTGAACTAAAATCCCAATACATTTGGGAGACTATACTACAGTCACGGATCGAATAGTAGACTCTGTGCATACTCGCGATCGGGGTACAGGTGAACTAACCCGAGTGAATTTTTATGTATATTTTTTAGTAGGACTAAAGATACAAAGTTGTATCATTTGTACTACCAGTTGAACTATTCAGTAGTACCACTGATCCACCGCGGCAACTATCAAATCGAAATCAAAACTACCTCCCGCTAGGCCAACACAATGACATGCATAATTTAAGCTTCTCATACAAGAAGAGACCACCTATTTCAAACAGACATCTAACTTGGAGAGTAATCACTAGACGAGGGTCAGAAAGTAAGATTTATACTGCCTTTAAATATTAACATGGTGACATGGGTCAGTGGAGTGAAATAAAACTTTATTATGAATGTGGAGTCCCTTTTGGGGTGTAGTTCCAAATGTCTTTTATCGAGAGTTGAAAAACTGATTCAAATCATGAAAATGGATTGTGCACTAATAAACTGATTATGATAAATATTTTATTGATAAACACATTTTTTTAACTATAATATAACTAACAATTCTGCCAGGTGGAGTGACGATCTGCGAAAGGCTGCCGGCACAAGTTGGATGCGTCAAGCTGAAGACAGGGCGCGATGGCGCTCATTAGGGGAGGCCTATGTCCAGCAGTGGACTGCTATAGATTGATGATGATAATGATGATGATGATTATAACTAACACACGGCGACCGCTAACATTTAACCGAGAGAGAGGGTGGCCGAGACGCAAGAGGTTGCGGGTTCGATCCCCGCCGCGGGAGTAATGTTTGTATGATCTGCAAATATTTGTCTCGGGTCTGGGTGTTTTTTATGTATAATTATGTGTATTTAAAAAAAAGTATGTAAGTAGTTTATCAGTCATGACGGTTCCCATAACACAAGCCCTGCTTACTTTTGGGCTACATGATGCTGCGTGAAATGTCCAGCAATATTTATGTATTTATCATTTATTTTCCCACTGCTGGACAAAGGTCTGCCCCAACTGGTTCCATAAAAAAAATCTATAAAACTCTATACTTAGTCGATAAAATCGAACACCACTAATCTTGTGTCTCAGCAACGCACTGGATGAGTATAGGTGTATTGTATAGAGCAGCCATACTCAAAGTGTGCTCCGTGGAGCCCTGAGGCTCCGCGCGAGAATACTAGTAATAATGAGTATTAATATTAATAATTAGTTAATAAGTAGTAAAAATACACCTATTATTAGATTTATTAGAGAATGCACGTAACTTTTTCTTTTTTTTTTGGGGTTCCGTCAGAAATTTGGCTTTTCAAAAGGGTTTCGCCACCAAACTACCCCCTTAGACTCGAAGGGTCTTAAAAAAATGCCTAAAAAAAGATCTGAGATAATGTCTACTGCGCCTTGAGGATACTAACGTGATCATATTTCAATTTTTTATTTCATTTCACAAAAAAAGTTTGAAAACCGCTGGTATCACCTATCAAAGTTAGGCTTATACGAGTACCTACCATTTGCATTTATAAACAAAAACTTGTGTAGAAACGTTTAATTTGCAACATTTTTGTAAGTTATGATACGTCTGCTATATCCACGAATGCATAACATTTTTCGGAGCAAAAAGCATTTCAACATTTTCCACGAAAACTACTTTGTAACACTAAATTCATTTGAAAAACTTCCACCGTCATTTTACAGCCAAAACCAGATTTTTATGATGTTTTTTGTCGTGTCGACGATAAAGTAAGTTCCAATAAGCTAGTAGCCAACTCTGGTGATAGAATTTTTAAGCCACCTTAATGCATCCATCATGGTTTAACGACTTATAAAAGCCGGGACAATTTAACGTGCCCGCCGAAGCACGGAAGCGCTCAGCTCGTAATGCCACTTGCGGTCACCCATCCAAATTGTGATCCCGCACAACCCTACTTAACTTTCACGATCAATCAAAAACGTCTAAGCAAGCTACGCCACGAGCGCTTCCCGATGTTGATGACGCTTGTCGATGATACTAATATTAAGGGGCCGGCGAACGTATCTACGTACCTAGGAACGTAATACCGAAATCATTTAAAATTTGAGCATATTTTTATCACTTTATGTTGTTATTTGGATAAAGGCAGTATTTATCTAGGTTCCTGTTACACTTTTGTTCAAAAAAACTTATTATAGAACAAATGAAAAGAAAAAATGCCATTTTTGGTGTACCTACAAAGATTTCAATTCAATTTGCTTACATTTCTTTAAAGGTAAGTTTTTCGGAACAAAAGTGTAACAGGAACCTAGATAAATACCTACTCTCTTAATCTAACAACATAAACTGATAAAAATATGCTTAGATTTTAAATGATTTCGGTATTACGTTTTTATGGAAATTCGCCTGTCGCAGGCCTCTTAAGTACTATAGGTACTCGTAGCTTGCGATCCTCTAATATTTAAGCGTTTTCAGTGGCCGCACAGACATCCCTCAAAGTGAAGGACTTTTCTGAAAATTTTCAGTTATTTCTCACTAGTTGTTCTATTTCTAAAATGAAATATTGTACCTATTTTATTATTTCAGTTTCATGTTAATCAAATTATCTTCGCACATTTTTCAAGCTTTTAGAAGCCACGGCGGATATAAATGCTTTTGGTAAAATTCCGTTCGAAAAAATAAATTCGATAAAAAATTGCCGGTCAGAAACCACTCAGCCAACCACACACAAAGGCTTAGTTAATAAAATATCTATTCAGGGATGCTGGGTGTTAAAAAAATTGTGTGGTAAGTGTTGTTTAACGGATGCAAGTTTTTGGAAAACCAGAATTTTCTATGAAAAGATAAATTCAACCACAACGCGCAGGTCTAATTGTCTATGAATATTTTAATCTCCATTCATTCTGTAGGTTACTTAATTAACCCGCAGAGTGAAACATACGAGAAATATTGGGCGATTGTTGCCTTGACATTTTAATTTTTGGAATAAATATTTTAGATTTTAACATTTTGGTTTGAATGTGGAGGGTACGTAGCCAAATAGCCAGAGCAAAAAATTGAATGATAAAATGCTGGATATTTCTGAAGAATTCGAAAGTCGAAAGTAAAACCCCACATAAAAGGGGATAAGGAAAAAGCAAGGACAATAATAAAATATGTGAACAATTGATACTGATCAAACTGAAACTTATTTTCGTCATTCATTATCTTAGTAACAAAATTACCAAGAATGAATCTTAATGTTAACACTTTCTTAATTGTGGAAAACAGTCACGTCATATCCTTTATTAGTGTTTCTAATAAAAAACCAAATAAATTCATATGAGCTAACTTTAATAATAGTCAGAATATTTTTTAAATCTGTAATCTAACTTTTCTATCCTTTAACGGACTGTTATTATTAGTTGCTCAATTTTAGTTGCCCGTGTACACATACCATTATCCAGAGTCGGTTGAAGAAGGTAACGTTTTAATTCCAGAGCTACAGATTTGATTGAGTTTGGGTTTATAAGTGAATGGAATAATATATTTTCAGGGAATTGAAATTACTTGAGAAATATTCGAATTATCTTAGCGCTCTGTAGTTATACCTAGTTACTTTTTCGTTTAACTTTTTAGTTCTGAATAATTTAAGTAATACTAATACAAATCTTAAACATAGGCGATTTTAACTTATTTTAAATAAAAACGGGGGTACAGGGAGTAACTCGTTATAGTCTTATGCGCATTAACACGAGCTCTATACAGCGAAGGAAAATTTCGTGAGGAAACCAGTTAAGTATCTAATAGCGTCGATGGGCTTGCAAACTGTAAACGTATGGTAACAACTGTAACGTATGAAATGATAACTTCTGCAAATGTGGGCATGTACCATATATGTATTGGGACATACCTCTGACTACCCCCATTAGTCATCTTCAAAGGATTTTAAAATGCCTAAAAAGATCTGAGAGAACGTCTACCGCGCCTTGAGCATACAATCATGATCGTTTTCATTTTTGAAACTCTATACTCGCTCTTCACAGTTAGTTTGGCCACTTGTTCATACGAACTTACTTACTTGCAGTTATGGCTCAAACACACGCTGGGCCAGCCTAGGCGAGCCTGTGCGAGTACGAACGAGAAGGCCATTCGATGCAAGGCGACAGCGATAGAAAGGCAACGCATTCACTCGGCGAGCCTGGGCCAGCGTGTGTTTGAGCCTTTCGGTACAACTTACAACCAATACACATTAGCGGCCTTTACATGGTAGAGTTTTTACCACGCATCTGGAATGCGTTCTGAACCGCGGGTAAATCTGTACAGATTTAACCGCGGATAAAACGGTCGTGCTAATTACTGTCACAGCTTAGACTGGCGCTTGGTACGATTATGAACGGCGATGCGTGCAAAAAACTGTCACAAAAACTGTGCTAAAAACTTTGCCAGATCGAACTGTCAGCGTCGCGCATCTGCACGTAAGGTTTTTAGTGAAGGTTGGAATGCCGCGTGCTATTTCCCGCGGTCCGATCTCTACGTGTAAACGCCGCTATACTATGTTGATGACTGTCAACAAAGTGGCGTCAGTTACAATCCGTCGCAAATCACACGAGACGTCGACTGGTCCGCAGTCATTGTATGCGATGACTCCGCGGCATCCGTCACAGTCAGCCGCAGCGGGGACATACAGACAGACAACATTTAACGCACAAAAAGTGTGGAATACTATCCTTTAGACGACTAATGTCCAAAATACAAAATGTCCAACCACGATTTTTTTCCAACATGCCTTCTCTTAATTTTAACTGTCAGTTCTCTGTCTCTTTCGCACGCCCCTACAAATCCTGTCTCTGCGGGTTGATTGTTTATCTTGTCTCAAACCTCAAATTTCTCTCAAACTGTCAAAACGATCGCGTAGGTTTCTTTGTCGCGTTTGGTCTCGTTAAGATGAGAGTGACAGAGCTGCTTGCTTGGTCTCTGAACTGTCATATTTGACAGTTTGAGACCGATTTTGGTCGCTATCAAAGATAGACAATCGGGGGGGCTTGTCTCGGTCTCCTTTAGATATCTTCATATCATTAATGCTTGATCTAAGAGTCCACCGTGCCCTGGGGATACAGCCTTGTAGGCCTAACATGTGCAACATCGAGAGTCAAGAAACCAGATTTCTCGATCGGTTTCTCTAACAAATGCGTCAGAGCAGTTCGATCGATCGAGAAATCTCTCTTTATTTGCACATATTAGGCCGGTTGGTCAGTTTCGTTTCTCGCAGTTTTCAAGATAGCCAAACTGAATGCTAGTGTGTGTTTAGTTCTGGTTGTGGCGTGCGTGGCTTTGCACGTGATGTATCTCGGCAGGCGTCAGTCATTGTCCGAGCTATTGTCGTATTATGTAGGTTTATTACTACACTGACCCGCCTCAACTTCATTCGGGACAGTGTGTAATAAAAGCCTTTTCCGAAAGGGGCATGTAGGAATTCCCAAAGTTAAAGTACCTATCGTTCGTCGGGAATTTCAATATACCGTTTCCAAAAAAAAAACAAATTGATTTAAATAAAACTGTTAAATGTGATTTAAAGGAGATGGCCGACTCTCCATACATGGTTGGTACTTTTTTCCTCTTTTTGTATTTTTATTACTCTTTTTTTCATTCCTTATTGGCCAAGAGTGTGTTTTCCCATTTTACCTAATTCTATTTTTTTGTGGGATATTTTTTACCTTAGTTTCCAAAAATGATCAGAATTATGATCTACTAGTGAACGCCCGCGGCTTCGCCCGCGTGGACTACTTTTTTTATCCCACGGGAACCATACCTTTTTCCGGGATAAAAAGTAGCCTATGTCCTATTCCAGTTCCTAATCTATCTACATTTAAAAATTTATCAAAGTCGGTTGTGTAGTTATGGAGATACGTGGGAACAAACATTCACACACACAGACTTTCGCCTTTATAATATTAGTAGGATTGATTTATATCCTAGGTAGCGCGGTATTAATCATTAAAAATTACGTAAAAAGTTTAGTAGTCAATCCTCCACCATCAAATATTACGAGTATTATACTCGCAGATCTGATTCCTCAAATACACAATACTGAAAAATGTATCGTATTACGAATTCTGTAGGCATTGGAATAATAAATCAGTGACAATCCAGCCACTATTTTCGTATTTCTCAAAAACAAATCAACACTAGGTAATCTATCACGTCGATCGGATTAGCAGGGCCGATAGGTGGCGCTCGAGTAGAAGGAAATAATAAAAGCTATGTATTGAAGTTTCACTCTAGGACTGAAAATTTGAACTCTCTTTTAGCATAAAAATATTTAAAATTGTGTTTAAGCTTTATTGGGATTTAGTAAAGAGATTATTTTACTTTTAAAACTTTCATGAGTTGTACTTGACATTAAAATAACACGCGTTAATTATTTACGGAAAAAATATCAACGATTTAGATACCAATAATAGTGAGTGAAAGAACACTGCTAGGTCTTATAAGCCTCCTCCCTCAAATACTACTTTATTTGGCCGTGTGCCTTTCTCATCCAAGTCTTTCCCTCAACAGGACCTATCTTACTAGGACACAATGGTTGCGCCACCACAAACAAAATGTACCTGGTATCCCGCTTCGTTGCGCAACCAAGCGGACACCAGCCCCCCGGATTGTCTATCTTTGATAGCGACCAGAATCGATCTCAAACTGTCGATTGGTGGCGCGATTTCCTGGTGAGCTCTACGTCTTCCTCTAATAGTATACTTCATATTTACCTTTAAGCATTTTTTGAACTGTAGCGACATCTACCTGTCGCTAGATGAACTACATAGACATGCTACGCACTACGAGCTTCAGCGAACATGGCGCCACTCAACATCAACATGTCTAGAACTCGCAAGCAAAGTTTCCAACGAATTTAGACATAATATCTAGGACTATCCGACATCAAACTGTCGCATGTCGGTCGAAAGACCACGGGCAAGTGGGCCAAATGGGCCGGCCCGTTGCAGAGGAACCACCTACTCTGCCTTTGGGGAACGATTCCACCATGTACCCCAAAGAACCAATGTCACGTTAAAGTTCACATCAACTTTATAGTAGGTATAGTGAGAGAGGCAAGCCGATAGTGGCGCTAGGCGTGAAGCGAGCTCCATCGCACGTCGTATATAACTTTGATCGATGACGTGACAGCGCAACGCGGCAATGTATCCGAAGTACGCGATTTGTTCGCTTTGCTATGAAGTTTTAGGCGAGATGTAGATAGATTGTGCCATCTAGCGCGGCCTACATTGTCTTTTTACTATTTTACTGAAACCTAACCTAACTATACATCATCATAAGCTGTTTTTCCTGTTTCTTGTGATTACTTCTATTCTTTCTGTTGTACAATAAAGCATTATCTATCTATCTATCATTATCATCATCCACATCCCGATTTTACCCACTTCTGAGTAATGGCCTCCCTAAGTTAGTGCCATCTACAGAAAAGAATGTGGTGCCATCCACCACGATCCTGTACCAGTCGCATCCATTGATGCCCCGCAACTTGAACTATGTCGACGACCCACTTCAGGGTAAGTACCTGTTGGAATAACAAAAATGTATACCTCACTTAAATAAGAAGCCCTTGTTCATTCATAAAGAAACGTATGCAGATATGAACCTTATGGCCTTATGGATTGTTCTTTAGCTTTCGATTGTATTGCAGTCTGTAGAGAGTAGTATATTAGAACACACCTTCCTAAAGGAGTTCTAATAAATATTCCTTTAAACATAAACTTATGTCTTTCACTGCTCTAAAAACCCAATAGGTTATGGGACCCAGACATTCGGACTTTTAAAGTAAAGCCAGTGATTTGGACTAATAATAATTAAAGTTTAATTTTAAATAAATCAAAAGACACTTTATGTGCATAGTGTAAGTGACTTGAACCCTGTGGACTTAGAGGCAGTAATTTTAGTTTTCTAGTATTTTGAGTGACTTAATTAGTGATTTAATAAAATGGAACATTACAAAATGAAACGAAATATTAAACCATTTGATGGAGAAAAATATAGCGTGTGGAAGCTAAGAATACGAAATCTCTTAAATGAACTTGCGGTGTTACAAGTGATCGATGAAGAAGGTCCTACTGAACCCGATGCTGAGTGGAACAAAAAGCAGAATGTTGCAAAAAATACGATAGTGGAATATCTATCGGATTCCTTGTTGGGACTGATAAGTGAAAAGATTTCTGCAAAAGAAATTTTCTTAAAGCTGGATTCCATATATGAACGAAAAAGCATAGCAACTCAATTATCGCTCAGAAAAAGATTATTAGATTTAAAATTGAAAGGAGAAAATTCATTAATTAAACACTTCCAAGAATTCGACGATTTGTTAATCGAATTAATGGCTGCTGGCGCAAAATTAGAAGAGGTGGACAAAATCACGCACCTGTTTATAACATTACCGAAAAGCTATGATGGTGTCATAACAGCTATTGAAACTCTGGCAGAGGATAATCTTACCTTAACCTTCGTAAAAACAAGACTGCTTGATCACGAAATAAAGTTGATCAACGAAAGACGCGATACAAGCTTAAAAGTGCTTCAGGCGGAAACCACAAAACCACAAAACGCAAATCCATTTCATAGAAACTTCATTAAAAGACGGCCAAACCATCAAACTTTTAATCACACGATTAATAAATTGAAAAACATAAAATGCCATTACTGTGGTAAAAACGGCCACATGCAAAAGAATTGCTATTATAAGAAAAGGATTCGACAACGTGTTAACAGCAACAATAAGACAATCCAAACTGCAAATAAACAGGAAACAAATCCTAACTCTGGGTTTGCTTTTATGGCCGGGGCCGGGAGTTATGAAAATCAACGAAATGAAATAACTTTCATTCTGGATTCGGGAGCCTCAGATCATATAATCAATAGAACAGATCTGGCACAAAACTTCGAAGAACTCGAAAGGCCAATAAACATCTCAATTGCAAAGAATGAGACATTTATTACTGCAACAAAAAAGGGCAACCTTCAAGTAACCAGCGACTTGGGTGTGAAAGGAACAATACAGGATGTTCTTTTCTGTTCTGAAATTCCCTACAACTTGCTCTCAGTAAAGAAAATGCAACAAGCTGGGATGACTGTTGTCTTTGGGAATGACGGCGGTGTACAAATATACAACGGTGGTAAGGTGGTAACCAAGGGTGAGTTTTTGAACAATTTAATAGGCATTCATTATGTGCTTGATAATTGTGTTTTTAATGCTGATTGCTCATCGAATGAGATCGTAAACAATAGTTATGAATTGTGGCATCAAAGACTTGGTCACATTGGTAAATCAAAATTTGTTGAATTAAAAAACAAGCAAATGTTTGATGACATTGAGCGAATAAAGCATGTTAAACCAAATGATAAAATATGTGAAGCTTGTGTAAACGGAAAACAAGCATGCTTACCATTTAATAAGACAAAGCCTAAAAACATAAAACGACCTCTATTCAATGTGCATTCAGATGTGTGTGGTCCCATCACTCCTTCAACACTTGACGACAAAAACTACTTTGTGATATTTGTCGATGAATACACGCACTACTGTGTGACGTATTTAGTTGCCCATAAATCAGACGTTTTTGCTATGTTTCAAGATTATGTGGCAAAGTGTGAAGCTCGTTTCGATTCGAAAATAGTCAATCTGTATTGTGATAATGGCGGTGAATATTTGTCGAATGACATGAAAGAGTTTTGTGTGCAAAAAGGTATTAGCTATCACTTGACAGTGCCGCATACATCTGCCTTAAATGGTATGGCAGAAAGAATGATACGGACAATTACAGAACGAAGTCGCACACTGGTCTCTGGAGCCAAGTTAGACAAGGCGTTCTGGGGGGAGGCTGTATTGACAGCTACGTATTTGATTAACATCAGCCCCACGAAAGCACTGAAAACAAATACCACACCATTTGAATTGTGGCACGATAAAAAGCCACAACTAAAGTATTTAAAGGTTTTTGGTTCAACTGTTTATTATGTGAATAAAAGTAGGAAAACCAAATTTGATGTAAAATCATTAAAAGGAATAATGATTGGGTATGAACCGAATGGTTATAAGGTGTGGGATGTGATAGATGAAAAGTTTGTTAAAGCGAGGGATGTGATTTTTGATGAGATTAATTTCTTATCAAGTAGACCATTAAGGTCTGGGAGAGTTTTGTCTGAAATTGGCAAAAACTCTGAAAATCACACTGTAAAGAAAATATGTAAGCAAAATGTAAAAATACCTGAATTATTAGGTTCGCCACCTAAGAAATCTGTGAATGAAACAGATGTGCCACAAAACTGCTCTACATTTCAAAATAAATTGACTTCGACTCGAAATGAACTCACTGAGAATAATCGAAGGAGTGATCGGATTAAAAACTTGCCTACTGTATCATATGATGAAACAGATGACATTTCAAAGAGTTATTTGGTGTATGCTAAATCTTTAATGTGCACAATACCTAGATCATATGATGAAATTGAATCTAGAGATGATAAAATGAACTGGATAAATGCTATTAATGAGGAAATTAAATCCCTCACTGAAAATGAAACATGGACACTTGTACCGTTACCTGAAAACAGAAATCTGATTGATTGTAAATGGGTGTTTACTATTAAAAATGATGAGTTTGGAAAACCTATAAAGTATAAAGCGCGTTTAGTTGCTCGCGGTTTTAGCCAGGAATATTTGATTGATTATAATGAAACGTTTGCACCTGTTGCAAGAATCACTAGTTTCAGATTCATTATGGCTTTTGCAAATCAATATAATTTGCTAGTCCATCACATGGACGTAAAAACTGCATTTTTGAATGGAATACTAAAGGAAGAGATATACATGAAATCTCCTGAAGGAATTCCAAATAAAAATAACCTAGTGTGCAAATTAAATAAAGCGTTGTATGGATTAAAACAGTCTGCACGTTGTTGGTTCCAAATGTTTGAACAAGCTTTGATTGAGAAAGGTTTTCAATATTCATCAGCTGATCGATGTATTTACTTTCTAGATACAGGTGACATTCTTAAAAACATTTATGTTGTACTTTATGTTGATGATCTAGTCATTGCGACTGCTAATATGAGTACCATGAACAGTTTCAAAAACTATTTAATGAACAAGTTTAAAATGGTAGATTTGAAAGAAATAAGTTGTTTCTTGGGTATCAAAGTTAACAGGTATGAAAACAAAGTAACATTAGACCAGAAAATGTACATAAATACAGTCTTAGAAAAGTTCCAAATGAGTGACTGTAAAAGTATGAAAACGCCTTTAGAAAATAAAGTTGACTTTGACGCATTGAACAAAAGCGATACAACAAAGGCCCCTTGTAAAAATCTCATTGGTTGCTTGATGTATTTAATGGTATGCACTCGTCCCGATTTGAGCTTTAGTGTAAACATCCTGAGTAGATTTGCTAACAAAGGCAATCATTCACTTTGGTCATACTTAAAAA
Source organism: Camptogramma bilineatum (assembly GCA_958496255.1). NCBI lineage: Eukaryota > Metazoa > Arthropoda > Insecta > Lepidoptera > Geometridae > Camptogramma > Camptogramma bilineatum. Next base: position 11,348,864 of record OY292471.1, read on the forward strand.
GGGTCTTACGTTACCTGAAAGGGTCAATTGATTTAAAGTTAACTTATGTGAGAAGTAACTGTAACAATGATGACATATTATGTGGCTTTGTTGATTCTGACTGGGGAGGTGACGAGTTAGACAGAAAAAGTACTACGGGTTATTTGTTTAAACTATTTAAACAAAGCACAATTTGTTGGAACACAAAGAGGCAACTGACTGTGGCGGTTTCTTCAACAGAAGCTGAGTACATGGCTTTGTTTGAAGCAGTTAGAGAAGCTTTATGGTTAAAATCGTTATTGAACAGCTTGAACATTGAAATACCAAATGCAATTCCCATTTATGAGGATAATAATGGGTGTATAAGCATTGCAAATAATCCCACAAGTCACAAAAGATCGAAACATATTGACATAAAATATCATTTCTCTAGGGAACAGGTAGAGAAAAATTGCATTAAAATGATTTATGTTTCCTCAGGTAATCAGTTGGCTGATATTTTGACTAAACCGTTACCGGTTGTGCGTTTTACCGAGATGCGGGAAAGGCTCGGGTTGATGTAGTTAAATTAACTATGTAAAAGTTAAAGAAATACATTTAATTGAATAATCTTAAGGCATAAACATAAAGATAAGTATGAGTTGGTCTGATTAGGTTTTTCTGGGTTTCCCTAATCCTGTGCACTGAATGGTGGACCATTTATTTGTACCCCAGATAAAAGGAAGGTGTGTAATAATTATGTTTGTACATAATTTAATTTTTGATTTTTAAGAAATCGGATTCATTTTTGAGGGGGCGTGTTGGAATAACAAAAATGTATACCTCACTTAAATAAGAAGCCCTTGTTCATTCATAAAGAAACGTATGCAGATATGAACCTTATGGCCTTATGGATTGTTCTTTAGCTTTCGATTGTATTGCAGTCTGTAGAGAGTAGTATATTAGAACACACCTTCCTAAAGGAGTTCTAATAAATATTCCTTTAAACATAAACTTATGTCTTTCACTGCTCTAAAAACCCAATAGTACCTACTTTATTATTAAATCTGTGTAATTTTCACAAAAATTAGATTTCAAAAGTGATTTCACGTAACTAAGTTTCCTTTTGTTCAACAGTATTTAAAATGAGTCCTATAGAATCAAAGGCGGTAATCTGTCAAATTTGTCAAAAATGACATAATGGTATGGCCGTTTAGGGAATTTAAAATAACGTTTCATTATTTTCTCAATCTGTATCAAAGGTGGCATTCAAGCGTTCAAAATTGACGTCAAAAATCAGCATTAGTTTCAAATACGGCAATCTTTCTTTCAAAATAATTTCAAAACAGACTTAGTAAAACGTTTTTATTGAATTACCAAAATTCAGCCCAAGTACAGATTACCGCCTTTGATTCTATAGGACTCAAATAAAGGCAGAACACATTACATAAATTATAATAAGGTCTATATCAGTCATGTGGTTCTCATAACACAAGCTCTGCTACATGATGCCGTCTGAAATGTTACGCATTATTTATTTATTTTTATTTATTTATAAAGGCGATCATTTAGAGAAAAACAAAAACACTACACTAACACGATTCACTGTAACAAAAAGCGAGGATAAATAAAAACAATTATTGAAACCACTGTTTGTTTTTCCATTATATTAACAAGCCTCAACGTTTTATTAAATTTTATTGAATAAATGTTTTGCTACATTTCATAAGTAATTAAAAAATAGGAACACTTTTGATGAATAATTAACAGTCATTAACGAAATTAATAATTATGTTTCGCAAGTAAACGTGGCTGAACTCATCAGTGAATTAATTAATAATATAATTAGCTTGTTAATGAATCTCTTTGAGATTAAAGACTGGAGACGTGCAAATTATTTTGTATCTTTTCGATACAGATAATTAGTTTTATAAACTAGAGGCGGCAGTTTGCGACGTAGACAGACAAAAAAAGGAACCATCAAAATCGGATGTCATAAAGCGGAGACATCCTGTAGCCCCCTTTTTGCCCTTTGGAGGAAGTATCCTCTCAACTCAAAAACACCCGACGAAAGAAATATATAAAACTAGCTGTTGCCCGCGGCTTCGCTCGCGCGGTACCCGGATAAAAAGTAGCCTATGTTACTCTCCAGCTCTCCAACTATCTCCTCACAAAAAATCACGTCAATCCGTCGCTCTGTTTTGACGTGAAAGCAGGACAAATAAACAAACAAATAAACACACTTTCACATTTATAATATGGGTACGGATTATCGAACCTGCAGTGCAAGTGCCGTTCTTATCGATCGCTAAATTGACATTTAGAATCGACAAAATTCGATTCGATTCGAATTCGAAAATCTAGGAATAGAGCGTGTGAACATAAAATAAAAAAAAATTGTCTTAGGAAACCTCAAGTCAACATACATTCGAGTGTTTTAAAAAGCCCCAGCTTTCATACGAGTGATGTTCACTTGAGTGAACCGTCTGATTCCACCTTTATTCACAAAGACAACATTTAGCGGTCAGTCAAAACTAGAGGTGCATCTTGTGATTTTTATCAATGGTTACCTTGATGATGATGACATCTACTCAATCTAATCAACATGCGTCAGTAAAAAATACGTAAAAGCACTTTCAATCAAGGTCTTATCAATAAAACATTGTCGGAGCACCGTTTCATTCGGCCGCAAATCCAGACGAATTCGGGCATTGCTGGACGATCCGGACATTTTCGAAACGGACCATTGGTACGGATATCTAGTAAAATATTCAGTCAGTAATCCTTTCCGACTGATTGTGTTTGGTGACAGCTGAGTACACTATATCGGCTGGTACACTATGGCCTCTATTAATAAACTCGTATTAACTTCTGTCAAAGTTGCGCCACGGATTAAACTATTGCCATCCTTTTTTGTTAGGCAGTGACAAATAAGGATGGCAATAGCTAAATCCGTGGCGCAACTTTGACAGAAGTTAATACGAGTTTATTAAAAGAGGCCTATTGATTTTCGTTAAACTGAGTTGCCGTAATTTGGCTTTAAGAAAAGAGAGCTATTAAATGTCTATGAACAATGATTTTGCATGATATAACTAGCTTCCGCCCGTGGCTTCGTTCCCATAATACCTACCCGGATAAAAAGTAGCCTATGTGTCCGTGTACTACTTAGAACATAAACAATGTATCTTCCAAGTTTTATTAAAATCCGTTTGTGTGAAAGAGTAACAAATAAGTATCCATACATCTATACATCCAGTCATTCAGACATCCATACATGTAAAGATACAAACTTTCGCATTCATAATATTTATTTATTTATTTAATATTAGTTATGATTTAATATTAGTTGGATGCGTGCGTCGGAGGGTAAGTTCAACTATCGGTCCTGACTTTGAAATTGTCAAAACTCCGTCATCAGAGCTAGTGGCTCATACAAACTTACATACATACATAGTGGGTATAGGTTAACACAACACTTACCTAGCTGTTTTTTTTTACCTGCACAGTTGAATAAAGTATGTGTTACATAGGACAAATTCTTAATTTTATTGCAAGCAAAAAGTTTTTAATTTATTTTTCCAAGCCTTTGAACAAAATTCAATTTTCTTCGAGTCTGCATTCTCTGAAGCGCTCAGCTTGCTCGGTTTTTGATACAATCATCTTGGAAGTTACACGACGCTCTGCGTGGTTACAAAATCGATGGGTGGCAAATGTTTATTTACGTGCTTAGGTACCTACATAATGTACCAAATATTTTTTTGTGTTTTTTTGTAGTTATGGTATGAATAAGTAAATGCTTTTTCTTTCTTTCTTTCTTTCAAATAATTCCATACATTGACGTGTGAAAGTGACCTATTATAAACGATCTTATTGTATTAAAAAAAATTAAATTCGTATGAGCAAGTGGCCAACTATGGCGACGGAGTTTTTAGGCCGTCTAAAGGCCTCCGTCACGGTTTAACGACTTAAAAGCCGGAACCAACCATACCCTCCGTAGCTACGTAATGTCACTTGCGGTCACCCATCCAAACTGTGACCGCGCACAACGCTGCTTAACTTCAACGATCAATCAAGAACGTCGAAGCAAGCTACGCCACGAGCGCTTCTTTGTATTAATAATCTTTGACTTTTGACTTTTGACTTCATCTCTCCATGGTGCCCCTAGATTTGCGGCCGGGAATGGAGAGTTGTAATAAATGGAGAATTTTATAGGAGAAAGGATCAAGTGGGTTTTCTCCTCTATATTTGAGCAGCCCGACTGGGGAAGTACCTCCTCCACCTTACAGATTATCGCAGCCAAATAACATAAATCTTCTCGAATTTTGTTGTGTTTCTGCGGTGAGTAAGATTGCCAGAGCTCTGCTAGGAAGCGCTGCGGTGACAGCTGGTGGACCAGTCTTGTCCATTGTGTTGTCGGCGCAGTGATTTCTCTTTTAAAGGGTCAGCAGCGCGAGTGTAACTCCTCTGGTGTCGCAGGCGTCCATAGGCTACGGTAACCGCTTACCATCAGATGGACCGTATGCTTCTCTGCTACCTTAGTAGGATAAAAAATGGTCAGTAAGTTTTAAAAGCCCCATCAGTTATTTTTAGCTCTTCTAAGCATTTAAACGGTTAAGGATCATTTCACCTCTTACAATATGAGTCCATAGACAATCAGACGCCATCATCAACTCTTACGACCGCTTAAGAACACAGTTACGACTGTTAAGAAACCCATTCAGATTGAGAACGACAATTATTGACACATGCACTCCTTATTTTCAACTAGCTATGGACCTCGGTTTTATTCGTGGAGACTCCTTCAGGGTAGGATTCTTTTCTGGGATAAGACATACCCTATGACAATCGCAGCAACATTCACTTTCTTTGGTGAGTTGTATTAGACTATGACGCACCAGGATAGGATTATTTTCTGTGTTGAAAGATACCCTATGGCAATCACAGCAACACACTTCCTTTAGTTAGTTGTACTAGACACATAAGGAAATTTCTCACATTACAATTATGACTAACTTCTTTATTTTGACTGACTGGTTTGACTGGCCTCTCAGCTCAGTTGGTAGTAGCTCTGCCTTCTACGCTGTAGGTCGTGGGTTCGATTACCACCCAGGAAAAACAATTGTGTGGAAATAGACGCATGTTGTGTGTGGTTGTTTGTTATAAAGGACCAAATAATGTACTTACAGAATTATAAGCATTCTATCAGTTATCTGGTTCCCGTGGTACACGCTGTGTAAAATGTTTACCAATATTTATTTATTTATTATTTATAATATTGTCGATTTAGATACCGATAATATTTCAGTACCTGAACCTATAGAATTGAATGATCAAGCGAGCTTACCTGAAGCGAAGCTCGATCTTGATTATACCGCCTTCACCGAAGAGAAGTTTACTATGTAGTACGTCAGTACTCGCGTGGACAATGTCGCACAGTGTTCAGAGGTAGAAAGAAAGAAAACCGTAGTGCCCCCTCTTTCTATCCTCACGCCGCTCAACTCATTCTTTTTAGAGTAAACCTAGATACATACAGCAACATAGATCTGCAAAGGGAACTCGTTAGGGTAGGGAGGGACCTTGGTTCTCTTCGGTGAAGGCGGTATAATCAAGATCGAGCTTCGCTTCAGGTAAGCTCGCTTGATCATTCAATTATACCGCCTTCACTCTCAGAGAAGTTTACTATGTAGATGTTCAGAGAATATATAAGATCGATGTTGCAATAAATTTTTGACGAGCATAAATGGTTAGTGTGAGAAGCCTGCTTACGAGTAAGTAGGTAGCTATATTGATTTTTACAAATAACAACAGAAAAACTAAGATTTAAATGGAAATAGTACATAGGTACTCAGTTTAAATGGATAAAACCTGTAATAAACTACTAAGTAGGTATTTGATTCAACCACAGATCCATTGTAAAAGTTGGTAAATACTGCTGATTGTATGGATCAGCCTGCTGTCCTGAAAACATCGATACAAACTCCTGCTATCAGAAATAGAGGCATGCCTCGTGCTGCCAGCTCTAAAATCGTAGTATCGATACCACTATCAGCTAGCGACTGCTTCAGCCAGCATCCGAGGGTCTGACAAGGTGCTTAAATCTTCTAAATTTAATCTGATTACCGATGTACCTAATTAATTTACATTTCTCTAAAGTATCAACTAGAGGAGGTTTTCACCGACACCGACAGGCGGGCTCATACACACTATAGCATAGCTACTATTTTTAAGTTTTTTTTTTTTTTTTAATTTTGTCTAAAGGATAATAAAACTAATTTAAGCGAACTAACGGGTCTTCATCGCGTAATTACTTTAATTTTTTATTATTATTGTTATTGATAATAAAACTCTTCTAATTTATTATTTTTAAATAGAAACTGGACAGATGCTAGACCAAGCCTTTGATCAAATTAGGTAAATTAAAACAAAGTTGCATTCTGCCACTACCTGAACTTTTCCTTGTTATCGTTCTAATACTGCATTTTATAACTGTGCGAACGCCGTGCGCGCACGAAACAGAATGAGTTGAGCGGCGTGAGGATAGAAAGAGGGGGCACTACGGTTTTCTTTCTTTCTACCTCTGAACACTGTGCGACATTGTCCACGCGAGTACTGACGTACTACATAGTAAACTTCTCTGAGAGTGAAGGCGGTATAATCTTCATCTGAGTAAGTGGGAGAAACTCGCGGTACCGCAACTGTATCTTATTTCAATCCTATCTCCTCTGATAAACACTTAAAACAAAAAACCTTTGAGAATATTTTTGTTGATGATTATTATAACATTGTAACGTCACACGTCCAGACAAACAAGCGTTTTTTTCCGCAAATATATATAAAACCGGATAATCTGGGTACGGGAATCCCTCTAAATGTCCTACAATATCATAAAGTATGAATGGTTATCGAGGCTTATGGTTCGGTTATGGTACCGACTGTCGGTAAATGATCGAATCCCTTTTAACCCTCGAAGGTTCGAAAGGTGTAAATCTTTTATTTACCAAAGGTATTTTTAAGATATGCTATTGAACTGTTATGAAAAAAGGAAAACTTAACGGGATTGCAAGGGTTTTTCCAAGCATGGATGATTTTTACTCGATTATATTTCTAAAAGAAATATTTTTGGTCTTCTTCTTGTAGTGAGTTGTGTTGGCCGAGGGGATTAGTACCTCGACTTTCGATCCGAAGGTTATGGGTTCGAATCCTGGCCCATGCATCAATGGATTTTTCGTTTCGAATAATTTATATGCGCATTAACATGAGCTCTCAACGGTAAAGGAAAACATCGTGAGGAAACCCGCGGCTTAGTTAGTCCCACACGTATTGACTGTGTCTTTCCTGAGGCCGGTTAAGCTGAAAGGATGAATTAGGTGCTGGGGCAAGCCTACTCCATCTCAAAGAATATACACACGTTTTTAGTGTAATACTAGCTTCCGCCCGCGGCTTCGCTCGCGTGGTACCCGGATAAAAAGTAGCCTATGTCACTCTCCAGCACTCCAACTATCTTCACACAAAAAAATCACATCGAACCGTCGCTCTGTTTTGACGTGAAAGCAGGGCAAACAAACAAATAAACACACTTTCTCATTTATAATATGGGTATGGATTATATAATACTAGCTGCTGCCCGCGGCTTCGCTCGCGTGGTACCCAGATAAAAAGAAGCCTATGTCACTCTCTAGCACTCCAACTATCTCAACAAAAAAAATTTCGCTTCGAAAAAAAAAGTCGCTTTGTTTTGACGTGAAAGCAGGACAAACAAAAAAACTACTTGGTTCCTGAAAACTATAATCTTAGGTGCCTTCAAGGCTAGAGTGAATAGATTTCTTATAGATCGATGTGATCCATCCTCGGCCACACCGTCGCTTAGCATCAGGCGAGTTGGTGGCCAAACATAGATCTTTTTTCTATTAAAAAAACACAAACAAATAAAGACACTTTCACATTTATAATATGGGTATGGATGGGTATGGATTATATACCTAATATTTCTAATCTTATTAAAAATGTAGGTTAGCACGTACGCCATAACACTAACACGTCCCAATAGGCCAATTAAACAAGACGGTATTCAGGGAGTTAATTATGAAGAAAATTATCTCCTCAAAGAGTTCGCAGACGTGACTACGGTGCAATTCACTAGAGATTAGCGGAATATTATCTGAGTTTCATTTTCAACACACTACCACTACTACTGCCTCCGAGACCCTCGTCCCGCGCCGAGCGTTACATTGCTCGCAGTGTGAGACGCGACCGCGAGGAGAGCGTTTTCACATTATCCGATCCGATATCGGTATCGGACGCTGACACGATATCGTGTCAAGTAAAATGTATAAAAGATGTCAATGTGAAAGGCAGGTACATATTCCATACATTTTACTTGCCCCGATATCGTGTCGGCGTCCGATACCGATATCGGATCGGATAATGTGAAAACGCTCTAACCTGCCGCAACTCCCTCCTTACCCAGATGAAGATTCTCCAGATGAATCGAAACATTGTCGGTATCTAAATCGATATTTTTACATGAGTAATTCCCGTGTGTTAAATAATTATCTGAGTTGCCAACATGTTACACTTTTCTAACACGCACTAACATTTTTTGGTGTTATGTAGAGCTAAAAAGGCCCTTAGAGCAGAATCACAATAGAAAGTGTACCCACTATAGGCCATCTCTTTCTATAGACTGTGGGTGACAATAACAGCATAGTGGTAGGTACACTAAATGATCTTCCTACTATCCTACTAATATTATAAAGGCGAAAGTCCGTGTGTGTGTGTGTGTGAATGTTTGTTGCCACGTATCTCCATAACTACTAAACCGATTTTGATGAAATTTGGAACGTAGATAGAAAATAACTGGGAATAGGACATAGGCTAATTTTTATCCCGAAAAATTTCACGGTTCCCGTGGGATAAAAAAATAGTAGACCACGCGGGCGAAGCCGCGGGCGTCCGCTAGTATTGAATAAATGAATTTGCCTTTTTTTTTTTAATCGAACCCGCAACCAATTGTTTCAAGTTTTTTTTCTGTGGCCCCTGCGCCACAGAGGTCGTATACAAATAGTAGGTAAATAGAATGCTCGGTTCGGTTGATACCCAATTCTCTTATGAATTGGACACAAAGAAACGTAAAACAAACGATCTCATGGATCTGAAATATGGGGAGATTCCAGCTGCAGAGTGCTCGCTGCTGAATCATGCTCGATGACGATTATCAACTAGATTAATTGCTTCGCCGTCTTCTTCCCCCTTACTTATGAAAGATGTTTAAAGTTGAACACTGGTTAAACAACGTCCTGTCTCTGTTTCTCACTATCACAAATAAAGACAGGACGTTGTTTAACCAGTGTTCAACTTTAAACATCTTTCATAAGTAAGACCCCTTGTGTTTATTTGACCGAGGGAGCGAAAAGTCTCAGTTTCTAGATTGTCCAAAAAATGCTTTTGTACGTCTGTCAGTCTGTCTGTGTGTTCTCCTCTACAGACTATTAGATTCTCGTGAAAGTTTGTGAGCAGGTTTGATACTTTTATAGATTTTTGTATCTTTGGGGATTTTTGATTGGAGGAGTACTTCTTCGCCGAACTCCCCAAGCGGCAGCTGATGACGTCACCAACGCCGACCCGCTCGCATCGGACGCTGCGGCCGGCCGAACAAGATGCGGAAATCCAGTGTTTAAACAATCCTATCAAACAATTGACGTGTCAAAGTAATCAACCTACATGATCTTATTGAATAAACAATCTTGAGTTTTGAGTTTTGAGTGCGATGCGTGCGGCGACGGGAACGACTGCGGTGACTGAGGCGCGGATTTTTTTTTCAAAATGCAATAATTCAAATATCATTTATTCAGTAGGACCGCTATGACCACTTTGAAACGTCTTAAGAGCTAAGTGATTCTACTCCTGTTCTTTCGCGACCAACACCATTAAGAATGATAGGAGATAGGTGTGCGAGGCCATTAACAAAAGCAATGACTGCGGCGACTGCGGCGCGTGCGGTCCGGCCAAGTCTGCGTTCATCAAAAGATTAGATAGTTATCTGATGGAATGCTAAGTATGTCAGGACTGGAATGTCGTGGCAAATGGAATTAGCAGCCTAAGTTTGTATGCATGTGTTCTACATCTGATAATGTACGAGTAGATGCTACAAGATAGAGCTGTAGCTTTGTTTCATGTTGTGGCTATTAGATTAGCGAAACAAATAGTAAATAGCAAATCAATTATGTTTTCAAAAGGGGGAGATAGGTGACTCGCCAAAACACCAAAACGCTAAAAGCCACTAGGTGTTTATGCCTAAGATCATTAGTTAGTAAAATTAACAGACCAAATTTAAAAAGATCAAAACGGTTTACCGTTACTGATTTAATCCATCAAAAAAATATGATTGAATACGATGTGTTACTATACTAACATAATAAAAAAATAAAAAGAGCTTTATTATCATTTACACACATTAGAAATTGAAAAAAGCTTAAAAATAATAACTAACTGTATGTATGTGTACGGGCCGCCTGTGGCGGTGAAAGCGTTCTCTAAGTAACTCCATTTATTTCTATCCCTAGCCATTCTAGGCCAGAGTTTTCCAGCCACTTTTACTAACTTAACCACATTAATTCGTCGTTCCTTTGTTTTGTCCGTTATTTTACGTCCGTCACGACACCGTAATAATCTTTATATACCATAAAACAAACGAGCATAACACTTGCCTAGCCCTTCATAAACGGGTCATTGCCAAAGGGTCACAGCTAGTTTTATGGCCCGAACACGCCCACAGAATCTATGTGGTCAATGGTTTCGAAGATGTCTATTAAGGTCTCAGGATACCTTAAGAGCTATTGAGAACATTAATAACTTGGTGACATACGGACGGAACGCATTGGGAATCAGTTTGTCTTACGCTGGAAGATTTAGTACGAGCGCTCGTCAAGTCCTGATAGTTTGCTATTGAATTTGTTGTTCATTAACTTTGTAAACTTGTTCATAAACTCCAGGCATTCTTGTAATCTTCAAAGCTATAAACATTAGGAGAGGAAGAGCATAGTGGATTCTTCTCACTCTATATTCGAGCAACTGGCGAAGTACCTCTGCTTTACAGAATATCGCAGTCAAATAACATAATTCTTCTCGAATAGTGTTGTGTTCCTGCGGTGAGTAAGGTTGTCAGAGCTCTGCGAGGAAGCGCTGCGGTGACAACTGGTGGACCAGTCTTGTCCATTGTGTTGTCGGCACTTGATAGTAAGATGTACCAACTCTGCGGTCATTTATTTTTAATTTTCTTTAAAACTCCATCTACTTAAGTAGGTACTTATTACATACATACATAAACTCACGCCTGTTTCCCATGATAGAGGTAGGCAGAGACCACAGATCTCCACTTGCTACGACCCTGACACATTTCTTCATTCACTCTCATCACATTCTTCATGCAAGCTCGTTGGTTTAGGGTAGTTATTCTTCTTTACAATTATCATAATACATTTTCCACAAGTGGCAATGTATTCTACATACTTCTACGTAGTTAGGCATTATCTCTGACACTGCAAGTGTGTGATTACAAATAATTAAACACGTGCTGTGTAATTTAGCCAGCCCTTTCCGGTTAACGTAAGGGTGGCCATGTCCTTTGTTCGCAGTTGGACAGATTCTGGATTGGACACATTCGTAATTTGGCTGATTCGCTATTCGACAGATTCTGGATTGGGCAGATTTGTAATTCGGCAGATTTGCTACTCGACAGAAGTAGGTAGGTACCTACAGATGTAAATAAAATAGCAAATGGAACCAAAATATTTTACTGTAAGTAGTCGTTTCGTTCTTGTGAAAATTATAATAACTTGAAATAAATACTCCTATTAAGAAATTTTATACCGATATAGTCATAAAAATTTGGATGTCACTTACTGGCAAATCTTGCATATTCCTATACAAGTTGGTAAATCATATAAAAGGGGATCGCCGATTTTGTATGAGACGTTGGTGCCTGTTTTATATCGCGCGGCCATCAACCAAACATTAAAATATAAACTCTTAGGAGTATAGCAAACAATGTTGTGAGAACAGTATACAGCTTCACTCAGTCAGGACCGAGTTATACAGGGTGAGTTTTTCAAAAGTGTCTCTAGTGCCAAATCTGAAACTATTAGCAATAGCGAAAAACACTCAAAAGAGTCTCATAAGAGATTTTGATTAGAAGTAAAACTGCATCATTAGATTAAAAAAAAAAAATTCGTGGCCAGAAATCGAACCCGTTGAATATAAAAAAAAACACTTTTTGTATTATTATACCATCCAATAGTGTAGATGATAAGAATCAATTGCTGAGAAGAAACTACATACGGCAAAATAATAAAAAAAAGTTATAGGTAATCTACGAAACACTAAAAGTTTTAATCAGTTTATTAAAAATCAACACTTTCCATTAGTTTGCCGCATGCAGTTTCTTCTCAGAAATTGATCCTTATTATCTACACTACACTATTGGATGGTATAATAATACAAAAAGTTTTTTTTTTATATTCAGCGGGTTCGATTTCTGGCCACGAAAATTTTTTTTTTTTAAATCTAATGATGCAGTTTTACTTCTAATCAAAATCTCTTATGAGACTCTTTTGAGTGTTTTTCGCTATTGCTAATAGTTTCAGATTTGGCCCTAGAGACACTTTTGAAAAACTCACCCTGTATAACTCGGTCTTGACTGAGTGAAGCTGTATACTGTTCTCACAAATATTGTTTGTTATACTCATAAGAGTTTATATTTTAATGTTTGGTTGATGGCCGCGCGAAACAAAAAAGGCACACTTTCCGGCTTGGCCATTTATCCCTTTCAAATAATCATACGTGGTCACAGTACAAAAAGCGTTAGGATATTAATTATTCGTCCAAAGTTGAACTTAGGGGCTTACAGTAAAAGGATTCCACTATTGTTCTCAAGTTCGCGGCTCGGACGACTAGGTTTAACAAGTTAAGGTAATATGACCCATGTCATAAGACCATAATCTCCTGGACAAGAAATTTTATTTTAACCCATTCACTAGGTACCAAGTTTCTGTGGTGCTTTCTGGTATGTTTACCGATTTTTATGTCAATTGTAGACCGATTTTTAAGATTATTTTTTCAACCGACCCAAAAAAAGGAGGTCCTCAATTCATCGGAATCTTTTTTTGTGCTTTTTTATGCATGTTCACCGATTACTCAAAGATACCTGGATTGATTAGTAAAATGCTTTTTTTTTGTTTGAAAGAGTATAATTTCTGATTGGTGCCATAAAAATTTGGCGAGGATCTGTTGAGGATCTTCGGAGTTATGAACAGAAATGCACCTCGAGAGTGCAGAAAGTAAGCAATTTTCTGCACTCTCAAGCTTATTAAAGTCGTTTTTTTTTTAATTTTTATTAATGACACTTATTTCTATTCTGGCATCTAATAGTTACCCTCCAAGGTTCTGTACTTTGTTAACTGATTAGATGAAGGCTTGTAGCTGATTCAAGTCTTAATTAAGAACAGTAGGATGATGCTAAGTTTACAGGTACAGCAACAAGTCTGAACTACTAGTAAACGCCCGCGGATTCACGCGGTTTACTTTTTTGTTTCACAAACATTTTTCCGGGATAAAAATTATCCTATGTGTTATTTCAGAATCTAAACTAATCTACATCCAAAATTTCATCAAAATCGGTTTAGTAGTTATGGAGATACGTGGTAACAAACATTCACACACACACACACACATCCACGGATTTTTGCCTGTATAATATTAGTAGGATCATCAAGTAGATGTTATTTTATAGTTTTAAAACTGCTTAAAAACAGGTGTGTTTTATTACAACGACTATAGGGTAAGTTTTTCTTCACAGGAAACCCGCGGCATAGTCAGCCCCATACGTATTGACCATGTCTTTCCTGTGGATATGGCCGGTTAAGCTGAGAGGATGGTTTAGGTGCTGGGCAAGCATACTCCATCTCAAACAATGTCCCAGGCACTACAATGTCCCGTTAAGTGTAGGCAAAGATTATAAATACACTATTATATACACGTGTATCCGGGTATTTAGACAAAGATTGCCTCCTGACGCTATATAAATCATCTAGTAAAGATGTAAAGGCCTAAGTTTTATAGAGTACGTGCTGAATATTTCATGAATTAAAATAATTATGTGTTGATTGGGTTTTAAAATAGCGATGGGAGTAACCATTCTGTAAAAAAAATAACAAAAAATACAGTAGAGAAAACAAAAAAAAGATAAATGGATTGGCGTCCATAGTTATACACACTAGGAAAGTTTCAAGTATCTTCCTATTACGGCTCAAAAGATACGATAGATGGACGGACGGACAGCGATGGTAGGCTCCCGTTGGCACTCAAACTTTAAAAACTTAGGTTTTTACATCTTTACTAGATGATTTATACTGTGTCAGGGGGCAATCTTTGCCTACACTTAACGGAACAATGTAGTACCTGAGACATTGTTTGAGTGTAGTAGGCTTGCCCAGTACCTACACAATCCTCTCAGGTTAATTGGCCATATCCACTGGAAAGACGTGGTCAATACGTGTGGGGCTGACTAAGCGGGTTTTGTGTTTTCCTTCACCGTTTAGAGCTCGTTTTAAGCGCGTATACATTTTTTTTTTACAAAATCCATTGATGCACAGCCAGGATTCGAACCTACGACCTTCCGATTGAAAGTCGAAGTAATAGTACTTCGACTTTCAATCGGAAGGTCGTACCCCTCGGCTAACACGGATCTTACAGAACCTTACGAAAAGAAGAATTATCTCGAAAAGACCCAGCAGCTGTGTATTCTGGAGAATTCTACGGTGTGTCCCAAAAACTACGCGTTGCAGGAAAATTTCCCGATAAAATTATCATAATGACGCCAGCAAGCCCTGACGATGACAAGCCGTCTCCTCAAGTGTACTTCGAGGTGGATAATAGATTTAAAGTTAGATTAGGAAGATTCCAAACTGAAGTTTTAATAGAATCGTTTTCATTCAGACCAATCTTACCATGACGATTTCTATATTATTGAAAGATTGCTGAGATGGTTGGATGTTTGTTACTCAATCACGCTAGAACGGCTAAATGGATATGGATGAAAGGCATAGAGATAGATAATAGTCTGGAATAGCACATAGGCTATCACGGAAAAATGCGCAGTTGCCGTGGGATAAAAAAATTGGAGACCACGCGGGCAAAGCTGCGGGAGTTAGCTAGTTAATAATAAAGTATCTTTCTGGTACAAAGACACTTTTTTTGCATCATTTACTCTCATCACATTCTTCTTACGAGCTCACAGGCTTAGGGTAACTCTATTCGCCTGCCCCTGATTGTCTATCTTTGATAGCGACCAAAATCGATCTCAAACTGTCAAATGTAACAGTGACCACGCAAGTAGCTCTGTCACTCTCATTTCGAGACCGAACGGGACAAAACATACCTATGCGATTTTGACAGTTTGAGACTTATTTAAGGTTTGAGACAAGTTAGACAATTGACCTGCAGCAGGGCAATTCTACTAGATGACAACGTCAATCAATCCGCTGCGTTTTATTTCAATCTCCTAAATTTCAGCCATTTGGTGAATAGTAGAATGGCTTTTCAAAAATGTGTTCTGCCAAAGTCCAAACCTTAGCTAAAACCTCACCACAACTGAGTCGTTTATCATTAGTAGAATAGGAAACAGTCGAAAATTTAAGGATTAGTTGACGTTTTGCTTGTGGTTCATAAAAAGTTTTGTACTAGAATTACCAACCAGGTTATTATTAGTTACATTTTTATATATAATAAGATTTTATTTCAGACCAATTAATCCATATAAAATTAGACAACTCACATTAAAATTAAAATTAAAATCAAATTAAGCCGGGACAGACAACTTAAGCAAGCTACGCCACGAGCGCTTGAGTTTATGGAACAGGTAGGTACAGACAGCAATGTCATGCTGCAATTACTTAAACCTACAATTTATGTACTGTGTATGTGTAATTTATGTACCTACAGTAAAAACGGTAGGGCGTCAAGTGAAGCCATTACAAACCACTAAGTAATTTATATTGTACAGCTATTTAAATATAATTATATGTATGTTATAAAGAACTGAATAAATATTACCAGCTTATACAAAGGAACAAACATTTCGTAACAATATTTCAAAAGCAAAAATCATAAACATAAATATCTACTCCTTTAGCTACAGCGTTTTATGAAAACCCTGTCCCATTTCCCATTTTCCCAATTACATGGTGTAGCGACATCTACCTGTCGCTAGATGAACTACAGAAAACATGCTACGCACTACAGATGGCGCCACGCTCGACATCAACGACTCCTATCTGAGTAATCCTTGGATAAAGAACGTCCAAGCTACTCCAAAGCAACTACGACTGCAAAAGGAAGAACACGCTGGACAGTATCAGACCTCAGACCAGATTGCAGGCTAAAGGAGCAACGGAATCACACGCAACATCGGAATAACATCGGAATTCCCTAGATCTCGCAAGCGGAGTTTCTACAGAGTTGAAGCTTGTATACAACTATCCGATATCAACTGTTGGTCGAAAGACCACGGGTAAGTGGGCCAGATGGGCCGACCCGTTGCAGAGGAACCACCTACTCTGCCTTTGGGGAACTATTCTACCCTGTTCCCCAAACTGGTGACCCCGACGTGATCCAGCCGTCGACTACCTCGGACGACTCCTGCCGAAACCCGACGACTGGGACCCTCAACACGCAGCACCTTCAGCGCCATCACCATCATCAGCAGCGAGCATCAACCTTCGCCTCTCTTCTCTCTCTCTCAAGCCTACCATCCGGACCAGCAGCTTCTCTCCGCACCAGCAATCTTCAGCCTCCAGCCTCCGCAGTTCCATCGCAAGCCGCCCCGACTTCCTGGTTCTGCAGGCTCTCCGCTCCTCGATACGCTTCGTGGAGATATCTCAACCGCAGCATCGTCTGGGTATCTCATCCCGACTCACCGTGGACATCACCCAGAGCACTGCACCGCACGCCGAATCGTCCCGACTCACCGTGGACACGTCTCGACTCACCGTAGACGCACTCGGCGCACCGCGTCGTCCCGACTCACCGTGGACACGTCTCGACTCACCGCAGACGCACCCGACGCACCTCTCCGTCCCGACTCACCGTGGACAGACATCGTCTCGACTCACCGCAGACGCATCCGACGCATCGCTTCGTCCCGACTCACCGTGGACACGTCTCGACTCACCGTAGACGCACCGATGCACCGCTTCGTCCCGACTCACCGTGGACACGTACAATGCTGGTGACAAGATCATATCGACCTTCGGTCTGGAAAGGGAGTGATGTAGCGACATCTACCTGTCGCTAGATGAACTACAGAAAACATGCTACGCACTACAGATGGCGCCACGCTCGACATCAACGACTCCTATCTGAGTAATCCTTGGATAAAGAACGTCCAAGCTACTCCAAAGCAACTACGACTGCAAAAGGAAGAACACGCTGGACAGTATCAGACCTCAGACCAGATTGCAGGCTAAAGGAGCAACGGAATCACACGCAACATCGGAATAACATCGGAATTCCCTAGATCTCGCAAGCGGAGTTTCTACAGAGTTGAAGCTTGTATACAACTATCCGATATCAACTGTTGGTCGAAAGACCACGGGTAAGTGGGCCAGATGGGCCGACCCGTTGCAGAGGAACCACCTACTCTGCCTTTGGGGAACTATTCCACCCTGTTCCCCAAACATGGAAACTCTTATTTCATTTTATTTTTCAAAACAAATAGAGTTATAATCACTAACTGCAGGAGCCTTTTTATTTTATTTATTTATAATATATAGATAGCGTTTTTTTAAACAATGATGTTTTTTTGGAAAACTGCGTACCTAATCAAAAAATACATACTTGTTAAAATCAAAATAAAAAAAACAATGATGTAGGTATTATTTAACACACGGGAATTACTCACGTAAAATTATCGTCGATTTAGATACCGACAATGTTTCGATTCATCCGGAGAATCTTCATCTGGGTAAGGAGGGAGTTGCGGTCGCGTCTCACACGACGTGTGAGACGCGACCGCGAGGAGTAACCTTGCCGCAACTCCCTCCTTACCCAGATGAAGATTCTCCGGATGAATCGAAACATTGTCGGTATCTAAATCGACGATAATTTTACGTGAGTAATTCCCGTGTGTTAAATAATATCTAGTACAACTCACGAAAGTTTTGAAAGTGAAATGATGTAGGTATTTCATTCACTTCTTAACTTGTTAACTTCTGCAAAATGTGGGAATGTATCAAAAATGTTTGGACTTACCTCTGACTACCTCGTAAGACATTTTCGAAGGATCTAAAAATGCCTAACTAAAATATCTGAAAGAATACGTCTACTGCACCTTGGAAACATTCGTGATCGTTTTTTTTTATAAATACTTTCTTCATGCGTTTACTTAAAAGCGTATTTTGGATTTCGTTTTATTATTATGAAATAAATTCAAGCCAGATAGGTTTTTTGCTTAACGCAGCATACGAATATTTCTATGAAAATGCGGACAAAAGAATTAGCTGCTTTATAAGACCATATTTTCTTGTGAGCCTAGTTAGCGTGAATTCGTGTTACGCCATTTTCAACAAAAATATTTTATTCTACAGCCTTTTTTACTTGTGATACCGGCCACTCTTATGCCTATAAGAATTTATAAATAATAATAAATAATGCTGGACATTTCACACAGCATCATGTAGCCCCAAGCTAAGCAGAGCTTGTGTTATATGATATACTAAGTACTTAAATACAATTTTTTTTTAAATAATTGTGCATTATAATAATTCAATTCCATTTAACGGGACAGAAATTTTAACACCTGATTTTTTTTTCAGTTTTTCACTCAGGTTTCATAATATTTTTTTTAGACAGATTTTTGGAATATTCATGCCTCTTCCCTCGGAATAAATTAATCAACGGTGCTCTCTGTGGTTTTGTTGTGCTAAATCAATGTCACCTCTAGACAAGCATATTCTATCCTCTGTGGAAATTAGAGAACTTTTATAACTGTGATGACATAGCATGATGTATGTTTTCCCAAATGAACACAAGTCGATACCAATTTATTATATAACTTTGAAAACTTCGTTTCATTTCTCATGGGCAGTATCGTTTGTCGAAAGTTTAGTAATTAGATAAAGTTGTGTCTGTGTTAGGTTTAGGTCTTAAGCCGCTACTACACGCTGGCGTAGGCTCGCCAAATGAATGCCAATGCCATCGTGTGGACAGCACCATTTGCCTTGCCTTGCCATTGCTCGCCTAGCTGGCCAAGTGAATACAAGCGCCAATTTACATTAGTTAACAAAAACACAAAAAATTATAGAGCGTACAAGCACTGGAGTAAATGTGTATTTGAGTAGAAACCACTTTGAGACAGCTGTGAGGGCTCTAGAAGACATGCTACTTTTAGCAGCGGAGATCGGCGATTCAGTCGATGCAGAAGCAAACAAGCGACCAACATTCCACACCGCACACTTAAAAATGCCAAACGCCAGCGATTTCAGCAATCGCTAAAACGCACGATTCCGGTACCGCGTCCGAACGCAGAAAGTTAATGCAGCATCGAAAACGAGCGATTTTGATACTGCGATCCAACGTCACAGTCGCCGAAACGCGATGCAGCATCGATGCAGTAACAAAATCCGTCACCAAGTGTGTCAGGATCGTAGCAACTGGAAATCCGTGGTCTCTGCCTACCCCTGTGGGAAAGAGGCGTGATTTTATGTATGTAGATGTGTATGTACATATGTATCAGTGGAAAAATCCCCCTCATCAGAAGCTTGCTAGTCGCGAAGTGCCCAAAAACCATCGATCGAGGCCGAATCGGCCCAATTAGTGATGAATTGAGCTCGTTTGCAATGCCAACGTAACGCTGAATGCAGATCGTGTAACACTCCCTGCACTTTCAGTTACTTCTATCCTAAAATTATTGAGTGGGAATTTTGAGAGTTTGAGTTATGAGGAGGGTAATCAGTAGGCTGATTGTCTATCTTGTCTCAAACCTCAAATTGGTCTCAAACTGTCAAAAAGGTTGGGTAAGTAGATATCTTATATCGCGTACGGTCTCGTTGAGATGAGAGTAACAGAACTACTTGCGGGGTCACTGAACATATTTGAAATTTTGAGACCGATTTTGGTCGCTATCAAAGATAAATCAATGGGCTGGAATCACTGCACTTCTTTGAAAAAGTCCTTTATTATTTCATTGGAACATTCCTCCAAACTTAAGATTCTATATTATACTTACTGGATGTCGCCCACGCCACGCACTGTTACGACCACGTGTGAACCATATAGCGGAAATTTGATTTTTCCGGGATAAAAGTAGCTTATGTCCTTCTCCATACCAAAACTTATCAAAATTAGTTAGATAGACAGACAGACAGAGCTACTTTCGCATTTATAATGATAGCATGGAGTATAGATACGGATATGCTCGTGTAGACATAAATATGTGGCAATCGATGTGAGATTGTTTGTCACAAAACAAAATAAGCGCGATAGTTTTCCATACGTAGTTACGTGATAGATTGCAAATTGCGATAGTTGCTCCCTCGAAAACGAAGATATTAAAGGTACGAGTACCTACCTATAATATGTACCTACCTTCGTTTTCCACCGCTCGTGTAGGTAATAAAAGAAAAAATAATGCCTGGGATTCAAATCTACCACTTTCAGGTTGAAAGTCGTATAACAATCCAACTCTGTCACGGGTCAACACAGCCCTTAGATTTCACGCATCTTTTCATATCTTAAAAAAGAACAACACATTCTACCAAAGCGTCCAAAACCCATTTACTCACAAAAAACATAATTGGATGTCTGCGTTACAAAAAGTTCCACCAGCGAAGGGATAAGGTAAGATGTATAAAATCAGAAGCAGTTAAAAGGGGATTGCGTGGAATAGTGACGTCATAGTGAGTGGAGGTTTTGTCCTGCGTATCTCAGCCGAGCAGACCCTATTAAGGATGTGGATGGTTCTAGTGTTAGCGGTTAAATGCTGGCTAGATCATCTTCTTCTTCTTTGTTGCCTCCTATCAGAGATTGGACAACATCATGGCTATTTTGATTTTGGAAACTGCGGATCTAAAAAGAGATGTGGTACTGCAGCCAAATCAGTCCCGCAGGTTTTTTAACCAGGAATGACGTCTCCTGCCAACTCTTCTTCTCCCTTTCCTTGGATGATCAGTTGTAGTATGTGGTATTTGTCGTTTCTCATAACGTAACCGAAGTATTCTCTGCACTCTAAGGACGACTGTATCCCAAGGCACGGTAGGTATACATTCTATCTGATCATCAGGCACTTTTAGTTTTAACCCCAACGAAAAAGAGGGGTGTTATAAGTTTGTAGTGTGTATCTGTGTATGTATGTCTGTGGCATCATAGCTCCTAAATGGATGAACCGATTTTGATTAAGTTTTTATCGTTTGATAGGATCTTTATCGATAGTGTTCTTAGCTATTTCATTTATGTGTATATAATAATATTAATAATTTCTCATAACATTAAAATACACACACACACAGGACAAAATAATAATATAGGGCAAATAATGCATACTTACTCGTATGCATACATGACAGCTAAATTGTCCATTATCTACCTAGCTTATAAAGTTAAATCTATACAATTAAACCCATTAAATCAGAAATAAAGCTACAAAATCTGCACCACTGAACCCACAGAACAAACGGGACCTACAACCACTAAACGCTTTAACTTTAACCACACCCCGTGGTTCGGGGCGTAACCACAGGCGTAATGAACTAATGATGCTGACGCATCCCCCATTACTGAGGCAGACTCCATTGTACTCACTTTACTGAACGCGTAAGAAAAAACACTGAGTAAATTGTACTCGCTTTACTTAACCAACCCAAAGATTTCCACCTCAACGAGATTATCGTTGAGGAAGGTGAAAATCATTGGGTTACTTAAGTCGTTGGAGTTGGGTATTGTTTTGACTTTCCATCCGAAGGTCATGAGTTTGAATTCCAAGTCTGAAATTACGGGTTCTTCCCCGTGGTCAAACTATTTAGTCCAACTGATTTGACCACGAGGAATTATGTTTCCTCGTGGTCAAACTAGTCAAATGAACCTCCCTGTATCAATGTCAAGTTAAAAATGTGTACAGTCAATCATACGTGTAGCTATTCTTTTTTTCTTTTTGTGTTAACTCCATTTAAAAAAATTACAAATAAAGGTTGATTCACGTTACACCGGGCTGGGCTCGTCCGGAACATTATGCTATACATTTTGTATGAAGTGATTCATGTCAGACCGGGCGCCGGGGCACGGCCGGGGCACGGCCGGCGCCCGGTCTGACATGAATGGGCCCGTCCGGAACATTATGGGGTCCGGCCCTTAATTTCAAAAATTACTAATGCTTTTTCATTATGACACGTGTTGACAGTTCCGCTCGCTCTGGGTAAGATCGTCTCTCCACATTCATGGACAGTGGGTTTTGGCCAAAGGACGTCGTCTTCATGAAATTCATTGGAAGGCTGACACGCGCGCGACGCCCCGCGCACGTCGTTGATTGAGCGTCGATGACTCGTTTTAATAAAATTATGTTTTTATTTTTATATTATGTTAGTGTCTAAGGTATTTATCTATGGGCCATACTTAAGTTACTGTACTTTCTGTTTGTTGACTGAAATAAAGTTAATATTATTGTTTTGTATGTCAATTTGAACATCTCGGGACTATGGAGTCCCGGACCTTTGACAGGCATGCATGGGGCCGAAGCCAACACACAGAGGCCCTTTTGACAACATGACACAACAATAACAACGACATATTATTGTTATTATTAAGATACACAAAAAAAACTGGTTTTAAATGCACCTAAAAGTGTCTACTTCGCGCGAGTAAAACCGTGGGGGTCAGCTAATAATGAAAGGGCCTCTTAAAACGTGCTTAAAATTATGGAGAATAGTATCATTTTAGAACTTTTTAAAATAGGTATTCCGTACAATTTTGCCGGGGATTATTTTTAGCAGTCTTTTTTTAAAACTTATTTCAAGTATTTAATTTTTAAACCGTGTTTGAACTTTTCAAACTGACCCGTCTCGTTTTAGACTACCTTGATCCCTTTGGTCGCTTTATTTTTAAAAATAATTAATTTTCATTGGCGATAATTCCTTTGGTCGCTTTATTTTTAATTTTCTTTAACGACGATAGAATCGCAACGTGTGACGTATGGAATGCTAACTTCTCCAAAATGTGGACATGTACCAAAAATGTATTTGGATCTTTGGACATACACTGACTACTCCTTTATGCTGTCTATAATGTTTGGCGAGTCTAGGCCAAAGGCAAGGCGAGTTGCTACCGTTCGTTCAGACGTATGGCGAGTCTATGCCAACCATGCTGCGAATGATAAATAAATAAATAAAAATTGCTGGACATTTCACACAGCGCCATCCGGCCTAAACTAAGCGATGCTTGTACTATGGAAACCAGGGGCCCTAGCCATATTAGACGATCTATCGTTGCTGTAGAACGATCTATCGTCGCTGTAGAATAGAACACTTCAAAATGTATAGGAATTTACGTTTTTACCACGTGACTCATCTACTTGAAACGACAAATCCTATACATTTTGAAGTGTTTCTATTCTACAGCGACGATAGATAGTGTAATATGGCTAGGGGGGCTGATAACTGATAGAATACTTGTACCTTTTGTAAATACATGATGATGATGTTCTTGATTTGTGAATATCTTCAATACCTAATACCAGTTCTCAAAGATATTTGAGCCTCAGCTTAATTTATCATGTCAGGCAAATTTCGTAAGCTTATTTAACCCTTATCAGCCCCAAACTAACCTCCATAATCTTACATTATGTCGCCAATAGCGAATCATGAGCGCCTTGTGGCGCTTAGATTAGAGCTAGGTAAGGCGTATTTATTAGTTGCAATCTTCTTTAGTATCTTTTCTATGGTATTATAAAGAGAGTGCAAATTTTGTGAGTTTTACGCGGAAGGTAACTTCGGAACCACTTACCTATCGATTTTTTTTTTTAATTCTTATCTAAGTACTTACATAATTTGAAAGGTACATGTTTTCATAAGAGCGCTTGTAGACGTCCGTTTTTTTTCGCCGGATTCGCGGTGGTGTATGGAGCGTAATGAATGTGTGTACACGCGCCGAATATCGGTCCGGTGAACAATTTATGCCGTTTATAATTATCCGTTCATTGACAGTCCGTGGTCCGGCGAAAAAAACGGATGTCTACAAGCGCTCTAAGAATCGACTATTGGACATTGTAGGTATTTGTCAAAATTAGACAAATACAATACCCAATAGTCGATTCTCACATTAACAGGTGAGCGCCGAAGCGCTCCGAAGTCGGTCCCGGCTTATGAGTCGTTAAGCCATTATGTATGTTCCGATCTGAGCTAGTGGCTAACTCTGTTGACGGAGTTTTTAGGCCTCCTGAAGGCCTCCGTCATGGCTTAACGACTTCGAAGCTAGAACTGATCATTAATTATCAGTTCCGGCTTTGAAGTCGTTAAGCCATGGAGTCATGAGCCATTGAGACCGCTCAGAATGCCGCTTAACTTCTACGATATATCAAGAATATCTAGGCAAGCTACACAGAACAAAACACAGTTTGCTGCTACGCCACGAGCGCTTCTGCTCACATGAACCAAACACAGTGTGCTATCAGGTTTATTCAGTATAATTCAGGCAGCACCTTTCCACGTGCATAAAACCTTTGTCGCGCCCACATCGATAGCTGGGAAGATCAAAGGCTTTTGTTATAGAATTAATCTTGCCGTGCAACGTTCACTAAAGTTACACTATCGTTCGTGTAGAGTCCCATAAAATTGTGGTGGAAGCCACTAAATTAGGGCGGAGTTTTTGTTTTGTAGCTAAGTCATAGGTGTTCATCTGAACAGGGCCTCTAGCCAAGTGGCATCAATCTTTTCTATTCTACAATTCGCTTCGCTATCGCCGATGTTTCATTGGTGGAATACCACGTGACCTTACGTTCGACCTTGGTTCGACCAATGAAAACCTCACGTTCGAGTGTTAGCGAAGTTAGAAATCGAATCGCTTCATAGCGAAGGCCGGTTGGCTAGGCCCTCTGGCCTACTCCACCTCTTTGTACTCTGGTAAGCAGCAAAGCGTAGTTAAAGCGTTGAAAATATCATCATTAGTGAAAATGATTTTTTGATGCAGTTTGGTACAGAATTAAATTTTCTACCAAACTGCATCAAAAAATCATTTTCGTCAAAAAGACGGAGTTACGAGGTTTTCGAATTTAGCCGACGTATTGTGTTTGTTTGACTGGCCTCTTAGCTCAGTTGGTAGTAGCTCTGCCTTTTATAAGTATTATAAATATTAGAAGTATTCTAAATTATATCAGTTATCTGGTTCCCATAGTACAAGCTTTGCTTAGTTTTAGGCTTAGCGCTGTGTGAAAATATCCACCAAGATGTGTTTATTTATTTATTTTATTAATAACATAATGTCTTGGTACATACGTTACCTACATCTACTTTTTTCTAATCTAAGATTACTCACCTGAAGTTTACCCCTTGTACCAAACCTAAGCTCTCACTTTACCAGCACGGAGCAGAAATTAATTAGAAGAGGCTGGTAAACTTGGCCGTTTACCCGCTTATTGGGCGCTGGGCAAAAATATGGGCGGGCGGAACGGCGGGGCGCCTCTTAACTGGTACCTAGGTGTCAAACTTGGAATTACTGCAAGTTTCTCTAAGATTGAATAAGGCATATTAAATAGCTTGAACTAAGGAAGTAAGTTCGTATGGCCAACTCTGGTGACGGAGTTTTTAGGCTGCCTAAAGGCCTCCGTCATAGCTTGACGACTTATACGGACCGACAATTTAACGTGCCTTCCTAAGCACGGAAGCGCTCAGCTAATGCCACTTGCGGTCACCCATCCAAATTGTGACCGCTCACAACGCTGCTTAACTTCAACGATCAATCAAGAACGTCTCAGAGAGCTACGCCACGAGCTAACTATTTTTGATGAGCAAGCGGCCAGCTATGAGGCTGTTGGAATAGTGCAGTGGTTCTTAACCTTTTAGTGATGGGGGACCATTTGATAAACTTTTTTCTTGCCGCGGACCACCAACCCGTATCACGATGGTGGGGGGGGGGGGTGTATATTTCAAGTTATGTTGTATTTCGTCAGGCAAATAATCAGAAGGGGGTCACATAACTTTGCACTCTCGCAAAATACCTACTCATGAATATGCGAGCGAAGCGAGCCGATTTTTTTTTAAGTCAAATGCAACGTAGCTCATTTTGGTCGCAAACTACTCATGAAGCTAATATGCGAGCAAAGCAAGTGAGCTTCAAACCAAGCGACTGAAGCGAGCTCCCTAATCCGTGAAGCGAAACCAATACAACATTTACGCTTTATTTTGCTTACGGTTCTCAAAGAAAGGCTGGCTGCTTGTCAGTTTCTATTCTGCGATCAGACGTAATTCAATTTGTTCACAAAATACGCATGAAGCTAAAATGCGAGCGAAGCGAGCCGAATTTTTTAAAGAAAAATGCAGCATGTGACACTTAATTTTGATTACCATGCTCAAAGAAAAATCTGGCTGCTTGTCAGTTTCTATTCTGCGATCAGACATAACTCAATTTATTCTTAAAATACTCATGAAGCTAAATTGCGAGCGAAGCGAGCCGAATTTTTTTTAAGACAAATGCAATGCGTGTTATGCGTGCTTCTTTATTTTGCTTACGGTGCTCAAAGAAAAGGCAGGCTGCTGGTCGATTCTTATTTTGCGATCAGACATAGCTCACTTTGCTCGCAAAATACGCATGAAGCTAAAGTTAAATAAAATGCGAGCGAAGCGAGCCGAATTTTTTGAAGGCAAATGCAGCATGTGGCTATTTATTTCGCTTACGGTGGTCAAAGAAAATGCTGGCTGCTGCCGATTTCTAGTCTGCGGACAGACATAGCTTAGGTCACTTTGTTCGCAAAATACACATGAAACTAAATGCGACCGAAGCGAGCCAATTTTTTTAAGACAAATGACCCCCATGACCCTCCCCATGGGACCGCGCCTGCTCAACACACAGTCAACTAATAATTTGATTCAAAACGTATCAAAAGCGGAAAAGTTTTCTCTTTTAACTTTGATCCGTTGTCACTTGCTTATTTTTTTCGGATAGCTTCGCGGACCACTTCGGGTGGCTCCAGGGACCACCAGTGGTCCGCGGACCACAGGTTAAGAACCACTGGAATAGTGGAATGTGAATTTAACTTTTAAATTCGTCTTGAGTTTGAATCTCGACAGAGTGATGGATTTGCACTTCAAATATTATCTTGTGTACATTCCATCCATTCGTACCACGCGGTTCGCCTCCACCTTCATCATCCGCACTAAGGTCTGGAACTCGCTGCCGGCTTCTGTTTTCCCCGAAAATTATAACTTGGGTTATTCACTCTCAAGTCGAGAGTGAATAAGTGTCTTCTAGACCTTTGTGATCCATCGTCAGCCACATCGTCACTTACCGTCAGGTGAGATTGTGGCTAAACAAAGGTCTATCTAAATAAAAAAAAAACCAGTCAAGTGCGAGTTGAACTCGTACGCTGAGGGTTCCGTACCTAGCCATGGTGCCAATTAAGCTAGTCCGCTTAATTGTATGAGCGCCCATACAACTCGGAGGACAATTTTAATTGGCGTCAACTATGTATGTATGGGAACATTTAATTTTCAATTTTTTTAACTTTTTGGAATTTTTCCTTTATTTGTGCTATAAGACCTTGCTTTTTGCCAAATTTCGTGATTCCAGGTCAACGGGAACTACCATTTAGGTTTTCGACCCAAAACCTCTAGGGTACTTCCGGTTGACCTAGAATTGTCAATTTTGGTAGCAAACAAGGTCTTACAGCACAAGTAAAGGAAAAATTCCGAAAAATAAAAAAGTTTATAATTAAGGTAAGTTTTGGTACTCACATGTTTTCACGAAAACCTAAATTTGCCTATATATTTTTATAGTATTGACTCAGGACCTTGATTTTTATACTCACAATAGGGACTATAGACCTTAGTACATAGATTCTCAACCTTATTTTCCCCACCGCCCACTTTGAAAATATTTTTTTTTCTAGAGCCCCCCAAAAAATAAAAAATAGGTAAGATAGCGGCACCTCCCCCCCCCTTTTGGAGCACAGTGGCTATTACTTCTTTAACTGCTGTTAAAATTAAATCTTCCCCAACAGTATGTGGTTTTCCTGTTTTAATTTTAATTTTAGGTAGGTACTTTAGTGATAGTGATTAGGGACATTGTGAGGTATCACTGCGGGCCGCACATTCTTGAATTATTTAGTTGACGATTTTTCGAAATTCCTAAGGGGGTTAAAATCCAAGGTACCAACTAACTTGAAATATAACTCCTACTCATGAAGTTAAAATGCGAGTGAATTGAGCTTCAAACCAAGCGAGCGAAGCGAGCCGAATTTTTGTAAGTCAAATACAAAACGTGACATTTGATTTTTTTTGCAGTTTTCTAAGAAAAGCTAGCTTATCGGTTCATATTCTGTGGTTAGACTTTACTCACTTTACTCGCAATATACCTTACTTATGAAGTGAAATGCGAGCGAAGCGAGCCTAAATTTTTAAGACAAATGCAACATTGTGACACTTGATTTTGTTTGCGGTGATCAAAGAAAAAAATCGCTGATTATTGGTTCCTAGTCTGTGGTTAGACTTTACGCTCTTTACTCGCAATATACTTTACCTACTCATGAAGTTAAATGTGAGCGAAGCGAGCCGAATTTTTTAAGACAAATGCAACATGTAACACTTGATTTTGTTTGCGGTGTTCAAAGGAAAAACTCGCTGCTTATCGGTTCATATTCTGTGGTTAGACTTAACTCACTTTATTCACAATAACTTTATAAATAAGGATTTATAAAGTTAAATGCGAGCGCAGCGAGCCAAATTTTTTAAGAAAAATGTAGCATGTGACACTTGATTTTGTTTGCGGTGCTCATAGAAAGGCTCGCTGCTTGTCGGTTTCTATTCTGTGGTCAGACATAACTCAATTTGCTCGCATTATACCTACTCATGAAGCTAGATGCGAGAAAAGCGAGCTCCAAACCAAGCAAACAAAGCGACCTTGTCTATCTCGAAGTTTTATAATCAATTATAATTATTATTGTAGCAACGTAGGTAGTATCATTCATCATCATCATTTCTTTGCCCTTTTCCAACTAGGTTGGGTCGGCACAACATTTTCAACATTTTCCGCGGGCCACACTTTGACGACCACTAGATTAGGGTGTTTTTTTTGCCTATTTTAGATTACATTATCGCCCCCCTGCTTCATCTCAACGCCCCCCAATTTTCTCTAGGTCTTCTACTGCCCCCCTGAAAGTCTCAAACGCCCACAGGGGGGCGTTATCGCCCACGTTGAGAACCTATGCCTTAGTATATGGTATAAATTTCAACTTGCTAGCTCTACCCGTTCCTGAGATAATCGATGGTGACACACGGACAGACGGACAGACAGACAGACAGACAGACAGACGGACAAGAAAGTGATCTTATAAGGGTTCCTTTTTTTACCTTTTAAGGTACGGAACTAACATCTCTTAAGGTAGCGGTTCGTGCCCGAAACCGAGACGGAAGAAAGAGACTAGAGACCAGAGATGAAAAACATAGTGTGCCCTCTCCCTTATTCACAGATTGCGTCTTAAGCTCTAACTTATAAGTTTCACGTCATATTAGCGTGAGTGGTTGTTAATAGAGCATTTTAAGTTACCTTTTAAACATTTAGAGAAGTTTTAAAACTTCACAGACCACGTACGAGGCAGCCTCCTCCACTATTAAAGCTTGATTGAAGATTAAAACCTAACTTTGTTTATAGTTTTTATTATGCTTAAGTGTTTCGTTTTTTTACAGTAACCATAAGAATTTAGAAATACATGGTTACACAAATACATGGGATTTTATCGCGTTATTTACTTTATTTACATCCACGGACACGGGTCCATGTATGTATTTCAAAAGTTTAGGAAATAACCCTAGAGAGTATCATAATCATAATCAGTGTAATGTCAACTTACACAAAATTGCGAATAAATAAAAAAGTATGAAATCATAAATTAGTTACAGATCAATATTTTACAAGTCTAGTAAAATATTGATCTGCCCCAATGACTAGCAGATGGGTTATATTTTTCTATAGAATTACTATTGCATAAAAAAAAACATTCTAAAGTATTTTAGGTACCTATGTATTTACAAATATATAAGTATTCTATCAGTAATCTGGTTCCCATAGTACAAGCTTTGCTTAGTTTGGGGCTAGTGGCGCTGTGTGAAATGTCCAGCAATATTTATTTATTTATTATTATTTATTTATTAACCACCAAATACTTAAAATATGGAAAAAAACAATAAATATCTTACAAATGCACTTCATCTTAACTCTTACCATTTTTCCGTCAGCATTTGCTTTGAACCTGTTTTTGGTAACATTTCTATACATAAAAGAAATCTTGGCCAAAATATCAAACTCTTTATAGTAGCTTTCATTGAAAATTAAACTTTACTTCCATACGAATAAGATCTTATATTACAATTAACGCAGTCGCTAAATTCTTCGTTTCGACTTTGATGTTGAATTTGTTTTATTTCTTGTTGAATGAAACTCGGCCATAACTGCCTAACTTTAAGTTCCAAAATAGATTTTTAAAAAGTTTCAAGTGCTTTGTGAGACTTCTTTAAAATACTCGTAGCACATACTATATTTTATTCTATGGTGAAAGTACTTGAATTGAGTATTCTTGTAACTCAACGCTCTTTTGATGTTTTCGCATTTTTCAAGACATTTGTAAAATTCGACAAAAGTAAAAAGAATTTGAAATTTGGATGACTGAACATCCAAATTCCAAATTCATGCATCCTTTATTTATTTGATAAATGATGGATACGCTAAAAAATATTTATTCACGTTCAGTTTAAAAACAAGCAATTTATTCAAAAATAAAAAAAACCCGGCTGAACTGAAAAGTTGGAAACAGCATTATCTTATCAATCACAAAACAAAATTAAATTACAATTTTATTATTATGTAGGTATCTAGGGTTCGATGCCGTGCGCATTTTCCTAAACGTTGTTGTCACAGTTGACACACAGATTGCTCTGTGAGTACCTAAATTAAATGCGTAAGTTATTTCTTAAATATGAGATATCTCCTAAATGGCTAAACCAATTTCGATGCAGTTTGTTCTAAACGTTGCGTGTGACTAAATAGAAAGTTTTAGTTTGCGTTTTGGTTAGCAATTCTATTTAGGGCGAAAAATAGATTTTCAAAAATTTTGAGACTCGATTTAGTCTTCGAAGATGTCATGTTAGATTTTAAAAAAAAATATATTTGATATCAGTCCACCAACCTCTTGATTTTGACATGGATTTTGATATGATAGCGTGATTTTCATTTTGAAAATTCACACGTTGTTGCATTTTTTAGCCGCACTGTTTGATTTATCGAAATAAAAAGTATCCTAGAGCACAATCGAGATGGAGACGATTCTAACGATACCTCATTCATCAAAATCCATCCAGCCGTTTAGGAGAAACGTGGTAATAAAGAATATTACTTACATACGAACGAACGAACGAACCCACATACATAGAAACGCGCGATCTACATAACCCGGGTGACTTGACAGTCAGCCGGGTAATAAAAAACGACATTGTAGTTTACAATAATCTTTACAGTAAAGACTTTACTTCTATACTAATGTTATAAAGCAGTTTGTTTGTTTGCTTGTTTGTTTGAACGCATTTATTTTCTGGAGCGACCAGCGGTGGCGATTCTACTACCAAACTTTTTATCAACCACAAGCAAAAAGTCAAGTAAACCTTAGATTTTCGTCTGTTTCCTATTCTACTAATGACCAACGACTCTGTTGTGGTGACACTTTAGCTATGGTTTGGACTTTGGCAGAACAAATTTTTGAAAAAGACTTTAGCGGCTTTTACACGTAGAGATCGGACCGCGGGAAAAAGCACGCGCCATTCCAACCTTCGCTAAAAACCTTACGTGTAGATGCGCGACGCTGACAGTTCGATCTGGCAAAGTTTTTAGCACAGTTTTTGTGACAGTTTTTTGCACGCATCACCGTTCATAATCGTACCACGCGCCAGTCTAAACTGTGACAATCATTATCACGACAGTTTTATCCGCGGTAAAATCTGTACAGATTTACCCGCGGTTCGGAACGCAGTCCAGATGCGTGGTAAAAACTCTACCGTGTAAAGGCCGCTATTCTACTATTCACCAAATGGCTGACATTAAAGAGAACGAAACAAAACGCAGCGGAATGTTTGACGTTGTCATTTAGTAGAATTGCCCCGCTGATTTGAAAAAATATTTCTGCATTTGATAACTCATTTCCTGAGGATGGATAAGGTTTATGTTTTAAATTAAATAGCGGATGAAACCGATGACTACAGCTGTGTGAAATATAAATTACACATTACTCAAGAGTATAAAATCAAACACATACAAGGACAACCTAATTTATGACCTGGAAAGTTAATCCAAGCAGTACATAATCCCAAACTACCTATATACCTAACAAAAGTTAATTTGACATCACGAGGACACAACATTATGTTGTATGTCGACTAAAGTGGTACATTCACAGGTACAGTGTGTAGTATTGTATAGTTTTTATTTTAAGTGTTAAAACCACATTTACACTAGAATACTGAATCGCTACTTAATTTAAGCGCTGCTTATCATTGAAATTCACTGTCATTATATTAACTGTCATTTTAGTATACGTTTCTGAAAAGTAAAAAAGTCTCAAATAGATAAATACCTACATCTCAAATATTTAAGTAAGTATCGTTTTAGTATTCGAATATTAGGTAGTCATAGTCATGTCTGTATAATAGTAGTAGAAGTTCGTTATCAGACAAATTAAAATTCTCCTGAAATTTTAGATACCGACGGAATTCGAACCTGCATTAATCAAAACCGATCCTCCTTATACCGGCAATCAAATCGAAAAAAAATTATAGTAATTTTCATAATTATGTCTGATAACATAACAGACGTTAAAAATGCAGTTGCAGTCGGGTTTTATGTTTTTTATAAAAATTGAAACTTACTTAATGATAATTATTATTACGGGATTTTATCGCGTACCTTTTATTTATTTTGTTTCCCGACGTTTCGAACACGTTGCAGCGTTCGTGGTCACGGGATGACTGAAGTACTGGAGCTACCGCCGAGAATTGAGAGTAGGATCCACGACTACCCCCAATTCGTCTTCAGAACCAGAAAAGTCCTCGTTGGGGGTAGTCGTGGATCCTACTCTCAATTCTCGGCGGTAGCTCCAGTACTTCAGTCATCCCGTGACCACGAACGCTGCAACGTGTTCGAAACGTCGGGAAACAAAATAAATAAAAGGTACGCGATAAAATCCCGTAATAATAATTATCATTATGTTAACAAATCGCGAAAGTTTAACAAGTTATGAAACTTACTTGTTTTAGAAATGGGAAATAGAGTTGGCCACTTTTTTTAAATTTAACGCATCAAAGTGTGTATGTTATCATGTAGTGAACGAAGACCTTTATGCTAATAATTATAAAACCCTCCTCACTAGCGCTGGCATTTTAAGTTTTAATTTAGTTTGGATAATTAAGTGAGGCTAGGGTGTAAAAGTTTGATAAAACTCCGTTTTAATTTCGTTTGAACATCAAATTCTGGAAATTCTGTCCAACTAAATGACTTTTTTAATTTGGTTAATTTGCGTCAAAATAATTGGTATTTTTACTACTAAGTATACTTTTATTTTCGCTTTTACATAAATAAATTTTAAGTAAATTTTAAGTCAGGCCGATGACTGCCCAGAAAGTTTACTTTTCAAAAGCTATACTTAGTAATTAAGTAAAAAAAAAATTCAAGAAACAGTTTTATTCTGGAAACCTTTTTTTTTGTGGTGGATTCTCTTTTTATCAAAATATAGAGACCTCTTCATTTTCATGGCTGTTTTAGGGTTCCATAATGCTAAGTAAAAACGATAGGTACACTTACTTATTTATATTTTTCCGATCAGCAGAGTCATTCTGTAGACTCACTTCGAATTCACTCAAGTGACCGAGCTCACTAAATACACAAGCATGTATTGTGAGATTCAAATTTCGAATACGAAATTTGAAATCTCACAGCGGATTCAGCTCTTCGACGTTCGAAGTAAGTTTATCGAATGACTCCGCTGTTTCCATTTTTAAAAATTATATATTTGTTTGTAAGTAAATAATAGTACCTACATAAATATATTATATAAAATATGTAAGCGCTAAACTACTGAATTACCTACAGAAGTCGGAATGTCATTTTTATTACAATTTCGTTTTGCACTAAATTTCATTTTTGTTTATCTTTATTATGAATCTCTTTACAAAGCAGTTATTTAGTGCGTCTGGACTCAGTTAATTTATTGGTCTGTAGCGTATGGTCTGTGTTTTTCGGTTCATTTGATATAACAAAATGAAAACTGTATTCATATTTATCCGTTTTTAACTAGACAAACCAAGAAGTACTTTTACATTTCTCTTTTTCACGAAACCATTAATTATGGTTAGAATCTACTTAAAAAACACATGAAATAAATTTAAAAAATGGTGTTTTGACATTTTTCTGCAATAACTGGTAAATTCGTTCGATGGATTTATTATCCGTTATTTAAAAAATGTAACTATTTTTAGGTTTTGTGAACGAACTAGTGAACGCCCACGGTTTCGCCCGCGTTGACTACTATTTTTTATCCCACGGAAACCATAGATTTTTCAGGGATAAACAATAGGCTATGTGTTATTCCAGAACATAAACTATCTACATTGAAGATTTTGTTTTGAAAATTGGTTCATCAGTTATGGAGATACGTGGTAACAAACATTCACACACATACACACACGCACTTTCGCCTTTATAATATTAGTAGGAAGTAGGATATCCAAATTAATAAATTCCATTTATAATTTCACGATTTTTTTTTTCTCAATAAAAGAAGAACCAAAATTGGGACGCGTTTTTAGAATACATGTAAAAAATGGTAGGTACCTACATGTAAAAAACTTTTTTAAATTCCATTCAAACTAAACTTTTACAATGAAAGGGTTTTAAAATAAACACAGTTCCGATAAAAATTGGTCGGATTCAGATTTTCCATCAGTTATACAAACGACGGTTTCATGTGACGTGTGTCCTGAACGAAGTATTTATCCTCTGGATTCGAAAAATTACCCCATTCATATAAAGTGAATTCATTTTTATCCAACGCTATGGTCGGATTGCTCATTATACGCACTAAAATTGACGATCAAAATGTCATTTTTCATATATTTTTAGTTCGTACAATGAGCAATTCGACTATAGTAGCGTATGAACGGGATAATTACTATGATTATTGAGTTTTCCTCGTTGATATTTATGTTCATAATCATGATAGTTTCAAAAGTTACATTATAAATACATGACATGTATCCGGATATTTATCCGGATATTGAAGGAAAAGTGGAAGGAAAGAGAGGAAGAGGAAGACCGAGGATAGGCTACATGAGCAAAGTGAAAGAGAAGGTTGCTGTCATGTCGTATAGGGAAGTCAAGGAGGCTGCCCTGGAAAGAGCTTCGTGGAGAAAGAAACATCAGTTATGCCGACAAGGGGCTACCCCTTAAATAAAAAGAAGATCCGGATATTTATCATGTAAATTACCTTTTTATTTAGCCCGACGACGGACGTTGCGACTGGATTGCACCAGCCGTGGTCGCGGCAAGACTGAAGTGTTGGAGGCATCGCTCAGCGAAGCGAAGGCGTTTGTTAATTTACGCGATAAATAACCGGATTCCTATGTATTTATCAAATATTTAGCAAGTCTATATTAGCGTCCTGTAACTACGTCGTCCATGATTCAATCTAATGTCGCTTTGCTATCGCATACAGATCGCTGCTGCGAGACGTATGATGAAGTTTTGATATCATAACGTTTGGATAGAAAGATTTTGGCAAAATACGTAATATAATTAACAATTTTCAGAAACATCAAAAAACTAAAAGTTCCTTGAAAGGGTCATGAAGACAAGTAGGTATTTTAATAGAATTAAAAAAAAAATCACATATAGGTACTGTCAAAAAGTCATCCTACTTTCTCAAATAAGGATCAAATATCATCAACTTAAAAAGACAAAAACTACGAGCGTTTTCATAAACTTTTGCACTTATGTTATGATATTCCTTTATTTTACAGGAAATAGAAACCTACCCCCGCTCGGGGTGGAAATATTGCATTTCGCTGCATAATGCTGCCCCGGCTCTAACCGCAGGCCAATTTGTGAATATCTATTGAGGGCGCGCGCTTACAGAACAAAAGATGCGGCTGCTATAAATATACATAAAACATGACTTTTATTAAATATTTTAAACGCTTTCGCGACTTGAGCACATATCTATACTCTATACTTAATATAATAAAGCGGAAGAGTTTGTTTGATTGAACGCGTTAATTTCAGTAACTACCAGTCGGATTTGAAACATTCTTCCTGCGTTTGAAAGCTAAACTCTTGAGGAAGGCTAAGCTACTTTTCATCATCATCATCATTACCATCGCTACGAGGGCAACACTGCGAGGGCGCTGCTAGTTTTTAATTATTATAATGAGCCCGCTGGATCATCAACCTTTATTAGTTTATCTTTAGTAATTTAAATTGAAATTCACCAAAATAATACTCTGGCTGGGAAATGTATCAATCGGGACCAATTTGATTCAATAAATAATGTTTTGTACAAATCTATCTGATATGGAATTGGATTTGCAAATGAAGTGGACTAAATTGGGTTATTTAGCTGTTTGTTTTGGCATTTTCCCTATTCTTTGTTTATTTTTATATCTCTTTGATTGTTCTTGACGTATTGTTTTAGTAATGAAGGCAGATTCTTATAAATATTTACAAAGAATTTGTAGTAAGTATAACGTTATTCTCAAATAACGTCCAAACTAAAACAACTTTTTTGATAGTTTTTTTTAAGTGTACCATCAAAGATTACTTCTACGTCGTAGCAGCTACGGCGTAGATAGTGCTACGTACGTTTATTCACTACTAGCTTCCGCCCATGGCTTCACTCGCATGATACCTACCCGGATAAAAAGTAGCCTATGTGTTACTCCAGGTCAGAAACTGTGTATATTCCAAGTTTCATCAAAATCTGTTTAGTACCTAGTTTTTGCGCCAAAGAGTAACAAACATCCATACATCCTAAAAAACTTTCACATTAGTAGGATTTTGATACATAGGTTTATACCATTAGATAATTGACAGCATTGAACTACGAAGAGGTAAAAGAATAAAAATGGGTTGGGACTCTAGTGAGGTGAACTGGCTAAAAAATAAATAAATGAAAATAAATAAATGAAACCACTCTTTCATTTTATCAGTTTTTTGAAAATTCGTTATTGCATACTTTTTTCTTCTTCTATCGCCCCGATTACATATTCATTGAATCATTCGGCAGGTCGCCTGTTCTCATAAATACAATAATTATACCAGAAAATAAAGTTTTATTTTTAAAATTTTAGAAATATACTTATGTTATGATAGGTAAGTACTAAGTTTAGTCACGCGATATCATGGTATATTAAAAAAAAATAAACAATTACAAAAACGTAATAAATTCTCACAGTCGCATTATGACTTTGTACAGATATCAAAAATTAAAATGAAAAATGGACCGCAGCGCTACATTTCTTAGATTTTTTTTCCTTTTTCCAAAAGAACAAACAGGAAGATTTATACCGAGTGTGTAATTCACTTAGGGAGCTCACTCGACGTCTTGTTAAGGCGCGTTTCCGCTACGTTATTTATGACTGGATTTGCATTTTCGCTTGTAACTGCCCCTTAATAGGGACAGAGGTTACAAAAAGCGTTATACGGGTGCGTTTCCACCAAAGATGTGCAAGGATGCGTAGCGAGGGATGTGTTTGTTAAGCGAATCACTTCATTTATCTAACCTCACTCAGCACACGATAAGATAAGATACGTTTATTTGTCAGAATAATAATGATACATTAGGTCTTACATTTAAATATTATGTCCAATTACATTCTACCTTAGAGGCATGCAAATTTTTAAGTTACGGATGACATGTTTCGGTCCCGGCTTTTAAGTCGCCGCTAAAAACTCCGCCACTATAGTTGGCCACTTACTCATACA
This sequence comes from Camptogramma bilineatum, assembly GCA_958496255.1. NCBI lineage: Eukaryota > Metazoa > Arthropoda > Insecta > Lepidoptera > Geometridae > Camptogramma > Camptogramma bilineatum. The sequence continues at coordinate 11,387,084 of OY292471.1, forward strand.
AACATTACTTACCTACTTACTTACTCAGCACATCTCTTGTGGAAACGATGGATGTGTGCGAGGGATGTGTTACGAGGAATGTGCGCAAGAGATGTGTGCTCGCATTACGCCACTCCCCACCGCATTTAAGGCGAACACACAACAACGGATTTTTGAAAAAAATCCTTTTAAGAAAACGTATGAAAGCCCGCGTTGATTCGTCCGAATCGGTATAAATGTGTGCGTTCACATTTATACCCACTTTAATACTTACTTTATACACTACAGAAGTCATGTTATTCGTACCACACAAAGTCACAAAAACTATAGTCGTATTGCTCATTATACGGACTAAAAGTGAAGGAAAAAATGTAATTTTTCCTTCAATTTTGACATAAAACGTATCAAAACTAATCAAAATTGAAGGAAAAATGACATTTTTTCCTTCACTTTTAGTCCGTATAATGAGCATACGACTATACCACGCATTTTGAATAAAAGATCCTCAAACCTAAATATTATAAAGCTTACGATTAATGACTAAATCATCCCTTAAATAGCAAAAGGTCGTAATAAATCGGGTAAATATTAACAAAATACGGTAAGCACCGCGGCTATGTTAAACGGTAGTTCAATACAAAATGTATGCCATTAAAAACGCATTAGCCCCGTTGGTGTAAAGTCAGAGATATTTAAAAGTATAGAGCACTTTTATTCAATAACATGCGAAAGTTTTGCCCGCGTGGACTACTATTTTTTATCCCACGGGAACCTTAAATTTTTGCAGGATAAGGCTAAGTTCAGATGAACCAACAGATGAAACCGCGTGGTTCAACTGTTCAGATGGCGGCGGCTTGGTGCATGGTGGTTCGCGCGGGCACGCGCGGTGACGCGCGGTCATGTACACAACAACATTAATTTATTACAATCTCAAGCCGCGCGCCGAGCCAACCGCGCGTCGCCGCGCGTTCATCTGAACTTAGTCTAAAAAGTAGCATTGGTTGTTATTCCAGAAACGAAACTATCGACATTCAAAATTTCATCAAAATCGGTTTAGTAGTTATGGGAATACGTGGTAACAAATATTGACACACAGATGGACTTTCGCCTTTATAATATTATAATGTAGTAGGATTTAGATTCAGGCAGTATTTATCTAGGTTCCTATTACACATTTATTTGTTCCAAATAACTTAACATAATAACCTACCTAAAACGAAATACAAATTGAATTGAAACTTTTGTTTCTTTTTATTTTGTTCTGTAGTAAGTTTAATTTAAAAAAGTATAATAAGGACCTAGATAAATACTACCTTAATCCAAATAATAACATAAAGTGAAAAAAATATGCTCTAATTATTTTGTTATTACTTTTGTACCAACAATTCGTCTGTCACTGGCCCCTTAATTCCAGAGATTTTTTTAGTTTTAATAGTAGGCACCCCTCGTCATAGCTTGCTTTTATAACTCTTACAATTTAAGGTCATTAAGTTCTCTATTGTTAGAGAAAAGGTAACATATCTAAGGATATAAAATAAATGATGAGAACTAAATTATTATTATGATACTTTTATTGAACATAAAATTTCTCTATTAACTGCCTTGATAACGTTGCATGGAATCTAACAAAAATAGTCAGGTTGTTAAAACTCAAGTATCAACTCAAGAATGGCTGGACCGATTTGTATGAAATTTGACTTGTTGGATTTGTCTCCGGACTTAATAACAGAATAACTATTAAAACATCGAAAAAAATTAACGAAAAATAATTATGAATTGTGCGTGTCAAATATAAGTATATTTTTTTTAAAGAAAATTCATTTTCTGAGACATTTTGTATGTAATATTTTGGTTACGTGCTAGGTCATGATCATGTTATTTTTTTTTCTAAAGTAAGCAGCAATAAATCCTCTCAAATTGGAAAAAAAGTGACTCTGTTCGAATTTTTTTAACCTGGCTGTCAATGTCATACATACATAAAATCACGCCTGTTCCCCATCATAGGGGTAGGCAGAGATCACAGATCTCCACTTGCTACGATCCTGACACACTTCTTTCGCTTCATTCACTCTCATCACATTCTTCATGCAAGCTCGTCGGTTTGAGGTACTCTTGACCTGGCCTTTTTTCAATAATTCGCCAATTTGGTCCAGGAATGTGCGCCTAGGTCTTCCCCTTCCGACGGTCCCATTCACGCTCGTCTTATAGATCTGCCCCCCTAGCCATATTACACTATCTATCGTCGCTGAAGAAAGAAACACTTCAAAATGTATAGGATTTGACGTTTCAAGTAGATGAGTCACGTGGTCAGAACGTCAATTCCTATACATTTTGAAGTGTTCTATTCTACAGCGACGATAGATCGTTCTACAGCGACGATAGATCGTGTAATATGGCTAGGGCCTCTGTTTCGTCAATCTTCTATCATTCATCCTCTCTATGACCTTTGTCAATGTCAAAGTCTGAAAAATATCGCCCTGCGAAAAAAAAAAGGACGTCTACAAGCGCTCCATCAATCCAGCAAAGTAAAATGTAACAGCAAGCGAAGTAGAACATCAAGCAATGATACAGTAGAAAGATTAACATACTCACTCGGGAATCAGGGTGCCGATTCTACTACACAATTTTTATCAACCACAAGCAAAACGTCAACTAAACTTTTTTCGTCTGTTTCTTATTCTACTAATGAGCAACTCTGTTGTAGTGACATTTTAGCTATGGTTTGGACTTTGGTAGAACAATTTTTTGAAAAAGCCATTCTGGTATTCACCAAATGGCTGACATTTAAGAGAACGAAACAAAACGCAGCGGAATGTTTGACGTTGTCATTTAGTAGAATTGCCCTGCTTGAACATCAGAAAAATCACAGTAATTTGTTACGTCAGCCATCCAGTGTGTTTTGTACATGAATCAGTAAATTGTACACCGTAATGGTGAAATAAAATATTTATTGCTGAAAACAATTACGAATATGTATAAAATCCTGCTATCTCACTAATCTCATCTCACTAAATGCGAGTTTGGATATTTGGTTGGATGTATGATTGTACCTCTATAACTCGATTTGGCTGAAATTTAAAATATAGATAGATAATGACCGGGAATAGGACATAGGCTACTTTTTATCCGGAGACCACGCAAGGGAAGCCGCGGACGGAAGCTAGTACTACATAATATAATATTTTCTTTAGCCTCTTAAGCTCTACACCGATATCTAACTCTAAAGAATAAGGCATCAATTAGCATGAAATAAATATAATCCGTACCCATATTATAAACGTGAAAGTGTGTTTATTTGTTTATTTTTTTGTCCTGCTTTCACGTCAAAACAGAGCGACGGATTGACGTGATTTTTTTGTGTGGAAATAGATGGAGAGCTGGAGAGTAACATAGCCTACTTTTTATCCGGGTACCACGCGAGCGAAGCCGCAGGCATCAGCTAGTAATTTATAATTTAAACATCATGAAAAATGTTCCCTCTTATTTTCTCCATAAATATAGAACATTTGCTCTCTAACAGAAAGTTAAAACCAAGTAATTAATTATAATTAATTGGTAAATATTATCAATATAACAAGCTCAAAGAAAACTTGATTTCAAAGAAGTGCTAATCAAGGATCGTAATTACATGAAATATAAAAATATGATTATCTTACGTTAAGATAAATATCTGGGCGTGGGTGCATAACGCCATCTAGTGGTTCAATTACGAACCACATTACACTTGTAAATCTTTTGGCGTGAAAATGCCGAGAAAACGGCTTTTCCCAGATATTAGACCTAGCTAGATCGACTTTTCGCCCCCGTAAACACCCGTACTGCAAATTTCATCGAAATCGTTAGAGCCGTTTTCGAGAACGTCAGTACAAACAAACATCAAACAAATATTGCTCGTTTAATAAAATAGGATAGGATAGGATAACATTCCGTAATTTACTTTAAATTATTATAATACGAGTACCTACAGTTGACGTTTCCTCATCCTCATCTTATAAACAAATTAAAACTATATAAAAGCACGAAGTCAGAAAAAATAAATTCATATAAAATCATTCGGAGTCGGGTAAAATTTAAAACATCAAAATGACTTTCACCAAATCATTACGGTCTCACTATCTCATTTTTTCACCACCACTTTATGGTTGAAAGCAAATTAAAACAAAACCAATCTCGTACGTATACTGCATATTAAAATACGTTAAAACTCCCTTCACTAATATACTTAATTATAATTTTGAATAAAATCGTTAGTATGTGAAATGGATACATTTTACTCATAAAATTATACTGTATGGCCCACTGGAGTATAAGCAAACATTTATTTTATTAGCTTAATAAAAATACGATTTACGATTCTTAAATTCTCAAACAAAAAAAAAATAAGTCACAAACAGCAAAGTTGTGACTTGGATCAGATTTGCTAACTAAAGTTCGTTTACTGTAATGATCTTTACTTGGTTCAAGTTATTTTGTAAAGTTATGCCAATAATTATGTACCTACTTACCTAGTAGAGTAGATTCGTTTTTATAAACAGAGAAACCACATCATTTTTTTTTACATACCATCATAATATTAAATCATGGGAGAACATACAGATAAAAAAATTAATTGTCGATGAAAATCTGCCGTCCGCTAGCTAAAGCGCCGTTAAGTGACATTTGGTCAAATTTCACTTTTAAATGCCATGTTATAAAGCTCAAAATTCTCTATCGATCGGTCTTGGAACTAGGTTCCTATCGTTTATAGTTTTCGAATAAGAGATACAAGAAAGCGGCAAGCGTGAAGCAAGATAGTAAAGAAGCGGCGCGTTTTTTAGCGATATCTCAAAAAATGGTTTTGTCACTTAACGGTGGTTTAGCTAGCAGAAGATGCTTATTTTTCTATCACACACAGCTAACGGTCGTTCGCTGACGGTCGTCTGCTGACGGCCGGACGGCCAATAGTTTAGTCTTAGAACGGTCACACGAAACTCTGGTCGTTCAATAAATTTTTCTGCGGACCCCTATAACTATTACTCGCCAAGACCTAATTAATTTCAACAACCGGGTTCAGTACAAAATATGAGGTAGCTTTAGTTTGGTGTTTCTGAACGAGAGTGGCCGACTTGGAAATCATTTTGCTAAAGTCACTTCTAACTATGTATCCGAGTATTATTTTATCACGTACCTAATAAAATAAAATAAAATAAAATAAAACTAAAACAAAAAATCTTTATTTCAGTCTTTTATCTATTATGTTGTTAGTACCTACCTATCTACAGGGTGTGGCAAATTCTTGGTCACTGAAGGGTAGCTACCTCTTCTCTTGTAGTTAGAAAGTTTTGTTCTTAGGAAACTTCAGTTTGATTTTGAAGAAAAAAATAATTGCATTTTTAGATTTTTGAAAAAAAGTACAGTTAGCCTAAAAAATTACATTTGTTAAAAAAATCAAGTTGGTCTTAATCGACTCTGTTTCCCACCAGGAACACTTCTCCCAAAGTAACTTATCAAATCAAATCGTAAGTTTTTCCAATAATTCAAAAAAACACATCCCATACATTTTCTATGAAATGAAGAGTTGTAAACATTACAGTGCCACTTATTGATCGTTCTTAATTTAATTTCGTAACTGCTCCGGCAAGCTGGGAGGCTATTGTAAAGCGCGTATTTAAATTTAGAGCAAAGTGCTTCCCTGCAGATGTACAGTACAAATGATTATGCTCCATGCATACCAACATCTCTTGCGGGTCTGTCTGAAGCGCCTAAGGCTTTACAATAGCCTATCAGTATGCCGAAGCAGTTACGAATTTAAATTAATAACCATCGAATAAGTGGCACTATAATGTTTACAACTACTAATTTCATAGAAAATGTATGGGATGTGTTTTTTGAATTATTGCAAAAACTTACGATTTGATTTGATAGGTTACTTTGGGAAAAGTGTTCCTGGTGGGAAATAGAGTCGATTGAGACCAACTTGTTTTTTTTGACAAATTAATTTTTTAGGCGAACTGTACTTTTTTTCAAAAATCTAAAACTGCAATTATTTTTTTCTTCAAAATAAAACTGAAGTTTCCTAAGAACAAAACTTTCTAACTACAAGACAAGAGGTAGCTACCCTTCAGTGACCAAGAATTTGCCACAGCCTGTATAGTGACTAATAATAATAGTAATAATACCTAGTTTTGTATAAAATAAAATATGAAATATCACGTGAGAGAATTCCCGAGGTGCGGTAGACATAATTTCCGAAAAGATTATTTTATTATTGCGCGTTGCGCGTTGCGCGTCAATGTAAATAGAGAATGGGCGTTTTTTCCACTAGACGGCACGGCACAACAACGGCGACGGCAACGGCGACGGCAACGGCGACGGGCCAGTGGTGGGGATGCAAAAATGTATGAAACCTTGTACATTTTTGCATCCCCACCACCCGGCCCGTTGCCGTTGCCGTAGTGGAAAAACGGCCATTTGGGTCCGTGCAGTGCTTCTTCTCTCTGTCTTTTGTTTGAGAGCGGCCGCGACGGACGATGTAGGTATGTCGTTGTCTGTCGATGTCTGGCACGCTACGTGTTTGTTACGTTCAATGTCTGTAGACATAAACAGTAAAGCTAATCTGAAGTCATAATTTAAACAAACGAACGGGACTTTTTCGCGTGATTACCTTTGTTTATTATTTCCCGACGTTTCGAGTGCGACAGCTCTCGTGGTCACGGGTAGACTGTACTGGAGCCACCGTCGCCAATTGAGTGTAGAATCCGTGACTACCCTCAATTTGCCATCAGAATCAGGAATGGACAGTCGACGACACACAACACTGACAGATCTGTAATCTGAAATCACCCCCTTCATCTTTTCAGTCACTGGTTAATCAAAATAATTCAATCTCATTATCATAAAAGCTTGGACTATTTTGTTTCTACAAATAAATACATAATTTACTCTAGCTAGACGCTCTCTCTGCAGACATTTTCATCGCTTTATTTCTTAGATTTATTATATATTAACGCTAGCAATATGCAGACGAATTAGTTTATTTTAAGACGAACTGTTTTTAATAAAGTAGGTATTCAACGGTTCTCGTTTGTAGGAAACAGGGGTTTAGTGTTTGAGAGCTTTCAGAGGATCCCTAATTTGTTTGTGAATGACACACTTTCATTTTGTGTTTATCCTTTTGGTTAATTATCATTATGGTTTCCTGACATATCATGTGTAATTTATCTTACACTCTCATTACAATTTATAAAACGAATAAAACTGTATTTTGTAAAGTTATGTAGGTACTTAATTGTTTATTGATCATTAAAATATGAATAATATAAGGGTCAGGAGTCCTTGAACCCGTGGGATACGAGAGTTCATTATTGCATAATCTCTTATTATCTATGGGATTATCGAAGTAAAGCACCGTTTACATGGTGCGAGTTTTTTGCCTCGAAGATGCGAGAAACCGCTCCATGACAATGCAGTGACAAGCGATTATCGACCTGCAATGTATGATATCAATGTTTAGTTTACATTGTCATATTTTGACATTTTCTGTCGATAATCGCATCATCGAAGTGAGAAACTCGCACCTTGTTAATTGTCTGAATGAAAAAACTATCACGTAAATGGATTACACCAAATAAAAGCTCTCTCTCTCTTCCAAGCTATGCTATATTCCAAGCTATATATGTCCCACATGGTGGTGGGGTCAGCTTTCCTGATGGTTTTCCTCCACTTCGCTCTGTCCTCGACGTCGTCTTCGGAAACTTGGCACTCTCTCATATCCTTTAGCACTACATCTCTCCATCTTGTCTTGGGTCTACCCCTGGATCTGCGGCCCGGAATAACTACACCAAATAAAACCGCAATCAGAAAATCACTATCGTTTGTTATTTTGTTGTCATATCTTGTGTAGGTACCTAGGTACTTTTTGTTTTAATGTTTTTTTTTTTCTAGAACATTAGAAATTGGTTTAAGCTCATTTCAGACTTCGCTATAATATATAGCACATTGTCACAAAGAAACTCACTCCAAAAAATATCCTACGCAACAGGAAAAAACAATTCAATCAACATTATTGAACATATTGTAACTACATTATCCGAATCCAACGTTCAATTTGCACTCGACATTAAACAAACCCATAAATTATTCCGAGCCGACAGAGAGGGCGATAAATATCCGGCTACCTCTAATCTCGCAGTAATTAGTACTTATAGCCGTGTCCACTCGAGGCGGGTCACGCAATTAGAAGCCGCATTGTAATTGAGATATGAGGATATGATGGGAGTGAGGTGAGGAGAGTAGACACCGAAAATATTTAAAACTTTTAAGGTTGATTCACGTTACACCGGGCCGGGCCGGGCCCGTCCGGAACATTATGGTATACATTTTGTATGACATTACATTTTGTATTCATGTCTGACCGGGCGCCGGCCGTGCCCCGGCCGTACCCCGGCGCCCGGTCAGACTTGAATACAAAATGTCATGTCATACAAAATGTATACCATAATGTTCCGGGGCCCGGCCCGGTGTAACGTGAATCAACCTTTAATCCGACTGCAGCGTTGCCCGCTACGTAACATTAGCCTATGTTCATCCTGAAAGTTTATTATGCTGGTGAAATATTTTTTTAAATTGGATGAGTAGTTTCGGAGATTACCTCCTACATACAAACAAACTTTACCTGTTTATAATATTAGTACTTATAGACTAGCAGCGCACTTGCGGTGTTACCCCCGTAGTGATGGTATAACGGTCATGATAATGAAAAGTAGCATGAAACCTTCCTAAAGAGCTTAGCTATCAAATGCAGAAACAATTTTTCAAATCCGATTGGTAGTTCTTGAAATTAGCGCGTTCAAACAAATAAACTCTTCCGTTTAATTATATTAGTAAAGAAGAATAGATATTAGTCTTTTCTATACTTTCGCGATCACTAAATTAGGCTATAAAATCCCGTGTCCATAAAAGTTTCAATAAGAATAGATATTATCACACTTGTCCAACACTGATCACTCAGTAAACTTACTTTTGGTGTAGGTTTAACTTTATTATTATTATTATATATATATTAACTACATTGTCCATTGTCCTGTGATCTCTAATCTCTTCACCACATTCACACCCTAAGGTTGTATTTGACCGCAGAGCAGGATGTATGTCCATCAAAGCATTCCGAGACCTATGGTCTGCCACAGAACAGCTCTCATTGTGGACCTATAAAGGCATTAATAGTGTCTATAACTATCACTTCATCACTATCACTACATAGTATAAAACAAAGTCACTTCCCGCTGTCTGTCCCTATGTGTGCTTAGATCTTTAAAACTACGCAACGGATTTTGAAGCGGTTTTTTTCATGGATAGAGTGATTTAAGAGAAATGTTTATATTTATAATACATGTTTATATTAATAAAACATTCAAAATAAAAATACAAATAAATACATAACATAATCATAAACCACATTTAATAGCTTGATTTTCATAAAAATCAGCGGATTTACATTTTTATGTCTCCTTTGATAATAAATAGTGATGCAATCGATATCCGGTTACCGGATAGTATTGTGAATTTATTTTATAGTGGATTTTATTATTTACCGCATTATGACATTTGATTGAGAATTTCATTGAACCATAAAGTGTGGTTCAATTTGGAATAAAATAAATGTACACTTCTCTTATTCATAGTGACACTGACTAGTTTATTACAATAGGTTTTTTAAATTAAAATCAACATAAATAATAAATGCAACATTAAAATATTCAGTTTTTAAATAAGTAATTTAATTGTACTTATTTAACAATCAGTTTTAGTTTAACAAGACTCTTTTTTTTTTTTTTTTTGTGCTTTTTTTAAATAGTTCACCGATTACTGAAACACGCCTGGACAGATTTAGAAAATATTTTTTTGTTTGAAAGGGTATACTTTCCGGTTGGTGCCTTAAACATTTGATAATGGTCTGTTGAGGATCTTCGGGGTTATGAATAGAAATGCACCATGAGAGTGCGAAAATTGCTTAGCTTAAATAACATTTAAGTCGGTTTATTTTTATATTTAGCCACTTGTACTTTTAATTGGCATATAATTGTCACGGGCAACTTGATTAATCGGGCAGTATTCATATGGACCGGTCATTATGAATAATGACCAAGAGCGTCGGGCAATTTGATGAATTTATTACTTTGACCAGTCCATATTCATAATGCCCGACGGTTCGTGGTCCATTTAATAAATCAAGGCTTGAATTTATCACTTAGACCGGGCAGTATGAATAGTGCCCTACTTATAGCCGGGCATTGTGATAAATTGGATTAAAACCTGTAGGTTAGGTTATGTTAGGTTAGTAAAAGAACTACGCGCGAGGCGAGCGTAGCGTGCCGCGGTAGCGGCCGCCGAAGCGCCTGAAATGTAGTAATTCATCTAATTTATTACATTGCCCAAGGTAGGGTGGTTATTCATAATGACCGGGCAAAGTGATTAATCATGCAGTTTTTATCACATTGCCCAATTGACACGGTCATTATGCATACGGACCGGTCATTATTCATAATGACCGGATTTATCAAATTGCCCGTAACATAATCACAAAATTTATCCGGCCTAAGCTTACAACTTGAAAAATTCGAACTCCGGCCAATCCGTTACATCACTACTAATAACCTCATGCAGAATATTTTGACTACTTACAGCTTTTAACGGTTTGGGCCCATCGGTGGGATTCCGTCATTACCGGCTTAATCAGAACAGGAATGACAGGCCTCCTACCAATGTAAGGGTGGTTCACACGAGGACAGTTTTGTAGCTGAGTAACTAAAAATTTACCGCCAACATTCTTACTAAAGCAAATGTTGCGTTAGAGAACTAATTTTATCCCCAGATTTGTATTTAAATCTCAAAGAGACTATCACACACAGGGATAGTATTTTATTTTAACTAGCCTAAACTGTCCCACTGCTGGGTAAAGGCCTCCTCCGTTAGCTTCCACTCATCGCGATCTTGTGCGGTTTTTCTCCAGTTTTCTATAAAGGGATAGGTAGTAATAATTCAATAAAATAAAATAATTTTAATTACTAAAAACATTGTAACATGCACAAAGGGTAATTATTTAGGACAAATAATCTACAATGACTCTGCACTTTAGTGTTTCTTTTCTGACACAAATTCTATAGAATACAAGTAACTAGTGTTAATTATGATATTATGACTGATGCGGGTCTTTTGTCCCGTATAAAATTCAACTTTGTGTGATCGGCACAACTTCTACAAATATCATACTTCAATTCTAATGTCATGTGACCGTACACAATATGACAAAATCAGAAAATGACGTTACACTTTCCTCAAGCTTCATTCAATCTTCAATCACTCCTCGCATGACAATGACAAGAAAGAAATTCAGAACTGACCGGACAGATTGTCATATGAGAATGAGTGAGTAGTCCGCCAAAATAATGAACAGTCAATTGAAAATGACCGGCTCAAATGAATCGGCTCACGGTACCGGCTCAAAATGAAAATGAACCTACTCTTACAAAAGTCAATCTAAAATCATGTCATAACCAACATTACAAGTAACTGTACTCGTTCAAACGGCCATGTAGTCGTAAGGTTTACAGTGGGTATAATTGAAAGGTGGCCCTTCACCCGAAAACGCCGAATTCATAGTTTATGTTTAACATTCAGCTAAATTGTGTAGAGTTTTAGGCTTGATGGGTACATTACACTATTACGAAGGGGCCGCATTTCCTGACATTATTGAAACGACTTTAATAAACCAAAATGAACTATAACTTGCCCTTAAAGTTTTTAGTACTTTTTGGTCTGTATTTAAGTCCTACAATAGGTACAATATACAGTCTTATGTATAAAAACTTAGTGCGCCCACCAGGCTCGCTAGAGCGCTCTTTTGTTTTTGGAAACAACGCTATAGTGAGCTTGGCTGTCGCACTAAGTTTTCAGCTTTTAGACCATCACTATACATAGTATAAAACATAGTCGCTTCCCGCTGTCTGTCTGTCCCTATGTATGCTTAGATCTTTAAAACTACGCAACGGATTTTGATGCAATTTAGTTTAATATACACCGTTAATTCTGAGTCAGTTTAAAGCCAGCACCCACTGCTTGTATTGCTTAATCGTATTCGTGTCGTTGGTTTAGTTTTTGAATTTGATAAGTATTTCATACGAAACTAAATAGTTGAAAAGATTAACAAAAGTGAGGAAAACACTTGGTAAGGTGTCGTAGGCGCGCAGAGCTAATGACCTAGGTATGTATGTATGACTACGACGTAGCATAGACTCTACGCCGTAGCAACAGCTGAGCACAGAGCACGTATCTCCGTGATTTATCCTGCCTATGTTTCATGATATTATTAATTGCAAAAAAATAGATATCATTTTTATTATTATTTTTGAGTAAGGTTATCGATATAAATTACGTAGGCGCCGGCTTTAAACTGACCAAAAATAAACGGTGTATAGAACAATTCAAGAAGAATTCAAGAGTCATTTTGTTGGGCTTATATTGCAAACGCTGGCTAAACCCTACGAGATTGATCAAATTAATGGCACCCGTGCGAAGCCGGGGCGGGTCGCTAGTGACTAATATAAATAATTTACGATATACATACAACAAACTCCAAAAAATTAAATAATTTGATTTATGTATAAAATGTGTCTTTATAAAATTGGATTGTTCTTGTTATAACATCGCGCAATTTGGTTTATTTCTACCAAAAATCGTGCCAAAATATTAATTTTCTAATGCGACCACTCGACCCCTAGACAAACGTCTGCGCAATCAAGAGAAAAATAAATTCAGTCTCAATAAAGTATAAATCGTTTATTTTACTCTGGAGAAAATGGATGAATCTGGATTAGTGATTCTTAGGGCATCACCAATTACAGCCAGACAGTGGGATTACGGCCTTAACACTAATATTACAACTTTACTTCTATATTAATCGATCGAGCGAGCGAAGCGAGCGAAGATCTTAGTGGTAAGTTGGGCGATTTTGCTTTGTATGTTTGTATGTTTGTATGTTTGTATGTTTCACGAATTGTTGTTCGAGCATAACTGTCGAACCGTTCATCCAATCTGCATGAAACTTGGTAGGTCAATAGGTTGTGGTAAGGAAATTTACGGTGGAGCATATGAGCTTAATCGATGAAGGGGTTGTGAAGATATTGGGTTCCCAAGGGGGTAAAAAATTATGAAAGTTACACAAATATATTGAGTGGGGTGTCATACGAAAGGGCTTATTTTGTACATTCCAAAATGGTTTTTATTTTTAATCTAGGATGTATAGTTTTTGAAATACGACCAAAGACCAAAAACTACGAAACCAGAGCTGCAAGAGCTCCCGTTTCATAGAGTTTCGATGTCTTCGTAGCTCATTGACTGGTCGGTCTTAAAAAGAGAGTGGCATCGTTGCGGTTTGGTTTGCAATGATTTTAGATGCTACTTGATTTATTTTCATGATAAAAAAATTTTTGATAAAAAATGAAAATAATTGGGGTAAAAAAAGTTAAGTAAACAAATATATTGAGTGCGGTGTCAAATGAAAGGTCTTTATTTGTACATTCTAAAACAGTTATTATTTTTATTCTAGGACGTATACTTTTAAAAATACGACGAGAATTCATAAAATTAAATAAATGAAAAATTAGACACGACATTATGTATTGCATGCATTCTAGTATTTTTTACCATGAAGAGCTAGCGCAATAGGCATACCCGGCAGTAGTAGCACTTGAAATTATAGGGGTAGTCAGAAGAAAGTCCAAATGTTGGCCATCTACGGTGCGCGAGATCTCAGTTCGGGGCGAACTACTAGTATTAATACTGGGGGTTCAAAAAGGCCGCTATATCTAGCAGAAACGCTCAATTGCAATATTATGCCGTTCTTGTCACTCTCAGTCAGTGAAAAGAGACGGCAAATAGTTGAATTCCTATTATGATTCTATTATAATGGTCTTTTTAACCCCGCTGGCCTCTCAGCTCAGTTGATAGTAGCTCTGTCTTCTACGCTGTAGGTTGTGGGTTCGATTCCCACCCAGGACAAACATTTGTGTGATGAACATAGTTGAACATAGAACATGGCGGGGCTGGGTGTTGTATGTATGTGGACTCCCTCTTCCGCATTTAGACTCTTTATTGTGTCTGGGTGTTATTCATCATCATCATCATTATTGGCCTTTGAACATCTATTGCAGATAATTAAAAAAAAATATTGGTGTTATTAGGTAATAGTGAACGCCCGCGGTTTCGCCCGCGTGGACTATTATTTTATATCCCACGGAAACCATACATTTTTTCCGGGATAAATTAGCTTATGTGTTATTCCAGAACGTAAACTATCTACATTCCAAATTTCATAAAAATCGGTTAAGTAGTTATGGGGATACGTGGTAACAAACATTCACACACACACGGACTTTCGCCTTTATAATATTAGTAGGAAGTAGGATAAAAAATGTTGCATTATTTATTTATTCAATAGGTACTTACAAGAACGTTTGCAATAAATTAGATGCGCCTATTACTGCATCAACAAGGCGCATCTAATCTCTAAAGCAGCATGAAACTTTTCATTCAGACAATACCACCAAAATACTCCAAGCAAAAATAAATTTAATACCCAGTAAAGTTTTATGATCTTATCTTTGTAATTAACCATTTTGCGCGGCCTTGGCACCAATTGGCGCAATGAGGTGTTTTTACAGTCCGTAAAGAATAAATCTTGAGGTGCCTGATTCATTTAATTTCTAAGTAATTGGCCCTATTTTTATACACAGAAAAAATTTACGCGAAAAAATTTAACGTTGTTCTATAAGGCCACAGGAGAAATTTGAAATTGAACCGCGTAGACCTTGATTATGTTTTACGAATAGTTTTATTTTTATCACTGAAAAAGAAAACTGTTATGTATGCTAACCTATACCTAACTATCAATGAATGTAGGTAGACAGACTGTGTCTCATATAAGGTTAACTTTTACGTCAAATAAAGCAGTGTGAATTATATCGTCTTTCCGTCAACACCTCCGTAGGCTTCCTATACAACATTGGCGACGAGGATTGGGAGTAATACGAGTAGATTCGCGTCGTACATTCGCTCTCATTATTATTATACATCGCACTAATATTATAGATGCGAAAGTTTGGATGTTTGGAAGGATGGATGGATGTATGGATGTATGTTTGTTCCTCTATAACTCGACAACCACTGAACCGATTTGGCTGAAATTTAAAATTTAGATAGATAGTGACCGGGAATAGGACATTGGGTTGTGTTTAGGAAATTCAAAATGTCTAAAAGGGCAGAGGCATATTTGATAACATGGTTTACCAGCTTACATTTTGCAAAAGTTAGTATACATGAAATGTAACTGAGTAATAAACAATTTTAACTTTTTAATTTTTTACCTTTTTTGTAATTCTGTTGCTGTTCTCTGAGGAATAGAAGCAGTTCGTTACATTTCAACTTTTATGCTTAAAAATACACTTTACAGCCAGTACCAGGTACCTACCTACATGAAAAAAAAATCTATTTAAGAAAAAAAAAATAACATACAAAACAAAAAGTGTGTCACCGAAAAGAGTGTTAGGCCCCAAACCGTGTTTGTCGCCCTGGTTCTTCACGGTCTTGGTCGCGAAGGAACAGGAGTAGAATCACCTAGCTCGTAAGACGATTCAAAGTAGGACACTAGTGATCTTATTGAACAAATGAATTTGAGTTTTGAGTTTTGAGTAGAGCGGGGCTGAAGTTTCACTACGATATTCCCATTGAAACCGATCATTTTCCGGTGAAAAATAAAGCGATATAATAGCCCGATATATATATAGTCATGAGGAGGAATGATAGCCACGTTACACGGAGAGCGATGAATGTGGATGGATACACCGGCAGGGGTAGGCCTAAGAAAAGATGGATGGACTGTGTGAATGCAGATATGTGTGTGAAAGGAGTGAGCACTGAGATGACTAGTGATAGAATGAAGTGGAAGAGAGAAACATGTTGTGCCGACCCCACCTAGTGGGATAAGGGCAGGGAGATGATGATGAATAGCCCGATATTTAATATTGAGCTAATACGTAATTTACGTGCGGAATGTTTATGACAGTCGGTTTAAATTTAAACCAAATTATCTAGTAACTAGCATCCGCCCGCGGCTACGCTCGCGTGGTACCCGGTTAAAAAGTAGCCTATTCCGGTCATTATATATTTATATCTATGTATTCTATCAGTAATCTGGTTCCCATAGTACTAGCTTTGCTTAGTTTGGGGCTAGATGACGCTGTGTGAAAATGTCCACCAATATTGTATGGATTTCGCGAGGTAAGCTAGTAAATCACAAAGTAAAGTAATGCAGTCAGATTATTCTTTCTGTATGATGCAACGATAAAACCAAAGAGAGTTTAAAAGAGAGTTTTAGATGCACGTGCTCAAAGAAACTAAGAATCGTTCTGTGCCTTATATTTTAGCGTTTGAATGCATAAGTTGTGTGGTGGAAGTTATAAGCTTTTCAAGTTCAAAATTTTCTTTATTATCAAAATATTCGTTATGCATGGTATGAGTGGGAATCGATCCCACGACTTACAGAAGGCAGAACTACCACAAACTGAACTGAGGGGCCAGTCAACGCCTAAAGTGATACATATTTTAGATAAGCATATTTAAGGTCATAGCTGTTTAGATCAACTCGGCACCAGCACCGCACCGCAACGCCTTGTGCTATTAGGTATTATTTGTATGGAACCAACGCTCACTACATCAAGTCCTTGACAGCTTGCGACCGACCGACGCGGCGATCCGGTGGCGCTACGAAGTTGATGTAGTGAGCATTGGTTCATAGAATTCCATACAAATAATACCTTATAGTGCAAAGCGTTCCGGTGCGGTGCTGGTGCCGAGTTGATTGAATGGTGCAAACACACGCTGGGCCAGCCTAGGCGTGCCTAAGCGAGCCCGAGCGAGTACGAGCGAGAAGGCGAATCGATGCAAGGCGAGAGCGAGATATAGGCAACTCGTTCACTTGGCAAGCCTGGGCCAGCGTGTGCTTGCGCCTTAAAAATTCAAAAAAAAACAAAATTCAAATTTTCTAAATTCAAATATCATTTATTCAGTAGGACCGCTATGACCACTTTGAAACGTCTTAAGAGCTAGGTGATTCTACTCCTGTTTTTTCGCGACAAACACCATGAAGAATCAGGGCAACAAACACGGTATGGGGCCTAGTTTTCGTTTCGGTGATCCGATAAACAGCTATGAACTACCTACTCGCTATCTCTTATAACATGGTCACAGTCATCCAAAACCGTTCGAACCGACACAAAACGTCTTTGAGTCAAAGGTAACAGATGTGCCATAAAGGTTTATATGTTGTTTGTATGCAAACCCGCATTCGATGAGCATGCAGCGGTTCCGAGGTCAGACATTTGGTCAATTTGTTTTGTGATTGCCTGAAAAAGAATAGAATAACGTTTATTTTACACACACAAGTTACAGTAAGTACAACAGGAAATGCACACAAAGTACACACACAATTTCAAACATTAAACAAATAAAATACATTATATAAATAACACACACACACACCTACTTATTTTCAAGATGACTCAGTGAATTCTTTATACAATTATATTTTTCTATAATCTGCCCCTTGTCTATGTGAGTAATTCTCGTGTGTCATGAAAGTCAAGAAAATATTGATTTTAGGTTTTTAAGTTTTCTTAGTTGCCCTGTCATCGTGGATTCTTCACACTTTCACTGCTAAAAGTTCACAAATATTTCTAACGTTACTGTCTTATAAAATAAATACAGCGAAGTAATGAGGTCGTTGCGAGCCAGGTCACAGAATAGATACAGAAGGCGCACTCCGCACTTTAGGTGCAAAGCTACAAGTACAGTGGCGGGCCCGCCAGGGCGAGTCTTGGCAGGCAGGGTTCACACTTGCCACTCGGCTCGCACGCTAGCCACGTCGCGCGTAACCTATCACGCGACAACTCGACAACCCTACCGCATCACTCCGCGCCAGACCGTTAGAAAGAGAGGATTTGTGTAGGCGAATATTGAACTAAGTAATGAGCGCCTGCGCGAGCTGAATTGCACTTTGTTGCGTCGCACCAAGAGTCGCTATTTAAATAAACCTTTTCGCGAAGTCAGGCTTCTGTACCTATTTATTCTGTGGCCAGGCCAACTAATACAACCCTCGTGCCGCGAATAAATGGCCCGTTTTTACAAAGTACTATGTTAATTAGAATTTAAATTATAAATAACTCGTGACGTAGGGAAATGTTTGAACATGTCCAAGTGGTGAATACCAGAAATTTAATTGAATTTCCAATTTGAATGTGGGTATTTAAGGTTGTAGCTGATATGACAACTCCGCAACGGCGCCGCACCGCATCGCCTTGTGCGGTTAGGTAAGTATTTATCTTAGTAATTGGAATTCTATGGATCAACGCGCACTTCATCAACTCCGCTGCATCACCGAAGGCTGATTGTCTAACTTGTCTCAAACCTCAAAATGGTCTTAAACTGTCAAAACGATCGCGTAGGTATATTTTAGCTACAGAGTTACTTGCCTGGTTACTGAACTGTCATATTTGACAGTTTGAGACCGATTTTGGTCGTTATCAAAGATAGACAATCAGGGCACAGATCGCCGCATCGCAAGCTGTCAAGAAGTCGATATAGTGAGCGTTTTTAATACACGCATAGAACTCCATAAAAGAATACCTGAACCGCACAAACTGATGCGGTGCGGCGCGGGTGCAGAGTTGACAAGTTAGCTATATCCTTTATCGTAATAAGAATGACGATGACAAAAAAACACTGTAAAAAGCCTCGCTAAATGTAACTCAAATAGACTTTGAGTGCAGTTTTAAATCCACTTTGAGAGCATGTTTCTTTCTAAAGGTAATATCAGACGGTTCACTCGGATGAAGTTCACTGGAGTGATTCATTTTTCTTTCATTACATGTTCACACGGCTTAGGAATGACAGAAATAAACATTCTCTGTCTTCATGTTTGTCATGTTCTGTCATTCTTTTAATATGTCATCGAATGAAGTCGTGCGTCTTGGATGGCCGACTCCGAGTGAACGTTCTTTTTTGTGTTCAGACGGTTCATTTTTCGTTCATTCGGAGTGCGAGTGAAAAATGCGATTGAACCGATTCAACATTGTTGGATTGCTTTTCCTTTCATTCTTTGTTTAAACGCTCCATTCAACAGAAATGAACGAAAAGTGAACCGTCTGATTCCACCTTCAGTCTAATCTTCATTGTGTTTATTTTGTACTGACGGGATCCGGTCGGTTTGATCTGGTATTATCCGGTTTAGTCGAGAACGTTTGCAAACGGATGTCGATTTTTCGACCTCTCACCATTGATTTTAACTTATTTCCTTTCACTATTCGAGTCATATTGGTTTATTTAATCGTTTAAGATTAAATCAATAGGGTTGGCCACTTGCTCATACGAACTTACTTTTAATAGGGTTTGAATTTAATAATTTATTTACCACAGGGTTCACCATAATTTGTTGTATAATCCAGAATTAGATTGAATAGAATTCAGATATTTCTTGCCTCTGACTACCACCCTATATCTTCACAGGATTTGATTTTGTTTTTTTATTATCTGAGTGCGTGTCTTTCGTTCTTGAAGAGAGGTTATTTTAATATTAATACTTTTTAGTTTAAATTATCTTTTTCTAAAAGAAAAATTGGCAAACTGAAATGCCTGAAAGTAAAATACTGTAGGTAACACATTAACTTTTTAATAAAAATATAACTGTAACACATTAACTTTTTGGTTAATAATATAAAAACTTTCTGTACCTAGAGTATTTTTTTTCAAGTCGTAAATTCTGTGAATTTCTATGAAGAAATTCTACCGTGCCTTAGCAACTGTTGTGATAAAGGTTTCTGTAATCAGATTTTCAAAATGTTTGAAATATACATTGCTCCTAAAATAACAACAATCACTACCAACAACAAATACAATCATTATACGTCTTTCGAGAGAAACTCTCCAAGTTTTTACAAATGATCCAGAATATACTTTAAAACAAGCAAGTCCGGTCAATCATAAACATTCCTCTGCCGACAATTAATCAAGATGCCATGAACAAAGCATTAAATCTACAATTTTAATGCCTTAACGCCAACAAGTTTTGCAATAAAGACACCGAGGTACTTCTAAATTGATTCACCGACGCAAAATGTAGGTCAAGTGTGCTTAAGACGAAGATAATTCTATCAGATTTACTGGAAATGACTGTATCTTAAAATAAAACAAAGTCTGGTTAGTTACACCTATATTTTATAACTGAAAACTAGCTAGGACTGATTTTTAGGATCTTTGATTTGTTGGATTTGTTTCCGCTTCGATTAGCGACATCACTATTAAAACATCGGAAAAATTTACGGATAGACCAATTTTTATGATACTTATTTGATTTGTTGGCATCGTCTCCTCCCCGAATAACCCAAAATAAATACTAAAACGACGAAAAACAGAATAACCATTATAACATCGAAAAAATTTACGGCTAGACCAATTTTTATAAATTTGATTTGTTTGCCTTATCTCCTCCCCTTAAGCAGAATAACTTAAACCACGGAAAAATTTACAAAAAAAAAATATGGTTGGTACAATTGGCCTCGTCTTCTCCCCGAATAACCCAGAATAAATACTAAAACGACGAAAAACAGAACAACCATTATAACATCGAAAAAATTAACGGCTAGACCAATTTTTATGATTTTTGATTTCTTGGCCTTATCTCCTCCCGTAAGCAGAATAAACCACGGAAAAAGTACAAAAAAAAAATACGTTAGGTACAAAGTCTGTCGGGTCAGTATTGGTATATTGTTCGCGCTCGTGGCGTAGCTTGCTTGGACTTTCTTGATTGATCGTTGATGTTAAGCAGCGTTGGGCGCGGCCACTCTTAGGATGGGTGACCGCGAGTGGTATTACGAGCTGAGCGCTTCCGTGCTTCCGAAGGGCACGTTAACTTGTCGGTCCCGGCTTTTAAGTCGTTAAGCCATGACGGAGGCCTTTAGGCGGCCTAATGTTGGGCAACATGTTGTGCAACATATCACGCGCCAAATATTGCTTAGTGGAAACGCGGCTTGAACTAATTTAATATAAGTAAGCCACTTCCGTTCCTCTCCATCATTGTCTGCCTCAGGTGCAGTTGACCCTCGTCAGCTGCTCATGATAATCCCGTCACTGGATCCCGCTTAATTTCCCTGATGCGACAGACAGCTTGAGTCCTTGAGTCCTAATTAGATTTTGAGGCTAAAATCATAGCATTAAGAAACTAATTTAGTTCTCTTGTAGTTATAGTTTAAATATTTTATCAAAGTTTACTCATTTTTTAATAATTAAATGAAGTAGGTACAAAATGAATTAGTTAAAATAAGAAATATCAAAAATCCAAAAATTGACTCCAAAATTGCATATTACCTAATTTACCAAAAATAATTAAATCAGTTTCCGATGCTTAAATAAAATAAATGGGAAAACAAAAAAAACTTTTTAAAGTCGCTAAAACTTAACTTTAAATAATTTATCCTGTTTATAAAGCATTAACAAAATGTATTTTTTGCTGATTACATTATAAAATATAGTTATTTTTTATAACTACATACATTATTCCATAAAACTTTTCTTTTACTCAAATAATATCAACATAATATTTTAACTTCGGTAAGGTACAACAAAATCTTTTGACTTTGAATATAGATATTAAAATTCAAATTTTATTTACCCAATCCCCTCGCCGCGAGATAAGCTAAGTCAACGAAATTCAATCCACAAGAATATTTACTGCGTCTAGACACATGATTCTCACTGAAAATGTTATAGGTAAATTTGAAGGGTTCATTTTAGACTGTACAGTATCTTGTTGTGTAATCTAAAACAGGTAAAGCGTAAGAAAATAAAAAATAAACGAAAAAGTGGCTAAATAAAAAAATTAAAAAACCGACTTCAATGTTATAAGCTGAGCAATTTCCTCTGAAGACCCTCGACATATCCTCACCAAATTTTTGTGGCACCAATTGGAAACCCTTTAAAAAAAATAACTTTCCAAATCAGTCCAGGCATCTTCGAGTAATCGGTGAAAATACATAAAAAATACAAAAAAAAAAAAGATTCCGGCTGATTGAGAACCTCCTCCCTTTTTGAAGTCGGTTCAAAAACGAGTCGGTCCACGACTATTCTCAAAATTCGCGATTTTCACGACCCAATAAATTAATCAAATCATAGACATAGACATAGACACATCATTTATTTGCTACTAAACACACAAAATACACAGTAGAACATAATAATTATGATAAAAAGTTACAGAGGGGTACAAAACCTAATCAACTACAAAATAGGTAGGTTGTCAAATCAAGGCTTTTCCACCCGATTGCGCGACTCAAAGGAAGGGAAATGTGTTTTTTATCAAATGGTTATTACTAATTAGTTAAGTAACTATGTAAGTATTGAGTATTTCAGTTGATATAAAAATTAGATATCCTAACAGAAAGACAGACAGACGGAACACAAAGTGTTTCATGAGTTTCTTTTTTTTTCTTTTGCAAAACGGAACCTAAGAAAAAATGTTTAATGGAATCTTCAATCACACATTACATTAAGATAAGGAGGAATACCCTAAAAAGAAAATTACAAAGGTGTATCTTCCAAGTGAAAAGTGCAACAATGCAATTGTAAATTGTCGAGAGCGACATTATAAATTGTTGTTATAACAACAAGTTGCGAGAGATGACAAAAGGAGAGCATAACTCGCCCCTGTTGCATTTGGATGTCTAATTGCGTGCTCCTAACTTAAGGGGCAGATTTCCTGTTCAGTATTCATTATAATTTATTTTTATAAATACAGACAAACCATACAAAAACTTATAAAACATGATAAACACGTTTAATGTTGTAACACGATGAAGCGTTCGTGGCGTAGCTTGCGAGCGCTTGTAGACGTCCATTTTTTTCGTCGGACAACGGACCGTCAGTAAACGGATATCCTTATACATACATACATACATAAAATAACGCCTCTTTCCCATGGGGGTAGGCAGAGACCACGGATTTCCACTTGCATATTCTTGTAAACGGTATAAATTGTTCGCCGGACCGATATCCGGCGCGTGTATAGGTACACATTCATTACGCGGCATACAACACCGCGAATCCGGTGAAAAACACGGTCCGTTGTCCGGCGAAAAAAACGGACGTCTACAAGCGCTCTTAGCCACTGCTATACGAATAAGGCTCTTTTTCAAAAAAATACGGTATTGCCCTTAACACCGCGACACACCGCATACTAGCACACCGCAGGAGCGTTAATTAAGCACAGCCTGCAACACATAATTATTGCTCTGAATACAACTCTTTCAAATGAAGTCTTTAATATTTCCTCAGGAAAAGATTAAACTACGAAATGGAATAAACAAAAGGTGGAATTTGAAAAGAGCATTTACTTCTCGTTTATATTAAGTTGGTTTAAATATGCGCATTAATAGCGATGAAGAAAAACATCGTTTAAAACTGAAGTAAGTTCATAGGAATCAGTGGCGAACTCTGGTGACAGAATAAGACCCGAATACTAAAACGCTACTTAGTTTAAGTGGTGCTTATGATTGACATTAACTGTCGTTTTATATACGATTCTGAAGAGTAAGAGCTTCTTAAATAGTTATGTACGTCTCAAATATGTAAGTAGTGTTTCAGTATTTGGGCATAAGTGTGATGATGACACTGAGAGAATAGATAGATAGATTTTGTTTGGGCTTTACATCTTTACTAGATGATTTATACAGTGTCAGGAGGCAATCTTTGCCTACACTTATCGGAACACTTTAGTGCCTGGGTCAATGTTAAGATGGAGTAGGCTTGCCCAGCACCTACACCATCCTCTCAGCTTAACCGGCCATATCCACAGGAAAGACATGGTCAATACGTGTGGGGCTGACTAAGCCGCGGGTTTCCTCACGATGTTTTCCTTCACCGTTTAGAGCTCGTGTTAATGCGCATAGATAGATAGATAACTCTTTATTTATCCAACTTAATTCTAACACAAAATATTAAAAACAGAAGGTACAATGAGCGGCCTTATAATATATATGCGATCTCTATCCGGAGATGGCCCGCGGGCCGTTTGCCCATCACTGGTCTAAAATATGTTTCAGTACTAATGGGTTCTGCTGGTTCTGCTAAATGCATAGATTGCCTCCAGGCTCTGTTAGTGTTGCAACTAAAGCAAACGAGCTGTTATAAGTATCCTAACCATTATTATTGAAACTACTTAATTGAATTATTGTTAATGAATTATTGTTAACTACTATTAATATAAAAACTTAAACGCGTGTCATAGTAGTTGATGCGCTACTCATTTCGGCGCCACTGAAAACCAGCGCTCTAACAGCCTTGGCGCTGCTGGAGCAAATGCTGAGGGGTAGCCCTATTTTCTTGTCACTGTAACATTTTTGATTTATATGCCTGTACCGTACCTATAGTGACGAAAATAAAACTTATTTCTATTCTATTCTATTACAAAACTTTTTCAACTTTCGCGACTTTTTATAAATATAATCTTTAATTTAATTTAATTTTTAATATCCGAGATAGAGAAAAATAAAAAATAAAAGAGAAAAAAAAACTCCCATTGGCTGAGCCGCGGGCGTCTGTTAGTACCTACATTAATATTTTAAAAATGAAACACTATTATTGTTTTATTTTTCTACTCTTTTGCTCCTATTTTCAATCTTTCTATTGGTTTGGTACCAGTGAACGCAAAATTAGTAGGTACCTTCCTACTAGATCATAGTTTCTCAACCTTATTTTGCCCACCGCCCACTTTGAACTTTTTTTTTTCTAGAACTCCCCCCCCCCCCCCCCCCTCCTCCTCCTATCTCTCTCTCTGTGGTCGGCTCTTCATGCCGTGATCGTGATCACTGGTCATCTTCGTGATAGTGTGGACGGCTTGCCTCCAACGAGTTCTATTAGTGGCTAGCTGGACCACATCGTAGAACTTGGCTCCTCCTCCTATAGTAGTGTGGTTTTCCTGTTTTAATTTTAACTTTAATCTAGTATGTGATTAGGATGTAGTTTTTTGCCCTTTTAGACTAAATTTTCGCCCCTTCTGCATCATCTCAATGCCCCCCAATTTTCTCTGGGTCTTCTACTGCCCCCCTGAAAGTCTCAATCAACAAGGGGGCGCAAAATTGAACAAATAGAATTACCCTCTAATTCGTTAACCTCTTGGTCTACTCTGCTCATTGACTTCTAATCTAACCCGCAACAAATCAAAAGACGCCTTATCAGATGATTTACGACGAAAGAAAGTTAATTCCGAATTTTCAGACAAAGGCCTAATTATATCCCTTTAAAAAGCCTTATGGTCGGTTAAACGGGTAATTAAAGTTGAGCAACAATCGGTCAATTATAAATTTGATATTGAACGAGGATAAAGT
This sequence comes from Camptogramma bilineatum, assembly GCA_958496255.1. Taxonomy (NCBI): domain Eukaryota; kingdom Metazoa; phylum Arthropoda; class Insecta; order Lepidoptera; family Geometridae; genus Camptogramma; species Camptogramma bilineatum. The sequence goes on from OY292471.1 coordinate 11,412,529, forward strand.
TTGGTTTAAACAAAATGATAAAAGTGAATTGAAAATATCAAGTCACGCACATACATACCTCATCATCATCATCTCAGCCGTAGGACGTCCAATGTTGGATATAGGCCTCAAATATTTCCATGTATGTATGTATGTTGGAAGCGGCCCGCATCCACCGCCGACCTGCAGTGTGTCCATCTTGTCGGTGGACGTTTAATGCTGCGCTTGCCGGTGCGTGGCCTCCAATCGAGAACTTTTCGACCCCATCGGCCATCTGTTCTGTGTGCTATATGAACACTTACATTATATACATGCATTATACAAAAATAAACACGATTGTAAACCCGAGGCGCAGTAGAAATTTGAAGATGTCTAAGGGGGTAATCAGAGAAATGTCCAAGTACATCAATTGGTACATGCTCACATTTTGCAGAAGTTAAAATTCTATACGTGACAGGTAGCAAGCCTATGGGCGCTATTAGAAAGCTAATTGGTCTTCTTACGACGTTTTCCTTCACCACTAAGAGCTTGTATTGATACGCACATACATTTTTGAAAATGATTGATTAATGCGCTTCCGGGAATCGAATCAACGACCTTCGGATCACAAGTCGAGGTACTATCCTACTCTGCCAAGAACGGCTCATCATTGTTCAAAATTGCTTGATTAGTTACTCGTCTGCATAGCCCTTCTTAAAGTTGCGGCTAATTGGAATAAGGTTCATTATACCAACTCCCTTTTAACCCGCTTTGATTCGCATTTCTTTGTTAAGTTTCAACTTTTGTGGTTATATTTAGTACTTACACATTTTTTGTTCATTTAGATTTCAGTTAAGAGGAAAAATTATGTCAAAAATTGTTTTTCTATAATGAACTGAAACTTGGGGTAACAAGTTAATTGTGGTCTTAAGGCTTTTTAAATAAGGATTTTATTAGTAAGACAACGAAACGTGCCCTATAAAGTAGTTTTCGAATGCTTAATAAATATATAAATAGTATAAAATAGAATAGAATGAAAATTTAGTTTAGGTTTAGTCGTTTCAAAAACGAAAGCAAGCTACGCCACTAACGCATCTCTGGATGAGTCGAAACATTGTCGTAAGTATTTAATACGATTTTTTGATTGATTTTTCCGTAATTCCAGTGAGTTATTTTCATGTTTAGTACAACTCATAAAGTTTGACAAGTCATCAACCAAGCATCAGATTACAAAATAAAATAATTACCGAATATGATGGATTGCAGTTGCGAACTGGATATATCGGAATAATTTCCACGAAATTGATAATAAGCTATCATTCACAAAATGATGTATTATCGAACGCCGAGTTTCGAATTATCGGTAGCAAATACATTGTACACCTGATACCGCTTCTGAAATTTTGATAAATGAAAATTCGAAGTTTGATCTAACTGATGAACGAGACTTACGAGAAGTTTTTATTTCGTCATCATCATCATAATCCGCAGTCAGACCCACTGCTGGCACAGAACACATAATAATACTACGTATAGAATGGATACTGAGTATGAGCTGGCGAGGAGTTAACTTTGAGCCCGGAACGCGCCACACGTGCAGACTAGACGTGACGACGAGACCGAGACCACAGTGTACAATTATTCATACGATGACAACCTTAGGTACAAAACTGACATTGTGTAGTGTAAATATAGGTAGTTAGACGCCGATTTTGCATAGAGATTTCGTCGAGTGTCAGGGGGGTGGGGGGGTCCACGGTCCTCTCGCCTCATCCAAGTCCAACCCGCAATGTATGATAATGTGGTCAGCCCATCGAGCTGGTGGACGTCCGTCGCTTGTTCCCCATTTTTGGACGCCATTAAGTTATCACTCTCAGTCACTGAAAAGAGACGGCAAATAGTTCAATTCCCGTCGTGATTCTGCTTTTTAAGCCCGTTGTCGTCACCTCAATGGGACCGTCGGAAGGGGAAGACCTAGGCGCACATTCCTGGACCAAATTGGCGAATTATTGAAAAAAGGCCAGGTCAAGAGTACGTTAAACCGACGAGCTTGCATATGCAAGCTCGTCGGTTTAACGTACTCAGAATGTGATGAGAGTGAATGAAGCCAAAGAAGTGTGTCAGGATCGTAGCAAGTGGAGATCTGTTGTCTCTGCTTACCCCTATGATGGGAAACAGGCGTGAGTTTATGTATGTTTGTACTTATGTCGTCACCTTGCCTTGCCAGATATCCTGCTGCCCAACTCCATTTTATTTCCGTTATGCGGTTACCAGCAATAATTGTTTTATCTGTATTTGGTTAAGTTAAATTAGTGTTCATAGGAGTTTAAAATACATAGTCTTTTACTCCCAGTAGTTTACGAAGCCGTGAGCATTCTAACACTGAAACTCATTATGTCAGCTTCACTCTATCTCGGCTTCAGCGCTAACAAATTCTGTTGTTTCAGAATTGTTTAGTTGGCGGGCTCGTAAATCTCTACTATTCTACTTCTCACTGCAGTTATCCTAAATATACTGAATTGTGAAGCTCGCTAGTCGTTCTTGATAGTCGAATGTTAAGAGACTTTCTGCCTCTTTGATAGCCGACAAAATCGGTCTCAAACTCATAACAGTTCAGTGACCACGCAAGTAGCTCCGTCACTATCATCTCAACGAGATCGAACACGACAAAAGATACGCGATCGTTTTGACAGTTTGAGACCAATTTGAGGTTTGAGATAAGATAGACACAGCCTGCTAAGCAGCTACAAATTTTGTGACCGCTTTTCGTTTCGAAAAATGCATATGCGAATTAACACGAGCTCTAAACGGTGAAGGAAAACATCGTGAGGAAACCCGCGCCTTAGTCAGCCCCACACGTATTGACCATATCCTTCCTGTGGATATGGCCGGTTAAGCTGAGAGGATGGTTTAGGTGCTGGGCAAGCTTACTCCATCTCAAAAACAATGTCCCAGGCATTTCAGAGTCCCGTTAAATGTAGGCAAAGATTGTCTCCTGACACTGTATAAATCATCTAGTAAAGATCTAAGGGCTTAAGTTTTTTTTAAACTTTCTGTAAATTGTTAAGTCCAACTCTTGCTATCCAATATGAATTCTAGTCTATTATTTTTGAATGTCCATACAACTACTTTGTAAGTCAATTCAAACTGGACCAAACGTGTTATCATGTAACCACACTATCAACGTTTGCTGTTACCTTTGTCTTGTACAAACCAACGAAATACAATACTTTCACCTAGCAATAACCAGTCTTCAGCAGTTGCAATAAGATTGAAATCAATTTGATAAAACGAACCTTCTAAAGTGGTATTGAAATTCGGCAATCTTGCCTCAACAGCTGGATATCATTTTTGCCATTGAAAATCCTGTCTTAAAGCTAAGGGATAAGGTTGGGGAGGTGGTTTTGGAAGGGTAAGGCTGGTTAAGATGCCGTTGCAACCTGAATGAGACTTAAATACCCATTCAGGTCTTGGTCTGTGCAATATTTATGTAAATGCCCAAGGTAAGGGGCGATCTAGGGAAATTTCGGATCGTTATGACAGGGTTTCCTGAGAAGCGGTTGCCATTATAATCACAATACAATGTATCTGAAAAGATACACAGCAACATTGTGGGCAACTAATTGCTTCAATAAAATTTCCCGTTTGTATCTGCTGTAGGTACCTAAGTGTACAATTTAAAAAAAGAATCTTTTTATAATGATTGTATTATGCACGTAGTATTATGAGTGATTCTCCTTTTAATCCGTCATTTTTTAACCCAAAAGTTATTTTTAATTACTGACTAGTACCCTACGTCATGGCGGATGCAGGTTTTCAGAAAACCCTGACTTTGAAAGCGATCTGTGGAAATTCAGTATCGTTATTGCATAGCTGAAAGTGCTAGTAGGTACTTGTCTATTGAATTTACTTTTAAGAAACATTTTGAGTCAATGAACTTTATACCTGAAGGTCTTCTAATTTACGAGACAGTTTGATAGCTTTCCCGTCTAGTCTCTATTGAATGATCTGTTTTTACCCGACTGCGCAAAGCAAAGGAAGGGTAATGTGTTTATCAGTCTATGTATGTATGTTTGGATGTTTCTATGTGGCACTCTAGAGGCCAAACGCGTGGACCGATTTTGATGATTCTTACGTCAATCGATTCGTCTGAACCTTGGGAGTGTTAATAAGGCATGACAGTAATCAAAATTCACCAGTGCCACCACCAGACGCCTTAATGTCAAAATTAAAAAAATCAAAATCGTCACACCATGTCAAGTGGGGTATCGTTGAATAGGTATTTCAAAATCAACTTTATGTTTCTTTTACCATTTTTCATTTTAAGTAATAGTTTAGGAAAAATAACGGTTTAAAGTTGATTAATAATTATTCTCGCTATGGATGTTTCTATGTGGCACTCTAGAGGCCAAACGCGTGGACCGATTTTGATGATTCTTACGTCAATCGATTTGTCTCAACCTTGGGAGTGTCACTAAAGATATGACAGTAATCAAAATTCACCTGGGCTACAACCAGACGCCATATTGTCAAAATTAAAAGAATCAAAATCGTCACTCTATATCAAGTGGGGTATCGTTGAATAGGTATTTTAAAATCAACTTTATCATAACTAAAAAGTGTTAAATAAAAAAATATTTTAAAAAAACAAAAACCCGACTGCGTCAAAACTAAAAAGAAAAAAACAAGCCTGCAAAGAATTACTCACAGTCGGGACCCATAACATTGGGAAGATTTGATTGGTAATAAAATGAATGGGTACCGACTGTGAGTAATTCTTTGCAGGCTTGTTTTTTTCTTTTTAGTTTTGACGCAGTCGGGTTTTTGTTTTTTTAAAATATTTTTTTTTAATTAAGTGCCTAAGCACAGGAAAATACACGACCGAACTTCGGTGTGATTACGCCTGCAATGCTATTTAAATTACTAACAACACATTTGCCGAAATTACGTCACTATTTGGCGTACAACCGAATTTCGGTCGGGCGTATTTTCTGCGGCAACGTATTCTACAAAGCAAAACATTACACGGAATTTTAAACGTTCGACGACGAACGTTTGAACGAATCAAAAGACGGAGCGTTGCGCAACCGAATTTCTGTCGCGTAATTTCAACGATTATGGTGTGTCATATCAGCCGAATACGTCGGAAAGTAAAATCAATAACGGAACTTCGCTCGCGTAACTTCGGCTAGTGTAAAAATGTTTATTTATAATATTTTTAGAATATATTGGGACAATTATTAAAAAGTAGGTAATATTTGAAAACAAGAATGTTACCGTCCTTAAAAATACAGCATGTTTCCATTTTCTTTAGAAAAGTTTAACAGGTGACCTATTCGGACTGAAAATCTATGCCTTCAGGTCCCAAAAGTATCCTATACCCATAATTCATACGACAAATGCCACTGAGGCGATCGTTCCAGGAATAGTGGGTGGAATTTTTAATATCTTTGACAAGAGAAAGTAACGAAATATTAAAATGTCTTCTACCGAGTTATGCCCGCTTCCGTCGGTTATGGTTAGGGATGGGAATGGCTTTCGGACTTCGAAACTTCGAGATTGAACGAAGCATTATGCCGTTTGTCCACCGCCGCCGTCACCGGGACGTCAACGAGAACGATATTATTTCTGGCTGAGATCAAGATGACGTGACGGTCTTCTGGTGGACAGGCGGCTATAGTAAATGTATGGTCGCTACCTCGGCGCCGTCTTCTCGTTCTCGTTGACGTCCCGGTGACGGCGGCGGTGGACAAACGGCCTTAGTAGTTATGACGTTTCTGAAATAAAATGACATAAATGATCACGACACTGTATGCCGAAGGTGTGGTAGACAGACACAGAGGTTTAGGCATTTTTAGATCTTTTTATAATGTCTAAGGGAGTAGTCAGAGATATGTCCAAATACATATTTACATATTATTATTTATTGGTACATTTTGTAAAAGGTAACATTCCATTCATGACAGGTTGCAAGCCCTTGTACGCTATTAGAAAGCTAACTGGTTTCCTCACGATTTTTCCTTCACTTTTTAGAGCTCGTGTTTACCTATAGGTAGGTACACCACATACAAATTTTCGAAACAAATAATCTATAGATGCACAGCGGGGTTCGAACTTCCGATCTTTGGATCGAAAGTCATGCACTATCCCACTTGGTCACGAGCAGTGAACGTGTTTATATGCGTTCACTGGTCACGAGTTCCCACACTCGTGGAATGTATTGTTAGCATTTTCAGAATTTCTCAAATTGATAAAAGTTTCCCTGTAGATGGCGCTAATTAATGCTTTTATCGATAAACGAACTTAACAAGATTATCAACCCGACGAATATGGATTTCGTGGCCGAGTTGGTAAAGGCACTCCGGCTTAAGAAGGATCGCTTGTATCATTGCAGGTTCGAATCCCGTCGGAATTGAAAATTTTGGTAAGACTTCTCATTCTCAAATTGAAGTCGAAAATGTTTTATTAGGAGTCCGAAGACTTTCTCTACCCTATCCAAGTTATGAAACTTCAACTCTTCAACTTCGCGACCATTATTTTTATTGCTACTTAGGGACGGTGGTATTCCGTAGTTTTTCTTCAGAATGCTTAAGTTGCGCGGACATTGTTTTTTTAAACTTCCGTTTTATTAAAATGTTTCACAGTCAAAGAAAATGTACAATTACATTTCGAAATACACGGATTACGAGATTCAATTGCGTTATTTAACTTATTTAAATAAAAAATAACCTATCCATCATATAAAAAAATCTGCCAAAATAATTGTGAGTTTTACATTAAATTGGTAAAACGAATATTGTCGTGTGTTGTGTTTATCCATATACCGTACGAGTGAGTGTGTTTAAATTTAAAAAATATGCTCACATTAATAAACAGCCAAGCAAAATATTTAGGTAGGTACGTATTTTTATCTTATTTTTATAACAAAACTATCAGTAGATTTCGTTACCTTTAAGGTTTCACTCAATATATTTTGGAATGTAAAATTACTACAATTTAGGAAACATCTTAACCTACCTCAAAATCTTACCTGCGTCAGCACCACCTTACATCTAATAGATAAGCCCTAAGCATTATACTGAGCATTACTGTCAAATTAAAATCATCCTTCAGCTGTGAACATAGAGCTCTATTTCAAATTAGAGCTCTTGAACCCTTTGACCAAACCACAGACTAAATTAAGGTCTGGCCAAAACTGAAGAGGCTGACCCTCGTCTTACACACCTGTTTTATTAAACCCAAGTCTTTGAAGAATAAATGAAAATTAATTTGAAATTCTATTAACTGAAAATAAATAATGCCAGACATTTCACACATCATCATGTAATCCCAAAGTAAGCAAAGCTTGTGTTATGGAAACTACATGACTGATATAACACCAAAAAAATATGAAAGTTATATTTATTTATTCAGTAGGATCACTTTGAATCGTCTTAAGAGCTAAGTTAATCTATTCCTGTTCTTTCGCGACCAACACCGTGAATAGTCAGGGCAACAAACACAGTATGGGGCCTAGCTTTCTTTTCGGTGATCCATCCGCTTAAGGGATGATTTATATTAGACCGGGCCGTGCCGTGTACGTGGCCCCGAACGGGCACGGATTTGAAACGTTACATAAATTTTGTATGAAGCAGTTTATATTAAACAGTGATCCGTGTACCGTCCGGGCCCGTCTACTAACAAACGATCGTCTACACTACGGCTGGCCCGGACACGGCCCGGCTCGGACACGGCCCGGTCTAATATAAATCATTCCTAATCTTAATAGTCAAGCTCCAGAGGAAGCCAGTCGAACAAAGTGAGGCTCGTCAAATTTGTCAAAAGAAAACAAGGATTAATACCTGAGTCAATATTCTTACTTTCACCCAGATCCGAGATATTTGCTGATCATACAAATATCTCGCATCGGGAATCGAACCCGCAACTGTTTCATGCAGGCCTTCGCCCACTATGCCACAGAGGCTTCTATGAATTTTCGAGAAAACAAATGAAGTCGCATGTAGAGACTAATTAGTAATAACAAAATATATTATGGCAAAGAATACCTAGTACAGAAGGCGCACTCCGCACTTTAGGTACAAATCTACGAGTCCATTGGCGTGCCCACCCACCCGGGCTGGCCTTGGCATTAGGGTTCCCACACTTACCGCTCGGCTCGCACGCTAGCCGCGTCACGCGTAATACCTATTACACGCGACAAGTTGACAACCCTTCCGCGTCACTCCGCACCAGACGGAGTTATGCGTTAGAAAGGACGGCAAAGTTCAGGTGTATATCGCGTTAAGCACTAAGCGCTTAAGCGAGCTGAATTGCACTTTTTTGCGTCGCAGCAAGAGTCATTTAAATAAATGTTTTGGGTAAGTCTGTACCTATTTCACCTATTAATTCTGTGATTATGGCTGGTACCCAACACAATATGCTAATGTTATCTTTTTAATTAGGCAGGCAATAATTTTATTCATGGCTCCCTTATCGCCAGTAAAATGAATTGTTTAGAGCGACGTTAAATAATTGGTTTATAACTATTTGCTGTGCGATTTTAAGTCCGGTTTATGGTGTTTTAGCTATTGTGAAAATGTACGGGAGAATATGCGCTTTTTACTAAAGCTCTATAGAATTTAGATGTATGACTGTGCTTCGGAGTCACGTTAAACTGTCGGTCCCGGCTTTTGAAGGCACACATATCCGCGTGTCAAAATTATAAAACATTATTTATATTAATGTATCGGATCAGATTATTTATCATAATAAATTACTTCGTAGCTAGTGCTACGAAAACCGTAGCTCTTGCTACGTCTCGTAGGCGGAACGTGATACTTTTTTTGTGCGTGCAGCTGGCGTTCATCGATTTATAAGAGATTTAAAAAAATTAATAATAAGCTTGGCCGGAACCCGGTCGTAAGGCTAGTCTATTACCTCGCATCCACACGTTGGGGCCAACGTTGGTCCCAATGTCACTCGCCAACGTGTGGATCTAGCAAAATCAGCCCCAACGTTGGCCCCAACGTCGGGGCCAATGCAATTTTGTCAGCTCCACACGTTGGTGAGAGGCATTGGGGCCAACGTTGGCCCCAACGTGTGGATGCGAGGTTACGCTTGAACTACAGGAGCACAGCGAGATATTCTCCCGTATTTTACACAAAAGCCATTAAACCTACCATCAACACTTTACTCTTCCATAAAGCATACGCACTTAGCTTTTAAGGCTCATATCCACTGGAGCAATGAAATGTCATACTCCCTACATTGTAGAGTTTTATTCGATTTTGAAACGTATGTTCGATGCGAATGGAATTCTGAGGAAGTCATCAAAATTACATTGTATATCGAAGTGCAAATAAACCGGTAATACTTATGAACTCCTCTTAATTTATTCTGTCAAAATTGAAACACCGTTTAAAATAATACCATCCTATTTTATTAGATAGTGACAAATAGTGACAGGGCGAGTCTTGAGCATTGTTCAACTAGTGTTCAAGTTGAGAGGCGTTTATAAGACGTTTATGCCACCTGAAGACCTACGTACAAACATCGGAATATTGGGTCTCACTTATGAAAGATGTTTAAGGTTGAACTCTGGTTAAACAACGTCCTGTCTCTATTCGTCACTATCCACAAATAAGACAGGACGTTGTTTAACCAGTGTTCAATTTTAAACATCTTTCATAAGTAAGACCCTTTATGTTTAAGATTGGTAGCTGTAGGATTGGATAAGTAGTAATATAATTTCTAGTTAAACTCGAACATTTGATACTTCGACTAAGTTTTGCTTCATTAACATTCACCTTTTTTTTTTGCTTGAACCAATAGAGTACAATAAACTGAAAGACATAAAAATGTTATCATTAAAGTGGGCACTCAAATATTAACCCGCACGGTTTACGAGCAAATTTATTGCGCCACCATCTTGGCGGCCATTTTCCAATATGGCGCATAATTAAAAATGTATAATACAACTTGTGTTGTGATTTACAACGCTTGCTTGAGCTAAAGACATTGAGCTTTGAACCACAATTGTTTAAATAAATAAATATTGCTGGACATTTCGCACAGCGCCATCTAGCCCCAAACTAAGCTAAGCTTGTACTATGGGTTATCAATAAATGGTAGCAGATATAACTATAATAAGATAACTATGGGTACTTACATCCCCTTTCGTTAAGAGCTGACTGGGCGACAGGGAACATAGAGCCACGACAGATGGACAAGACAATGAAAATGTGTTAGGTATACAAAGGTCATATTAAAATTTACAAGGTTTTATTAAAAATAGGCCAAGTGTGAGTAAGAAGCCATTATGGCAGAAGAGCTCGTGGCGTAGCTTGCTTAGACGTTCTTGATTGATCTTTGCAGATAAGCAGCGTTGTGCGCGATCACTTTTAGGATGGGTGACCGCAAGTGGTATTACGAGCTGAGCGCTTCCGTGCTTCGGAGGGCACGTTAATTGTCGGTCCCGGCTTTTAAGTCGTTAAGCCATGACGGAGGCCTTTAGGCGGCCTAACAACTCCGTCACCAGAGAATAACAGCAGAATAACATTGTAAATTAAGTGCAGAACAAAAACCATCTAGGTATGTACAACATGTACCTACCTACCTACTCGTATTTTGAGCAATAAATTTTTACTTTACTTAAAGACTTCCACTGCGTTTCAAATCAATTCTACGGAGATATTTGTTTAATTGATTTGTCTTTAATTGTGATAGCATGAGCACTGAGAGTTTTATGACCTAGTAAATTGAAAAACAAATTGTCTTTTTACTGACAATGATTTCATTAAAACAATTTTAAAGACCAATAGCTGAAGAACATTTTGATTGAAGTCAGTAAAATGCTGTTATTTTTAAGTCAGGTGATCTAATCAGAAATTAGAATTTATAAATTTATTTTTATTGAAATCTACAATTTTTCTTGAGTTTCAGTAGTCAATATTTTGTTAAGAAAATATTTCATAAATACCTAATTTAAAATAATTAAAATTCGTTTAAACTAATGAACGACATTGATATGATAGTGTTTTCAGCCTGTTTTTTACCACTTTAACTTTTTTGCTGGAACTGACAAATCAATGTGCCAATGATAAATCAATACAAATTCAAATGCTTATAAAACAAAAAATCTCGCATTGATATTTTGTTATTGTGGAACAACAACGGGAATTCTACAAAATGTGCTTCTTTCCGAATTTTCCTACATTTTCAGGCTCAAAAAAAGGCCATTGCGCGTGTAAAACAGCCACATCTGAATATTTAACTCGCCTTACTCTGGACGTTATCGGCTCAACGCAAGAGGCCCTTATGTCCCGACGTTAGGAACCACTAAGCCGGCCTTTCCTAAGAAATGCACAACTTTATATGACGGCCATAAGTTAAACTACTTAAAAACTGACTCTATAAACTTGTGGTGACACCGATTAAGCAAGCATACGCGAGCCAAGCGCGTTTCGCCAATTCATCAGTTTGTCATTCGAAATTCTGGAACTCCAGTCACACTCCAATCCTCTCCCGGATAACACACGTCTAATTGAGTCGTACGCGATAACATAATATATATTTCAACGTTGTATCTTGTGTATTAACTTAAATGTAATTGGTCCGAACTTTCTCTTATCAATACATGTATGAAACATCTGTTTGTTTACTTTCATAAATCAACCCACCTAGCTACCACCCTAACAGATCCTAGACTATTAGTGAACGCTCATTCTAAAAACTTATTCTCACTCTTTTTTCATCTGTTGTTGATAAGATCTTTAATTTAATTCAGATTTTTTATTTGATATGAAATTATAATTTCAAATTACGCTAGTAAACATATGCCAATCAAAGCAATAATTAACGATGGATTTTTGTCAGGGCTCTTGTCCACGCACGTTTAACGCCGTACGGTTCAAACAATGTGCCGTGGACAAAGGCCCTTAAGCAGTGTTGAAACACTGTTTAAGTTGAGAGCCGATTATAGGATAAGATATTCGTTTCTGAAGGCGTAGTCAAAGTATTCGTACTTAATTATACCACGACATATCACGGTCACAGCTTTCGAGATGATCAAGCTGCCCGTTAGGAATCGCGGTAGGTACACGAGTTTCGTGCTTGACATATTTTTTAAAATTTCATCTTCGCGGCGTCTCGCCAAGGAAGTGTGGAGTGCGCCCGGAATAATTTATGAAAAAGTTGTGGGTACTTAGCACTCGTTTGTACCGTTTGTACTGTTTGGATGAGATGAGTACGTACAAGTACAAATAACATTTTAAAAAAAAATTGTAAAAAATATGAAACATGATCAATCACGACTATGGTAAAAAAAAAGTAAGTGAGTTAGTATGAGCAAGTGCCCAACTCTGGTGACGGAGTTTTTAGGCCGCCTAAAGGCCTCCGTCATGGCTTAACGGTTTTAAAAGCTGAGACCGACAATTAAACGTGCCCTCCGAGGCACGGAAGCGCTCAGCTCGTTGTACCACTTGCGGTCACCCATCCAAATTGTGAAAGCGCACAAAGCTGCTTAACTTCAACGATCAATCAAGAACGTCAGAGCAAGCTACGCCACGAGCGTTCAAAAAAATGTATTCTTCAATAATATTTAAAAATTTCATGACTTCTTGACATGTTGTCAATTGAGCCCCCTCTTGAATGAATGAACTCTAGAATGATTCAGCTTGAGTTCACACTACCCGTTGAGCCGGAGATGTCATTCTGTCGATGAATAAGTAAAATAAAATAAAATAAAATTAAATTAAAAATAATTTAAACAAATATATTTTTAATTTTATTTTATTTTATTAAAATTACTTTTTGAGACAAACGCCCCCTTTTTACCCCTAGTAATTCTAAAGTGGCAGTAACTAGTGCTTACACATTCCACTCATAAGGAGGTGCTTGACGGCCTGGCACATACTAAGTTGGTGATACTGTGTACTGGGATTTCTTTTAGTGCACATGCGATGTACTAAGTTCATAATGAAATGAGATTTTGAACAGCTAGTATTATGATAAAGACCGGCGCAGGCCAGGCTCGAGTGTATGGACGTGTACAATTGCAAATGTTGTTTGAAAATGACTTGTTATAACTAAGGCTTATGCATTTTAATAAAAAATTTTCAGTGTCAGGAGGCCATTTATTCCAACACGTAAAAAGTGAGTTTAGCACCCATATTTTGTAACACACGGTAAGTCGCTAACTCGGATTCGTTCAAACAAAAATTGTTTTTTAACCGACTTCCAAAAAGGAGGAGGTTCTCAAGTCGTCTGTATGTTTTTTTTTTATTTTTTTGTATGTGTGTTACGCGATTTCTGCGTCAATTGTGGACCAATTTTGAAAATTATTTTATTGTTGCCAAGGGTATACTCCCGAGGTGGTCCCATCGTCACCAAATCAAGATCTGATGAAGGGATCCCATGGAAATCGAGGGAAACTCTCAAATTTTATGGTTTTTATTGTGTTTGTAGAACTATCGGGCTGAAATTTTGCACACTTATAGATCTCGGTGACAATGAAATATTATGGTATCAACAAGCTGATCTGATGATGGAGTTAAGAGCTGTTCAACAGAACTCCTCAGTAAATAGGCCGATTGAGTTGAAACTCGGCATATTTGTCAAGTTCCGACTACAATGTCATAATATGGTAACAGCGAGCTGATCTGATGATGGAATCCAGAGCTGCTCATCAGAACTCCTCAATAAATTGGCTGATTGAGTTGAAACTCGGAACTCAGCATATCTGTAAAATTCCGACTACAATGTAATAATATGGTGACAGCGAGCTGGTCTGACGATGGAGTCAGGACCTGTTCCATGGAACTTTTTAGTGACACGGGTATCAAATGAAAGGGCTTGATGAGCGAAACACAATAAGTAAGGTGACGTCATTCTAAATAAAAAAAAAACACTAAAAATAGAAAAATAAAAATTTTTCAAATATAATGTTGAAGTCGGTGTATGTAAATAAAACAATGACTTAAATTTTATGCACACCGATTTCAACATTATAACATAAACGATATAATTAGTAATGAAATTAATCTGTTTATATTCTTATTTTTTGCTTTTCAGTGCAAGATGTTTTGAAGTCGGTTGAGTATTTTTTTTTTTGAAAATTTTTTATTACGATGAATACTTTGAAATGGTAGAAGATGGTTGAAAAATGTGATAGACATGTTGTGTAAAATATTTGAACTAATTTTGCACTAAATTACTTTAATGTTGTTCGTAAAAAAATCAATTTGTTTTAACGAATCCGAGTTAGCGACTTACAGTGTGTTACAAAAAAAAATTAAAAAAAAATATAAATAAAAAACATACATACAGCCGAACATAGAACCTCCTCCTTTTTGGAAGTCGGTTAAAAATAGGGGTGTAGGTTACGTAGTCAGAGTTTTATGTAATCGATCTCGACAAACAACTTTTTGTATGGAATCAGTTCTATAAACTAAATGCAAAGGAGGAGAGGAAATCTTTGTGAGAACACCCGAGACTAAGCTCCACATTTACAATGTATTTTCTGTGGGTTAGTCCGATTAGGCTGAGAGGAAGGTGTGGGGCCGGGCAAGCCTACAAACATAACAGGCAATTTTGAATCTTGTTGTGTAAGCAAATGTTGCCTTCTGCCACTGGAGATCTTCTTGCTACAAGTGACTAAATTACATACATACATACATACATAAAATCACGCCTCTTTCCCACAGGGTTAGGCAGAGACCACGGATTTCCACTTGCTACGATCCTGACACACCTCTTTCGCCTCATTCACTCTCATCACATTTTTCATACAAGCTCGCCGGTTTAGGGTACTTTTGACCTGGCCTTTCTCCAAAACATCACCAATCTGATCCAGGTATGTTCGCCTAGGTCTTCCCCTTCCAGCTGTTCCATTCACACTCGCCTCATACACTTGTTTAGTTAACCTACTTTTATTCATCCTCTCTACATGCCCAAACCATCTTAACATGCCTTTCTCAAACTAAATTAAACATTTAAAAAACCGACATAAAAAAATAAAAACATACGACGGATTGAGAATCTTCTCCTTTTATTTTAAGTCGGTTAAAAATATATATGATGAGTAAGTAAGTTCATATAATAATTCCAATCAAAAGTGAATTGTTGTCTACAAGCCTAAATAGAGTTGAAATAATTTTAATTTGCAAGTCTCACAAACTTTAAAATAGCATTTTCGCTTGAAGTTTACACACATTTCGCAAGCGGCGAGCACAAAAACGATCTCTTTCATTAAACCACCTACTCAGAATGAACAAGAAAACTTCGCTGTGAGAAGGTAGTTAAAATTGAAAGCATTTTTCAACCCATTAAAATAATGCTGGTTGAAACTGTTTTACGGTTAAATAATATGTGCATTGGATGTAACGCATAGAAATTGTGCGACTAATGTAAATAAATAAATATTGCTGGACATTTCACACAGCGCCATCTAGCCCCAAACTAAGCAAAGCTTGTACTATGGGGACCAGATAGAATAGGTACTTATATATTTTTAAGAACATATTTATAATACTTTTTAACACCCAGACACAGAACAAACATCTATGTTCATCACACAAATGTTTTTCCTGTGTGGTAATTGAACCCACGACCTACAGCGCAGAAGGCAGAGCTACTACCAACTAAGCTAATAGGCCAGTCAGATGTCAAGGATAAGTATCCTTTTCACCATTATCAATTCAAAACGGCCTAAAAACTTTGTTGCTAGAGTTAGCCGTTTGTATGTATGTTAGACACGTCCGTCGGTCGGGCGGTCGTCGTGTTAAACCAGAAAATAAATTTTCGTTTTTGAGTTGGTATACAGAAGTAGGTACCTATTGACTGTCTCTTGCCCTAAATTTTAGACAAAATATATCAAAATACGTTTTATGAAATGTCGGCTAGTGGGCTTCTAAGAAATGTTTAGAAAAACAATCATCAGGAGTATTCACAGACTATGAGACGTTGCGAGAATCGAACTCACCTCTTACAACTCAGTGGAACGCTTGTCCACGGTAGTACCGAAATTTAAGTTTACTTTTACACTATTATATTTTGATTAAAGAATAAAAAAAATATTTAACAATGACAAGATTAAATACTTTTAATTTAAAAATAAATCTTCAAGCTGAAATGTCTAAAATCCTTTGGGACTCGAGATAATTTGTTCTGAAGGTGAGTTGGCTTAAAACATAGGTTCTCAACGTGGGCGATAGCGCCCCCTTGTGGGCGTTTGAGGCTTTCAGGGGGTAGTAGAAGACCCAGAGAAAATGAGGGGGCATTGAGATGAAGCAGAGGGGGCGAAAATGAAATCAAAACACCCTAATCACATACTAAAGTAAAGTAAAATTAAAACAGAAAAACCACATACTATTGGGAAAGATTTCATTTTACCAAGATTAAGATAGAGAAGGGAGGGGGGGGGGGAGGCTCTAGAAAAAAAAAATATCTTCAAAGTGGGCGAAGGGCAAAATAAGGTTGAGAAAGTATGGTTTAAAAGGTGACCTCATACAAACTTAAAGATTGCTGTTCAGAGAGGTAAATATTTTTTATAATACTCTCCAGAGTAAACTGTGTATAAAGCAAAATGAAGAGGTTTCGCGTAAAAATGGCATTTTTTTAAACTAGTCTCAAATTAAAACAAGCAGTGAGGGTCGGCGTAATTTTCCTCTGTAATTCCTCAGAGCGGAGACCGCAACGTGGAGGTACGAAAATGACATGAAGTGATTTTTGATGTGGCATTTAAGTCAATGATTTGACAACCCGGGAATTGGGCTAAACGGTTATTGAACCTAACGGTAATTAGACCCATAAGGGATTCACCTAACCGGAAATTAGATGTAACGGACAGACTTAGTCTTAACAATAGACTAATGGAATCTGCTAGCTTCCGGATGCAGTTTCCTATCGTTTCTTCTCCACATAAATAACTTTGGAATTTGATTAAAGTATTTTTGTCAAGAAAAGTTTCTGTAAATTAGGCTTGGAACTGGAAAGAGTGTATTAACATTATATTAGGTATGTTAAGTATCTGATTTTATAGTTTTCACAAACATAATCTGAGACACGATAATTTCTGATTGTAATTAAAAACTTCTAATAAAAAGTAATAATAAGCTCAGCTGACATTGTAGCCTTTCTTGCCACGTTTTGCTTTTCAAACATTACTTCATAGTTTGCACACAGTAAAGTTATAGTATGGTTTTATTTTATTTGCTTTTACACAGAAACATTTAAACCCATTTTTTATTTGTAGTTCTTACATTTTAGAAGGAATTTACCTAGCTTCATGCTTTACAACTTGGGAAAAAACATAAAAACGAAAAAAAAAAAAACTTAAAATGCTAAACTTCGACTGGCAGACACGTAGTAGTACTGAAATACCACGCGTGTCAACTTAGCGTTGACGCATGGTATTTCAGTACTACATTCCATACATTAATTAATCAACGGGATAATTACCATGATTATTGAGTTTTCTTGCTTTTATGTTCTTAACTATGATAGTTTCAAAAGTTATTAATTTTATATTCAGATGCCGCCTCCATGTTTAGTGCTGTCGTGTTTAAAAGTAGCCATTACCGGGTTCTAGCAGGGAGATTGCTTCCTGCACTTCATTTCTCTTGTAAACTTCATTTTTACCTATTCGCTGTTACGCTTGTTTGAGGCTCTATTGCACATCACAGCTATTTAAACGACTTCAGTGGCTAAATTTAAAAAAATTAAAAACCAACTTTAACTGAGCAATTTTCTGGACTCATGAGTTGCATTTCTGTTCATAACTCTGAAAGATCCTCAACTGCCCCCTGATTGTCTATCTTTGATAGCGACCCAAATCGGTCTCAAACTCTCAAATGTGACAGTTCAGTGAACATGCAAGTAGCTCTGTCACTCTCATCTCAACGAGACCGAACGCGACAAAAGATGCCTACGCAATCGTTTTGCCAGTTTGAGACCAATTTGAGGTTTGAGACAAGTTAGACAATCAGCCTGCCGATCCTCAATGATCAACAGACTTCAATGTTTCAGCTAAGCAATTTTCTGCACTAATGAGTTGCATTTCTGTTCATAACTCTGAAGATCCTCAACAGATCCTCACCAAATTTTTGTGAGACCAATTGAAAACTCTTTAAATAAAATAAAAAGATTAAAGGCACGGTAGACATTCTCTAAGATCTTTTAGGGCATTTTAAGATACTTTGAAGATGTCTGAGGGGGTAGTCAGAGGTATGTCCAAATACATATTTGGTTCATGCCCACATTTCGCAGAAGTTAGCACTCCATACGTGACAGGTTGCAAGCCCATCGACGCTATTAGAAAGCTAACTGGTTTCCTCACGACGTTTTCTTTCACCGTTTAGAGGTTAATGCGCATATAAATGAAAAATCCATTGATCCAGTCCGGGTTCGAACCTGTGACCTTCGTATCGGAAGTCGAGGCACTAACCCACTCGGCCAACACGGCTCTAAAAGATTTCCAAGCCTAACATAAACTCAATAGCATTATCCTACAATTCTATCTTTGTATCTGTTCCGATCAGAATGTAGAGAATAAATCTGTCTGTTTGTCTGTCGATGCGAACATGCCCAGTTTAGAACGTCCGAGAAATTCTACTGCGAGGTGCAAAAGGCACTATCTCGAAAATAAAGGAAATACTTTTTTGATAACCCAACTGATTCTAGTTTTTTGTACGTAAATACGAGTATGTAATTAATTAGCTTCTGTGAATAAAACTTTTTATACTTAGTAAATTTTAAATTTATCTGTTTAAATAGTTATGGAATAATGATTATTATTGCTTGTATGAAGAATGTCATGAGAGGTAATAAGGCGAAAGATGTGTGTCCAGAAATCTGTGGCTCTGCCTACCTCTAGGAAAAAAAGCCTGATTTTATGTATTATTTATATTTTTATGATGATTGCTTAGAATGAGGTGGTGTAAAATGTCCACAAAATATTGGTTCCATGTACCTAATTATTTTGATAAACATCTAGTCAAAAGCATATAGATACTGCCTGTTGGACACGATAACAAAACAATAATTATTCACTAATATCACATAATCAATTTTACAATTCAATAGAAAAGCTAGGACCGGCCTAACTAGATTTTCATTCAATTTGCATACAAACCAAAACCCTGACATATTGAAATTATCGAATTTAGGACTTATCGCAGTTTGGTTGTCAAAATCGGATAAATAGCACTACTTTTTGACGTTGTCGCATTTTACGAAAAAATTGGTTCAAATATTTTCAATGCAAAAAATATTTTTTAGTTTAAGTCCTTTTTTTACAGTCTTCATCGCAAACTAAACGCAAAAAACTTCTAAAACCTTATTCCTGATACTAACAAACTTTCAATCAATACTTTTCAATCAATTTGGTTAAAGTCTGTAAGTAGTTGTTTGTTTTTAAAAATTGAAACTACACATAAAACAGGTTGAAGAGTGTGTTTAATGATTATGCCCCATGTTGCTGGTTACGAATCAATTTTCCGAAAAATTCAATACTATAGAATGAAACCCATAAACTGGTGCTAACTGTATAGATGAGACTCAACGTTCGATGTTGGTAAATTGTTTGTTGTTTGAAAGGTTTGATTGGAGCATGTTTATGAAAGCTTTAAATAAATTTGTTTGTATCGATTTGTTTTGAAACTTTGTCAAAATGTTAATAATCGATTAAAACGGCCTCACAATTTTTTGATAAAGCGTTGAATTTTCTTTTCGTTTCTTTTTAATAAAGCACAAAATAGCTGAAGCGGTTTTAGTAGTCCAGAGTACTTTTTTATTAAATTAAAACGTTTTTATTAGGTCACTTTCTTGTTTGTCTGTTTGTGTCTTAGTCTGTGTTGAAAATAGTTTTACACCGCATTAGGGGTTTTTTTTAGTTTTTTTTATAAATGTTATTTTAACTTTATTAGATAGTTACAAACAATTGTAATTTAAGTTACCCTGAACAAATGTGATAATGTTAATACTGCGCTTATAGGATTACCGACTGAATCAGTTAATTTGGTTTGTATTTCATTTGGTTGATTGATGAAACTTTGATGAACTATTTGTATGTTTGGGTTTTGAGGTTGTAATTACTATAGATTTAGCAAATATTGATGGCCAAAAGTGACCGTACATTATTATGGTATACCTTCATTGTTTTTGTATACATTATAGGAATAGAGTGCTGCCACGCCCGCGCCGTAACACAATTTATACTCGTAACTAGCACGGGAGGTATGTTCCCTCTTCATAGTGCATTATGATCAAATGCGTATTGTTTAACTTGACCTAAGTTAGCTATATACTCGTGGCTCTGTGAGCTGTAGACCTCGCGATACTATCTTTATATACAGGGTGTGGCAAATTCTTGGTCACTGAAGGGTAGCTACCTTTTCTCTTGTAGTTAGAAAGTTTTGTTCTTAGAAAACTTCGGTTTTATTTTGAAGAAAAAAATAATTGCATTTTTAGATTTTTGAAAAAAAGTACAGTTAGCCTAAAAAGTTACATTTGTCAAAAAAAACAAGTTGGTCTTAATCGACTCTTCGATTATCCGTCCCACCGACCGACACTTCTCACAAAGTAACTTATCAAATCAAATCGTAAGTTTTTGCAATAATTCAAAAAAACACATCCCATACATTTTCTATGAAATTAGGAGTTGTACACATTACAGTGCCACTTTTTCTATCGTTCGTAATTTAATTTCATGACTGCTCCGGCAAGCTGGGAGGCTATTGTAAAGCGCGTATTTAAATTTAGAACAAAGTGCTTGCCTGCAGATGTACAAATGGTATGCTTCATGCATACCATTCTCTCTTGCGGCTCTGTCTGAGGCGCCTAAGGCTTTACAATAGCCTCCCAGCATGCCGAAGCAGTTACAAATTTAATTTAATAACCATCGAATAAGTGGCACTATAATGTTTACAACTACTAATTTCATAGAAAATGTATGGGGTGTGTTTTTTTGAATTATTGCAAAAATTTACGATTTGATTTGATAAGTTACTTCGGGAGAAGTGTTCCTGGTGGGAAATAGAGTCGATTAAGACCAACTTGTTTTTTTGACAAATGTAATTTTTTAGGCTAACTGTACTTTTTTTCAAAAATCTAAAAATGCCATTATTGTTTTCTTCAAAATAAAACCGAAGTTTTCTAAGAACAAAACATTCTAACTACAAGAGAAAAGGTAGCTACCCTTCAGTGACCAAGAATTTGCCACACCCTGTATAGTTATTCTGTATATCTCGAGTAAATCTCCATTTAGCATCGTAGGCTCCCCTACTATTAGACATTTGATAAAATACTTGCAAAACTATTGAAACTAACCGACAGATAGTGAATATTACTATAAATACCTACCTAAAGGCAAAATTTTGAAAGGATAACTGTTAAATAATTATACCTTCTCTCAATTTCTGTCAAAATTTAATCAACGTTAAAAATAGCGTTGCGCAACCAAACGGACACCAGCGATACTTCCGAAAATGCATCCAAATCGATGATTTTCTTCAGAAAGTTGACGTTTATTCAGCGAAGAAACGTCGCTTTCCGAATTCGGAATACATTCCGAGAAGGATTGAATCGCACTGCTGGGGTACCCTCCATACAGCTGTACTTTTGTTGGTGGCGCAACTGTGGTGGCGCCCCGCCGTGGTGTCCTAGTAAGTTAGGGCCCTAATCTAAATAAGCTAACAATGACGCGTGAGTCAAAATAAACCATTTAAAACAATGTTTAAGCTAATAAAACTTTTGCGGGTTAGGGTCCACGGCTGTTTTGTTATTCCATTAAAAGTTGCGTTAAAAAAAACATGCGTTTTCACATTTTAACGGTATTTTTACGGTGATGGCTTTTCACGTTAGGATCGATACAAGAATAATTTAACGTTCATGGAATTTTAAAGTTCGATTTCCAGATTTTTAAAAGTATTTTTTGCAAGAGCTATGTAAAGTGCCTCGATTTTTAAAGGTTGTGGGTTCGAAGCCCGGCGATGTATCATTTTAAGATTTTTCGTTTGGTCAGTGACATCGAAAAACTCTTGTGCAAAACTTAGATCAGGGAGGCAATTAAAGGTTCTCGCGATCATACTACAGACTCAAGGCGTGTATCCATATTGCGAGGCTGCCTCGCGAGGCTGGTCGTGAGTCTACACGTATAAGCAGTATGTCAAGGCAACGTCCAAATTGGCTCGCGAGGCAAACACGTCATCCCTCGCGTCGCGAGGCAGCCTCTTAGAGCCTGTCCAGAACGAGGGCGTTTCACGCGCGTAAACTATTGCCATCCTCTTTTGTTAAACAGTCAAAAATAAGGATGGCAATAGTTTACGCGCGTAAAACGCCTCCATCTGGACAGGCTCTTAATGTTTAACATTATCAAGTGAAAACTATCTCTCTCTCTGTGGTCGGCTTTTCATGTCTGAAGATCGTGATCACTGGTTGGCTTTGTAATAGTGTGGACAGCTTGCCTCCAACGAGTTCTATTAGTGGCTAGGTAAACTACATCGTAGAACTTGGCTTTCTTCTCCAGGAGCTGGTCCGTCCATCGAGTTGGGGATCTCCCGCTCGATCTCTTTCCCTCGACGTTCCCAACGATGACCAGCTTTTCGAGATTCTCATCGCCACGCCTCGCTATATGGCCAAAGTAAGAGAGTATGCGGTGGTGAAAACTATAAAGCTTTTATACCTAAATACATTTATAACGCGATGTGCCAGAGCTCACTCTGAAACTTATCGACTTTTATTGATGACCCTATACCTACGTGACTATAGACCTAATCGTATATTACTATAGAGCCCATATGTATGTAGGTATCTCTGATTCTGCACCCGTATGTTACCGGCTAATGTGAACTGTCATTAATCAGTCGTAGGGTACCACCACCTTGATAGAGGAACGAAGTCGAGAATATCAACTCCTAATATTTCATTTGAAAATGAAAAATCTTGTCACAATTTTCAATTCTGACGGGATTCAAACCCGCAATGATACAAGCGATCCTCCTGTAGCTGGAGTGCCTTTACCAATTCGGCCACGGAATCATTACTAGTCAGGGTTGAAAATCATGATAAGACCATTATCTATCGATTAAAGCATCGATAAGCGCCATCTACAGGATAACTACTAAGTTAACTCACTGCTCATTGCCTGAAGTTACATTCAAGATCAAATGACGAGAGATGTCGCTTTTTCCATTATAACATTAGATAGCTTTTAAAAAACCTGCAGTAGGTATACTTACTGCATTTTCTCCTCTGTGGCCCGCACCTGTGTAGATTTATCACTCCACGTCTTATTATTACGATTTATCAAAGATATTTAGCGCTGAGCGGTCTCGAGATGAGTGAGGCTTGCGGTGAAGATCTGCTAAATAACGCACTAGATCACTGTAGAAGAATCTTAGCTTCTCATCAAATAACTTTATTTTTTTTATAGTTTGCTAAAGGTTAGGTTCACCACATTTAGGTTTAATTGAAAATGAAAAGTCAAATCAAAATTTTCGATTCCGACGGGATTCGAACCCTCATATACAAGCGATCATGAAGCCGGAGTGCCTTAACCAACTCGGCCACGGAATCCATATTCGTCGGGTCGAAAATCTTGACAAGCGCATATTTATCGGTTATAGGTCATATTTCTCATAAAATGTATGTAGGTAAAGTGTCACATAATGAAGATATGCCTTTAAGCCAAATACCTACGTATAGTATTTTTCACAGAAAATATAATAATATCTCGCTAAATTCATTCCTCTTGTTAATTGTGTAAATATGGAGTTCTAAATAATATAATAGACCCTTTTCAAACAACAATAACATACCGAAAATAAATAAATTAAGCTATGATACAATTATAAAAGCCAAAAAAGGGCTCCGTAGTTTCCGGAAACGACGCCGTATTTGTGCCCTCACCTCGCCAGAATGACAAACCGGAAGTAATTAAATTAGTCGTGTCCGCGGCCGGGTAATATGTTATTCAGTGTCCTTTTTAATTTAAAATGTTCATTAGAACTCCGTCACAAAGGTAATGTTATCAAGATATAGCCACGTCCATAATCATCCGTGAGCTCCCCCGTGAGCTCATATCACTTCTCAAATATTGGTATGGCAACCAGACCAATAACGTCAGATGGACGGGATCGCTTTCGGACGCGTACAGGTTGGAATGTGGGGTGCGGCAGGGGGGGTTGAGTTCGCCCCGACTTTTCAACCTGTACACGGATCGCCTGATTCGTGAGCTCAGCAGCGCTCAGGTCGGCTGCTCAATTGGTGGAGTTTTTGTTAACAACATTAGCTACGCAGATGATATGGTGCTGCTGAGCCCATCAATCAGTGCTCTCAGAACACTTTTAGGGATCTGTGAGAGGTATGCGGAGGCCCATGGCCTAAGATACAATGCGAGTAAAAGCGAGTTTATGGTTTTTAAATCAGGCACTAAAACCTATGAGACCACCCCGCCAGTTAAACTCAATGGCTGTGAGCTGAAGCGAGTAACTTGCTTCAAGTATCTAGGCCATTGGGTCACCGAGGCCCTCACCGATGATAAGGACATGGAGAGGGAACGCAGGGCATTGTCTATCAGGGCGAATATGCTGGCCCGTAGGTTTGCACGTTGCACTAAGCAAGTAAAAGCTACGCTTTTTAGAGCATATTGCCAGTCATTTTACACGTGCAGCCTATGGATCAATCATACAAAAAAGTCTTGGGATGCCCTGCGTATCCAGTACAACAACGCATTCAGGGTGCTGATGAAGCTGCCACGCTTCTGCAGTGCGTCAGGAATGTTTGCTGACGCACGAATTGACGGGTTTGCGGCGATAATGCGCAAGAGGTCAGCGTCCCTGATGCGCCGGGTGCGTGGCAGCTCCAACAGCTACCTGCAGTTAATCGCTGAGAGACTGGATACAGAATGCCTCTTCATGGAGCATTGGACAGGGGTGCACATCAAGCTCTCCTGACCAATAGCTTCACCTAGTACCTCTTTATCTTGGTGCTCGTGTAGGTATTTGTTTTTTAGTGTAGTGTGTTTTTTATTGTTTTAGTTTAAATTGTGTGTGTTTTATTATTGCTTTTTATATGGACGGACACTGTAAATTATAATCGTATTTAATTTATATTTTGTCTGAAATAAATGAATTGAATTGAATTGAATAAATATGAAAGGTTAAAAGTAATTTTGAAGCGAAAAGAATTGACCAACTAACGTCATGCATACTTGAATATCTTCAAGTTTACATGACGCTGCAAACTTGATCAAGTCGGCAGAATTCACTTCAAGTAGACTTGTCATGCACACCCATATCCATACACCGTCAAGTTTACTGGACGCCGCATCAAGTCCGCTGCAAACTTGACGATGAACTTGATCGTGTATGGCTGGCATTAGTTTCATTCAAGGTATTTACATAACATCTCTTCTAAATATCTAACCTGTATGCAGCCGACATGCCTATTTTAATTAAACCCTGCACAAACATTGTTTGAGAAGAGCCCCTCATCATACAAAATATTTTATTCATGTTGATTTTAATTAAAAACTTCATTACGTGACCCGGGTGATGCGTCGGGTATAGTTTGGGTGCCATGAGGGTCAATGGGTTAAACTGAGGTCTTTTAAGCTACGGTAGTAATATTACGTCATCACTACTACTAGAAATCAGCAAACACATAAAAAAATTATAATATTTATATTTTTTTTACCTATACATTTACTATTCATACAGTGTCAGGAGGCAATCTTTGCCTTCACTTAACGGGAAAGACAATGTTGAAATGGAGAAGGCTTATGCCCAGTACCTAAACCATCCTCTCAGCTTAACCGGCCATATTCACAGGAAAGACACGGTCAATACGTGTGGGGCTGACTAAGTTGCGTGCTACCTCACGATGTTGTCCTTCACCGTTTAGAGCTCGCGTTAATGCGCATATAATTTTTTCAAAACGAAAAATCTAAGTATTGATGAACGGCAGAATTCGAACCCACGTAGGTACTACCCGGCCGCGTTAACTTGAGACCGAGTCATTCTGTAGACTCACTTCGAATTCAGAATGTATTGTGAGATTCCGAATATGAAAAATCTCACAGCGGATTCAGCTCTTCGACGTTCGAAGTGAGTTTACAGAATGACTCTGCTGGCTTCTTGACGTTGGTGCCAAACAAAGACTTTTACCTGGTGCCAAAATATAGTTCGCGATACATTGTAGTAGTTACGTCCGAAATAAAACGGTGAAATAAATTCGCAAATTGAATTCCTAAATACCTTTTCTGATGAAATGGCTCTCAGTCATTCAGCTATTACTACAAAACGTAACTGTGACCACTGTACCACATGAGGGTCTGGACAAATCTGAGGGGATTTTCTGGACAAATATAAAGTGCTTGGAAAAGTTTTGTTTGTTTACATGAAATATTCCGCTCTGGATACTAATCGGAGTTTATGTTTGATAAATAAAGAACAAACCAAACATAGATCGAATTAGAACAATTTATAATTTACAGTAATAACAATATTTATTCAACTGAAACAAATACAGCTGCGCTACGATTCAGTCTTCCAAAAATGCATCCGACTCGATGATTTTCTTCGAAAAGTCGATGGTTTTTCAGCGAAGAAACGTCATCTTTCCGAATTCAGAATACATTCCGAGAAGTTCTGAATCGCACTGCTGAAGTCTGAAATAACTGAAACTGAATGAATAAAACGATTATTCACTTTCGAGTTTGAATTGAAAATGTGTCATCTAGTAAATTCTACGAAACTCAACTTAATACTGAGTTTAATATGCCTACTTTTTGGCATAAAAATAAATTATAAATCAAATATGAATTTTTTGGTAGGTAGTTGATTTTTTACTCCTTAACAAACACTGTAAAAATGTCACCCTCTAAAACCTTTTTAAACTTTCCAGCGTAACAAAACCATTGACTAAGAAATTCCAAAGTTAAAGTATTCCCAAAAGGGTTCTGCTATTTTTGGCTCCAAAACTTCTTCCATTCAAGAATCCTGGAGCCTTGATTTAAAAAGTACAAAAAAAGCACACACTATTAATATTCCCTGGGTCCGAAAATGTTGACAGGCCGTCAAATATTGAATGATAAACGAGGTTCATTGTTTGGTAGAATGTATTGTGCGTTCTTAGCCACAATTTCACAATGGTTTATAACTAAAAATTGCCAACAATTTGAGGGTATTTTTTAATATCTCGCTGAAAATCCGGCGTGTCACTTTTGGCGTCGGTGGCAAAATGGAGGAAATGTAAGCAAATATTTGTGATCATTTTTCAGTTTTGTGGCTGCGAATTTTTAACGTAGCGTTTAAATAAATGTTAAGAGTGAAATGACATGACAGAAAAAACATTAGAAAGTTCACATTTCAAGTTTAGCTTATTACGCTCACAAATAAAATATTTTATTAACTAGTGAACGCCCGCGGCTTCACCTACGTGGACTATTATTTTTTATCCCACGGGTACTATACATTTTTCCGGTATAAAAAGCAGCCTGTGTGTTATTCCAGAACCGAAGTTATCTACATTCCAAATTTCATCAAAATCGGTTTAGTAGATAATTATGGGTATAAGTACGTGGTAACACATTCACACGGACTTTCGCCTTTATAATATTAGATTATTATTAGTAGGATGACAATAATAAGCGTAGATGGACTTGCAACCTGTCACGCGTGCATGGAATGCTATCTTCTGCAAAATGTGGGCATGTACCAAATATGTATTTCCACATCCCTTAGTCATCTTCAAATGATCTAATATGCCTAAACATCTGAGAGAATAATCTCTACCGCACTTTGGGACTGTATCTGTATCCCCAAAGTTCGACGCAAAAAGAAGGGTGTCTGTTGCAAAGTAGCTCTTAAACAGGTAAACCGATTTGAATTCAATTTTTTTTTTTAAAACAAATTTTTTAACGGTAGTTTTTATGCATATTTCATTAAAATCAGTTCAGCAGTTTGAAGATCAGTTCTTTTCTGGTTTATGAAGGGATAAATGTCGGGGGTTTAAAACATAACTCCCTTACTTATGGAAAATGCTTAAAGTTGAACACTGGTTAAACAACGTCCTGTCTCTGTTTGTCAACCAGTGTTTATAAACACTGGTTAAACAACGTCCAGTCTTTATTTGTGGATAGTTTGTGGATTTAAACATCTTTCGTAAGTAGGTAAGACCCAATATGTAAAGTTTAACTTTTTGAAGAGCTTTTACACAGTCTGACTATTTCACGAAACTCGCAAATTTTATAGCCCTTTACTTGACCGGTAAAATGCTATCGCAAACCCCGACCGCTACCGCTTTAAAATGCAGGTATTTTTAAGTCATAGCTTAATCGCATAATTTAAACGAGCAATTATTTTGCTTTAAAAGGAACGTAATGAAAGCAAACAATGGAAAAACTTAAAATGGTTGTCGCTTTCCTATAGTTACGAGTGTGTCAATTTACAAAATTATTTCTGCATTTGATAGCTAAACTCTTGAGGCAGGTAGGCTACTTTTCATCATTATCATCATTACCATTTTACCATCACTACGGGAGCAACGCCGCGAGGACACTGCTAGTTTGACTGGCCTCTTAGCTCAGTTGGTAGTAGCTCTGACTTCTGCGCTGTAGGTCGTGGGCTCGATTCCCATCCAGGACAAACATTTGTGTGATGAACATAGATGTTTGTTCTGCGTCTGGGTGTTATAAAGTATTCTAAGCATGTACTTATTTATCAAAAAAAAGTATAAAGTATCAGTTATCTGGTTCTCATAGTACAAGCTTTGCTTAGTTTGGGGCTAGATGGCGCTGTGTGAAATGTCCACAAAAAAAAATTGTTACTATAACTCCTTGAAGAATGTCTTTTACTTTAGAGCTTTAGTTCAGAGAGCATCTGATGTGAATGTTTGTGATGTGAATTTTGTTGAATAAGGTGTGGCGGTACGGTACCGTGGGTGGAAGTTGCCCAAACCCAACAGGCACGCTCTTAGCACCTCACTCGTAACACTCTGCCCGAAATATGAAACTGTATGGTCAGAGCTTTAGAATACCTGGATATACCTTTATTTTCACCGAATATAAAAGTAAGTTTAAAGGAAAGGCGTAGTTGGCTTTTAGAATAGAATAGAATAGAAAAAAGTTTTATTCTCGTCACTACGACACATACAATACAAATCAGAAATACTACATTACAGTGACAAGAAAATAAGGCTACCCCTCAGCATTTGCTTCAGCAGCGCCATGGCTGTTAGAGCGCTGGTTTTCAGTTTTTCTCACTCTATATTCGAGCAGCTTGACTGAAATAGCATGGTGTTGTGTTACTGCAGTGAGTAAGGTTGCCAGAGCTCTGAGAGGAAGCGCTGCAGTGACAACTGGTGGACCAGCCTTGTCCATTGTGTTGTCGGCGCAATGATTCCTCTTTTAAGGGGTCAGCAGAGCGAGTGTGACTTCTCTAGTATCACAGGCTACGGTAACCGTTTACCATCAGGTGGGCTGTATGCTTGACTGCTACCTTAGAAATATAAAAAAAATCTTCAATTCTTCAATATTCTTCCTATTATCTGTAGGAACTTTTGTTTTGACTGTATTTTTAGACATTCCAGATTGCTTGCAGATTTGTTTAGTAGTCCAATAGGGGTTAGTCTGTTTGTAAAGGCTCATCCAGTATACTTAGGCTCGCGGCCAGCTCAAAGTAAGTTTACTTAGTGCAGATTTCACCCTGTCTGAATGAACGAGGGGCATTAGCCACTTGTACCAATTTCCGAGCCAACACGCTTTCTACGCTCGCACAACTTCTTTGGGAACCTAATGCCGTTATAATGACTGCATACTTAAGAAAAAAAATCCATGCTTCGGAAGGCACGTAAAATTTTCGGTCCCGGCTTTTAAATCATTAAGCCATGACGTAAACCTTCACGCTGCCTAAAAACTCTGTCACCAGATTTAGTGAAAAAATTGTGTTCATTATGACTATGAGGTAAGGTTTATTAAAAAGAAAATTTGAAATCTCGTTTTTCGTTTTAAAAACGAAATCGTGTTTGTGACTTTGTCCAAATTTTGCAAAGTTTGCACCTATGTATCCCATAAATTACAAAAGTGTGGAATTATGTAATGCATACACACTAAATAAGTGGAGGCATAGCATAAACACCAGGTCCTGGCGCGTTATTAAGAATAGGATGATTATTATTTAATGAACGGTCAAAAACATTCCGCCGTTTTCTAGAAAACCTAGGCCTTCCCATGCTTGTAGTAAAGTAATTGTCTGTGTAAGTGCTTCTAAGCAAATTACAGCATCTTGCTGAGAGACGGAAAATTTGCTCTTAAATTTTTCAAGACAACTACATTTATAAGGCCGTTACTTCGTTTTGAGTGACAAGCTGTACCAATTATGTATTTGAACCTCTGACTACCCCACTAGACATCTTCAAAGGATCTAAAAATGCATAAAGGTGTTTACCGCGCTTTAGGAATACAGTCGTCATCATACTTACTTAATTTTTTTATAAACTTTTAAATACATAGTGGATCCGGGTTTTTATCACTTAATCCTTCTAATATAATCCAGTCGAAACGTCGAGCTAAATAAAAAGGTAATTTAAGTGATAAATACCCGGATACATTTTGTATTTTAATGTGTTTCGAAAGTTTAAAAAAACTTCTTGTTAATAATTTTGGAACGTGTGTGTGTATGTAACACAGTCAATGAGGTTTTACCAATAGAGTAGTTATATTCATCAGAAAAAGCTCTAAAACGTGGCGAAATTTTGTTATTAGCTTGTTTTATTTTATTTTCTTATTATTATTTTATTTGTTGTAACATCGGAGCAAGACAAAGTACGACTAAGTTGACTCAAGCTAATTAGCTTGACTTTTGTTCGCCACGCAGAGCGGGGTACTACAATGCATCTACCTCAGTTTATATAGAAGATCATTGAACACAGTCACAGAATAAATAGGTACAGAAGGTGCACTCCGCACTTTAGGTACGAAGCTACAAGTACATTGGCGGGCCCGCCCGGGTGGGCTTTGGCAGGTAGGGTTCCCACTTGCTTCTCGGCTCGCACGCTAGCCGCGTCGCATGCAATACCTATCACGTGATAACTCGATAACCCTTCCGCATCATTCCGCGCCAGACAGTGACAGAGTTATGCGTTAGAAATAGAGAATTTGTGTAGGTGAATATTGTCTTGATGAGAGCTTATGCGAGTTAAATTGAACTTTGTTGCGTCTCAGTAAGAGTAGCTATTTAACTTGTTAAGCTTTCGCGATTTGTTAACATAATGATAATTAATATTACGGGATTTATCGCGTACCTTTTACTTATTTCTTTTCCCGACATTTCGAACACGTTGCAGCGTTCGTGGTCACGTATTGGTAGCTATTTAAATAAACGCTTTCGCAAAGTCAGGCTTCTGTACCTATTCTGTGATATAGTACACACCTGGCTCTAACAAATGAGCTCCACATGGCGATGCCTGAATACCATGATGGAATGGTTTAATGAAATAATTTGATCTGCGGCACTTGATATGATTAAGGTAGGCACGAGAAATGTGACGTCTACACTATAACGTAATTATGAATAAAGTATTCGTTTTGATATCATTAGAAAAAGAGCTGAGAGAACTAATAAACAGGCCAAGAATTTTTTAGAATAGAATAGAATAGAAAAATGTTTATTTTCGTCACAAACAAGTACATATAATTTTATAAATCAGGTAGGTAGGTACTAGATATAATACACACGTGACAGAAAAAAAGGTAGCTCCTCAGCATTTGCTACAGCAGTTCAAAAACTGCTGAAGCGCTGGTTTTCAGTGTTTTCAGTTCAGTTTACAGTCTTACGACCTCTTATGTGAGTCTTCTAAAGCAATAATGTCTTTTGCGGGAATCGAACCCGCAACCTTCTGTTTCAGATGGGCCTTCGTTCACTGCGCCATAGAGGTTGTCAAAATCAACGTTTTTTAAATAGCTATTTTGAAACAGAAGGTTGCTGGTTTGGTTCCCGCAAAAGACATTAATTGTTTTAGAAGACTCACATAAGAGGTCGTGAAGGTTTGCATTTGACCACACTCCGATTGATGTAAAGCAACAGTGTGGTCTAAGATGGAGCACGCTTACCTAGAAGGAACCTAACTCTCGATTTGAAGACACCTAAATTATACTTTTCTGGAAATACAGACCCTGCACATTAAAACATAAAAGTGATATTATATTAGCAAGAAGATGATAATGACGGTTATCAAAAATTTTAAGTATTTATGAAGCTTTTATAGCTTACCATAAAGTATTTCCAAATAGAACAGAATTCAATTCAAAAGGACAAGATTAAAAAATGGCGTCACTTAGTCAAACGATAAAAGACCGACAATAACTATCTCGTCATTTATTTCACAAAAATGTGATCCAATTTCGTCTGAACAAATCACCCTAATTTGTTCACTGCAATGATATTAAACGGTGCTATTTGACAATAGCTGAAATACCGGTCCATTTGATACAACTGATGTCCAGTGGGGGGTAAACAGCTATATCACTTATAACATTACGTTCATGTAATTTGTCATACTTGATAATTAATGTACATGTACTGATAAAGTATGAATAGACCGCTTGTGCAAATATTTGTTTCGGGTCTGGGTTCTATGTAAGAGTAACGTTTATTTGGCACACACAAGTTACAGTAAGCTGTGTATTAGTATGTATTGACAAAATTCGGCTATGTTACAACAGCCATGCCCGCGACCTTGGCTGTTGTAACAAAGCCAAACGTCGGGATAAATAAGGTACATTACGCGATAAAATTTCTTGTCCATATAACTTTCAATACAAATACTAAACTTCAAAAAGCAGGAACTGCAGTCGCTGAATTACGATCAAATAAGAAATACCAGCGAAATACAAATTTATAAGCATAGCAACGACAGCTTTGTATAATTTATTTCGGTGGAATTGCAGTGATTATACCGTCGAATAAAATGACGCAGGTGCAGTTACGACAATATCATTTTCCAATCTCCCGTTTACGCTCTACCTAATTGAGCCCTCAGAGATACAGTGTCACGTCAAATCGACTGCACCAGCTGTTTCACCAGCAGCTGTGTCTGATGATTGCTCATTGCTCGATGTCATCTGACAAATTGTGCTATTAAGTTTTAACAATGTCTTTAGCAGATTGCTTCGTCCCAGCTTTTTAACAAACGCCGGGCTGATAACGTTATCTAAAACGACAAAGACAAATTCAATACGCATTTTCTGACAATTAGGATCATTTCATTGTCAGAATTTCAAACAAATAATACTTAGAGCCTGTCCAGATGAGGCGATTCACGCGCGAGACCTCTCGCGCGTACACACTCGTGCGTACTCGAGATACTAGAGGTACATATATCCCGTCCAGATGCACACGCGCGTTTGCTCACTCGAGCGTAGAACGCGTGCAATGAGCGTTAGTCTTGATCCCATACTATTCCATATCACGTAACTAATATCTGGGCGACCGAGCTCTGCTCGGGTACATAACGCCATCTAGTGGTTCAATTACGAACACATTGCACTTGTAAATCTTTTTTCATGAAAATTCCGAACGGCTTTTCCCGGATATGAGACCTAGCTAGATCGATTTTTCGCCCCCGTAAACACCCCAAATTTCATCGAAATCTTTAGAGCCGTTTTCGAGAACGTCAATACAAACAAACTTCAAACATCAAACAAATATTGCTCGTTTAATAGAATAGGATATATCAAACTACCTATACAATAGTACCAAATAAGTACACATAATTAATTTTAAAACTAGTGCTCCAATTAAAAATCTTCCAACAAAATCTTGAACTAACTTTGAGTAACACTTCCGAGAGAATTTCCCGCGACCCACTGTTCCCTCTGTAAACTCCGCATTTTCATTTCCATTCCCCAAGATTAACCAGTGGATATTCTTGCAGCTTAAAGCATTATTTTCCTTACAATAAACTGCAACATTTGCCATCAAAGAGCAGTTATTACCCACTTTTTACTCGTACTCATTATCTTGCTCTTCCAGCGAAGACTTGGTCCCTGATAATTGAGTACTGTAATCTTACAGCCGTCTGCTGACAGAAGCCCTCGTGTCGTAGTTTACTTCGACGATATTATCGTTAAAAGTAAGTAAGTTCGTATGAGCAAGTTGCCAATTCTGGTGACAGAGTTTTTAGGCCGCCTTAAGGCCTTCGTCATGGCTTAACGACTTAAAAGCCGGGACCGACAATGTAATGTGCCCTCCGAAGCACGGAAGCGCCCAGCTCGTAATACCACTTGCGGTCACCCATCCAAATTGTGACCGCGCACACCGCTGCTTAACTTCAACGATCAATCAAGAACGTCTAATAGATCGTTGAAGTTAAGTGACGTTCTGAAAGGTAACAATTTGGATGGGTGACAGCTAGTGGCAATAACAGCTGAGCGCGTTGCTTCGGAGGGCACGTCACTAGCCACTAGCTCAAACAAACGTACATTATTTTTCACATGTCCTATAGTTAGGTACTTGTAAAATGTGAAAATCATAATCGGTTGACATCATTCCAATTTTCAAGACCTTCCTTAAAAAACCTATAATCCCATACTACATCTAACTGTAGAATGTGCTATTGTTTTTTTTTTGTCTATCGACATTTTAAACTGTATTTCTTTGAGGTTATAGCCGTGAAGTCTTTGAAACGGCATCATTATGACAGTCACCGTTTTTCCCGATGGTTGCTTGAGCAGTGAGTAAAAAAAGCAACGGTTTTAATAAGGATCTTGTGTAAACTAACAACTAGTGCTGTTAAGGGGACGTAGATTGCTTTTTTATAAAAATAACTCAACTTTATGTTATTTTATTCATAATAACTGTTTTGTGGCTCAGATTGTACAAACGACTTCTTATATCGCTGAAACGCTGGTAACGAAATAATAAAATAATGTAATCTTCTCTTATAGATAAAATAAAGTCGGGTTACTTACACCGTTTTTATCTCAAAAACCGCTGGCCCGATTTTTATAATTTTTGATTTGCCGGATTTGTCTGCGAAAAAGACGTGGCTTTTTCCATTACTTGTTTTGATTCTAATATAACGGATTGCCATTTGAAAACCGTTATGGCTACGTATAACACCAGCTCTAAACAGTGAAGAAAAAGATCGTGAGGAAACTGGTAAATTTTCTAAAAGCGTTAACGACCTTCTCATACCATATGGAATACCATCTTCTGCGAAATTTTTTTTTTTTGTTGGTTCATGATTACTTTTATTGTCCACTTTTACATTGAGAAGCGATACCTTTTAGACAAACTATTGATGCTTTCCAACCTTTCAAAGTGAATTGTAAAGTTAAAGTTGTAGAATGTCCGTTTTCCGCGAAAATAAGACAAAGTGTTCATGCCCCCTTAACTACGCTTGCAGTTTTTAAATATCTCCGAAGAAAGGCGTAAATTAGCTCGTCTATTTAAAATGCTGGGTGTGCGACCAAAAAGTAAGTTCCACTCGAGAGCGCAGTTTTTTTGGACAAGAAAGTAAACTGGAGTGGCGATAAGAAAACTTAGTCGACAAAAAATATTCTCTTGAATTGTTTAAGAGATCTAAGTTTGAATAGTTGGTTTCTGTGTAGAATTCTTCTGTGGTTCAACTAACTTAAACAATAGCTAGTATTAAATTAAAAGTTGGTATTTACAAGCTTTTATTGAACCTATGTATGTTTGTTTGGATGGAATCTTTCAACTGAATTTTAAAGCAGTTATCCTTAACCGATTGAGATGAATTTTGGCACACTTATAGATTATCGGTGACAATGTAATTCAATTCAAATCAATTCAAAAAACATTTATTTCTCTCACAACAAACCTTAAATAAAAATATAGAAACATGAACTAGTTATGATATACCTACTATTTGAGTCAACTTGAAAACTTTTTAAAGATATCTTGCAAATGGGCTAAATACTGTCGCATTTTACCCCAGAACTTTAAAGTTGTGATTCGATCTGTTAAGTTTCGTATTGGTTGCGAAGTTTCTCAATTAAACGAATATTGCTTGCGGTGTTCCCTCAACAAATTTCAGATTATCTATTGTGTTGATATTGAGTCGATAATGCGAAAAGTTTAGGTAATCTATTCGTTTGTTTTGGATATTCATTTTGTTTAAAAACAAACACTTAAGGCCAAGCTCCAAAACGGTTATGATTGTTTGCCTGCAAATTGTAACTAAACGGAATATCTCATCAAGTTACAACTCCAATTATGTGATTTTTTAATCTTTTTTCTATTTAGTTATAAAGCCAGAAACACGATTAATAGAAATTTACATAATACTTTTACGTTTTGAAAATGACACCTTTTCTCAAGATTTTTGCATTTTTCTTGAAAACCAGTTCAGCTACATATACAAAATAAATACTCACAGAAAGGAAATTTAGTCTTTTATTTGCTTCTAAGTTATCGTTTACCTAGACTGCTTATTTTTCTCATAATAAGCAAAATTAGTTTTGAGCTTTACTTCTGAGCACAGAGAGTTAAACGGATCAACCGAAAATCAACCTTATTGAGTCCCGAGTTGCTATATAAATAAACACAGAATCGAACGCAGCTCATTCCGCTTCTGGGCGGTCACAAGGTCGGATCCACGCGCGTTTTGACATTTTGACATTTGACAAGCTATTTGCCCGCCCCGGCTTTGTACAGGTAACAGAAAATGAAACCAAAAAGTCATAAAGTTAGTAAGTATTTAGTTTTTTTTTCGATTAGGAAAAACAATACTAACTTTACGACCTTAGTAATAATCCACAGTCCCTCCCTAAGGGTAATTTTAAATAAAATAAAAATAAAGTAGGTATTTAATTACTCTGGTGAATCAAACCAGAAAATATTTATTTGAAATAGAACTTTATTGCAACCCCTTTAAAAATTCATAACTTAGTACTTACTTATTATTTTATTTTTATTTAAGAAATTAGGTACATTTATTTCGTAGAAACTTGCTTCCTTTTTTCACCTTCTTGTTAGATAGAACAGAAGATCGAAGATCACTATAGATTACGAGTAGAACAAAAAATCGGCAAAATTAGTTTAGTAGTTACGGAGATAGGTGGTAAAACAAACATTCACACAAACTTCTCTCATTTGTTATATAATAGGACTAGTCGAAATCGAATGTCATTCGGAACAAAATGGAGTGGAGTCGCATCCTCAACTATATAATTTGGTTTTGGTTCAAGGACTGTGTTGGCCAAGTGGGATATTACCCCGAATTTAGTTTTTTTTAGCTTCACTTGTATTCATCTATGTCAACAGAATCTTAGAACGTAGTTTTAATCCATTTCAAAACGTCGGATCAAAATGTGCACACTTATCAAGGATCAAAGACATTATTATTTTACCACGTTTTTATTATACCTATAGGTATAGTCACTTTCTTGTTCGTCTGTCTATCTGTCTGTCGTTCCGTGGAAAACCTCGCGCGACTAAAATTTCGAGCACTTTCCGTGTATCTGGTCCGCTAAAACTGTCAGGGTAGCTCACAACTCGATGACAACGCATTCTAAATAAATAAATAAATAAAGACGTGGTTTTTAGTTTATTTTTTAAATGGTGATAGTAATTCTAATCGGCAAAAATCGAATCAATCCTCTGTTTAAGTCTTGTGAAAGTAATTGTAATTATAAAATAGACATCCTGACTACACGTTACATTGGTTATTTCGTGTCTTTGAACATATCGGACCATCCATACTTCACGCCCAGAACCTCTCCCTGACAAGTATATGATCTTCTTATGAAATATAATCTTATTCTATTAAACGAGCAATATTTGTTTGTTTGTTTATTTGTACTCACGTTCTCGAAAACGGCTCTAACGATTTCGATGAAATTTGCGGTAGGTACATAGGTTTACGGTTTACGGGGGCGAAGAATCGATCTAGCTAGGTCTCTACCTAGCTAGATCGATCGAGACCTAGCTTTTTTTAAATAGGTACACACTGCGTCACCAATTGGTAACCCTTTATAGTGTAAATGGAAAGTTGCCGTATGCCGGCTACACTAACGAAATTGTTTGCCTGAACGACTCAAATAAATAAAATCTTACAAAAACTTATTTGCTTGCTAGGATTCGAACCACCGATGCCCCAATTGCACGTGAGCGAGTATTATTAGCAGCCCACGCTTTTCCAACTGAGCTACCGTATCAGTTGGCAACAGCGCTGAATTTATAAGTTACATTATTCGTTTAGAAAATAATAGTAGGTAACTTTTTACAGTACGGCCAACGGATCTCGGCGTGCGTGAAGTTAGCCGTTTCGATGCGCAGTGCAACTTTTTCATACAAAATTTTCTACTGCGCAGCGCAGAGCCTGACTTCACGTACGCCTAGATCCGTCGGCCCAACTGTACACGACTACCATCAACTAATAAAACTGTATTGAAGGTAGTTGTGCACTAAATTCTATTGAACAATAAAATTAACTGACTGGTTTTGTTACTTGTTTATTTTCGGTGCGTGTAGCATAGCAATGGTGCATTTTATCAATTTTGAAAGGACAAAGATAGTTGTTCTTTACGAACAAAATATAAGCAAAAGAGATTGCTTGGCATCATGGAATAATGGTAAGTCGTAAATATTAGAAGAATCTTTGTGAATAAATAATTGCCTGAGTATAAATGTATAACACTTATTTTACTTTTCGTAGGTCAAATCGGTGCAGACTGGTGATATGAATCATATAAAGCCACACAAATCAGGCCGAAAGAACTAAGGAGTCTAAACAGATCTATGTGAACGCCACAAACATTATTATTAATACCAGCAAGTTGCAGAATAACGTTAGGTAAGTGGTATGATAATTGATAAGTATTACAGAGGTTGTTTTTTTATCTTATATCTAACCTATGCCATTATGTAATAATGTTCATATTTTCAGGTTATTGGGGATGGAAAGATGTCATAATATTGGCCCAGCGAGTTGCTTATCGAGAAGGAATACCTAGTGTATTTAGTTCATGATAACTGCGCTTCATCGTTCGCGAGCTGTTACTAACTTTTATAAAATTGAAAGATAACTGATATTGTTTTAAATTGTAAGTAGATAATATTACTTAGTCTGATCTGATTTGCGAGAGATCTAAATTGTTTATTTTTCATTGGATTTTATACGACAAGTATAAACTGTTCCAATGATAACATGACATATTTGTTCACTCGTTAATTTTATTGGATTAAGTATTAGGTTTGTGTTTAAATAAATTTACTAAGACCCTGCTAAAAGTTGTTTCATCTAACTATAACTTTACTAGGTAACTTACTACCTACATACTCACAACGTAGTTGTGAAAGCAAAAATAAAAATAAAATAAACAAAAAATACATAGTCGTGACAGGATTTGAAACCAAGCCCGGACCCACGCAGGAACATTTGAATCGGGGCTCGCAACGCTGACCCATTTGGTCGCACAGCAGAGTGCGTGAAATTACTTATCCGTACGTAAGTAAGAATAAGAAAGTAAAGCTGGGAACAAATTATCGGACGCGGCTGACGGACGCGGCTGACAGCCGCGACTGAACAGGTATCTGGATATAAAACGAACATAGAACTGTGCACATTATCTGACGAACGTCGCGGACGCGTCCTTGGACCTTCAGACGTCCGAAGGCAATCTGGCCCGCTGGGTGTTCGGACGGTGTGCACACTTATCAGTCGCGGCTAACAGCCGCGACTTATGGATGCGTCCGATAGTTTGTTTCCAGCTTAAGAATGACAAATCTAATAAAAAAGGTAAATGTTTTACAAAAAGTTGAGATCAACGGGTTGCGAACTGACGTCTTACCAGGGGGAGTATATATTGGTGACGCTTTGTGTACATACTTAACTCATTTTTCTTTTTTTCTCGATTTGCACCCAAGCAGAGCTTGGTCGCCCAGATATTCTATAATAAGTAATAATAATTATGAAGGTAACAACTAGGTATCACTTCCATCGAAAAAAAATAATTGATGAAGTCTCCATGACAATGTTCGCTACTTCAACAAGATGTAAAAATTATAATTCCGTGGCACGCGTGAATACGTTGACATGTATAAAACACCAACTTTTCAGGGCGGCCGTTTGAAAGTTTGACCTCTTCTGGTTTCTCGGTAAATTAGTTTACAGTATTTGTGTTAATTGTTTCTATGGTTATTTTATGCCCTCTTTCGAATGATGACAATAAATAACCAAAATTCCCCATAGTTTCCATGATATAAGACATGTCAACAAAAAAATTGATGAGATTTAGGTTACGTCTCGAGATGTCCAGTTATGCCGCAAAAGATATCAACTTATTCACCTTTAATGTATGGAATATTGGTAGGTAAACAATGCTATATTATCGGATTGCAAACAGATAGAGACTATAAAACCGGTTTTTTGAGTTGCTGAAGTACCTACTTATTACTCAGAACCATTCATACCGTTTAGAAATGAGATTTAACATAGTAAGGGTAAGCTGATTTTAAATGAGCCCAAACACGGATGCTCTACTGTTAATCACTGAGAATTTGAATGGAATACAACCAGATTTTATCAGCACATCTGCTCATTGTCACCATATTATTACAATGTATTCGGAACTAGAAAAAAATGCAAAGTTTCACCTCAATCGAAAAATTTACTGAGGAGTTTTGTTGAATAACTCCTGACTCCAGCAACAGATCAGCTTGTTGTTATCATAATATTATATTCTTATCTAGAGTCTATAAGTGTGCCAAATTTTAGCTCAATGAGACACTGGAAGGTGGGTCAAATTAAACTTGCAAGAATTCACTAAAAAAAATATGAGTTTTGTTGAACAGGTCCTGGCTTCATCATCAGATCAGCTCGTTGTTACAATAATATTGCATTGTCACCAAGAATCCATAAGTGTGCCAAATTTCAGCTCAATCAGACACTGGGAAGTAAGTCAAATTAAACTTGAAAGATTTGACCCGAACACAATATTGAGTTTTGTTGAACAGCTCCTGACACCAGCATCAGATCAGCTTACTGTTAACATAATATTACATTGTTATCTAGAATCTATAAGTGTGCCAAATTTTAGCTCAATCAAACACTGGAAAGTGGGTCAAATTGAACTTGCAAGATTTCACTAAAAAAAAAGTGAGTTCTGTTGAACAGCTCCTGGCTCCATCATCAGATCAGGTCGCTGTTACAATAGTATTGCATCGTTATCGAGAATCTATAAGTGTGCCAAATTTCAGCTCAATCAGATGCTGGAAAGTGGGTCAAATTGAATTTGCAAGATTTAATCCAAACAAATATTGAGGTTTGTTGAACAGCTCCTGACTCCAGCATCAGATCAGCTTATTGTTAACATAATATTACATTGTTATCTAGAATCTATAAGTGTGCCAAATTTTAGCTCAATCAAACACTGGAAAGTGGGTCAAATTGAACTTGCAACATTTCACTAAAAAAAAAGTGAGTTCTGTTGAACAGCTCCTGGCTCCATCATCAGATCAGCTCGTTGTTAAAATAATATTGCATTGTCACCAAGAACCTATAGGTATTCCAAATTTCAGCTTAATAAAACACTGGGAAGTCAGTCAAATTTAATTTTCAAAAGTAGACCCGAACAAAAATCGCAATTTAATAATAAAAGCTTGTAAAAATCAAGCAATGTCATTATAGTTTAACAAATAATTAAAATCTATCAGTTTTCCATGTAAAAGCAATACTTAAAAAAAAAATATTTCTGAACTGACGTTTTGTTTACCAATACGAGTGACATGTTCGGTTATGCCAGCGCGAGAGCGCGCGGGCATAACTGAACAACTCAATGTATCACAATTTAAACGGAATACTTTGGTTAGCCATAACCTGACATTTTAATTTGTTAAAAGTTAATCAAAAATATCATATGTATATGTCGAGATATCATGTAACAAATATAATTTTGGCGAATGAGTAGGTTGATAAATCGAAATATCTACAAAAACATGTGTGTGTTAGTGGCTTGAAAAATTGACAAGTAGTTATGTCAACTAAAATACGAAAAATGGAGGAGTTGGCAAGGCCATAACTCGAAAACTTGTCTAGCTAGGGAGCTGTCAATTTTTTTATAGATACTTCATAGGCGTAGATATCGTTTAAGCCAATAAAAAAAAAATTTGACATCTCGACATATCAACGTATTCACGCGAGCCACGGAATTATTCTAAGATAGTTTCAAAAGTTTTAACATGTCAAAATATCGTGAATAGATAGAGGGTAGAGGGGCGTTTGGGGGGAGTCAACGATGACATTTCTTTTGAAAGCTTGGTCTTAAATTCAATAAACAGTGATTATACCAATTTGTTGCTAAGTGGCTCCTCGACTTTCGAAGGTCGCAGGTTCGAATCCCGGCCGTGCATCAATGGATTTTTCGTTTCGAATGCGCATCAACACGAGCTCAAACGATGAAGGAAAACATCGTGAGGAAACCTGCGGTTTACTCAGCCCCACACGTATTGACCATGTCTTTCCTGTGGATATGGCCGGTTAAGCTGAGAGGATGGTTTAGTTTTGGTGCTGGGCAAGCCTATTCCATCTCAACATTGTCCTAGGCACTACAGTGTTGTGTTAAGTGTAGACACTGTATAAATCATCAAGAAAAAGGTGTAAACGCCAACACTACTACTAACTTTGTATCCGCTACTTCCTTTTACAATACAGCCGACATGGTTTATCTCCACTTACCTAAATATAAGTAATTTCATATAATAATTAGGTACAAGGTGTACCGCCCACGCGGTGCCCAAAACTTACGCTATTATGTTTTCCCCAACCCCTTTTCAGCTCTAGGTAATGTATTACACTGCAAAATTGTGTAAGTTGCTGGAGTTGAAATTTATTTCAAGGTTGCCGGCTGCACTCTGCAGTTATGAAGAAAGTTTGGACTAAGGTTCCTTACAGAATCAGTTGCCCTAGTCAAATTACAAGCGCTTCGTATCGATTCTCTTTCTATCATCTTGTTCTGACACTTCTGACCGCGTGACTTATCGACATTTGTCTTTTTAAACTTTCGCGATAACACCTATAAATACATAATGCATCCGGGTATTTATCATTTAAATTACCTTTTTATTTAGCCCGAAGTTTCGACTGGATTGCACCAGCCATAGTCGCGGGAAGACTCAACGTGTCGTGCTAAATAAAAAGGTAATTTACGTAATAAATACCCGGATACATTTATGAAGGTATTTATCGACATTTAATAACAGTTTCCATACATTTTGTTTGTTATCTATGAGTTATTGTAGGATAAGTAAATTGGCTAAAGCAGCAGTTGCTTTTTCATGAAACCGATTTGGTTTGAAAGCCGTGTTGGCCTAGTGGGACAGTGCCTTGACTTTCGATCCGAAAGGTCGTCGTGGTCGAAAAAAAATATTATAAGAAAAAATATAAAAGTAGGTAATAATATTTTATGTGTCTCTATAAGAAAGCGTATTTTATAATACGCTTTATAAAATATCAGATTACTTGAATTACAAAAACGCCTGGGACTGAACATGCTCCAACTCCGTTTATTTAATCTTTATAAAAATATTGTTAACAAATATATCTATTATCTTATATCTTATGTAGGCCTCTATTAATAAACTCGGGTTAACTTCTGTCAATGTTGCACCACACCACGGATTAAACTATTGCCATCCTTATTTGTCATTGTCTAACAAAAAAGGATGGCAATAGCTTAATCCGTGGTGCAACTTTGACAGAAGTTAATCCGAGTTTGTTAATAGAGGCCAAAGTGACCTACCTACATGGTCTCATTGAATAAAATCTTTGACTTTGACTTTATTAGCTTTAAAATCTGGTGCAAAATTTACAGATAAAAAAATAAGGGAGATATTTTATGCGTGAATAATTCCCGTGTATTATTTCAATGTCAAGTACAAAATCACTTAACCTAACTTTAATTTTAACTAAATGTTACAACTAAAACTTCATTGAATAAAATAAACTAATTCCGAAATTGTCTACGAAAATACGATAAGATTTTAGAATTGAATTCAAAAACAACTGTAGAAACTCCATCTAGTTAGAGACTGCTACTTACAGAACGTTTAGAGAATGGATCGGATTTTGTTTTTGTGGCCGTACTGATAGCGATCTTAAATATATAAATACTAGCTGCTGCCCGCGGCTTCGCTCGCGTGGTACCTGGATAAAAAGTAGCCTATGTTACTCTCCAGCCCTCCAACTATCTCCACACAAAAATTCACATCAATCCGTCGCTCTATTTTGACGTGAAAGCAGTACAAATAAACAAACAAATAAACACACTTTCACATTTATAATATGGGTACGGATTACTTAGTGGACATTTTCACGCAGCGCCATCTAGCCCCAAACCTATTCTGTGCCTAAACTAAGCAAAGCTTGTACCTAACCAAATAACTGATAGAATACTTACATAGATTTTTGACGTGATAACGTCTTATAAATCAATGAATGCCGGCTGCACGTACGAAAAAGTGTCACGTTCTACCTGAGCCAAGAGTGCAAGCGAGAGCGTGGAACAAGCGACAGAGGCACGATTTTTCATCAATGTTTTCTTAAGAGTTATCACGTAAAAATATCGTCCGTAAGCCGACTTTACAGACAATCATTATTTTTTTAGTACTTTTTCAACAAAAATAATGCAAAGTCAATGTTGGCATTCGTTTGAACACCGCAGTACCTACACAATTGATATACAATGATGACTAATGCGGTGTGCACGATTGATCACATAACAGGTGTGTTTTATCGACATGATGAATTGAAACTACTATCGTGGTGACAGATGACTTTGTATATTTATCACTTAAATGAAGAAATATGTTGATATTAACAACACATGGAAATAATAATTCAGTTAAACTAGCTAGCTAGACTGCAAACACAAAAATAAAAATTTTATTCTCCCCTCACTGTTCTGACGAAATTTTTAAAGCGTATAAAGCACTCCTACAACCAAGCCATGGCCACGATTCTTCATACAAACTTCATACAAACTTTTTATAAACCAAACTACAAACG
This sequence comes from Camptogramma bilineatum, assembly GCA_958496255.1. NCBI lineage: Eukaryota > Metazoa > Arthropoda > Insecta > Lepidoptera > Geometridae > Camptogramma > Camptogramma bilineatum. Next base: position 11,457,493 of record OY292471.1, read on the forward strand.
CAACCATAGATTTCGTTTTAATTTCGAATCTAATAGTGACCAATGACTCTGTTGTGATGACATTTACAAACTTACTGTCATAAAAATGCTTAAACTTTAAAATAATGTCAACGAAACAAAACGCAGCGATAATCATATAGAAATTTTGACGTTGTTCATTAATTGGGGCCCAGATCGAATGACACCTCATACGTTAAAATCAACGAAAATAAATAAATGTTTTAAAAAGTGATTTATTTGTAAATTCTGAAGACTGTTAATGATTCGAGAATATACTCGTAGCAACTGGTGCTAAAGCCTAAAATTAATGATCGAAACCTTATCTCTGATACTCGAACGGAACCTTTTATAACACGAATTTTAAATTAAAACAAGACAGTTGTCGCTCCATCAATCTTTGTAAGTTGAAACTCGCTGGGGACTTGAGACGAAAAGTTTAGAATTAATTGTAACTTCAACTCTATGCTGTAGGAGTAAGATCGAGGTAGAACAGAAATAAGTTTTTTGTTGACTAAATGTTTTTCAAGACAAGCTATCTATAAGGGTGAGCTGATTCAAATGAGCCCAAACACGGTTGTCAGTAATTGTGAAGAAATGTGAAGATAAGAGGTTCAACTCAGGCCTATTTACTAAGGAGTTCTGTTGAACAGCTCCTGACTCCATCATCAGACCAGTCCGTTGTGACCGAGAATCTGTAGTGTGTACTCGTATTCAGCCCTATAAGTTTAGTGGAATTGGGTGAAATACTCGTATTGATTGCAAAATTCCAGGATATCCCTTGCTATAAAGATACAAGTGAAGTGTGATAAAAGCTTTTAATTTTAATAAAAAAATCTTTATGTGCGCCAAACAGCTCAATCAGACACTGAGAAGTGGGTCAAATTTAACTTGCAAGATTTGACCCTAACAAACATAAGTTCTGCTGAACAGCTCCTGACTGCATTATTAGATGACCTGGGATATTTAGTTTCACACGTAAAGTTACAAGTAAATGAAATGAAATGAAATGAAATAGTTTATTCGCAAGAAATATGGTAAGTGCAGTTGTAGATAAAGTCTGAAATGTTGTAGTCTATACTCACCTTTTTGTGAGAAACTGGTGCCTGAAATAGGTACCTAATTATCTATATAATATTCCAGCAGCTCGCTGTTACCATATCAAATTGTCTTTCAGCTCAATCGGACACTGGGAAGGAAAAATAAGTGGGTCAAATTAAACTTGCATGATGGAAGTAAAAGAGAAAATAATGTTGCAGTCAATTTAGACTACTAATTTGATTTTTTGGCTGTTTTACTGTTTAAAAATCAGGGCGCGTTTTACGATAAAGTTGCACGTGTTAAAAGTGTTAAAATACATGTGCAGCCGGTTTTGGATACATAATTGCAAGCCTATCGTTTTATAGAAATACAAAAACATTTTCTTGCAGCTATTTTCTCTTTTAAATTTCTCTATTAAAATGCACTGAAATTGAGTTACTCCTTTACTTTTCAGAATACTTAAACTGTTGCTGCGAATAGCTACGGAGCTACGGCGTAGAAACTAAGCTGCTACGACGTAGCCCCTGCTGTTACTGTATTAAAATGTTATCCAAGAAAGCTACATTCATATCATAAGAAGTTTTCTAGCAAGTGCATTTTAAAAAGATAGAAATAAGTATCTTCAAGCACGGTAGACATAAAAATTAAATAAAAATAAAAAATGCTGAACTTTTCACACAGCATCATTGCTTATTATACGGACTAAAAATATATGAAAAATGACATTTGTTCCTTCAATTTTAGTCCGATTTTAGTCCGTATAATGAGCAATACGACTATAGCCCCAAAGTAAGCAGAGCTCGTGTTATAGGAACTACATGACTGATAAACTTCTAATACACTTATTTTTGTAAATACATACATACAAATATTATTAAACATACAAAAACACCCAGCATTATGTATCTTTTATTTTCTCAACACAAAAGGTTATTTACGTGTAATTTTCAAATATTTCCAAATCTTACATAAATTTGTCTCGTGGCAGGAATCGAACCCGCAACCCTTTTATGTTTCAGGCGGGCCCACTGCGTCACAGTAGTCATTTAAATTGTCAATTATTATTCCAAGTTACAGTTTGTAAACTAATTTGTATAGATATTCTTCAATGATCAGTTACCTACTCGTAATATTTGTTGATGTTATAGTAGTTTCTGTAAACAAATTAAATAGGTACATAAAAAATTATGAAAGAACAGGAATAGAACCACTTAGCTCTTTAGACGTTTCAAAGTGATCCTAGTATAGTGGTCCTACTAAATAAATGATATTCGAACATTGAGAGGTCCTACTGATCATGATAATGATATCACAGAATACTAGTACTACGTACAGAAGGGTCACTTCGCGAGTAAATTTGTTTAAATAGAGACTCTCGCGGCGAAGCTATAAAGTGCAATTCAACTCGCCTATGGGCCTATTACCTATCGAGATATTTGCCTAAACATTCCCATCCTGCTCTAATGCGTAACTGTGTCACTGTCTGGCGCGGTGTGACGCGACTCGTAAGGGTTGTCGAATTTTCGCTTGCGACAACACAAATAAATTAATTTATTTTATCTGTCACAAAAACAGTACCTACTTAAGTTCTAAAATAAGTAGGCCTAAATATAATTTAATCTACCGTTACCACAGAATAAATAGTAGTAAGTAGGTACTACGTATTGTACGTAGGTAGGTGAAGTAGGTAGATACATTATTATCTCGTTCGTTTTGTAAACAATTGCATTTCAAAATATCTATAGGTACCTTCATACCTACCTAGACATCGATCAGACACACACAATCATCATCATCACACAACTAGACCGGGAGCCGTTATCCGATAATCACCCTTTTAATGTTAGGTTTGCAATCACATTTGAAATTTAATGCACGGCCAGGACTCGAACCCACGACCTTCGTCTCGAAAGTTGAGGTACTAATCACTTCGACCAACATGGCTCTATGAATGTAGGTAATGTAACTTCTAAACACTTACAATTATTATATTAAGTAGGTTAGGTACCTACTTAATGGATAAGTTACTTTTAGGTACATATGTAAATAAACAAAACTGTAGGTACCTACCTACCTACAGTTTTGTAGGTAGGTAGTTTTGTACGTGTATTATGTTTGTTTATTTGTAAACAGGTACCTATTCAATCAAAAAGGAATCGAATAGGTACCTATAAAATCTCGTTTTCATTATGCACCTACAGTTACAGAGTAAAAGTAAGTACCTACCTAGGTATTTATTGATGATTTATTTAAATAGGTACTTACAACAAATTATAGAAAAGCTTAGTAGCTACCTACCAACCTTTCAATATCTTCCGGAATTTTGTGGAATGTTAATGTCCATTCATTGCTTTTCCTTTTGTTTAGACACCCGTAGACACAGCAGTATCTTTTATACGGATTAGATCGTTTAGTTATCGTGCAAAAATCACAAGAAACGATGTATACGAGATCACGATAATTACGCACAATGCGTCTAGTCCGCAAGCCGAGCGAGCGGCAAGTGGCAACCTATGTCGCGCGCCCCCCGAGGCGGCGCGCGTCCGATAAATACCTAAAGTGAGAAGTGAGACAGGCCTGATGATATTCAAATTTTGAATTTTGAATGTTATTTCTATTCTACTAAGTTTTATTCTCCGGTTGACACTTGACCTCTGAAACTTTTTACTTTACTCTAATTCTTAAAATTAATGGACATTTGAAACAGAAAACACAACAGCACGATGTTTTTTGTCTTTGATTGTTGTGGTATTTAAGAATGCTGCTGGAACGAGACGATGATTGTACTTTAATTACTTTGATGAAGGAAGGTAATTGTCAAAATATATATAACTAGCTGCTGCCCGCGGCTTCGCTCACATGGTACCCGGATAAAAAGTAGCCTATGTCACTCTCCAGCCGTCCAACTATCTCCACACAAAAAATCACGTCAATTCGTCGCTCTGTTTTGACGTGAAAGCAGGACAAATAAATAAACAAATAAACACACTTTCCCATTTATAATATGGGCATGAAGTACAACCACAACAAAAACAGCTAAAATCAAGATATTATATGGTAATAAGCACAGAACTATATTCTGTGGTAATAAATGGAGCAACTATATTCTTGTCTGATCCGTGAAAAAATGAATAATCCTTAAAAAGGAATAAAAAGACTTGAAAATCACACTGTCACATCACATCACATCACATGATACTAATCACACTATCACACTAATATTATAAATGCGAAAGTTTGGATAGATGGATGGATGTATGGATCTATCTATGTTTGTTTTTCTATAGCTCGATAACCACTAAGAACTCCGTCACCCGATTTTGCCACTTACTCAAACGAACTTACTTTTTACCACTGAACCGATTTGCCTGAAATTTTAAGTACAGATAGATTACGACCGGGAATAGGACGAATGCTACTTTTTATTCCGAAAAAATGCACGGGTCCCGTGGGATATAAAATAGAAGTCCAAGCGGGCGAAACCGCGGGCGTCCGCTAGCTTTTAATAAAATTAGGTAACATGAGAGAATCCCTGTAAGAGATCGCTTATAGTGAGATAAGGGTGCCCATTGTACCTTCTGTTTTTAGTTTTTCACTTTTTTTCGCTTATTCAATCAAGTACTAGTAGTTCGATCGTCGAACTGTTTTCACAGAAATATTCCAAATTGTTAGACTGACTAATCCAACTTTGTGTTAGTATTAAGTTAGATGAATTCATATCATATTTATCATATGTCGGAGTTGCAGCTAGAAAAGGGAATGCTAATTGATTTCATACTTCGTTCTGCACTACATCCTGTTAACAACGCCACCTGTGGACTTATAATGGAAACGTCAAGTAGACAACTGTCATTGTCACTTGGGTGTGGTCGACACAAAGTAGGCAGAGGGCGCAAATGTCAGTTTTGTTGTTTGACAGTTCGCTTCCCTCGGGCGGGTGGCGAGCGGCGTGGCCACTTTGGTTCTGGCATCGGAGCGGAGCGGTCGCTCCTCGAGAGTAATAATGTTCTGTGGGTAGCTTTGCCTCATTGGGTTGAACTCACCGCGTTTCCGTTATTATCCTAGTTGAAATCGAAAGATAGCTAATCAAGCGTGCAACAAATCAGTTTGCTGTTGTTTTTGACCATATCGGACCATCCAGACTGCACGCCCAGGACCTTCTCTGCCGACACATATTTATTTCATAAATACATTGTTACATACACACATAGTTAGATGCAATACACAATAAGTTGGGTGCAATAAAGAGTTATCTATCTATCTATCCCTATTATTTGTAAGATTCTGTTTCTTTGTTGGATAAAAACACCTCAGAACGAATCTTCACCACAAAGACTTCCACAAACAACATCAATCACGCCGACAGTGCAATCGGAGGACAAATTGAATCGCACGGCTTTTTATATCAATTGTATAACAAACTACCTTCTATGTTCTTTCCAACTTTCCACACAGGTTAAGGAGTCGCTGAGGCTGCTACACAGTTCTCTAAGTTTTGTAGTCTCATCGTTGTTTTTTTTGTAACCAAGCATACTGTACCAAGTTCTGAATAAATAATGTTTATCTTTTTATCTTTACCTTCAAGCGGCTTAGTTCATACATTAGACACCACGAAAGGTGTGCCACCACATCTGTTCACTGATTGTCTATCTTTGATAGCAACCAAAATCGGACTCGAACTGTCCAATATGAAAATTATATGGCCACGGAATTTTATCGCGTAATTTACCTTATTAATTAATTAATTAACGTAATTTAGCCGCGACCATGGCTATTGTAACATAGCCGAAACGACGAGATATATAAATAAGGTAAATTACGTGATAAAATCCCGTGTCAATATAATTTTCAATATGAATAGTGATCGCGAAAGTTTAAAAAAGACTGTCCAATATGACTCTTTAGGGACCACATAAGTAGCTCTGTCACTCTCATCTCAACGAGCGACAAAAGATAATCTACGCGATCGTTTTGACAGTTTGAGACCAATTTGAAGTTTGAGACAAGTTAGACAAGCCTGCTAATGATTGTCAATCAGATAATACATATTTCAATAGGGGGAAAGCCTAAGGATTTTCGGATTTGCTCGAGCGCTGCAGATCAACATAAGAGGGGGATACCTTGCATTCTGTTGAGTATCTCCACCATTATAAGCCCTTTATGTGTAGGTACTGAGCAAGCCGACCATATCCACAGAAAAGACACGGTCAATACGTGTGGAGCTGATTAAGCCGCGGGTTCCCTTACGATGTTTTCCTTAACACGTTCGATGCCCGGGACGCACATGCCTTCCCGCGTATACTGTCCTATGACGGCGTTCGGAGAGTACCACAGAGGTGGGACAGAGTATGTATTAACACTAGCACGTTCAATGCTCGCGACGCACTTGCCGAAACCAAGCAGATTGTTCTATAACAGCGGAACTCTCCTCTGGAGAGTACCGCAAGGTGGGACAGGAAATGTGTTAACTGTTTAGAGCTCGTGTGAATGTAAATAAATTTTTCGAAACAAAAAATCTATTGATGCATGGCCAGGATTCGAATCCACGACATTCGAAAGTCGAGTTAATATTCCACTCGGCCAACGCGGCTCCGTGGGATAATACGGGCTGAAATAAAATAAATAGTAATTCTTATGACACCCAGTATTTTTAAAATTTGTCGATTATGCGTCGATGGGCTTGCAACCTGTCAAGTAGGTATGGAATGCTAACTTCTGCAAAACGTAGGCATGTACCAAATATATATTTTAAAAAGCTTCTGACTACCCCCTTAGACTCTAAGGATCTTAAAAAATGCCTAAAAAGATCTGAGAGAATGTCTACCTTGGGGATACAGTCTTGATCATATTTCATTTCATTATTTTTAAAAGAAAATGATGACACAAAGATGCTGGTGACGTCTGTGCAGGCGGTTGGGTAAAGTTTTAATTGGAAAGGTACTGGGAAAGCTATTTTAAACGGTATTTTATTTTTATCTAGATTGTAAACGGGTTATTTGAGAGCAAATAAGTTATGTATTTTTTAATTACGGGTTAGAGTTTATCTGTGGTGACGGAGTTTTTAGGCATGAAGACCTCGTCACGATGTTTTCCTTCACCGTTTAGAGCTCGTGTCAATGCGCATATACCTAAATCGAAACGAGAAATCCATTGATGTTTCGAACCCATGACCTTCGGATCGAAAGTCAAGGTACTAATCCCCTCGGTCAACACGGCTCTTGTTAAATAGTGTGATAAAAACTCATACAGTTTTACTCATATAAAAACTTAGGCCTTTACATCTTTACTAGATGATTTATACAGTGCCAGGAGGCAATCTTTGCCTACACTTAACGGGACACTGTAGTGCCTGGCCTGGGACAATGTTGAGATGGAGTAAGCTTGCCCAGCACCTACACCATCCTCTCAGTTTAATCGGCCATATCCACAGGAAAGACATGGTCAATACGTGTGGGGCTGACTAAGCCGCGGGTCTCCTCACGATGTTTTCCTTCACCGTTTAGAGCCCGTGTTAATGCGCATACATTTTTCGAAACGAAAAATCCATTGATGCACGGCCAGGTTTGGAACCCACGATCTTAGGATCGAAAGTCGAGGTACAGTCAGCGTCATCAATCGGTATCCCCCTATTGATTTTAACAAGGACCCTTTTCATTTCAACTTTGGATTTCAGTCGGATTTGCTAGTATAGGAACTCAAGCGAAATTAGATATCCATAAGCAAATCCGACTGAAATCCAAAGTTGAAATGAAAAGGGTCCTTGTTAAAATCAATAGGGGGATACCTATTGATGACGCTGGCTGTACTATACCCCTCGGCCAACACGGCTGTTTGAAAGATATCATATATACCATTTATTATATAGTGATTTTCGGTCAATACGACTTATAATAAAGGTACAGAAAATCCCTCCATTTCTTCATTCTATACATGATTGGTCCATCGGTCCGGTATTTCGTAAAAATGCGTGCGGTACGTGGGGCCGAGTGGTCGTTAAGGCCGCGTCCTTAACGCTTCCTGCCGGATATAGGACGGCGTGAGGGCTGGGGTCACCACACGTCATGACTGGTTTTGTCAAAGGTTATTAAAGTAGGGTTTATCTCGACTACTCAAGGCCTTCTTAATGTCTTTTTTATTTTTATAGTGTTAAATCACACTTAAGTACTTATTATTTCATTGACATTTCTTGATAGGCAACTTAAATAATTCTATTGAAATCAGCATTGTCATCCAGCGCGATTTGCTGGCAGTATCTTGGACATGCTTTCGACAGGCAGTGGCTTAGATCAGTTAAGCTACCTATAGATCGTTTACAACGATCCTCAGATACCTCAACTGCTTCTAATTGTATTTTATAAAGTTATGTAAATATGTTGTAGTTTAGTTTTTGTAAATAAATATTTTTAAATTGAAACTACGTTAAACAAGAAATTCAATGTTTCGCAAGCTCTAAACGTAGGTAATAGAATTATCTAAAACCACTTTAATGAAAACCAAGGCACTTTTTTGCGCAAAATTCCGTAAAACAACGTACAAATATCCATCCCATCCTCATACTTACACAGCAGCTAAGTCGATAAAAACTTATTATGTCCTATTTTCGGAAGTCGCTCTTTACCGAGAAAAAGTCAACAAAAAGTTATTTTTCCTCTACTACTGACCGGATGAGCGTTTTGTCCGACAAAATCACTGCAATATGGCCACAGTAGTAAGGGTCTGGGTAGGGTGTTGTGCCACTGTTGGCGGGAGCAGTTCATTCCTGAACAGGATTTTAACGCGTTATTAACCTTTTTATTGACCGAGCGAACGAAGCGTCTCTGCATTAACTCGCCAATTTTGCTTTCGACGTTTCAGCTGCGTTGCAACAACCGTGGTCGCTGACGAACGGAGTGTGTAAGAAGCTATCGATGAGAAGGGGCAGTTTTCACAACTACCTTACAATTAATCTTCAGAAATTGGAAGGGCTGTGTATACCACAGCACACAACAGCTAACGGTATCTTTACACCAAAAGAAAAGTCACATCACGACGCGTATTGCACCTTTTAAAAATTAAAATAAACGATGCCAAGTTCTTCCACATTCAGCTGCTCTTAACGCGTTAAGGGCCTATGACGCACAGTTGCTCCACAGCTAGTCCTGCATTTCTTTCTGAAAGAGAGCGCCGGGTTTGGACTGGGTTATAAACTATTCTCCTTCATAATTTTACTAATAAATGTTTAACCTACAAAAATTTATGTAGGTCGCTTACTCGCCTGCACTCTACCCACACCCCATACAGTATGAATACCAAAATGTGTCGTATAACAAGCCGTGCTTTGTCCTTTTATGTACTACTTAAACTTTATAGAGGTTCGTGCATGTTGAGTAATTTTTACTGTTATCTTAGAGACTGTTTCAATTATTTCGATAAGAATATTATCTCGTAATAATAAACAAATGAATTGCGGTCATAATTGAGTGGGATATAACGACTATTGGGCTCTTAGGGATCGTTAGAGTTGATGTTCTATGAGCGAGAAGTTCATAGTTGAATTTTATATGCTGAATTATTATGCACACTAACACCAGCTCACTTAGATAGTACATTTACCTCGGCTTTCGATTCAAAGGTCGAGTATAATAACCCGGTTCTGACTGAGAGATGATGTATAATGTTCTCACAAATATAGTTTACTAGCTGCTGCCCGCGGCTTCGCTCGCGTGGTACCCGGATAAAAAATAGCCTATGTTACTCTCCAGCCCTCCAACTATCTTCACACAAAAAATCACGTCAATCCGTCGCTCTATTTTGACGTGAAAGCTGGACAAATAAACAAACAAATAAACACACTTTCACATTTATAATATGGGTATGGATTATACTCCTAAGAGTTATTTTTTTAAGTTGAGTTGATAGCAGAGCAAAAAAAAAGGCACCAACTTCCCATACAAAATCGGCATGGCCATTTCGTTCCTAGTTTACTATCCTTTTTCTAGAATTATCTCTAGAACGCTTGCTAGAATGCTCGCTAAAACGCTCCCGGTTTTTTAAGTAAACTCCTTTACGCACGCTTGACTTGGGAAGTAAGCTGATGAATGAGTGACGAGAGCGTTACGAAAAGTGTGATCGGACGAGGCGAAAGGAAGTTTTACTTCAGTTGTGTGGTCTAAAGCAGTGTTCCACAAAGGGTGTGCCACGGCACACTGGTGTACCGTGGTTGGTGTGCCTCGGAAAAATATCTCAGTTAGGCTACTCTAAATTCTGACCGCATATGCTCAACTAAACAAGAGCATGTTTAACATTAAAAAAAACATTTATGGTCTACCTCTAGAATTTTCCGATTTCCTCGATGTACCTTGAACACAAAAAGTTTGCAGAACACTGATCTAAAGCACACTCGTTTTTTTTTTTAATGTAACATAGCAAAATGTTTTAAGTATTCTCACTCCAAGTAAATGCTCAAGTCTGTAGATTAACTTTTACACGAATTTATTCGCTCTGTAAACGATCTTACACGACACGAGAGTGGTGACATAGACAAGTAGGTATCAAGAGGTATCTCCAGCGCTCGAGCGTCGTCACGGCAGCAAACAGTGGAAACTGACTCATCTGAGAAACAAATACCGTCATAGTGCACTCGCTATTTATAAATATACATGTACTTCCTTACTTTCAATCCTCCCACCCCTCCCTCTCCTCATGGGTAAGGCTGAAAAACAGCGTCTGGTTTCAACCAGGCAACAGCTGAGCTCTTGCCTTTTCAGCAGGCGGACGTTTTAGTTATAAGTACTTACATATTTAGTTAATTGTCTTTTTTATTGTCCGTCTACCTAATTGCTGAATAAACATGTTTTCTTTCTTTCTTTACTTTTTAATGTCTTATTTGTAAATGTTCTCATGTGTACAATAAAGAATTACAGAATTCACAGATTTCATGCCTCACACGATATCGAGCACATTGAAAATGAATCTACGGCATTCGAAAAAATATTTTTGTATTATATTTTTCAAAAAGGTTAGGCTACAGGGCAAACCCTAAACCCGATTGTCTTTGTTTTAAGCTCAAATTGTAGCTGACTAAATTGTCCAGAGGAAGGTTTCTCAAATTTTTGATATCATTCTTCGTTTCCAAAATATCGAGAGCCAAAATCAAAAATTCGGAAAAAAATTACATTTTTTTACTATTTCGGCCATAACTTTTTTCGTGTTTGTCTTTCTCCAATAATTTTTTTTTTGAACCTTACAGCTTTTAGAAATACGCGTCTTTTAAGTCTTTTTTGAATATCATATCTTCACAACTCTCCGAGATATAAGGGCATCGCACTTTTTCTTGAAATCGGAACCTACACTGGAGCGAACGAAAAGACATTTCCAATGTCAATAAGCCATTACTTAACTGCGGCCCACAGTTCCACTCGCGGATATAGCTCGCGCCATTTATTATGTCAATTAGAAGGAAACGCGGGCTAAGAAGTTGAAAAAGTTAGAAGGCTGTCTCTATCGCCCAAATTGAGGGCGAAAGAGAAAGACTGATTTTACCAATTTAAAATTTTGTGATTTGTAGGATTTTCGGCTATGACCAATGAGATAATACCAATAGAGACGTTACACTCATTGTAAAAGCTTTACAATGCAGCGAAATTGTGTTATATCTACTTATTAGAATATACGCAGCTTTGTTTATAAAACTCAAGAAAACTAAAAGATAGCAGGGATATTATAAAACCCCATTGTCAGAAAGAGATAAATGATGTGCGTGCTGCGTGTAAAGGCTTGTAACATCGGAGCAAGACAGAGTGCGACTGAGTTGACTCAAGCTAATTAGTTTGACTTTTGTTCGCCACGCAGAGCAGGGCATTTACCTCAGTTATCCCACGGGAACCGTGCATTTTTTCGGGATAAAAAGTAGCTATAGATAAATTTCAGCCAAATCGGTTCAGTGGTTGTCGAGTTTTAGAAAAACAAACTTTATACATCCAAACATCTAAACATCCAAACTTTTGCATTTATAATATTAGTGTTATCATTGGGTGAAACGTCATAATAATGATTATGACGGTAAGCAATTATTGGGAACGAGGATAGAGCGACTCAATTTCATAGCGCAAACAGTCTACTGCGCTACGCCAAGATAGTATGCTTTGGGCTGTGTAGTTTAGAAATAGTTTATTAAAATAATGTTCTGCAGCGAGGTGAAGTAATTTAAGGATCTAGACTTCATCTCCTTTACATAGAGATGTAAAATTTATTGGCTTAAGTCTATGATATTAAATACCCTAGATATGTTACGTTCATAGTTACCGACGTTTAAAATCTGTTTCTACTGGGTACTGTACATACCGCTAAAGTGCACACAATGTTGACAAGTTCCGCAAATGAATAGTACATACATATTTTAACACAATAGCATTTTTTTTGTTTTTTAATTTACTACACGTGACAAACGACGTCTGGGTCGTCGACCTGTTTGATGCGGACCAAAGACAGAAGTTTTCGAGTCTTCATTTTGCGCGCGCTAGAAACATATCTATTATTTTTAAATATCATTGTCGTAAGTCTAGAACTAAGAAGATAACTAGAAATTCGACAGACTAGAAATTAGACATTATGTTATCCATAATGGACTAATAAGCTTCCAATAACTCAGATGGCTGCTAAATCTGTAGCCATCTCTGTTGATTGACATAAGAGTGACAAGGAAAAAACATTCACTAAAGCCGTGCTAGTTTGGCAGTTGAATATAAATAACGGGGTTACAAATTAAGCGATAATAATAATGTAATAAGGTAATTACGCGATAAAAGGCCTTACATATAAAAGCCTCTCATCTTGAACACTGCTTAAACAATGCTAAAAATTCACCCTGTCACTATTTGCTTTTTAACAAAAAAGGATGGCAATCGTTTATAAGTAGAGCGGTAAGCAATGATCTTCTATATAGACTGAGGAAGATGCATTGTACCCTGTTCTGCGTGGCGAACAAAACTCAAGCTAATTAGCTTGAGTCAACTCAGTTACACTCTGTCTTGTTCCGATGTTACACGCATTTACACGCAGCACTCACATAAGTTTTCTCTTTCTGACAACGGAGTTTTATAATATCACTGTTATCTTTTTAGTTTTCTTGAGTGATCTAAACAAAGCTGTGAATATTCTACCTAAATAGTTATAGCAAAATTTCGCCGCGTTTTAGAGGTTTTTATTATGAGTATAACGTCTCTATTGGTAGTATCTCATTGGCGGTAAGTAGTTACTTAGTTTAAATTAACCAATAAGGTTAGTGAAGGTACTGACTGAGGGATTTTATTTCATGCTGAGTGCATGAAATAGGCATACAGATATGAAGTAGAAATCACCCTGAGCGTCTTAGTAATTCTAATTTTACAGGTGCGACGTCTACATTGTGTTATGCTATGCTCTGCTTAAGAGCACACCAAGGCAGTTCAACAAAGGAGACGCCAGAATCCTATTAAGATAATTAATACAACATCCGGAGTATTCCTAAATTTACTTACGTGTGCTTGCGTGCAAGACGGTGAAATACAAGCTTTGCTTACGTATCACGAGTTTAATATATCCGTGACTATAGTGAAGTATGGCCAGTGCCTCGATCGCCAGTATGCACGAGTTTACTATTCTATCCGTGACTATAGTAAAGTACTTATCTTAATTGTATGGAATTCAGTGCAGCGCCTCTAGTGGTAACTTGACTAAACTAAGTTCAGTCCATACAATTCTCCATACTTTACTATAGTCACGGATAGAATAGTAACTCATGCATACTGGTAATTGGTGATCGAGGCACAGTTGTATTGAATTTAGTTCATTCAAGTTACCGCTACAAGCGCTGCACTGAATTTCATACAATTGAAATACCTTACGGATAGAATAGTAAACTCCGTGATACATAAGCAAAGCCTGTATTTTACCGTCTTGCAGGGCCGTATTAGTGTAAGGTATTTTGTAAAAGAGGCCTATCCCCAGCAGTGAGAGAAGAAGGGCTGATAATGATAATGGTGATGATTTTATGACATAAGTAATGTATTTTTCGTTACGAAAATGTGGTTTAACAAGCTCTACTAAACGGTGAAGAAAAACATCATAACTTAGCTTTCTAATAGCGGAGATGAACTTGCAACCTGTTAAGGAACTTTAGAAATAAACGTTTATCCTTTCTTATACTTAATCCGAACCCATATTATAAATGTGAAAGTGTGTATACATATTTGTTTGTTTATTTTCACGTCAAAACAAAGTGACGGGCGTGATTTTTTGTGTGGAGATAGATGGAGGGCTGGAGAGTAACATAGGCTATTTTTTATTCGGGCACCACGCGAGGGAAGCCGCGGGTAGCAGCTAGTAAATTAATATAAAAAAACTGTTGGTATTACCTTCACGGATCTACGTACATAATAAAATCGATATTGCCTATAAACGTTATACGTCATTAAAGATCTTATTGCCTTAACCGTCTGCTTTGTTTACGTCGCGTAGGTACTGGGTGTGATAACAATACACGCGAAAAGTCGTTAAGCCATGACGGAGGCCTATAAGCGGCCTAAAAACTCCGTCACCAGAGTTGGCCACTTGCTCATACGAACTTACTTAAGCGAAAAGAAAATTGGAAAACAAATTCTGGATCTCAACAACTGATCCATACCGGATCCATACCGATACTGAATTCTACCGGTTCTTGGTTGATCGTTTATTTATTTTATTTATTTATTTGTTAGGAACAACAAACAGTTACATTCATGACTTATATATAGGTAGTATGGCTATTACTTAGGTTCTAGGAATGTAACCAACCCCGTTGTCCACAAATTAAGTAAATACAAAAGAATGGGCAAACCTTAAAAAAAGCAACGTTGTGCGCGGTCACAATTTGGATGGGTGACCGCAAGTGGCATTACAAGCTGAGCGCTTCTGTGCTTCGGAGGGCACGTTAAATTGTCGGTCCCGGCTTTTAAGTTATTAAGCTATGACGGAGGCCTTTTAGGCGGCTTAAAAACTCCGTCACTAGAGTTGTCTACTTGCACATACGAGCTTACTTACTGAAGCTACTTACTGGAGCATACTTACAGGAGTAGAATCACCTAGCTCTTAAGACGTTTCAAAGTGGTCATAAGCATAACGGTCCTACTGAATTAAAAAAAAAAGAAGAATTTTTTTTTTTTACTTTCTATACTTACTTAAGTAGGTACCTACTTAGTAAAATTATTAAGATAGTTAGAAATTGCAAATCAAAGAGGTTTGTTTAATTATTCATTCATTCTCCTGCCCTTATCCCACGCTAAGTGGGGTCGGCACAACATGTTTTCCTCTTCCACTCACCTCAATCACTCGTCAACTCAGAATCCACTCCTCTTTCATTCGTAACTAAATATAGGTAGCTTATTGCGATACTGATTCAGTAGTAGTTATGTGACACCCTGTTTACGATACGTGTGTATTTGATGGCCATTTTAAATTTTATGTATCGAAGCGTACCTGATGCTCGTAAAACTGACTTTATTATTAAAAAACTCACTGCATCAACCAACAATCTACATATCAGCTTACATTATCCGAGATCATCATCTAAATCCTTTGAGAGTAGAAATCCGTGGTCTTCTCCTACTACTATTTAACAGAGGTTTTATTAATATGGAGGTTCTTTGAAAAAACGACGAGTAGGAACTCATATATTCAAAATATTTTAAAAATATCTTCGGGGCAGTCAAAGGCACGTCCTAAATATATTTTTCATGGCATGTGCAACGATTACTGGGAGATGCCTCGACCGATTTGGAAAATGCTTTTTTTTGTTAGAAAGTGCAACAAAAATTTGGTGAAGATCAGTCGTTGATATTCGGAGTTATGAACAGAAATGCACCTCGAGAGTTCATAAAATTGCTCAGCTTATAACAGTGAAATCGGTTTTTTACATTTTTTAATTTAGTTAAGTACCTACTTGTTATTATGCAAGTAGCCTCTACATTTTTCCTACTCTCTTAAAAAACTGACAAAAAACATTTCCTCCGGCGATTGGGCACAAGTACGTCCTAATGTCATCATTTGTCAAACTTGGTAATAAAATATCGGGTAAGAACGAACCGGAAACTGTGACAAGTGTTCCGCATTTAATAATTCAAGTCTTTTTATGACAAATGTTTGTTCAGGACCCTAAACCTTAGCCAATTTATTTTATTGAAAAAGTAGCTGTTGCCCGCGACTTCGTACGCGTTTGATAGTTTTATGCCCGAATACTGAAACTTAGTTACGCTACCTACTTAAATATTAGAGCCGTACCTAATTACCTATTTGAAACGTTCTTACTCTTCAGAATCGTATGCAAATATAATGTAATATAATGTAAATCCGTTATTGGCTGTCTGTAATACATTTAAGTTTTTGTGCACTCATCTTCTAAGAGCTGTGGATTTTGTTTAAGAAATAAATAAATAAAATTGACAGTTAATGACAGTTAATGTCAATGATAAGCACCACTTAAACTAAGTAGCATTTCAGTATTCGGCTGTACGTCTTGGTGCGCTATTCAAACATTTTTAGTTAAATAAATAGTACGGAACTATATTATTTATTTATTATTTATTTACTAAGGCCTTTAATATTATTTATGACATTTTTAGTAACAAACGGAAATCGTTAAAGGCTAAAAATATTTTAATAAAGTTTTGCGGAACCCTAAAACGGACCGAAGAATTCATACTCACAAAAAGAGCTTGTGAATTGTATAATTTAGAGATCCACGAAATGGCTGGCACAAAAAAACGGCAATCTGTTATCTGTTGGATAAATCATTTGCCAGTTAGGATGTTACATAAATGGATGAAGAACTACGGTTTTGTAAGGAACGGAAATCGTAAAAGACCACTTTATACCTTTAGTATAAGTATTATAAGTAAGTACAGTCTTCTGCAATAAGTTGTATAACATTGAATGTCTGAAAATATCTGGGCGTAAATAATAAAGTTGGTTATAAAAGTAGTAGTAAATATTGATGATCATAATTAATCATAAAAAAGTTATTGTATGGTATGTATGTTTGTATGTAAAAGGTAATCTCCGATACACTCATCAGAAAATCTCTCACTTGTGAAATGCTACACTACACTTGAAGCACACCACACACATAGCAGATATATCTTAGAAATATAAATCTTGACACATCGCACCAAATATACTTTATAATATGGGTATGGATTACTATTACGTATTATAAAACCAAATATGCTTCATATGTTCTTCTTCATCTCTTTTTCTTAAAACTCAAGCACCAGATTTGATCAATACTTAGTTTATTTTTTACAGTGGAATAACAAAACTTTTGTCTAGTTTTAGTTTAACAAAACTTTAGTAGAACAAAACTAGTTTTTTCATCTTCTAAGCCGCTGCCCAAAAAATACATTTAACTTTTTCACTTTAAACAAAACTAATATAAGTTATTTCAAACTATTTAGACAGGTGAAACTTCGCAAGTCAGCAATTAGTTATGTTTTATCTTTACCAATGCATTGATAGATGAATTTTCGCAAGAACTAGAGCAACTTTGAAATCATTTTCCATTCATGTTAATTTTGGTCAAGATCTTGGATAAGAATTATTAGATAGATAACTAAAATCGAAGTTGTTTCTTTGTTTTACTTGAGTTCTCCACGAATGAAGTCGCTACGTAATGAAGGGCTACGTCGTAGCAGCTACATACCAGGAGCGTACCACCAACTCTTAGAGCAATGTCAAAACTAGGTTAAAACAGTCCTGCGTTAGGCTTGTTACAACATTCCTAAAGCAGGATTGTTTCCACCTTTTTTTTGATTCGAACCAAAACAATATTTTTTAAGTTTTGTTGTCCTGCTGAAGTCCTGCCGCAAGACTTCAGCAGGACATGCACACTATGATGAAAAAAACTAATCAACTAACCAAACACTGAACCAAGATGATGACGTCACCAAATATTCCTGCTTTAATATTAACTTAGACCTGCGTTAGGCCTGCGTTAGTTTACTTTAATCTTACCATGGTCTTATTTAAGTACGGAATCTAAGTAATCTTAATTTGACATTGCTCTAAGAGTTCATAGTAAGGCCCCAGCTTGGATATCTGTTTGCTTTCCATTCAAATTCACTTGGAATAGTTAGTAAATATCTAAACAGAGATTAGATTAAATTCACTGTTGAATAGGTCTGTACAAACTTCAATTCAATCTATCTCTTCCTTATTTACCAACTAGCTAATACTATTCAAACAAACACAATTTTTATAGTGGTTTTTGTTCTGTATTGTTTTTAAAACATCATCATCATCAGCGCGACTTCATCCACTGTTTGGACACAAAATAAATAATTTTACTGGTTTATTAGACCACTTTTTGAGCATCTTTTTTCATTTTGCATTTTTAATTTTTCATATATATTTTACATTTTTTTTTACCTTATTTGCATCCATTATCCAATCATGATCAACGTTGATGTTTTAAAGGTAGGAAGAGGTTGCCACTGAAGCTGTTTAGATCATCTATTAGGGTGACAAATCAACATCGAGCTATGCTGCGCTGTACTGCGCTGTGCTATGTTTGGTCAACTCGCTCGTCTAATATTTCAATGACGTTACAAACAAACCATGCTGTGCTGCGCTGTGTGAGGCTACGCTCTGTTTACGACGTTTTGTTTGACGAGCGAGTTGACCAACCATAGCACAGCGCAGTATAGCGCAGCATAGCTCGATGTTGATTTGTCACCCTAAAGATGTATTTTTATACTAATAGTAAATTAAATTCTTACAGCTTATATTCATAGTTTTTTCTTATTTAAATAACGATTTTTGCGTCTTTGCTGCTATAAACGAGCCCAGTGGCACCCCAGAAAACCAGCACTACAGACAAGCTCTATGCTACTGTAGCCCACGCTGTATGGTGACCAACTTTGAGTATAGATTTAAGTTAATCCGTACCTCCGTACCCATATTATAAATGTGAAAGTGTGTTTATTTGTCCTGCTTCCACGTCAAAACAGAGCAACAGATTGACGTGATTTTTTGTGTGGAGATAGTTGGAAGGCTGGAAAGTAACCTATGCTACTTTTTATCCGGGTACCACGCGAGCGAAGCCGCTAACAGCAGCTAGTTTGTTATATTTTTTCGAATTTGTTATTTAGTACACAAAATAAACGAGTTCTATTCTATTCTATGTATGTTTGTGCTAGTGGCTAACTCTGCTATTTGACCGAGGACTCGAGGACCTCCGTCATGGCTTTAAGGCTTTAGACGCATCAAAGTTTCGAAGCCTTTGTAACCAGTGCTAGCCATCAAATCCTCACAAATGATACAAAGGCGAATCTCGAAGTGATAAGTTAAACCGCGCGAAAGAACAATCACCCTTTGAGGCAAGTTTTCTCGTGACTTTATTTTTATACTTTCGTATCAAAGTATTATTTTATATTTTTACTAGATTTTGCCCGCGGCTTCGCTCGCGTGGTACCCGGATAGAAAGTAGTCTATGTCCTATTTCCTAAAAAATGGATTGTGTAATAACCACCATGTTAGTGTTGAGTATGACGTGACTGACGCGGCTCTTTTGTCCCGTACAAAATTCAACTTTGTGTCATCGGCTCAACTTCTGAAAATGTCATGCTTCAATTCAAATGTCATGTGACCGTACACAATTAGACAAAATCAGAAAATGACGTTACTCTTTCCTCGAGTTTCATTCAATCTTCAATCACTCCTCGCTTGATAATGACAAGAAAGAATTCAGGGCCTGTATTCTATTAAATGACAACCGCTTTGGTTTAGGTTCGAACTCTTAAATGTCAGCCATTTGGTGAAATAGTAGAATAGCTTTTCAAAAATTTGTACTGCCAAAGTTCAAAACCTCACCACAACTGAGTCGTTTGTTATTAGTAGTCATGGAAACAGTCGCTTTAGTTGAGGTTTTGGTTGAGGTTGATAAAAAGTTCGGTACCGGAATCGACGCCCAGAACTGATCGGACAGATTGTCATTGAGAATGAGTGAGTAGTCCGCCAAAATAATGAACAGTCAATTGAAAATGACCGGCTCAAATGAACCGGCTCACGGCACCGGCTCAAAATGAAAATGAACCTACTCTGACAGAAGTCAATCTAAAATCATGTCATACCCAACATTACAGCATGTACAATAATCTAAATAGTTAAGCTCCAGTGGTGAGCCAATAGAACAAAGTGTGGCACGAGATACTTCCAATAGGGAACTCCCACAATTTTTTTTATGATTTTATACGATAGGTTATATCGTCAAATAACCGTAACAAAAATTCCAGCGCCGAAAAACTAAAATTTTATAACAAAAATAATTTTTAAAAACCAACATTTTCAGGCATCTGAAACACGTTTATTATTGTTGTCACAGATTACTGTTGTAGTAACAATTTTTGAACTGTGACGTCACGCGTCAAAGTTCACAAATTGATACTAAGTACAACAGTAATCTGTGACAATAATAAGTTCGAG